>OX344846.2:24305580-25576371 GCA_947037095.2 Nycteola revayana | reverse complement strand
ACGACCTCCGTGGCTTCAGAACAATTGTTGTCCCCCCCAGAAACGATGGGACTGCCGGGTCCCGAAGGACCCGAAGGGGATTCTCCGACCGGAGACCGGCCGGTACCCCCCTGGGGTAGTTGTTTTTCAATTGTTAACTTATCCATTTTTGTGTTTTGGTTTTGCCGCCCTCACGACCGGGTATACCCCCCGGCCATGCAGTCCCTCGCCGGGCGGCGAAGCTTGGACTTCAGGGTAATTTTTATAGAGGTTTTCTTCCTCTGTGCCCCTGCACTGCGTCCTCCGAAAGCCGGAGGGCGCGGTGAAGGGGCATGACGGTGGAACTCCAACTAAACTATGGCTTTTTTGTGTTACAGATGGTGCGTGTGGATCCCCCGACCCCACCGGACCCAAGCCGGGCCCGATAGGACCAAGGTAAGACAAAAAAGAAAATATGAAATTTTGCCTGAGGGGTCCAGAATTGATATGGCAAGGCCCTAACGGGCGGGTGGGCGGGCCAATTTTTGACATTTTGTCGCAGATAACCCCTACAAATGGGGCATTTCGGGATAGGTCTCGACGAGATCTATCTAATGGCACAACAATTAGAACCAGTCGCGAACAAAAATCGCGATTTATCGACCAAATACAAGTATTTTGGGCGGATTTCAACAGAGTTACTGAATTTAAGTGCTGAAATTTTATAAAATATTGGCTAAAAAGTGACGGACGGTTGCTGATAACTCGTGCGACACACTAATAAACAGAATTACGAAAGAAATTAGCAAGAATATTGAAGGGTTTTTTGTGAAAAAATTCACAAAAGTTTAGTGGTCACTTAGAACAGAATGCACCAAGTGTTTATAGCTGAAACTAATTTTTTCTATTTTTTACAGGTGGAGGATGGACGACCGCTGGTGATTAAGGTAAGATACTATTTAAAACGAACAATTTGAATCCAGAACGGCCGGAATCGGACCATATTTTGTGAAGTTATGTTTAAATTAGAGTCCGATTGTACTGCGACATTCTATCGCTTAGGTGCGTTTTTGTACGTACCTAGCGAGTAAGTATTTGCCAATTGTAACATTTTGCCGCAGATAACCCCTACAAATGGGGCATTTCGGGATAGGTCTCGACGAGATCTATCTAATGGCACAACAATTAGAACCAGTCGCGAACAAAAATCGCGATTTATCGACCAAATACAAGTATTTTGGGCGGATTTCAACAGAGTTACTGAATTTAAGTGCTGAAATTTTATAAAATATTGGCTAAAAAGTGACGGACGGTTGCTGATAACTCGTGCGACACACTAATAAACAGAATTACGAAAGAAATTAGCAAGAATATTGAAGGGTTTTTTGTGAAAAAATTCACAAAAGTGCGAGTGGTCACTTAGAACAGAATGCACCAAGTGTTTATAGCTGAAACTAATTTTTTCTATTTTTTACAGGTGGAGGATGGACGACCGCTGGTGATTAAGGTAAGATACTATTTAAAACGAACAATTTGAATCCAGAACGGCCGGAATCGGACCATATTTTGTGAAGTTATGTTTAAATTAGAGTCCCAACCTAACCTAACCTAACCTAACCTAACCTAACCTAACCTAACCTAACCTAACCTAACCTAACCTAACCTAACCTAACCTAACCTAACCTAACCTAACCTAACCTAACCTAACCTAACCTAACCTAACCTAACCTAACCTAACCTAACCCGGGAAGAATTATATTGTGCTGGAACTAGTGTATTGCGATGTGAATCTCTATAGCGACTTACAACTTATTTATCAAAGAGACATCTACCGGAAAGTTTCAGAATTTTAAAATGGCGGAAAGTTTCAGAATTTATTTAACCAACTGTTGGATAGACATTGTGGTTTTGCTTGTGTATCGATAGATGGCAGTACTGGTAACGATTTACTTATTTCCCAGAATTATATTTCGATTGAATGCCTAAACAATATAGGACTGAATAAATTAACCGTCTTGGTATTACAAAAAAAAAAAAAAAAAAAAAAAAAAAAAAAAAAAAAAAAAAAAAAAAAAAAAACGAGCGAGTGTTCATAGCGACTAATGCTCCTGGGCGGAGTGCATACAACCGTTGTTGAGCGAGTTGAGCGACGCTTGGCCCCGCTCAGCAAACGCCTGTCAGGCGTCATCCCTCCGCATGAACATTTTGGTTCATATCACAACGACAACGGAATTTCTATTGATGAAGATTTGGAAAAACACAATATTCAGCACGTTCGTCGAGTCACTAGTGGTGTCCGTTGATCTGTCGCGTGCTCTAGAAGGGTTTAAGCAAATGCCTTACGATCTTTATTGTCCATCAGTACAATCCGATCTCAAGAACAGAATATGTGCAAGCTGTGGGATTTATTTCACATCCCAAAAGGGTGTACAAACGCGCAATCGTTACGTACACGGCAAGACTGCCCAAAACCCTCGTAAAAGTAGAGTACGGTCACAGTGACTTGCTGCCAGAAGGGCAAATGAGCTGCTCTGCATTGTGCGCCATAGTGAAACATTGTCTGAGGATTCCGATTGGCTCGATGAAGACGAAGTTGATGCTAGAGGTTTAACGATTTTCGGAACCTTCTTCGTCTGCTCTCCAAATACCAATAATGAAAGAGTCTGAGTGGCTGGCAACAGTGGCAACCCGTGGACCTATGTACGTAGATTGACTTGGCCATCGCAATAAACACTTGTGAGACACATTCTAATAGTATCCGATGGCCAAGTTAATTTATTATTTAAAACTTAAAAGTTTCGAATTTTCATAAGATCATTTTAAGAGTCTGTTAGGTGAGATAGTTACGTAATAGCTTAAGACAGAAGGTCCCTTAAGTAGGGTCTGAATAAATTAACCGACTTGGTATTACATATAGAGATGTGTACCTCACTCATGAGGTGCCTCATTTGAGGTACTCGTGATCGCAAATTGAAAGAGTTACTCGAATTTCAACATTGAACCACCTCACTCCTCATTCACGCGTCAAAAACTCATGAGTGAAAGAAAATCATGTGAGACGTAAAAATCAGAATCGTGAGTACTTATGAGTCGACGCAACCGTCCGCCCCGCTGCCTCGGACTATCGGCTGAATTCGGCTGAGTTCTGCTCGGGCTCGGCTCGGCTCGTAAGATACGCTGACATACGACTCCTCGCCTCAAATGAGGGGTACCTCGTGAGGACCTCGCGAGGCAAAATGAGGTACTCCCTCAACCTCATATAAAAATGATAAGTTACCCATCACTAATTACATAGATCTCACAACTTTTTACGGTAAAAGAACTGCGTTACGAGACTTGGGTTTTTTTTTTTTTTTTTTTTTTTTTTACAAGTATGTTTTTGATGGCATTTATTTTACTGGAATAAGATGTGAGCAACATCATTATGTCAATAAATACAAATAATGATAATTTTCTTTTATTTTTCCTTCGCTTCCTGAGTTAGTTTACTTTGTAGTGACCATCATGACTAATAATAAAACTACCATCCATAGTAGAAATTACCTACCCGTATTAAACCTCTCTATTTCAGTGAGTCTTGGCGTGAGGTTAAATTTTTATTTCCAAATAGTTATGATCTATATACTTTTTGTTAATGAGGATATTTTTAAATAGACTGAGATTCTGACACATTTATTATGAGTAGGTACCTAGTAATAAATACCTGAAATCATTTCAAGTATAAGATAAACATATTGATATAATTTATAAGCTTCCGATCGATTTTGAATCAATTCTTTAGATGTAATAAGTCATTTCACGTCACTTTATAAGTTCCTTGGGCTCTTGTCGGCTCCATACTATAATCATGGTTAAGCAGCTAGTTTGTCACAATTTCACAAGACCTAGAACAATATGTACCTACACATAAAAGAGACCGTTAATAGGTAAACTACTTATATTATTTCACAGTGCCTGCATATTAGAGATGGAAATGATTGCTATTTAGAAATCATAATCATATGATCATATTTTTTTTTTTTTGTCACTGTGAAATCACCTGCTATTTTTCACACCTGCTATTTTTCATTGAGAATAATTTTGCGCTATTTTTCATTGAAATGAAATGACATGGGTGAAACGATTAATGAATTGTCATTTGTCAATGTCATTGTCATCAATTGTTATTTTATCCAGCCATGAAATATTTTAAGGAATTACGATTAGGTACTTTAAGTAGGTATTAGGTCAATAAAGTTTTGAAACTTGTGATTGAATGGTTTTTATCATTTCATTTTTAGCAAACACGTTACTTCTATTTTTAAAATAATTAAGTACATGATAAAAAAAAAATTATTAATTTTTTTGGATTTGTATGTTAGAAAAAAAGCAATGAATTTCCCTTCATATTTTAGCAGGCTTAGGACTGTCACTGTAAAAATCTTTTAAACATTTAAAATCAGAATAAAATAACACCAATCACTGCCTACTCTACCTATATCCGAAACTAAACTAATCTATAATACAATCTAAAGTCTATGTATAATACAGTAACACAAACGTAAGGTATTTGCTATATTTAATAAGCCAAATACTTATTAAAAAAATCTCCTTAAAAATCGCAAATTAAACACGTCACGACAAGTCAAGCCACACACGTTCTCGAACTGCCGTAATGAGCGGCCGCGATCAAATGATTGAGTAGCAGGTGAAATGAAATGTCATTTGTTTATGTTTGCTAAAAATCATATGAAAATTATTTAATTTAAAAAGACCCTATTACAATCGCAATAATGTTTAATTTTGCATGTGGTGAACGCGGGTCACAGTTTGCTAAAAATCATATGAAAATTATTTAATTCAAAAAGACCTTATTTCAATCGCAATAATGTATAATTTTGCATGTGAACGCGGGTCACAGTGCGTGCGACCTTCATCCGATCGCGTGCGCTACTCCCACACAGCGCGCGAGTTAGTGCGTCCCGCTCCATTTCGTGGTCGCATAATAACGCATCGCGCTGCTCGAATTCATTCAAGGATAAATGACAAATCATAATCGCTGTGATTCCAAAGTTGGATAGCAGTGATGACATATGAAAAAAAAAAATCATATGACATTTGCTGCTAACAGTGATTTGTTCCATCCTTACTGCATATAATGAATGAAGAAGTTTAGTTACTTATATACTTACTGAGGTTACCTATATATTCATTTGTAAACGTTTCTATGCGGTAATAAATTGTTTGTATTAAAAAGGATATGTTCGTATCCGTTACCTGTTTAAACTACTTTTCAGTTATAAAATTGAGTTTAATTTAAAAAAAATGATATGGGAAATTATTTGCTATTTTGTTTGTTTTGATCAAAGTTTTGACGGCTTTTCGATAAAAACATATCGAAACTTTGCTGTAGTATAAATATACGATTAAAATCTTTGACAGCATGTGATATATTACAGAATTAATTAATTAGTTTTTCGTTTAATTGTATTCAATTCGCAATATTCCTGTTTGGCTTTGATATGCCCGAATTTCGTGACCACAACCTAAACATTATTTTTTTGCTAGGTAAGGTAGTTATTTATATTTGAGGATAGTTGAGTTATTTATACCTATGAGGTGGCGGTTCTTATAAAAAATAATTTCAATATTTCAACTCGTAACATTACCTATATAATATCATAATTATTATCTGGGGGCACGGCAGTGCCCCCCCAAGTCGAGTAAGAAAAAAAAAGGTGCACGGCCGTACCTATCTTTTCTCGAAACAACTCAGCCGATTTTCGACCCCCTATAACTTCGTTGTGGATAAAGATAGGAGCCTGAATTTTCAGTAACTAAACAAGCTTTGTAAAACTACAGTATATTTCAAATTTTATTCAATTTGAACCAGTACTTTACGAATTATAACTAGTCAAAGTTTGGTATTTTCGGTAATTTTGTCACTCGCTCACTGCTGACTGACCGATCATCAAAATGTTTAGGCACTTCTAGCAGACGTAGAAGCTTCAAATTTTGAGGAGAGTTTAGTGTAAAACTCATGGGAAAATTCCAACATTTTGCAATTTCGGTCCAGTTGTTCAGTTTCATCAACTGCATTAATAACTTTGTTATTTCTTATAAATGTATAGGATTACAAAGTTACATTTGCAGTCAGTGAATCAGTGTACATGAATATGTTTGATTTAATGGAGGAATAGGTGTAGATAGGGACCTAGATGGAATTATGTTGAAAGGTGGTGTCTAAGTGGTTAGGTTAGTTGTTTCAGAGACCTGGTTTTCTGCGTTCGATTCCCACCCGGGACAATTATTCGTCTGAAATTTAAACAGTTGTACTGAGTCAGGGGGTGCTCTGTTTTTGTGAATCTATAGAGCGGTGAGACCTTCGCGACACAGGGATTAATTTAACAAGAAAAAAAAAAAAAAAAAAAAAGTCGTAGGAAAAAAAAAAAACAATGGATTGCAAAAGTAAGATAGTACATAAGTTGTGCTCTGAAGGATAGGATACTAACAATCATAACAGCGTCTGATGGAGGTGGCTTGCCCGCTTGAGCCATGTCTCAGCAGGAGGCTGCGGTCCCTTGAGAAGTAGGGACCCCGTGTAATCTGGGCGTCCCTGAAACTGGTTATTTGGGCGCAGGAGAGCCCGCAACACCAATTGAGTCGCGGACGCTGCCAGAGGGTATCCCAGATAGGCAACAGTACCTGGGCCCCTCACCAATTGTGGTCGGAGGAGTAACCGGGGGTTTTACTCTCATGTTATGATTAGCATTCCACTGCTATGAAGAGGGCGAGTCCCACATACCCCACTGCCCGTGCCGGAACACCGCAGTGGCGGAGGAGATGCGTAACATTCTTGCATTCCCCTGGACAAACTTACACCACGGCTTTCACGCTTCCCGTTCGAAACACAGAAAGACGGTCACTTTCTTCCAAGCAACTAACAAATCTTACTGTGATATCGAAGGTATACACACAAACCACGTTTTACTAATCTGACACAAACTATATTTATATAATCATTTTATCAAATATTTTTATACACAGTTTGATGTTAACTAGGTAGCTTTAAATTTACTTATGTACATATTAGCTTGTTCCCTAGAGCGGGAGCTGTCTTAAAAAAAGGCCATAATCGGACATGTATTATGTAGTTGTACCAAAATTCCATCAAAAACAGTTCATCAATTTCGTAATTTTAAAAACCTTTGACAGGCCGGAAGCCAGAAGGCCGTGAGTGCCATACATAAGTTCATGTTAATCCTCTGTTAAGCTTGATGTTGTAGTTTTCGATTAGGTACATTGACAATATTTATAACCAATGAGAGGTAACAATTTTACATACGGATTAATTTTAAATGACGTTTGACGAGTGCGACGAATATCAATAAAGCATAAAAAAGTATACGACGCATCTGTTCTTGTTTCATATGGTGAGTGTTGCCATGCCAGCTAGGTACGTGGATATTCATATGTGCGTAAGTTAAGTTATTTTGTAAATAAGGGCACAGAGTTACTAGTCTGGATGGTTTACATCAAATTTAAGTCTACTTTGGAAAGATTAAAGCGCAGGAATAATCCATTTGTGAATACAATAGACTAAAACCGGCCAAGTGCGAGTCGGACTCGCGTACTAAGGGTTCCGTACCGTTTAGTTTACCGTTTAGTTTGTTATTATAGCAACAGAAATACATAATTTGTGAATTTTTCAACTGTTTAGGTATCGCGGTTCTTGAGATAGAGCCTGGTGATAGACAGACAGACAGCTAAGTCTTAGTAATAGGGTCCCGTTTTTACCCTTTAGGTACGGAACCCAAGCATTTAATGTCTAGACATGCTTAATATTGTCGCATCAAAGATATCGAGAAAAACCCATAGAGAAATGGAGTGGGCTTTGAGAAAAACTGTAGCTGAAGTTCAAGAAGTAGTACCGGTAAAGAAAAAGAGGAACACAACCTACAAAAATTGGAAAGCTCATCATCAAGTGACAGAGTGGTAAAATCCATTGTTGGTATTTTAAAAAATAATGTAAATTGTAAAGCAAAGGAAAAAAGTACAACTATCTACAAAAAGAAATGAGATGCCATCAAAAACATACTTGTAAAAAAACCCAAGTCTCGTAACGCAGTTCTTTTACCGTAAAACGTTGTGAGATCTTTGTAATACCAAGTCGGTTAATTTAATCAGTTCCCACTTAAGGGACCTTCTATCTTAAGCTATTACGTAATTATCTCACCTTACAGAATCTTATTTTGACCTTATCAAAGTTCAAAACTTTTATGTTATGAATATTAGATTGACTTGGCCATCGCAATAAACACTTGTGAGACACATTCTAATTATATCCGATGGCCAAGTTAATCTATTATTTAAAACTTTAAAGTTTCGAATTTTGATAAGGTCAAAATAAGATTCTGTAAGGTGAGATAATTACGTAATAGCTTAAGATAGAAGGTCCCTTAAGTAGGGACTGAATAAATTAACCGACTTGGTATTACAAAGATCTCACAACGTTTTACGGTAAAAGAACTGCGTTACGAGACTTGGGTTTTTTTACAAGTATGTTTTTGATGGCATCATATTTATCATCATACAGACTTATAGCGGCCGCTCACCAGGCCACTATAATACTTACCTGTTACCTTACCTCCATCAAAACGACCAACAAATGTACCTTTACCTTACCACCGTAATAACAATACCGTTACCACAAGTACGTTGACGCGTGTCTATTAAGAAACGGGACAACTGTCAAGAAACGAAGATCGCATTGACAAATGCGTTTGTAGTCTTGAAAAAGACTTTTGTCTAAAGAAACTCCACCACTAACGTAGTGAAAAACGTATGCAGTCTTAACAAAGACTGATACGAATAGTACCACGACGTCACACGAACAGCTGAAGCGTACGGCGCGGCGACACGTCCACTCGGCGCGACGCGCGGAAGCGAAAGAGTTGATAAGAGTTCGGCAACTGCTGCTGCTTGTCTCTCGCACCCGAAGGGTGCGGGTAGATGGTGTCAGGGCTGTTGCCCTCTGACCATGATGCTCTGCGCTACGTGTAACGACACGTAGGTCCTGTGGATGCTAACTACTACTACGAAAAATAATAGTCGATTAGTATGGACGACTCGGGAACGTAGACTTATATTATGTTAACTACGTACTGTGGAACTAACTACTATTAAGGAAAATAATAGTGGATTAGTATAGGCGACTCGGGAACGTAGACTTATAATATTATAACTACATCCTGTGGAACTAACTACTACTACGGAAAATAATAGTGGATTAGTGTGGACGACTCGGGAACGTAGACTTATAAGTAATACCTATACTAACTACGTCCTGTGGAACTAACTACTACAAAGTTAGTTATAAACATAAAATCATTATTGTGTAGGGTTATCTACTGAGTCAGGTGACTCATTAGACACACCGAAGTACTCCCGGTGATATGGGTGCTCGTGACGCGTGGCCCACTCGGGCGGCCTGCTGTGGAGAGGAGCGATCCCTTGAATGTGGTGATGTTTAGACTTGTCAGCCTTCCGGAACATACCTACGGCGAGACGTCGAACGAAATCATCGAGCCCCTCGTGCTGTAGTCCGTCGGCGATCGTCTTGTTTCTCACGTAGTATGGAGCACCTACGATGGTACGCAGGGTGCAGTTCTCCTGAGCTAGGAGTCTCACCCTGTTGCTGTTTGAGACAAACGGCAACCACGCAGGTGCTGCATACGTGAGGCGGGATCTAATGTAAGTTTTGTATAAACCTAACTTAGTGCGTAGGGACATCTTTGATAGAAATAGAGGGTTGAGTTTACCTCGAGCTAACCTCGTCTTCGCGATCGTGTCTTTGACGTGCGACTGCATGCTCAGCTTGCGATCTATGGTGACTCCCAGGTACTTGATTTTATTTAACCAAGGTACCGATTGTCCCTGTAAAGTAATGGGCGGGGGTAAGCGCTTGTTACCAAAGATGATAGCTTGCGTTTTACCTACGTTCATTGACATCCTCCATTTGGCGAGCCAGTCAGGTAGCTCGTCCAGAGCGGTTTGAAGTAATCTCGCCGCTCTGCCGGCATTCAGTGAGGAGGTGTAGATGGCGGCGTCGTCGGCGAACAACGCCAACTGTGCCGGCTCAGCCACCGGGATGTCGTCCGTGTAGATGTTGTAACACGTCGGGGACAGGCAGCTGCCCTGCGGGACTCCCGATCTGATAGGGCGGTCGCCCGATGTGCAGTCTTCGACTGCGACATGGAACGACCTCCCGCTCAGGAAGGAAGCGAGCACCTTGGTTAACCTAACTGGTAACGGGGAGGGAAGAGTGGTTATTTTATATAATAGGCCATCGTGCCAAACCTTATCAAATGCCTTCTCCATATCTAGGAAGGCGGCGGCTGTCTGTACGCGGCGGTTGAGGCTGTGCGACACGTGGTGGAGTACTCGGATCAGCTGCAACGTTGTCGAGTGATCGTGGCGAAACCCGAACTGTTCGGGTCTCGGCGTGAGATACTCATTGAGATGCTGTAAAAAGAGTCGCTCAAACACTTTCGACAGTGTGTTGAGCAAGGTGATCGGCCTGTGGTTTTCAGGCCTCCTCAGGTCCTTCCCGGGCTTCGGCAGCATGATGACACGACCTGTTCGCCATGCCGCAGGGAAATATCCAGTACGCAAAATGCCATTAAACAACCTGGTTACCGTAGCTACCGCTCGATGGGGTAGCCGTCGTAGTGCGTTGTTCGGCAGGCGGTCCGGTCCCGGGGCCTTCCGCGGGTTGGCGTGTGAAATCATGCGCCTAACCTGTTTGGGGGAGAAGACAATTGGTGTATCGTCGGGGGCGAGGGGCTTAGCTAAGTACGCCCTCACGTGCTCTTCCACTGCCGTCGTGTGGCCGGCATCTCGGCTCGGGAATGGGGTGAATTGCTTCTCGAGCGATTCGGTGAATATCTCCTGCTCGGTCCGCGGCCTCGAACCGAAGCAATCCGTCGGCTGCAAGGAGGGGGCGGACCGGGGGTCGTTCACCCGACAGCTGTCGGCACAACCTGTGGACTGAAGGCGTATGATCGCTTACTTCGGTGATGTGCTGTTGCCACGTCTTATCAGCGTGGTCGTTGAGTGCTAGACGCACCTTCTCGACCACTCTGTTAAGTGTGGTTTTCAGCGCAGGCTCTCTGGTGATCTGCCATCGCTTCCTCAGCCTCCGTTTGTAATCTATAAGATTACGTATGCGGTTCGGGATCGGCGGCAGGTCGTTGGTTCTCGGCTCGATGGTGGACGACTCCTCCAGGGCTGACTTCAGGCACTGTGTAAGATTATGGTTTACCTTATCGACCTCTTCAGGTGTAGATACCGGGCTCGTTGTCACGGTGTCATGGACTATCTCGGCGTACTTATCCCAGTTAACGTTTGTGTGCGTCTTGGGATAAGCAACTCTCGTGGGCGGGCTAGTAATGGTCAATAAGACCGGGCGGTGATCTGAGGGGAGATCGAGCAGCACCTCCTGCTGGATGGTGGTCCTTAAACCACGGTGTAGTACCAGATCGATGATCGAGCTCGAGGTTACGCCATTAGGTAACATGGCGTAATGTGTTGGCTCATCGGGACCATCGATATAGTAACCGTGGTTAATGGAATCGGCTAAAAGCAAGCTGCCAATACGATCAGAGTAGTGACAGTACCAAGCGGTATGCTTAGCATTGAAGTCACCTGCCATGATCGTAGGGATGTCGGAGCTTAGGATCTGATGCACATCGCTGGTATCTAGAGTGACAGTGGGCGGGCGATAAACCGCAAACAGCCTTAGCCTCTCACCGGCGACGCTAATCAATACCCCTAGGGCGTACATTGAATTAAGCTCGATGTGTGGAATGTGTTGGTGCACGATGTTCCTCCTCACGAACACCGCTAGTCCTCTGTAGGCGCGACCCCCATCAGTGACTTCCTCCTTACGGTAAGAAATATAATTAGGTATCGCGAAACGTTCGTTGACCTTTAAGTGAGTTTCACTTACTAGTAGTACATCTACTTTCCTTTCCCTAAGGAAGTGGATGACTAGGCGGCGCTTTCTCCTGAGACCTTGGGCGTTCCAGGAGTTCGGCAACGACTGGCCGGGTATATTTATACGCGCGTTGCTAACAGCGATCGCGCGGGTCGACGGCGAATAATGCGACACCTCGCGGACTAACTCTGTATTATAGTTTTAGCTAGATTTAAGAACGCATTGTAAATAGTACTACTTGCACTATGATAAGATTGTATATATTTGAGCCACATTTTACATTTCAATACACATCGCTATACAATCAAGAGTATTATTTCACCTGAACCTCTGCACTACCTAATCTCTATTGGACTATAGGATAACCCTGTCCCTATACTCCAAAGACTTTTAAATGCATTGAAAACTAAATGTCCCGCGCAGTTTACAACAGTTTACTCACTTAGATCCCGTTCCCGTGGAAAACTTCGACTTAAAATATGGCTCACAAATAATGTTTTTTCTATAGGAAAAATAATTTGCAAAATCGTTTCAGTAGATCCAGAGATTACCCCCTGGCCCCTACAACCTCACAAACAATAGTAAAGATAACAAAAATAATAAATTCAAATTTTGATGAAATTAAATATCTAATAACATACATACATATGTACTTATATTGATTATAAGAAAAAAAAAGTATATTTGTTTGCAACAGATAAACTTAGAAACTTTTATTGTCTATATAAAATTAGAGCATTTTCAATTCAGCGAGTAATGTAGATATCTCTGAAAATATTGCCACGGGAATGTGACCACAAATAGATTGCCGATAATCAATATTTTCGAAGCTATGTATTCTTATTAGACCTTAGACTGATATTTGTCAGAGACAATAGAATTACTCTTTTTAGACCATAAACAAGTCGCGATGCGACTTGTTGTCGAGGGGACTAGCCTTGGCGCGAATACGTTTGGTTGCTTCCACCTCGTATCCCCGTCCACGTTTGTTGAGGTCTTCCTTGATTGCTCAGGATCGGTGTTGTAAGGTAGCCCTACATGACCATTACTGGTCACGGTAATTTCTAAAGTAAATTATTCTCGTTGATGCGTTGATCCTGGCTTACAGGAGTTGCATTGGTGGGAACGTGGGAGGGACTAGTCCAAATGTAATAATTTATAGAATAAGTTTAACTTAAATAATATATGTCCATATTACATAATAAAATATTGAGACAAAAAGTAGGTACTCCTTTGTTCTTCTTTTGAAAGCATCAAGACTTATTTATTATTTTAGACATAAAGTGTATTCTTTAGAGCGATAGCACACGGCGTATTTTAAACGTGCAGACGACGCGCGTTTCAGCAACTCGCGTTTTTTGCGCCGTAGATACCGATGTTTGCGTTTTTATAAAATCAAACGCGCGTAAAACGCGATACAAACGTACGTGCGTGTCAAGCGCGTTCGAAACTCGGGGTCGGAGTCACGTCCCGCACCGCAGTTCGCGAGTCTGTATCGCTGTATCTGCGCGTATACGCGCAGTTTACTCGCGTTCCACGATCGCCCCGTGTGCTTTGGTTACAAGGTTGCGTTCAAATCTCGTTTAAAGCGCGTAAACGTGCGTCATCTGCGCGTCGTCTGCGCGTTTAAAATACGCCGTGTGCTAGGGGCCTTAAGCGGTCCCTAGACGGTAATGCAGCATGACATGCGTTACGTGCTGCTGCATGAACGCCCATGTTTCATCATGCAGCATTATCTATCATTTTTATCAGTCATTTCTATGTAATATAATATATGTAATATACGGTGAGAAGGTCTTCTTTGTTGCTATTTCTCTACAGTAAAATCTTTGTCGAATCTTTTCAATGCGTTGGTTATTTTGTTTAATGCTATAGTTTTCTTAATTATGTCCATGTATATTTTACTTTTTGAGTCCCATAACTCTGGGCAGTCTTTATACATGAATATTAGTAATAAAACAAATTCCTTTGAATCTGCGCTCGCGTTGATTTCGTCATTATTATCGTCAGGAACCTCGTGCGGTGCCTCGTTGACCGTGTCCATCTTGGTTGCCGTTTGCTAGCGAAATGAGTTGTTGCATGACATGCCGATCGCAACACGACCATGCGCGCATGTCATGCGGGACGAAAAATAAAACGAATTGTCAAATTGTCAATCAATGTACAGCACGTAGTTTGCATGTCATTCGCATCAATCAATACAATTAAACGATCATGCATGTATGACAGCACGTAACGCATGTCATGCTGCATTACCGTCTAGGAACCGCTTTAGATTAAGTATTATAATAAAAATAATTTATATGCAGGAATATACAAGTTTTGAAATACATTTGCAGGTGGTTTAGCATACATAATAGGTACCGGTATATTTATTCCGCCTGGTAGACAACGCCACAGAATAAATAACAAGGCATGCAAATTTAGGTAAACTAGAAAAAAATTAAGTTGAGTCCAAACAAACTGTAACAATGTTTGATGATTTGATTACAAACAAACTGTTACAATGTTATACTAACCCATAAAATAATATTTTAAATTTATTTTGGCAATTCAGTCCTAAGGATTTCTAAATAAAGTTTCTTATTTAAGAAATTTTCCCGAGTACTTTGAGGAAATTTAAAATAGAGGATTCAGGATAGCAACACTGATTCTCTTGTGTCAAAATTGTTGATAATGACTGTCATCGTACAATGTCAGATAGTTTATTTAAATCAATTAAGTACATAAAAATCGTCGAATATTATTCAGTTTATCAAATAACAAAGACCTGCTTCATCAGTTTTCAGTTATAGTACAGTGATAATTCCACTCAATGCTATAAAGATTGAATTAGTAGTTGAAATTAGTGAGTGCGTCGGTATCACAAACCAGTTGAAAGTTCTTTGTTTTTCAATGTTGTTCTATCAATTACCTACTTAGATTAGAAAATATTTTTAAGTTGAGCGGTCGATTGTGTGTAGAGTTGATGATATCTATTTAATAAATAGATAACAATGGGCATATTCGGAAACTCCTCACCTTTTGATCAAGATGTCGGTAAGTATTACTAGTACCCTTGTGTACTTACTATTTAACATGAAACGAAATTCTTGTCATATCTCTTTATACCTTAGATACCTACGTATGTGTGCGCAAACTAAGGCTTAACATCTTATTGTTCACTTGTTCCTCAACCCATGTAGTCACTTGTTTATGTGTATGACAGCTGATGACTCATTACAACATTGTGATAATGAAGAAGCAATTAATAATTATAATTAATAATGGATTTCAGTAAGAATATGCTAGAACAATATCACTGTGCAAGAAAACGAGTCAGGAAGCAACATGTCCTATCAGTAGTTACAACTAAATAAGTTAATCGAAACAATAGTTTGTTTGAACGGGGAATGCATGGGTGACAGTTGTTAGTGAGATGGTTGGTCATCCCATACCAAAATACAATATGCACTTATTCAATGTATTACTACTTGCAATAACATCAGTTATGTTACAAACATTTGAAATGTATATACATATTTAAACTATGATAACATTTATATGTAAAGTTTAATTGTTTCTGTAAAGTAGACAGAACTTAAGTAGTAAACCTTATTGTACTGGCACTGTCAAACACTATGTTTTAATTTCATTTCATAAATAGAAAAAAAAATAATAACAACCTCCATAGCGTAGCGGTAATTGGCTCGCTTTAAATCTCGGAGGTCGTGTGTTCAATCCCCACACTGGACAAGAATCTTTGTGTAAATTCTAAGATTTCTTTCTGGGTCTGGTTGGTTGAGGGACTACCCTCCGTCATCCGTGCCTCGGAAAGCATGTTAAGCCGTTAGTCCCGATTGTTATATCATCATCTATAAATAATCATATATCAAGGAACGGGCAGCAGCGTTTCTTTGTGTTCAACATAATACTGCGGTCACCAATCCGCCTGCCAAGCCTGGTGACTATGGCAATACTCTCCCTCAGGAGGAGGCCCATGTTCAGCAGTGGACATTATACGGGCTGATGATGATGACGATGAATAGAAAAAAGGAATAAAGAGACATGGAAGGATTGGTTAGTTAGTTAGGCAAAAGGATTTCCACACTTAGCCTCCTGAGTGGTATGGAAGGATTGGTAGTAAATTGTTTAGATACAAGTTTTAAAATTCAACCATCCACTGTTGATTGGCCTCTTTCGGAAGGTTCAATGGTGTACATTGTATGGGCTGATGATGATAACACTACTTCCAGTACATTTCTATTTTAATGGTTGTTTAAAAAAAGTGACAAAAGAACAATCCAATTAGTTTTTTTAAAGTCTATTCATATGGTTTATTAATAATCCCTCCAACTCTTCTCCACTTTTCATTGTTAGCATGTTTTGAGGAATGAGGAATTAGGGTTGTTGGAAGTCAGCGCACTTAGTTCACATACACTCCTACATTCCTAGTTTTCACAACTGTATAATGTAGCTTATAAATATTGCATTAAGTAACTATAAAAAGAAAAGTGACTTATGTATACAAAAATGAAGTTCATTCATACCATGTAACTATATTTGATAATGAAGAAGAAACAGACTATACTCTGTAGTACTACTCCGCTTGTACACATTTGATATTTTTGGTCTTCAGCAAACTGTTTAGTTCTGTTCTTGGCAAATAAGTTATGTTTGCATGATAATTGCTAAAAATATAAAAAATAAATACATATGTGGGTATGTAATTGTAAACACACACATACACCACTACACTAATCATTACAAAGATATTTTTCAGCACTAGTCAATTTCAATGCATCTGCTTTTATGGACAAATCATATATCCTTCATCAATATTTTAATATTTCGTTTATGTTAAAAAATAATATATAAAAACATGTAACACTGACAACCTCCATAGCATAGTAGTAATAGGCTCATTAAAATCTCTTGAGGTTGTGGGTTCAATCCCCAAGATTCTAAGATTCCTTTTCTGGGTCTGGTTGGTTCAGGGACTACCTTCCGTGCCTTGGAAAGTATGTTAATGCGTTGGTCCCGATTGTTAAAACATCATCTATAATAATCATATATCAAGGAACGGGCAGCAGAGTTTCCTGGTACAACATAATACTTCGGTCACCAATCCGCCTGCAAAGCGTGGTGACTATGCCATATACCAATAATAAGTGATGAACAAGTTGAAAATAGATAAATAAAAATTATTATTCTTTATACACAGATATTAACTTGCCTGATGACTTGTTCACACATTAGATTTACACTTACCCAATTTTTTGTTTTTTTCTAAATTCTTTCTGAACCTACGCTTAAATAATGTTTTTATTTGTTAAAAAATGTTTTCTTAGTTAATGTGAATTATTGTTAATTCTTTATGAGGAAAATAAAGTTCTTAAACCATTAACGCTATAAAATTACCTTTTTATAATTCCCGACGTTTGTTATCTAGTTGCATTAATAGTGGTTGCGGGCAGACCAGAGAAAAAAACCCTAATATGGACGCTTTAACTTTAATTAACGGTTCTGTTTGTAATGTATATAAACTGATATTGTTTCAACTGAGGATGGGACGGCCTTTGGTGTGGGACGCTACGTGCGTCGACACCCTCGCGCCGTCTCATCTTTCCGGGACTCAGGGTAGGGCTGGCATGGCGGCTGAATCCGCGGAGAATCTCAAGAGGCGCAAATATAGTACCCTTGATAGTGGTTATGTATTTGTGCCTTTTGGTGTCGAAACATTGGGGCCGTTGGGACCTGGAGCTAAATTAATTTATAAATACCTCGCAGCGGCCCTCTTAAGTGCGGCACGTTCTCCGAGTGCTGGTTTCTACTTTGCACAGCAGGTAAGCATTGCCATTCAACGTGGTAATACTGCCAGCATTCTGGGAACCTTGCCAAGTAGAATAGATTTAGAATAGTTGTATATAAGTTAGTTTTATTTTTAATTAGTTACTTTTAGTTTGTATTTTATTCATGTTTGTTAATTATAATAAACTAACAAAAAGTAAACGATGATCTTATTTAGAAAATTCTACTGAATGTAATTTCATAATGAACCATGATTATGATCTAATAAGCAGACTGTATATACCTACCCATTGAATAAACATTGTTACAAGAAATAAGATCCACAAATTAGCAAATGAGTTAATCAAATGTTGTTATTTTGTGATACTATTCCACATTGTATTGGCTTTGTAATGGTACATAAACCAATGTTACCTATACTAATATTATTAACAGGAAATATTTGATTGTTTGTTTGTATTATATAGGATCCGAAATTATGTAACTGATTTGAAATATTCTTTCATTATTAGAATCTATGGCTATGGAATATTTTCATAAAACTAAGGGTTCTATGTAAAAACTTCTATAATAAGTTCGTTCTTTGTAACCCGACGTGAAATACCAAAAAAGTCCTTGTACCTGCGGTGCTGCGGAAACTATTGACGATAGAACTAAGTAATGTACTACACTTCATACAGGACATCATTATCTTAGACAAACTATTACAGTTACGTCACAAACAAAAGTGAAAGTGAAAGGGGTAGCAAAGTTACTATGAAAATTCTCAATCAAATAACCATAACAAAGGGGTGAAGAGAATAAAAATAATGGGAGGAAAATAAGAATAAGACGATAAATAAGAATGGGAGGGAGAGGCAGGCATGGGTGCAGGAACGGTAAGGGTAGGAAGTGAGGGGGGGGGGGTAGGCACAGGGAGGGGCAGACATGGAACGGGAAGATAGATATGGGTGTAGACACGGGCAGAGCACTGCGTAGAGCAGATATGAGCGTACCAACGAGGAAGTAAATATGGGCGTACCGTACCTACACTTGCATATAGTGTTCCCGAGGCCTATAGGCTTTTAGGCGTTTTTTTAAGGCTAGTCTATGAATTAAGGGGCTACAGCGGGATAAACGCCTAAAAAGGCTTTTAGGCCTGGGGCTAGGCTTTTTTTTGTCTACCTGACAAAAAAAGGCCTACAAATAGGCTTTTAGTCTTTTTATAGGCTTTTAGCCTTTTTGTAGGCTAGGCGCATATTTAAAGGGCTTGAAAGGCTAAAAGCCTATAAAGGTTTTTAGTCCTTTAGGCTAGTTCTATTTTATTTATTGTTCAAGTATAATAATCGGCAACTAAATTTTACGATTTTAAATATTAGTTTCATATTGCATGACTGTTTAACTTTTTCTGGGTGTGTTGAAAGATTTTTTGATTTTTTTGGAAATAATATATAATAAGTATTTCCAATTTCAAATAATATTCGTTTTCATTAAATTTGAAAATAAATACAATACAAAAATAAATCTTGTTTAATTCATACTAAGTCATAATCTTAATAATGGCTATAGATAGCCTGATAATAAGCCTACTACTTGAAAAAGACTTTAGTCGCAAAAAAAGCCTTTTTAGGCCTATAGGTTTTTTAGGCCTATAGGCTTTTTAGGCCTATAGGCTTTTTTTTAAACCTAAAGGCTTTTTAAAGCCTACTATTTTATCATAGCCATAAAAAAGAACTAATAGGCTTTTATTTTAGGCCTAAAAGCCTATAGGCCCCGGGAACACTACCTGCATAGGCACGGGAGGGGCAGGCATGAAAAAAGGGGTATAGGCTTGGGCGTAGTCTCGGGAACGTAAGAATGCAATTATAAAATGGCTTATTTTATAATTAATTCATTCATTCTTCTTTTTCAACTCTTCAAAAATCACCCTCTAAGGATGGCCCAATAATTTGTATGTAAATATTGGCCAATATTCAGGCGGACGAAGTCGCGGGTGACAGCTAGTCCACACATCAAAGAAACTTTCTCTCGTTACAGATTTTGCAACCATTTTAGTCAAACTTTTGAAACCTTCAAGGACACTGCGCACAATTATCTATTAATTTATTGTTTTCCACTTAAGTTTTAGAACGGGCAAACATTTCTCCCGTCCGATCGGTCAAACGATCACATGGTCACTATGCTCAATTTCACATGGGAATGGTTCTGCGACGGTGGTCGCCCTTTAAGAAAATTTAACTTTATTCGAAGACAACAACAGAGAACGGTTCATTGACGTTTTCGTCATCGAGTAAAGTTCGATTTCTTTCGAAGACCTCGGAATGGTGCTGTACCATTCGCACGCGACCCGATGCACCTCATAACACCGTTCTCCCGACAGAGCGCGCCACGAGCGAGAACAACACGAGCGAGGACTGGGGCGTCATAATGGAGATCTGCGACCGCGCCGGCGGCTCGGCGCAGAACGCCAAGGACTGCTTGCGCGCGGCGCTGCGTCGCCTCGCGCACCCCGACCCGCACGTGCAAGTGCAGGCCGCCACGCTGCTCGACGCCTGCGTCAACAACTGCGGCCGCGCCTTCCACCTCGAGGTCGCCTCGCGCGACTTCGAGGCCGAGTTCCGGCGCCTGCTGGCGCGCGCGCAGCCCGCCGTGGCGCAGCGCCTGCGCGCGCTGCTGCGCAAGTGGGCCGAGGGCGAGTTCCGCGACGACCCGCAGCTCGACCTCATCCCCTCGCTGCACGCCAAGCTGCGCGACGACGCGCCGCGCGCCGAGCCCGCGCCCGCGCCGGCGCCCGCCCGCGACGAGGCGCGCGAGCGGGAGGAGCTCGCGCGCGCCATCGCGCTGTCGCTGCGGGACGCGCCGGCCGCCGCACCCGCCTCGCTGTACCCGCGCGTGGACGCGCCCGCGCCGCCGCCCGCACCCGCGCCCGCCCCCGCGCGCAGGGTGCGCGCTCTCTACGACTTCGAGGCCGCCGAGGACAACGAGCTGACGTTCCTCGCGGGGGAGACGGTGCACGTGACCGACTCGAGCGACCCCAACTGGTGGAAGGGGTACAACGAGCGCGGCGAGGGGCTGTTCCCCGCCAACTTCGTGACGGCGGAGACGGAGGCGCGCGCCGCGTCCCCGGCGGCGGGCGCGGGGGGCGCGGCGGCGGGCGAGGCGGAGCCGGCGCCGGCGCACATCGACGAGCGCGCGATGGACGCGGCGCTGGCGCAGCTGCACGAGGCGGACCCGGCGGCGCCGGGCGCGGCGGAGGCGGAGCGCGCGCTGGCGCGGCTGGAGGCGCGCGCGCTGGCGATGGGCGCGCTGGTGGACGCGGCGCTGGAGCGCGCGGACCGGCGCCACGCGCGCCTCACGCAGCTGAGCGCGGAGCTGGTGGACGCGCTCAACTTGTACCACTCGCTCATGCGCGACCCGCTCAAGCCGCCCGCGCCGCCCGCGCCCTACGCGCACTTCGCGCCGCCCAGGTCAGTGCCGCATATTGCGACGCTCGGCCTCCGTGGCTCGGCGAGAACGAGGGAACGAGACTAGTAATCGTGACTTAATAAAACGTCACAATTTCCATTGTCAAAATGTCGTAAAGTATAACTCATACTTATGTTTTTCTTTTTTATGTGACAAGCAGATCTGCTATGTTTATCGTGAGCTACACATCATATATTTTTGAGTATCTCTACAGTGTTGATGGACTTGATGAAGTAAATAAAATATATCTCAATCACAATTGTTATAGATGCTGAGGAGGTCGGTCAGTGAGGCGTCGCGTGTGACGTCACGCGACGAGTGCGCCTGCGCGGCCCGGGAGACACGATTCCAACTTCATGTTATTATATTGTATTTAAAATTTATTTTGTGTAGCTCATAACGAATAATATATTATAATAAATCGTTAATTCCTCTGCAGCCTTTCAATACTATCATTTATTAGGGTTCCGTACAAAAACGAAAAAATGAGGTGAATTTTGAAATGAAATGAATCATTTTGGAAAACTTAAACAATTATATCAATTGAAAATAAAGAGGTAAGCTCATTATCACATTGTGTCCCGTTGCACCCGCGTACGTCCCGTTCCTGTGGAAACTTTAACTTAACATGTAGCCTGTGACACTAACTAATTACGTGGCATTCTATTGAATCTTCGAAATCGGTTCAGTAGATCCAGAGACTACCCCTTACAACGTTACAAACTCACAAACTTTACCTCTGTATAATATGCATTCAAAAACATACAACTCGTAAAAAAACCCAAGGCTCGTAACGCTGTTCTTTTTCCGTAAAAAGTTGTGGATCTAGAAAAGATAGGTAGGTACGGCCGTGCACCTTATATTTTTTAAATATTTTTTCTTACTCGACGTGGGAAGGGGGTGCGCCCTGCCGTGCCCTCAGATTAGTATAGGTGCACTTACGGAAAATAGTTAACAAAATATGCTTTTGTATGATATAGGGATTATTAAAGGTATTATTAAAACCACAAAATCTTTATATAGCTCTATTTTATTATAAAAAAAACATCGATGACCCTACCAACCGGGTGCACCCAACGCTTGTGACTTATAAACTGATAACTATCACTATCTATATCGATACCAGAAGTATCAATTAATGTAAGGGACAAATCACGGTTTTTCAGGAGAGCCAAAAAAATATTTTATTTTTTTTAATCTGTCTATAACTTTTTACTGTCTGCTCCAATTTTAATTGTATCTTGAGCAAAGTTTCTTAGAATTAGCTCTTCTTTCATGCTATCAACGAAAGATTTAGTCATGCCCAGTGGTTTAAAATATAGCATGTCCCTTACTTTAAAAAAATATGTTTAGTTGTGCCTTACATTACTAATATTTTATGTGTAACCCGTTGAGCGTAATGTAAGCAGCAAGAGAAATAGAAAATTATACGTAATTCTATTGTAAAGGACTTTTACAGTGTTGCCATTCAATGTAACTGTAGATTATCTACCAAAATTGATGGTATTTTAACACCATAGAAACAAGTTCTTTGCATGATCAATGTTGTTATGAATCAACATTAATAATTCAAAGCAAATCTACACGTTAGTTTCAGGTTTTATAGCTTAGCTATCACAGATTACTTTAGTTGTATTGTTTTCTATAGACCAGAATTACACTAAGAACATGTCACGTCGCGTCGCATCGGGTGTTCATAGTGTGATTCTGGCCTATAGAAAACAATACGACTAAACTAATCTGTGATTCACATTTGATTCGACTCAACACGCGTCGCGTTGCATCAGGTCACGTCGCGTTTTAAGAATATGTTACCGCCTTTATTCCTCATTTATATTTATAAATGCTCATTCTAAAGTGTTGAATGGACAGTGTGTACTATTCGTATATGACATTTCCCTTATCACTTTATGTCACAATAATAATAACGAACTTGAACACACTCTCAACAACACAATATCTTGGATGTTATGCTTACGCTTATTTCTGACTCACGTATGGAATCATATTATATTATATAGCACAGATGCACCCACAATCTTCATAGCACAGAAAAAACTAATTCGTATCCTTGTCCATATGGATAGCACAGAATCATGTAAGCCTCATTTTATCAAACATATTATTTTAACTTTACCATCTATTTAAATATTAGAAACCTGTAAATTTGTTAAAAAACACTCAGAACTTTTTACGACTGTCTAAGACAAAAATTTAAAATACTCTTTAAGAAATAAAGGTAAATTAAATATACCATTATACCCATAATACATCTCAATTAAATTTACATGCAACCAGTCCGTAAGCCATGTACTTATATATAAAAATATTTAATAAGTTACCAAAAATCATCAGAAAATAATCCAAAATAGAGATATTAAAAAAAAACTTAAAACTCTGCTGATTAGCAAATCCCATTATAGCGTACATAAATATTAGTAATACAACATAAAATAGAAACATTTTGAGACCTAATGTACATATACACTACCATGGAAGCAATAAAGATTTAAATTTGAATGTACTTAAACGAAAAACCGATGAAAACATGGAATATGAATTGTGTGAAAGATGATTAGTATGATGGCAGTGAAAATAGAAATGATGAATAGAAGGAACGAATGGATGTATGGCAAGAAGATCGAATAAGAGGTGCATGAATCGTTGTAAGATGAATAAATAAATATAAATGGTATGAATATTAATATAAGAAATATACATATTGTTGCGCCGATTACCATACTAATTAATGTAAGGGAATAATAATAAAAAAACTCTAATCATTAATTAATGTAAGGAACATGTTATTAAAATTGTCTGATTTAAGGTTTAAGGTAAGAGCGTAAATTATTTAATACTATGACTTACTTTATTTTTCTGAGAAGAAAAAATTATGATGACTGTTAAATCATTTTTTTTGTCATAAATCGTTTTACGCAGTTCAAAAATTTGTAATGTAAGGGAAATTTTCTTAACGATAGAGAAATGTTAATAATATCCATAGAGAGAACAGACTCTTAAAATGAACTTATGAAAATTCGAAACTTTTAAGTTTTAAATAATAAATTAACTTGGCCATCGGATACTATTAGAATGTGTCTCACAAGTGTTTATTGCGATGGCCAAGTCAATCTAATATTCATAACATAAAAGTTTTGAATTTTGATAAGATCATTTTAAGAGTCTGTTAGGTGAGATAGTTACGTAATAGCTAAGACAGAAGGTCCCTTAAGTAGGGACTGAATAAATTAACCGACTTGGTATTACATAGATCTCACAACTTTTAACGGTAAAAGAACTTCGTTACGAGACTTGGGTTTTTTTACAAGTATGTTTTTGATGGCATCTAATATTCATAACATAAAAGTTTTGAATTTTGATAAGATCATTTTAAGAGTCTGTTAGGTGAGATAGTTACGTAATAGCTAAGACAGAAGGTCCCTTAAGTAGGGACTGAATAAATTAACCGACTTGGTATTACATAGATCTCACAACTTTTAACGGTAAAAGAACTTCGTTACGAGACTTGGGTTTTTTTACAAGTATGTTTTTGATGGCATATTTACTTTCTTGTTCGTCATCCGAGTTGTTTGAACTACTGAGGAATAGATCGTCACAGATTATAGGATATTCTACATCGGAGATAATTTAAATAGTCGTATATAAGTTAGTTGTATTTTTAATTAGTTACTTTTAGTTTGTATTTTATTCATGTTTGATAATTATAATAAAGGTTTACTAAATTTAAAAAAAAAAAAAAAGAAGAAGATAATTTGCTGTTGTACGGAACCCTGTTGTATTTTAGTTGATTGCTCTTGATATGAATAGTTATCGAGTTCACTGGATTTGTATTTTATACTTCTATTGATATCAGAAATAAGCTTGGGATAACATAAAAGTCTTTTTCTGGATTCTGATTTAGGAAACACTGTTTCTCCATTATATGCAACGCTTCTCTAGTCACAGTGTCATAATTTTTTTCCACATCTGATATAGGCTCGTCGCATTGGACTTGCGATAATCTAATTATATTTTCATTTTCTCTCAAAGCCTTTCTTTTGAAAGAATGTGAAACGGGTGAAGACCCGTGAAACAATTAAATATTTCAAAATAAACGCCGCATTGCAAACGTAGCTAACTATAGTTTTTGAGGTTAGGTTAGGTTAAGTGAATTAAATCCTATTTCTCAACTTAAAGTGATAATGAAGAGTTATAAAATTTGCACATAGTGTTTGCTGCTATATGAAAGTTTTTATAAAAACCTCAATATTACTTATGGTTGACCTATAAGCTGCATTATGTAGCCTGCAATGATTTAAAGGTGGATTCTAACTCTTGCAGAAATTAGCTCTATAGGACTTATAATGAACACTTCTTAGATCCTTATAGCTTTTTTACTAACTCTTAAGGCTCGACTAAACTTGTTAGGTGGTACAAAGTATTTGTCTAACTCTTTTTAAGAATACTAGTCGATAGTAAGTGTTAGTACACACCTGAGCATCACTCACAGCGCTTAATAATTCTTGAAGCTATTAGGGTAAGCCTTAAGGTGTTACAAGACCTTTTACTACCTCAGTAGTAGAATATCAGCCGTTAGTAAGTGTTAATAGACACCTTACAATTGCTTTTATAGATTTGTACATCTTAAAGCTATAAGAATAAGTTATACAATGGTTTCGATAAACTCCATACTACCGTCTGGATTTATATTTTTTTAATTTATTACTGTTATTCCTCTGGAAGTTTTAATTATTTATAACTAACCCTACTGTAGAGTCGAATGTTACTATCGGAGTCCTTATATACCATATATAATACTAAGAGCTCTAAAAAAGGCTGCCGTAAGCTCTAAAATGTTTGTTGGGAACACATTGTGTCCCGTTGCACCCGCGTACGTCCCGTTCCTGTGGAAACTTTAACTTAACATGTAGCCTGTGACACTAACTAATTACGTGGCATTCTATTGAATCTTCGAAATCGGTTCAGTAGATCCAGAGACTACCCCTTACAACGTTACAAACTCACAAACTTTACCTCTGTATAATATGCATTCAAAAACATACAACTCGTAAAAAAACCCAAGGCTCGTAACGCTGTTCTTTTTCCGTAAAAAGTTGTGGATCTAGGTACCTAATACCACGTCGGTTAATTTATGCACATACCTATCTCATTTTATTTTGTAGATTATTAGAGACAAGAAAAAAGTTAGATAACCTTTTTTTTCCTTTCCTTTCCAATTTACATTCTATACCAACAACGATTTTTCAGCCCACTCTGTCGCTGTCTTACGAGATTTCTTATTTTTGTAAGTAGTGTTCCTCTGTCTCTTTTCCGGCTCGAGGTACTTTTTGAACTTCAGCTTTAGTTTTCTCAAAGCCCAATACATGTCTCGATGGGTATTTCTCGGAAGCTTTGATGTAATAATTTTTAGCAATTCTACACTTGGCTACTGAAACTCGAGCTCCTATCTTTATCCACAACGAAGTTATAGGTGGTCGAAAATGGCCTGTGTTGCTTCGAGAAAAGATAGGTAGGTACGGCCGTGCACCTTATATTTTTTAAATATTTTTTCTTACTCGACGTGGGAAGGGGGTGCGCCCTGCCGTGCCCTCAGATTAGTATAGGTGCACTTACGGAAAATAGTTAACAAAATATGCTTTTGTATGATATAGGGATTATTAAAGGTATTATTAAAACCACAAAATCTTTATATAGCTCTATTTTATTATAAAAAAAACATCGATGACCCTACCAACCGGGTGCACCCAACGCTTGTGACTTATAAACTGATAACTATCACTATCTATATAGTAAACTATCGTAATGTTCTGCACTGGTAATATTCAACATCTTTTAAAAAATAGAATTTGTCCTGAAAGTCAACTCATAAATAAAAAAAAAAACCGGAACCATGAAAAAATAAAACAAGAGCTAGGTAGTTCATCAGGAAGTAACATGGTCAAATCGGAATTTCCACGTTTAATTGAAATCCTTATGAGTAGGAATTGCATAAAAATATCAACGCCAGATGTTCTGGCTCTACAGTAACGTAGCAGGCTTAGTTTTTGTTTGGCTCTAATTTTATAAAGTTTAAATTGTGATAAGTAAAACCAACTATTTACTCTTTATTGTACAACTGGAATACAGATTCAAAATAATTCAGTACCTAATAATGAAAATTACAAAGGGGGTCTCATCGCTGTCGCGATCTCTTAGAATAGATTCGGGGCTACAGATATATATAAGGCCAAGGCGCGATCGCGATCGAGACGAGGTCTAGAAGCTGCAGTGGGACGCCGTCAAGGAGACGGGCGAGGCCGGTTCGCCGAAGCCGCTGTCGCTGTCGGCGAAACCGCAAAGCGCGGGCGCCAACGCGGGGCACAGCGCGCTCGGGCGCGCCGCCAGGTACGTCTCCACCGCCGCCGCCGACGGGCGCTCGGCGGCGACGCGCCGCCAGCACAGCGCCGCCAGCGCGCGCGTCGCCGGCGACGCGTCCAGCGGCAGCGGCGGCGCGCCGCCCGCCGACACGTAGCGCAGCACGCCGCCCGGCGCCATGCCGCCGAACGGTCGCGCGCCCAGCGACACCGTCTCCAGCACCAGCACGCCCAGCGCCCACACGTCCGACGCGCTGGAGAACACTCCGTGCGTCAGGCTCTCGGGTGCCATCCACAGCACGGGCACCAGCATTCGCCGCACGCACAGGTACTCGGTGGTGCCCGTGTCTCGGGCCATGCCGAAGTCTCCCAGCTTGAGCGAACGCGTCGAGTCGATCAGGCAGTTGGCGGCGCGCACGTCGCGGTGCACGACACCGGACGCGGCGAGGTACGCGAGCGCCGAGGCGGCCTCGCGCACGAGGCGCGTCAGCGACTCGGCCGACACGTGCGCCGCCTCGTCGACGATCGAACCCGATTTCGGCGGCTTCCATTCGCCGACCGCCGCGAGGTGACGGCGCGCGATCAAATATTCCAATAGGTCTCCGAAAAACGCGACCTCGGTGAGCATCACGGGCGGACCGCCGTCGACGCACACTCCGACCAGTCGCAGAACGTGCGGGTGGTGGAGCGTGGCGAGAGTGCAAGCTTCCCTCAAGAAATCGCTCTCTTCGGCGGGAGTCGCACCGTCGTGTAACGCCTTGGCCGCCACGGCGCAGGTGGCGCGGCCCGGCGCGCGCAGCAGAGCTCGCCACACTCGCCCGAACTGCCCGGCGCCCAGCTCCTCCTGCATCTCCAGCGCGGAACGGTCCACGATCTTGTCGGCGAGCGCGGAGGCGACGCGGTCGCGGCCCGCGCGCAGACGCGCCAGCAGCTCGCGGTCGCGGCGCTCGAGGCGGCGGCGCACGTGGCGTCGCGCGAGCCACCCCGCCAGCGGCGCGAGCACGAGCGCGAGCAGGCCGCAGACCGCGGCCCAGTCGCGGCACGGCGGCGCGAAGGCGTCCCCGGCGCCGGGCAGCAGGCAGCGCGCCGCTCCGTCGTGCGGGGGCGCCGCCAGAGCGCCGCGCTCGGACTCGCGCAGCGGCGTCACGGAGCGCGCGCTCGCGTTCACGCGCCACGTCGCCAGCAGACGTCGCCGCGCGCCGCGCCACTCCTCCACGTACATCCAACTCGTCTCCACCGACCGGTCTTTGAACTGGAGCCGCTGCATGCTACCCTCGACTGGATGATCGTGTAAGCATGACTCTAGTGCCCTGTAAAAATGTATATTAACTATTAGCGTTGCAATCTCACCTAATAGTAATAATATCTAATTGAAATGATCATTGTTTCTTTCCGTGTGCCGTGCCGTGTGCTGCCGTGTGGTTTCCGGCTTAGAATAGACCACCCCATGTCCTCCCACGGGTGTCGTAAAAGGCGACTAAGGGACATAATAATATGGCTGATGGATAGGCAGCAGCATCTATTAGCTCAAGGTTAACATCTTACTGCGATCACCAATCCGTCTGCCAAGCGTGGTGATTATGGCAATATCTCTCAACGATCCTGGCTGGCCAAGGTTAAGAAGAGGCCCATGTTCAGCAGTGGACTTAAACGGGCTGTTGATGATTGTTTCTTTCCAGTTATGTCTACTTTTATAGACGTATCGATGTTTTGGGATCACTGACTAGAGATCTGGGGGCACGGCAGTGCCCCCCCAAGTCGAGTAAGAAAAAAAAAAAAAAAGAAAAAAAAAGGTGCACGGCCGTACCTATCTTTTCTCGAAGCAACTCAGCCGATTTTCGACCCTCTATAACTTCGTTGTGGATGAAGATAGGAGCCTGAAATTTCAGAACCTAAGCAGGCTTTGTAAAACTACGGCATATTTCAAATTTCATTCAATTTGAACCAGTACTTTAAGAATTATAACTACTCAAAGTTCGGTAATTTCGGTAATTTTGTCACTCGCTCACACGTGATTGACCGATCATCAAAATGTTTAGGCACTTCTAGCAGACGTAGAAGCTTCAAATTTTGAGTACTAGTAGAGTTTAGTGTAAAACTCATGGGAAAATTCCAACATTTTGCAATTTCGGTCCAGTTGTTAAGTTTCATCAACTGCATTAATAACTTTGTTATTTCTTATAAATGTATAGGATTACAAAGTTACATTTGCAGTCAGTGAATCAGTGTAAATGAATATGTATGATTTAATGGAAGAATAGGTGTAGATAGGGACCTAGATGCGATTATGTTGAAAGGTGGTGGCTAAGTGGTTACGTGAGTTGCTCCAGAGACCTGGTTTTCTGCGTTCGATTCCCACCCGGGACAATTATTCGTCTGAAATTAAAACAGTTGTATTGAGTCAGGGGGTGCTTTGTTTCCGTTAATCTTTCGAGCGGTGCGACCTTCGCAACACAGGGATTAATTTAACAAATAAAAAAAAAATCGAAGGAAAAAAAAAAAAAACTCAATGGAATGTAAAAGCAACTGTGCTATGAACGATAGTATACTAACAGGCCGCGCCCCCTTGAGAAGTAGGGACCCCGTGTACTCTGGCATCCCTGAAACTAGTTATTTGGACCCAGGAGAGCCCGCAACACCATTTGAGTCGCGGACGCTGCCATAGGGTATCCCAGATAGGCAACAGTTCCTGGGCCCCTCACCAATTGTGGTCAGAGGAGTAACCGGGGGTTTAAGTGTTTTTCTCTCAAGGTATGATTTGCATTCCACTGCTATGGAGAGGGCGAGTCCCACATACCCCACCGCTCGTGCGGGAACGCCGCAGTGTCGGAGGAGATGCGTAAAATTCTTGCATTCCCCCCGGACAAACACTACGGCTTCCACGCTTCCCGTTCGTCACAGAAAGACGGTCACTTTCTTTCAAGTAATTAACAAGTCTTACTGCGATATCGCAGGTATACACACACACCACGTTTTATTTATCTGACACAAACTGTATTTGCATATTCATTTTATCACATATTTTTTACACAGTTTGATGTTAACTAGGAAGCTTTAAATTTACTTATGTACATATTAGCTTGTGGCCGCGACTTTGTCTCTGTGGAAAAGTTACTTTGACCCGCGACATAGATAATAATTTCCCTAGTGCGGGAGCTGTCTCAAAAAAAGCCAAAATCGGACATGTGCCAAAGTTCCATTAAAAACAGTTTAGTAATTTCTTTATTTAAAAACCTTTGACAGTGAGGCCGTGAGTGCCATACATAAGTTCATGTTAATCCTCTGTTAAGCTTGATGTTGTAGTTTTCGATTAGGTACATTGACAATATTTATAATGAATGAGAGATGACAATTTTAAATAAGGATTAATTTTAAATGACGTTTGACGAGTGCGACGAATATCAATAAACCATAAAAAAGTACACGACGCAGCTGCTCTTGTTACGTATGGTGAGTATTGCCATGCCAGCTAGGTACATGGGTATTCATATATTCGTAAGTTAAGTTATTTTGTAAATAAAGGCACCGAGTTACGAGTCTGGACGGTTTACATTTAATTTAAGTCTACTTTGGAACGATTAAAGCGCAGGAATCCTCCATTTGTGCATACAATAGACTAAAACCGGCCAAGTGCGAGTTGGACTCGCGCACTAAGGTTTCCGTACCATTTTCAAGTGCCTACCTATTGCCGTTATAGATATCGAGCAAAAAAGGCCGCAAAAAGTTTGTTGTATTGGAGCCCCCCTTAATTATTTAATTTATGTTTAGTTTGTTAATATAGCAACAGAAATACATAATTTGTGAAAATGTCAACTGTTTAGCTATCGCGGTTCTTGAGATACAGCCTAAATCCGTTGTAGGTATTCAAAAAAATTATGTAAATTGTAAAGCAAAGGAAAAAAGGTATCTACAAAAAGAAATGAGATGCCATCAAAAACATACTTGTAAAAAAACCCAAGTCTCGTAACGAAGTTCTTTTACCGTTAAAAGTTGTGAGATCTATGTAATACCAAGTCGGTTAATTTATTCAGTCCCTACTTAAGGGACCTTCTGTCTTAGCTATTACGTAACTATCTCACCTAACAGACTCTTAAAATGATCTTATCAAAATTCAAAACTTTTATGTTATGAATATTAGATGCCATCAAAAACATACTTGTAAAAAAACCCAAGTCTCGTAACGAAGTTCTTTTACCGTTAAAAGTTGTGAGATCTATGTAATACCAAGTCGGTTAATTTATTCAGTCCCTACTTAAGGGACCTTCTGTCTTAGCTATTACGTAACTATCTCACCTAACAGACTCTTAAAATGAACTTATGAAAATTCGAAACTTTTAAGTTTTAAATAATAAATTAACTTGGCCATCGGATACTATTAGAATGTGTCTCACAAGTGTTTATTGCGATGGCCAAGTCAATCTAATATTCATAACATAAAAGTTTTGAATTTTGATAAGATCATTTTAAGAGTCTGTTAGGTGAGATAGTTACGTAATAGCTAAGACAGAAGGTCCCTTAAGTAGGGACTGAATAAATTAACCGACTTGGTATTACATAGATCTCACAACTTTTAACGGTAAAAGAACTTCGTTACGAGACTTGGGTTTTTTTACAAGTATGTTTTTGATGGCATCTCATTTCTTTTTGTAGATACCTTTTTTCCTTTGCTTTACAATTTACATAATTTTTTTGAATACCTACAACGGATTTAGGCTGTATCTCAAGAACCGCGATAGCTAAACAGTTGACATTTTCACAAATTATGTATTTCTGTTGCTATATTAACAAACTAAACATAAATTAAATAATTAAGGGGGGCTCCAATACAACAAACTTTTTTGCGGCCTTTTTTGCTCGATATCTATAACGGCAATAGGTAGGCACTTGAAAATGGTACGGAAACCTTAGTGCGCGAGTCCAACTCGCACTTGGCCGGTTTTAGTCTATTGTATGCACAAATGGAGGATTCCTGCGCTTTAATCGTTCCAAAGTAGACTTAAATTAAATGTAAACCGTCCAGACTCGTAACTCGGTGCCTTTATTTACAAAATAACTTAACTTACGAATATATGAATACCCATGTACCTAGCTGGCATGGCAATACTCACCATACGTAACAAGAGCAGCTGCGTCGTGTACTTTTTTATGGTTTATTGATATTCGTCGCACTCGTCAAACGTCATTTAAAATTAATCCTTATTTAAAATTGTCATCTCTCATTCATTATAAATATTGTCAATGTACCTAATCGAAAACTACAACATCAAGCTTAACAGAGGATTAACATGAACTTATGTATGGCACTCACGGCCTCACTGTCAAAGGTTTTTAAATAAAGAAATTACTAAACTGTTTTTAATGGAACTTTGGCACATGTCCGATTTTGGCTTTTTTTGAGACAGCTCCCGCACTAGGGAAATTATTATCTATGTCGCGGGTCAAAGTAACTTTTCCACAGAGACAAAGTCGCGGCCACAAGCTAATATGTACATAAGTAAATTTAAAGCTTCCTAGTTAACATCAAACTGTGTAAAAAATATGTGATAAAATGAATATGCAAATACAGTTTGTGTCAGATAAATAAAACGTGGTGTGTGTGTATACCTGCGATATCGCAGTAAGACTTGTTAATTACTTGAAAGAAAGTGACCGTCTTTCTGTGACGAACGGGAAGCGTGGAAGCCGTAGTGTTTGTCCGGGGGGAATGCAAGAATTTTACGCATCTCCTCCGACACTGCGGCGTTCCCGCACGAGCGGTGGGGTATGTGGGACTCGCCCTCTCCATAGCAGTGGAATGCAAATCATACCTTGAGAGAAAAACACTTAAACCCCCGGTTACTCCTCTGACCACAATTGGTGAGGGGCCCAGGAACTGTTGCCTATCTGGGATACCCTATGGCAGCGTCCGCGACTCAAATGGTGTTGCGGGCTCTCCTGGGTCCAAATAACTAGTTTCAGGGATGCCAGAGTACACGGGGTCCCTACTTCTCAAGGGGCCGCGGCCTGTTAGTATACTATCGTTCATAGCACAGTTGCTTTTACATTCCATTGAGTTTTTTTTTTTTTTCCTTCGATTTTTTTTTTATTTGTTAAATTAATCCCTGTGTTGCGAAGGTCGCACCGCTCGAAAGATTAACGGAAACAAAGCACCCCCTGACTCAATACAACTGTTTTAATTTCAGACGAATAATTGTCCCGGGTGGGAATCGAACGCAGAAAACCAGGTCTCTGGAGCAACTCACGTAACCACTTAGCCACCACCTTTCAACATAATCGCATCTAGGTCCCTATCTACACCTATTCTTCCATTAAATCATACATATTCATTTACACTGATTCACTGACTGCAAATGTAACTTTGTAATCCTATACATTTATAAGAAATAAGAAAGTTATTAATGCAGTTGATGAAACTTAACAACTGGACCGAAATTGCAAAATGTTGGAATTTTCCCATGAGTTTTACACTAAACTCTACTAGTACTCAAAATTTGAAGCTTCTACGTCTGCTAGAAGTGCCTAAACATTTTGATGATCGGTCAATCACGTGTGAGCGAGTGACAAAATTACCGAAATTACCGAACTTTGAGTAGTTATAATTCTTAAAGTACTGGTTCAAATTGAATGAAATTTGAAATATGCCGTAGTTTTACAAAGCCTGCTTAGGTTCTGAAATTTCAGGCTCCTATCTTCATCCACAACGAAGTTATAGAGGGTCGAAAATCGGCTGAGTTGCTTCGAGAAAAGATAGGTACGGCCGTGCACCTTTTTTTTTCTTTTTTTTTTTTTCTTACTCGACTTGGGGGTGCACTGCCGTGCCCCCAGATTGACTTGGCCATCGCAATAAACACTTGTGAGACACATTCTAATAGTATCCGATGGCCAAGTTAATTTATTATTTAAAACTTAAAAGTTTCGAATTTTCATAAGTTCATTTTAAGAGTCTGTTAGGTGAGATAGTTACGTAATAGCTAAGACAGAAGGTCCCTTAAGTAGGGACTGAATAAATTAACCGACTTGGTATTACATAGATCTCACAACTTTTAACGGTAAAAGAACTTCGTTACGAGACTTGGGTTTTTTTACAAGTATGTTTTTGATGGCATCAAATTTAAGTCTACTTTGGAACTATTAAAGCGCAGGAATAATCCATTTGTGAATACAATAGACTCAAACCGGCCAAGTGCGAGTCGGACTCGCGTACTAAGGGTTCCGTACCATTTTCAAGTGCCTACCTGTTGCCGTTATAGATATCGAGCAAAAAAGGCCAAAAATTAGTTGTTGTATGGGAGCCCCCCCTTAATACTTATTTTATGTTTAGTTTGTTATTATAGCAACAGAAATACATAATTTGTGAATTTTTCAACTGTTTAGGTATCGCGGTTCTTGAGATAGAGCCTGGTGATAGACAGACAGACAGCTAAGTCTTAGTAATAGGGTCCCGTTTTTACCCTTTGGGTACGGAACCCAAGCATTTAATGTCTAGACATGCTTAATATTGTTGCATCAAAGATATCGAGAAAAACCCATAGAGAAATGGAGTGGGCTTTGAGAAAAACTGTAGCTGAAGTTCAAGAAGTAGTACCGGTAAAGAAAAAGAGGAACACAACCTACAAAATTGGAAAGCTCATCATCAAGTGACAGAGTGGTAAAATCCATTGTTGGTATTTTAAAAAATAATGTAAATTGTAAAGCAAAGGAAAAAAGTACAACTATCTACAAAAAGAAATGAGATGCCATCAAAAACATACTTGTAAAAAAACCCAAGTCTCGTAACGCAGTTCTTTTACCGTAAAACGTTGTGAGATCTATGTAATACCAAGTCGGTTAATTTATTCAGTCCCTACTTAAGGGACCTTCTATCTTAAGCTATTACGTAATTATCTCACCTTACAGAATCTTATTTTGACCTTATCAAAGTTCAAAACTTTTATGTTATGAATATTAGATTGACTTGGCCATCGCAATAAACACTTGTGAGATACATTCTAATTATATCCGATGGCCAAGTTAATCTATTATTTAAAACATAAAAGTTTTGAACTTTGATAAGGTCAAAATAAGATTCTGTAAGGTGAGATAATTACGTAATAGCTTAAGATAGAAGGTCCCTTAAGTAGGGACTGAATAAATTAACCGACTTGGTATTACATAGATCTCACAACGTTTTACGGTAAAAGAACTGCGTTACGAGACTTGGGTTTTTTTACAAGTATGTTTTTGATGGCATTATTTTTTTATGTAGGTACTTAGTCTTGCCATATAGGTATATCGTTACAAATAAAACACAAAAATATGGCTCAGTCACTCCTTCATATCTGTTCATTACTAAGGAAGCTTCTATAGAGCTTTGAGCATAAACAAGGTCATTTTGTTTGTTAAAACATTGGTCGATTGTAAAAAAAATGTCATCCGTAAACAATATTTTTCAGTGACCTCTTTTAGCGTACTGCTTAAGTATTTGTTTCGATTATACCACCTTATTCTTTTTGACAAAAATAATCCCGTAGTTTCTTTCAATCTTTCCTCGCCGGGTGTCACAATGTAGGTAGATAGAGAAAGCGAGGTATGGCTCGCGACGCGATGTATGCAACAACATTGAGAAATTTTAATTAATATCTAATATTATAGTTGAGATGTTCCTAAACTAATTTATTTGTCATTATCATTGTATTTGACTTATTATATGTACGATCAGTGGCGTAGCTGTCATAGGGCCAGGTGGTGTAGTGCACCAGGGCCCCGGAACTCAGGGGCCCCTTAACTTAAGCTTTGAAAAGAGAGGGTCTGCCTACTCACTATCTCTTGAAGCTATGCACCGGGGCCCTTGCCCACCTAGCTACGCCAATGAGTACGATCGTTTCGTCTACATTATCAATAAACGTTTTTATTTAATTTCATTACTTTGGTCGCCGGTCTTAGTTTCGTATTAGATTCCAGGCCTTGAGAGTCTTGAGACAAAACTCAGACCGGTCAAAGAAAATGGAAGTCAAGAAAGTAAGTTTATACTTATTTTTTCTCGACTCTCATTATCATAGCATAGGCATAGTTAAAAGAGGAATTTTCTATTTTTTGGATAGGTACATCTGTAAAAAAATTATAGTGGTTATGGGAAACACTTCTATGAAACAAAATAAGTCGTTCAAGTGAGTTTCGAAAAGGCTTTTAAGTAGGAATGAATGATATAAAACATACGTAATGGTGTCCGGCTGGCGCATGTCGTCCTTGGTGCGCGGCGCCCGGCGCCACACGTCCCGCACGCCGGCCAGCAGCACGGCCAGCGCGTCCACGAGGGGCGCGGGCGCGGCGGCCGCCAGCGCGCGCAGCCGCGCCGAGCCGCCGCCCGCGCTGGCGCTCCACGGCGACACCGTGAAGTGTCTCACGCCCCCGGTGTCGTTGTTCCCGTGCCACTCGCGAACTAACCAAGCGTACTCGCCGTCGGCGGACATTCCCCGCTGGATCGCTTCGTTCAGAACTATCGCGGCAGCGGCCGAGCCGGCGTTGATGAAGACGATGCGTGCATTCGCGCCGCGCAATTCATCGAAGAGAGAATTTAAATTCTCCAAATCTAGAAGAACGTCCCGCAGTCGCAAGTCGTGACCGTTCTGCAGGTCTTCGACGAATCTCCGAGCGAACGCCGTGGCTTCCGAAACGACCGCGACTCGACTCCATCCGTTGGCGCGAAGGAATTGCGACAACGCGAGCGAGATGAGTCGCCGCGACGCGAGAGTCCAGCCACCCGCGTGCTCATCGGCCACTCCGTACATAACCAGCGGCAGGTCATTCCGGTTCGCCTCCACGGACGCCTCCGCGGCGCCTTCGCTCTCCGGGACCAAAGCCCCCACCGTATAGTACTTTTCGGGGCTTTCGCAGTCTTTCCGCAACTCATCGCGAAGTTCGGTTCTATCTGTACAATTTATGGGCGTGAACTTGACTTTTATTTGATTTTCTATTAACGGGTGCGCCGTCTCGTTGCGCATGAATTCTTCGATTTCGTTGAAAGAATTCGAATATCGACTCGAATCGTCTCGACAGTAAAACACTAATAGTAAATAACCGTCGCCATCGACATTCCGCCACCGTCGAATTCGGTCGTCGTTCTGGAGCGCCCAGTCGCACGCCGCTTCCTCTACCGGGGATCCGTCAGATTCGCTTTCAAGTATCTGTCTCAACTCCGGCAATGTGGGTCTGAAGCGATCTATAATGTTGCGCATTTTGAATCTAATATCGTCTTTGGCCAATAAGTGTAAATCGCCAACCCGCATCGAAACGGCGGGGTCCAGTTCCTGTTCGCACGGCGAGGCGTCGGCGCAGGGCGGCGGCTGCACGACGCTGACGTCGGCGCGGTCCTCCCACAAGTCGAAGTCGAAGAACAGAAGCGAGCGCGCGCCGCTAAGCGCCCGCAGCAGCACGGTGCGGTTGCAGCGTTCTAGCCGTAGCCGCAACGCGGCCGCAGCCGCGCGCCTTCGCAGTTCCGCCTCCATCTCCTTCAGGGCCTCCTCGTTGGCCGTTATCTCCACGTCTACGGGGTCCCACACGACGTAAACGGGCACATACTCACTGAAAATGTTCGTTCGGTATTATGTATTCTTATCTAGCCGCCATGGACGCAATGGAGGTGCAATCGATAAACTCGTTTCACCTGGTTCCGTCCTCGTCGGCGAAGTGGCACTGACGCAGCAGGTGCGCGTCGGCGTAGAAGGAGCTGGCGACGCTGACGGCGCGGGCGGCGCAGTGCTCGGGCGGCGCGAGTGGCGCCAGGCGCACGAACAGGCGGCGGCGCGCCGGCACGTTGCTGGCGCCGAACTCCCTGAGGCGCGGCCCCGCCAGACCCACGCGTTGCCCCACCACCAGCTCGGCGGGCGCCCGCGGGACCCACGCCGTCGACACAGCTATCACCACTCTGTAAAGCACGCGCCGCACCTCTAATAACGTCGTTTAACACCGGATCATTCCATCATTTATCATCTTTCTATATTTTTCTAAACATATAACACTACAGTGACTGAGAGTACACTACATAAATACGAAAAACTTTATTCCGTCAGTCACAAATACGAATGTCAAAATACCGATTTTCCTAGTTCATCATTAAAAACCCCGACTTGTCATTACTATCTGGGGGAACGACAAGTCGCTTAAGAAAAAAAAAATGATTAGCATTCCACTGCTATGGAGAAGGCGAGTCCCGCATACCCCACCGCCCGTGCGGGAACGCCGCTAGGACGGAGGAGATGCGTATCATTCTTGCATTCCCCCCGGACCAACACCGCGGCTTCCATGCTTCCCGTTCGTCACAGAAAGACGGTCACTTTCTTCCAAGCAACCAACAAGTCTTACTGCGATATCGCAGGTATACACACAAACCACGTTTTATTTATCTGACACAAACTGTATTTACATAATCATTTTGTCAAATATCTATGTGTAGCTACATATCTATCAATCCTATCCGAATTTCACTTACACCACTGGATAGTTAAAGAATCAAAGAATTTATTACGCTAAGTTAGGACTGTAAGACATAGCGCGCGGGGAGGGGGCAGCCCTCCATTTTGAAGGTAATTTTGCCGCGTATCGAATTTTGCATTTCGTATAACTTTCGACTCGGTGAAGCTACGACGTTCATTCAAGTTTCAATCGTCAGCTCTTGTCAAAGTCTATCGATTATAAATACATAATATTAGTGTAAAATGGTGATTGTGAATATAACAAGGTGTTAAAATAAAAAAAATATATAATGTCGGCCTATACGCGTCGAAAAGCCAAACCGAAATGTAGAGATCGTATACGGTTGGAAAGGGCATCTCAACAGCAATCGAATGGTACCAATATAACACCATAAGATCGAGTCAAGCAGTGCCGGCAACGTAAAGTATTGAAGGAGGCCGAACGTATTCACGTACAACAAACGGCCGTGTCTATAACACAGCCACACCCCGTTTTTTTTACTATAATGATGTATATTTTTTCTAACAAAAATGATATTTTGGTATATGTACTCAGAAGGAGCGGTAAGTATATTATCTCTTTAAACAGGGTACGTAAGGAGTCGCGACTACCTAAACCGTAAATAGCCCTAACTGCTCTTTTCTGTAATATAAAAATACTATTGAAATCAGCGGCTGAACCCCAATGTGTTATGTATTTGTACCAAAATTCCATTAAAAAAAGTTAAGTAATATCTTATCTTATCTTATCTTTGAAAAACCTCTTACTGCGAGGCAGTGAGTGCCATACATAAGTTCATGTTAATCATCTGTTAAGCTTGATGTTGTAGTTTTCGATTAGGTACATTGACAATATTTATAAGAATGAATCTGGGCGGTTTACATCTAATTTAAGTCTACTTTGGAAGTATTAAAGCGAAGGAATCCCCCATTTGTGAATACAATAGACTAAAACCGGCCAAGTGCGAGTCGGACTCGTGCACTAAGGGTTCCGTACTATTTTCAAGTGCCTACCTGTTGCCGTGATAGATATCGAGCAAAAAAGGCCATAAAAAAGTTTGTTGTATGGGAGCCCCCCCTAATGATGGCATATAGTTTACACTTCATTAAACAAAAATAATGCTTCATAAACGGTACTGCACGTGGGTGATGAAACGGTTAGCGGCAGGCCTGATAACAACTCCGACTTGTTATAACTACTATTTTTATAATTCCTAAATTTCAATATTCCGTTTATAATGACTATTCTCAAAATACCGAGTTTCAATAGATCGAATAACAAAAAGACCTCCACGCACCGTGCTGGTTAGGTTAGGTCAAGTGTCATAATATTAACAAAAGGTCTAGGGGTGGTTGAAAAAACAAACCTAAACCTAAACCAATGGATTTGAACAATTAATGATGTTGAAGTTTTTGTTTTGTTTTGTTCTGTTACACCAGTACCATCGTGTTATGGACCGAGACGGAGAACGTATGAAAATCGGAAAACTAATTAATCGCATTTAAGACTTTCGGTAAAATAAATTTCGTGATTTTTAATAATAGACATTATAATTCTAACATATTATGAAATTCGGACTTTTAAAAATCGGAACATCGAAATTCGGAATAAAATATTTCGGAGTACTTTTGGTAGTTCCCGTGACTGAGAACATAGTATGTTAGGACCCTATGACGGGCGCTTAGGAAATATTTCAAAACTTGAAAAACGATCTACTCACCAAGTTAGTTTGTAAGAATAAACTCATACCGACCCTATTATACTACTCAAGGACCGGTTCATAATATTCTTTTACCATTAGAGAGCTATTGGTACGTTATCTGGGACGTATCTAACATATGATATGTGGAGCTTTGCAGGGGAATCTCGCCAAGGCTAGCAAGTAACACAAATAAACGTAACAGTGGTGAAAGCCAATCCGGGTCCGGCGGGAGCGCTTCGGCGAGGTCCTTGAGGCGCAGCGGGTAGTGGCGCACGGACACGTCGGTACAGAAGTACGTGTGCACGAGGAGCGCGCGCAGCAGGTTGGCCGCCGCGCACGCGGGCGCGCCGCCGCACGCCAGCTCCACGCGCCGCGCGCGCGCGCCCGCCATCGCGCCGTCCGCCCACTCTGTCGCGGGGCACACCGTGACTCAATCACTACTTTCATTCATATACGTTGTCTACGGATAGGTATTCTTTGTTTTATAAACACTTCTTTTAAACAATTTGGTTTCACAATAAATAAATACTTAATTAGGTCAATCATCAATGATTTTTGTAAAATTATTTTTAATGTTTTGAATATTTTTATATACCTACCTAATACTATTTTTATTATAAAAAATCAAATTATTTTTAGGGTTTCGTATAATCCTATAAATCTGGGCAAAAATCTGAGAACGAGTCCGCGTTCTCCCACATGTAAGGGAAGGTCTCTTCCCCTTCGTGTGGATGAACGCCTTCACCATGTGGGCTCGGCGAGCGGCGTGCGGTAGCAAATGACCGCTTGGCAGAGGTTGTATGCGATTTAAATAGGATGCCGTCATACCCTGGTATCGAAGTTCGAGTTGTTGACAAGCTGGGAAGTTCCGGGCGCGCACCGCCAGCGCGAGCGCGAGCGCGACGCACAGCACCAACTTACTCATGGCACGTGAGGTGGCCCAGCGTGCTTGTTCATTACTGTGCCACTTGTTGCTTTAGTCCGATATACAGCATTCATTAGTTACATTTAACAGAAAACACGATAACAATATTATCCTTGTTCTCATTTACCGCAAGGTACGCTTTACTTGTGTTGATCTTCCTGGCAGCCAACAAAACTGATAAGCGAACTTCGTTGACTGCACGATGTAAACAATGGATTTAAATATCATAAAGAGTTTCAATATGTAATTGACTAATGAGTCACACGACAATAGGTGCGGCCCTTTTTTCCGGGGAGAAATACAGAAGGTACACATTTCGCCGGGGGCGTAGTGGTATTTGAGTGCCCCTAAACACAAGCCGTACATTTTCTAATCACATAACTAACACAAGCCGACCCTCGAATATTTATTTTACCACAGTGTAATCACAAATACAAAACACACAAATACAACTGTGGTAACAAGTTACCACAGTTGTATAATTTTTTTATTCAAGTTTTAAATTATCTTATAATTTTACTATACAATAATATTAGCACGAGAGTGCATATACTACCTATATACCGACTAACCGAACCGACCACTGGTCCGATTAGAAAAATTCTATCAGTGTTAATTAATACATACTTGTTAAAGAGAATGGCTATAGGCTATATGTCATCATTGAAATAATAGTTATTTGTTATACAAGAGTGCAAAGTAGTTATTTAACCGCGTGTTCAATTTTGATGACCGAGCAAGCGAAGGATTCTAAAATTGAATCACGAGCGCAGCGAGTGATTCAAAATTAGAATCCTGAGCGTTAGCGAGGGAATCAAAAGAGCACGAGGTGAAAAATCTTTGCACTCGAGTGCAACACGTAACTTTTCATTCCACCTCAGCGAGGAAATGCGCATTATTAACAGTTTCAGTCAATTCTGTTGGCGTCAAACAAACTTCCTCGTCGCTAGAATCACTCATTTTAGTTTTTTCACTTGTTTTCAAGTTTCTTGTTTTTAATATAAGGTTTAACAATGACGTGAAAAAATGCCGCGTAAAGAACCGCGTACAAAGCAAATTTAAAAAAGAACACCAAGAAGGTTCCGAGTCTGAGTTTTTAACAAATTAAAAAAAAGTTGTATGATATATTCGGCACCATAGAGGTAGCAGTAAATAGGTTTAATGTTTTTTTTAATTCACAAACTTAGTGCACACGATGTTCTAAATTCAATTTACTTTATCCTCTAGAGAATAAAAACGGCTTTTCCACTCAGATATTGAAGATTAAAAATACTCTTTCCGAGATGGTGGGATGAAAATGTATTTTCTTTCTTTCATCACGCTTTGAGTGCTATGACCAATAGGAGCCAAGCACCAAACAATGTATAACAGTCGGGAGTGTTTGTTACTCTCGAGAGCGTCCGCCGCGTGCGCCGCGTGCGCCGCGTGCGCCGCGTCGACGACTAAGTTTCGCAAGACTTAACTTTTTATTACAATTAGGTACCTAAGTTAACATGTTTTTCGTTTTATTAAAAGAATAAATAAATGTCTTCATTATTTTTTAACTTGCAATGTTCGTTTATTTGTTATTAATATGTAACAAAATATACCTATGCAAGTTAGTTGTCCTTCAAATTTTCCGATTCTTGCTTTTTTATTCCGTGGACTATTTTTTTTTAATAACTTCCACACTATGGAAATGTTTCCCTATGTCGCGGGTTAAAGTTAGCGTTAGTACAAAGTAACGTTTCCACGCGGACGAAGTCGCGGACAGAAGCTTGTATGTATACATCAATTTAAATTTGGTTAAAATCAAACTGTTTTTAAGTCTTTTATCTCTCTCTTCTAGCTCTGATTATGTAACTATTATGGAAATACAAACAAAAATGGATTGAGGCGACGGAAACAAAGATTGGTTTCCAACAAAGCATAGCACTCTTTGATAAATACATTTTGAGGAAGCAAGATTTGTTGACAACCTCCGTAGCGTAGCGGTATTTGGCTCGCTCTAAATCTCGGAGGTCGTGAATTCGATCCCCACGCCGGACAGGAAATCTTTGTGTAAATTGTAAGATTTCTTTCCGGGTATGGTTGGTTGAGGGACCACCCTCCGTGCCTCGGAAAGCACTTCGTTATAACATCATCTATAATAATCGTATATCAAGGAAAGCGCAGCAGCGATTCCTTGTGTGGTACCTACAACATATTACTGAGGTCATCAACCCGTCTGCCAAGCGTGGTGACTATGGCAAATACCCTTCCTCGGGAGCAGGCCCATGTTCAGCAGTGGACATTATACGTGCTGATGATGATGATGATGGAGCTTTGTTGACGAATGACGGGAAAAAGCAATGAATAATTGACAAAAGCAGCACATCCGACTGTTGATGTACTGAACGTCACAACTGATGAAGTTAGTTGTTTGATAAGTATACAGTACCTTCGATCTTTTAGAAGTGTATAAAGTTATAAATGTTGAATTGGCCAAAACAAATAAAAATTTTGAGGCAACGAAACCGCCGCAAAGACCAAAAAATACACGACTTGGTAGCGTTCCGTTAATAGAATGCTTAAAAAAAAGTTAATCAATGATGAACAAATGAATGTGCGTAAAACAACCAACGTTACAATGTGATGTTGGATGCCGATGTGTTAAATGAAAGAGATGTTCTTTCTTTCTTATACGTTTTATTCGTTCTTACAATAGTTTCCTTAGTTTATATACTTAACTAATACGTGCTTACATGCTAAATAACTTATCATAATATACTTATCTATCATATATCTAATGGTATGTGATGGACGTGACACACCGCAACAACCCAATAACTTTATTTTAGACAGTTGAAGAACAAAAACGTAGTCAGTACGTCCAAGTATACACCAGCATTACGAAATACTAACAATTTTGTAAAATATATATAGATATTCCTAATGTCATTACTCTGTCATAAAATCGATACATAAATCGATTTGAATTCTTATACAAAGGCGAACTTTATTTAAAATTAAGTACGCCTTTGAATCGATTTGATTTTCCCATCACTAAATAGTGCTTGTGACGTCATAAATTCATTCATTCATATTCAAAAAATGGCACGCTTGGTTTACATACAGATCGTCATACTTGTGTCAATTGGGTCTATCTATATCTGTGTTTGTAATCCTATACATTTACAAGGGATTCCAAATTCCAATGATTGATGCAGTTGGTGAAACTTAAGAACTGGACCGAAGTTGCGAAATGTTGGCGAGTGACAAACTGACAACATGAGTGAACCATTCCAATATTATAAAGGTGGGGTTTTATTTTTATTTTCAATTATATGTTTACTATTGGAACATAATTTGTAGGTTTATATAAAACACTCTCATGTTCAGTAATCGTATTATTCATTTATAAAACTAATACAACTTTTGACTGCACCGGTGGCTCAGTGGTTACGATAGTTGCCTCTGAGACCTGGTGTTCTGGGTTCGATTCCCACCCGGGACAATTATTTGTGTGAACCACAAATAGTTTTTCTGAGTCTGGGTGTTCTTTGTGTCCGTGAAATGAATGTTTGCAAAGTCCCCCGCGACACAAGGATTTATTTCCCTAGTGCGGGAGTTGTCAATAAAAATACAACTTCAATGTAATTAAATTATTCAAAGATGTAATTAAGATGAAAATAATGCATACAATTAGCAAAGTTTTAGAAAACTAACAGTTTTAAACTCTTAGAGATTAATCAAATATTACATTTGGTCAGTGTTATCAGTCTTTTTTTCATCGGGTAATTATAAGCTTTAAGCTTTATTTCATAAAAACAGTACTTTGATTACATTACAGTCAAGTGCTAGGATAAAACAAAAGTGCACAAAAGTTTTAGCATCTGGAGCCGAACTAGGGGGAGCCTGTATTTCGGCTAACAGCGCCATTCCCCTCGAGTTACATTAAATTACAGTTCTTAAATGCATTAAACGATATAAAGGAATTACTAAATATTCTAAGGTATAGGTAAGCTATTTATGGTCTGCATTATGATGATGATGATGTGTTATGTGATATGGTGAATGAGTGAGTGTGAGAGGGAGTGTCTATTTGTCAGTGTGCTTGTGTTTTTTCAAGTGAACACATGAATTTGTGAGATACGCGGATATAGGGAATGTGTATTTTTAATAAATATAACGATCCGTGTTGAGTGGATAACTGTTAAGATTGTTATTAAGTTTATTGTAGATGTAGGGACCGAGGAAATTAAAGAAAAAAACGGGTTGGCTTTAGAATAGTGTCGCACGCGGAAAGGGTTAATAGTGGTTAAATCAGGTTTACGGTACCACTACGATTATAACGCTACCACTCTTATTCAAAGGTAATGGATATTTTTCGAGAAATTTTCAAAAATAGTTTCTAACCTAAAATCAGGTAAAAAGCGAACTGTCAACGTTATTACGTGAAACGGAAAGTTAAAATGGACGATTTACAACTGAATGTGTTCTAGTGTCTGTGTCTGTGGTGTACAATGTCATACGAAATTGGAGAAACGGAACGCAAAAAAAAAAAAAACTGTCTATGGTATTTGCGTCATGTGTAATTTGTGTTAAATTTGTTTTATTTTTATAACAACCTAGAAAGATGTGGAGTCTACTTCAGTCTACTACAGTGTTACTCCTCTTTAGTATGCAAGAGTGAACTTGGAACTTGGAGCACCCCGACTTGGATAGGTTAGGTTAGAAGGGGATGGCGGGGTCTTTAGACCCCGCCATCCTCTTCGTGGTTTTTTTTTTTAACTATGCAGAAGTAGGAGCCCCGCGAAGCGGGGCTCCGTCGACGACGCCTTTGTTACTATTGATTGGAAGCTAATTTAGACCCGCACATGATTTTTCCCGACCATAATAGGTGATTTTAGTGTTTTGAGGTTAGGTTACAAATATCTAATTTTCTCAAAAACGGTGCGTTACCTTTTCATGGGAGTGGTACCGGGGAATAGGGGATACCCGCCCCCTCCCCCCACTGCCCCTATTACATCCCTCCGCGTGCGACACTATTCTAAATTTTTCCCAAAAAAACTATTATGCTATTAATACCTACTTGTAACTTGTAAAACACCATTTATAAAAAAATCCTCTAGAGTTTCTTTCCAGTTCTTTTCAGACTTGCCACGTCCGAGCTGGTGGTAGCAACCAATCATAAGAACTTTATTTAATACAATCCAAACCAATGAGAAAATCATAGTGAAAATTTTCATTATCTATCACAAAAATATTCATTTCTCTTTCAATGTCATATATTTTTATTTTTAATGTTACCATACCTTTTGTTTTCTTCTCACCATTAATAGTTTTCAAGTTTGCTGTTTGTTTATTAAATGTGTCTTCTTCTTTTTTTTGTATTTTCAATAACTTTGCATTAACTAATGATACATTTGAACCAGAATCATAAATTGCTGTAACTTTTAAAGTGTCATTTAATAATAACTTTATTTTTATTAATGGTGATACTTCTAGTTTTTTGGATTCTCCTCATTAAGTTCAACTTCTAATTCAGAGTTATTCACACTTTTCACAACATATTTTTGATTCTTCGCATTGAACCAACAGTTTTCCTCAGGATGAAAACGTTTCCCTTTTTTCTCATTGACACAAATTTGGCATGGTTTCTTTTCTTCATTTTTTTTTGTTTTTATGTCAGAGTGCATGTAGTTCTTTTTTTCATATCTGTTCTTCCTGTGGTGAGAGGTCACGCACATCACGTAGTCATAAGAATTAGACACATTCTAGCACGTAAGATAGATATAATTATTAGCTTTATCGTCACGTAATAATACGTTTAAAACCTCATGTTGTACGACTAATAAAGAAACAATACAGACGAGATTTTCATCGTTTTACTACCATCCCTCCAACCGTCTACATCACATGGCGACCCTGCTGTTCGAACGAATGGCGTAAGCTACTGGGAGCTGCTGGCTGAAATCGTGTGACGTCGAAATTCACCACCTTGCCACGGTTACTCCACGGTGTGCATAGTTCATGGGCAGTTTGTGTGGAAGATATGGGCAGTACCACATCAAAGGAAGAGGTGGTCATCGCGCAAGTGGCCTCAGGAGGATCAAACAGCGCTTCGGTGGTGCAGGAACAAGTATCTGCTATCAATACGGCGGTTATGTTTATGGCGGCATGCATGGGCATCGTCATCATTGGCGGAGCACTCTACCTATATAGAAGGTGCCATCACGGGTGGATTCAACAGGAGATGAACCGAAGAGAGGTACAGCATGCGGTGCAGACAGCTTGACGGAGTACATATAGAAGGCAAGTGGTTAAATGTTGTGATAAGTTATGTGCGCGTGTATCTATTACCTAAAGTAATGTAGAGACAATAAGTATAGATTAATTTTATAAATGGAAGTGGAGCTAACTGCAATTTATGTTCACCTAAAGTCAATAAGAGAGTCCATAGTTAAATTAGGACCTAGCAGACGGGTTGGAAATAATTTTAACACTAAGATTGCTGAAGCAAAGGCTCTATATAATAAGTTTAAAATAATAATATCAGGCGTGTCTAATTTCTCTGAAGAGTTAACGCAGTTAATTAGTAAAATAAAAGATTTATACGTAAGAACAATTAGTTTTGAAAGCGAGAGCAAAATGGAATCGGGAAATTCAGAGAGATTTTGTTTAAAAACGGCGGTTAGTTTGCTTCCGAAGATGAACGGTGATGAGCGTGTCACCCAAGATTTAATAGAGGCCATAGATTTATATAGTTCCATGATAGGAGAACTAGGTAGTCAGCTTTTAATAAAATTCGTGCTTACCACACGGTTAACTCAGGGTGCTAAGATGCGGTTGTCTTCACGTTATGACACGGTGGATAGTCTTCTAGCGGATATGAAGAAACACCTTTTAACTGTAAAATCGGACGTCGCTATACAGGCTAAGTTAGCTCGGGTTAAACAAGAAAATAGATCTATTGAACAGTTCGGGGCTGAAATAGAGAGGTTAATGGTAGACTTGACTATTTCACAAACTGGGGATAGTCAGGAAGCATATAAGGTTTTGCAGCCTTTGAATGAGAAGTACGCGGTTAGGAAATTCGCGGACGGGCTACGTAATCACCGACTGGGAACCATTATTACGGCGAGAAATTTAACTTCATTGAAAGATGCGGTTAGAGTGGCGGAAGACGAAAATTGTGCGTCGTCGGGACAAATTATGAATTTTCAGCGCCAGTCTAGACCAAATAATCATCCGAAAAGTCATAATAGAGGTAGCGGTAGTACTTACGGCCACAATGTTCGGAATAATCGCGAACAACAAAAATCAGCTGGCGCGCGTACACATTGGAGGAGCAATAATGCTTACGTAAATAATAAAAACAATAGTACGCAAGGTCGGGGCGCGAGGAATACTACATATCATAGTCAGCAAAACCGGAGGCGTGCGCATATAGCATATTATGAACAGATGACGGATGACCGTGACTCAGGCGCAATGTCAAGGTCGCAGCTCAGTAATAGTGAACACTCGAATAGAAATCAGTTTTTTCGAGACTAAGCATATTTTAGCGTGTAATAGTATTAACTGGGTTAATTTCAAAGTAGGTAGTATACATACTGAGTGGTTGGTTGACACGGGGGCATCGTTGTCAGCCATCAAAAATGATTTTTTAAAGGATAATGAGGTGCGTTGTAAGATTATTAAGGACGAGTTAGTTATTAATGGCGTAGGTGGTAATTTAAAGTCTGTCGGTTATGTTTATTTAAGTTTAAAATACGGCGAACATTTATTCCTGCATAAGTTCTATATTTTTGAAGATTTGCCGTGTAAGTCAATAGGCATAGTAGGCCAGGATTTTTTACAAAAGTATAATGGTATTATAGATTTCTCAGAGAACCGATTAACTCTTAGGGAGTGTAATAGAATGGTTTCGATACCTCTTAAGTTTTATAAGTATTCGTTAAATATTTCTCCGCGTTGTGAAGTGATACGGTATTTTCCTGTTAATAGAGCGGACGATTGCGTAGTGTTTAGGAAAGAGTTAAGAAGGGTGTTTTCTTAGCTAATGTAATAGCTAGGCCAATGAATGGTATGATACCCATTAGGATACTGAATACAACGTCTGAGGAAGTTGTTTGTAGTTTGAGTGACGTAGAGGTGAATCCGTTAGTTGATTATGATTATTGTTATTTTACGGAGTCGGAGAAAAGCGTAAGACGAGTTAAGGAAATATTTTCTTTACTTAAACTGGACTATTTGAATGATGAAGAGCGGTTGAGCATTGAACAGATATGTGCCAAGTATCCGGATATATTTCATATACCAGGAGATAAATTAGCTATCACGAACGTGTATAAACAATCTATAAGATTGAAGGACAATGTTACTCCAGTCTATAGGAGGCAATATAAAATACCATATGCACAGAAAAAGGAGGTTGATAAGCAGGTGAAGGAAATGCTAAAGAATGGTATAATTGAAGAGTCAGTTAGTGAGTGGTCCAGTCCTGTGTTAATTGTACCCAAAAAAGCGGACCGTAGTGGCGAAAGAAAATGGCGTGTTGTTGTAGACTATAGGCAGTTAAATGAGAGAATACAAGATGATAAGTTTCCTTTGCCGAATATAACAGAAATTTTAGATTCGTTATCGGGTGCAATGTATTTCAGTCATTGCGATTTATCTCAATCGTATTATCAGTGTAGTTTGAATGAGGATAGTAGGAAGTATACGGCGTTTACTACAGATAAAGGACAGTATCAAATGTGTAGGCTACCAATGGGATTAAAAATAAGCCCAAGTTCGTTTAGTAGGATGATGACAGTGGCTATGTCCGGGTTGAATTATGATAGGTGTTTGATTTATTTGGATGATTTGATAATATTTGGAAGGAATTTGGATGAACATAATAGGAATCTAATGTCAGTATTTTCACGGTTAAGGAAAGTTAATTTAAAGTTAAATCCATCAAAGTGTGAGTTTTTGAAAAAGCAAATACTTTATTTAGGACACGTTATTTCATCAGAAGGCATTTCACCGGATCCAGAGAAGGTTTCAGTGATAAAAAAGTATCCACGTCCTACAACTAGTGATGAAGTAAAGCGTTTTGTAGCGTTTGCAAATTATTATAGAAAATTCATTCCTAACTTTGCTAGGATGGTTGTTCCAATGAATAAGTTGTGTAAAAGAGATGTAGTGTTTGATTGGACGAATGAATGCGAAGAATCATTTTTGTTACTGAAGAAAGCATTGGTAAACCCACCAGTGTTGGATTATCCAGATTTTTCCGATAGCAACACTTTTACATTACAGACCGATAGTTCGGGGTTTGCTGTGGGTAGTGTCTTGTGCAATGGGAATGGAAAACCAGTTGCATATGCTAGGGCATTGGGAAAGAGCGAATTAAATTATCCTATAATAGAGAAGGAGCTATTGGCTATTGTTTGGTCAGTAAAATATTTTAGACCATATTTATATGGGAGAAAGTTCGTTGTGAAAACGGATCATCGACCACTTTTGTATTTGTTTAATATGACGGATCCTTCAAGTAGATTAACTAAGTTTCGTTTGTGTTTGGAAGAATACGACTTTGAGGTCGAATATGTGAAAGGAAAGGAAAATGTGTTAGCCGATGCGTTGTCTAGAATTGTGATTTCATGTGAAGAATTAAAATCCATGCGTGAAAAAGCTATAGCTGTAATGACCAGAGCACAGTGTAAACGGTTAAATGATTTAGATATACATAGTAAAGACTTTGCGATTAACAGGACTGATCACCCTGGTATCGTAGAAGTTCTTAAGAAACGGGAGAATGATATTGAAGTACTTCAAGTAGGTGTAAATAAATGGGAAAAGTTGTTAAGGAACAAGAGCTCTTGTACGAAAATAATATCTAAGTCGCGCAAATTAATGTATATGCCAGAAAACTCGAGTATTTATATAAACTATGAATCTTTATCGACATCATCGCGAGACGAGTTGTCGAAAGATCTAGTTTCGTTTTGTATAGAAAACGGCATAAAAGAGATGGTTATTATGAAAAATAGTTGCAACAGTGGCATTATAAAAGAAATGACAGAGTACCTAAAAGGGAACGGTAAGTCAATGTGTAAGGATTTAAAAATTTGTATAGTACCAGATGTACGGAGAGTGGAAGAAAATGATGAAAGGAAGGTTATTATGAATGATTTTCATATTTTACCCACGAGTGGGCATACGGGAATACGTAGAATGATAAATAATATAAAAAAGTATTTCTATTGGCCATCTATGGAACAAGATGTAGTTAAATATGTCCATAGGTGTGAGAAATGTCAAAAACAAAAGTATCATAGAAATGTAAAGGAACCAATGACAATAACAAGCACAGCATCATCATCATCTTTTGAGAAAATATATTTAGATGTGGTAGGACCTTTTGATAAGGACGAATGTGGAAACGTATACATATTAACTTTGCAATGTGAGCTTACAAAGTTTGTGGAAGCTTACCCGTTAAAAAATAAATCTGCAAATGAGGTAGCAAAGGCGTTGGCAGAAAATTTTATTTTAAGATATGGGATACCTAAAAGTATAGCTACGGATAGGGGTTCAGAATTTATTTCAAAAGTTATGGTAGAGCTTTGTAGTATCTTAGGGATTAGTAAAACAACATCAACAGCATATCATCACGAAAGTATAGGGTCATTAGAAAACGTTCATAAGACGTTAGGTGCATACTTGAGGATACAAACAAATAACAATACATCGACATGGAGTTCTTGGATTCCGTATTGGTGTTTTTCATATAATACATCAGTAAATACCGTAACCAAGTATACACCGTATGAGTTAGTTTTCGGTAAGATATGCAGATTACCAAGTAATTTACAAGGTGAAAATGTTGAACCGTTGTATAATTTTGATAATTTTCCATTAGAATTTAAGTACCGATTACAAAGAGCACAAGCTGATGCAAGGAAAAATGTAATGTTAAGTAAAATTAAAAGGAAAGAGTGTTATGACAAAAGCAGTAATCCAATAAGCTACAAAGAGGGAGATTTAGTGTTAATAAAAAATGAAACTGGAAGTAAATTGGATTGTATTTATGATGGACCTTTTGTAGTTATTAAAGATGAATCCCCAAATGTTGTCATACAATGTAAAAATAAGATTGATATAGTACATAAAAATAGGACTAAGTTATACTATAATAATTAAAAAAAAAAAAAAAAAAAAAAATATTTTTCATATATTTTTTTTTTTTCCTCTAGGAAGGGTGATGTGGTGAGAGGTCACGCACATCACGTAGTCATAAGAATTAGACACATTCTAGCACGTAAGATAGATATAATTATTAGCTTTATCGTCACGTAATAATACGTTTAAAACCTCATGTTGTACGACTAATAAAGAAACAATACAGACGAGATTATCATCGTTTTACTACCATCCCTCCAACCGTCTACATCACATTCCCAACAAGATGTTCTAATTTGCCTATCTCATTATAGAGATCTTCAGTTTGTTGTAACGTCTCTCGGTCAATTTTGTCACTCAGGTAATTAGGCAGGCCTGCGGCTATAAGGTCTATAAGAGTACCTGTATCAATCGTCTTCCTAACCTCCAATAACAATTTCTCTTTTTTCAATGCATACTCAAGTAATGAGCCTGATTGATATTTAAATCCAAGAGCATATCTGATTGGCGACCAACCTTTGTTTCTGAATGTTTCACAGAAGTTTTTTTCCCAATTAATCCACTCTGATTCTACTGTAAATTTTATTAACATACAACTGTACCAGTTTACACTTGAATATTCTAAAAATTGTTTTAAAATTTCAATTTTTCTTCTGTCTTCATCGATATGGAAACGTTCACATTCTTTGTTGAAGTCCTTAATCCATTGGTGAGCGTTTGCGTTTCTACCAGTGAATTTTTCAAGCACAAAGTCTTTTGCAATTTTTCCCAAATTTTGAGTTTCAGATTTTCTTTGCTTTTCTTCGAGTAATGTCTCTAATAGTTTCTCCAATGTTTTATTTGAGCTTTCAGTTAATGATTTTGGATCATTTATGTTTTCATTAATCTCTTCAAGGTAAAAATCCTTAAACTGTATATTTTGTTCTTCATCTAAATATACCTTTGATATCTCATCAGTTAAAGTTATCCATATTTTCCTTGTTTGATGTCTTTTATTCAATGTTTTTCTTATCTTGGCATAGTTAGATGTATTTGTTATAAGTTGGTGTAAGTTTGCAGGTTGATATTCGGCCGGTATGCCAAAATTTTGGCCATCAGGTGTTCCTATTGAGGTTATGCAAATAATGTTTGATTTTCCATCTGCTGCTGTTTTCACACAAAAATCAAATCTTAATTTCTCCATGCTTGTTGTATTTTATTGCGAAAATGTTGTTTTATAATAATAGGCGAAATAAAGACGTAATTGCGTTTTCTGAAATAACAAAATTCTTTTATTCACATCACACTTATACACAAGTTTTACTACAATTAACATATTTTAACAGAATAGCTTACCTGAAATAACAAAAACAACATTTAAAGCCTTTACTTCTAGTTTAAATAATATTATAGGTACTTCTTTTTATAATATTTTCCACGTTTTCCTAAAGATCACATAACTTAACTTTTACCTTCTAAAATTTATCGTCGGTGTCACTCACACTGACAGCTAATAGTTTCATAGATTTTATACTCACTGCATAAACAATAAAAAGGAATGATGTGATATCCTTTACATATGATAAAAATATTTGATTACATTTGAGTATGTAATGAGTTGTGCGGTATTTTTGTGCGGGAGACATGTTCAGTGTCTTATCAAGAAAGGATTTTTGGAAATTCGTCCTTTAAGGGGTTTAAGAAAGGTTTAGGAAAGGTTGTATGTCATTAAAAACATAACTTGTGAAGATAACCAAGTCTCGCAACTCAGTTCTTCAAACGTTAAAAGTTGTGAGATCCATGTACCTAATACTAAGTCGGTTAATTTTTCGTTCTCTACTTGAAGGACCTTTTGTCATAACTAGGTACTTAGTCATAAGTTATTACGTAACTAGCTAACCTAACAACATCTCATATTGACCATATCAATATTAAACATGTTCTATGTTTTAAAAGTCTTTGAAGTGGATTTAAATAAGTTTAATATGTTTAATTATTGATTACTAAATGATAAATATTGGTAGATTCTTAATGGGAAAGAGTAAAAACATAATTAAAATAATTTTGTTGAAGAAGCGGGTCAAGTTCCAATTTTTAATACTTTTCTACGAATGGACGCAAAATTCAATTAAAATGATGATATAGGTAAACTTAGTCTAAATAAAAATGAATCACCAAAATGTACATATGTACCTATAGGTAATAATAGGTATATGCGCATAACTTGATAACGACTTGTACCAATTTGGTTAATTCTTTTTATATCGTATTCGTAATTATGAGGACAATATTAAAATTTGTATGAGAGAACATTTTGGAAAATCCAGGGCAAATGTAAGTATGACCGACGAGCACGGGCGACGCCGAGAATTAACGGCTAGTACTTTATACAATTGGTGTCAGTACTGTCGTGATATTGAAGATGGATCGGCAAGTCGTCGGGCGTACATGGCTCTCCGTAACCGCTGTCGGTGTCCGTCGGGCCGCGCACCAAGTACAAGCTAGATCGTGTCGCGTGAGGCGGCACGAGCGCCGCGTCCAGAGACAGCGCGGCGCGCAGAGCACGCGGGTGCGCCGCCAGGTACGCCTCCACCTCGCGGACACGTACTCCAGCACGCGCGGCAACGCCATGTCCCCGAACGGGCGTGCGCCCAGGGTCACCACCTCCAGCACCAGCACGCCCAGCGCCCACACGTCCGACGCGCTGGAGAACACTCCGTGCATCAGGCTCTCGGGCGCCATCCACCGCACGGGCACCACGGTCCGCCTGATGCATACGTACTCGGACGCTCCGGTCTCGCGCGCCATTCCAAAGTCTCCCAACTTGAGGGAGCGCGTCGAATCGACCAGACAGTTAGCGGCGCGCACGTCGCGGTGCATCATGCCCCGGGTGGCTAGGTACGCGAGCGCCGAGGCTGCTTCGCGCGCGAGCCGAGTCAACGCTTCGGCGGACACGTGCGCCGCCTCGCCGTCGCCCGGGGGCGTCTCGCCTTTTACGGAATCCACGTCGGCGTCTTCTAGTAGATGTCGGCGTTCACGCAAATATTTGTGCAAGTCACCGAAAAATGCGACCTCGGTCAGCATCAGCGGCGGACCCCCTTCGACGCACACTCCGACGAGTCGAATTATGTGCGGGTGGGTGAGAGAAGCGATCGTGCAAGTTTCACGTAAGAAATCGCTCTCCTCGGCCGGAGTTGCGCCATGGTGTAGCGCTTTTGCGGCCACCACGCGAGTGGCGCGGCCCGGCACACGCAGCAGAGCGAGGTGCACGCGCCCGAACTGTCCGGCGCCTAACTCCTCGCGCAGGTGCAGCGCAGCACGGTCCACCAGCCAGTCGGCCAATGTAGAGGCGACGAGGTCACGTCGCGCAAGCAGGCGCACCAGCAGCTCGCGGTCGCGGCGCTCGAGGCGGCGGCGCACGTGGCGTCGCGCGAGCCACCCCGCCAGCGGCGCGAGCACGAGCGCGAGCAGGCCGCAGACCGCGGCCCAGTCGCGGCACGGCGGCGCGAAGGCGTCCCCGGCGCCGGGCAGTAGGCAGCGCGCCGCTCCGTCGTGCGGGGGCGCCGCCAGAGCGCCGCGCTCGGACTCGCGCAGCGGCGTCACGGAGCGCGCGCTCGCGTTCACGCGCCACGTCGCCAGCAGACGTCGCCGCGCGCCGCGCCACTCCTCCACGTACATCCAACTCGTCTCCACCGACCGGTCTTTGAACTGGAGCCGCTGCATGCTACCCTCGACTGGATGATCGTGTAAGCATGACTCTAGTGCCCTGTAAAAATATCAGTTTAATGTAGGTAAATGACTGCTAAGGTTTTTTGAGCTCTGGACCCAATACAGCTCAGTGGTATCAGTGGCTCAATGGTAGGTGCATAACATTAGTTGCTTCTGACACCTAGTGTTGTATTTCGATCCCAAATTAGAATAATAATTTGTGCAATTATGTTTTTGTGAGCGTATATTATCTAATTGTTCTTGGTTTGTAAATTTCCCAGGAGAATTTAAAATAAAACCAACCTCTACCTCTTTAAAATACTCCAATGGAATTTAGATAGATCAATGTAACTAAACTATAGTTGAAAATGCACAGATACAGAGGGCAGAATATTAAATAGTATACTTATATTTTATAGTCTTTTTCACTATTTTCGGATCCACAAATGAACTACTGGACTAACGCGGACCACCGTTAATAAATATTTAAGTTGAACTCACGTCATTGTTAAATCGCTTCGCATATCATTTCTTGCACCCGGTAAACGACGAAATACTTCTAGAAAACCCTGTGCCAGTAGCCATAGTCCGTCTGCGATGGCCGCGCCGTACCGCTTGGGCCCTTCGTCTATCACCTTGCGAAGTTGTACCATGCCCTCGTCAGCCGGCACCCCGATTCCATTGTGCCAGGATGGGGAGATCGTGTAATGTCTCACTTCGCCTGTTTCGTTATTCGAATACCATTCGCGAACTATCCAGACATATTTGCTATCCGCGGCCATACTTTGCTCAATAGCCTCCTTTAGAATAAGGGCGGCCGCGGCTGTGTCGGCGTTTATGAAAATTATCCGCGCGTTTACATAGCGCAATTCTGTGAAAACTGATTTTATGTCCGTCAAATTAAGGTGTACTTCACGCACTAGTTTCAAATTGAATCGTATATCGTCTAAAATCTTCCGGGAGTATACAGTAGCCTCCGAAATAATCGCGAGCCTTGACCAACCGTTGGTTCGAATGAAATGCGTGAGGGCCAACGTCGAGTGCGAGCGCGGCGTTAGCAGCCAGGCACCGAGCTGGACATCGGCCTCGTCGTACAACAGTAACGGCACGCGACTGTCGTTCGCCAGCGCCGACAACTGTGCCGCAGCCGGCGCCGCCGCGCCGTCGCCTGGCGCAAGCACCCCCATGAGCTCGAACTGATATCCTCTTGTTGTATAGTGGCTATGTAAAATGGAGCGCATGTCATTTTCGTCTAAACAATCGGCAATTTGGTGCTGGAAGTTAATCCCGAAATATGCTCTTACGGTGCTTTGTCTTATAAGCGGTCCTATTTTATTCAAAAACTTTAAATACAAAGGATTGTCTTCATGATTCTTACACGAAAACACCACCACTGTGTAGGTTTTATACATATTATGACGCAATTTCAAAAATTTGCTATACTCATTAAATATAATTGCACAAGCCCCTTCTTCAATATTAGTTCCATTCGCTTCTAGCTCCAACATATCCTTTACATTTTTTATTGTAACTGAAAAGTTGTGAATGTATTTGAATAATTCAGGCGCCCATGTCTTCAGCACTTCATCGGCTACCCGCAAGGCTACAGATGGATCCAATTCGTGGCTACAATTAGGGTATTGTGGAAGACAAGGCGGCGGTTGCACCGCGACGACTTGTGGATGTTCGTCCCAAATGTCATAGTCCAGAAATAGTAGCGAGTCTCCCCGTGCGAGCAAGTGCTGCACTTCCGCGCGGTCGCAGGTCTTCAGGTGCCACGCCAGCGCAGCTGCGGCGGCGCGCTCTTTGAGCGCCGAGAGCAGAGCGTCCAGCGATGCTGAGTTGTGCGGTTGGCGGTCGGCCGGGTCCGTCACCACATACAAGTCCACGACCTCGCTGTGAATGCATATTCGTTATCTTAAGTAAGTGGTTCGCTAATATTGTTTATTACATTATATTTATGCGTGCAGCTTTATATGTATATATTATACCTTGTGTGGTTAGTGAATCTGCAGAAGCGGAGCGTAGTAATGTTGGCGTAAAAGGAGTAAGTGTGTCGATCGGCACAGACTGGCGAGTTTGCCGCCTTCGCTAGGCGTGCGAACAGACGACGGCGTACCGGCACGTCGCTGGCGCCGAGCTCGACCAAGCGGGGTGCAGCCATTCCGCCCGTGTGTCCCTCGTGCCAGGGTCGCGCACGCTGTGGCTTCCACGCCATCGACACGCCCACTAACACCCTATCACAATATATAAAATTGATGTAGTAGGTATCCATAATTTAAATCTTTCTAACAAAAATTGGATTATAGACAAATGAGGCCGACAATATGTCCCAAGTTACAATTCTGTCAGTTAGTATTATGCACTAGAGTTTTGAATTATATAAGATAGTGCGTTACTGTTCGTAGTCGTTGTCGGCCTGGTAGGGCAGGTCCGCGTAGGGCGCGTCGGAGCGCAGCGCGCGCTCCCCGCGGCGCACGGTGACGTTGCGCAGCGCCAGCGTGCGCTCGAGCGCGGCGCGCAGCAGCTCGGCGGCGGCGCAGGCGGGCGCGGCGCCGCACACCAGCGCCACGCTACGCTCGCGCCCGCGCCACCACACCGCGCGCTCCCACCGTACCAACCCTGCGCATCACCTACTATTATATACATATAATCATCATCATCATCATCATCAGCCCGTATAACGTCCACTGCTGAACATGGGCCTCCTCCAGACGGAGGGTATTTTCCATAGTCACCACGCTTGGTAGGCGGTTTGGTGACCGCAGTATTATGTTGTACCACATAAGGAAACGCTGCTGCCCGTTCCTTGCTATACGATTATTATAGATGATGTTATAATAATCGGGACAAACGGCTTAACGTGCTTTCCGAGGCAAGGATAGTAGTCTCTCAACCAACCAGACCCGGAAAGAAATCTTAGAATTTACACAAAGATTTCCTGTCCGGCGAGGGGACGCGGAGCTAGACAGTAGAGCCACCCCAGAATGGGGAGAAGGCAGCGGACATGACGACATTGGAGGGAGTCAGAACGTGCGCGCGTGAAAGAGCCGAGAGCAAGCAGCGCGCGCATCTCCCGTGATTCGGTCCATATAACCAAGATGGTTGAAGGGACCATGGGAAGGTGGTGGGAAATGTCCAGCGTGGGGATCGAACTCACAATCTCCGAGATATAAAGCGAGATTTAAAAAATTCTTTCACCATTAGAAAGCTAAGTTATAGAGAGAGATCCCACAACTTTTTACGGTAAAAGAACTGCGTTACGAGACTTGGGTTTTTTTACAAGTATGTTTTTGATGGCATATTAGTATAGATTAAGTGAAATAATGCGATTACGTCTAGATTTACGATTTTTTATTTTGAAAGCATTACAACTGTTTGTCATCCTCATTTGAGAAGAAACAGAGTTCCAAAGAGTTTCCTCTTAGCTCTTTTGAAAAAAGAAGGGCACATACCAAGTCGTGAGTAGGTGATCAGTGTGAAGATATTGAAAGTAAGGGGTAAGTTAAGTGGGAAAATAGATATCAGTGTTCTGCGCTGGCGTATGGGCAATCATGTCAATTGAGTAATAAAATAAAACATATTGATTAATTATATTTATGATGCGCGAGTTACGACAACCTGACATTTGGTTGGACTCAATGAGAGGTTAGATGACCTTTTAATAAAATTTAAATAATGAGTCAGAAGGCAATTGCGTGAGACAGACTATCAACACTTGCCAGTACCTACTGATAATTTACTTTGAAATCAGTTACCATGATGGTACTCACTGGCGGAGCGGTGCCCTAGTCGTTGGCAATAGGAGTGGTCAGCCACCGCCACCGCCAGCGCCAGCGCCGTCAGCGCCAGACACTCGCGCCGGACCATGCCGGAGACAGCAGCCCCTGCTTTGAGGACTGAGGACACTCACACGCTCACTGCACTAGACAACACTGCTATTTTGCTCTATTTAATATTTGAAACTACGCTTTTGTTAATCCTATGTTGTGCGTGCGTTTTCCTCACGTCTTTATTATAAATAGGTTACAATTAGATATTACTGAGTGTTTTATGCATGGTTTTCCTTGTACGGCAACTATTATATTATTGAGGGGAATCAAATAGGTATATAAGTACTTATGATAAATGTGGTTGACATTATATTGGATTTCCAAATGTCCCTTCAAATGTTGTTTCGTCGTATAGTTTCGAAGCACCTCAAAAATATTCACCATATTGAATTAAAAAGTCATGTGAGAGTATGTGAGCCATTGTGGGTACAGTCTCCGGCTGCAGTGCGATACGTATTTGGTATTTTTAGACTTTCCAATAAGGCTCCATGTTGATGGGGTTCTTGGAATGGCTGTCGTATATGGTAACCATTGAAGTATTAAGAACTACAGTAGTTGTCAACTGGGTTAAGCGGCGCAAGGTTTAAGCGGTAGGGCACGCAATTTGATGGATTAAATGCTACCCTGATTTAAGTTCTGTTATCGTAATCAAAATTTGTTAGTCCCGGGTTTAACGACTAATACTCAGACTAAAATTTGGCTTAGGTATAGACGTAACAGATACCTACACTCGGTAAGGACTTCAATGTAAATAAAGACTAGAAAATAGGTTGAAATTATGATAATACGAAATAAAAATAATTATATTAGATAAGTTTATAAAAATAAGCTTTGTTATAAGTTTACAAAGTTAAAGTTTAGACACAAAATGACCGAGCGTTTGGCTCATTCTTCTTATGTTTTTACACATTGAATGCAACCTTTTAGCAAACCTTTTACAGAGATGCGGTTGTTGGAATTTCTGGCCACACTTAATCCTAAGGTCTGCTAACAGAAGTGGGCTGTAGCGCTTGCGATCTGAGAAAGGGGAGCATAACGCAATGTCAGTGTCCCGCGTGTCAGTTCGCAGGTATTGTATACTTTATGGACGTTTACTATTGTAATAATCAATCAAATCACCGCGAGCAATACCGGAATCCAGATCGTTCGCCACTCTGAATGGTGAAATCGTTTAAAAAGTTATATGTTCTGAATAAAGGATTGTAAAATAGTGGTTCTGGGGAGTGACGCCAAATGATAAAGAAATACAAGTATAATCATAAAAATAACAATTTATTTTATACTTAATCTTAATATAAGTTAATTATTTACAAAATTCATTTAACATTGTACTACTTATTCTATTACTTACATTTATCTGCGTGTTGACTAGAACATTGGAATGGTAAGTTAGCCACTGGTGGCAGTGGGTCATTGCCCTGTAGGTATGAGCCAAGTTATTTTGTAAGCTACCTCGTTTATTCTATCGCTAAAGCTCACTAGCCGATAACGCGTCTCGAGGCATTAGTCCTGCAAGTCGAACTCAGTGCAGGCACACTTGCCGGTCCCCCCCGATCGCGTCGGAGTCTCGGTAGGATCGCGTCGGAGTCTCGGTAGGATCGCGTCGGAGTCTCGGTAGGATCGCGTCGGAGTCACGGTAGGATCGCGTCGGAGTCACCGTAGGATCGCGTCGGATTCACCGTAGGATCGCGTCGGAGTCACCGTAGGATTGCGTCGGAGTCACCGTAGGATCGCGTCGGAGTCACCGTAGGATCGCGTCGGAGTCACCGTAGGATCGCGTCGGAGTCAGGGCAGGAACGCGTCGGTGTCCTGCGGCGGCGCGTCCGTGCTCAGGTACGTGGTGTCTGTGGCGGCGGAGGGCGGCGCGCCCCACGACACCCACCGCGCCTGCAAAGCATCATAAATTAACATCATGTTTTTCACATTTACAGTCTTTATCTATCTTATCTTATACTTAATATATAAAGCTGAACAGTTTATTTCTTTGGTTGTTTGTTTGTTTGCTAGAACCCGCTAATATCCGAAACTACTGGACCGATTAAAAAAAACTTTTAGTGTTAGATAGCGAATTTATCGAGAAAGGCTATTTAATTATGAATTTCCCATGGAATCGGGAGCGACGCGGGTGAACCGCGCGCGGGAATCTAGTTTAGTATGTAGATAAATTATATTTAATGTTTAGAATGTGTCATGTATTCCGTGTATCCTAGCTGATATCCGTGTTAGGTATATCCACCTTTTGTGCTTTGTTTTAGAAATCTAAAACCATCTCGCATCGATTGGATGGTTTCACAGTCTATAACGGTTATAGGTATAAACATTTTCTATATTCTATAGAGACATAGGGAAGAGTTTTATCTTTTGTTTGTGATATTCAGATGCTACCGCTGCTTCGCGTGATGCACTACCATAGGTACAGGAATGGCAGGTCGTACCTCCGCCCGGTCGGTGGCGAGGCGCCAGGGCGCGTCGCTGTCGTCGAGCGGCAGCGCGTCGAGCGGCACGTCGAGGCACGGCGTGAGCAGGCGCGGCGAGTCCGCCAGGAACGCCGCGATCTCCGCCGCGCACGGCCGCGCCTTGTACTCCTGCTGCCAGCACGACTTGATCAACCCCTCGCTGCAACACAACCCCCAACGTTACCTCGCACCTACTGTTCGCACGCTCATTATTACTGACGCACAATTCATTCATACCAGATCATTGCCGATAATCGAGACTTGAGATTGATAATCTGCAATCTACAGAAGACAAATAACGTTACATCACGTTACTTAATGATTTGGAAAAAATCCAACGAGAAAAAGGAAACACTTTTGTTAAGGTTTAGTGTTCCAAGCCCTAACCTAACCTCTATTTTTGATTTATTGAAAGAATTTAGTTGTCGTGTGTATTTTCGTTTGAAATATAATTGAATATCAGTTTTTATATTTTGAATTTTAATTTGTTTTCACGACACATTCCTGTATTTCTGTTAACAAATAGATAGTTTTATCGCATACTTAGTGCTTGAAGATTTAGGTAAATGAAATTCAAACTTTAAAAAAAAAATCGGAAAACGGGACTATAGACTTACGGAGCCGATCGTTTGTATCGACATGCTCCCGTATGCGTTCGGCTTTCGACAAATCCATCTCTCGTTCCGATGTGATGCGAGTCGTTTGGTAAAACTCATCGAGAAATTCAGTCAGGCCAAAGCCAGTCACGTATTTATAATTTATTATTTTAAAAAGAACTTACAGCTGCGGTTTGAGTCCTGCTGGCAGTTCGAGAGTGTGACCGGCCTTGACGCGCGCCAACACCTCGGCGTTGCTGAGTCCCTGGAAGGGCAGTGAACCGAACGTCACGATCTCGTACAGCAGCACGCCGAACGACCACACGTCGGACGCGGGCGAGAACACGCCCAGCCCCAAGCTCTCGGGCGCCATCCACCGCACCGGCAACATGCCCTTGCGGCTGAAGCGGTAGTAGTCGTTCTCGAACACAAGGCGCGTCATGCCGAAGTCGGCCAGCTTGACGACGCGGTGCGCCGACACGAGGCAGTTGCGCGCCGCCACGTCGCGGTGCACGTAGCGCAGCTGCGCCAGGTACGACAGCGCGCGCGCCGCGTCCAGCGCCATGCCCGTGAGCCGCAGCGCCGAGACCTCCTCGCCGTCCGACAGGTGGCGCCGCGCCAGCAGGTAGTTCTTCAGGTCCCCGTACAGCATGAACTCCATCACCGTGCACACCGGCTCCGTCTTCGTCACCACGGCGAGCAGTCGCACCACGTTCTTGTGGTCGAAGCGCTTCATCGCCTCCGCCTCCGACAGGAAGTCGAGTTTCTCCTCGGTGCTGGCGCCCGGCTTGAGCGTCTTGACCGCCACCGCCGTCCACCCGCGGTCCTCGCCTAGCAGCGCGTGCCCGCCGTACACGGTGCCGAACGCGCCCGTCCCCAGCTTCCGGTTGATGACGACGCGCGTGCGCGGGATCTCCCAGCGGTCGAGACCTCCGGGCTTGGGCCCGAGGCGCGTGAGACCGAGCGCGGCGAGGCGGCGCCGGTACTTGCGCTCGGCGCGGCGCTTGCACTGCCACGCGGCGGCGGCCAGCGCGGCTACCAGCACGGCCAGTAGCGACGCGCCCAGTGCCACGAAGGCGGTGCGACAGTCGGCGCCGAGCGCGTCGGCCAGCGCCTGCAGGCCGCAGCGCTCGCCGCCGTCGTCGGGCACCGCACCGTCCGCCGTGAGCCAGCGAGGCGCCGCCGGGCCCGGCGCCAGCGCTCCGGCCCAGCTCGCCACGCGCCGCGCAACGCCCCCTTGCCACTGACTCAACACGAGAGGCGAGGAGCGGGCGCGGACCCCGCCTATCGAAGTCCACGCGAACGTTCCCGTCACACCCTCGTACGGAGCTGCGGTCGCGTCTTCTAACAGTGACCTAAAAGTCAGAAAAATCTATGAATACTGGACACGATGACTCGTCTGCGGGCCGACGATGCGCGTCGTGCGTCGGCTTTACCTTACGATATCGACGTGATGAAAGTCATCCAACGCGGCGGGTCGCACCGCGAGCAGCCGACGGACGGTCGCGTCCCACAAGCGCAGCACGTCATACAGCAGAGCGGCGTGCGGAGAAGGCGCGTCGCAGTCGGGGGCGTCTCGGAGGCGGCGGCAAGCTTCGCGCCACATGTCGGCCCAGTCGCGGCGCTCGGGTGCCGTAGCGTTCCAGTCGGCGAGCCACGCGGGCGCCAGCGAGAAGTGACCGTCGGCGAGTTCGAGCAGGCGCTCGTGCGTGCAATTGTGCGCGTCGGAGGGCGCGGGCCGGAGGGCGGCGGGCGCGAGCGCGGGCAGCAGCCACACGGCCCCGGCGCCGGGCGACAACCCCGCCGCACCACCCGCGCACAGGGCCGCGCGCACCACGCGCGCGTCTTCTGCGGCCACGTAAAGAACGCGCCCGTTTACAGCCACCACTCGTGATACCCACTGCAAAAAAGATTACATTAAGCCTTAATCCATTTATGTTTAAAATATGAATCTTCGATGCCATAATCAGTCAGTCTGTAAGTCATTTTCTCTGTTGTGAATACAAAAAAGGCTATGAGTGGGATTTTAAAAGAAAAATAAATAATTTATAGGTACTTCATGTTCATAAGTTAATTTCATGTACGATGAAGACATGCGAGGCTGATCCATACAAATTCTGGGTACGGGGCTAAAACCCGGGAGATATCACTAAATTTAAGTGTGTGAGGTCGATTACCTTTGAGACTTGTTCGAATATTAGGTGGGCGTCGTCCTGGTCGGCGGGCAGTTCGACGTGCACGAGCACGTCGACGCCGAGATCGGCCACGTCGAGGGCGGCGCGAGTGGCGAGCTCGCTCAGAACGGCGGCGCGGCGCCAGCCCGACTGCGCCAGCCACGCCGCCCACGCCGTGGCCTGCAGGCGCGCGTCGCCCGCCGCCAGCAGCGCCAGCGCACGGGCCTCCCCGGGCGGGGGGGCCTGCGCCGTGTAGGCCAGCAGCGGTAGCGCCAGCGCCGCGCCCTGCCTAGCCACGTCGGCGAAGGGCGCGCCGCACGCCGGACCCGCCACGCCCGCCAGGGCACCCCACTCGGAGCCGCGCGCGTCCGTCAGGTATTTGAAGGCTTGCGTCGCCGAGCAGCGATCGTCCAGCATCTCCACCTTGTAACGCAGGCTGCCGCGCGGCGACGCGGTCTCGGCCAGCGCGGCCGCCGCGTGCAAAGCGCGCGCGTCGTAGGCCTCGCGCGGCGTGGTGGCGGGCACCATGACAGCGACGCGCACCTCGCGGCCCGGCCCCGCCCAGCTCGGGTGGCGAGCCAGCGTCTCGGCGGCCGCCGCCTCGGCACCGGAGAGCGTCGCGTTTCGTTCGAGCTCGCGCAGCTCTTCCTCCTGCAGCGAGAGGCGGCTCAGCACGCTGATGGCGCTGGGCGAGTAGGCCAACTTCAACGCGTTCCCTATTTTGACGAGACGATAAGAGTCGAAGGCGCAGTCTCGACCGGTAGCGCAGGGCGGGGGGCCGAGCGGGAGGTAGCGATCGGGCGCGTCGGGCGGCGTGCGCGAGCACAGCAGAGCCGCGGCCGAGAAGAGCGCGCCGCTGGCCGCCACGCGCACGCGCACGCGCAGGCGCCACTCGCGGGCCACCACGCCGAGCGTGCGAGCCTCGCCCGCGGTGCGGGTCAGCAGCATACCGCACGACGCGCCGACCACGCACAGCTCCGAATTATACTCGTAGCTGGTAGTATTGGATTCCGAGCATAATCTAAGGGTACAATAAAATTCCGTTATTTATGCACAACTGAGTACGTACTTTACTTAACCGATCGTTAAGTTTCTATTACAAACAATCTTCGAATCTCACTTAGAGTGTTGGTCATTATTTGGGCGCTGACGTGTATCGGTGCAGTTCGGCAGAAGCGACTCGAGCGTCACGTCGTACAGCGCCGCGGTGTCCTCGTCGGCGAGGTCGAGCAGCGACCGAGCCGCACGGGCCCCGCCGAGCGCCCAGCACGCGAGTCGGGCGGGCGGAGCGGCGTCACCGAACTCCTCGAGGAAGTGGTCGCGCATGCGCACGGCGTCGGGCGGGCGCGCCGCCGCCACGGGCAGCAGCGCGGCGTGCACGTCGCCGCACGCCAGCGCGCGCAGCAGCGCCTCCTGGCAGGCGCGCGCCGCCGCGTCCGCGCCGCACTCGGGGGGCGCGGGCGCGGGCGCCGCGGGCACGCCGCGCGCTCGCAGGGCGCCCATCGCCAGCGCCAGTAGCGCGTCGCTCGCTCCGCCCCACGCTACCGCCGACACCACCACCGCGCCTTCCGCGGTCGGCTGAACCGACGCATCTGTCAATATAGCGACTCAATAATATCAAAAAATAAAATATACTTTCATTTTGATTAGTATAACTATAACGTAACGAGTAGTACCTACTTAACGTTTTTGATTACGGATTAGTCTCTCCGCGCACGGTTGACAAGGGCAATTAACGCACTATTCCCGTGGAGAGCCTCATCAAGGAGGCGTCTTGTATCAAAAGTCCCTACAGCAGTCTCTCCAACGTTAAAGTACCATTGATAAAATCGATACATCTAGTAACATTTTGCTATGATTTTTTTAGGAGAGAAGTGGTCATTTCCCCGGAAATTTAATGTATCGTTTTTCAAGATGGAGTAATGTAAAAAAGTTTTTTTCACAGTAACTCAGTCTTAAGGCAAGTGAAAAATAACATTTTCATTTTTCCCTTTTTAGGGTTCCGTAGCCAAATGGCAAAAAACGGAACACTTATAGATTCGTCATGTCTGTCTGTCTGTCTGTCTGTCCGTCCGTATGTCACAGCCACTTTTTTCCGAAACTATAAGAACTATAATGTTGAAACTTGGCAAGTAGATGTATGTTGTGAACCGCTTTAAGATTTTCACACAAAAATAGAAAAAAAAACTATACCTAGAACTGAAACTCAAATATTTTATTTTCATCGAACCCATACGTGTGGTGTATCTATGGATAGGCCTTCAAAAATGATATTGAGGTTTGTAATGTCATTTTTTTCTAATCTGAATAGTTTGCGCAAGAGACACTTCCAAAGTGGTAAAATGTGTGTCCCCCCCCCTGTAACTTCTAAAATAAGAGAATGATAAAACTAAAAATAATATATGATGTACATTACCATGCAAACTTCCACCGAAAATTGGTTTGAACGAGATCAAGTAAGTAGTCTTTTTTTAATACGTCATAAATACAACATCGATCAAAGTTACAACGAACTACAAGAACGTTTATACTATGTTACTTGTTGTATTATTGATATCAAAAATAGTTAGGCACTTTTAACTAGTACCTACGGAACCCTTCGTGCGAGAGTCCGACTCGCACTTGGCCGGTTTTTATACATTATATTGAATTCCTATATTATTTACCTTTGCATTCGTATGCGCTAGCGCCTGCAGCTAACAATATGCAAACTGTTGCACACCAACATCTGAAAAGGTTCAATTATTTTAACACTTGTTCAAAGAATATAGTTTAACATTAATTGTAAAATAATGAACTATTGAGCATTATACAATCGGGGCGTAGTTACTGACAGCCATATGAATGATACACAGCCCCGGCCTACAAGTGTCCCGAAAGCGTGAGGCAGAGACACACAGAAGCAGGGCGCAAATAATTGTCGATACGGAGCCCGTTTAGGGATCGTTACGCCACTGTTCTGAAACTTGGAAGTAGAATTGTCTTTATGACGTCCAATAAGAAAGGATTTTATAAATTGCACCCATAAGATGAAAAGGGTCGGTTAAATTTATATGGAAAAATGGAGATCTACGCGGAAGAAGTCGGGATAAACAAGTAATATCAATGTAGCAGCTTAGTGTCGATGTTAGAGTGCTTGTTGCTCATGCACACACAAGATACTGATGTCAATAGACTTACTAATAGTTAAATACATAGAACTTGGAGTAACATTATAGGTAACCGTCTGCCAAGCCTGATTATGGTATTATCGTTTAACGATCCTTGCTAGCCACAGTCTGTATTTTTTTGTTACAGCTGAACATGGACCTCGGACCGTTGAAGGGACCTTATGAGTTTGTTTTGCCGTTCCATCTCAAATGGCTCGTGTTAAAACTGGTGGTAGAATAACCCACTGAGTTTATTTCGACGGGTCCCCTTCATTGAGGCCCCCTACGCCTCAATTAAGAAGACCCGTCGAAATATTTTTTTTTGTTCTCTTCTGCAGTTCACTGTGTGTGGACCTCTACCATACGAACTGAGTAATGCGTTCCGCGTAAGCTCAATATTTAGAATTGGAATTTGAGCTAGGTTAGAACAAGTGTCACTTAGGTATTTTGTTTGAAGTAAAATGTGATGGTAGGTTGATATAGATACATACTTGTAAAACAACGGTTCGGGGCGCAAAGCGCGCAGCGGCCGGGGGCGCATGCTGACCGCGCCTGTAACAAATTAACATAAATAAGTTATTAAAACTATTAATTATAGCTATTGCCTGCGATCTTACACTTATCGGTTTAGGAAGGGATTTTTGAAATGTCAATGCAACAGAATTTTCCCAATAACTAATTCCATATCTTAAGAAGGGTGCAACCAGTAGGTACATGATTGGCGGTGAGAAGAGTATCGTATTGACTGTTGATACAAGTTTATATAGGGCATATAAGATGATTTGCTTATTCTTTTACTGATATATTAAATATCAGTAAAAGTTAAGTTTTTTATCAATATAAAGTCCCCAATGTCTTAATCAATTAGGCTACGGTGGAACCCTACCGATCATCGAAATTTATTAATCTCTTTGTAACACGTCTCTAAGGGGGACGGTAGTGCCATCTATCGGTAATGATCCGCATTACTTCGATAAATATCTCCAAAGTTACATTTGGTATTGAATATTAAACGATGACACCGCCCGTTTTTCACATTATTTAAATGTTTTGAACTCTTTATGGAAAAGATTACCTTATACTTTATTTCAAAATTGAGATTCGAGAGAAGTAATGCGGATCATTACCGATAGACGGCACCACTGTACCCCTTAGAGACGTGTTACAAACAGATAATTAAATTTCGATGATCGGTAGGGTTCTACCGTAGCCTAAATGGTTAAGACATTGGGGGCTTTACCCAAAGATGCAGGTTCGAATCCTGCCGGTGGTCGAATTTTATTAATCTCAATTTTGAAATATAGTATAAGATAATATTTTCCATAAAGAGTTCAAAACATTTAAATACTTAGTATAAAGTCCGAGGGATTTTGTGGTATCAATTCTTGTATGATAGTGTTGTTGTCATTAATATGCATGAGGTGTGGTGTTTCTTAACGTTGACTAAAATGTATAATGTAAGTTTTTGCAAAATTAATTTTTAAATTGTTATAAGTGCGCCAGGATATAAATGAAGAAATTGATGCATTCATATCATTTTCATAAGTGGCAGGAGCAATTACAATTGTGCTTTTGCGCAAAAAGTGACATCGGATGTGTAACAGAGTTTGGTAGGTCGTTTATATATGTTACGGCTAATAGCCGAAGTGCGGCTATGCGACCACATGCGGTTAAACTAAGATCAACCTTAATAAGTCCCTGTTCAACTCCATCGGTTTAGGTTTAGGTTTTTTTTTTAACCACCCCTACCCCTTTTTGTGTCGTGCATAGGTATTGTTTAATTTAATTAAAACCTAGTTCTAGCCGAAGACAAGTTACATCTTATCGAACTTTAGCTGCTTCTCGAAGATAAACCTAAGCTTAGCCGGCTAATCTTAAGTTTATGTTCACACCTACCTTTAGCCGTAACATATATATACAATAAATAAAAGCGGTCCCTAAACATTGCCTTGTGGTACTCCGTATAATTCACAACATTCGTCAGAGTTGTAGGTGCACTTTTGCTTTTATATCTAATTTTGTAATCGCCGTCATTTCTAGTATGTATTATATCTCAAATTATGAAGGTGAATCAAACAAATGTGTTGCTCTGAAATCAAAGATTTTTATTGTAATTGATATGATAACAAAACTAAAACAAAATAAACAATATAATCCTATAACAATATGTAAAACTCATACCTGAAATCAAAGAAACGACATTAAATGTTTATTGTCCGTTCCTTCACAATTTTGTTAGAATATTTTATATTTTTATAATTAATAAATTAAACACGACTGTGAAAATTTATATTTGAGATCTTTATGTCAACCACAAAAAAAAAAACGAAAGATTCATAGACAGCGCTATGCGCGAAATATTATAAACTTTAAGAAAAACTACAATCTTTTTCTTTACATATATTAAGGTTTTGTAATTAACTAAGTCAAAAGCCTGGCTCATATCACAAAAGATCGAATAAGGGTAGGGTAGGGTTTTATCAATAATATTATAAAGATAATCGTAGGTATATGGCTCTATTAAATTTAATAGAATTTGGCTGAGGACGTCTGATCTCGCCACTTGACCGGTCATTGCACTCTAAAATAAACTATAATATTTTTTTTTATTTATAATATGTTTGAATAAAATAATATAGCTAATAGTTATTAACGTTAATATTAAGAGCTTATTTACTAACACAAGACTGACAGACTTCTAACACACCTGAAATAGATTTAAACATAATTTAATAGTAAATGCTACCTATTTATAATTAATGTTATATGCACTCATGTGAATTTTCTTGACAACTGTAAGTGTATAAATAAGTGCTGAATAAAAATCGTTTAATTCGTTTATTTATTGTCTTATTTTGTCTAAAGCCTTTTTGCTCGCGACACAATCAATTATTTTTTTCTAGATATTGATTTAGTTGATTATATAATGTATTTTTCAAATACCTATTTACGAAATAACAGATAGTAAAGAAAAAGTTCTATAATTCATCATTAATTCTTTGGAATCTTTTCTTTTGAACGTATATTTAGTAAGTACTTCGTACACAATATATGGCTTATATATTATTACTAGCTTCCCGCGCGCGGTTTCACCCGCGTAACTCCCGTTCCCGTGGGAAATTCATAATAAAATATAGCCTATGTCCTTTCTCAGGCTCTAGACTATATCTGTACCAAATTTCATTTAAATCGCTTCAGTAGTTAAGGCGTGATTGCATAACAGACAGACAGACAGAGTTACTTTCACATTTATAATATTAAGTAAGGATTAGTAAGGATTATACAGTACTTTTTGAAATAAATATGTCTTATTGGTGTATAAACCATATATTTATATGTTACTAGCTGACCCGATATACCTACGTCTTATCTTAACTAAAACTGAACTAACCGTGATGTGCACCAAGAAATTCAGTTTTTTTACAACTAAATATATAAATTATTTTATATATATTGTATCAGTCCGACCGAAGCAACTGTTTTAAATTGGATACCTTCGTCAGTGCGAAAGCCGTTATCTACATCGAGTTTTGATTCTACGCAAACCTTTCATGGACATGATCTCTGCTGCCACGCCTTGTTAAGTCGAAGGTTGGCTATGTCTCGTTACATCGAAACACTGTACTGCGAACGATTTTATTCATATTCATTTACTGTGAGAGTATCATACTGCACAAGTGGCATGATTGACGACGATGACATACAATGTCACTATGGGACCCAACTACAGTCTATGTTGAAGCGGCGGCCGTAGCCCTATGGCTAGGGCGTCGGACTTGTGATCTTAAAGGTCGCCGGTTCGAACCCCCCCCATTGCATAACCGACGTGAATCCACTCGTAATACAAGCATTATAGCTTAGCACGAGGGGTTAACAAGAATACTAGTAGACTGCAAAACTCTGCTAGTAATCTTTATAAAAATAAAAGAAATAATGTTGCACACGTTTGCCTGCCCTTCATGCCCTCACAACTGCACGATGGAGGACCTGATGGCGGGAACCACAGTGGCCATTGCAGTGGCGACTTACTGATCAATGGTTTTAATAAAGTATAAAAACTAATAAAGACCTATTCCTATTGACAATAACAAACACAACTAAGCAAAGTATTATCTAAATCGGTCCAGCTGTTCAGTGACAAATGGATTAATTTATATACCTACTAGCTTCCCGCGCGCGGTTTCACCCGCGTAACTCCCGTTCCCGTTGAAACTTTACAGTAAAATATAGCTTATAACCTTCCTCGAAAAATGGGCTATCTAACATTGAAAGAATTTTTCAAATCGGACTAGAAGTTGCTGAGATTAGCGCGTTCAAGCAAACAAACTCTTCAACTTTATCTATTATGGTAAATAACTCATTATTAGGTACCAATTGTTTTTATACTCGTGATAATTTCTCAACGAAATGTTCGATTGGAATAAAACAAAAAGTATTTTACTTCTACATAAATACCCTTGATAACATAATGCTTAATTTGGATAAGGATTAATATTATGATATACATTAAACGTAGTTTCTTTCTTCAGACGATTTAATATTTTTTTATGAACATAAAAGCGGTTATTGTGACTTAACTACGATAGTTAGATATATGCTCTCGCGGATTTTTTTGTAGATCTTAATAAGACCTACAAACCCGTAGTACATCATTTTGTTCTATTGTCAATAGTTTTTGCAGCGCACGCATAAATAGGTTTTCGATTTTACACCTTGGGTTACAAAATCGCAATTTTCTTACGGATCCCAAATTTTTTTGAAAATAAAATATTGCCTATAACCTTCCTCGATAAATGGACTATCCAACACTGAAAGAATTTTTGAAATCAGTAGTTCCTGTGATTAGCGCGTTCAAACAAACAATCAAACGGGTCAATCTGGGGGCACGGAAGTGGCCCCCCAAGTCGAGTAAGAAAAAAAAAAAAAAAAAAAAGGTGCGCGGCCGTACCTATCTTTTCTCGAAGCAATTTTCGACCCCCTATAACTTCGTTGTGGATAAAGATAGGAGCCTGAATTTTCAGTAACTAAACAAGCTTTGTAAAACTACAGTATATTTCAAATTTCAAATTCCACTGCTATGAAGAGGGCGAGTCCCACATACCCCACTGCCCGTGCCGGAACACCGCAGTGGCGGAGGAGATGCGTTACATTCTTGCATTCCCCTGGACAAACTAACACCACGGCTTTCACGCTTCCCGTTCGAAACACAGAAAGACGGTCACTTTCTTCCAAGCAACTAACAAATCTTACTGTGATATCGAAGGTATACACACAAACCACGTTTTATTATTCTGACACAAACTATATTTATATAATCATTTTATCAAATATTTTTATACACAGTTTGATGTTAACTAGGTAGCTTTAAATTTACTTATGTACATATTAGCTTGTTTCCTAGTGCGGGAGCTGTCTTAAAAAAAGTCCATAATCGGACATGTATTATGTAGTTGTACCAAAATTCCATCAAAAACAGTTCATCAATTTCGTAATTTTAAAAACCTTTGACAGGCCGGAAGCCAGAAGGCCGTGAGTGCCATACATAAGTTCATGTAAATCCTCTGTTAAGCTTGATGTTGTAGTTTTCGATTAGGTACATTGACAATATTTATAACCAATGAGAGGTAACAATTTTACTTACGGATTAATTTTAAATGACGTTTGACGAGTGCGACGAATATCAATAAAGCATAAAAAAGTATACGACGCATCTGTTCTTGTTTCATATGGTGAGTGTTGCCATGCCAGCTAGGTACGTAAAATATGTGCGTAAGTTAAGTTATTTTGTAAATAAGGGCACAGAGTTACTAGTCTGGATGGTTTACATCAAATTTAAGTCTACTTTGGAACTATTAAAGCGCAGGAATAATCCATTTGTGAATACAATAGACTAAAACCGGCCAACTGCGAGTCGGACTCGCGTACTAAGGGTTCCGTACCATTTTCAAGTGTCTACCTGTTGCCGTTATAGATATCGAGCAAAAAAGGCCAAAAAATAGTTGTTGTATGGGAGCCCCCCCTTAATACTTATTTTATGTTTAGTTTGTTATTATAGCAACAGAAATACATAATTTGTGAATTTTTCAACTATTTAGGTATCGCGGTTCTTGAGTTAGAGCTGGTGATAGACAGACAGACAGCTAAGTCTTAGTAATAGGGTCCCGTTTTTACCCTTTGGGTACGGAACCCAAGCATTTAATGTCTAGACATGCTTAATATTGTTGCATCAAGGATATCGTGAAAAACCCATAGAGAAATGGAGTGGGCTTTGAGAAAAACTGTAGCTGAAGTTCAAGAAGTAGTACCGGTAAAGAAAAAGAGGAACACAACCTACAAAAATTGGAAAGCTCATCATCAAGTGACAGAGTGGTAAAATCCATTGTTGGTATTTTAAAAAATAATGTAAATTGTAAAGCAAAGGAAAAAAGTACAACTATCTACAAAAAGAAATGAGATGCCATCAAAAACATACTTGTAAAAAAACCCAAGTCTCGTAACGCAGTTCTTTTACCGTAAAACGTTGTGAGATCTATGTAATACCAAGTCGGTTAATTTATTCAGTTCCTACTTAAGGGAACTTCTATCTTAAGCTATTACGTAATTATCTCACCTTACAGAATCTTATTTTGACCTTATCAAAGTTCAAAACTTTTATGTTATGAATATTAGATTGACTTGGCCATCGCAATAAACACTTGTGAGATACATTCTAATTATATCCGATGGCCAAGTTAATCTATTATTTAAAACTTTAAAGTTTCGAATTTTGATAAGGTCAAAATAAGATTCTGTAAGGTGAGATAATTACGTAATAGCTTAAGATAGAAGTTCCCTTAAGTAGGAACTGAATAAATTAACCGACTTGGTATTACATAGATCTCACAACGTTTTACGGTAAAAGAACTGCGTTACGAGACTTGGGTTTTTTTACAAGTATGTTTTTGATGGCATTTCCTATTCAGGTCTCATTTAACGGTTTTATCCCACGGACTTTTTCTTACGGTTTTACTATCACATTTTTTTCAGTTCGGTCGCGCAGCAAAATCCCTATCTCCTCCAAGCCTGCCGGAAGGAACTTCGTTCCAAAAATGGTTGTTACGTCTCAACAACACTCAAAATAACTTTTGCCTCTTATTTTATCTGTTTTTTTTGTGTTCCTTACAAAAATGAAAAGACGGAATCCTTCGGAATCCTAACGGATTACTCGTGCGTCTGTATATTATCCGTCCGTCTGTCACAGCCAATTTACTACGAATCTAATAGACCAAATCAGATGAAATTGGTTAGGTTGGTGTAATAACCCAAACACAGATGTGCCAAGTATTTTTTTATGGTCATTTTCGGGGTACAAATTAGGAAATTACAAAGAAGATTTGCTCACTTTACTGTCTCATATATATATCAAATGAAAGGGTTCATCATATGAAGATCTCAAATATATTTTTGTTATTGTTGTAAAATAAATACTTAGTTTTGATTCTAATCATGAAAGAAGGCGAAAATTGCCACACCCCTAATCTCCGAAACTACTAAACCTAAAATTGTGAAAATAATACGAAATATTGTTCACTGCTTGTAGATTACATAAAATTTTTCAATTGAAAATAAAGTGGTAAACTCAAAATAATAGGTAAAATAGTTAAAAAGATAGGTAAAACATACCACAATTGAATAAAAACATTTGACTTTGGCATTGTTCTAAACAACGGTATTTTTAGGAAAAATCTAAAATGAAAGTTAATGTATACGAATACTAGCTTACGCGGGCGGTTTCACTCGCATCACTCACGTTGCTGTAGGAAATCCATAATTAATTATAGTCTTCTTCGAAAAATGAAAGATCTAACACTGAAAGATTTTTTCGAATCGGACCATTCGTTACTGATATTACCGCGTTCAAGCAAAAACTCAAACGAACTCTTCAGCTTTAATATATTAGTAGGTATATAAGTATAGATAACTCAATGCCGCCACTATGAATATCCTGCGAAGAACCAAAGAACAAAAAGGTATATATTCTGAGTAGTGGTGCAGCATACACCGCGGGGAGGCTTGTAGGTCCACGCGTTGTAGGCAACAAGACTCCCCTGCCCAGGAATGTTATACAACTACAACAACAATAAACGACGTTTAAGAGTTGTTTTATCAAAACCTTCACTACACCTAGACTTTTCAACCTTGTATCTCTCATTATTGATAAAGCGGCACAAGCACCTTGAAAGCGGCACATAGAGTCAGCACATTAATTTAACCCTACTAAATGGTTATCATTATTAATACCCAAGATGCAGGTTCGCCAACCAACCTAAGTACCTGCCTTTGGAGACTTTATAATCTTGGAGATGCTAATCATATAACGTTCACTACTTCCTCCCGAGACTGCCCCGGGGTGTATACTTCATCACTACTCAAAATATACCTTTTTGTTCTTTGGTTCTTGATTTGGATGATGATATCGATGATGACGCGTCATCAAGTTTCTACAGATCACTAACATATAAATGTACGCTTTAAATTATGACATGAAAGTGCGACGAAGGACGTTAGATCTGTACGGACGTGACATTTTACGAAAAACATTGATTTTAAATATTTAAATACGTGGCTCAATTCCGTTAACTTCAGCGGAACGACGTACTTACTATGGATGTGCCAGCAACTCTCAACTCTCTGTGGTTCCATTACTATTGTGACATATTATTTATTCTGCTAAAATAAGTTGTGTGGCCACGTTGTGTCTTGTGGGAATAATGACGGAAGCAAAGAAAGTATTCATCAATATACTGTAACCAAAAAGTACTAAAATGACAATAAGTCAATCAGTAGTATGACATTGTATTTAACTTGATAACCAGAATACATAATACCCAAAACCCGTCTATCGACACTATTGCGATATCTTTTTTAAATGAGAAGAAACGAGGCCCAGATAGCGTAGTGGGTGTTGTTGTGATTGTACAGGAGTACAGGACACACCAGTACTCATTGTTACTACATATTTTGGACAAGGTTTTTGTTTATCTATACTAACATTTTTCGGAGGAAAGATTTCATTGTTTGTTTGTATTGAATAGGCTCCGAAACTAATGGACCGATTTGAAAAAAAAATTTCGCCGTTGGAAAGCCACACTATCCCCGGATGAAATAGGCTATACTTATTTAATCATGAAGTTCCCACGGGAACTGGAGCTACGTGGGTGAAACCGCGCGGGTGAAGCTAGTGTTCATATCATATACAAATATGTGTGTGTGTCGACTAGGGGAATCCCTGTTTCTTTATAAACAATTAATTGTCCCCCGCAAGCACTTCCACGTTCAGTTCTGAGCATGTCTTTATATCTGTAGTTATAGTAGCCATGGACAGTATGACGCTTCACACAAATAGCAGTCCAAATTGGGGATTGAACTCAATATCGACTATCTCAATATCAATTAACGGTGCCACTGTGCCACTGCACTGGTGCACATTCACATTCATAATATTATGTTTTAATTTTTACATCGGTAATACAAACTGTTAATTTGAAAGTGAGTGTCCCAGGTGACACGCGGTGTAGCTGATAGCGAACTGTTGCATACCTAGTGCACACTTGTACAAACACGTTCGACGGAAAACGAAAACATGAAATGCAACAAATGATCTTATAGCATTGTAAATAGCAAATTGTTTCATTAATGGAGTAGTGTCAGTTGGGAGGATTAAGTCAGTACACAGCGCGCGCGGGTCACTCGGTGGCGCAGTGGACGGTTCGCGTTATCTTTGTTATTCGCTGTTATCTCTATAAAATCATCTCGATAGTCGAGGATTGTGCAATAACACTGTAATAGCAGGAACGGTTGGCGGCCTTACCTGCGTCAGTGGAGGGGGTGGCGTTGTGTGCGTGGTGACGTCACGGGGGACATCACCCTCCACTCACTGACACCACTAGATAACGCTAGTAACTGTTTATCATTCGCGACTGTCAACATCGACACTATATTACGTAGTTTTATTAAATATGCGTTTCCAATTATAATTTATTAAATTGTCATTCGATTAAATTAAAAACACATCCATATAATTGTATACGAGTCCACTTGGAGTTAGCCCATGGGGTCACACGGTGTCACTGGTCACATATCCCCGAGGGTGGCCGCGGGGGCGCGGGGGCGGCGTGGGGTGGTGTGGCTCACGAGAGCGGCGCGCGCGCACGGCGGACGGCTGGCGAGGACTGAGCGCTCGACGCTACTTTGTAAACAAAGTCATTTGGAGCGGACTCTCATCGATTACGATTAATTACAACGATAGCGTCAGAGCGCGGCCGCGAGCCTACTCGTACCGCCTGCTCGCTCACATTTCCCGGGCCTGAGACACTTTTCACCCTCGCGCACGTGTATGCCGTTGGAATTTTTATCATATTATTTGTGTAGACTTAGTAGGTATTTCGATTAATTATAAACCCTTATTTCTCGAACGGAACACAGCGGCGAGCGAGTCATCGTTAGAATACCTTTGTAGCTCGTTATTGACATGCCACTACCTAGTTACATTCGACTTACAAAACATGTTTTGTAGTAGAACTTCTATGAATGGTCTGCGTATGTATCGCATAAACAAGCATATCAACGTCATCGGGCTTGTTTTTCACTTCGATCGATTAACTGCCACTTGTGCTGATGACGCGCTAGACCGCGCTGTAAACAACTGCAGCACAAAGCAGACGTCTCATAGCCGCACACCCCACACTGCTTCACTCGTGCCCTCACGTGTGCTTCACTGACAACACAACAATACACAAGTGATATTTAACCAACTCTACTCTAATGTATCGATATATTAAAATAAATCCTTTAATTAATTAAGGCCTTTTACGCGCCAGCGGTTGATGAAGTTGAAAACCCCCTGGGTATTCCTTCCCCTATATCATGTTCTCTGCTCACTCTACGGCAGAAGACGTCGAGACCCGCTGCTGCCTCCGGCCAATGCGTCCGTCGTCTACGGAGCAAATAATTTTCTATCACTCGCTCCGCGGCCTACATCTCTTCCGCTTCTTCTGGGAAACTACTGTCTCACAGAGGGAGGCCTGCGAATTATTTTCTCTAGTGCGCCGGATGTCATGCAATGCAATTTCCGGTGTGCTTAGGGTTGCCACCCGTACTATACCTATTATATAGTATTGTACTATATTCAAAAATGTGGACCGTACCCGCAGCGCGGCATATTAAAAACAATGATAAATGCAAAACGAATCTTAATAATAAATGTGTACTAATTTTTTTTGTTCCTGCATTTCCCAAAAGTACTACATATATATTTAGCAACTTTTTGTAAAAAGTACTATATAATACAAAAAAAAGGTGGCAACCCTAAGTGTGCTCCATTTAGAGAAGTTCTTGGGATTTCCGTCCTCGTGGCATAACTTCAGATATAACCGTCTTATGAGAATGCAGGGAGTTTCCTTGTACCTATTATCCCTAAAACAATAAAGGTACTTCGGTGAATGTTATGTAAGGATATTACAAGACAAACTCTCAGGATCAACCCCTCTATATAAAAGGGTTGATGCTAAAAGTTATATTTAGGTAACTATGACTATCTATCTGGCTACATAGTAAAACGTTCCCTTTGAGCAGCTCAAATATCGCTATTAAGAGAGTGGAGCGTGTGCAGGATGTCGGCGGCACTTGTCGACGTTCCGAGAACTCTCATGGTGCGCCGGCGCCGCTGCGTCAATACCCACTTGTGACATTCGCTAGTGAGCGTTACTCACTGACTAGCTGACGTGTAATAATACCTTGCATTGCAGCTCTCAACTACAAGCTGAGCAAATGCACGTTGTATGAGTTTCTCGTGTTTACTTCGAGCTGACCTCGACTACGCGAAGGTATTCGTCGTAATTGTCTTCGGATAATTATTAACATAATGTGTAAATACATGTGTTATACAAAAATAACACATTACGTGATTGACGTCAAATAAACAGTATATGAACAAAAGTAATATTTTGTATTGATAACTAGCATGCCAAGAAAATTGACAAAAATATATATGCAACGGGTTGAGATTTCTTAACTTCTGTCCAAGTACACAATCCCTTAGCTACACAGTCTTCGTCGTGTGCCAACTACCTACCTGATTTGTATTTGGCAAAGAAAATGTGTGGAAAAATTGTGCCTTGTATTTTCTTTATTACTTACGTTAGGTTTTATTTTTGGTTAAATAGGTTCCTTTTTTGTCACAGAACGCTCCGTGGACCGGGCAATGTCCAGGGAGTCATATACCTGTTGTGGCATATTTGTGTCACGTCAATTATTAAATATCGGATCTGATTGGCTGTGAGACAGCATGTCTAAATGAAGATTATAGAAGTCACCGTGTTATAAGGCATTTTAATTCGTACCTATTCAAAATACACCCATTGCTGTCGGTTCTTGGAGATTCCCTATAGTGACATTCTGCACGAGCAGTATCAAAGAGTGAACGTGAAGGCTCGAGTAAGAAGCCAATCACTAAAGTTAATTATCTCTACTGAAAACGAATGCTGCAGTTCGATGAAGATACATTTTTTTTTATTGGGTAAACAAACAATATCACAATGACATAAATTGTAAACAAAATTAGAACTAATACATGTGAATAATTGCGATATCCACACCGTTTACCACGAATATGTATATGAACTAGGTGTACAGGAGTAATACATTACATAGCATATTTTAACAATTTTACAATATTTGTTATATATTTTTTTCCGCCTCCGCTACAACAGAAGAAATAAAAATTTAAAGGTACGAACTATTAATTGAAAGGGGACAAAATGATTAATTTAGGACTATTATTAATTACTGCTATTCAAAATACTTAAAACAACTCATAATCTCAGATGCAAAATATTTCGACTGAAGTCCATATTAATTACTTACAATCACTAAATAAATTCACGTCGGGACGTGGCCATTGTCCGTTGAAATTGATGAATAAATGAATATTATCTTGTTTTGTTATAAACTTTGTTTTTGAAATTATACAATAGTCAATAGTAACATAGTAAAAATATTGACTAAAGTTATAAAAAATCGTATCTCAGACTAGTGCGAGGCTAAGTTGGAATTCCCATTAACGTCGGGCGGCACTCGCATGCCTGAGAGACACTACGCGTGGGAAACTGTGTGTCGCGTGGTAAACGCCAAATTAGAATACGTGCGTCGTGTAACGTCGACCATATAATGTTTAACATTGTTTATCGATATCTAATAATTAGTGATTAGGCATACGGTGTTTGACCTCAGACCCCGCTCGATCAGTGCCTATTACTGAGTGACCCGCCTCGTGCGGCGCCAAACAGTTTGTTGGATTCTGACAATATTTTCTGTTTCAATGAAGTCGCGGTTTATCTATGTTTTTCGAAGACGATTTTTAGCAGTGGAGTGTATTTATGAAGTATCGAATGAGACTGAACATAGTAAATGACAATGGCTCTGCGCCACGTTGTCCGGAGCCATCATTGTTCCAGTTGACAGTCGGCAGGAGATGTTCTATTGATTGCGATATGTTCATCACAAGTGTCCGATTCTTGTTATTCGTATTCATTTATAAGCGGTATGATACGGTGATAACAGATGCATCTACGTGACCAATATGGCTGCTACTAGTTCAATAAATATTCATTGTATCACAATTTATCTCTATTATTATATTAGTATTTTTTTTAAATAACACCGTGTCGATTTTATTTGCCAGTTTAAGTGCAATTTGTGCAGATATTCAGTTCATCATAGTACATCGTAGTAGTAGTATGATGAGCTGAATCGCGTAACCGATCCAGATAGTGGTGTTTGTAGTGATCGTCGAGTACGTGCGTCTGTCGGTGCTGGCGCACCGGCGCGGGCGCACACGTCACACTGTTGAGTACAGTTCTACTGTAGCGTTGATCAAGCGTGTTGCGGATTAACTGTCTTGTTTCTACATCATATTGTAGACACGAGTGGTGTTGTGCTCGCAACCCTCATTTATATTTGTAGTTATCCATTAATGTTCTACTAGCTTTTCGCGGTTACACCTCAAACTCCTTGTTCCGTAACATCCTTATAACTGATAGTCTACCAGTCTTAATCATAAAAATCTCTTATAATAGACTCATAACACTCATTAGTTAAAATGCCCAATAGCGCTATTAAACGTTTTATAAAATGTATTATTCATAAGCGTTCAATAATCGTATAATAAATAAGTTCGCAGTATTTGACAGTTTAAAGTTGTTATATTTGCCGATGTACGTAAATAAAAACAAAGGAAGTCTTGTCAAAAAATGTAGTGCAACTAGGTATTTCTTTATTGAAATTTGTGTCGGGTGAAATATCTTTCTTCACGAATATTTTGAGGTCTTAATATGGGTGTAAAAATATATGGTTCCAGGCAATACCCTGAATCTCCCAAGAGTCTTTCTCGGCGGTTAAAAAACGTATGACACACACACCACAGCATAAGTGGAAATTCAACCATAATTGATGTTTTGTTAATTTATTTCTTAATACAAAAATCGTATAAATAATACCTACAAATTTCGTTATAGAAAAGGTTTGTATTACAGAGTTACTTGTGTGTCAACATCACTTATGCTGTAGTGCTTGTTACGTTATTTTAACATATTTATTTACTTTTAATATACCTACAAACAGGTAGGTTTGACCTTGACGTTATCGACAATTATACTGTAGAGGAACGGTTGGCGGTCTTCCTCCACCGAAAATGAAGATCTTTGCCGGGCGAGGTGGTGTGCCGGCCGACGCGACGGCCATTTGTTATGAGAGGTAGACTTCTCGGGCGCCCGCAAGGGCGCCGAGGAGTCGGTATCGGGGCTGTTAGCCCCCTGACCGAGGTCTCTGAACGCTGCCTGTAACTACAGGCAGGTAGTTAGGGTGGGTTTTACCCGTGGCTTATGTCCCTAGGGACTGGTAATGTGGACGCTACGTGTGAGCGCCCGGGCTGTGGCCCGGGGCAGCTATCACGGGGGAAAGGAAACCTCCTATGCTTCACGGCGCCGGGAGATCAAGGCCCTACCGGGTGAGACACCATGTGGTGAGGCCCAGCAGGAGCCGATCTACGACCGTGCGCCGACTTCGTTAGGAGGTTCCCGTGTGCTGCCCCGGCGTGTGCGCGCCAGGGGCGGGGGGGGCGACGGTGTCGCCCGGTACCAAGTCCCGAGGGAGTCTCCTCCGGTCAGGGGGGCGTGTGTGGTGTGGAGCTACTGACCTTAAGTGGTCCCAGCTGGAGGCGTCGGCGCGGTCGAGCATGCGCTCGGCCAGGTGCGCGATGTGGTCGTCGAGCGGCTCGACCCTAAGGTCCCGCACGATAGTGTCGTTCCTCACGAAGCGAGGGGCGGCAACGATGGTGCGCAGCGACAGGTTCTGCTGCGCACGGAGCTTCTGACGGTTCGCCTCGCTTGTGAGGGCGAACCATTCGGGGGCGGCGTAGGTGATGATTGGGCGTATATATGTTTTATATACGCCCAATTTGGCCCGTAAGGGGAGCTGCGGCGACGACAGCACCGGCCTGAGCATCGAGCGGGCGGCTCGGCTCTTGCCGATGACTCGGGTCACGTGTGGGGTCATGCGCAGGAGGCAGTCGATCGTGACCCCCAGGTACGTGACTTGCGGGGACCACGAAATTATAGCGTCATTTAGTTTGAGTGGTGGTGGGAGGTAGGAGTGCCGTCCTACTACTATGGCCTGGGTCTTCTGGACGTTCACCGACAACTTCCATTTTCCCAGCCATTCCGGGAGGGCGTCCAAGCTGCGCTGCATCACCTTCGCGGCGTGGGCGGCGTTCATCGACGCGGTCAAGTACGCCGCGTCGTCTGCGTAGAGCGCGAGCTTGGAGCCGGGCCGTACGGGGATGTCGTCGGTGTACCATGAGTAGCAGGACGGAGACAGGCAGCTGCCTTGAGGCACGCCTGCCGCGATGCCCTTCGCAGAGGACACCGCGTTTTCGACCACCACTCGGAAAGTCCGGTTGTTGAGGAAACTGGAGATGATCTTGACTGCCCTTCTGGGAGCCGAGGATGTGGACAGCTTGTACAGGAGACCTTCGTGCCAGACCCGGTCGAACGCCTTCTCCATGTCGAGGAACACTGCGACGGCGTACTCGCGCTTGTTCAGCGCAGTAGCCATGTCGTGCAACACCCTCGACAGCTGGAGCGTGGTGGAATGTTCCGACCTGAACCCAAATTGCTCCGGTCTTGGGGTGATGTGCGGCGCTAGGTGCCGCAGCAGGAGCGTCTCGAACACCTTCGAGAGTGCAGGTAGTAATGTAATCGGCCGATAGCTCTCGGGCTTTAGCGGGTTTTTGCCCGCCTTGGGGATCATGATTACGTTCCCCGACTTCCAGCAGTCCGGGAATGTTCCTGTACGGAGGATGCCGTTGAAGAGGCGCGTGATGGTGGCAATCGTGCGGAAGGGTACGTTACGCAGAGCCTGGTTCGTGATACCATCCGCGCCTGGTGCCTTCCTTGGCTGCATCCTCCATATTGCGCGTCGGACTGCGCTCGGTGATACTACCATGGGGTCCTCGGTGGGAGCTATCGGCGTTGCGAAGTAGTCTCGAAGGTGTTGCTCGACTGCTGCGTGATGCGCTTCGTCGGCGGTCGGGTTCGGTCGGAACTGGCGTTCGAGGTGGTCGGCGAAGATCTCGGCGCGATCCTCGGCTCGATACCTCGGCGTCCCGTCGCTGTGGGTGAGCGGGCGAACTGGGGTGGGGGCGTTTTTCAGACGACGGCAAAGGCGGTGAATCGCCTGCCAGTCGTTCTCCGTGGCGGTCCGGGTGATGAAGCTCTCCCAGTTCGCCGCGTGGTGGTGTCCGAGGGCGGTCTTGATGTCGTCGGCGAGCTTATTCAGTCGCGCCTTGAGTATAGGGCATCGGGTGGACTGCCACAGTTTTCTGAGCGCCCGCTTGCGCTCTATCTGCCGCCTTATCTGAGGCGGTAGAGGTGGCGGGCGTCTACGTGTGGCAGTGGGCGTGGTCTGCGCGTCTCGGAGGGCTTCCTGAATACTCAAGGCGAGCTCAGCCGCTAGACAGTCGACGTCCTCAGGACACACGACGGGGCGCGTAGGCGTGTGGGCTTCCAGTTTCCTCATAAATGTGTTCCAGTCCGGTCTTGGGCGTGGCGCTGGAGGAGTAAGTCGAGCCGTGGGTTCGGGTATGACGACGAGCACAGGTTGGTGATCCGACAGCAGCTCGTCGTCGATCACTTGTTGGCTGATCTGGCAGTTTAGCCCGCGGTGGACTACTATGTCCAGGACATCCGGGAGCTTGTTGGCTTCTGTTGGGTACCGGGTTGGGGTCTCTGGACCGTCTACCGTGTACCCGCGGGCTTCCGCTATCGCGAGCAGTCGTCGACCCGCCTCGTTTTCAACATTCGAATTCCACGCTGGGTGTTTGGCGTTGAGGTCACCAGCGATGACCGTGGGTTCTGTGGACTCCTCCAGGATGGTTTTAAGATCGCTGGCTTCCATCCTCTCGCGGGGGGGCTTGTACGCGGCGTACAATTTCATGTTCCACCCCCCGGCGTGTAGTTCTACACCCAGCGCGTACATGTTACTGAGTGTGGGCGGATCGATAGGTTGGTGGACGACTGACCGTTTCACCAGTACTGCCAGACCACGGTAGCTAACTCCGAGGCTCGACTTCTCATCTTTCCGGTAAGCGAGGTATCCTGGGATCCTAATCTGGTCTGCAGGTCCCAGGAGCGTCTCGCTTATCAGCGCCACGTCAATATTGAGATCCTGAAGAAGAGGTCTTAAGAGGGCGGTCTTATTTTTCAGGCCGCGGGCGTTCCAATGCATCACCCTAGTGGCCATTGAGATGCGCCATGATGGTGCACACACCTGCCACTAGGATGGGGGTGATGTCTTTGCCCTCCCCCTTCGCTGTCCAGACGTCGTAGAAGAGCTTGACAGCGCTCTCAACTAGTCGGGTCAGGTTCTCCGGGGCAAAGAATATGCCTCCCGGCGTCTGGTTGGGGGCTTTAGCCCCTTTGCCCTTTTTACCGGGGGGCGGAGCCGCCACGGTGGACGTGGTCTCGGCGGGGGTGGCCTTCTGTTGGCTAGCGCCCCCGGTGGACGTCGACGGTTTGTCGAGAGCGGCTGTCGGGGGGGAGGGGGCGGCCCTCTTGGACCTCTTCTTTCTTGGTTTCTTGGCTTGTTTATTTGGAGCTCCGCGCTCGCTGGGGTTGTTCGCAGCCGCCATCAGCGTGCTGCTCGGGGCTTCGCCGCGGGGGGTCGGTTCGACCGTCTTGGGCCCCGGCGGTTTGTTGCCAGTGATGGCGACTGTCCCCGCTTTCTTATTTCGGGCTTCGGCCCTGTATGTGGGGCATCTTATTGAGTTGGCCGGGTGCTCGCCTCCACAGTTGGCGCAGCAGGCCGGCTCCTCCTTGGGGACCGGACACTCCTTGGCCGGGTGACCGCCTCCGCATCGCACACATGCGAGCGGGCGGTGGCATTGATGAGAGGAGTGCCGGAACTTCTGACACCTGTGGCATTGAGCCGGCCCTCTCTTCCCACGCCAAGCTTCTATTTTTACACCGGGCATGCACAGCAATTCTGTGATCTCGTATATGCCCGGTGTAATGTTGGGGGTGCGCTTCAAAATCGCGAAAAATATGCAGCCCGGCCGTCCTTGGCGGGCCCTAATGTGCCGCACATACTCGGGCTCGAACCCGAGGTCGCGGAGCTCATCGGATATATCATCCGGGTGTGTGTCGGCGGGGAGGCCTCGAATCGCCACCTTGAGGCTCTTCTCGGCCGGCAGTGAATATGAGAACCAGACCACACCGTCCTGGTTCTGCACTTGGTAGAGATATCTTTGCACTGACCTGTGTTCTTCTTCAGTCCGCGGGGTGAAGCGGACTCCTTGGCCGAACGGGCGAGCATTGGGGGCGTGGCCCAGAATCTTCTTGAGCGCGCGGAAGTGGCGCGCCCAATCGGGGAACTTTTCGCAGATGAATGGCGGGAATCGGGCGCCGCGCGCTCGCTCGCTCGCTTCACCCGCGGTATTCACTGCCGGCACTTGCTCACTGTCATGAGCGTTCGCACTAGCACTGGTTTCACTTGGCGACACTGACACCGACGCGTTTGTGCGTACGTTTTCACTGTCACTATCACTTGTAGCACTGGGTTTCTTCGGGGACGCGGGTCGTCCCGCTGCCTCCCGGTAGGAAAGCGGGGGTAGGGTATCCGTCCGTTTGTGGGCGGATGTGGGCTCATCGGGGCTGCGTGGGCGCTTCTCGCGCGGTGTCGGTGCGTCCATATGCACGTCCGGGAGCGAGTCGACCGAGCCCGTGCTGCATGAACGCATCGAAGGTGTTGAAGGTCGCGACGTTGCCGGGGCCGGGGAATACAGTCCCTCCTGCCCTCCTGCTGCGACCTCCTGGGTGCGCGGTCCGGACGGACGGCGCTGGGGTGTTGCGGCGGTGGCGCCATCTTCAATGGCGGCGGCGTTTCGGGAAGTTCCACTTCTACCCTTGTTGCGGGTAGAAGTGAAATCTTTTGTTGGTTCGCACTCCGTCGCACTGGGTGTGGTCGGAGTTCTTGGGTTCCTCGTGGAGCTGCTTCTTGCGGTGGCGGTGTTGGCGGTGGTCCTGGGCGAAGCGCGAGACGCGGGGCTCGACCTACCCGTTGCCGGGAGGGAGCACGGTTTCGAACTTTCGCTCGACCTCACCGTTGAGGGAGCAACGCGAGGGTCACGGGGAGGCGAACGAGCGTGCCTCGACCCGTGCCCGGTGGTTGCGGCGGCGGTGGTGGTTACCGGTGGTTGCTGTGGTTGCTGGCCCTGAAAAGGGCCTTTGGTTTGGCCCTGAGAAGGGCCTTTTGATGACGAGCCGCTCAGCCTACCCCGCGAGGAGCCGGGCGAGCGGTCGTCGGATGCCACCCGACGCCCCGGAGGGGGCTCGGGTGGGTCGTTGTTGCCCATACGGGCGCGCGGTGGATGCCGGTGTCGGCACGGAGCTCCCTCGCGACCTCTTGCGGCGATGCCGGGCGATCGTAGAATGGCGGGTCCGAGCGAGGCGACGACAGCGCTGCGTACGTGTGTTCTTGTCGACTGAGCTTCCGTAACTGTCCGGCCATTTGTTAATGTTCATAACTTGTATCTGTTCGAACTGGCTTGCAAACATGTATTGCGCGATACAGGTTAGTTGGGATTGTAGGTATTAGATGGCGCTGCTCGTCTTCTTGTAGTTTATGTGAGGCTACTGTAGATGTCGCGACTATACCATACTCCATGGATTTTTGTAAAAAAGGGGAACGCTCTGTGTAATATAGAACTACTTATATGTCATAGTATAAATGCATGTTAAAGATAACATTTAGCGCGATAAATCCGTCGTTAGACCTCTTCTACTCGTAACACCGATAAGATCGGTGATGACCGCGAGCGAGTTCGTAGTTCATCATTAAGTCCACCATGTACAGTTAAGTTCAAAAGTTTAAATAAATAAGTTCATATGGCGCGCAAATACTGACATTACTTGCGTCATGTACTCCGGGTTTAGGGCCGCCATGTCTGAATAAAAGATTTTTATTTGAAAGTATCTCTTAGCCAAGGCGTCGTACAAATCTCATTTATTTTCAAATTGACCAATAACTTTTACTCTGCATGTATACATATTATCCGTATTTTTCATGACTACGCCTGGAACGCGTCGGCGAATCAAATTGTTGCTCAGAAATGTACCTACACACGGATTGTACGCCGCGCCGCCTGTGCTCACGCGCAGCACATGCGGTGCGTCCTACGCTAGCTCCTCGTAAACGCTACACCTGTTGTGTTTTGTCTTCGGCTAGCTTGCCAAACAATACGCCATCGTAGTGATGTGTGGTTGTGTAGGGAGCAACGGCACGAAGTTTGTTTACTTCGTGTGTGTGCCTTAGTATGTATGTATATGTTTAAATTTCTATCGAAGAGTTTTTTCGTTTATGATGCGCGGACGCCGCCGTCTTGAGGTCACTGCCTTTACACTAATTTGATATTATTATATCAACTAGATTAGATGCGCAGCGGCTGCATTCTAGGACGGTTGAATTTGTTTTGAAATAGAAATACCAAATTGGCAAATTTTATTTTTGTGAATCTTTTCACTTATTATAGATTTGGTGTCAATTCGTATTTGCGTGAGGCGTGTAATTTTCGGCGAAAACATTAAAACGTTACCTTCGACGCTAATATCGATTTCGGTGATCTCTTCGACTATTGAAGTACCTATCTGTTCGACATTAAACAATCCGTTTAATAAAATGTCATCGGGTGTTATCGTTCAGGAGCGTGGCTAACTGCATAAGGTTTGATTCTATCTATACTAATATTATAAAGAGGAAAGATTTGTACCTATTTTTGTATGTTTGTAATGAATAGGCTCAAAAAGTACTGGGCCGATTTAAAAAATTCTTTCACCAATTGAATGCTACATTTTTCCAATTTGACATAGGCTACATTTCATTTTGAAAAAAATTAGGGATCCTTGGTAAAATTTGAACAATATAACCGAAGGTGTAGAAAAATGAGTCTTTAAATGTCTTTCGTCGAATGCGCTGCCGAAACTATTAGCGATAGAACAAAATAATGTACAACAATATTGAAGAACATCATAATGTCTACAAAAAACTCCGCGGTAGCATATGTCCAACTATTGTAGTTATGTCACTACAACAACTTTTTTCATTTTAAACATTAATGAAAATGCTAACCAAATTTAAACCATGCTATTTATGTGTTTATATTAATCCTTATCCAAATAAATTATTTTATGGTCAAGACCATATTTTAACTACCTATAAAATAGTTTTTAAATTATTTAAATTGGACTTTCCATTCAAAAGATATTACGAATTAAAAAAATCATATCTATCTATATATATAAAAGAAAGTCGTGTTTGTTACAACAGTTATAACTCGAGAACGGCTGGACCGATTGCCATGGTTTTTGATTTGTTGGATTTGTTTTCGTCCCGAATAGCAGAATACATTTTAAAAACAAAAGAAAGTTGTGTTAGTTATATTATTTATAACTCAAGAACGGCTGAACCGATTTGGCTGAAAATTGGTAGGGAGGTAGCTAAGAACTGGGAGAAGGACATAGGATAGTTTTGGGTAGGGGTAGGGTAGGGTAGGGTAGGGTAGGGTAGGGTAGGGTAGGGTAGGGTAGGGGTAGGGTAGGGTAGGGGTAAGGTAGGGGTAGGGTAGGGGTAGGGTAGGAGTAGGGTAGGGGTAGGGTAGGGCAGGGGTAGGGTATAAAAGTCCACCCGTGCGAAGCCGGGGCGGGCCGCTAGTACTCAATATGTCGGCAGGCAAGTTATTTCGTTTATTGGTTCTTGTGTTCACAGTATCTCAATTCTTATCCGTAAGTAGATACTAACTTAAAAGATATCTTTAAGAATGCAAGCAAAAGAAAATAATTTGCCAGGAAGACATTATCAATTGAATCAGTTCAAGGGACTTCAGGAATGATTAGGTATTTCTATCAGTAGAAGCGATGTTACGATCCGTTCAGCGTACGCATAACATTGACAAATTGGCGTTTTGTAATGTTAGTAAGAATAATAAATACATGATTTTTGAGTATTAATGTAGCTGGGACAGATAAACATTTATTTAATGAGCATATAGCTGCCGGCGAGGTGTCACTCTCGAGTATTTAAAGAGAGTGGAGCGTGGTGGTGTCGGCGACACTTGGCACGCCGCGCGCACTATTTTTATAATGCTGTTTATATTATCTATTTCTTTTGTATAAATTGTTCAGGTGATGGCGGTTTTATTGCTGTAGGTAAGTATTATATATTATTTACATATCTTCAGGCGCCGACGACGCCGCGGGTGACACCGCGCCTTGCTCCGTGCTGTGGAAACCTTTTTACTTTTTAACCACATTTTTCTCGTTTTTGCTTCCACACTATAATCTTAAGTTACTTATGAATAGTTAGATAGTAATATGCTATTTTGGGCGGATGCCCGTTTCTAAATTAAGTGATAATGTTCCACACTTTTAATGGCCAGTTAAATAAAAAATGCTTCAGCGATTATTTTACAGAATAATCGCGAAATAACGCGACATTTTTTACATTTCCATAGCAACCAGTGGATAGATAGTCGACGACTAGCCACCAATTGCTATGGCAATGCGATATTTCGTTCTGCGATTGGGATGATAAATTATTATCACTGTTATTACTGTTATTTTTTACTTAGTTAATTGAAGTCGATATTTCATTGTGTTATTGTACAGACGATGAGACGATGCTATAATGAGATTGACAGAAATGCGAAGGAATACGAAATCACGTCGGGGTCACCAATTTACCCACTGGGAGTGTATGTGTGTTAGGGCAGACTTGTTGATAGATCACAATAAGTTAGATATTGGTTCTGAAACTTTTGTATTACAATTAAGTCATTAGGGAATTTGCGCCGAACACAACATTGATGATATCATTACAATGAGATACACATGTAGGCACAATCGTAAAATGCTTATTAGACATTTGATACAGGTAAGTGTTCTAAAATCTGACAACCTTCACAGTGAGTTGTGGCGCAGTAATATCCAGCACAATGATCATTGAAGCAACCAAAACATATAATTGTTCACACGCAACAATACGCATATTCGCGAAGGCCACATGTGTCCACGGCGATGCTGGCGTCACGTTCCATTGTCGTTGAAAGTATCTACTTGTACAAATAAAGCGAGACATAATAGACAAGTTTTCAAGATCTCGGATTCTGACAGAGAGTCACAGTAGAGTGAGCACAGAATTCGAGAACCGACGAATTTCTTAGAAGTTCTGTTTACCACCCGCCACCGACAAGTGATAACTAATACGGACGTCACGGTCACCCGATACTCTAATGTCCGTTGGATGAGCAGAGTAGTTTCGTTTCCTACGGCTGAAAACACTGCGGATATATAATCTATAGAAATCGTTGAAGTAGTGAGCAGAAATTCTCAAGTTATCACATAATGTTTATTTATAGTAGTGGCTATTGAAAATAATAGTTTCCACAAGTTATTATAATACCATAATTGTCAACTGATAACGTCTTTACTAATGACACAAGCGGAGCTTCATTGACAACGAGCATATATTGATAGTTATGCGGTAGTTTCGGCACCTGCTACCTGCAGGTTCGGTTTTTCGACAAGAAGACTGAGGGTGTGATTTGTTTCTGTATCGTCTGTCATCATTAATGTTGCATTCAAAACTCTTAACCAAAAGTACTTTTAACTAGCAAACTCAGTCAAAACTACCTTTTTTTCCGGGTTTAAATGCTTTACGCATCCCCTCGCTGGCGCAAGGATCACTATCGCGTGATCTCTGCGCCAGCGAAGGGTATGTGGGACTCTCCCTATATCGAACGCGGTGCGCCGTCGCACCGCAGAAAAGATATACCCACTAAAAAGCCCCCGGGTGTTCCTCCTTCTGCCGTTTGGTGTGGGGGACCCAAGCACCGGTCTCGGCCTTTGGTTATCCCCCCCGGCAGAGATCTACTTAAAATCCCGCTCCGATAAAAGGGCGAGAGTTTCACCCCCCCCAGTCTAAACTAACCTAACTTAAAACTACCTTTGACTGATTTTGCTAGTTACAACTTTGACTAGTTAAGAGTTTGACTGCAACATATATATCTGCCAACAGTAAGTCTTACATCCGAGGGATTAGAAACAATGGAATGTCTATTTGGACCGCATAGCGTGGTGTCTATGGTTCACGTGTTCAGTAGTGGCCGTAGAGCGCCTGACCATAATAATGACAACATATTGAATGTATCTGTAACGAGTGAGACATGAGGCTCGCGACTGAGTATGCGCTTCACACGACACGGAATATTTTTACGAGCGAACAATTGGCGCTATTGTTCTCATTAAACATAATTTAAAACAGTTTAATGAGCATGAAAGTGTTCGCTACTAAATAGGCTCCGAAGATTGATATCTATTGTTGGAACAATGACAAATATTTCGTGAACTCGTAAACACGGTTTATTTTAGAGAAAGTTTATTTTAATGAATACGTAATGAAATGTATCTACAATTAGGGAGTTTGCATCAAATGTAGGAAACCGTAGATGTGCCAAACTTGGATTAGTGATAAGTTACGCTCAAAACAAACGAGTTAAGTTTAAGTTATGTATCCATACTTAATATTTTAAATGGGAAAGTGTATGTGTGTGTCTGTTTGTTTGTCCGTCTTTTACGCAAAAACTACTGAATGGATTTGGCTGAAACTTTGCATGGGGATAGGTTTTAAGCTCGATTAAGATATACGCTACAAAAAATCACGCTCCGACCCACTGGAGCAGAGTAACGCGGGTAAAACCGCGGGGCGCAGCTAGTATGACATAATAATCATAAGTAATACGTTATGAATCAAGTTCCACTTCAATATGACAGTGTTTTCAATAATTTATGACGGTATCAGGCAGATTCTTATTCTTTTAATTTCAGATTCTTATTGACAAACTACTTCATTTCTTCCAACAAAACAGAAGTGGAGGATACCCACCTATGTCTATATCTGGCGATCATCGAAGCGGAACGGCTACGTTGTTTTGCCATACCTACTTGCGAGATACACACGCACACATACAAAATAATTGTCTTGTATACCGTACACACAGTTACCTGTTTGTTAGTGTGGGTTAATTTATCGAGTGACGAAACAAAAGGGACTAGTAAACGTTCGCCAATGCAGCGCAAGTGTACCTACAATGTAAATAAATAAAATTGTTTATCAGTCGCGGCCGCGGCCTTCAGCAGTGAAAGTGTTACCGAAATAGACGTATGTGTCTCGATCTCGCGGCCGAGCTATGTTGTACGTGTGACACACAAACACACACCCACGCATACGCATGTATTTATTTATTCTATCTGAGTCTGTCTAATTTGATAATTTATATGTTGATAGTTCCTCACCTCCTGCCGCGCTACAGTTGTGCTGGAGATCAAAATACGCGAAAACATGTTTATTCTTTTTAATTAATAGGTAATTTGTATCGGTTGTAATCGCTAAACGATAAACGCCAATGTTATGAGAGAAATAAGTATGGGCTCCCTACCTAATTACATTATAATGGTTTCCGTTGTTTGGTTGATTATCAGAGTACTTAGGCATATCTATTAGTTATTGTTCAGTCTTTATGAATCTATACATGAAGATAAAATCGTTCAAATCGTTTAAATAAATTATAACCTACTAGAATATTGCCCCCATTATTGAGAAAACACTTCCATGAAACATATAATTGAAAATATTAAAATGAGTGAAAACTAATGCGTGATATCATAATTATATCGATTTTATAAACATAAGTTATAGGTACTCCCTACAAGCGCTGGCAAATCGGTAATGATAATGATACCATTCGGAGTTTTAGAATAAGCTTAATCACTTTTATAAATAATATATACTGATTATAATAACACAGCGTCGTCGGAATGTGACGATTCCATCACCCACTAACTGTGCTAGAGCAAACAGGTACTGTAAGGCAACTTATGGCGATCTGTTCAGAAGTAGCGTCCCCATCGACTCGAGTGCTCTAAGGAGAAGAAATAATTTCTCATCTCGGCGGCCGACCGGAGAGAACATTGACGAGGAATGGATACTACCTCTTACTTGCCTGAAGTGGCCGGCTTGAGTGGAGTCGCAAGAGCAGTGAAATGCTCTGAAGAGGATGTATGTATGAGGGCATTGGCGTAGTTACCGAAGGGCTGTATCCCGGGGCCCCCAAGCCTGGGAGGGCCGTAAAACCTTATTAGCAATTCACTTATTATTTTAAAATTGATAAAACTTCAACAGTTTAGAGGCAGCAGATTGTTTTGCCCCAGGCCCTTGATTACCTTGCACTACACCACTGATGAGGGGCTGGACTCTCTACCTTTTTTTTAAGTATTTTCGGCTACGGAAATTCTTGCAAGAATGATCTAAAAAATATTTATTATTTGTATTTACCTAGGTATAGGTAAGTACTTATGTGGTAAGTACATAAAGGAACACATACTTCTATATGCATTTAGCACAAACTTGTTATTCTTCAAACTGAACTGTAATTGCGAACACGCTATTTCGGATTTGTATATTATCCGATATTTTCCCGCTACAAGCGCTCGTGCAGTCGACACAATATAGGTATATTAAATAAAACAGAGTGCAGCAGACTGATCTTTATTTTACTATCAAGGTATTACAATACAATGGGTAACTGCAATTTCAACAAGAAAGTATTGTATTAGACGGAATGTGAAACCGCGCAATGAGATGTTTGTGCGTCGGTATCGTTGCACGTGGGTGATATAACGTTATCAGCGCAGCGTGGTGAAGGCCGGTCATTGTCGACGCGATGCCGAGGTTGTGCCGCGAGCGACACGACCCACTGCCGCCACTACTGCCCGCTAGCGTACGCTCCGACCATCACACGGACTCATGTGTGACCGCGATACGCTACTACTATCTGTCTGTTCACAGTACATACTACGTACGAATCGCAGTACCAACGTCAAACCAAGCCGGATGCCGTCATAGTAAGTATATTTGTTTATTGAAATGTATTTGAGTATTGCTGATTACCATAGTAAGCAAAAATATTCCGATGAATAATAATTGGTTATGTCCAAAGGTAAGGCAGCCAGTAGAAATTGAGAAATTGGCTTGAGCACGTATATGTTATGTTGAGATATGTAGAATATGAAAGAGCACAACAGTACGTGGGCTAAGTAGTAACTTGTTGGTTTTCCTATTATGATCCGATCAGTCTGCGACACAATGCGTCGTAGCAGCGTAGCTTAAGTTCATTTGCCAAGGAATCCGAGTCATTCGGCTACTTACCACCGTCGCGCGTCGCGCATAAGGCCATTAGGTTGGTAAATTTGTCGAGTTGAAGGCTCAACGCATAATATCATTGATGGTGGCGTGATGGCACAGATGTCCAGCACTTGCTCTACTGTGCAGGTATGGTTTGCACTGAGAATTATAATGCTTTGAACACCAACTATTTGTGTTTTGTTACAGAAGCTGGCGGCTGTTCAAGATTGTTTACGTTGCATTGTACATTACTATCACTCTCTGTGTGCGGATGCAGACAGAGCGATACATTTACACCGCGAGCGACTGAACTCTCGAAGATCTCCCAAAATAAACCGTTCTTTAGTATTAATAGTACTCGATAAAATTTATATTTTATTTGGACAACAGAACATTAGAGGTGGCAGATAAGTCTAAATATTTGATAAGATTGTTCCCAAAGAAGAAACACCCAGAAAGACAAGATTGTGTCGACGAAAATAAGTAGTAACAGTACGCAGACTCAAGCATTTAGTCAACTATACTATGTATTTATAGCGTAACGCAATACTTTATTAAATGACTAGCGGCCCGCCCCGGCTTCGCACGGGTAGACTTTTATACCCTACCCCTGCCCTACCCTACCCATACCCTAACCCTACCCTACCCCTACCCCTACCCTACCCCTACCCTACCCCTACCCTACCCCTACCCTACCCCTACCCTACCCCTACCCTACCCCTACCCTACCCCTACCCTACCCTACCCTACGCCTACCCTACCCCTACCATACCCCTACCCTACCCCTACCCTACCCTACCCTACCCTACCCTACCCTACCCCTAACCAAAAGTCCTATGTCCTTCTCCCAGTTCTTAGCTACCTCCCTACCAATTTTCAGCCAAATCGGTTCAGCCGTTCTTGAGTTATAAATAGTGTAACTAATACGACTTTCTTTTGTTTTTAGGTGTGCTATTCAGGGCGTAGACAAATCCAACGAAACAAAAACCATGAAAATTGATCCAGCCGATCTCGAGTTATAAGTGTTGTAACAAACCCGTCTTTGTTATATATATATATAGATTAAAAACTATTTTATAGGTAGTTAAATGGTCTTGACCATAAAATAATTTATTTGGATAAGGATTAATATAAACACATAAATAGCATGGTTTGAATTTGGTTAGCATTTTCATTAATGTTTAAAATGAAAAAAGTTGTTGTAGTGACATAACTACAATAGTTGGACATATGCTACCGCGGAGTTTTTTGTAGACATTATGATGTTCTTCAATATTGTTGTACATTATTTTGTTCTATCGCTAATAGTTTCGGCAGCGCATTCGACGAAAGACATTTTAAGACTCATTTTTCTACACCTTCGGTTACATTGTTCAAATTTTACCAAGGATCCCTAATTTTTTTCAAAATGAAATGTAGCCTATGTCAAATTGGAAAAATGTAGCATTCTATTGGTGAAAGAATTTTTTAAATCGGCCCAGTACTTTTTGAGCCTATTCATTACAAACATACAAACATACAAAAATAGGTACAAATCTTTCCTCTTTATAATATTAGTGTAGATAATACCGATCTATGTGTCACTAGCAGTATAGGGTCGGCAGATGCACAAAGAAAATATTTCACGGCACTAAGAAGGCAACGGAGGTGTTCTTATAACCTTAGTACTATCAAAGACTAGTACTATACAAGTACTACTGCATAGGTGTACTTAAAACTAGAGGCATTTTTTGTACGGTCATTATGTAGTTAGCTAGGAGGCTTTTGCTACTTCACCGGGCATAAAGGTGAGCACAGCTCCAGTTTAAATAAATGTGCGCACTCTTTTCGCTCTCTCCGGCGGGCCGGATATAGTGGTCTCTGTGCTGCTAGTTGGTACGTTGTGATCTCGCCGTCCGGGTCGTAAGGACGCCCCGAGGCCGACAGTGCTGACGACGCTTTGTATCTTTGAGCTGATAAATGCTGCTGCCCATCCGTCAGTTGCAGGTATGTCCCTGTCACACGGGGTGGTCTATTCACACAGTAATAAAATGTAAAGTTGTCAATAATGTAATAATTAGCAGTATATAATTAAAACTACTTTTTACGTTTTATTTATTTTTCCTTCCTGCATGTGCATAATTTTTGCGGCCGGGAGGGCGGTGCAAAAATAGCATTACAGCATATAGACACATTTTTAGCGGAATTAACACGAGATATTTTGTCTTTTTAAATTAGACTAATGTTAATAGTTGGAAGCTTTTAGCGATGTTTTACGAGCACCTTGTAGCTCCTTATTTGATCTTGTTTATAGGTAACACGAACTTCACATCGGGCTTAAAACAATAACTACCTACCTACTACTACAATCTTGTAATAGTCATACATTTTAAACTTTATGATTAATGGGAAATATAATTCATTATACGAACAAACAAAAAGACGATGGAAGCTCTGAGGCCGTTCACATTATTACTTTCAAATAATTTAATAACCTCCGTAGTTTTTTGTTAGCCACAGAATTAACTGCTCAGAAAAAATATAAATTTCTGTGACTGGCAGAAATGTAGTAGGTACCTCTGATATGCAGAACGATACGATCTCTACTCACTTAATATGCTTAACATAATATCAAGTAAAACATTGCATAAAAAGTACAGCCAAGTTACCGACCGAGCAAACCGACAGGAAGGTAACAACCTGTAATTAAAGTAGAAAATACAATCACTGACTAACAAGTAGTGATGGTTAACTCGAGTACCTAACTCGAGTCAACTCGAGTTAGGCGTAACTCGAATCAACTCGAGTTGAATTCTCTCTAACTCGAGTTCGAAAACCGAATGGAACCGATATGGATATAATTTAACTAAGGAAAAAATATTCTATGTGAAATTGTCTGTTCTTATTTTCTTGAAAATGTTGTGATTACTGGTAATAAAACAATAATGAGCTTGTAAATGTACCTATGTACATACTTGCATCATAATGTTAGTCTGATTTAATTTTAAAGACTGCTATATCATTTCATTGTTTAATTGATAGTAAATATAATTTTTAATTAAAATTCAAGCCAAAAATACTTAAATAAATGATTCGATTTCAAACAATAACTTTTTTTGTTTCTTTGGTTAGTAGGTAGAACTCCCCCAATACATTATAAATAAATAATATAAAAAAATAAAGAATTGAAACAGATAAAAACATAATTTGTCTGTTCCAATTTTTTAAGTAGTTATGCCAAGCTGAGGGGAAATAATTTGGAAAAAACTCAAAAAAACATTTACTTGTCCATCCAGTTAACTCGAGTTACGTAACTCGAGTTCAACCCGAGTTACGTGGATTTTAACTCGGGTTAAATCGAGTTTTGTTTTTTCCGAGTTGGCACATCACTACTAACAAGTAACTCCAGCAAAAATGAGCATTCAAATTAGAAGAACAGGTGAAAATTGTGTATGTAATATAACGAACCTAGGCAGTCCCGCAACTGTCCCGCAGTCTGTGTGCCTCACAAACAATGTTATGGAAGACAATCACCTATAACTACTAGTGTAGTGACCCTTGCCCCTGTCGTGTGATCCAGTGCCTGTAGTCCGTGCCAGTGATCACGTCCTCTATATTTCTCTTTACTTCTTGCTTGACCGGTCATTGCACTCTAAAATGTGTTATAATATTTTATATATATATATATATTTTTTTAATTCATAAAATGTTTGAATAAAATAAATATAGTAAATAGATATTAACGTTAATATTAAGAGCTTGTTTACTAACACAAGACTGACAGACTTCTAGCACACCTGAAGTAAATTAAACATAATTTAATAGTAAATGTTACCTATTTATAATTAATTTTATATGCATTGTAAATTTTCTTGACAAGTACAAGTGTATGTAAATACCTAAGTGCTGAATAAAAATCGTTTATTTCGTTTATTAAATCGTTTATTTTATTTGTATGGATAAGAAAATAAAACCTATCCATATCCAAAATTGTTTTTTTCTTAATTTTAGCTTAATCTCATAATAATATGTTTATATACTTGTCCTACCATATACATATTTTTAATGTTGTGGTTGTGGTATTGACATGTTTTCTATTATCGTTTGTCAACAATTTTATTCATCTGCATCTCAAATGGTCCCAAGATTATTCTGTGTGTATTATATTTACTCTTGTTTTTTCGTAATTTAAGAATACGTTATACGCATTCTTAAATACGTATAACGTATTATACAATAGAAGACTGTAAGTGACTCCTTACGATTTGAATAACCGAGTGGGGCTTCAGGTCGGAAGGCGTCTAGTACAATGTCAATGATAGTCTCGCTTCAATAAAATATTATTTATTGATGATTCTTAAAGGTCTCTGTATAGTCATTTTCCTTTGTGCTTAGGGCCTTTTAATGTTATATAAGCGACAATTTCAGTATATCTTTCAATTTAAGTAATAAATAATTCAAAAATAGCGAGATAGTAGTTGTGTGGTGACGTAAGGGGGTATGAGCCATGAGCAACGTGTTGTTGCGGAAGCTTCGCCACATTCCACTCGTGCCACTTTCCCCGCGGCGCGAAGGAACGCGGCTGTTGTGTTGCCACTAATATAATTACCTCAATAACAGCCACTTCAACTCACTTCTACATACAGTTTCTTGAAACTTAACTCAACAATATACATTTTTCATTATTGGGTAAAAAAAATAATAATATTGTAATAAAAAATTGTATGATTCGCACTGAATATAGAATTATACTTACTGTGGAAGCTTTCAATAGTCATCAGAGGCTACTGCGTGCTTGGGATTGTTCTGTTAGTAGCCTCGACAAAACACGGCCGCTCACAGCCTGTGATCTGGACATAATCTAGTCCGCGTTTACTCAGAAGACATTGTTGAAGTCTTTGTATCTGAAAATGCGTCATTCTACATAACACTTGGTACCATATTTTGACGTCATATAAATTATTAAGTTATTGTGCGAGTGAACAAACCTTAATACTTATTCTATTCTTATTGAAAGAACTTTATTATTGATACCGAGGTCGGTGGACCACCTCGTTACGACTAATTGATATTGATCGCGCATTCAGACTCATTACCGAATTAAATCGACTGCACCGGTGGCTCAGTGGTTACGATAGTTGCCTCTGAGACCTGGTGTTCTGGGTTCGATTCCCACCCGGGACAATTATTTGTGTGAACCATAAATAGTTGTTCTGAGTCTGGGTGTTCTTTGTGTCCGTGAAATGAATGTTTGTAAAGTCCCCCGCGACACAGGGATTTATTTCCCTAGTGCGGGAGTTGTCTTTAAAAAAAAAAAAAAAAAAAAAAAAAAACTGTAGCAAAATATCGAGAGTAGACTGAGTTTGTAGTCGGTTGTTGCTGTATGGACAGAACAGTAGTTCCAAAGTGCCTCACCGCCCAAAGCATAACAAACGGTTTTAGGCATTGCATTAATTGACTAATTGTTGACACTTGTACTCATTAGTTCGTAGTGTTCCGCCTCACATCGCTCGCACTACACGTTCACTGGCACGTCACGATTGGTCACACGCTATACAATCATTTAACGACATTGTTCACATGACCACGGTGATTTCCAATTGTTCCGCTGAATTAGCTAATGTTCTATGGGTTCGGTTGCCTCAGTCACTACGTTCTCAAGAATTGGTCTGCGGTCATCAGAATAATTAAATGGGAACTCGCTATAAGTACGCCAATAACATGAGCGAAAATGATCAGTAGCAAAGATCTTGTTAGTGAGGCTAACCGTTCTAGACGGAGATGGTGCTAGGTATGCGCTGGACTGTGTTTGTCGCTGATCAGCTCAGGTGGCAGGAGTATTTAGTCATCATAGTCTCCACTTCACCTCGGGGAGAATGTTTCATTTTAAATGACAGAAGACAATGAAATATTTTGTAAATTGGCATCTATCAGGCTGGAGACATAGGCGCGACTATTTCATGCTAGAGCATAAATTCAAAGAGAAAATCCAAATCCCGAGAGATATATTCCATAATTTAACATATTTCCTTGAAGTTGCTTGCTGCAAACAAATATGTTAAAAAATAAACAAATATGATAGTCAATATATTCCAAATTCAGCTATGAGTAGATCCATCCCGTAGTGTCATACAATGGCCGGTACAAGTTCACGTCAGTGCAATGATCCGCTGACGCCACGTAGGTATACCTACTTGCCTGTCGGTTCATTAAAATAAAAGCTAAAATGACTTCGTGCTAGATGAGTCTTTGTTATAATAATAATGTACTCAGTTCATTGAGAGATACTGTTAGTTCAGTATAATGAGCTGCTGCCTAGTTAATGGTCTAAGCCGTTTGTACTGGTCGGGTCGCCGACATTAGTATGAATGACGCTATATGGATGGTTTAGTGACATTGATAAATATTGTCTTGTGTCAGAACAAATATAACAAACCCTCATGTTTCGATGACCTGCTGTGGTAATATGATCTCATGAATCATCTGGCCCACGCCTGGAATTAAGTTGGATGATAATTAATTTATGCAGCACAATGTTAAAAAAACTACAACTAGTAGATCAGTATTCCCATTCTATGAACTAGCTAAATAACAGGTATTAGCCAATCGTAGGATAGGTACCTACTACAGACAATGTACTCCGTCCTTCCGTTTGTCATTATTATTATGTAATTCCTCTTCTCATCATCATAAGCCCGTATAACGTCCATTGCTGAACATGGGCTTCCTCCCGAGGGAGGGTATTTGCCATAGTCACCACGCTTGGCAGATAGGCTGGTGACCGCAATATTATGTTGTGCAACATAAGGAAACGTTCCTTGATATACGATTATAGTAGATGATGTTATTATGATCAAGACCAAATAAGTTTATATTCACATTAATTATTAAAGGTGTAAATAATAGTAGATCAATATTGAAAATTTGTTTAATCGTACAATTCAGTGAAACACACCGGGGGGCTTCCTTGAGGGGTTAGGACTACGACCCAGTAGTGCCACTGATATTAAAGTCAGATTTATGAATATAAGAGTACGTGGGACACTCAGAAAGATTTGCGACACTAAAAAAAATTGTTCTACAGGTACATATATTTTTATTAAATCTTTTCAAAGTACTCTCCACCAGCCTCTATACAAAGATTCATGCGTCTGAACCAGTTTTCAAAACACTTTTTCCAGTCCGCCGTAGACACCTCGTTTACAGCCTGCTCGAACGCAGCCAGCGCATCTTCCGGCGACGAAAATTGTATCCCCTTGAGCTGATTTTTTATTTTTGGAAATAAAAAGAAGTCACACGGTGCTAGATCAGGGCTGTAAGGAGGGTGACCCAGGAGTTTGACTGGTGTGCTGTCTAGGAAGTCCCTCGTTTTGAGCGCGGTGTGTGCAGGCGCATTGTCGTGGTGGAGCAGTAGTCCGCGGAGCCCTGTGTTTGGTCGCTTGTTGCTCACAACAGAAAAAACTTCTGGTAAACATTTGGTAGTATACCATTCGGCGTTGATGTTTCTTTGATCTCGTAGGGGAATTGAGGCCAAGTGGCCAGTCAAATTAAAAAAGCTGGCGATCAAAATCTTCCCCCCGCTTCGAGATCGCTTCACTTTGGTAGGCGTTGGTTCATTTTGAAACACCCAAACTGTCGACTGGCGCTTGGTTTCTGGATCGTATTGATAAATCCAGGACTCATCACCTGTTACGATGTCGTAAACACGCCGAGACGAGCCTGCTTCAAATTTGTTCAGCATATCACGGCACCATTCCACCCGGGCCTGCTTCTGAGCGTCGGTGAGGTAGTGCGGCACCCAGCGCGATACTATCCTCCTCACGCGAAGATGCCCGTGTAGAATCTCGTGAACGCTTCCCGATCCAATCTTTAATATGTGTTGAATCTCCTGATATGTAATTCGCCTATTATCTTGGATTAAATTTTTCACTGTTAGCACGTTTTCTTCCGTAATAGCCGTCAAAGGGCGACCGCTTCTTTCTTCATCCCCCAAGGTTGGTCGACCGCGCCTAAATTCGTTATACCAACGATACACGGTTGCCTTGGAGGGGCTTTCATCCATAAATGCCATTTGAAGTCTATCGAACGATTTATCCGGTTTCCGGCGACACTTGAAATCGTAAAAAATCATAGCTCTAAAATGTTCCCGGCGCAGATCCATTTTTCAGTAAGACACGATACTTTGAATTGGCTCGCAAAAAATGTGGAGGGAAATTTTGAAAATGGAACACACATATTTTTACTTACAAGTAATCATATTTTCGAAAAAGATTCTAACCGGCCAGTCTCCCATATATAAAAACTATTTTTCGCAATACTTTCTGAGTGGCCTGGTAAGTGATCGCTGGCACGGCCCACAGGCGCTGAATCACATGGCAGGGGTAGGGGCACAACGTGGTCCTTGCCGACAAGAATCCTACCCTGGCTATATAATTTTAATGATAAATATATTATATATAACTTTTTTTTTACTTTCTTGTATTTAAACTTATGGATCAGAATAACTATTATGATAGAATATCGCGACGACTGGTTTTTGTTTCTCCTATTTCAGTTTTTACGAGATAATTTATAGGTACATACACAAAGTATTTTATTACAAGCTTTTATTTAATTTGCAATGTATGTATGTATGTAATTTGTTCGGGTGGAATCTTGCAAGTTAAATTAAACCAACTTCTCGGTTTCCGATTGTGCTGAAATTTTGCAAGCATATATAAATGAATAATAATAAAATATATAAATTATAAAAGCTGGAGGCAGTCTCCCTTGCACATGTTACTATATTTCAGTGCCTCAAGCTATAATAATTTATATATTTTATTTGTCCGTCAAATTGAATTTATGTTTAACATTTTAGTACTTACAGGTAATTTTTTAATAAAGGCTTGTTTTTAAAAATATTTTTTACCGTTATTTTTCGAATAAAATAATACATAAGTACATCATTATAGACTGTTCATCCACTACCGGATATTTTCTTGTATGAATCAGTGATCACAGTGATTTAATATTAATGTCACATGTCTGGCTCTGACGGACAGGAGTTAAAGGAACAGAAAGTGTTTGTAACTCTTTGTTCTCAATTTGTAGGGTAGACCTTAAATCAAGCGCGACAGACCTGTCAATAACTTAAGCACAAAAATCTTCGAAATACGATTAAATAAAGCACTCAAACTTATATCCAACTAGCGCTTTGTGCTCGAGGTTAACAGGTGATAGGTACGTTAATAATGTAGTTATATTTAATTACAATATTACAATTATAAACTTGTAAAGTTATTATTGTGTAAGTATCTTTGAATTTATAATTATAAATTTTATTAGGTAATGTAGTGGCTTCACATTTATTTGTAGTCTGTTGTGAGTAACACAACTGGTTCGGGGCGTAACATACCATAATAGAAATGTTGTTCAATAGATCTGTGTTTATTTGGGTATTATGCAATGTGTATACTTAGGATTTGCTGCCCGGATGCGGAAAATGTCGGGAGATGCACAACGACTCAACCAGAATGTCAATTTTCCTTTTGAAATGAACCCGAATGAGCTCGCGGTTCCTACGTGTTGCATTGCTACTCCGCTTTCTTCTATACTCTATCCTTTCCTTACTAATATTATAAATGCGAAAGTTTATGAGTATGGATGGATGGATGGATGGATGTTTGTTACTTTTTTACGCAAAAACTACTGAATGGATTTGGCTGAAACTTTGCACGGGGATAGTTACTAAGCTCGATTAACAAAAAACACAAATCACGCTCCGACTATCTGGACGCGGGTAAAACCGCGGAGCGCAGCTAGTGTTCTATAACTGTCAAGTACATTTCCGGGTGATTTAGCTACAATCTGCAATATTGATTTTTTTATTGATTCACTTAAAATAATGTTATTGTTGAATAGTAGCCAGTGTTTCAGTTATCTGGGGGCACGGCAGTGCACCCCCAAGTCGAGTAAGAAAAAAAATAGGTGCACGGCCGTACCTATCTTTTCTCGAAGCAACTCAGCCGATTTTCGACCCCCTATAACTTCGTTGTGGATAAAGATAGGAGCCTGAATTTTCAGTAACTAAACAAGCTTTGTAAAACTACAGTATATTTCAAATTTCATTCAATTTGAACCAGTACTTTAAGAATTATAACTAGACAAAGTTTGGTATTTTCGGTAATTTTGTCACTCGCTCACTGCTGACTGACCGATCATCAAAATGTTTAGGCACTTCTAGCAGACGTAGAAGCTTCAAATTTTGAGTATAAGAGAGTTTAGTGTAAAACTCATGGGAAAATTCCAACATTTTGCAATTTCGGTCCAGTTGTTCAGTTTCATCAACTGCATTAACAAAGTTACATTTGCAGTCAGTGAATAAGTGTACATGAATATGTTTGATTTAATGGAGGAATAGGTGTAGATAGGGACCTAGATGGAATTATGTTGAAAGGTGGTGTCTAAGTGGTTAGGTTAGTTGTTTCAGAGACCTGGTTTTCTGCGTTCGATTCCCACTCGGGACAATTATTCGTCTGAAATTCAAACAGTTGTACTGAGTCAGGGGGTGCTTTGTTTTCGTGAATCTATTGAGCGGTGAGACCTTCGCGACAAAGGGATTAATTTATCAAGTAATAAAAAAAAAAAGTCGTAGGAAAAAAAAAAAAAAAACAATGGATTGTAAAAGTAAGATAGTACATAAGTTGTGCTATGAACGATAGGATACTAACAATCATAACAGCGTCTGATGGAGGTGGCTTGCCGCTTGAGCCATGTCTCAGCAGGAGGCTGCGGTCCCTTGAGAAGAAGGGACCCCGTGTAATCTGGGCGTCCCTGAAACTGGTTATTTGGGCGCAGGAGAGCCCGCAACACCAATTGAGTCGCGGACGCTGCCAGAGGGTATCCCAGATAGGCAACAGTACCTGGGCCCCTCACCAATTGTGGTCGGAGGAGTAACCAGGGGTTTTACTCTCATGTTATAATTAGCATTCCACTGCTATGAAGAGGGCGAGTCCCACATACCCCACTGCCCGTGCCGGAACACCGCAGTGGCGGAGGAGATGCGTAACATTCTTGCATTCCCCTGGACAAACTTACACCACGGCTTTCACGCTTCCCGTTCGAAACACAGAAAGACGGTCACTTTCTTCCAAGCAACTAACAAATCTTACTGTGATATCGAAGGTATACACACAAACCACGTTTTATTAATCTGACACAAACTATATTTATATAATCATTTTATCAAATATTTTTATACACAGTTTGATGTTAACTAGGTAGCTTTAAATTTACTTATGTACATATGAGCTTGTTCCCTAGTGCGGGAGCTGTCTTTAAAAAAGGCCATAATCGGACATGTATTATGTAGTTGTACCAAAATTCCATCAAAAACAGTTCATCAATTTCGTAATTTTAAAAACCTTTGACAGGCCGGAAGCCAGAAGGCCGTGAGTGCCATACATAAGTTCATGTTAATCCTCTGTTAAGCTTGATGTTGTAGTTTTCGATTAGGTACATTGACAATATTTATAACCAAATGAGAGATAACAATTTTACATACGGATTAATTTTAAATGACGTTTGACGAGTGCGACGAATATCAATAAAGCATAAAAAAAGTATACGACGCATCTGTTCTTGTTTCATATGGTGAGTGTTGCCATGCCAGCTAGGTACGTGGATATTCATATGTGCGTAAGTTAAGTTATTTTGTAAATAAGGGCACAGAGTTACTAGTCTGGATGGTTTACATCAAATTTAAGTCTACTTTGGAACTATTAAAGCGCAGGTAGACTAAAACCGGCCAAGTGCGAGTCGGACTCGCGTACTAAGGGTTCCGTACCATTTCCAAGTGCCTACCTGTTGCCGTTATAGATATCGAGCAAAAAAGGCCAAAAAATAGTTGTTGTATGGGGGCCCCCCCTTAATACTTATTTTATGTTTAGTTTGTTATTATAGCAACAGAAATACATAATTTGTGAATTTTTCAACTGTTTAGGTATCGCGGTTCTTGAGATAGAGCCTGGTGATAGACAGACAGACAGCTAAGTCTTAGTAATAGGGTCCCGTTTTTACCCTGTGGGTACGGAACCCAAGCATTTAATGTCTAGACATGCTTAATATTGTTGCATCAAAGATATCGAGAAAAACCCATAGAGAAATGGAGTGGGCTTTGAGAAAAACTGTAGCTGAAGTTCAAGAAGTAGTACCGGTAAAGAAAAAGAGGAACTCAACCTACAAAAATTGGAAAGCTCATCATCAAGTGACAGAGTGTTAAAATCCATAGTTGGTATTTTAAAAAATAATGTAAATTGTAAAGCAAAGGAAAAAAGTACAACTATCTACAAAAAGAAATAAGATGCCATCAAAAACATACTTGTAAAAAAACCCAAGTCTCGTAACGCAGTTCTTTTACCGTAAAACGTTGTGAGATCTATGTAATACCAAGTCGGTTAATTTATTCAGTCCCTACTTAAGGGACTTTCTATCTTAAGCTATTACCTAATTATTTCACCTTACAGAATCTTATTTTGACCTTATCAAAGTTCAAAACTTTTATGTTATGAATATTAGATTGACTTGGCCATCGCAATAAACACTTGTGAGATACATTCTAATTATATCCGATGGCCAAGTTAATCTATTATTTAAAACTTTAAAGTTTCGAATTTTGATAAGGTCAAAATAAGATTCTGTAAGGTGAAATAATTACGTAAAGCTTAAGATAGAAAGTCCCTTAAGTAGGGACTGAATAAATTAACCGACTTGGTATTACATAGATCTCACAACGTTTTACGGTAAAAGAACTGCGTTACGAGACTTGGGTTTTTTTACAAGTATGTTTTTGATGGCATTAATATTTCATGTTTAAACGTGAATAGCGCTTATTTCTAATGGCATTTTCGTTCATGCGTAATTCAGTAAAATAACAGGTATTTCAAAGCTACGCACTCGCTTTGTCAACAAACTGTGTGTGTTCTGCAGCTGTGCACAGCTGTGTGTCGACTGTGCTGTTGTGATCATACTGAGTATTGCAGGTGTGTAACTATTCAATGTTCAACAATCGAATCTTCTACACGTATCCGTGTGAATGTAATACGCAGATATAATCTTATACTAATATATAAAGCAGAAGAGTTGTTTGGTTGCATGCGTGAAAACAAGCAACTCCTATTGGACTGATTTGAAAAATTATTTCAGTGTCAGATAATCCATTTATCGAGGACGACTATAGGCCAGAGGTGGCCGACGTAAAAAGACCTAAGATCGATCGTTCACTGTGTGCGATCTACCATATGGCATAAATAACGTGGAATCACTTATAAGTCAATCGAATGAAAAATAAATATTTTTCAATATGATACGGTTAACACAAAGTCTGTGCATCTGTGTCATGTTTTAGTATTTATAGATTAATGTTGACAACCTCCGTAGCGTAGCGGTAAATGGCTCTCTTTAAATGTCGGAGGTCATGGGTTCGATCCCCACGCCGGACAAGAAATCTTTGTGTAAATTCTAAGATTTCTTTCCGGGTCTGGTTGGTTGAGGGACTACCCTCCGTGCCTCGGAAAGCACGTTAAGCCGTTGGTCCCGATTGTTATAACATCATTTATAATAATCGTATATCAAGGAACGGGCAGCAGCGTTTCCTTGTGTGTTAATACATAATACTGCGGTCACCAAACCGCCTGCCAAGCGTGGTGACTATGGCAATACCCTCCCTTAGGAGGAGGCCCATGTTCAGCAGTGGACGTCATACGGGCTGATGATGAGACGAATGTGGTCAACATTGGTCTCATCATCAGCCCGTATAACGTAAAACTATCACTATTTATTATATAAGTGGATCGACTGTAGGTACTAGCTGCCGGGATCGACCAGTCGACCGCGGTTGACCGGTTGGCCACCCCTGCTATAGGCTATATTTCATTATGAAGTTCCGACGGGAATGGTAGATACGCGGATAAAACTGCGCGCGGGAACCTAGTAGTATAATATAAGTATTTTTTGCGATGTAATCTATTTCAGTAAATACTCCTTAATTTGTTTCTATGAAACTATATGTGATACATACACATATTAGTGATAAAAGTTCCCCGAAACACTTACTGTGTGGAATGCGCTGAGCCCGCATGGTCATGTAGTCTATTCTAAGTAACGGCACTCAAGTATTTCCCGAGATACAAACAGAAACAAAGCTGTACGCGTATTGACCTACCTCTATCATTTATGCGAAGTGCATGCGCAAGTATGCGGGCGAGACGTACGGACGTATCTACACACAGAGTCACTGAGCAGTGGTTGTGTGTTGTGTTGTGTTTACTGTACTTGTTGATGCAGGCCCCAGTGCGAATATATTATAGAAAAAACTAATTATTATGATCTTGGACATTGACGAACTTTGGAAATATTGAGGTGCTCCACTGGGATAGCGCTGTATTTTACAGAATCCCGCAGTGACACAACATTCTTGTTTTTGCTGGGAAACGTAGTACGATGGAGAAGTTAGAGGTGGCGAGATGGACACCATTCCCAGAGGTATAAAATCTATGTTGTTAACATTGTTGCGTGGTTGATAGTACCCACTATAAATCAGTGTTTACGTTTTACGATGTATAATGAGGCAATTAGGAGTCGTGCGCGCTAAACGAATAGAAATGTATTATAATACGCGGCAATGAATGAGGTCGCTCACCCGCCGCCAGCAGCCAGATCAGAAGACATTAGCGAGTCACTCGCATGTTACCTTGACAACATAATAATAGGGCATATTGTGTCCAATCCTGGGTGAAGAAACATCCTGATCATCACTACCAATGTTACCAGAAGGCTGACAGCATGGCTACGGTAGGATGACAGTGCTGGGAGAGACAATAGGGCCACTTTTTGATTGCATTGTGATGTCAGTGATGCGAAATCTCAGGAATCTTTGGTAAAATATCTAATATCGAAAGGGTTGAACTAAGGATATGCACCTGGTGTACGCATATTTTAACATCTTTTTTTATATCACTGGTGTACTCGTATTTTAACATTTCTTTTATATCGTGCTAAATTACGAGAGTTACCAGATACAATAATGCTTGTGTTACGAGTTGCTTCACGTAGTGCAATGGGTGGGGATTGAACCGGCGACCATATGAGCGCAAATCCGACGCCCCAGCCGACGGCAGTTTCAAAATGATGTAGAAGAAGCGTTCTTGAAGGTCTCGGAAGCCACTTAGAAAGTGGGATGACGATTGTATTCCTTGTTCTAACATCTTTCAATAACGGACCTCACAAGGGAGGCCGCGCACCGAAACAGTTCACTATTCTAAGTTATTTAATAGTTTTGAAATTGTTGTATGGCGACCGGGATTCAATACGAAACCGAAACCTGATTTATTCTAGCCACCGAAAGAAGACAAAATCTAATTTATTCTAGCAAGTCATTTTGATAAATATCTCAAGATCCAAATGATAGAACTTCAGCGGTCGAGTTTTCACTACGAAAAACAGAAGTAGCTGAAAGATACAATTACAAACATTAAAAAGTTACAACAAATAAACAACTAAATACTTAAAATATGCTGTTTGCCGCAAAACATTTTGTATTTACATCACAGCGTCGGAATTTACGTTAAAGCAAAATTAGGAAACATAAATTACGTACATAATATAAGTGTACGAATAATTAACTCAAGGGCATGCATCTGTTGTTTGACTGTCGTCAAGTCGCCGGAGTGGTCAAGCATAAGTCCTGTCTCATTTGCATTCAAACTTACATTATAGAAGGTTTTTGACTAGCTCAGACTCGAGAACATTCTACAACGCGGCGTTAACGTCACAGCTGACGAACTTATAACATCGTGACAAACACCTGTTCAAGTAAAATCACAAGAAAAACAAATACAACTCGACCCACCATCGTGTTAATTTCACTCGAAAAATAAGTTTGTGATATAGATACCTGGTTCTAGCTGTCTCGTACCCGTGGAAACCTCCTCTTAAAATATAGTTTATGGCACAGGACGCTAATTACATGGTTATCTCACTGAGAATGATCGTATTCGATTCAGTACATCCTGACATTAAATGATGATGATGATTACCCAACAAACTAAAATTTTTACTTCTTTATACGCAGTATAGATCAGTCATACTTCATTTTTTGCGATGAAGAACAACAAATTAAGATTTTAGGCAAAATTTGTTTTAAACATAAAATTTTGGCGTCAACATTGATTTGTAGTGTGTTTTCGACGTGAGTGTGTACGGCGCATGCGTAGTGCGGGTAAGGAGTATTTGAATGTGGGTGATAGATAAGGATTTGTAGAATTCGACGACGCCTACCAGAATAAGAGACTAGGCTATATTGTTTGAAAAACCAATAAAATATATAGGTACAATAATGTGCAATATTTTTGACAGTTTACTAATTTAAAAATATTATTTTACTAAGATTAGTCGTTTGCCTGTGAGAGAATATAAAATAATATTTTGCGACGAAATGTACATGGCTTACGAAAACAGTAATCTCACATTTTCCCCCTTCTTATCTAAATGACACCCGGATTAGTCGCATGTATAATGAGGAACATAATATTTACTTTGTTTCATTTAATGAGTCGATACTGAGTAACCGAATGCTTGATAAAAGTAAAACAAACATACGTAAAGATAAGAATTCCCACATTATCAACATGAGCTAAAGTAATCGCCAGCTATCAATGAAATACTGATGCACTTTACAAAGTTCCTCGATAAAAATGAAACTGTTTATTCTTGTTCATTTGGAACGAATGTGGTGCAGTGAGTGGAGTGTAGTCGGTGACAGGTGTGCCGCCGCCACACAGGTTTACACAGCCTCCTGTAACACTGATTATGCTCGAATTACACCTTTTGCCGACTTTTACCGCTTTTATGTATCAACCTTGTTGTCCTACCTCACAGCGAACATTTAAAGAATTTAATTTTTAGTTCGTTTCGGGGGTTTGATACGGTGATGCGACCGTTGATATAGATCTAAAAATATTAGGACTAAAATAAAATGTCTATACATGTTGTTCCCGCAGATATCAATCTTTTTTCTCTCTCTTAATACTGGATCAATAATAAAATAATCTCACTATTATTTACCCAGAAGTAACAGATGTAAGCTACTGTATTTAGAGGCCACGGGATAGAATCGCCGCGTGACGGGAGTCGCGGGGGATGACATTGTTGATTGTAAGTAAAAAATTCTTGCACTTATATCCCTATGTATTCTGTAATTTTAATATGAGCTTTTAGTTTTTTTATTCATAGAAAAATTTACATTGTATCTGAATATTGATTACAAATAAGTAGGTACATTCATTTAAATAAAAATATATGAATTACATTTACATAGGTTACATTGATAACAATAATTAGATATTAATTTGATAATTCAATCATAGAATAAAAATTAATTTACAAATTCAGTCACAGAGTCACAACATTTTTTAATTAGGAAACGCTTCAGCCTTATTTTAAATAAATATGAGTTATATACAGTCAGCTTCAAGTTGTTGGTAACTTATTAAATAATTGTATTCCCTGATACTCAGTAGAATGTTTCAAAATATTTAGTTTAGGCGCAATTTTATTTTTAAAAGACTTTCTACGGGTATTTTCTCTAATTTCTCTTTCTTGCTGAGTTTCATATTTGTGCATATATTTAGAAAAGTTACCTAAGACACATAGAATATATAAACTCGGTACTGTTAGTATATCTAATTTAATAAAATATTCCCTACATGATTCCCACTGTGGTATTTTTACTATGGTTCTTATAGCGCGTTTGAGGACAAATGCTCTTTGACTGTTGTAACCATAGCTATTACCCCAACACATTATGCTGTATCTCAACCTGGATTCCACCAAACTATGATATACAGCTTTTAGGTGTTTAATGTCAATTAGATCCCTTAAGCTCCTAAATGCATAGCATGCTGATGACAGCGATGAGTCTATGGTAGCCATCTCTTGTTTCCAATTTAGACTTGAATCTAGGTATATTAACACCTAAAAATTTTACATTATCTATTAAGTCTATTTTTTTACCATTTAAGTTTATATCTATATTTGCGTTCTTTCGTGTTGTAGTTTTAAATGACAGCAAGTTTGTTTTGTTTGTATTAATTATCAGATTATTAGCAGTGAACCAGTTACTTATGGATTCTAAATTATTGTTAATATTTATTGACAGTGATTCAATGTCATGCGAACTAATTACCAAATTAGTGTCATCTGCAAAAACAACAAGTCTTACTTCGGGTTGGGTATTATATATATAGTTGAGTAAGTCTTTTGTAAATATTAAGTATAATAGAGGTATAGAACCTAGAATTGAGCCCTGAGGTACTCCGCGATTTGTATTAACTATGTTTGATTTATATACAATTTCTTGATTATCTTCAATATTTTTTATTTCTACATACATTCGTCTATTTTGTAGATATGATCTCATTAGTTGTAAGACTTTGCCTCTTACTCCATAATGTTCCAATTTTGCTAAAAGTAAGTCATGATCAATAGTGTCAAACGCGGAACTTAAGTCAACAAACATCCCAGCTACTTTCATTTTGTCATTTAAATTACCTGTAATATTATTTACTAGAGTATTTATTGCGTCCGAAGTTCCTATACCAAATTGTCGACTATTTATGATCTTTTTTTAATTAAAATGTGTAATTAATCGACTTTTAATATTTTTTCAAATACTTTTGATGACGTAGGTAACAAAGATATTGGTCTATAATTCTTTGGATTCGTCTTTGTGCCTTTTTTGTAAAATTGGCACTACTTTAGCTAACTTTAGTTGATCTGGAAATACTGATTCTTCAATGCATTTATTTAAAAAAATTGAAAGTGGAGCAGCAAGTAAATCTAAGTTTTCCTTGATAGTTGTAAAGGCAAGTCATCATAGCCACATGAGAATTTATTTATCATTTTAGTAACCATTTTTTTTATCTCATTTGGTGTTGTTGATCTAAATATTAATTCAGTTTCAAACTTTTTAGTTGATATATAATAGTTGATAGTTATAAATATAGTACAATAATAATTATATTTGTAGGTCCAATATATTCAAAATAAATAGGACCTACATTGGTAAAATAGAACAAATTTATAAATGACAAAATCATATTGTATTCATCGCGCGCCCACTTCTATATGAAAATGTATGAAGTGATAATGGAGTTCTTATTAGCTCTACGTTCCATTTTTATTTCCTTTTTCAATGCACAAAGTATTTCGGTTCAAAGCAGCACTTAGTTTTATGAAGTTATTGCGATCTTGATCGTATTATTTAACTGACCGTGTCTCTTATCTGCTTCGCCATAAACAATTTCCAAAATAGGAAGATTGGAGATATTCAAGTCAACTATTTTTTACAGTTTCAGATTCAGGACTTTGGTCATGATAGGGTTTGTGCCATCAGCTCCGACATGCGTGATAACAGACATAGGCGAGGTAGCCCCAAGGTGACATTGTCCGCTACTCAATAACATGCACACCGACTATTTGTTTAGTTAAACTCACAGACTAACAATATGAATAATGAATAAAAAAAAACAACACAATTTTGTAGTAAGTAGGTAAGTGCCAACGAATACAATAATTTATTATTGTATACACATACAAAATAACATGAGTTATTGAAATTTTCTCCTCTAGTTAAGTGAATGTCGTCGTGAGGACGTTTTTGCGAAATCGATAATAATATTAACAAACCGATATATGCATGATGGGGGCAGAGCACAGCGCTAGTCCGTTCTAACTGCTCGCCTGGGGATGAACCTCCACCTCACACAGTACCACAACCAAATAACACTATTGACAAATGGCCTACGGGAGACAAGTACTGAACACTAGTTATTTACGAACGAGCCGTCCCTGTATTTGTACCCCATTATGCTACTTAACATCAGTCAGGAGCCATTTGCCTGTTCGGAGAAATACAAAAAAAATAAGCACCGAATTTATAATACAACAGAGACCCTTAGGTGATTAGTAGGCTATAGCCATGCTTATTCTTATAACATTGGTTTTCGCATGATTATTGATTACATTTGATTATAAGTTATGTTCTATACAATATTCATATACATAAATATAGTTAACGTTATTGATGAGATAGATATCTCGGTTCGACTGCTTATTGTAACTGTGGGGGAAAACCTGCGCTACACATACAAATATATATACACATATGACAACACGTGCGTGGTTCCGCGCACCACTGATGATGGCGGAACAGAAACACACAGGAAAATGTTTATTCTTCGAGAGATGGGAATTGGTAATCACCGCTGGAATCTACAACATGCGGGAAATCTATAAAACATTCCATAATTTAATTATAACAGGAAATAGGAATTTTCCGATTTTCTGCTTTTAAATGTAAACGTTTTTTAATGACATAATCGGAAAACATACATACGTCCGAAAGGTAACTCACGCGTTGTCGACCCTTTAGAAACCTTTTGACTCTTTTATAAATAGCTACATGCTGTAAGTCTCTTAGGAAAGTTTTAGCAGATACGTCTCACCTTTTTTTTTGTTGCCAGGGGGAATCGCTCACTCGCGGAGGGATATGTGGGACTCGCCATCTCCATAGCGTGGTATGCTAACTCATACCACGAGGAGAGGATCCTACACCACTAAAACCCCCCAGACACTCCGTCGATCCGCCATTGGCGGGGGCCGGGCACGCAAGAAGCAATCCGGCAGATACGTCCCACCTGATCGCGACACTAAAGTAACTCACGAGTTGTCGACCATTTAGGTACCTATTGACTTGTTTTTTGGATAGCCCCATGCTGTTAGTCTCTTAGGAAATATTATAAAGCTATGGCAGGGGTTTCACTCCACCTCCTCAGAGTACGCGGGGAGAGGTCCTCTCGAGCCTCGGCTTCGGCCCTCGGGATGGAGCCGATTAACATTCTAACTGGTGCAAACTGTTGGGAAGCCATTGAAGTAAACATTGTTGGGTAGTCTTGTTTCGTGATGAATACGTAATGAAGATAAATGATGCGCGAAATCGTCTTCAGTAAAAATAATGGCAACAATAGACATCCATTAAAATATTTGTATCGTAGGATCGGCGGCGCCACTGTGACGTACAGACAGACACATACATGTTCAAAACAAATGTGAATCTAAGTATGTAATGTTTGTATAGCTCAGAAACGATTACTAAATTTGTACAAGTAAGTTTTAGTATTGAACACGAATAAAAGATCATTTATAACATTATATTAATAACAAATTCAATCTGAATAGTTGTAGCGTCATTAGATACGAATTTAACAAACGTATCTAGAACTAAATAGTAAGTCAATATGAGAGTAGTCTTCATATCGGTTTTACTACATGTATAAAACAGACAATCATGTTTATGTTGAGTCTACACACACACACACACATATCTCCGAAACTACTACGAAATATGCGAATAAAAAATCTATACCTACACATTCTATACACACATATCTCCGAAACTACTAGTAAATATTCGAATAAAAATTCTATATCTATTAATAACTGTAAAAGTAGCGATAACGTTTGTCACCCGACCGCCCGAGTGCCGGGGCCTACATAACGTGGACAGGAAACCAATATTACCGACTGTTAGTTAATGAGCGATATTTGTACGTAAGAAAAATAAAACCATTGTAATAAAACGCTCGTAAACCTTAACCAGCTGCGCGTGACGTAGTCTCTGTGGCCACTCACGATTATTACAAGTGCCAGGTTACAACGTCGCGTCATGTTTTAGTTCTCCAAATTTTTTCAAGAATTCTCCTAATATTATAAATGCGAAAGTTTGTATGTTATTCTTTTACGCAAAATCTATTGAATTGATTTGGCTGAATGTTTGCACGCGGATAGCTTATAAGCTGGATTAACACAAAGGCTCCAACCCACTGGAGCAGAGTGACGCGGGTAAAACCGCGGGGCGCAGCTAGTCATTAATATGTTTTTGTATATTAGTTTAAATCACTGCTGATTGCATAGTTTATTGATAAAAAAGTACAATTTGTAGCCGACACAGGCTGATGTTTAATGATTGCTAATACTTGGCTGATGAGTGTAAGTATTAATGTTAAACAGTGAGAATCAAATTAGAATTCATAGGGATTAAAATTATAAATTAAATATACGTTTTTTTTTCTATGATAAAACAGTCCGCCTCCATCCTGCATTGATAAACGTACCAACACGACAAAATAAGCCCATTGCTCTACAATACAAGATATTATCATTAGTCCTTTTGACCTGCTGGCGAACAGAGGCCTCCCGCAAAGGGGGTGTTCCGAGGCAGTCGGGTTGGTGACCGCAGCATTATGTACAGCATATATACGGGTAAACGCTGCTGCTCGTAACCTGGAATACGGATGTCAAGATGTTGGATAATCGGGACCAGCGACTCAACGTATAATACTTTCCTAGGCACGGAGGGTAGTCCCTACCAATCAGATCCGACCAGAAATCTTTAATTTTAGATTTCCTACCGCTACATACTGTGGTATGTAGCACAATTGCTTATATTCCTACTTATACTAATGTTAATAAAGCAAGAAACTCTGAAAAATAAGTATAGCTTGTCTGGTATTTGGTGCATGCGTCCACTAACATTACTTACGCTAACATAACTCGCCCGCTCATATTTATACCTGCTTCGATGTTCGTGAGTTAGGGTGAAGGTGGCAATTTTCAAACTCACCCGATTTAAAATAACAACCATAACCAGCTCTTACGCGAACTCAGTTATGATTTTTATGAGCTACACAAGCTATATCATATTATGGATGGTTTCACGGGAATAGCAACATAGTATTGGAATCCCCGGGGCAAGGCTAGTTTTATATAATATGTATTATGATGCATGTTAGGAATCGGGTTTTTCATAAATAGAAGATAACATTTGTCGGTCATCAGTGCTAACATGGTCGGAGGGTCGCGGCGCGGTATCGTCGGTCACGGCTGATTAACTCATACCTACGTAGAAATATCGACGTTAGTATTTTTTATATGTTTTGAACACAAAAAACATAACATCTATCTATGATGGATATTTTAAACTTCCTTTTTATACATTTTTTGGGGTAAAGGCTAATTGGATTTCGAATTCATAAGATGGCCATTTATTTAAGTATTTATTTAAGTTTTGTAACAATAAACTGCAGCCGGTTCATCATTCAAACCAACGTGAACTGCAACCTCAAATATCGTTTTTAATTTTCATATGTCCATGGACTCCTTGATGATATCTTAAAACTCTCGTTCAGTTAAATTATACAATAGTAGGTATTAATTTAGATTATATTTCTCTTTGCAAAACAAATACGTGTAATTGATGATTAAATATTATTTGCTTATTAGACAGATAGTTCGCAGATGATATATATAAGAATACCTTATCTATTTAATTAACAAGCTGTAGTGACTGATACGATCAGTCAAGGTCTCGCTCACAACACCAATATCTAAAGATAAATAAACATTAAACAATAATAACACAGTTAAGTACCATTTTCATTGATCGCGCTCAAAATTCCATCATTTGTTAATCTGTCCAATTCATTCGTTCTATTCTCCGCTAGCGCCGCATCTCAAACGCTTCCAAACGTTTCCTCTCGGCACTCGGGGACATGGTCCATGTCCCGTAACCGTAACTATATAAGGCAAGCGAAAGTGTGCGTGTGTGTTCGTCTGCGGTCACTGATTTATAAGTCTGGCTTAATATCTGAATGTGTACATTTAGTACACATTCAGATATTAAGCGTATTCATTAATTTTATGGGGCTTTGGATAGAATTGCATATATATATAAATAATAATATTTTATTAAATATTCATTTATTAGAATAATAATAAACTAATTCTCCTATCTCCTAATATGGCTGTGCCCGACAGGGTCCATAATTGTTTCCTATACCTAAGCTACCACCTGTAAAATGTACATTATGGTATGCAATAATTTTGATTTGATCGGAATTGGTATGAACTGTTATCAATAACTGGTTTCTGAAGGTTTTGTTCCTCTGCTAAAGCAGCAATGTCATCTGGATGTCTTATGAAGTTATCCTTTTCCTTTATGAAAAGATGATGATGCATCGTGACTGTTACCAGAGAAACATTACCTGAGATGTTATAATCCTCCACCACTTGGTACATACACTCGTAGAAGTGTCGCCGGAGCGGAGTGCGGTGATGCTTAGTGCGTAATGTATCACGTATGTGCGCGGACAGTCGCAGGTTCACGTCGCGGGCCAACATGTGCGGATACTATTACATACGTAGAAGGCGATACACCCATCATTATATCCGCCCGTAACAGATTATAAATCATCATCATCATCATCAGCCCGTATAACGTCCACTGCTGGGGCCTGGGGCAGGGGACACACATGGGCCTCCTCCCGAGGGAGGGTATTTGCCATAAACACCACGCTTGGCAGGCGGGTTGGTGACCGCAGTAACACACAAGGAAACGCTGCGTTCACTTGTATACGATTGTTATAGATGATGTTATAACAATGGGGAACAACGGCTTAAAGTGCTTTCCGAAGCACGGAGGGTAGTCCCTCAGCCTCAGAAGTTTCACCAACTGCATAAATAACTTTGTATTTCTTTATAAATGTATAGGATTACAAAGTTACAATTGCAGCCAATGAATTAGTGTACATAAATATGTATGATTTAATGGTGGAATAGGTGTAGATAGGGACCTAGATGTGATTATGTTGAAAGGTGGTGGCTGAGTGGTTACGTTAGTTGCTTCAGAGACCTGATTTTCTGCGTTCGATTCTCACCCGGGACAATTATTCGTCTGAAATTCAAACAGTTGTACTGAGTCAGGGGGTGCTTTGTTTTCGTCAATCTATCGAGCGGTGTGACCTTCGCGACACAGGGATTAATTTAACAAAAAAAAAACAAGCGGAAAAAAAAAGAAGGCAATTGAATGTAAAAGCAAGATAGTAGGTACATAAGTTGTGCTATGAACGATAGGATACTAACAATCATAACAGCGTCCGATGGAGGTGGCTTGCCCGCTTGAGTCATGTCTCAGCAGGAGGCCGCGGTCCCTTGAGGAGTAGGGACCCCTGGTCGGAGGAGTAACCGGAGGTTTTAGTGTTTTACTCTCATGGTATGATAAGCATTCCACTGCTATGGAGAAGGCGAGTCCCGCATACCCCACCGCCCGTGCGGGAACGCCGCTAGGGCGGAGGAGATGCGTAACATTCTTGCATTCCCCCCGGACCAACACCACGGCTTCCATGCTTCCCGTTCGTCACAGAAAGACGGTCACTTTCTTCCAAGCAACCAACAAGTCTTACTGCGATATCGCATGTACACAAACCACGTTTTATTTATCTGACACAAACTATATTTATATAATATTTTTATACACAGTTTGATGTTAACTAGGTAGCTTTAAATTCACTTACGTACATATTAGCTTGTTCCCTAGTGCGGGAGCTGTCTTTAAAAAAATCGGACATGTGTTATGTATTTGTACCAAAATTCCATTAAAAATAGTTAAGTAATATCTTAATTTGAACAAAACCTCTTACTGCGAGGTAGTGAATGCCATACATAAGTTCATGTTAATCCTCTGTTAAGCTTGATGTTGTAGTTTTCAATTAGGTACATTGACAATATTTATAACGAATGAATCTGGACGGTTTACATCTAATTTAAGTCTACTTTGGAAGTATTAAAGCGAAGGAATCCCCCATTTGTGAATAAAATAGACTAAAACTGGCCAAGTGCGAGTCGGACTCGTGCACTAAGGGTTCCGTACCATTTTCAAGTGCCTACCTGTTGCCGTGATATATATCGAGCAAAAAAGGCCATAAAAAAGTTTGTTGTATGGGAGCCCCCCCTAAATATTTATTTTATTTTTAGTATGTTATTATAGCAACAGAAATACATCATTTGAGAAAATTACAACTGTTTAGCTATCGCGGTTCTTGATATACAGCCTGGTGACAGACAGACAGACAGACAGCTAAGTCTCAGTAATTGGGTCCTGATTTTACCCTAGAAACATGGAGTGGGCTTTGAGAAAAACTGGAGCTGAAGTTCAAGAAGTAGTACCGGTAAAGAAAAAGAGGAACACATTCTACGAAAATTGGAAAGCTCATAAGACAGTGATAGGGTGGTAAAATCCGTTGTTGGTATTCAAAAAAAAATATGTAAATTGTAAAGCAAAGGAAAAAAGTACAACTATCTACAAAAAGAAATGAGATGCCATCAAAAAAATACTTGTAAAAAAACCCAAGTCTCGTAACGCAGTTCATTTACCGTAAAACGTTGTGAGATCTATGTAATACCAAGTCGGTTAATTTATTCAGTCCCTACTTAAGGGACCTTCTGCCTTAAGCTATTACGTAATTATCTCACCTTACAGAATCTTATAATGACCATATCTAAATTTAAAACTTTTATGTTATGAATATTAGATTGACTTGGCCATCGCAATAAACACTTGTGAGATACATTCTAATTTTATCCGATGGCCAAGTTAATCTATTATTTAAAACTTTATAGTTTTGAATTTTGATATGGTCATCATAAGATTCTGTAAGGTGAGATAATTACGTAATAGCTTAAGGCAGAAGGTCACTTAAGTCGGGACTGAATAAATTAACCGACTTGGTATTACATTAGATCTCACAACGTTTTACGGTAAATGAACTGCGTTACGAGACTTGGGTTTTTTTACAAGTATGTTTTTGATGGCATTAGTTTTATTAAATTCTATTACATAACATTTACATAAATATATGAAACGTTAAAAAATTTAGGCATTAACATGTGAGTCGTATCATTTACAATCGAAATGTATTTTTAGAATTAATTAGCATTATATCCTCTTATAATTATATACATTCGTGGAAATTATTCAATCGTATGCGACTTTATCTCAAGTGTGTTCCATACTTACTACGCATCTGTATGCTTTCTAGAATTAATTAAATGATATAACTTGCTCATCTATTTCATAAGCAAGTACTTAATACAAACGTTATTTATTAGTTGACAAATATATCGCTTATGAATATTGTTTTCATATCAAGAATTTCGATACGAAGTTCTATTATAACTACCCTCACCATACGTTAAATACCTATACGCCTCGGCACAGGCAACATCTGACGGTAGATCCAGATTATTTGAACCACGATGATGAATGTGAACAATGAAACATATAATAGAAGTAAATAAGTTGATTGTATTAGCGAGAACGTAGGAGCCGGTGTTTGGACAGTTTGCGAAAACAACGCAATAGAAACCGCGAGTAGAATAGAAGTGACGCGCGGAGCCGTCCTGTGTGTGTGTGCGGTACGTGAGGCGCATTGCGTAGAGACGCCGAGCCTAATTGTAGTACATTTACATATAAATAGCGCTTTAGAATAGTCAAATAATTAGTAAATGAAGGTCATATACTGGCGTCAATGACGAAACCCAAATGGAATTATTATTTTCTCTGTTTGTCGGGCCAACTGAATAACACCCAAGGACTGAGAAGTACTCACAGAAAAATGCTTCTTGATAAGTTGAAATGGAATCGTGGTTACATTTTTAACAAAACATTTTGTTTCTACTTTTATTAGTTTTGCCGCTATTTAGTATTATCAGCGACACTTGGATTACTCCCGCGCTAACTTTGTAAAATATATACCATAAAAATCCATTTTGCCACCAACTATAAAATAAATGTAACACATGTTGATATCTTTTGAACATGTTTTGTACATTTTTATTATTTACTAGGTGTTCATGGCCGGCGTCGCCGGTGATAGTCGGTTGTACTGACGTTTGACTTATAACTATGAATGCAATAAAAAAATAATTAAACAAATGGGTAAATAATCAAAAAATGTTTTTCAAGTTATGCGCGTACATACATTTTTATTTATTTATATACACTCGGTTCCAAAAATAACGGGTCAGTCACATAAACCCGAATATCTCCCGAACTACGTATGCCATCCTAATGAAACGAAGACTGTTCAATTGAGAATTTAATTATACCTACAGATAAAAAATAAAATAAAACTTAGTTGCACCCACAATATTAAACGCTAAATTAAAAAAAAACTAAAGTAGTCATATTTTTCTTAAGATTAAATTTTTTTATGATTGTTTTTTTGCTGTTTTTCGTCACTTTCTTCATTTAATACTTTGTATTGCCTCCACAAGCTCTTCTGACAGCTACCAGGCGATTAGGAATGCTGTACACCAAATTTCGGAGCCGGTGCTGAGGAATACCTTCCCATTCCTCCACCAGTGCTTGTTTGAGCTCGGGAAGCGTGATTGGTGGGGGGTTTCGACCTTTCACGCATCTCTGAAGCTCGTCCCAGGCGTGCTCGATGGGGTTTAAGTCCGGGCTTCGCGCTGGCCACCGCATGAGTTCGATACCGACCTCTTCAAGGTAGTCATGTACAATTCTGGCGGTATGGGGACGCGCATTATCATGCATTAATATGCCATGCCGGTCTATCCTGGCCATGAAAGGACCTACATGTTCATTGAGGATCTCAGCAGGTGAGTACCAGCTCGGTGCGGGCCACAGCAGAAATCCCAGCCCAAACTTGTACGGAGCCTCCACCGTACGCCACTTTTTCCTCCACACACGCTTGATGGAAGCGCTCCCCTGGTCTTCTCTACACCAACTGCCCATATCATGCTTATAAAGCATGAATTTAGACTCGTCCGTGAACATTACCCTAGACCAATCGTCTAGTGTCCAGTTTAGGTGCTCGCGCACGTATCTCTGTCTTGTAATTCGATGTCCCCGTTCCAGTTTGGGGCCATTTGCGGGCCTCAATGGTTTCAAATTTGCTTCAGCAAGACGTCTTCTTACTGTTTGAGCGCTTAAATTGCCACCTCCAAAGCGAATAAAGTGAGTTTTTAGACCAACAGCAGTTTGAAAACGATTTCGGAGCATTGTAGCCACCAGTTGTCTGTCTTCCCTGGCCGTTGTGCATCTTGGTCTGCCATTTCCTGGTCTTCTAAGGTGTGATCCGGTCTCTTGGTACCGCTGGACTACCCGCTGAACAGTCGACAAAGACACACCAATGTTTCTGGCTGTTTCACGCTGGCTCCGCCCAAGTTCCAAAAAAGTTAGGATTCTGGTACATTCCTCTAGCGTGACTGCCATGCTTCACCTCACAGAATAATAATTATGCACGTGGAAGACGTTCAATATATATTTTTTTTGTGACAGAATAGGAATGGAAAGCATCCATACTGACATGAAACAAAAATATTGTTTTTAAAAATATGTAGCCATTTTTTAAATTTTGTTTTTCTAATGAAGTTTTTTTCATCAACCAGTTTAAATAATATGCTATTAGAAGCGCAACTAAAAAGTCTTTATTCTGTTGTTTATTTCATTGATCTAACTTTTACAGTTCTGGAGGTATTTCAATTTTTGTTACTGACCCGTTATTTTTGGAACCGAGTGTAGATAATCGCAACTCCATTAGTTCGTGTTCATTTGTGCGGTACAAATACTGAGTGTTTTTTTAGTGTCTTCTAACATTTGCAGTAGGTATATTTTATTCTGTGGCGCCAGCACAGGCGCTGCGCTCGCGCATGTCCGTACATTAGTGTATCTAAAGTGATGCACTTAAGTATGATGGTTGTTTTCAATAACAATTTTGTAGCGTAATGTTACAATAACATGTAACTAAGGTCGGTATTTTATTGTAAATATTAATGCTAATATAGAATATTATTAAAATACAATTAATATTGTACCTATAGGTACCCGGAATAATATTGGTTGATAAGGATCGCTTATCGATGAGGCTAGCGACGTTAGAGTGTTACAGCTAATAGTTAGTATGGGCTTAAGAATTAAAATATATAATTCCAGTGAACCTTCGTTAGGTATAACCACAGAATATCGTACCTGTATGTAGGTACATGTTCCTTTACGGTAACCCCCATTAACATGATTTGTAAGCTTATAGCAAAGGAAACTGGCGATGTTGGTGAGTTTGTGTGAAGCATCAGTTTACGTTCTAGCTTAACGTGTTGTACAAAAGAAAGAAAGAAAACTTTCATTTGCGGGTAAGTTTGTCTTCTCTAAAATTGGGCAACCAGTACAAGTCGCGTGATAACCCCGGATTTTAGAGCCCAGAACCTTACATGTCAAAAAGTTTTTTGAAACATAGCGGCTCGGGCACAGTGCGTGTGTCGCGGGTGGCCTAACACTTTAAATTATTAAACCCGGACTACTAATGAAGTCCGGCCCTAACGCTCCCCTGACACCCTCTAAACTAGGAAAAATCGGGGGAAACCTGGACGATGGCAGCCCTATTTTCAGGTACACCTTTGTCATGACTGAATAGTTTTTAACCCATCCTTTATGTGAAGTTAGATTTTTGTCTACCTATTACATTTTAATATCCTTATGAAGTAGGTAGAGACTTAACTAATATCGATGTCATGTTTCTTAGTAAATTATTTATTATTCAATCAAAATTATACATATAAAAAGATCAACGCAAAATAAATATTCATTAATTATGGTGAACCGAGTATTACTCGGCTGGGGTATATACATATAACAGACAAACCGTTTGTTCGTAACAATTTTATACACTTGTAGGAAGGGTGTGTCGACTAGGTTTGAATACTTCACTTGAAGTAAACTATGTCATCAAATCTTGATATTATTCTTGACTTTAAAGTTATTTTACATTTGTCATTTATTTTATTATAATAAAGGTAAAGTTAGTTTTTACATAATAATAATAATAGTATGCAGTTAGATAACTAGTGACACAAAAGTTCACAAAACCAAATGTGTAATTTTACTATAATAAGTTTTAGTCACTTGATATAACAGATCAATACGCGATAATCATAACGTTGTTTGTGCCACAATCAAATGCGGCGACATATAGAAAGCTAAACAATTGAAAACATAGTTAAAAAAAGTCAGTACATCATATTTTATTATAATTTTCGATAATTTACATAAAAAAAGGTCGGATGCAGGCTAACAAAAGCTTTGTCAAATCTAGTCTGCTACGGCGTAAATCACCCGCCAACATTTCACGGTCACATAATCTCTCACCTAACTTAGGTTTAATGAGAAAAGATAGTACCGCCCTTAGCCGAGGCTTAGTAGCGCACACACAGTCGCACGCGCACGTGTCTCTGTGACGTCACACACAACTCCTGCACCACGGAGTAGCATACGTCATCAACACACTAGTGGATAACACTGGGTAATAAAACGTAATAAAACAAAGCAATAAAACGTTTGTAGCAACCTACAAAGTACATCGCACAAATCAGTCAGTTACCACGCAGGAATTATCAGGCGCTTACTTTTTTTAATACTTTAAATATTGATTACGATTTATAAAGTTTAACTTGCTTAAAAGTCTGTCCGTAAGTTTTAAAAAAAAAACCTTTTCATTCAAACATTGGTCGAATAGTAACAAACACTACGTGATATTTATTTAATGAACATTATTCATATGACATTGACATTATTACCTAATTCACACTATTTTCATTATTTGAGTAAAATGTACAGAATTTGGAAACAGTTATAGTAGAATAATTGGGTTATAAATTCCAAATTATTTTGTGAAAATATTTCTGGGCGTAATGATAATTTGACGTCGTGCTACCTCAGCTACCTGTGTCATAATAGAATTTTATTAATTAAATAGGTATCTTTATGACATTGATAAGAAAGAGTTTCCTTTCATATACTTGGGACGTTTCCATTGTATGTATTTAATTTTATTACATGTTTATGTATGTGTTGTTAGCTACTAATAACAACTTCGTATGTGGCTTCGAGATAAGGATGATGCCGTGTAAGTTGTGAGGAACGTCTGAAAGATTCCATACGAACCAATAATATGTTGTTCCTCGCCGTAAAGATGGTTAGATTCATCTATAGGTACCTACAAATATTTCCTATGAGGAAAAGTTTGTATCTTTATATGTTTCTTTAGAATAAACTCAAAAACTACTGAACGGATTTCGATAATTCTTTAAGCATTAGAATGCTACATTGTCCCTGACTAACTTAGGCGGGATTCATAAAGTCTACCCGAGAGAAGCCGGGGCGGGCCGCTAGTATAAAATAAAGGGGTATTTAAATTGGGGTAAAAGGGGTAATGATAGTTGTTGATGTTACCCTCTCACTCCACTATATATCGGGAGGCGGACTCCACTATATATCTGGGGGCACGGAAGTGCCCCCTCAAGTCGAGTAAGAAAAAAAAAAAAAAAAAAAAATTGTGCACGGCCGTACCTATCTTTTCTCGAAGCAACTCAGCCGATTTTCGACCCTCTATAACTTCGTTGGGGATGAAGATAGGAGCCTGAAATTCCAGAACCTAAGCAGGCTTTGTGAAACTACAGCATATTTCAAATTTCATTCAATTTGAACCAGAACTTTAAGAATTATAACTACTCAAAGTTCGGTAATTTCGGTAATTTTGTCACTCGCTCACACGTGATTGACCGATCATCAAAATGTTTAGGCACTTCTAGCAGACGTAGAAGCTTCAAATTTTGAGTACTAGTAGAGTTTAGTGTAAAACTCATGGGAAAATTCCAACATTTTGCAATTTCGGTCCAGTTGTTAAGTTTCATCAACTGCATTAATAACTTTGTTATTTCTTATAAATGTATAGGATTACAAAGTTACATTTGCAGTCAGTGAATCAGTGTACATGAATATGTTTGATTTAATGGAGGAATAGGTGTAGATAGGGACCTAGATGGAATTATGTTGAAAGGTGGTGTCTAAGTGGTTAGGTTAGTTGTTTCAGAGACCTGGTTTTCTGCGTTCGATTCCCACCCGGGACAATTATTCGTCTGAAATTCAAACAGTTGTACTGAGTCAGGGGGTGCTTTGTTTTCGTGAATCTATTGAGCGGTGAGACCTTCGCGACACAGGGATTAATGTAACAAGTAATAAAAAAAAAAAAAAAAAGTCGTCGAAAAAAAAAAAAAACAATGGATTGTAAAAGTAAGATAGTACATAAGTTGTGCTATGAACGATAGGATACTAACAATCATAACAGCGTCTGATGGAGGTGGCTTGCCCGCTTGAGCCATGTCTCAGCAGGAGGCTGCGGTCCCTTGAGAAGTAGGGACCCCGTGTAATCTGGCCGCCCTTAAACTGGTTATCTGGGCTCAGGAGAGCCCGCAACACCAATTGAGTCGCGGACGCTGCCAGAGGGTATCCCAGATAGGCAACAGTACCTGGGCCCCTCACCAATTGTGGTCGGAGGAGTAACCAGGGGTTTTACTCTCATGTTATGATTAGCATTCCACTGCTATGAAGAGGGCGAGTCCCACATACCCCACTGCCCGTGCCGGAACACCGCAGTGGCGGAGGAGATGCGTAACATTCTTGCATTCCCCTGGACAAACTTACACCACGGCTTTCACGCTTCCCGTTCGAAATACAGAAAGACGGTCACTTTCTTCCAAGCAACTAACAAATCTTACTGTGATATCGAAGGTATACACACAAACCACGTTTTATTAATCTGACACAAACTATATTTATATAATCATTTTATCAAATATTTTTATACACAGTTTGATGTTAACTAGGTAGCTTTAAATTTACTTATGTACATATTAGCTTGTTCCCTAGTGCGGGAGCTGTCTTAAAAAAAGGCCATAATCGGACATGTATTATGTAGTTGTACCAAAATTCCATCAAAAACAGTTCATCAATTTCGTAATTTTAAAAACCTTTGACAGGCCGGAAGCCAGAAGGCCGTGAGTGCCATACATAAGTTCATGTTAATCCTCTGTTAAGCTTGATGTTGTAGTTTTCGATTAGGTACATTGACAATATTTATAACCAATGAGAGATAACAATTTTACATACGGATTAATTTTAAATGACGTTTGACGAGTGCGACGAATATCAGTAAAGCATAAAAAAAGTATACGACGCATCTGTTCTTGTTTCATATGGTGAGTGTTGCCATGCCAGCTAGGTACGTGGATATTCATATGTGCGTAAGTTAAGTTATTTTGTAAATAAGGGCACAGAGTTACTAGTCTGGATGGTTTACATCAAATTTAAGTCTACTTTGGAACTATTAAAGCGCAGGAATAATCCATTTGTGAATACAATAGACTAAAACCGGCCAAGTGCGAGTCGGACTCGCGTACTAAGGGATCCGTACCATTTTCAAGTGCCTACCTGTTGCCGTTATAGATATCGAGTAAAAAAGGCCAAAAAATAGTTGTTGTATGGGAGCCCCCCCTTAATACTTATTTTATGTTTAGTTTGTTATTATAGCAACAGAAATACATAATTTGTGAATTTTTCAACTGTTTAGGTATCGCGGTTCTTGAGATAGAACCTGGTGATAGACAGACAGACAGCTAAGTCTTAGTAATAGGGTCCCGTTTTTACCCTTTGGGTACGGAACCCAAGCATTTAATGTCTAGACATGCTTAATATTGTTGCAACAAAGATATCGAGAAAAACCCATAGAGAAATGGAGTGGGCTTTGAGAAAAACTGTAGCTGAAGTTCAAGAAGTAGTACCGGTAAAGAAAAAGAGGAACACAACCTACAAAACTTGGAAAGCTCATCATCAAGTGACAGAGTGGTAAAATCCATTGTTGGTATTTAAAAAAATAATGTAAATTGTAAAGCAAAGGATAAAAGTACAACTATCTACAAAAAGAAATGAGATGCCATCAAAAACATACTTGTAAAAAAACCCAAGTCTCGTAACGCAGTTCTTTTACCGTAAAACGTTGTGAGATCTATGTAATACCAAGTCGGTTAATTTATTCAGTCCCTACTTAAGGGACCTTCTTTCTTAAGCTATTACGTAATTATCTCACCTTACAGAATCTTATTTTGACCTTATCAAAGTTCAAAACTTTTATGTTATGAATATTAGATTGACTTGGCCATCGCAATAAACACTTGTGAGATACATTCTAATTATATCCGATGGCCAAGTTAATCTATTATTTAAAACTTTAAAGTTTCGAATTTTGATAAGGTCAAAATAAGATTCTGTAAGGTGAGATAATTACGTAATAGCTTAAGATAGAAGGTCCCTTAAGTAGGGACTGAATAAATTAACCGACTTGGTATTACATAGATCTCACAACGTTTTACGGTAAAAGAACTGCGTTACGAGACTTGGGTTTTTTTACAAGTATGTTTTTGATGGCATATTATTTTTATAAATAGAATTTATTTATTTATTTTTTATTTTAAAACTTAAGCACAAACTATTGTTCCAAGGTGGACTTAATGCCGTAGTAGGCATTATCTGCCAGTCGACCTTAGTAGGGTGGTGATGAAACAACATGGTAGGTGCGCTGTAGTTTAGAAAAGATAAAAGAACAATTTAACTATTAATTAATAAATTATAGAATAATCACTAATGCAATCAGTTAACGTGACACTTCCTCCTGCAACAAGGATGGCAAATATTTTGGAAGCTTTCTTCGGATTAAGAAATAGTGTAAGTATAATAAGTTATGTATATTTTCTCAGTAATAATGTTTTTTTTTTGCTTGGGTTATTCGATGACGACGATGGCAATGATTTTGATGCACACGCTCTATCTACCTACTTATGTTTCATTTAGTGTCCCCAAGAGTGTGTAACGTATTAAATCCTTATGGCACCTGTGGTGTGTCACGCACACCCATCACATAGTTGTAAGATAGAAGATAATCACGAATTATAATAAAGATAAGAACTTAACATACTAACACGTAGTATTAAGTACAACCTAAGTCATATTAACCAAAAGATGCAGATACTAGATATACCTTAGTACATGGATAAGTATGCACTTCGCTACCTCCGATTTCTCTGAACAAAACAGTAATTCTCCTTAGTCCTAGCGTAAAAGATCTCGGTTTGTTTGTCGACTCTAGTTTGAGTTGGCAAAAACATGTCAGCACCGTCAGCAACCGGGTTACAGACTTACAGGCATCTTACGATCTCTTTATCGGCTTAAACATTTCTTACCATCCAAAACGAAAGTAATGCTGGTGCAGGCTTTAATATTTCCCTTAATCGACTATGATGATGTATGATAGTTTGACCTGAATGCAGATCTTCTCAATAAACCGAACAGACTTCTGAATAACTGCATTCGATAGGGGTAGGGGCTTTAGGGTAGGGAAGGGTAGGGGTAGGGTAGAGGTAGGGGTAGAATAGGGGTAGGGTAGGGTAGAGGTAGAGTAGGGGTAGGGTAGGGTAGATGTAGGACACCGCGTAGATTTTGAGGCGGTACGAAGTTTGCCGGGCCAGCTAGTAAATAAATAAAAATATATATTGTATTTTTTATTAAACCCAAAACCATGATAACCGCTTCCATTCACCTCGCCCCACATCATACACACATGAATCAGACATTTCATACTCTACGATGCAAAACGGTTCTGTGACGCCAGTAGGCATATATAAATCGTTCCAATTATATATCGATATTTCTTTGATATACTCGCCAACGTCCATACCATGTTGAATACACCGGTTCTCGTCCGATCACCGAATTTAAGCAACATCGGGCGCGGTTAGTACTTGGATGGGTGACCGCCTGGGAATACCGCGTGATGTTGGCTTTTTATTCATTTAAAATATTAATTCATACTTTTACAAGAATTCGTTTATTTTTGTAAAATTTGTGGTAGTTCCTCAGTAGGCATTTTATACCTATAAACTAAAAGTATCAAAAATGTATATAATAACTAATAATAATATTGGGCAACTGTCATAAGAGCGTCACGACGCCGTAGTCACCTGGACGTCGCTCCGCTGTCAAAATTATATTTAAAGGGCGTCATGAAGTTGACCAAACGTTAGGACATGGTTAGGACACTATCGAATATGCGCCGCGATGCTATCTAACCGACGACGTAAGACCGTCACGAAGTAGTCTTAACAGCGTCGCCAAGTTTCCTATCTGAAGGGCGTCGCTACCCTATGAGAAGAGCGGAGCGATGCTATCTAACGCGCTTTGCGACGACGCTATCAAGAGACTGTCGTGACACAATCCTAAAAGGTCATAAATGACATTAAAAAGTAAATTGCGTAGGTATCATTTTATTATTTATCAATCCTTTTAAGTACAAATGTCATTCAATTACATTAAAATAAATTAAAAAATAGCATTAGGTAGGTATTATTGATTAGATATTTCTTTAGTCTTTGTGCAAATGTGTTGTAATATAATTACTATTTACAAAAAATATTTATCAGGCACATAAACTATTATTTAATTAAGTAATTCTTCGCTTAGAAATAATAATCATAAGGAGTATCACAAAATAGATGTTTGGTCGCTAACCCAAAATGAGTGTAATGCGATAATAATGTGTCTTGAAAATAAATAGTTAAGGTGCTTATAAAATACATGCCACCCTTCCTGACATGGACATTCCAACATCTGCAGGGATTAATGTATTTTACATTGTAAAAAAAAATATACAAATGATCTCCGCACGTGACTCTGCTGTTAAGATAATCTCAGAAGCACCTCATGCGGAGTCAGGAACGTCAGCACCATCAGAACCTGAAGGCCAGTCCCCCGCCGCGGCTGTCGGCGTGCGACGTCAGCGCGTCGGCCCGCTGCTGCACCAGGTTGACGGCGGCGTAGGGCGGCGTGGCGTTGGCGGCGCCGCTGAGCAGCGCGGCGGGCGCGGGGGGCGCGGCGGGCGCGGGGGGCGGCGCCTCGGCCGCGAGCGCGCCGCCCGGCCGCAGCGCCACGCGCCCGCGCTCCACCGCGCCCGGCGCGCCGCCCGCCGCCAGCGCCACCGCGCCCTGCGCCAGCGCCGCCGACGACTCGGCGCCCACCACGTACCGAGTGCCTGAACCATTCGAAGCTTACATATGTGAGAGGTCTCGCGAGCTCGAGTGGATGCCGCGCTCGCTTTAAAGTTTAAACCATAGCTTTGAAAATGCTGCGACTCAATATTGTGGAGTGTATGTGTGTATGAGACCCTGTACCGATGGTGTGTGATCCCGATGTCCTTCTTATTTCTTGTGGTGTTATTTTTACACAGTCCTTCGGAAACTGGCATATGACTTTGATTATAACCAAAATTTTTATAAAACTTTCGACTCGTAGGTATTTCTCGCACCGAGCGTGACTGGCTCTTTCGGCGTACTATTTTTTGCCGTATTAGTCAAGTAGGTACGAAGGTGGTATCTACTTAGTCGGCCGGCCGAGACCAATTATTTATCTAAGTATACTAGGATGTGACCCGCTGGGGCAGGATGTCATCGTAACCTGGTGAAGCGACAGCCACGTGTTCTTAATGGATTAATAGATTGAATTTGGCGGAGACTTGAGCAGTGCTAGCCATTATCTCTTAAGGAACGAAAGCCTCTTGGCAAAAATGCGACTCACCACAAACGTGTTCATCGGCCAGCAGTGCGGGCGCCAGGTCGAGGGGTGCGGGGGGAACGTCGTACGTCCACCCGTCACGCGCCACTGGCCCCGAGCCGAACGGCACTGACAGACCCCTGTGATACAGTTTTTAATTAAATTAATACTGCGTAAACATGAACGTTTAGCAATTAAAACAGTAACCATAAATAAAACTGATTAGAAGTTCAGCCGTCCCTGTAGTCTTGGGCATGTCGTTGGTACGGAAATACGTATATTGTTAATAAAATCTCCCCGATGAAGTCTTATAACTTTAACTTCATAAAAGCAACATGTGCGTTTAATGGCTTGTCGGATTTAGGCTTAATTTTTCATTTGAATCGTAATTATTACAGCCCCGTTAGATTAAACTTATTAGAACTTTTGGTGGGGTTTCTAAGTTTTGTACTTTTCAGTTGATGCAGTTGTATTAATTTCCGAATAACACGCAGGTAGATACTGGCCAGTCGCAAGCTGTAGCCGGGCCGCCCCGTATCAAAACTTATTGAGAGGCGAACATTTACTCATTTTCACTTGGGTGTGTCACAAAAGTGTCGTCTGTATCATTGATGCGTTAGTTATGCATCTGATACTGGATGATGGAGCAAGTAATTGCTAAACTTTTGATAGATAATCTATTGTTATGTAGGTACGGGTAAGAAACCTGGGCCCCTGACCAACGGCCGACGGAGAAGTACCCAGGGGATTTTAGTAGTCGTTGTATGACTAGAATACCACTGCTATGGAGAAGGCGAGTCCCAGGTACCCCACAGCCACCCGGCGCGGGAATGCCGCAGCGGTGGACGGTATCCTTAAGGCGCTACCCTGACCAAATAACCTTGAGCACCCTCGAGACCTTGTGGCACACTAACTCTGCGCAAGAGTTACTTAGCGAGTAGCTCAGATTTTAGAATCAAATCTTTATAAAATCAAATTTTCTTGTTTCGAAAAAAATAAAACTAGCAAAATGTTCTTTATTAAATTACCTATCCATTAGTTTAGGAAGCAAATCAAAATAATGGTTATTTTAGGAGGAGGTGCATGTTATAAATCATTATTTCTCATTTCTGTGGCTTTTTTGTAGCCCTTTTCAGTCGTCGTTCGCGCGCGAATGTGAACGTACGTGCTAACAGCGTACCTACATTGTTTCGGTGCAATGGCGTCAAATATTGTAAAATGTGCAAATTGCAATGTAGTTATTAACGAGCTGCTTGCGTTTATTCAAAACAAGGCGGACGTTATGGATGAAGTCTCATTGATAAGGATATGCAGTGATACTTTTACTGATAGTGAGATAGTAACGGCGAAAAAACTACTTTTTGATTCCGTCCCGACTTCAAAACGGAAAGTTCGCAAAAGTAAAGGAAAAAGTGAGAGAGATATTGAGGATATAATAGGCCTTTTAAAGCTTACGGATCCCGAATTAGTGCCTATCTTCGTTGCTCGTGATCTGCAAAAACTACCACCAGTGACCTTCGACCACATAGATGCAACGAAGTTATTAAAGGATATTATTCTGATACAATCGGAGATAAAAATCCTCAAGAATGACTGCGTCACAGCTACTCAACTATTAGAGATAAAGGCTGAAATAGATAACTTGAAGAGTGCCTCAATAGTTCATAATAACTTTGACTTCGTAAATAGAAGAAGGGGCGCCTTTATTGCAGATCTAGATCATCTAGATAGTGGTCCCATGGCTTTGCAACAGCCTCAGAAGACAGCAAGTAAGGAAAATTCACCAAATTCCTTATCGCAATCGGTTATAAGCGATTATTTTCCAAAATATGTCGGTATGCAGAAAAAACAAATATCTACTCCGGAAAGAGATAACGGCGCCGCCGGCGCAAAGCGAACATCAACCGGTTCTACGCACATGACCGATAATTTGAATGCGCGTGATACTGTCTCGCTCACTCAACGGTCGGACAGCTATGCGTTCTCATCAGCGCGAGTCACCAAGCAACCGAATGAACAATGCAGAACCCCTACCGCAGGCCCTAATCTCATTAACTCGAACGCAAACAATAATCATACAACGCTTTCTCGAGTTATTGAACGCAAGACTATGGCGGAAACGGTTAAGGCGAGTAATGAGTGTAAAGAAATAGTAGGGGATGGATGGAACCTAGTAATGAAGAAGAAGAAAACGAAGCATAGTTCTAGCAGAATGGTTGGTAAAGCTGACATCGGTCCCGATGGAAGGTTTAAGGCGGCTGTCATGAAAATACCATTATTTATATCAAATGTAAATAAACAAACGCATGAGAGCGATATTTTAGCTTATATAAAAGACAACACTCTAGAGGATGTAACATTATACAAAATTAATAGAAAAACCGAAAAATCATACAATTCCTATAAGCTGTATGTTCCCAAAACAAAACTCGACATATTTTTAGATAAAAACTTATGGCCTAAAGATATTACCTTTCGTCGATTTGTAAATGAGCCTTATATGTTAAAAAGCAGCATATTGAAGCAACTATCGTGAGATTATTATGGAAGATAGCAATTATGACATCAGAAAATTTGTAAGTTTCAACTGCAAATCAATAAAACGGTCTGTTGATGCAGTTAAACTTATATGCCAGTCAGCGGACTTAGTTGCCCTCCAAGAAACATGGCTGCTACCTCAAGATATACCGTATCTTGGTCAAATACATCAAGATTTTGAGTACACAGGAAAGTCAGCAGTTGATATGTCAAGTGATCTTCTTCGAGGTCGACCTTATGGGGGTGTAGCAATCTTGTGGCGTAAACGTGTTTTTGACTCAGTGTCGGTAATCAGCTGTGTGAGTGCGCGATTAACGGCGGTAAAACTGTCGCTCGGAGATACATGCATAATTGTGTTTAGTGTGTACATGCCCACTGACTGTAGTGATAACTTGGCGGAATTTACTGACTGTCTCAGCGAAATCAGTGCAATTATCGAAACCAGTAATATTGAGACCGTTTATATACTTGGAGATTTCAACGCACACCCGGGTGAGTTGTTTTGTTGTGAACTTTTGGATTTTTGTACTGAACAAAAGTGGATATGTGCGGACATTGAAAAGTTAGGACTAAATTCAGACAGCCACACATTTATCAGTGATGCGCACGGTTGTAGACGGTGGCTTGACCACTGTGTCGTTACGCAATCGGCCTGGCTTACAGTTAATGATGTGGGTGTTATTCTCGATGTCTTCTGGTCTGATCACTTTCCCATATTTATTGAATGTCGTTTAGACAAAATTAAACCAAAGACTGTAGATATTAAAACACCTCGTTCCAAAGTTATATGGGGAGAGAGGGACTGTGAGCAGACTAGTGCATATTATAGCATGTGTAACAGTAAATTAAGACACATTGATTATCCTCAGGAGTTTGGCTTATGTAGTAATGCGCACTGTAGCAATATTGCACATAGACTTACTCTCGACAGGATGTACGCGAATATTGTTTCTATTCTGTCAGATGCTGCTGTTCAGAGTCTAGTTAATACTCGGTCGAGTAGTGGTCATAGACATAGTGGTCGTGTTGTCGGGTGGAACAAGCATGTACGTGACGCCCACGCGAAGGCCAGGCTTAATTATCAGCGGTGGTTGTGGTATAATAAACCAGTGGCCGGTGAGGTTTACAATGACATGTGTCTTACACGAAAGATATTTAAAAGCAAACTAAGATGGTGCCAGAATCATCAAGAACAGATCAAACTCGATATAATAGCTTCTCACCGTAAAGCTAATAATTTTCAAAAATTCTGGAAGGCGACCAAAAAGTTAGACGTTAAGCCTGGCCTTCCTGTGAGTGTTGGGGGTGCTGATCAGCCGGACAGCATTGCCGATATGTTTGTACACCACTTCAAAGTGGAGTCTCCGCTGGGTGCATCGTTGCGGGTGCTTGATGACGGACATTGTTCTGACCCGGATCTAGTCCGTTTCTCCGCGAAACAAGTGTCCAACACAATTAATAAAATGACGAGAGGAAAGTCCCCGGGTTATGACGGTCTGAGCATTGAGCACCTGCAGCATGCCGGACCACATATAGCTAGAGTATTGGCTATGTTTTACTCCTTGTGCATGTCTCATTCGTACCTCCCTCTTGATCTCATGCGGACTATTGTTGTGCCTATTATAAAAAACAAAACGGGTGACATATCAGATAAGTGCAACTATCGACCCATCTCCCTAGCTACTATTATCGCGAAGGTGCTTGACAGTCAGCTGGACGCAAGATTGGATAATTTATTGCAACTGCACGATGCTCAGTTCGGGTTCCGCAATAATCTATGCACTGAAAGCGCGATTCTCGCTCTAAAACATACCGTGCAATATTACACTGGACGTCGAACTCCAGTCTACGCGTGTTTTCTAGACCTTTCCCGTGCCTTTGACCTCGTTTCATATGATGTCATGTGGGATAAGCTGCGGGAGAGGAAAGTACCGGCTGAACTGTTACGTATTCTTCAGTACTGGTACTATAATCAGATAAACAATGTGAGATGGGCCGACAAGCTATCTGTGCCGTATGGCTTAGAATGCGGTGTAAGGCAGGGAGGAATAACCTCACCAAAACTCTTTAACCTCTATATTAACGACTTGATTGTTGAGCTCAGCAGTAAGAAAATAGGCTGTCGCATAGATGACTGCAGTATTAACAATATCAGTTATGCTGACGACATGGTGCTGCTGAGCCCAACGGTCAGGTCGCTCAGGGAACTACTTACGTGTTGTGAGTCCTATGCTCAGGCACATGGCCTACTGTACAATGTTGCTAAGAGCGAATTCATGGTCTTTAAGGCGGTGGGTGGTAAATGTCCAGATGCTGTGCCTGCAATTAGGCTTAACGGTAATGAACTAAAGCGTGTTTACCAGTTCAAATACCTGGGACATTACGTGACCGACGACCTCAAGGATCATGTAGATATGGAGCGGGAACGTAGGGCGCTGGCAGTTCGATGTAACATGTTGGCACGCAGGTTTGCACGTTGTAGCAAACAAGTTAAAGTAACGCTTTTTAAAGCGTATTGTCAAGTGTTTTACACGTGTAGCCTGTGGACCAACTATACTTTGCGGACTATCAGCGCCCTGCGAGTCCAATATAATAATGGATTCAGGATGTTGATGGGACTGCCCCGTTTCTGCAGTGCTTCTGGCATGTTCGCACACGCACATGTTGATGGCTTCCATGCCATCATTAGACAGAAGTCTGCCTCGCTGCTCTGCAGAGTGCGGGCCAGTTCCAACTCCATCCTGAAAACCATTGCAGGGAGGTACGATTCACCTATATTGTGTGATATTGTGCGAAGGTGTATCTCCAACAATAGGCTTGTAACTATATAAAATACTAACATAGTTTTTTAAGCTATCTTCTTACTAACCCCTATGGATGTACCGCTAGTCCGAAATAAAGATTATTTTATTTTATATTTTATTTAAATAAATATTATGCCACTTAAAAAAAAACTTCCATTTTTGAAGTCAAGATTATGAAGAATTTAAATGTATTTTTTATTTATGGCTCCCAAAAACAGCCTAAAAATGGCTACCGCTGTGTTTTGCACGGGAACGCGCCTGAATATACATGCATAAAAAAACTTTGTCCCGCTTACGACGAAAGCAACCAAAAAGATTCAAAATCCGTTTTGCCTAAAAAAAAATACTGGCAACGATGTAGCCAATACACTGTATTTCTGAAGCCTACAGTATAAATGTTGCAATGTTAGATATACAATCACAAGTCTATACGTCATAACTGTATATTACTATGGGGCCCCTGCAGTGACGGATTCTTGGCACGTATATCTACCGCACTCAAATTGCCAGTAAGATTCGTGCGTTAGGTACGAAACTAACAAGTGTTACGTAGTGTAGTGGTACGGCTCTACATTTACTGACACTGCATTATATTCAAAATAGTAGAGACATTGTAAAATTATATTAATTTACATATTGCTTTTTTGGATTATTTTATTCTTGTAGAAAGATTTAAAAGCTAGCTTATTGGCTCGAATAAATATCTTATCTTCTACAAAAACAACGCCGAAAACCGATTAACAAGACATATAAATGTCACGACGCATTTTTGCAAATAACAAAGTGTATTCTCAAAAAAATACTTTTAACTTAAGCCAAAATTGAATAGTTGTTCATACGTCGCGTAATTGTTATTATTGTAAAAATAAACCACGAAATCAAATCAAACGGATAAGAGAAACGAGTGTCAAGATTTTACTGTTTTTGTATTAAAATTTTCCTAGTTTAAACTCTTTTACAGTGAAGAGAAACAAGTGTGGAGGAGAGGGTGACTCACGTGGCGAGCGCCGCGTACGTGTCCTTGCTGTCGACCACCGCCAGCGCCGTGGACACCCCCGCCGGCGCCCAGCCGCCCGCCGCCGCCGCCTGCAGCTCGCGCACCACGCTGACAACACAACACCTTCATATAGCTTATGTTCTATTAAAGCCAACATGTTCTACGAAAGTTTAAGTTGAACTAATATTTTATTCGGACGTAATAAAATAAACCACAACTGTTAACAGCGACATTAAGCTAAGGTTTTCATGAGCCTTAATTAAATTACGAAAATATTATATCGTGTCATCGAATTGCCAACAATTCGATGACACGATATAATATAGATAATTGTTAACAAAATGACCGATTGTGCACCATGTAGATAAATTCATGATTAAATGCAATAAAAACCACCGTCATATAAATAAGTTAATTCGTACATTATTATATCTTTCTCTGTAAATCATATTTTTATATGAAATCTCATTAATGGGTAAATTTCGTTATTGTAAATCATCTTTAAATGTTATTCTTTAAACATATGTTCATGTGTACAACAAAATATTACTGGTACACAATCTCGTCATGTAAAACCGTTTCTACTAAACGATGAAGCGCGACCTCAAATAGGACAAGAAAATAATCCTACCAGGTGGTATTATTAAACATGGGTGTAACAAGCGGAATCCATACGACAGCGCTTCTAAGCATTATTTTAACATATTGTTGGGCGGCGACGGTGACTCAGCGCCGCCGCTCACATACACACTAGCGCACTTGTGTGGTTACTGTTAGTCGACTGACTATTCGCTGATATCTTATCAGTTCATAAATAGGCTTTCAGCTCGTGTCATATGGATGTCCCTAATGCTTCTAATGTTAATAGAGGATTAGGAATGGGTCAAAACATGTAGGTACATCAAGGAGCCATCAATTACTCAACATTTTTGTTCGTTTTTCCACTTTTTTTTTGTTTGGACATTACGTAATTAATCAGGAGGATTTTGCTACTTCGCCGTCATAAAGGCGAGCAGAACTCAGCCGTTTCACCACAGTTCACAATTATAGTGGGGGGTTGTATTGGTTGAAAGTTCAAAATTGTTCGCCAAATATTTTTTTACTGCCTGACTTAGGACGTATCAAAATGCTATGGCGTTTATAAATATCAAACGAGGACGTAAGCACGTGAAGGGTGTGTACCTGATCTGCGCGTCGTCGGGCTGGTCGGGCGGCGTGGGGAGCGCGGCGGCCAGCGCGCGCGCCGCCGCGGCCGAGGCGCTGAACACGCGCCACGCGCCCGCCGGCACCGCCCGCGCCGACGACGCGCGCACCAGCGACGACCCACTCCACGACGCCGACAGCTCTGAAACGTTACGGAATATGCATATTACACACTTGCTTGTAGTATAAACGAAAATCGAAACTTACCATTTTCTTGTAAATGGGGTATTGTTATAGATATTATCCCTTTATTATTTGTACCCACTACCTATTTCCAAAATTGTTTTTTCAAGTATTGGAAAAAAATGTGTCTACATGTTTGGAGGTCAGTTAAAGATATTTGTAGATCAATCATGGGTCGTATGGCTCAAACTATCAGGCTGTTCGGTTCTAGTAAACTAAACAGAGTAAGAAAATATAGTTGTAGTTTTTCCAAAATTTTCTACATCCGCGTAGAGAGGTAAACTGACCTGCGCTGGTGTTGACTAACAAGCTCTGCAAGAAGGTGGCCAACTCCGGCGCAGTGATGTTGGAGCCCACTATACCTCCCCCCGCTACGGCCAGACCTTCTGATACTGGAAACCCATACCTGTGAATATGAAGTACAAGGGGCTATTAGGACCAAAACCGTGGCGTAGCGGTATTTGGCTCGCTTTAAATCTCGGAGGTCATGGGTTTGATACCCACGCCGGGCAGGAAATCTTTGTGTCTATTCTAAGATTTCTTTCCAGGTCTGGTTGGTTAAGGGACTACCCTCCGTGCCACGGAAAGCATGTTAAGCCGTTGGTCCCGATTGTTACGATCTATAATAATCGTATATCAAGGAACGGGCAGAGCAGCGTTTCCTTGTGTGGTACAACATAATACTACGGTCACCAACCCGCCTGCCAAGCGTGATGACTATGGCAAATACCCTCCATGAGGCCCATGGCCATGATGATGATAAAGACATGTACCGTAAGAAAAATTACTATTTAAAGCTAAGTAAGTGAATGTATAATAACTAACTGTAACATTAGATCGATTAACCGATATATGGCAGTTCAGTATTTAGTATTAAGTATGCATTTACCTGGCGAGTTCTATCGCGGGCTGCAGTACCCTGGCCCAAGGCAGCACTCCCAACTTAGCGTGCAATGTAGCCAGCGCCGCTACCAGGTGAGGGGGTCGCTCTGTTTCCTTACTGGTGTTCCCTATGGTCCCCCATTCATACAAAGTGGGTAGTTTCGTTCGGCTGTCTCGGTACTCCCAATATAACAGCGAACCGCTCCTGGAGCCAATAACAACCAGTCGAATTTCAATTATGAATAGTGGATACACAATTAACTAACGATATAAAAACATTTAGACGCACGACAATGAATCTGTTAGATAAGGTTAGGTACCTTATCTAACAGATTCATTGGCGTCAACATCACCAATGATAAGAGATCAAAGTTGTTTAGCGAGCTATGGAAAGAGCTCTAGGAATTTCCCTGCGTTATTGCATCAGAAATTATGAGAAAGCGCAGGTTACTGACGTACCTCGACGAATTAGAAAGATGTAATTGCGATGAACACATAGCTAAGCTAAGCTAAGGTATTTTGACGTGAGTGGTGACTACGAACTGGGAAGTGCAGCGCGGAACAGCCGCTTGCACGATAGACGGCCGACCTAATGAAGGTCGCAGGGAGCCATAGATGCAGGCCGAATGTAAAGACAATCGTTTCCATGGAAAATCAACGGGGGAGGTCAATGTCCAACAGCGGAAGACAATAGACTGATATGATGATAGTAAATTAGCGAGACCTACGCATCTAGTGATGTCCTGTGCGGCGCGAGCACGGCGAGGCAGAGCGCGGCGGCGGCGGCGGCGTCGAGCGCGCGCCCGCCCGCCTTCAGCGCGTCCGTGCCCGCGCGCGAGCACAGCGCCGCCGACGACGACACGCTGCCGTGCGGCACCACCTGCAACCACACGGTCACATCTACACATGTTTGTAGAGGATATGTTTAATGTACAGAGAATAAGAGATCAATTAAAATTCTCTTAGACAATATTGTTAGGAACTAAACAATTTTGTAGTGTCTTGAAATTTTATAACATGAAGTCTACTGGTTCTTTACTAGTCTATGGATTGTTTCTTAGTATTTAGGTTTTAGCTAATTAAACGCAATTTACGGTTCGGATATCTTGTAATCCTAGAACCTCTGGCACCCATGAACTTAATTATGAACAGATTTTGGTACCTCATAGTCTCCATAGTAGATCTGCGTGAGTAGAGCTAGCGTAATGGCGGCGGTGAGCGCGGCGAAGGCGAAGAGTATGAGGCGCGGGCCCCCGACGCAGCAGCGGGGCCCGGCGCCCCATCCCGCGCCGGCCTTCAGGGGGACGTCTTCACGGAGCTCCACGCTGCCTGGAATTTCATGAGAAGTGTATCAAAATTTAATACTTTATTGTACACATTTAAACAAACAACACAAAGACATAGGAAACAAAACATAAGTACCTACACATAGTACCTACAATGGGCGGTCTTGTGGTATCATGCGATTTCTTCTAGACAACCTTTGGATGGATGGAATTAAATAATTGGCGTAAGTAATATAGAAATATTTTAAAACAATGTACCGGCGCACGGTTTCACCTGCGTGACTCCCGTTGCCGCAGGAGCTTTATTATTAAAGGCCCCGCTTTTTACCACCTTAGGGGTTCAATACTACAATATCCTTTCTTAGTGGACCTAAACGTCACAAAAGAAAGCCACACTCCAAATATCACGTATCTAGTTTTGCCTCGGCGTTGATCAGTCAGTCAGTCAGGACATGTTTCTTTATATACATATATATAGCTTACGGAATCGTTTTATATAATAAATTTCATACCTGACGGAAAGCGACGGGAATCGGGGCTGCCTCCTGGCATTTTAGTTGGTTATTTGTCATACAACACTGAAACACATGATTAAGTTACATCAATAACTAGTTCATATATTTTTGCTTTAATAAGTTCTCAGTCGCCTAATACCAAACTAAGATTAGAGAACATAATCCATCTACGTGGTATATTTGCGGCGCGCACGCCTGTGTGCGAACAATAATGTGATCCCTATTCTTACTTCTCAAACCCTGTCGATCTGTGTTTAGACAACATTAAGAGTTGAGATTCGTTTTGGTATTCCGGGTTTTCAACTCGGTACCATAGAATACATTATCGCTAGATCAACGAGACGCATTTTTATGGCATTTTAAATTTACAAGAAGCTATTAATCGGGACATTATATATATTTTGTAGGGAGTCTGGACATCATATGAAATGTCGGGACAATCTAGACGAATCCCGACCATCTCGCAACCCGATCACCAACCGAAGCGTGAAAATTATCACAATAACCCTCAACCTTGGTTTCCTATGGTGAGTTAAGAGAAGGCCCATGTTCAGCAGTGGACGTCCACGGGCTGATATAGAACACGGCTGGTACAGTACTTTATTATTAACTATATAATAATAACACTATGTGAAATACAAATTAAAAATAAAAGTGTCGGTATATTAAATTAGAAAGTTATTTAGACTATTAACAAGAAAAAGAATATCCAGTGTTATGTTTGCTGCAGTAAAGTAATCTCTACTAGCTTCCCGCGTAACACCCGTTCCCGTAGGAACTGCATCATTCAATAAAGCCTTCCTCGGTAAATGGCCTATCTAAAATTAGTCCCTGAGATACTTCAACTTTATATATATTAACTATCGGCCCGCCCCGGCTTCGCACGGGTGGACATTTATAGCCTATGTTACTCAGGGAAAACGTAGCATTCTCACGGTGAAAGAAGTGTCAAAATCCATTCAGTAGTTTATGAGTTTATTCAAAACAAACATACAAAAATACAAACTCTTCCTCTATAATATTGGTATAGATATAGATTTACTATCACACTAACGCAATGCTATTTCAGATTACTTAATACTATTTAATTATGAATACATTCAAATATTTTTAACATTTAAATCAATGGAATGGCATTTATGAGTACATACTTACAAAACAGCTGAGTGAGCGCGGCCCATCGTCGCGCGTCGACACGGAACGTAAACAGTTATACACTATCTTATACTAAGTCACTTTGAAGATGCACAATGTATTCACATCCCATCGTCAGAGGTTCAACTCCGAACATGTATCACTCGCGATATTAATATTATATTAGTGTTTGAAGTAGTAGCAGTTAGAATTGACCGGTGATGCGTAAGCGCAGCTAAGAAGGCGCGAAGACACGAGCGCGTCGGCGGAGCGCGGCTAACTGTCGGGGCCCCCTGGGGGGGGACCATACTTGTGTGTGACGTCACTGGCGCAGCCTTACTTTACTGTTGCTCACCATTCCATTCGTGAAGCAGGCTTCTTTAATCATTCTGAGAATAGTTGAGCTGATCACATTAAATGCAGTTAATTATGGATTAACTAATGGCGTTGTCCTAATTACGTAGTTCATGGTAGCAGGATATACAGATAGATTTGTTTTCTTTTGTTCAAATTACATAAATACAGTATTTGTTGTAAGCATAGTTCTGGCTAAGTCATTCATTACTCATCATATTTAATTAAATAATTAGTCTATTGAGTACACATCCTTTAGAAATAATTTACTTTAATATCAGTTATTTAGGTACCTACACCATGTACAACAACAATATAAGATTCATTAGTTCAATAAAACCGCGTTTAACTCCGTGTTTACTCTAATTTTAAAATATTCTACAACTGCATTCTTGTCTATTTTAGTTTTATAGTCTTAGAAAGTGTGAAGGTGCGAGTGAGACGCACCGGTCATTCACCTTGCGCCTGATTCACTAACCCACAGACACTGCGGCTACACTGCGTTTTAAATGTTATGTTGGTAGTTCACTTTTATTTAAAACTTGTGTTTGTCAGTATAGTACCAACCAAACATTGCTGTTCCTACTGGTTTCTAATGTGTCATGATTTATTTCTGTTAGTTCAGTGGAATAATATACTAATTTGTGTAAGGTTTTGTCGTAGGTCAGGTTCATAGTTCATACTTCCTACATCTTACTAAAATGATCCTACTATCCCACTTTATATATTTGTAAATTTGGGAGTACCTATTCACAAACACTGTAAACACAATAGGTATATGGAGTAGGTATGTACCAATAACAAATAAACTGGCATAGAACTCGTACTGAGATGTTTGTGAAATCTCAGATTCAGACTTCAGACATGATTAAATTTTTTGAATTGTGTCTATATGAATAAATAAATATTGACTTTTGACTTTGACAAGCGTAGCGTAGGACGTCCACCTACTAGATGGACGGATGATCTGCGGGATCACGGTGGATGCAGTCCGCTTCTAACCGCAACAATTGAAGATCTATGAGGGAGGCTTATGTCCAGCAGTGGACGTCCTACGGCTGAAATGATGATGATGATGGAATGCATCTACATTCTTATCTTGTTTGATGCTTGGTACTGTCTATTTTGTATTCTTGTATATTTGTTTCGACTAAACTCAAAATCTACTGAACGGATTTCGATAATTCTTTCACTATTAGATGCTACATTATCCCTGCGTTACATACGCTATAAGTCCCCCCGTGCGAAGCCGGGGCGGGCCGATAGTAATATATAAATCCAGCACAAGGTCAAATACCGAATTGGATGTAATTAATAAAATATCACGTAGGTAAACAACTAACATTGTCTATAAGAAGAAATGTAAATGAGGTCTTCATCGTGTTTTGTGTGAAACTGCATCTGATTAAACATCAGTACACTAATAATAATGGCTAATGTCTTCATTCACCCGTCAGATTAATTAACTATCCGTATCGCTCATCTACAAATTCTATCAATAAATATGTCCGCTGTATGCCGCCGCGTCATTGTTTATATTGGATTAAACCACAATCATGGCACTTATCATGTAAACAATAATCTAGTTACTTTGAAGATGAGTAATCGCTAAGCGGGTCCCATCCGCCCGCCCTGAGCCATGCCCGTGGGCTGCGGTCACGCGACGCGCTAATGAGCCAAACAAGATTATCGGGGAAGCCTCGCAAACTAATAATCCTTTATATATACATGGAACGAACACCGAAACCACAGTACGAGCTCACAGCTCTACAGAAAACTGAAGAACTCCCTTTATCTAATATATCTTAAGTATATTTGAATACTTTTGAACTTTCATCAGTTTTTGAAGGGTATCCATCATGGTGTACAATTTCAAAGTGTTTAAGAAGTGCGCCCCCAATGGCAAGCTCACGCTGTACATGGCGAAACGTGACTTCATCGATCATATTTCTTACGTGGAGCCGATAGGTGATCTGATTTCTATAAGATTATTCCTGCATCAAGACTTGACTCAAATTCATGGACTTTAATGGACGGTTGTGTTAATTTAAAGTGTCAGTTTCTTTGCCATCCCCATAAACGTTTCGATGAACTTGATGTATCTGTTTTTAAGTGGTTTTATATAAAATTCTAACAGTAGGAGTTAAAAGTAGATATTTAAACGCATATTTTTAAATATAAATATCCAAAAATAAAAGTTGGTTTTGTTCTCATTAGATGGCGTAGTTCTGTTAGACGAGGAATACGTCCGCGGTCGCAAGGTGTTCGGTCAAGTGGTGTGCACGTTCCGCTATGGTCGCGAGGAGGACGAGGTCATGGGCCTCAACTTCTACAAAGAACTGTTCCTGGCATCGGAACAGATTTACCCACCACCGGAGAAAAGGCCTTATGAATTATCCAAGACTCAGGTATGAACCACTTTGAGAGTTCATTTTCGAGAATAAAATAATAACGGTCCTTAGAAGAAGTTATTAATGTACGCTTGAGTGCAGAATCTTCAAAATATGCTAAAAACAGAGCATATTAATAACCAAAATGGAAGAAGTGCGTCATTGCGTTGAGATAAGAAATAAATAAATTAAATCATTTTTTGTTTCTGCCCGGCCAAGACACGCGTTTATGTATTCTTCTATCCGTAGGAACGTTTAGCGAAGAAACTGGGTGAACATGCGGTGCCCTTCCGATTGAGTGTGCCGGCCGGAGCGCCGGGCTCCGTGACCCTACAGCCTGGGCTCGAGGACGAGGGAGAGCCGTGCGGAGTGCATTACTATGTAAAGATTTTCGTCGGAGACTCCGAGATTGATCGGTCGCATCGCAGGTAACAATTCATTGAACATGTTGCTGATAAACATATTCTCCAAAATTTTTTTTCATGACTTGAAATTTGATTAGTTCCACTGGGGTTTCCCTATAATGCTAGCCGTATAACCGTAAATGCTCTATTAACTACGCTCCATATAAGACAAACAGACAACAGTATTCAATTTCATAAATATCAACATCAATATTAATTCCTCAGGAGTACAGTAGCTCTGGGTATCCGTAAGGTGCAGTACGCGCCGGCCAAGCCGGGCCCGCAGCCCTGCACCGTCGTGCGCAAGGACTTCGTGCTCTCTCCCGGACAACTCGAGTTAGAACTCACGCTTGATAAACAGGTATAATTCAGCATAAAAATTAACTATCAGTTTCTAAGCTATAGATCACGGGTATTGCTACAGCCCGCTGTAGATCTTTTTGTAAATTCTTGATATATGCAATTCTTTTATTATTTGTGTTACGTAGGTAATCATATATCTTGTCTTGATTCAGCTGTATATCCACGGCGAGACAGTGGCGATCAACATGTGCGTGCGCAACCATAGCAACAAGGTGGTGAAGAAGATCAAGGCGTGCATCCAGCAGGGCGTCGACGTCGTATTGTTCCAGAGCGGCCAGTACCGCAACCTCGTGGCCAGCGTCGAGACGCAGTTAGTTCAATTACTATTTCAACTACTTACAATAATTGTACAACTATTGTCAAGTGTAATACTAGGTAGTCATCTCAATGTGATCCAAGAGTGAGTCCAAATAAATTGGTTTCGTTTATTCTAGAGACGGGTGCCCTCTTCAACCAGGCTCCAGCCTGCAGAAAGTGCTGCACCTGACTCCTACTCTCACGACTAACCGTGACAAGCGCGGCATTGCACTCGACGGGCAGCTGAAACGAACCGATACCACCTTGGCTTCTACCACGCTGTAAGTGTTCCACTTGCACCTTAATGACTCAGAACCTAAGAAAATAGTTTATTTTTAATACGCCAAATTTATCTTCTATGATTCATTATTGAATCAAATTGTTTGTTTTATTAGTGGAATATCTAGTATTTACTTCATTTTAAGGATTAATACTGTAGCAGGGAACTTAAATGAAGCAAGTTATGTACCTAGTACTACTCCTTTTTAATTCATAGTTCTAGAAGTAACTTTTAATGTTAATCCATTACATCACCAATTTATAGGATGTTGGACCCAGACCAGCGCGACGCGTTCGGCATAGTGGTGAGCTACAGCGTGAAGGTGAAGCTGTACCTCGGCGCGCTGAGCGGCGAGCTCGTCGCAGAACTACCATTCATCCTCATGCACCCCAAGGTAACGTCTTCACTGCTGTTAACTCTTGCGCACCCCTCAGTCCCAAGCAGTACTCTTAGTCGTCCAACCTCTTGCACTCCTCGGTCCTATAATACCCAAAGTCCAGCTGCTGCTTGTCTTCATATCCTTTAAGCTTGATGTTCGCTGTGTTAAGCGCTTGCAGTATATGATGGTGTCCTCCCAGGGTCCTGTGCGCTGTATCTACGAGTCGTCCGTCTGACGCATGTATAATAAGTATGACATTGTTTACTTTTATTCTCATTACATTCTACATTATTTTATATTTGCTCTGAATCCTCCAATCATAGATATTCGTCGAACAACAATATTTACATTACTATAATATCTAGATGGAATACGATACATATTATTTATTCCTACATCTACGTTTTACACATACAAGTTACGTACATGTTTTCTAATTATAAAAAAATTTGACGTGTAGTTTTGTGTAATTTTTTATTTATTGAGTTCAAGGCCCAATGTATTAATGTTTGTCGTAGGAGGGTCGCGCGAAGGTGATCCACGCCGACAGCCAGGCTGACGTCGAGATGTTCCGTCAGGACACCGTGCATCATCAGGAGAGCGTCGAGGTCTACTAGTCCACACTTGATAATAATTATATAAATTGGATGGGGGGAGTACTGCTAATCGTGTATACATTGACCACTAGCGACGGATAATATTATACTAGGCGGAGGTATAGAGCCGATGTATGACGAAAGTTAAGCTAACTTACCATAATCGACATGTCAGTTTCCCATTTCTTATTCTCTTCTGAAAAATAAATCAATCGTTTTAAGAATCTACGTTTATAAAACCTACACAATGTTATAAACTAAAACTAAAAATAACGAATGATGAGAGAGTGGCAATGTATATTATACTGCATCATATTTTATACATGTTTAACTATCAATATTAAGCTACATATACAAACAATGTTTATCAGTTGGCTAAAATATATAAATATGATATCTATATGATTTGCGTTTTCTTTTTACCAGCTACACATACATATATTACAATGTGAATTCATGTAGATTAAATTAATGAATGTTTGATTACCTTTACCTTTATCGCATAATTAAATAAATGTACCTATAATTTAATTGTACGATTGATAAAGTGAATATACGTAATAGGTACTATCGGAGTATCTACGGTGTTACAAAAGACAATGGAGATGACTAAATAAATCTTTATAAATAATACGTGGAGAAACACTTTGTACCCTTTTTTACGAAAATTGCCCGGACGAAGGAGTATGAAATTTTGCACACTTATAGTTTGTAGATACTAGCTGCCTGCGCGCGGTTACACCCGCGTTACTCCTGTTCCCGTGGAGCCTGGTCGTTACTAACTCAATCTATCACTAAAATTGACGAAATTTCACATAAACTTGCAACTCCTATCAACCCCAAATAATCCCTCATCAATTTAATTGCTAGCTTTAAAAGGAAAGGATTTTCCATACAAACTAAAACCCCTTATTTCACCACTTTGTAAGGGTTGTTCAGAAAAATAATTGCCTTCATTTTAATTTCATTTAGGGCCGATTTTCAATCGTCAGACTAAAGTTGTCAGAGGAATAAATTTAAAATTTTGTCTAAAATCAAGTCAAAATTTTAGGCTTAAATAGAAAGTATTTTCTAGTAATTTCAAAACCCTACTGTTAAAACTATAGAAATTTCATACAAACATTGACAGCCCTAGCTTACCCCCTTAGGGGTTAAATTTTGCATAGTCCCGTCTACGTGAGCACCTATGTCGTAAAAGGAAGCCCCATGCAAAATTCTTAGCATTTGTAGTTTCTGAGATTTCGTGATGACCGAATGAACTGCCTTTCGTTTTTATATAAGTACTAGCGGCCCGCCCCGGCTTCGCACGGGTGGACTTTTATACCCTACCCCTGCCCTACCCTAACCCTACCCTACCCCTATCCTACCCCTACCCTACCCCTACCCTACCCCTACCCTACCCCTACCCTACCCCTACCCTACCCCTACCCTACCCCTACCCTACCCCTACCCTACCCCTACCCTACCCCTACCCTACCCCTACCCTACCCCTACCCTACCCCTACCCTACCCCTACCCTACCCCTACCCTACCCCTACCCTACCCCTACCCTACCCCTACCCCTACCCTACCCCTACCTTACCCCTACCCTACCCCTACCCTACCCCTACCCTACCCCTACCCTACCCCTACCCTACCCCTACCCTACCCCTACCCTACCCCTACCACTACCCTACCCCTACCACTACCCTCAGGAAATGTATAAAAAGAATGCTTTCTGCAATAAAACATGTTGCTTCAACGAGAATAATATTTTTTATTAATACAAATAGGTAACAATCATACCGTAAAATACTTATGATTAATGTTATCTTACCAATTAAAGCTTCAAAAATCAACTAGGTATCTATTAACTTTTAAGGAGCATTTATCGGAAAATCACTGTTACCAGAAATTAATAAGAATCATATGTTGATCAACCTAGTTAGTTGATAAACGAGGTTTCGGGTGGTTATAAAAAAAATAATCTAAACCTACCTATTGATATTTCCGATTGCTATTTAGGAAATGTATAGATTTCCTAGGAAATATGTCTAATATAATTTATTTCACACATTTCCGGGCGATTTTAGGAATTACATACATTTCCTAGGAATTGTATACAATGACGGATTACATACATTTCCGTTAACATATATACAGATATAGAAGATAGAGGAGGAGTGCACAATGTTAATATTTTTTTTATTATGGTCGATCTGCGACCCCTGGCCAGCCGCTACTACTAGCTCACGACAATCGGTAGTCTCCCATCGTTTTTGAAAAATGTCACCTGCGATCTGTCGTGATGAAAGATGAAAAGTGCTGACATCTAGTGGAATTTACTGTTATCAATGTAGCAACGACGCGTTGATTACATCTACGGACACGAAGCCGATACGATTTCAATCGTCGCCGTTCGACCTTCAGCACAAACGTTCGGTAATATGAAAAGTTCCTTTAACTATTATATATTTTTTTACTTTACTGTAAGATATTATTTTAGAGTTAATCGATAACTATCAATACTATACCAAATATTTGGTTACACTAATATGTAGACAACAAAGGAGATAAGATTACACGATCAGTATCAAATTATGTAAATAAATGTTAATGTCACTACGACAGCCGTTAATTATTTATTGGTCAAGAGTTCCCTACTAACTGTGTACAATGCACATAACAGTGAACTCTTCTCATGAACATGAACCTATCTTTTTTGTAAACTGTGCATATTAGAAAAGAGTTGATTAAATAAATAAGCATTGCGATGGATATAGTGTTGGTGTCGGATCGGTGTCGGTATATGTGCGTACTCTCATAAACCAACATGAACAGATAGTTGAGCTGTTTCTGGGTGACACGCTAGATGGCTCTTATTGCAAATAACTATATTCAGTCACTTAAGCAATATTAATTCAAAATAATGACTTTTAAAATTAAGTACGTTAGTAATAGTTTTATTATATTATCACAAAATATGGGTCGCCGACGTTATAACGATTTTAGTTTAGTGAAGGCACAACGCTGTTGTTAATAATACTCGTGTTTACAGTTCGCACTATCTAAGTCGTGCTCTATAGCTTTTATTATATACTCTAGGTAAATTACCTACAATTTTTTTTATTTTTTTATGTGAAATCAAATGTTAATTTTCAGTACCCACTAGGCAGAGGGAATCTTCTGCCGTGCCTCCGTGCCATGGGAATCACATTATGCATTATAGGTACCGATTGTTATAACTATAATCTTTCAAAATTGAATATTAGGAAACAGAATAAGGCATTTATGTGTCTGTGTGCGTATTCATCAGTCTGAACTTAAGGTACACTACCTTGTAGGTTGTGCGCTATATTCGCCATGATGGCAGGTTGGTTGGTAACTTAGGAGTAGGGAGGGAGGGGTAGACTCTCACTCTCGTAAGACTGTGAGAGTCCATGAGTCCACCAGTTCAAGAGTGCCTTCGGCTCAAGGAGCCCTACTTTTATTACATATCTACGGGTAATGATTGATGATGCTGAATAAAAAATACACAAGTATGTTACTTCCAAGACAACCTTTAATCTCGTTCAAAATAAATAATTTCAACAGTAGGGCGAACTCTTTGAGTTTTTAAACCTTTATAATAACAAATCACGTCTGAGACGCGCCCCGCTCGGCCACGCCCACACGTTCACACGTCCACACGCCCAGCGGTGGGAGAGCGCGGCGCGCCTATGCATACACTTACAAATAAATTACCTAGTTAACTATCTACAAGTTGAGGAATGTCAGTCTGTTAGTAACTAAACGTGATCAGTTATTAAATAACTTATAATAGTATTGATATTACATTGATACGCTTCGTGGGCTCAGGAGACACCACTGGTACTGGTACGAGCAGTCATTTGTGTTTTATTTGTAGAAAACACCTTCATAGAAAATAATAGTTTGACGTGTTACAATCAAAAACATTAATTAATTAAAATTTGCATTCCTTAAACCACAACAAAAAACATTTACTATTTTCATGTACATTATTATGTATCAAGATGCCGTACAAATTCGTATTAAACGCTAAGAAATTTGCTCTATACACTTAGGTATTAACTGTATAAGTAAATGATAGGTATATGAACTCGTAGCAGTACCTACCTACATGTGGATATGTATATTTATCTTCGGGAAGCAAATTTGATCGTGTAAAGGCTTTGTTAAAATGTCTAGTATAAGAATAGCTAGCTAGCTAATCTTAACTAGGAAAGTTAAGATTTGACTATTGGTTTTATCATCTTCGAAAAATGATAAATCACAAATCAGTACGTATCGGAATCTGCGATATTCCCGCGATGGCAAATCGGCGTCACAAATAACTTTGTGGAGCCATCACTACATTAAAATGTGTGCTAATTGTCACGGAGCTCTCTGAAATGAACAGTAGAAATTGGTTTAAAGTGCTTAATACAATTAAAAAAAAACAAAAACATTAAAATCAATAGCGCCTTGTCTGGGGCATAATATTTTATTATAATTGCTATAATATCATAATTAATCAGCGTGACAATTGATTTTATCTGCTCAATTGACAATGTTGCAAATATAGGTAACTAATAGATTCAGACGTTACTTTGCGTAACTCGATATTATTTTAAATTTAAAAGACAAAGTATTTAGTTTCAATTCCGCTTAAGAAAAAATAGACACATTTTATTGTGATTTAACACTAGATTTTGTCATTTTAATTTACATGAATGTATAGAGTAACAAATGGGTTAATAACTTCATTCCCCAGTTGTATTTGATTTAATATATTTTATTTCCTGGTGAAATACACACTGGATGATAATGTAACCTTGTGGCGAGGATGACACATTTTTGCGTATCACAGTGTGTTCTGTCATTTCAACGATCAAGTTTGCTCCCGCGCACCTGTAGATACAGTTGGGAGCGACTTCATGTTCGTCAAACAGATTTCAATATAGTAATGTATGAGTGTGAGTCAGGTTATATCATAAATTAATTATAAAACCGATATGTAAATTTTATGATATGAGTACAGACACCCTTTTTCTACTTACGTGTATGTGGATATGTTACATGTTTTACAAAGAGTTACTTCGCATCGGATAGTAAATAACTGTTAAAAAAGAATGGAAGTAGGTCCATTATCTTAATGAGATACCTATTTCCTTTAATGGTTCACTTATCTTTCATCATTTATTTTCATTTCATATAAATAAATTAAAGTAGGTATTAACGAGAAACTATGCTCAATAAAATATTTTAATACTTAACAAAGTTTATCACATTTAAAATTAATTAATCCACATATCGTTGACAACAATGATAAATGATGTCGCGTGATACAAGACAAGTAATTAAAGCGGTTTAATACGGAGCGTTTAAAATGCGCGGATAACGAAACGCTAATGTTGTCATCAAAAAACAATTAGTATCGCGTGAGGAACAACTCCGCGACCACACACACGCCGCACGGGATTATGTACTGTTACACCACGTAACAAATATTGGACAATATGTATGAGTTAACTCACCAAACTAGGTTATACAGTATTACGACGCGCTGCCTTGTCTTCCACCAGATAGTTCAGACTAATCAGCAATTTCAAAATATGTTTCTTGAACTATTCATTATTTAGCATGAGAACTAAACGTTGGCACATATTAGCTATTCAACTTAGTTAGAAACTTATTATATTAAATGATATGTAATGAATGATGTTATTTTATTCTGTATGTTTGACGAAAATGAAGCCTTTTATCAATGCGAAATGTTTTGTAAAACAGTATAATAAGTAGTCGCTTTAACTAATCCGTGATTCAAAGAGTCCAACTCATTTTATTGTAATTATGTTAGATTTTTCTAAGATATGACTATCGGATATTTTCATCTTGTAATTATCTGTACAGAGACGCGGCCGCAGCTAGCCCGGGCGTGTAACCGCAGCGGGAAAACGCGCGAGTGTCCGCGTTCGTCGACCTTAATAGCGAGTACAAACATTATTTACATAAATCAGATTTTATACAGATAACGATGAATAGATTTACCTATTTTATTACTTACTAACTGGTAATATTTACCTAATTTCGTAGACATGTAAAAAAGTGGCAAAGACTCAGTCGCTTACATACTACTATGTACATTTAATAAATAAAATTAGAGATTGATATGGAGATACCAAAGTCCATGAAATGAGCGTGCGGAATGTTCGACTTCACTAATAGAAACTATCTAATGGTTACGTTAAACTATTTGTGCAGTCGTAAAGAAAAACTTGAATCATTAGCTGAGATGAAGTTCAACAATAATGCAATAATGAAGTTTTGTAAGTTTCTTTAATGGTTGCCACTGAGAAGTTTATTATGGGCGCACAAGTAGGTAGTAGAGACGCAGAGTGAAGCGGTGGAGGCGCGGCGGCGGGCGCACGCCCGGTTCACGTCATAACCGTAGTTAATGTTCGGTTATTATTTTAAAAAAAGTTAAAGTAATAAAATTATGAATTCGAAATTTCCGTACGCTTCACAATAGATATGCTTGGGTACTTAGTCGCTCGTCGTGACGGCGGAGATGACACCGATAAATATTCTAACTACAACATTTACACTTAAGACAACGCGATGCACTGTGCCCGTGTGCCGCTCGACACACTCACAGTCTTCACAAATAAGTCACACGAAGAGACAGTTCAACGTTCGACTACCGACCGGCACCATCGATGAAGCTCCACGTCTCCGAAGAACCACGAATGTCTATTAGGAAATCCACCACAATTGATTATCGTAATACACATTAAAAAGTTTTCACAGTCCACCATTTCCATCGCTCACCGTTCAGATCGAATTCCTACTTTCCTGTAAACTCCGGCCAGCGACGTGAGATAAAAAGTAAAAAATATATGTTCGAATGATATTAGCCAGCGGGCGTGGTCTGGATGGCCTCACTTCGTAGGACGTGGCAGGTGGCGGGTGCTTAGACACAGGACTCCGGGATCCGGTGGTCGAGCAGCTTCTCCTTGATGGCGTCGACGTTGAGGTCGGGCGCGGCGCGCAGCGTGGCGGACGCGCTGCGCCCCAGCCCGCGCGCGTCGCCCGCGCCCGCCGCGCCCGCCATGCGCGCGCCCCACGTCCACGACGCGCCCGGGCCGTTGCACGCCTGAAGATAATACACCCAATGCGTTAACATTTTAACAAATAATCTAATTTGTTGGGAATTGCACAAATCTCCCCTTAACAACTATAAGTCAGCGACCTCACTGAGCCAAAGTCGGAAAGCATACAACAACAGGAGTATTAATGGTGAAGTTCCCTCGCTACGTGGACGAATGGCGAAACCGCTCGCGGAAAGTTAGTTAGTGAAATGATGAAATAATGAAATTTATTCAGCACTTAGGTATTTACATACACTTGTACTTGTCAAAATTACACTGTATAAGATTAAATCTAACAAAAGTATTACTCAAGTAGATAAAAACATTGTTATAATTATTTGATCTTACAGCATTTTTAATCAGTCTGTCCGTCTGTCGAGCGATAAATGACAAATGTACACATTAGGTGTAGTAAGATGCCTTAAAGGTAACAGGTCTAAAATTAAAATTTACTTCCAAGAATCCGGGTTATTAATCATATACCAAGTTGTTTTATCTTATTTTCGGATATTTTTTGACGTGACAACGTTTTATAATTCGATGGAGCTGGCTGCACGCACGAAAAAACATGACTCATGCGGCGATGTACCCCGGCATTACCTCGCTCTGAGTCTTTCCATTTAAGGCTTGAAGTGCAAGCGAGAGCGCGGAACGAGCGACAAAGAGGCACAATCGGCCTCCGCGTTCTTATGACGTTGTCACTAGGGCTTTCAGTCTCGATGCATTCCTGAGTCCCGGGAAAAAAAAATGAGACTAGGTGTGGTCTCGAAATTCCCGGGGAAAACGAGACTTTGGAGACTATTTCAAAACTAGGTTTTCTTACTTATAGGCTATGCAATTAGAAAGTAAAAAAAACATGATATTTTAATCAAGTACTTTATTAAACGAACGCAAATTAAAAAAAAAATCATTTGTTACAGTTTTTTTCGTTTTTGTAGTGGGCACGTAAAAAACAAAGAGCGTTTAATGTCGTTTCAGACAGAGAGGACCTTATTTTGTTACAAAAGCAACCCGCGTTAGAAAAGGCTCTTTCTGATTCTACACCAGTGGGGGGAATAGATATTAAATAGTTGTAGAAATAATTTAGGTATTTTCCTTTGTCGCCCCCATTTTCAAAGAGAGTTTTTTTTACGTGCAAGGTTGTTTGCAAGTCATGGGTAGACATGGAAGTTGTATTCTGTCCTTTGTCTTCTTGGGGGTTTAACATATTATTTAGCTCACATTCCAGCTGTTCTTCTGTAGTTAAATTTGTGATCTTCGCAATCGTTGCATCATTGAAATAACTGGTATTTGCGGTATACTTGTCAGATTTGTCAGTTGTGGATGTGGATTTATTTAACCTTTCGTACATTTTATGTGACTCAAGTCAAGTCTCAAAAGTCTCATTATTCCCGTGACCGAAAATGTTAGTCTCGAGTCTCGAAAATACCAAAAAATCGCCGAGACTCTCGAAATTTTCAAGACCGAGATTCCCAGGATGAAAGCCCTAGTTGTCACGTTCAACTATCGTCAGTAAACCGACTTTACAGACAACCAATTTTTTTCCTTCTTTGAAAATATTTGTGTAGTTCCAAACTTAACTATTTAATTCGACATCAATTATATAGGACCGTAAGTCATATAGTTCATATAATGACTTTCTACTCGTTTTATCACCCGTAAAATTCTTCATGAATGCTATTGAAGAATACTATAATAGTTGTATTGAAATAAAAATAATAAATTGATAAATATTTGAATGCTATCAAATAACTCATCTGTCTGCATCTCATGTCTCGTATTATTCACGATAGTCATGCGAGTGACACGATATATTTTACGTTTTAATGTTTTCAAACCAATCAAATTACTATAAAGTCCTTTTATCTCTGTCCCTCTCAAGTATCAACTAACTACGCAGTAATGTGCCAGGAAATATATGTAATCATTGTCATATCATGATTACGTTCATAAAAATATATGAAAATAGTTTGTTTCTCTTGAATAGTCATCCAACACTAGCTTCCGATACACGCCATATTGGCATATTTTTTTAAAGCATGCAGACTTTATATTTGCTTATGCAAACACCATAGGATAATTCACATGAAATGATCGAAATTAAACTATGAAAATCCCTTATGACTATCTAACATCTAGTCCCAGCACAAGACCCCCTGGCCGTTGCACCTGTGCGCAGTGTAAGTGAAATATGATGTTAATGGCAACACCGTTAAGCGTGTTTATTGCGACGTGTGCTGCAAATTAATGCGCCGCCAACACGTTTAAAGTACAAAGACTGCTTTGTAGCGGCAAGTCCACATGAGCAGCGCGTGTACACTGCCGTACGTCCAATCAGGGCGGATAATTACGTGCAGAGTCGCGAGCCGGTAGCTGCGGTCACCGCGCGCTCTCCATGCGTTCTGGTTCTTATCAAACCAATTTTACGCGAATAGTTGTTAAGACTCTAGTGAGGGGTCATACTGGTGATTTTAATGTTCATGTTAGTACTAGACAACCTCCGTGACGTAGCGGTATAAGTCTTGCTTTGAGTCTCGGAGGTCGAGGGTTCGATCCCCACACCAGAAAAAAAATCGTTGTGTAAATTCTAAGATTTATTTCCGGGTCTAGTTATTTGGGGGACCATTCACTATGTTCAGGAGTGGCGATACGGGCTGATGATGATGATTAGACCAGATATGATAGACCAGAATCACACTAAGAACACGTCACGTCGCGCTGAATACAATATATTTGATTTGACTCTACATGTGTCGTTTCATCAGGTCGCGTCGCGCTTTAACAATATGTTTCCGCCTTTATACTTTATTAGTGCAGTGTTCGTGATACCTACAACAAAGATAAATATGATACGGGCAACGTGATTAACTGGGCATTATTAATAAGGACCGGCCATTATTAATAATGCCCAAGAGCGACGGGCAAAGTGATAAATTCATCACTTTGAGCGACAATTATTAATAATGCCCGACGGCCCGCGGTCCATGTAATAAGTCAGAGTTTGAGATAGCTTGAATTTATCACTTGGACCGGGCAGTATGAATAATTACCTACTTGTAGCCGGGCAATATGATAAATTGGTTTAGGTTTAGGTTATTTTTTTTTACCACCTAAAATCCTTTTGCGCTGCTCATATAACATTTTGTAAGTTTAATTTCATTTAATAAAACAAAAACACAACTTTTCACCTATTTTATTACTTTGCCCAAGATAGGGTGGGCATTATTCATAATGGCCGGGGAAAAGTGATAAATCATGCTGTTTTAATCACATTGCCCAATTGACTCGGGCATTATTAATACAGACCGGCCATTATTAATAATGCCCGGACTTATCAAATTGCCCGTAACATATATATAATAAAATTACTAGTTACTGATAAGTTGACTAGACTACACCGGTGGCCTAGTGATTGCAGTAGCTGCTTCTGACACATGGTGTTCTGGGTTCGGTTTCCACCCGGGAGAATTATTAGCATGAACCACAGATAGTTGTTCTGAGTATGGGTATGCCCTGTGTCCGTGAATAAGTGTCTGTAAAGACCTACGCGTCAGAGGACTTCATTTCGCAACGGCAGGAATTGTCTTTTATTAAAAAACAACAACATACATACATATTTTAAACATACTTCATGTGAATATCAACTTTTATTAATCAAATTAACACTAGTAAATTAATCAATTCCATTTGAAAACAAAAAAATCAAAATGAATAAAACTTCGATTCTGTTACATATCAATAATGTGAATGACTCGTCAATTATAACAAAAGTGGCAGTACAACATGTTGCGAGCAATTGATACGTGTTAACGAGCACAAAAGTACCTCGGTATTTCAACAATGATATTTAATTCGATTGGCCGTAGTTATTGTTAATTCCAACTTTTATGTTAATAATAATGGCAGTTTGTAACGTCTGAAAAAGGGTATATGATTATAAAACCCAGTCTTACTGGTAGGTACGAGTTCTGTAGGCGGCCAGCATTACCCGTGTAATCACTGTTATCTCTGAATTAGCCGCCCATTGTGTCGCCCAAGATAGCGGCAAATTAAAACGAATTCAAAAGTAGCACGCACCGGGTCGAGTCGCCGCCGATGTCCACGCGACAAAGCGGCGCTGATAGAACTATCGCGGAGTTAATTAAAACGTCCCCTTGTCCGCCGGCGGCGCGGTGCCACCTACGACTTGTTCAGGTAATCAGCTCAAGGATTTATTGTTACTATTTTGTATTGTGCATTTATTTTAAGTTTTCATTTAGATAACTGGCCGACTTACGTTTATGTTTTAGTTATTGTTTGTTACATAATTGTTTTGAGATGCTGTTTCATGTGTGAGGCTTTCCAAATATGCAAAAAACATCGCTTAGGGTAGTTATAAATCCTATAGTTTATTAGGTGTGATCTAATTACTTCAGACTTCATGAAATGTAGATATTGAATGAATAATGAATTGTGTACATTACACCAACGAACTCTCTATTTTCTTAAATTTGTTGTTTCAGTCCGAGTGCTTCATATTTCTGTAACACACGAGTCTGTTGTATCAGCTTCCGTATTGTATAGATTCTTATGAAAGTATACAGTCAACACATAACATACATAACCCAAGTACATAGTTTTCTATCCGCCTTACTTTCCTATTTATTATTAGCATTAGACTATCTATTTTCTGATAAATGGATTTCGGATTTATCTCATGTCTTGTGAATGTTTGATGTGAGAGTTCGTCTAGTTAGGATAAAACGTGATGTGAGCTTCACATAAGTAGTGGCGTCATTGTGTGGCTCAGTCATATTTGCGGTAGATTACCCGCCGCGAGCTGATACGCGAGTTATCGTCGAAAGCGCTCATAATATTCCACATTTGGGACCTTCCCGCCCGACTCCACAAATTTACTCGTCGCCGCTGAGATATGAGGGAAAACGTAATCGAAAAGTGGAAATATTCGAGGAGCAGATGCCTTTAAGTGTTGGTCCGGCGCGTGGCCTAACGAACGACGCCCTAACGCCATGAAAAATGATTTTTATAGTGAAGACCCGCTTGTGCTAACTTGAAAATTGGACACACAAATCTATTTGATATCTTATTACGGCCATCAGTACGCTTCAGTTATTTAACTAACCTGTTTGTTACACATATGCATGAGGCATTAAATAAACTGTATAAAATAAAGTAAGTAACCTTTGCCTATGTGATATAAATGGAACTCGTTCATGACGTCATCGGCCGTAACTCAGTTAAATGAACTTCCGTGTTTCTGTTTGACGAGAGCTCGGCAAAGTAAATTCTCGATGAAACTTGGTGTAAATACGATAAAGTTTAATGCCGTAGAGATCGTGCGATGTTTTAATCTCAGCGTCACGCCTCAGTCTGCGGCCAGAAGAGGTTAAAAGTGCTAATTGAGGAATTCACCGCTACTTTGTTATTCGCCGTACTGTTTACAATACGCGCTCGACTTATTCTGATTGATGTTTAACCAAACAAGAGAGAAGAGTAGTAGGTAGCTGTGGAATTTAGCGCAGGACTACAATCGAGGTTCTTTAATTTGAAACGATAGCAGTTGAAATGGACCACTCACGTCCGAAAGAAATATTATTAGGCTGCTATTCTAGCAAAAAGCTCGGGATGTTTTTTGATTCTGCAGAACATTTTGATAGACGATGGCTCAGCAAAGAGTGATGACGTTCGTCCCACGTCCCGCGGGGCACATGCCGGCGGTCCCTTGTACACTAAACTTGAAGAGCGCTATCGACACTGACCGTAATAAAGATACGAATAGAAGCTCTATAAAACTCCAAGTTAAAGTAATGTTAAAGTAGATAAAATCGCGCTAAGTCGCCGAGAGGAGGTGTTTACGCAGCACTTTACGAGCGCCCACTGATGTGCGATTAAAGGGAACTTAATGAAAAAATGCTTCGCCGACCATCTGGATGTGGCTTATGTGTAGTCAAGTGACTCGATACAAACGTATAGGATACTATTAGAGTCAACGTTGTTTTGGTATTCAGGAGCGGTGCGGAACTTGTTGCATATTTAAGAAATTATTACAAAAGCCATGTTTGAACTGTTTCATTAAATGTTCGTGTAATGTAATATTTTCTTCTCTTTCTTCATTAAACATAGCCCATGTTACTGTTGGATAACGTTGCTTTCTAATGGTGAAAGATTTTTTTAAATCGGTCCACTCGTTCCGGAGCCTCTTCAAAGCAAACAAATAAAATTTCCTCTTTATGATATAAGTATCGATGTAATTGTATCTCCTAACCTTATGGTAGGTTTGAATACTTACAGGCGTAGTGAGCGGCGCAGGCGCAGTGCGTCCGGGCGAGGACACCGCCAAACTCGGCGCGCTGGTCGCTTCACCTGGAAAACACAAACATAACAAAATGTAATAAATGAATGAGTGTATTCAATTAAACCCGTACACATTTGTAATAATTATTACAGAAAATGTTAAACCGTCTTGTCAAGTTTTCTAACTGTTGGGTTGCATTTTCTTTCATTTAAATGCAACCAATTTTAATTTATTTACAACAAGCCGCCCGCCCCGGCTTCGCACGGGTGAACTTTTATAGCCTAGTGAAAGAATTATCGAAATCTGATTAGTAGTTTTTGAGTTTAGTCAAAACAAACATACAAAAATAACTTTTCCTATTTATCTGGGGGCACGGCAGTGCCCCCCCAAGTCGAGTAAGAAAAAAAAAAAAAAAAAAAAAATGTGCTCGGCCGTACCTATCTTTTCTCGAAGCAACTCAGCCGATTTTCGACCCCCTACAACTTCGTTGTGGATAAAGATAGGAGCCTGAATTTTCAGTAACTAAACAAGCTTTGTAAAACTACAGTATATTTCAAATTTCATTCAATTTGAACCAGTACTTTACGAATTATAACTAGTCAAAGTTTGGTATTTTCGGTAATTTTGTCACTCGCTCACTACTGACTGACCGATCATCAAAATGTTTAGGCACTTCTAGCAGACGTAGAAGCTTCAAATTTTGAGTATTAGGAGAGTTTAGTGTAAAACTCATGGGAAAATTCCAACATTTTGCAATTTCGGTCAAGTTGTTCAGTTTCATCAACTGCATTAATAACTTTGTTATTTCTTATAAATGTATAGGATTACAAAGTTACATTTGCAGTCAAAGAATCAGTGTACATGAGTATGTTTGATTTAATGGAGGAATAGGTGTAGATAGGGATCTAGATGTAATTATGTTGAAAGGTGGTGTCTAAGTGGTTAGGTTAGTTGTTTCAGAGACCTGGTTTTCTGCGTTCGATTCCCACCCGGGACAATTATTCGTCTGAAATTCAAACAGTTGTACTGAGTCAGGGGGTGCTTTGTTTTCGTGAATCTATTGAGCGGTGAGACTGTAAGTGTGAATAATTAAGATGCGCTAAATTTTGAAAGTGAGTTTGTTAAAACTTTTTTTAACATATTTTGAAAGGTTATTATAGTACTGAGATGGAATTCTCGGCAGCTGCTGCCGTTACTTATTGTTCAGAACTTGTTAATTGAATTGTCGTGCGAACTTTAATTGCACGATATATATTTTTTATGTTATAGATGGCACTGCTGTAGCTTTATGCGCCTACTGTAGGTGGCGCTACAGGTTTCTATTGTTCAATTACATGAAATGAATCTAAAACGCGGTAGTAAAGATATTCGAGTTACAGAATGAGATATTAACGCGGTGGCACCACACGGCACACGGTGCAGCGGGATAGCGTCAGGTTGAGTCAGCTGAGCTGTTAACGATGCCTAATTAAATCCTAATGTGAGCCACCGTGCCGCCGCGCCGGTCGATAGCGAGCGCTCCGGAGTGCGCGCCAAACACCTCATTTATTAACGATGGTTCAAAACGACGACGTCGTGTGACGGTTTTGTCTGGTTTAGAAATAGCTTAGGGACTTAGCGACGTCGGGGAACTTCGGAGGAATGGACTAGTTCGACGTCACTTTTGAGCTAGTTTTTGTTGGGACTGGGATCAGGAATGTTGTCTTCTTATCCCCCTGTGTTCTAATTTTAAAGACTGGAGGAGTTACAATCTCCGTAGCCTATCGTTATAAGACGTGCCTATTTGAGTGTAGTGAGCTCAATTCCTGTGCCAGTATAAAAATGTTACCACAGTTTATCACTTTTTTTTGGAATTTATAAACCTATGAAAGGATGTCCCCTGCAAGGTCGACCAATGAGTCGTATGTTGCAAACTGGAAGAAACCTACGAATGGCTGTAATACTATGTATCAAATAAACTATCTGTCTTACAAATTGTATCTTTTGATGCAGAGAGTATGGTCACATATATACTAGTAATATACCTAAAGATCACAAACTTTCATACGTAAAATATGATTTTAGATATAAATATAATATATTACAGTAGGAACCTACTTGGTTATCACTGAGTGTTTCCTTTTCAGGCAACACTAAATAGTTATATAAATATATTGTGCAGCTCTTATATTGTCTTGCGTATATTGTGTATTTATCGAGATTTTTTGCCAAAACAATATCCCGGTATGAATACCGGGCGCATCGGAGGTCCACAATAAATAAACTCATTCCGTATTCATGAGCGTGTCATGTTATGTGCAGGGGGGGCGGATGGCCCGCGGCCAGACGCCGTAAATCGTATCGTAATGAATGCCGTATTCGCTCCAATAAAAAGTCCCACATTATATGATAGGCGTTCGAATTTATGGAAACTCCATTGCACTTACCGAGGGAAAGCCTCGGTGTCGCCACTTTAGTCCATTACTTACTTATAAGTTGTTTATCTCCCATAGATACAAAATTTGTAATTATGTGATTGTCTTTTAGCGTATAAAGATTATGGATAAAATAATAAATTTAAAAAAACGAGTTATACTTTCTATGATAATGTTTAACGATGATTTTTTGAACTTTTGGAACTTGGCAAAATATTGTCCAAATATAGTAAAATAGGATAAGTATAGTGTCGCTGTATGAGCGCCGGCTCCACTGCGTGTCACGACGAATATTCAATGTGTACCCCACCGGCGGAGAATTTCAGCATTCCTTTCGTTTCTTTGATGTTGTCGCTATTTGGTGGAAAGAATGCAATAATTGTATGTACACACAAACGTTGTAGCACCATTCGATAGTTATATTCAACTTCGACCTTGGTGCCTTTCTCTGATAGAAGCTAATAAAGTATTTGTATTTGTATAGTTGTTTCGTAGGTGAGTAGTACGACAAACTGTAACATAGTGATAGAATAATGTGATAGGTCGAAAAAATAAAATACTTACGTATGGGTAAATTAAGGCTCGAGCACACCAAATGCGTATGCGTTACTACGGCGTAATCACGCCGTAGACACGCGCGTAGCTACGGCGTAACCCGATGTCACACCGGGTTACGCATACGCTTACGCATCCGAGCCGAGTACGCAACGCACATGGCCTATTGCGTACCCGGCTGCGGCAGCCATATTTTATTCTGTTTTCGAAGGTTGTGTTGTGCACGATGTCTGACATGACGAGGAAGAAGAAATATTAATACTATTGTGCCAGAATAATCCTGCGGAATATATATATTTATACGATGCATTTTTGTAGAATTTACTTTTTGGATTGTAGATACATTCATAAATACGCACAATTTCAATAAGTTTTTCTATTCATTATAAAAACAATACAAAACACCACTACGTGCCAGTATATTTGTAAAAAACTACAACTGACTGCAAGTTACGCGCGTAGGGCTACGCACAGCAAAGGTACGTGCGTGTACACGTACCTTTGCTGCTCGGTGTGACGTCCAATAAGGCGCGCCATTGAATACAATGTCATCATGCAACGTTGCCGCTCTGCTCCGCGCAAGGTACGGCGTAGGTCACGCAGTCAGTTTGTGCCTTGGGAGCTGCATTGCGTAGGGCTACGCATTACGTCTACGCGCACGTCTACGTTACGCAAGCGGTGTGTCCTGTCTCATACGGTTCCATACATTACAAGTCAACGGTACGTGCACGTCTACGCTTACGTCTACGCATACGCATCCGGTGTGCTCAAGGCATTAAGGCTCGAGCACACCAAATGCGTATGCGTTACTACGGCGTAATCACGCCGTAGACACGCGCGTAGCTACGGCGTAACCCGATGTCACACCGAGTTACGCATACGCTTACGCATACGCTTACGCATCCGAGCCGAGTACGCAACGCACATGGCCTATTGCGTACCCGGCTGCGGCAGCCATATTTTATTCTGTTTTCGAAGGTTGTGTTGTGCACGATGTCTGACATGACGAGGAAGAAGCAATATTAATACTATTGTGCCAGAATAATCCTGCGGAATATATATATTTATACGATGCATTTTTGTAGAATTTACTTTTTGGATTGTAGATACATTCATAAATACGCACAATTTCAATAAGTTTTTCTATTCGTTATAAAAACAATACAAAACACCACTACGTGCCAGTATATTTGTAAAAAAATACAACTGACTGCAAGTTACGCGCGTAGGACTACGCACAGCAAAGGTACGTGCGTGTACACGCACGTACCTTTGCTGCTCGGTGTGACGTCCAATAAGGCGCGCCATTGAATACAATGTCATCATGCAACGTTGCCGCTCTGCTCTGCGCAAGGTACGGCGTAGGTCACGCAGTCAGTTTGTGCCTTGGGAGCTGCATTGCGTAGGGCTACGCATTACGTCTACGCGCACGTCTACATTACGCAAGCGGTGTGTCCTGTCTCATACGGTTCCATACATTACAACTCAGCGGTACGTGCACGTCTACGCTTACGTCTACGCATACGCATCCGGTGTGCTCAAGGCATTAACCTATTTAAAATGTGCGTTACCAATATTTGTTTTTAAGAACAAAAATGTTCACAACATAAATTAATAAATAATAAAATATATCCGTTTCCATGTTGAATCAGTCTTTGCACACGAATACTAATGAAAATATAACAATGCAAGCTGATATGTATTTTAACAAAATCGTCTCCATATTTCGGTCGTTGTGCCGATAAAATACTTTTTTTTTTGTACTTTATAAGAATTTTCGAAGAAACTAGGTTCATAGCATAGAGTGTTTTTAAGTTACAATTTATTTTTCTGACGGACATTACGCAGTTAGCCACAAGACTACTTTGTTACTTCACCGGGCATAAAGGCAAGCAGGGCTCCAGCCTAAATAAATTCTTTAAAAACAACCGCGGTCGCTGGCATTGAAGGATCATAACGTTTCTTAGAGAGGTTGTATAATATATATAGGCAAGAGTCTACGGGGCCTCTTCGCGGACCTCTCGGACTTTGGGGTGTATGAGGGCATCGGAAGGTTCTTTGCAAACTAAGGGTCTGGAGTGAAATTCGTTATGGACACTAGTATGGTTAAATCATAAACCGTGCAGGATCAATTAACCCTGAGTCGTAAAGAAATGTAATATGAATTTTGCTGCCGTTTTCTTACTCCATTTTTTATCTCTTTTTGCTTCCTTTATTATTAAATTCCTTCCCCTAGAAGGCACTTTAACTGAGGCCCAGGAGTCAGTGGGCCTCAGTGCCCTTGCATTTTCCTACGTTCCATTGTAGATAATGTGTCAAGAGAGTTGAAGATATACCTACTGTTATGTATGAATGAAATAAGTTAATTATATCTCTTATCCTAATTGTTCCCGAATTCAATAATAGTATAACCAATAACATGTTTGTATAAATAAAACATGCACAACCCTTTACCATGTCAAAAGCCCAAACAAAACGACAACCAAATACACGCAATATTTGTACACGAATATGTTTTCAACAAAAGATATTAAAAACCACGTTTGATGTTGCCAATATTAATATTGTCGACAAAAAGTAATGTTGCGTTAACATTTATAAAATATATAAATAAAATGGTGCACCGAGGTCAATCAGCGGAGCGGAAGCGATCGCAGACAACCGCGGAATTTATTAGATTCCCGCACAAAGACGCCCCGCGCATGTTATTAATATTGTGGGGTCTAGCGCCGCTGATACTGGGACACACCGAATTATTGCACAAAAATGCATTTTAACAAAGTAAATAGATATTTACGCTTATTTCTTGTTGATGTAGCTACAATGTCTTTATATTTTATGTAAAAGTTATGGTTTTAATAACAGGATTTCTAGAAGTGAAAAAATATGTACTAGTCTCCATTATACAGAATTATATTTAATATGTTTATATCGGATCATGAAACTTTTGAATTTTTATTTCAACAATAAATCATGTTTGATAATAACCGGCCTACCACGCAAATATATTCAACCTTCCGCAATAGACAGAAGCTATACAGTAACAAACCCCGTAATAAAGATTGAATCTCCCCAAACCCAAAAACGCGTCACCTAGCCGATGTATTCACACTGCCTATAACAGCTACGCCGTAGCACGTAGCGCGTAGCATCGTAAATTTGGCGTTCACGAAAATAAGGCACCGCACCTGACATCTCGTCAACTCAATAAACTGAATGAAGCTTCGATACAATCATGCGACAACCATTCAAGACGAATATTGAAAAATGTCGCCGGGCGCGGGGCGGTAGTGTCAGGGCGGAGTGGTGGGGAGGGGGGGGGGCAGGAGGTGACGCTAGGTATATTCATGAATATTGATGCAGCATCGTGAATATTCAGTGGCGACACTCGCAATTGAAAACACACCGCAAAGTGCGCCGCCCGCGCACACTAGCTTCCGCACCCGGCGCCGACTAGCTGCCGACCTCAGCTCGCGACACAGAAACTATTAACATCTCACGATAATCCTTATTTACCTCGTGTAACATTCTTAAAGCGGCGATGTTCTCAATCGAATAATATTTAGAGAAACCTCGAGCGATTGTGTTCCGATAATAAGGGATGATCCGCGGCAGAGTTTAGTGAGCGTTTGAAGCTCTTTGTGATGCGCAGATGTTATAACGGGTAAGCCGCGACGCTCACTGCGACATGTAGCACGTATACTAAGCCATCGATCACGTGTGTGTTACAGTCGCAGTAACAAAATATTTTAATCTCATTTATGAACAGATTCTAATATAAATTAGCATGTACAAGGAGATATGTCCGCCAGATTTTTGGCTCTAAAGTGATGGTCATTAATAGTTTTAATAAGTAAAACTTATATTTCTGAGCTATTGTAAACCTTCTAACGTTTAGTGTCATGGGGTAAGAATCCACTCATTGTATGGTCTGCATAACCTAATGTTCATTAGTGATAAACATTTCGAGATTTTCATACAAATTTTCCTCTCTTTTCTATCCTTTTATGGGCGGGACTTCAAAGAATCCTTTCGTTTCAGATATAAAGGTTATGTAGAAAATACTCAGTTAGTCAGGAGACCGCATTTATAATTAATATTAAATATACAATTCAACTCACACTTAATCCGCAACACCATTATAATATGCAAGTATTTAATACGAAAGTTATCAACTATAATTTTCGTATGACTTAACTACACTTGAGACAGTCTCGTGGAACACATAAAATGAACGGTAGTTGAGGAAGAGGATAAATTAGTTTAATACGAGTAGGTATCAGCGCGCGGCGTCAATCAAACACACCCGTTAGTGTAACTGCGTTCACTCCCGGCGAGCCACAGACCACCGCCGACCAGATGTCTTACTACACACATTCGGTATTAATGGTATCAATTACATTTTCATCAAAAATCAGACTTTATATTTGTAGACGATGCTCTTTTATAATACATGGCACACAGGTATTAACGCGATAAAATTACTTTTTTATATTACCCGACGTTTCGATCAAGTTACATTGATCGTGGTCGCGGGCAGACTCGCGTTAACCTGTGTGCTATGTATTATAATTATGATACGCGAAAGTTTAAAAGTGTATGATGCTCTTTTAGCTAAATATCCACGCGAAAAAGCTAAGTAAATCCGATAAAAATAAAAAAAATATCACGGGATATTTACACACTTAAAGACACAAAGCACAGGCTCAGAACTACTTTATTCTGGCTAGGAATCGAACCATGACCGAGTATCTGAAGGAATAATGTGTTCAATAGTGATTTTAAAATACTGTGTCATTTTTTTATAGTTTTCAATTCTATCTTAAGCGACAGATATAAAAACATAATAAGAATGGAACAAGCACTGCAGCCAGTGTGTTATGTCCAGGTCATTATGTTAGTCAACACTTTCGTTGTGTGTTTATAATGTTTCTGTTAAAGGTTGTTCGTCAGTGATATACTACATCATATCTACAAAACCGTACATCTTTTCTGTATTTCTTGATCTATGGCCGCCAAGGATTATAGAATCCCTTCCTGAAAACCTCCGGCGCGGTCCGCATTAATTCCGCAATAAACTAACAACGGCGCCCAAGGTGCGGAGCCGTCGATACGCCGCCGGGGCCCACCTATTAATGAAGCCAATTTGAATAAACTCTGCCACATTACCGCGGGGTGGGAGGGGCAAGGGGGGAGGGAGTGGCTTCTCCGAACTGGTTACGCGATCAATGGAACTTAACTAAACTAACTATGTACTTAGAAGTGCGGTGCACGCTGCGACTGCCTCGCTGGTCCAGCGATCATATGTCCAACCGTAACTAGCTTTTATTTTTATTGGACAAGCCCGAAACCGCGTTCGGTGGTAATTCACACGTGTCTCGGAGAGCACGTTGAACTGTCAGTTCTGCATCTGACCTCTTACCGGACGAGTCGGAAGAACCCTCCCAACGAATTTTATGAGTCAACTAATAGCACCTGTTTTACTGTTCTATAATAAATGTTCCGCGCAGAAGGCTAATCTCTTTAAAGATTACCTTCCGTGGCCAAAAATGATAATGATGGCGTCCCATCATGGGATAAACCAAGTAATGAATTTTGATAAGTCTTTTATCATGAAGGGATTATTTAGCATATTAAAAGATTTACTCAAATAAAGCATTTAAGTGTCCACTAAACCTCATCAAGTATAAATGTTATATTTAGCATTAATTATGTACGAAAAGAGATAGTTAGTAAACATATTATGGAACGTCAACAAAACGTTTTCAACGTATTAAGGTATTATTGTAAAAAAATATTTTCCATGTCATTACTAAGATATATTTATTAACAATATGAAGTGGTAAACAGTCGATGTGATCTATTGGCCACTTCTTTTCCAACACTGCTTGCATTTATTAAAGAAGCAGTGATCACTTAATCACTTTCCTCAAGGTTGACGCGTCGGTCCGGGGGGGCGGAGTCGACGGGGGGGGGGATGCTCCCACCAATTAATTATTATTTCTTGTGTCCTGACTTACGCTGGCCTCCGTCTTTGAATGTAGTGATTAATCAGGTTTTTTCCCTCTGTAGCTAAATCTCGGCGCGGTTGATCTCAGCCGCTGTGCTGTTATTTATGTGAGGGTGTGTGTGGAGCCGCGCGGGTAAGCGAGGGCGACTGCACTGTGTGGACGGGGAATAGCAACATTTGTATTACTATTGCTTTAAAGAATTTAAAATATTAAAATTCCGAGTTGAGAATATGAACATTCAACTTTTGTTCAAAATATTTGAGCACATATAAAAAGACGGTAATAGCATTCGTATACAAAAATTAATTTCTAGTTCATGTTATTCTTAAGGTCTTCTATCTGTTAACGTTTATAAGTGTACTAGCTGCAACCTATGCTTGTCCCGCGTTGAATACTCTGCTTCACGTGTCGTGGGACGAAGCGTGACGTTTTGTAGTTTGTATACCTATGCCTACCGCTATGCCTTTTAATACCTATCCCTATCCCCGTGCCAAATCTCCTCCAAATTCTTCGTATCCATACATTTATTTAGTTTTATTTAAATAAAACTGTCTTATATATATATGTAGGAACAAGTAAATACTGAAACTTGCTTCTTAAACGAATCCTACTTGTAGTTTTAGACTCATGCGTAATTAGTGAAATTATAATATTTGTGGAATACTACAAACTAGCAGTAGTAACGTGGTTTGCTCGGTGCTACCTCGAGGCGTGTTTGTTCTCCTCCACGTGCCCTCACAAATAAGAGCTCGGGTTATTAAAACGCCGTCGCTCGGGACCGCTGCCCGCTCCGACACACTAAATTAGAAAGCTCGTGAAAAATGTCGCCCTTAATTTTAAAGAATCATCTCTCAGATGTATTTGCTTTGTTTGGGAAACAACTCGATTTTGTTCGCTTTAGAAATACGCTGGACTTTCGAAGCGGCCGATGTAAGAGCCATGCCGTACCTACATTGTCAAATGCCATTAGGAGAGGGCTGCTGTTTTAACCAGATTAAAAGATATTTTTGTGTACTGCTTTATTTTACAAAAAAATCATAATTGAATGCTAAAGACTTGATTTTTTCGTATAATTAATGACACTTTATAAAATTTGAAGAATTAGTTAACGAGTTAAAACCGAAACGATTTGACAATATTAAAATGTAGTCGAATGATTATAAAAGCATGTGCGTGTAGAGGAACGGGTGTTGGTGTTCTTCCACACAAAGGGTGGGTTTTCCTCGCCGAGTAGTGTGCCAGGGGACCGGTTGAGACTTTGGAAATAAATGAAATGGCATGCGAATTTTACTTTACATCTATTGCGCGATGTATGATGCATGAAGTTATGATTAATTGGCGTCCACCGTTACGTGCAAACAAATGTTAACAAAATATAACTTTTACGTGTAAGTAAATCATCATTCAAACATTACATTATATTCGTAGCTGCTGCACTCATCGAGCATTAGTATTTAGTAGTACGTACATAATGTTAACAATGTGTTAACATTCAGTTCAGTGACACTTATATAATGTTCGACAGAGCGCTGGCGTCGCGCTGCAGCTTACAGACATTTCAGCTAAATTTAACTCGCGTATAAAGAATGCAAGCGCCGAGGAACTTCCACTTGTTTATAAGATGTATTTCGGTCTCTAAGTCTTAGTCCGCTCTAAAGAAACTTCGAGAAAGAAAATTACTTTAGCCTTAGTGTTATTTTCTATCAAGTGGCTGGATTTGCAATACAAAATTTGGAAAAACTGGTTTATCATTATCATCAACATGAGATTATGTAGATACGTTCATTGAAGGTATTTTACAGTTCATTGGTTACATGTAGCATGTGGACTGAACGCAGTGTAGTGTTCTTTGTAATATTTACTTGTAGGTACAGCTGCTGCGGGTTGTAGTTCTGGTTTCATTGTTATTTATAGATAAGACTACTCCAAATAATTTAGACCTTTTTGACGTCAATGAATCCCTCCAGACGAAGTTAATACATTGCTGAACAATAATAAAATAAACGATTCTTCTGCTTATTTCCTCTTGAGTTAGGTAATCCTTCGAAGGCTTACACATATCCTGTAAGTGGGAGCGGGAGGAGAGAAACACACCTCCCCCCTGAAACCTCGTAAGTACACGTAGTATATGAAACTTGTTCAACCTAACGATAGACCACTCCATTGGCAAATATCTTGTTGCCCTATTAATATGTGAATCTCAGGACACAGGGTATCCTGGTGGATGGTGTGGGATCCAGAGAAACTAGCCAAAAAAATTGCTGTATGTTGTTATTGTGTTTTTAAACAACAACATAGATTGAAACTACGCACTAACATTTAGTATTGTTGTTTATGTATATACATACGAGTTTAGTAGAATAGGTATCGAAAACATTTTTTTAGACATGATTTATAAAAAAAAACTATTATGTTTATTTATCACTTAGGTACATTTAACAAAAATTTAGAAAATCCAAAATTGCACGACTCATGAGCACTCTCTAATGATTCGCATTTTGAGTCGTGCAATAGTAATAATAGAAAAAAAAATTATTAGCCGTACAAAATATTAAAGGTAAGGAAAGGAACAACTTTTTTTTTTCAAATTTAATTCCGCGGAATTTTAAACTGATCATGCGCACTGGATATACGCCAGCAACAGCTGTCATGCGCGTCCGTAAAATATTTACTAAATATAAGCACTCGTGTATTATTTGTTAATTTTAGTTTTTCGTTAATAACAATTCAACGACGCTAAATAAGATAACCATTTTCAATACCAATCTCCGCATAGCAGATCTAAAGCTATTAAAAAAAATGATTAGATTAATTAATTTTGACGCCAGCTATCGTGTTTCAAACGAAAAAAAGTGTTGATTGACGGGATTTTTTTTTCTATTTCTATATTTTTTTCCGGTTCTGTTATCTTAAATATATTTTACTAGTGACAGAATTATTCTCCATTAATATATCTATAAAATGGTGCGCAGATTGAGGAGATTACGTGGATTACCAATCGAGAAATTAATTAAATAGTCGCGGAACCGAGGCTAAACGAATTTTTCGGTAGTAGAGCACTCTCTAATGCTTCGCATTATGAGTTGTGCAATATAACAAATTCATCCCATTCTAAGGGGAATAAGAATGATTTCACACAATTTAGAGTTTTCGTAACTAATCAATCCAATCGATATTTTAAAAAGTAGACTAAACTAGACACCATTTTTTTGGGAGCTTTTGAAACAACTCGTAAAATTAAGTATCTAAACTACAAACAAACGTGGGCTTAATACTGAACAGATAGATTTTCCGAGACGCATCGAGCATCAATCTCCGTCGTGAAACAAATGAGGTGCGACGATAGCGCGCAACCACACACATCACTACGTATGAACACCACCGGCCATCATCATGATGCGATAATTAATCTGTCTCTGGGTCTTATTGGAGTATGAACATTATGCTCCTAAATATAAGACTTATATTACATTGCGTATGTTATAGGAGATTGTGACTTAAGAACTTGGAACTCATTTTCGAGAAGTGTGTACACATTAAGAATGAATGGACAGAAATTTGAAATGAAGGTATATTTCCAACTTATAATATATCGCTTAACCCAACACGACCGTTGTACTATAAGCCCCGGTACTGCGTGTTATTGCTCGACGCACGCATGTGCTGAGCCGCAGTGGTTGTCTTTGCCTCTAATCCGACTTACGCCACTCCGGCACAATATTAGTTCGTCCCTAATCGTGTTGGCCATTCGACTTAGCGGATCGCGTCAGTTTGTGTAGGAGCGACCGACGTTCTTCTCAGACTGTTTCAATAAACAGATAATTTCGTTTCGTGTTTCGATTGCGGAGATTAGCAGTAATTGCGGGCTTTATTTAGATTTGGCTCTGTATTTTGTTTTGCTGAATGTGATCGTAATTGAACATTTCTGTTGCCAAGCGATATAGTCCACGGGCCGGGCATTGGTTTTTGGGAGTTTCTATCGTCGCAGTTCACACTCCGAGAGAAATATTTTCGTAAAATAAAAAAATGCTTGTCTGATTCTGTACACCGTGCATTGTATAGCACCATTGCGATCAACAATCTCAAAAGAGGCAGTAGATGTACTAGATTACGGATGGACATAAAACCGCTGAGAATCGAATGAAATGTATTTAAAATGATTTAAACTTGTATGACTCAGTGGGTTGAGTGGCAATTCAGCCAACAATAGCTTAGAACATGTATCTAAATGCCACATAGCGAGAAACAAAAAATTGAAACCCAATTTTAATGGAGTTTTTCTTTGATAAAAACTAAGTGAGCGGCTGCCGGCGAGCGAGCTGACGAGCTGCAACGATACGGGACTCGTATTGAACTGCGCCGCAGTTTGGGACATATTTTTTTCCAAATCCATTAGAAAGTCTTTTGCCTGAGGTACCACGTTTGTGACGTGCGGTTGTTAAATTGAAAATAGCATTTTAGGAAACTTTGTATGAGACATTTTTTTAGGAAATAACACTGTTTCATCACATTAGTATAATAATACTAGTTATTAACTTTTTATTCATAACGACAATATATTTTTCAGATAATTTTGTTAGGTTATAATGATACGCTCGTTTCTTTTGTAGGAAAAGAAACGGACGCATCACGAGAACAAATGCAGCAACCAGTTTAGGACATGGGCGCTCGGAGAATTACTGACAAGAAACTCAGAAGAAACCGTATATTTTAATGATAATGTTGGATTTTTTAAATTGCTACATAATCTGAATTATATTTCCAAGCTGTTTTGCCATTAAATAATTAGACAGGTACTTTATGATGTCCTTTTTTATACCTCTACATTTAAGTTTTGATGGCAGTAGTTTATATCATTCTCATTTCCACGAAAAAAAACAATACACAAAGTAAACTTATTCAAATTTAATTTCCCTATGTTCGAAACTTCGAAAACGTGTAGAGAAAAGTTTGCACTGTATTGTATTTTCTACGCAACATATCAACCCGACGGGCACACGCGCGGAGAAGCATTACAATTGGGCATTGCTGAAATTTATATAAAAACAGTTTCTCATAAAACACATTAATTATTCAAGAAAATAAACTAAACCTAATATTTTATGTAATAAATAAAATATAAGGAAAACTGAACACAATTTCCCGACTATTCAAAACATTGTTGTTGTATGAAAAACACATCAACATTTTTGATTAAGCTCGAAAGAGGCGACTTATCCGAAGGCTTTCAAATATTCATTTTAAGCGCATAACAAGGGGAGCCGTGGGAGAGAGGCGGTTTAAAAGGCAATCCTCATAAAAGCTTAATACACAGCGAAGTGGTACCGGACACAGCCGTGGTGACGTCACACGTCTCTTTGTACCATAACGCGATTATATAGCCTCACATTACACATATTTGTAACTCCTGAGTCTACTTAATTGTTAAGTGCTCTTAGACTATGACGTGTGATGTTTAACGTTGAGAGTCATACAAACAAGAGCCACATGGCAAATGTACTGCATAGCACCTGCAATACGAACGCAACCGGATTGTTTATGGAACAGCTTATTTCTTCTTTAATTCATTTAAGCCTTTATTAATTTAGGGCATTTTCGAGAATATAAATTATTCTACAAGATTTTTTATGCAATTTAAACCTAGCAAACCTACCAAACTAGCAAACCAATTTAAATCAAGTAATAGTAAAATACTCTTTATTGTACACCAGGAATAATACAAAATAAATTGTGCATAATAATAGCAAAGTACAAGTGGCGGTCTCATCGCTGCTGCGATTTCTTCCAGACAACCTCAGCACGAACATGTTAGAGAGAAATCAGAGCTGGGTAGTATGGGTGTAGCAACATAACTTTAATAACTAGGTTAGCATGGATATCGCCCTTTTAAAGGAACAAAATTATAAATAAAACTTACAATAGTTGTTGGGTATTAGGTCGGGCTCGGCGTCGTCCAAGTCGTTGCCCTTCGGCGGCGACACGACCGGCGGCGGTTTGGCTTGCCGCGGCCGCCGACGGCGACGCAGCGACACGGCGCACGCGCCCGCTATCAGTGCACAGATCGCACCCGCGCCCGCTCCCGCTGCACCCACTAGGCCGCCCATGCCGAGGTGTGCTTCTGACGCTGTAATGTAAAACACTGTAGTTGAAAATTCAATACTGTTTTTGCAGCTTCTAAAATTATATTCCTATCCCTTATAAATGAGCATTTATATAAACTAGCGGCACGCCCCGGCTTTGCACGGGTGGACTTTTATTTTAAACATTTTGGGATAAACATATATGGATTGGCTCAGACTGATCATAGTCTTAAAAATCTTGTAGCCACGATCTAACCCGAAATCGAAAATTTATCTTCTGTTGCAGTGCCACGGCTTATATTAATATTTCGTTTAGATTGATATCTTCAACTCGTAATATCTTTTTAATGCAGTTACCGATTTTAATAATTCATAAAGTAATCTACAGGTACTGAAATAGTCTTAACATTTGAATAAGGATTAATATGACGACATGAATAACGTGGTCTTTTGGGCATGGTCTGGTTTTTGTTAAAGTTTCTTTCAAATAATAGTTATAGTTACATAACTGCTATAGACAAATGGTATTGTGAGTTATTTTGTAGATATTGCGTTATTTAATATTGTAGAACTTTTTTTTGGTTTATAATTCATAGTATCCGCAGCGCATGTGATGAAGGACATTTTATGGTATTTTTTTCATACTTTGGCTTACATTATTAAAGTTTTAGTAAGGATCTCTAATTGGTTCTAGTAAAACATATAGCCTTTGATACTCAGGGATAACGTAGCATTTTAATGATGAAAGAATTATCAAAATCCGTTCCGTAGTTTTTGAGTTTATTCGAAACAAAAATACAAACTTTACCTCCTTATATTTTATAACTAAAAACAATTAATCAATCGGCAATTAAAGCAAAGTTTCCACAGTGATATATATACATCCAACAGTTGCGAGCTGCGGGTTATTCATAATTATTATGAACATTCCCTCACAAATATATTAAGCAGTGAAATGGCCTGTTTACTTTCAATTATGTTCAAAGAGATTGTCGTTCCCCAGCGCCGAAGCTACTCGGGCTCCAGTAATTGAGCTCGATACATAACAACTATGTTTACCGTCGCTCCTTATCTTATGTCTGGTCAGCCTTAGCTCGGCTCACACTGAACGTGTTAGAAGCACGAAGAGTTGCACTTGTACAAGGGAAATTAATCCTTGTGTAGCGGTCCACTACCAACTCTGTGGCATAGCGGTATAAGTCTCAATTTCAGCCGCCGCAGGTTCAAGCCCCCGCACCGGACAAAAAAATATTTGTTCTTAAGATCTCCAATTTTATCCGACTACCCTCCGTGTTAAGCCGTTGGTCTAGTTAGTAATAATATCATCTACAACAAGCGTGTAACAAACGGGTAGCAGCGATTCCTTGCGTGTTACAATATAATACTGCGGTCAACGTCCCGCCTCCCCAACGTAGTGACTATGACAAAGCCCTCCCTCGGGAGGAGGCCTGTGTCCAGCAGTGGATTTTCTGCGGGCTGATGATAATGACGCATTGAAACGTCCCCATAACACCACGGGTTGCAGCTAGCGTATAACGGAGCTATGCAAACCGAGATCAGATTTCCCTGGACGTGTTTATCAATATGATGGATTGTACTACTTAACATATTATAATCTTCCGGCAGCACACCTCAGCTCCGAGGTGCTTGTGTGCATGGTGTATTGTTTCACTACATTCTATTATCCAAACAAATATTATGAAGAGAGATTTGTATTTTGGTTTTAATTAATTAACTCAAAAACTATATATACCTACTGGGGGCATTATGAGGCAGAATGAGGCTGGTGCTGTACCCACATCTGCTGCACTGGCTCTAGTTGTGCTTCTTTTACTTAACTTTATGTAGATAGGAGTCATTTGCCGAATTATACATAAAAAGATATAATATATATCAAAAATTCATCTTCTTAGTGGCACTTCACCATTTTAACATAACAGTAGTCATGTGGATATAACCGCTGTGCTTGATAAGGCGATGATAATAATAAATACGTTGTGAAAATATATTCCAAATAAATATTAAGTATAGTAATCCTAGAGTGGCTATACAGTAAGGCATGGAAATGCCGGTTTTATGCCGCCATATCAGTTACGGTTATACGTTATTTTAAAATCAAAATACTAAAGTTTCCGAGGTCGGGGTAAACCGGTCAAGGTTTTGGTAAACAATTTTTGAATATAAGTAGCAGTTTAAAATCATAATCAAATAATAAATTTATTCAGCACTTCGGTATTTACATACACCTGTACTTGAACTAGAATAACAATGTAAAAAAACACAACACGATTCTTTTTCTTACGGTATAAAGTTTGGAAACTAGGTACCACCAATCCTTACAATCGTTAGGCAATGTACTCCGTCCATCCATTCGTCGTAGATACCTCTTATCATCATACGGTTGTATCAGCACCGATCATAATTGAATGTTTTGTAAAATTAAAGTTGCATATAAGTAACAGATAATTGTCATAGTTTTACTACTAAAAGTCATAATCCCTCAATCTCATCGCCAGCGACCGCCCTGAGTCGTGGTCCTAGCCCCACAGGGGGCGCCCTCTTGCGCAGGTTGCTTAGTTTGTAGTTTTTAAACCATTTATTAACGCTGGAGCTCTGCTCGCCTTTATGTCCGGTGAAGTAGCAAAAGCCTGATAGCTACCTAACTAAGTCCAACAAAAAAAAAAGTCATTGTTTTACGATAAAAATAAGTGAAAAAGTGGAAAATAGAATCAAAAATTTCAATTACAAAAGCATTATAAACCATTTATATAACTACTGATATATAAAAATGGATGAATTTAATTAAAAGTGATTATTTAATAGTAGTTCTTATAAAGAGGCAGCTTAGTTGTCGGTTTAAATATCAAAATATGTGTCAATTTTATATAATTTATCTACAATTAAGATTATTAACGAATAATCTTAATTGTAGCTATAGACACATTCACACATACATTAAGACAAATTTGTCTAAATGACTATAATTTAAGGTTAATAATACATTTAATATGTATATGTATGTGTTGTTTACCTTGACGGTATTTATTTCATAACGAGTGCTTACAACTGAAGTGCACCTACCACTTTGTCTCTGCACCACCCAATGGTTGACTGGGAGAGAATGCCTCTGGCATTAAGTCCGCCTATGTATAGATATGTGCTAAAGTTTGAAAGAACGAAATAAAGTAAAATACTACTACTACTACAGCGGCTAGGTTGAAACGTTGTTTAAAAATAAATACTAAATAATTAAACGGCGGTCACATAAAGTGTGTGTGTTTCAATATAACATTATGTTCATCGATCACTGTCGGTCGACGTATCGCACCGCCGAGTATTCGTTTGTTGCAACCAAGGGACGGAGTCAAGATTCACCTTTGATATCAAAATACTCCAAAACATGGACCTCTCCCTAATGTACAGTAATCGGCGATGACCGTACATAATGACGTTTAGAAGAAATCGAATCCAGGGCAAATTACGAAGGAATCCTAAAAGGGGTGTCGTATCAATCCTGTCAATTCGCCTCGCAACCAGGGTCGATGGTCGCCGGTCGAAGCTGATATTAAAAAAGCTTTAACCCTGAGTCATGAGGCGAGAAATTGAACATACATGTGGTCGGCAGCGATGAGAACGAATTAGTTTTAACGCATCGATAGCTTTCCCTAAGTAAGGTCTAAAAGGATTCATATTTTCTGCACTGTTATTCTTACATAGTTCAGAGATTTTCTGGGCAGTAAACACGATTATCCATAAGAAATTAAATCCCGCGTTTCATTTCTGATGTTATCCATACTAATATTATAAATGGGAAAGTGTGTGTGTCTGTTTTTTGTCCGTCTTTCACGGCAAAACGGAGCGACGAATTGACTGTGATTTTTTAATTGGAGAGAGTTGAAGGGATGGAGAGTGACACAAGCTATTTTTTGGCTCTTTCTAACCCCCCACTTTCCTAAAATGGAGGGTGGAAGTTTGTACGGAGCATTCCTCAATTTTCAAGATAGAAAGCTAAAAATTGGTATGCAGACTATTTGTGACCAATAAAAAAATTGGGTATCATTTTTATATGGGACTTTACGCAGTTTTCAAGGTAGGAAGCTAAAAATCAGCACACAGACTCTTTATTATCAACGAAAAATAGCTGCCTTATTTTTTTTTTGAAGTCTTCCCCTAGCCCCTAAAAAAGAGTAATAAAGGATTTTGTAAAATTCAACCCCTAAGGCGGTGAAGAAGGGGGGGCATTTAATTATAAAGCCCATACGGGATTGAGAATTACGCGGGTGAAACTGCGCGCGGTAAGCTAGTTATATATAAAATTTTGCTATTTTACCGGGCATAAAGGCGAGCAGAGATCGCAGTTTCGTCGGCGTCAGACAATTTTTATAGTATCTTGGGTTGAACAGGGTCATATAAATCCGTTCATTCGTTTTTACGTTGTTCGCCAGACTATGGTATAATGTAGATCAACTGGCGAGGCCGGATGGCCTATTTTTATAATGCGGTAAAGGAAATTAAAACGCGTAATTAGCACGGCTCCCGACCGACTCTGCAACTCGCCTGACTCAAGCTTGCGTTGTTGCGAACCGTACTGAATCGTACCTAAGTCTGAAACTTAAGCCAATTGAGCACATATTTGGACAAGACCGATAGCAACAAATACGATACGAAGAGCTTAAACATCAATCACTTCAAGCAATCAGTCTTCTATCTATATACATATCAATCGCTCTTTAATAGTTACTCACTTAACCTCTGGTCGATAGTGATTCGGCAACGAGCCACAATTTCATACGTATTGATTGCATTAATAATTCCTTAAGTGGCTTTAACCGTTAATGAGTAAAGGAAAACATGTAATCACATACATTTGTATCGAACTTGAGTACAAAGTATTTACATAATCTAATGAAAACTATTTCGACGTAAATTGGAAATTATTAATATATTATTATATTGCTAATATCTGTTCCAAAAATAACAATAAGAATGTGATGTTTTTCTAACTCATTTTTAATTTTTATGGGTATATACTATTTCTTTTTTATATTTAGCTACGCTTTTCTACGCGGTATGTGCTACGCGCTACGCGCTATGCGCTACGTGCTATGTACGTCCCTTCTTTACCTTAAATTGATCTAATATGCGGGTAGACTGAATTGCGACTGCTTTTTAAATTAGGAATAGAATTTAATAATCGACTACCTTAACATCTATACTAATATATAAAGTTGAAGAATTTATTTGTTTTGTTTGTTTGCTTGAACGCCCTTATCTCAGGAACTACTGGTGTAATTTGAAAAAATCTTTCGGTGTAAGTTTCAGATAGCTCATTTATCGAAGAAGATTATAGGTTAAATTTAATTATGAGATACGGTGGTACGGAAACGGGAATTACGCGGGTTGAACCGTATGTGAGAAGCTAGTAACTCATATTTGTAATACATTGGATCATATAATAATTATTCACTTCTATTCGTAATATATAAATCTCAATCAAAGCCGCACCGTCAATTCGCGCATGTCGAAATAACACCTTCGGCTTATTGCTGCAGGTTGCTCACGAACCTCGCATTACACCACGTCTTAACATTTACTTCGCATTTGACTGCATTCGAGCGCAATTTCTTAAACAGCCCCATAGAAATTTCGTTCTTATTTTTATCACCATAAGGTTTATTTGCATCTGTGGTGTGACTACTTAGTTGGTGGTGGTGATTCACCTTGGTGGCAGAGATACGGGCCTCTTGATTAATCTGTCGGGTGAATCCGGCGTTTAATTAAAATGGGATTAGTCAAAGTTACCCCGTGGCCTAGTTCTCGTGTTGAGGCTTGTCTTGTGGGTCAGTCGGTTTGACGCCTCGGTGACTCACATGACGCAACAATAAAGTTTTATGGCCACTTACTGTACAGGGTGGGGGCAATTGAGTGATGTTATATAATTGGTTAAAGTTAGGTATAACTTGGACATTCAAATCATTAGCCCGCTTCTCAACTAAGGAAATAATATAAAACTATGTGTAAGTGTTAGGTTATATTCCTATATGAGGTAGTAAGGGTGCCGGAGAAGGCAACCTGGGTTATATATTCGCTCCTGAAAAAGATTTGATTCTTTTCTTTGTTGAATACAGTTGGGGTACTACAGGCTTCTAGATTATTCGTTGTAAACTAATAATTAGTAATCGAAACTCTACTACGTATGTGTTCGATTTATTTATCATTCACTGGTTTTGAAATTTACAGCATATGAAAAATATATGGCCATAAAAGCTTCTGGCAGAGAAGTGCTAATTAAAACAAGACTAATAAGTAGCGCGCCGCCGGTAACGCATTACCGAGGTGACGAGTGCGGAGGTCGCGGCGCCATTCAGCGCACATTAGCTCGACGCTTTCGGTACTTTCTCGCTACTTATATTTCCTTGGGCTTGTGTTTTCCTTCGCTAATAACTCGCGGAGGAGAAGCCTCGCCACTCGCCGCCGTCCCTCGGGGCCCGCCCTTTGCCCTCCAAATTGAGTTTCGCCGAGTGATTTAGAACAAAAACTAGTTATAGACGAGCGCCGTTCGTATGTTTCAATGGAGAGTTAATGATTGTTTAAATGTCGTTCCGATATTGTGAGCTCTGTGCGGACGCTTTAACGGTTAAATCTCGAATGTTTCGAACCTTTTCAATCGACAAAGTGCCGGCGCCGCTGAAAGGTTGTTTTGTGGACGAATGTAAAACGAACGTGAGCGAATAAATGTACACAGAGGAACGTGTTTTTATAATTCCCTCGGAATGTTATCATGGAGCTTGGGTAAATTCAAATATATGACGTGGGTTTTGTGCGGGACCCCTGAATAAATACTCGTGGTTAGATAGATTTTAACTCAGTTTGTTTGTGGCGGGATGTAATGATTGTTTCACAAGTACATGTACACAGCCGCAACTATTTGTGTTTATGTTTGAAAGGACCTGCAAAGATTGATTGCAGTCTAAAATATTAAAATATTTTTTTGTTTTAAGAATTAAATTAATATTTTAAAATTACAAATTAATTTGTATAAATAAACAAATCCTAAATCAACAGCAATGATTTTTTCCGTCCAGTTAATTTCAACATGATGGATACAACAACGGAAATAAATAACCAAGAACGACTTTAATAAATAACGAGGACTTTTACAAATTTAGGAAGCTTCTTAAAATAAAATAAAAAATAAAGGCATCATTCTGTAGGCGGCCTTGAGACGCACCTGCACCCCTAATTAATTATTGAAGTAACAAATTACCCTCACACCCCCTCGGTAAGGATGAGGGAGGAACAAGTTATGTATGGAAGGAGTTTCTACTTTTTATCTTTTCATCGATATATTTCAGATTACTAAGTAAGATAAAAGATAAACGGTTAATATTATTTTATGGCTCCTCTGTTACAATTTATATAATAAAACTATGTCAAAATTTTGGCCGTCATTGAAGGCTCATTAATATCATTTATTAAAACTCGTTGGAGAATATCCATCGAGTTTTAAGTGACACACTGACATTTATTAAAAATTAATTGACATTAATTATTAATATTCTTAGGTTAGTTACAAACTTACTTATAAGATGGCGTTAGTAGTAACTAAAGCAAAATTTATATAGATTTTATTTTGGAATAGGTATGTAGTTACAAGTGACTGACATATTACCATAATTAATAGAATCAGGCTTTACTTTGCGGAAATCCATATGAAATGTATGGATTTTACTCTTTATTATAACAATACAGAACAAAAAATAATAATATGGGGAACATAAGGTTTGGCTAAAAACCTTTCTGCAGTCTTAAAATCTTAATACTTTAGGTGTTTTTATTATTAAATGCGATGCTGAAAATCTTCAAGATATTTTTTATACAAGAGAAATATTGTCGACGATGAAACCGGAGTTTTCACAAAAACTCAACTTTACCTCCAGCAGTTAAAAGTAATTTGAAAGCTCCGAGTTGAAGACGGCGCCGAGTGCAGTGCTGGCATTCTTCTACCGAATTCATTTTAATTAGCAGTCGCCTAATTGTCGTCGTCTTGTGATGCGCACCTCGCGCGGCCGAATAGATTGTCTTTGACGAGAACTCTTTGAGGGAGTTGCGAGTTTCAAATGATGAGGTACATTTACTTTTACTTTATACTATCTGTTTTTGTTCGAAAACTTCGACGTTTCTGTTTATTTAAAAAAAGTGTAGCGTTATTAATTTCGCTTTAAGTTCTAGCCTATTTTTTGTGTGTATAGTCGACGATTTCTTTTTGAATCTGCTTGTTGAAGTTAAAGGGATCTTACCTACGTGAATCGAAAAGCAGGTTAAGCCATTGTTTACAAAATCGTCAATGTCACACGGGGTACTTATACTACTAATATGACTATGGCAAAAGGTCTATGTTATGTGAGCTAACCGGGAATAGTGAATGCCCGGCGACCCAATGCTGGGATCGATGGGTCCGAGGCTTCTAATAAACAGTGATCTCTTCGATCACTGTTTATGTACTTTAACAGGTGCTTGATGATGGTCCATAAATCGTCTGATTGTCGTTGGAGACGTGGGTACAAAATGTTGTTGTAGCGTCGTTATTATATCTTCGGATGGATTCGTGAACGGTAAACTAAACCACCGAAAAGTCTATTGCATAGTTTAGAAATGAATAGAAACTAGCTAACTGCGCATCATTCCTCCCACGTAGATCACGTTCCCATGGGAACAGCATAATTAAATATAACCTATGTTACTCCTGGATGATGTAGTTATTTAATGGTGAAACAATTTTTGAAATTGGTCCTCTAGTTCTTGAGCTTATTCAATGCAAACAAACAAGTCTTTCCTCTAAATATTATTATATATTAGTATAGACAAAACAGCGAGTTTGATCTTATTAATATTTTGAAAGACCGCACAACGTTTTTGTATTTATATTGTCTATGTTTTTAAACCTTTTCTTTTACTTGTCATTTTGATATATATTTTTATTACACTTTTGTTTCTATCGAAACCAACTGCGTTTTTATCATACAGTCTTTAATAAGTATTACTTAACCTATTCGATTGTTGACGATCAGAACACCAACAGGTATATGATAAAACATAATCAGTGAAGTGCTATAACACAGGGCCTTTGAGCAGATTAAGGGCTCAAAGGTTTGTAGTCCATTGTGCCCTGCGTTATTGAGCAGTCGGCGCTGCCTCGGGCCGTGTTTGTGTGTCGTCTGTTGTGTTCCTGATATGTTTGCCTCCGACCGGATTGAATTGGAACCACAGCTGTATTCATTATTTAACTTGTTCACAAGGACTTGCGGCGTGTTGTGCTTCTAGTTTCTTTGAATAATTATGAATTTGTTTACAAAAAATAAAAATAAAAACTTTCAGAATGTATACACGAATGAATTTTATAATGCAAAGATTGTTTGACAAATTTTAGAACCTGCATCTTAGGTTTAGCCCTAGCCTTAACCCAGACTACGGTGGAACCACGGTCGGTCATCGACAAACTATATTTTTTTTTATATAAATTTGGATAATTTAAAATCAACTGGACGAAATACAATAAAAAGCATGAGTAATTGGGTATGTAGTTTAGACAAACTTAAAAATAATTGCAAGAATAATTAATTAAAATAATACTTAAGTTATTTTTATTGATTAACTTCTATCACTTCCACAAACTTTAAAACAAAATCGAAATGAATAGTGTAGTGAAATGATCATGTGAGTCGGTGGTCCCTAGGACATGCCGCCGCGCGAGCTGACGCTCCAGTCACGTGGCACACAAAGTACCGCCTTACAAACGAGCTCCGTTCACCTGTTAACACGGAGTTCATCTCGATAACTGGGACCTCTACCTCGTGCGCTCACTAAATTATACCTCGGATATCCGACTTTTATACTTTAACTAGCTGCGCCCTGCGGGTTTACTCGCGTCACTCTGCTCCAGTGGGAAGAAGCGTGATATTTTGTAGCCTTTATGTTAAACCAGCTTATAAACTATCTGCGTGCAAACTTCAGCCAAATAAGGTCAGTAGTTTTTGCCTGAAAGCGTAACACCATATCATACCATACACACATTCTTACAAACTTTCGCGTTTATTATATTAGTAAGATAGGTAGTAGGATTATATCAATTATATTATTATCAATTGTCATGAAAAGAAAGACATTACACGACTTCAGCACAAGTTTTCAACATTTTTATTCATTTAAGTATGTATGATGTGAGTATGATTGATTACGAGCGCGTGGAATAAGTATTCCACGCGCTCGTATTAGTTTAAACAGGTGAGTTTAAGATAAAAGGTTGTCTATGTCTAAGTCTAGTCTATCTCTGTACCCTGGTACATAGCTACATACCTTAATAAATAGTGTTTGGTTTAAGCATCAGAAAACGTAAATTACAGACAGTTACTTTCGCTTTTTTAATATTGTGTTTCAGAGAAACCGATTGATTAATAATTAAATATATATAAATATACTGGGTGACTTTTTTACCGTCTTGATAATATTTTCTATCTTTTTTTTTTGTGACAATGAAAATCGTAACGGTAATAATGCGTACCTACATTGGTATTAACGCTATTTCGCTCACTCTTTACATTCATGTGTGATTGCGGCGTAGGTATTATAGGCACCTTAGATTAAAGCAAACAGGCACCTATTTTATTATTACGCACGCGCTATGTAGGGTGTATTTCTTTTAAGTAATTTATGAGATTTTCGAAACTCTAATTACTGACATACAAGTACAAATAAATATTCTCTGGTCTATAGAATCTATTCCACTTACACAACACACCATATTATTATGAAGACGGTAAAAAAAGTCACCCAGCATCGTCGTTACTATTCGCTATATTATTTTTTAAATAGCATGTTTAATTGCAAGATAGTTCAAACAAAAATACTTAATTATAGAAGTGTAGTGACTTAGACACTGAAGTGACTACTACCGAGTACCGACTGCTCGGGAACTTTTAATTTGAATGGCGGAACAAATTACAGGAAGGTGAGTGAATTCTCCCATTACACTTAGCTTTTATTGAAAATTAAACGTGATGCTGAAATGGCAGGTAAAAGGAATCGAATCGTTATCAGCTCGAAATCGGATTTGCGATGTTAAGTAAATGCAATTAAATTTAGTAGAGGAGCGACGGATAGATGAAACGATTCAGACACTGCAGGACTCCTCAATAGACACAGGAACGATTTGATCCTCACCTAACGGCTTACATCATGTACATTCTACATGAGGTATGTCCAGTGCTGAAAAGAAATAACCTCGCTTTATTAAAGCGCTGTTAATCAGTTTCCTTTATATCAAGATCTGTATACAAAAACCTTTATCAATTTTAATCTGTTATTACTAGGTGTACATACAGATACCAAATGCATGACTAAGTTAAAAGTATAATTAAAATAGTGACAATCCGAGATTCAAATATTATAGTATTACCTCTGTGCCGTAGATTCGATCCCCAACTCTCCACGCTGGACAAATATCTTTGCGTAATATCTAAGATTTCTTTCCGGGTCTGATTGTTTCGTTGATCCCGATTGTTATAGCAAATGTATATCAGGGACGCTGCTACCCGTCAGCGTCTCCCTGTGTATGTTATTACATAATACTGGCTTTACCAAACTTTTTTTTTTTTTTTGTTATCCTTGGAGAAATGCATTGACGCATTCCCACCACCGCTGCAGTGTATTTGCGCGCTGGTGGTGGGATATGTGGGACTCGCCCTCTCCATAGCGTGGTATGCTAAAGTCATACCACGAGGAGAGGACCCTACACCACTAAAACCTCCCGGATACTCCTTCGATCCGCCGTTGGCGGGGGTCGGGTACGCATGAGCAATCCGGCCCCCCGACGGCACCCGCGGCCAATATGGTACCGCGGGATCTCCAGGGCTTTACTAACCTGCCTGCCAAACTTGATCATTACGGCAAAAACCCTCCCTCCAGGCGTTCCATGTTAGGAAGTGACCGTTATACGGGCTGATGATGGTGATGTTAACCAATTTATGTTTCTATTTCAAATGCTAACAAAATTTTTTGTGCCATTAAAATAAAAAAGGTATTGAAAAAATTATATTTTATCATAATGCAAACCATTCTTGGCATAAGATTAAATTCTTCAGTCAATTGTCAAATTAGGTTTAGCTGTGCTCAATAAAATCAATCGGTGGTATTCCACTGCTTGTTTTTTACTGAGCACTTTATAGACACGATAGTGATTATTAGATAGACGCATTAATCATGTTTGAGGTAAGGTGCATCATCGTTACCACCGCTGCGCTGTGACAAGTATGAACAGTTTGCATTGTGCATGCGCTCGTAAAGCGTGATGTTTGTGTTAGCGGCGCGTCAAACATTCATGGCGCACGTAACGCCACAAGATCATAACTTAATAATACATGTAAGCTGACAATACCCGCCACACTCATAAATACGCCATGCAAATGGGCACTGTTGCGTTTGCATGCATAAGCAACAAATGACGCGAGAGACGCACACTCTGCGACTGCCCGACAAAACTGTCGCATTGTCGCAATGCCGAGCCTCGCTGAGTCAGCGTTTAAGCGTATTGCACTTGTGATCAATGTTTATAGAAGGTAAATGATAACCTACCAACAGCTAAAGCCAAACATACTTCTAATATCTACGTATTTTATTATTTTAACAAAGTTGAAATGTTGGCTTTGAATATTAGAATTTAATTAACGAACTACCAATTTAAGATATGTTTACGCCGTTTTTATCATACCATTTTAAAGTTTGTTATGTTGGTCAACCTTTAGTCGTTGCGATGCATTGCCGCGCGCCCGCCGCTGTTCATATATAACCTTATAAGCGTGTGGTCGAGCTCACGATTACATTCTACCGCATTTTACTTTTATCCTCACATTTTGGACTCTAACCGTGTGTGTGTGATAACGCTTGTTGTCTGGTGTACCCATAAACATTAAGTGCTTGGATCCTGCTAATTGATATCATCCGCGCTGTACCACGAGGCTGGAGCACTGCTTTGGAGGCTGAATAACTGGCTTAATGGTAAGTGCATGCTTCCTTCGGTTACGCGATTATCATTGATATGAAAACGGCTAATCCTGCATTCCCGCTCCGCATTTCTACCCAGACATCATAATTTACCTACAGTCCGCATCACCATTCATTTCTGGCATATTAAGCTGGATCTGAACCTTTATATATTATATACTTTCACCACCATAATTTGTTTGGTCCTATCGAGACGGATTGAACCTCTCCCTTTATATATATTACATAATTTAACAACGAAGATATAAAGTAGGTATACAAGTTCTTGTTATTCAATGTATGGAATTTGAATTTCATTTTTGAAATACATCAATATCGTGTTTCATATTGTGCCAATTACAGACAACCTTTCTTTTATATATTATAGTCGCAACATTTCACGACGATCCGTTTGTCGCGGCACAGGCGCGCGATGCCGTACACAGTTCATGAATGATTTACATTGCTGCACACGTTGTGCCTTCATAAATAGGCACGAGGTGAAGTTGCAGCGATAGCGCCGCAATCATATAGATACACCGAGACAAAAAACGTCACGGCGGCGGGTCAAACGCTGCGACTCATTATGATAATGGTGTCTTTGGCGTCACCACCAGAGACGTTCCCTCTGTTGTTTATACGAATGTGTATACACAAATGTACGGGCACATTCCTACACTTTGATCAATTAAGCTCAATGTATCCAATAAAATCCAACGCGGCAGCAGCATTGATGTATAACAGTCAATAAAAGCTACGTCAGAACAAAGCCACTCATTCTTCCGATCTTTTCATGCATATATTCTCTTTATACCATCTCAATCAAACTAGTAAATAGAACGTTTGAATCTACGATGGATTTGGATAAAAATTATGCTTCAAACATATCATTTTTATTTGGTTGGCGTTCGGCCGGATCGCCATTTGTTAGGCGGGTATTCGAAGCGTATTCAGTGGAGTGAGCCGTCGAGCCGCGAGTATAAATCAGCCGCTCGGAGCCGTCCTGACTCCTGCCTTCACTGAAATATGATCGCGCTCCTCTAATCCGCCTTTTGTTTCTGGACTATTACACCCAAGTCGATCTGCGACACGCCGCCGCCGCCAGCGCCGCTGCCCTATTCATTATATCATCTTTTAGTTTTGAATGTTAAATCGCGTTAGTTTTGTATTTCTTGCTCGATTTGTTCAGTCTGTCTTGCATAAGATTGGAGTGGAGGTTTTAGTTTTAAGTGGTTCCTAAATTTTTTCAAATTTTCATTAGATAACTGCGTCTAATTTGTTTTAAGAGATTATCGTACCTATCTACTTAGATTTCAGATTTTCATACTTAGCCTTACTTGTTCCAATATGTACAAATTGTAGATATAACGGCCACTTACCGCGTCAAGTTTATGTGCTTATGTAAAACGTTCGGCAATAATGTTATATTAGCTAAAGCCGGCCACGTAACGAGTGCAGAGTAAGGCGAATGCGCCGGTTGTCGGCACCGTCGCATGTAAACGTGCCGCGTTTAATATTCACTACCGTGGCGCCGACAATGAGACAGTTACCTTGCATTATTCAAACCCCAATTTGTAACGTGGCTAGTTGTTCAGAGGTAATTAGAACATACTTCATTCAAAATACTTCAATGAAATTATTACATAATAGTGCATTTAAAGAGGGTTTTTGGAGACTAATTTGCTTCGAAGATGATATTAATACTGTTCTTTATACTCCTTGGTGCTTTTGATTCAAATAACATTTCTAAGAACTAAACCTACCCAATAAAGACATTTAAAGAAATCAAATAATGCTTTGATTCATTTTATGAAAAAAGTCACAACACAAGCAAAAATTGTAACGAACATAGTTTAGTTTTACATATAAAATAGGAAATCAAATATAAGTAAGACATGTTCAAGCATGTTCCCGACGAGACACTTCACATACATAAAGGACCCTACATTATGTATTACAAACTTGCCGACGTAATATCGTCATTCATAAAAATGAGAATATTGCACATAATATTGGAGGTTACGAGCAGTGGTAGTCGCTCGCGCCGCGGCTGCACCTGTGGCTGATTTACGACCACAGTGCAAAGGTTGCAGAAACTTAGCTAAACTTTAAGTATATTTTTGCCAAACAGTATAATAAATCACAATAAGATGTGCTTGATTTTCTGGCCGTCATTTGGCTACAAATGCGAAATCAGGGAAGGGAAAATGGTGTCATGTAAAATGTAAGGTTATGATAAGTAATGAGAACACCATTTACCACCAGAATCACATACGAGAGTCATTGAAAGGAGCCTAAATTAATCAATTGTGTAATAAATTAAACTTAATATTGAAAATAATCGCAACATAAATACGAGATCAAAATGTGTGTACACAACAGCGTGAACGAGCCCACACATGATAAATCTGCGACTTTTTGATCAGATTTGTCGTATTAATTACGAAGTGCGGAAAAATACAATAACGCCGTAATAAATCACTGATAAACTGCAATGAATAATGATTATTCATTTTGTCGTCGTTTTTACAACGCGCCGGATGATTTATCGTGAACAACTGCAGGCGGGGGTTTGCTCGCTCGCGCGCTCAGCCGCACGGACGCGCGACTTGAACATTCGCCGCGACAACGTTGCGCGATTGTGTTAAGTCACCATTGAGCCCGATGCCCGGTGTGTGTGTACAGTACGCTGGTAAAATAGGTAGATAGAGGCAGATACATCATGCTCGTGTTTTGTTAAAATAAAATTTGTCACACGTACAGAGTAAACAGCACAGCATGAAAATTAGCGTGTGCAAAAAGTAGACCGACATACGCTCAAGTGTGCCAATTAGCTTAGTTTCGTGGTGCCATTTTTAAAGCCCGGGTGCCGTATCTACCTCTTTTTTACTATAACATCATAGGTTACGCGACAATGACATTTGTAGGTAGAGTGGCGACTTGTAGCAAATCAGGTGGGCTACGGTGGATCAGTTAACACCTCTTCTTTACTCCACATAAAACTTAACAAGAAACTCAAATAGGAATCTATGTCATAAACTTCGCAGCTACTCCAGCTCTCATATAAATCAGAAATCACATGAAAACTAGAAGAGAATCGGCTTTTTTCGGACTTTATTGTGTTTTACATGTGATGCTCACTTATTTCATGGATAAACGCTTCGACAATTAATTCTATGTCAGTATTTTCTGCAGTTTCAATGCCAGACTATGATTAGATCGTCGAAAGACTACGAGATAATCAGTTTGTCATTCATACATTTCCTGGCTTAGAGGAGTTGCGGTAATAATGAGGGTTGGATAAGACCCAAATAAAATAATTGAATGCACCTTAGTTATTGAAAAAAAAACTTTATCAATAATAATAATAAAACATATCTACTCTATAAATAATGTGAAATTATAACGATCAATTAATTAGATGTATACCGATTGATGTGTGCCGATAACAAACAATAAGAGAAACAACATTAGTACTGCGCGACTCCAACACAGCTCGTTAAAACTTATCACAGTAATAGTGCCAATTACCTTACACTTCGAACCAAGTTACCTTCTAGTTAGAATGTCTGAGATCTCGTTCATTACTATATTACACGTTTTACAATGTACCTACAATATGAATGCAAATTAATTCCGTATAATGTACCAACACGAAATCAAATTACTGCTAGTTAGGATTTCCTGATATGTTGTACATAGTTACGAACTTATAATAGAACAAGAGCAATATACACAAGACGCGAGGTGACGCGACGTGCTCACATTCGCGCGAGTTGGCGCGACTAATAATGTTTGGGTACGAACACATTAGCGAGCGATGTCGCCGCTCGCCAACTTCAATCATTAGTGTCTACTGACCTTTTATAATTAATATTTACGTATGCAAATGGTGGTAGTTTGCGCTATTAAACTAACTCTCACGGAGTACAGCCATCGAGAAGCCTTTCTCTTTGCGTATTATTTGTGTAGCTTTAGAAACTAATTTCTGGAGCAACTAAGTTTTATCTATTTTGACGCAGGAGGTGCTTACTTGCGCAGGTTACTTAGTTTGTAGATTTTAAACCGTTTATTTAGACTGGAGTTCTACTTGCCTTTATGTCCGATGAGGTAGCAAAAGCCTCCTAGGTACATGATGCCCGTCCGAAAAATATATTTTGCAGCTCTTATATATGTAATTATGAATATAAGGTAATTCACTAGCTTGCCGCTCGCGGTATCAGCCATGTAATTCCCATTCCCGTAATAACTTCACAATGAAATATAGCCTATAGCCTTCCCCAATAAATTAGCTATCTAACACTGAAAGATTTTTTCAAATCGGACCAGTACGTTCAAGCAAACAAACAAGCTCTTCAGCTTTATATATTAGTATCGATTAATAGAATGTAAAAGCAGGAATACATTGTATTAAATAATAATAATCACAATGTAGACTTTTAAAAATGTATGTGTTTATGTGAAGTATACACAACATTACGCGTCATACTGCAGTGCGCAACCAGTAGGCTACATATAGTACATGATAGAACACGGCCCGACTCGCGCGGGTACTGTGAGTGTCCCACAAACACTACGACATGCTTTGTGCGTCACTTTCAGCGGTCGCTACGGAGACTGTTCCATTATTCAGCGGCGGCTTAGTTTAACTTTAGTTGCCATTTGTTCGCGACCATCGACACTCTCTGACCAATCGCTCGAAAAATATTCAGTTTCAATTGAATTAAATGGAATTGCTGACCGCTTTGTTTGTGATGCCATGTATGTTTTAATAAATAGATTTTTTTATGTCAATATTATTTTGCTAAATCAATAACATGACAGAATATAAGTTATTTCAGGAAATTGAGCAATGAGGATGAAACCGCGCGGAATATATTTTTGTATTTAGCTATCGATAAGATTTTCATATTCATATATTTTAATATTCCATACCCGTACGAAGGACCTCTTTCCTCTCTGACATGATATTTCCAATAATTTATCGGCCTACGAATTGTAAAAATATTTGTTTCAAATCATTTTGTATTGTCATCAAAGTACCAATATATTCTTTTCTATGAATATCGTATCCAATATAAATTCATCCACTCGTCGAGATGCGCGATATGAAATTCTTTCATATCTACCACTAGAATATATTAGGTTATTGGTTTGTTAGTTCTCGTGTCTCGAGAGGTAGACGACATGTTTTCTCTAACAACGTACACGAGTGGGTTGCTCTCGAGATTATTCTTTGCGATACATAAACTCTTTATTGATGTTGAGAACCGAACGGTGCATTCGTTGTGGCTTGTTATTTAAACATTATTATGATATCATAAGTACAAGTGCCTAGTAATATAAGTAGCGACCCGTCTCCTACGATATTAATGTAGATGATATCTAACTATGTTGCTGTGCGACAGGGTTCATAATTGGTACCGCATTTTGAATTGCAATAAAGTAGTACATTTGTTGTGATTTAGGATTCAACGCTCATAATTCCATGAATAATCATTAATTTGATGAAAGTTTATTTTCCTTTTCTCTTTTATTTATCAGACGGTTAGAAAATCACAGGAATTCAACGCGATGTACATAAATACACATATCTGTTTAAATAAAAAATATTTTTTTATTGAGGTCATGATTACACGTAATTTGTTAAGTTAATTGAATACATGACGTATAATTTATAGTGTATTCATTGTATAACGGGTAAAATGTTATTATGGCAGATTGATAAACTAAGCCAACTTCAATAAACTTTCTCCACTAGAAGAAAAAATATCTTTAAATTTTTCGCGTTATATACCTATATGTATAAATTAAATAATAACGGGTCAACCTGCAACCCCAACATATACATAAGTGTAACTCACCGGTTCGTTTCTCCGGGTCCCTGAACAGCACGTCGTCGATGGGCGCGGGCGGCGACCGACCCTTGCTGTTGACGGCCAGCGCCACCAGCCTGAAGCGCACGTCCCACTCCAGACCACGGACCGTCCACGACGGCTCATCCGATGTCAGGTTCACTCTGCCACAGAAGATATAATAATGCACTATTTTATCTATAAAAAATCATCGTTAGGAAAACACTATCCCGGGATAGTCCGGGATAGATGCCGTGATATAGGCTATATTTAAATATGGAGTTTCCACGGGAACAGGAACTATGCAGGTCAAACCGCGCGCGGGAAGCTAGTAAATTATAATTTGCCTTTGTTTCTTTGGCCTTTTCAACGATTACTTCAATTTAGCAATACATTTTCTATTGCTACAAAAACCTCTCAATCCGACAAAGAGTGCCGCTGTACTCTTCTCGCGATTCAACAGTCCACCGGTCATTCCACCGGTCAAAATGTTCGGCGAACCAATCCCTTGGGAACGGCAAGCCAAATATTTAGGCGTAATCCTTGACCGAAAGCTAAACTTAAGAGCGCATGTAGAAACCGTTCGTGCACGGGCTTTACTTACGCTTAGTCGACTACACTGTCTTTTAAATTCACGCAGTAAACTATCACTTGATAACAAGGTTAGGATTTATACCACGTGTATAAGGCCGATTATGACGTACGCGAGCACCGTATTCGCTCATACAGCGTCTAGCAGTTTGCACCGCTTACAAACTGTTCAAAGTAGATTCACTCGACGTGCCACCGGGGCACCGTGGTTCATTCGAAATCGCAACTTGCATTCTGATCTCCAACTGCCCTCCATCAAGCAGTGGATGAAAGAGGCGGCTCAGCACCCAAACCCGTTGGTTGTTGCAGCATCTGACTATAGGCCTTTGCCCACAAAGCGTCGTAAACACCGTCGGCCTCGGGGCGTCCTTGACGACCCGGACGACGAAATCACAACTTACCAACTAGCAGTACAGAGACTGCAAGAAACTAGCACCACTACACAGAGACCACTCTATCCGACCCGCCGGAGAAGAGTGCGCCCGCGAACGCGACGCGTCCCCCCTCGCCCTTCCGACCCTTAGTTTGCTAAGAACCTTCCGATGCCCTCGTAGACCCGAAGTCCGAGAGGCCCGCGAACTGTAAAGTAGAGCGACATTTGCACAAAACTCCCCTAAACTAAAAGCCATAATCCCTTAATCTCCCCGTCAGCGACCGCCCTGAGCCGAGGTCCAAGTCCCACAGGGGACGCCCTCTTGCGCAGGTTGCTTAGTTTGTAGTGTTTAAACCATTTATCTAGGCTGGAGCTCTGCTCGCCTTTGTGCCCGGTGAAGTAGCAAAAGCCTCAGGGCTAACTACATATGTCCGCCCAAAAAAAAAAAAAAAAAAAAAACCTCACTAAAACTTCGGACCTCTAGATTTAATACTTGTTACTGTAATTGAAGTGAAAGGCAAACATCCAGTGATGTATAGCATATTGTAAGACATCAACATCGGATTTAATTTCTGTTCAGTCTTAATGACGTTGTAATATATACCAATCACAACAATTTTGAGGCGAGCAAGCCCAAGTTTTGTACATTATCTTCCTTGATATGAGTTTCTAAAGCGAGTTCTTTAATCACGCATATTAAAGTCACTCGCAGACAAAAACGTGTTCAACTAAAGTCTATTCTCTTGTTCTAATATAGAACCCCATTTTGAGCTTATTAGCAGCCCGCCTGTATCCGCTTTATCGCCAGGAGTAATCCCGGTCGCCGAAGTTATAATTTGTCAATGTATTCCGTGCGATTATATTATTATCCTTTCGCACTCATTATGTGTGTGTGGGGGGAGGGGGGGGGGGTGTAAGGAAGAGTGGAGGCTTACTGGCTATCGGTAGCGCGTGATTGTTGTTCAGGTGTCAAGGTCGTAATAATGCCGGAAAAAGGTACGAGAGTTCCATTTTATTGCTAACAATGTTTTGGGTCGATGCGATAGAATACGAACCGATATTATATAAAGCGTATCCCGATTGTTTATATGAGAGTGACGATACATTGTTTTATTAGTGTAAAATATACACTCGAAAAACTTGGATAGAAACAAAATTTAGAGCTGGATAGTTTTAAAACCAAAGAATAGCAATTTTTAAACATCAAACTATAGAGACTATATATTTTTTCTGTAGAGTTTAAAGTACTCACTGTACTCAATAACCAATAACATATACTTATTTTTAAGTTTAGATGGCTTCGGTATCAAAAATGTGATTATTTCACGTGACGCGTGCTTTTAGACTACTGGCCAAAAATAATATTATTAAAGCTCATTGCGCAAACACTGAGCAACGCAATCGTATTAAGTAACATTATAATAATAGAAACGAATTTATTTTAACTGCATGTCGTTTTCGAAATACAACAATTTCCTCATATTATTGCAGACCAACAGGCGTGAACGTTGCCCCAGAGACGTCCCGCAGCGCAAACATTATCCCGTGCGACTCCGCAGCGACCCCGCAGCCGCCCCGCAAACGCCACGCTTTCGCACAGCAGCAAAAGAAATGAGAATAACATTATTCTCGCCGAGGGAATTTTGTCGCGCGCTTTGTTAATTTGCTTTTTTTGTATTTGGCAGTTTCAGGTATTTCCATTTTCACGATTCCGAGATGTTCCGTGAATTAAATGGCGATTTAAACCGTTTTTTTTCTCTTAATAATTTTAAAATATAACTTTTATTGTGATTGAAGTTGAGTCTGAAGGTTGTTTACCTCGAAAACATATTTTCTTGTACAGTTCATCTAAAATATTAGTACAAACTTACATAGACTCTTGTTCAAGTTGTTGAGACATTCAGCATCTGTCTCAGGTCCTCGTGTGATTTTAGGAGCTTGAAGGCCTCCTCTTGAGCAACAGTAGGTACAAAGTTTGGCAGACATAATATCTTCCCTGTCTTACCCCTCTCTATAACGGGCTGCCCTCGTACCTTTGCCCTGTATGTACGAATAGTCGATGCGATACCGCTTATAGACCCTAGAACCTCCCAAATTACGATCACAACGAAATCTTCCGCGCGAAAACTAATTAATAAGAAAGAATATAAATTTTGTTTTCTTGCTTCATGCGCCTGGGTGTTACTAGCTGGGTGCTTTGATTCGTAGTTGATTTGAAGATACATTATATATCGCAGTTGGTTAACCTGGGTGATATCACCTTGGTGAACAAGGTGGAATCAACCGTAAGAAATTTCATTATATTCCACTCAGGAACTTACTTTAACATATTAATTTAAATGATCTAAGATGATTTGACTCGACAATAGATAATCAAATTCAACTATAAAATCGTTTTATGTTAGCAATCAGGCTCGAAGGACCGTTTTATTGAAAAAATAATAATATTTGTACCATATTTCATGAGACATAACTTTTGATAACGACACGCGAATGTAATAACCATAACCGATGGCGTCACTTAATTATTATTTAATACTTTATAGCACATTAACAGTACGCCCACCAGCGATTTCTCTCTAACAAGCATTTTATGAGGTAATTAAATCTTGTTATATTTAACGTTTTTCTCTTTACGCACTTTTATTTTGTTAATGGTATCATCTGTTACACTCTTCGGAAAACGTTTTTGAAATTTAATTTTGGAGTCATTATAATCGGTTTGTGAGGTTAATTTTCTTTTATGATATTTTTTGCTTGTGTCAAAACAAATAAGCTGCATTCGCTCTTTAATGAGCACTTTTGTTAAAACCACTGGTTCCAAATACTTCATTACATTTTGTTCTAGAAAGTATTGAAACCTTGTTGTTTTAGATTATTTAGAGCACATCCAAAATAGTGTCTGTCATAAAATGTAATATAATTCTAACTAGCTAATCCTTGTGTGTAAATGAATATCTAAGTGCATAGAGCGACGTTTGAGGCATTCTAAAGAACATAACGGACCGTTTCTAAGCGTATTAAACGTAGAAATACATGAATACAAAATAAGACATTAGCTGCGTTGTGTCGTGTCGGAGGTGCGAGCGCCGCTGTTCATTCATAATTAATGTTGTTTCACCAACTTTAATGAGGCCCCGATGTTTACACGAGATCCTACTCCGGGACTACCTGCGAATCCTTGAATCACCGCTCGTTTTTCAAACAAGGAAGGGATAATAAAGCCAGATGTCGACAGATTTTTGTTGCTACTTAGAGTTAGGTTTGGAGTTTTGATTCAAAAAGCAGAGTTGTATTATTGTAAACATTGTACAAAGTTTGATTGATATTGTTCAAGTTAAAATATACTTGTAGTAATTTGTGGTTATTAAAATAAAGAAGGATACTTGTTTATTTAAATACCCATTATATACCTAAACTTTTTTATAATAGAAATTAATGAATACAAAAGTTGCAAACGGGGATAAGTATAGAACTCACTTTACTGCTGTTTGGTGCCGTGGCGTCGTCTGAAACGACTGCGGACACCACCTTGTAATTGTTGACAAAATTTAGATTCTAAAGCTTAAGAAAAAACTCAGTGGCAGCTTTACCCAGACATCGCAAACTATCTTCTTATAACATAGGACTAAACTATTTTTAAAACAATTGTCCTGCCCGGTTTAATTTTTAACGTACGAGGTTTTATTTGACGCAGCACAAAATGTGATATCACATATTGTTGGTTCGTGACGCGGTGCGTCGAAGTGTGTCATTAGACGCGAGGCTGAGACGGGCGCCGCGTCGCGGAGGCAATGACGGCTCAAGCATTGTTTTTAATATTAAACGCAATCTGGCTCTCGAGCCACCCTGACGTGCGCAGACTTAACGACACGGTATTATTACAAAATTCCTTTATTATATTTCCCTGAACGCACCGGCTTAAGTGAAATAATGTGTATCGGAACCGTAATGGATACGCAAGGGCGCGACTGACGTTTTATTATTTTTATGGATCTGGCAAAATGGGAAACCTTATTCAGATGCTATTATACGAAGGCTGATACTGTTCGCCGAGAATTTTATTGTCTTTTGCCTTTTTAGGCTGCGTATTATTCGGTCAGTCGAATCAGTTATCTGTCTTCGTGTAATAAAAAATTGCTGATATTAACGCTTAGAAACAAAGACCTTTTATTAAATTTGGGAGGATATTGTTACTATCGTGTCATAATAATCGTAGCAGTCTTTGATTATTTTTATAACATGCCGCGACTTTATTTTATAGAGTTGAGCAACTTTATTTCAAATTGAAATGTTTTTACATTGAGCGTTGTTTATTTGTACATGAGCTCACATGTGCTCCTCGTGTCATCAATGATACTTCCGCGCCGGGAGTAATATCGCAGTAATGTTGCACTCCACTCGATATTTTATTAAAATATTTCCGTTTCAATTCACACCGGGAAGGTATCGGAAATTGTAAATGGGACAAAGTTTTACGTTTCAACAACTTACTGAGAACATGTTAGTAGATATAGGTATGTTTAAGACCCGTTTGTTATTACTATATACATAATAATATGTATTATGATGATATGTTTAATAAATTTTTTGAATGAGCTTTAATTTACGCAATTAGTATAATTAATGCTATAGAGGCCCGTAAACAAAACAATTAACTTTTGCGACAACCAACTAAAAAATAACCCTTGGCTTTGAGTCGTAATCGACACAGTTTTATTGCATTTAAACAGAAAAGTTTAACTTATAAAGCAAAGATGCCTTACGAGTGTTTAGTCGAGATTTGTTACTTTTGAAACATATTCAATGAAATAACGAAAATATAATAAGGCATAAGTTGAAAAAGTGCTTACCTGGGACGGGATCCGTCATCAGAGTAGACCTCGAGCACGAACCTCTGTGGCAGGCCGCCGTCGAAGCCCGCCACGCACGACACTTCCACTGAGTCCGCCGTCTGATTCCACAACGTGCAGTTACGTGGGGTGTGCGGTTTCCCTAAACGACATTGACATACAATTTAGTTTGCGATTGCAATGTTTTTCCCACGGTAGCTGTGTTCTTGTACATTTGTAGTATTTTTGTTAACCCCTCCTGTTAACCTAAAATGCTTGTGTTACGAGTGGGTTCACGTCGGTAGTGCACAAGATCACAAGTCCGACGCAACTAACCATTAGGCTACTACTGCTTTTGGAATCCTTATCAGTGGGATTTAATAGCGGTGTGATAGTACAGCGTGTGCAATGGCCATAGAGTCGGATGCGAAAGTCATACGTAGTGTCCTCATGATAGAAAAAATTACCGAAGGTCGGGTGTATTTACGATTAGATGATGTGAAAAGAACCATTTCGTTTCAAGTTTGTACCTTGGTATAAATGAAAAACATAATATGATTACTGTATAGAACAGAGATACGATGAATCACGTACCAGCGGCAACCATTTGGAAGACGCACGGCGTGAGCTGCATGCCCACCTCGTTGGAGGCGGCGCACGACAGCGTGCCGTAGTCCAGGTCTGCTACCGGCGTGTACCTGACACAAACATGTAGAAATTACATTTCATCCACTTCTGGCAAACAGTAGGTACATAAATAATCTTATCTCAAACTAATATATGAAGATGAAGAGTGTGATAATCTCAGAAACTACTGGTCCGATTTTAACAAACCTTTCAGTGTTAGATAGCCCATTTATCGAGGAAGGCTATGAGCTATATTTTATTATGAAGTTTCTACGGGCATGGGAGTTACGCGGGTGAAACCACGCGCGAAAGCTAGATAGTAATAAGTGAACTCTACTAAATGCAGCTCTAGTAGCAAGTCAACTATAACTATCGATTTATATCTGCGGGAGTGTTCTAGCTGTAAAAGAACTGTGGGACTGACTTGCAACTCAACGGTTGCTCATTATTAGTTCGCTGTAAGTGTATTGATGTGCTATCAAAGCAAATAGTTGTGTACACTCAACATATTTATTCTTCGTTCTATTTTGTGTGAACCTTTTTGCACTTTTGTTAAGCTCGGTTGTTCAATATCGTCTGTGATTCTGGGAATTTTTTACCTTGTGCAATAATTTAAATGATTATAAGACGGAGGAAGTTGGTGTGATAAAACTACAAATTGATATTGAGTTTGATAATATATGCTCTCAACTGTGGAGACGGAAAATGACGATGTTAGGGTCGTATGTGGGAAAGTTGCAGCGCATACGCATACGGGACCAGCCAGTAGAAGCGGCATCTGACATTGTGGTCAATCCACGTATATAGAGGTGTGAGTTGGTGATGTTGTAGGGGGTCATCTCTGGATCTACTAAACCGATTTTGAAAATTATTTTACCAATAGAAAGCCTCGTCATTTTTGTGCATCATAGACTATATTTAAAGTTAAAGTTTCGCGGGACAGCTACTTTGAGATAATATAGTAGTGTACTGACTTGAGACTGCTCGCGCTGCCGTTGGACGTGTACTTGTCGGCAGCCACGTCGAGCGTCTCTCCGGAGTTGTTGAACTTCCACTTGAACACAGCTGCCGGGGGGTCCGCGTCCACTTCGCACACGATCACCACCGACTCCCCCCGCGCCGCGCCCACCACCGACACGCCCGCGTTGCGACACGAAGGGGAATCTGACGACAACAAATAACAGTATTAGTCTATATTTTAATTACACATATATTTTGAGATTGCACAAACGTAGGAACGTACTAGTGAAATATATATATAGAAGGTATGTTTTTACATTGCAACAACAACTCCATAGGTATAATATGTGATTTTATGTGCATAAATATACTATCACATTTTTTGATCTTGGTTAGGACATACTTTGAGAACGACATAACTGACTCTATTTTTACGTGCGTCCATATTTTTGATGCCTTGTCTCTTCCAAATGTTCTTTTTTAATTACATGGTAAATGATACAATGATTAGACCGCCACGTCACTAAATAAATGAATAAAAAAATATCTGAATAACAAATCATCTTAGAGATTAATAAATTAACAATTAGTCCATTATTTTACAGTATAATATACGTTAAATTTTGCGATTTCGTCTCTTATTTTTTTTTCTACGAAGCTTTGCGCCGAATCGATATATTTAACATAGTCTTATAACACCTATTACAAAGTATTTAACTTCAAAATTCGGCCTTCACATATCTGTAAGATTCTAGTATCACACAATGTTAACGCTGTGTCCTTTTGTTCAAGCGAATAATGCAAGATAAAGTACACGAATTATTGAAAGTTGTTCAGAAGTTGACCGCTCGGGGACGCCCCCGGACACCGAAGCCGCACTGTCGCCACCGCAACCGCGCCCGCTTGATAATGCACTACAAGTAACGTAACTTCGGCCCTGTAATGTATAACCACCGTCCCTATAGTTTGGACCGCACGAGTAAATGTAGCTATAAGTACCTACAACAGACCACGACAAATAATTGGAAATCATTAGGTACTTTAGGTTTAAATTAAGTGCTTCGTTAATTTCCAGAGATTTTTTGAACTAGATGTTGATTTAGGCGACGCGACGGTGTACCCGGCCCCCGCCAACGGCGGATCGAAGGAGTGTCCGGGGGCAGTTAGTGGTGTAGGGTCCTCTCCTCGTGGTATGAGTTAGCATACCACGCTATGGAGAGGGCGAGTCCCACATATCCCACCGCCAGCGCGCGAATACGCTGTAGCGGCGGTGGGAATGGGTAAATGCAATCACAACGGAAAAAAAAAATGTTACGATAATGGTTTTACGCAGAGGTAACTTTATCAACCCGCTTACGTCGCCGGGATCGTTGAGGGACATGGACGTAATCACCACGCTTGGCAGGCGGTTTGGTAATCGCAGTAAGATGGGAGTATCTTTGAGCTGATAGAAGCTGCTGCCCATCCATCTGGCGTATGCCTCTCAGTCACATTTTACTACATCCGTAGGAAGATAGGGTGGTCTTTTCTAAGCAAGAAACCTTTTAAAGAAGAAAATGTTTAGTGTCTTAGAAAGCAACATAATTATGACTAACGTATTCTATTATACCGCCTTGAGAAATGATAATGAATCAGTAATCTGAGATAGACACTTTATGTATTTATAAGGCTAAAATTTTGGGAGTAAAATAAACTCAACAAGAGATGTCGCGAAAGTTTGGCGCTAAACCGAACCGGTTAAGAGGTTGGGTTCATTACGGCACCACTCATTCAAAACAATCGGCACAAATCTAGAACAATGCAAGGCTCCGACCCGCACTTAAATTGCTCAGAATTAATTAATCGCGACGTCCGCGTATTGTGTCGCCGCGCGCCACAACTCCACCGCACAAATTAAGAAGCGTCGCGTCGCGACACACCGCGTCACGTCGCGTCGCACCGCGCCACAACACGCTGCGCGGCGTATTTCGTCCGCGTTATCGCCTCTCGCCCGTGGGGCGGAAACTTTTCGCTAATTGTTTTTTCTCCGACGTTTGACTTGATGCTTTCTGAAAGGAAACACTGAACGGATAAACTTCTTGTTTTGCATTTTCCGACTAAATGAAGTTTGATCTTTTTACCGGCACCAAACGACTTACCTGTCGAAGATTTCCTTTCAGTTTTGTGACGTTTTTCTTTGAATCTTTTCACTTATTAGAAGCGTAAAGTAGCGATGTTTTTTGCGACTGTATCTTTATGTGGTCGGTAACTAGTTCCAGTGTGTGTGAGGAAACTCATATCCGGTGATGTCAGGCTCCATCCGGCCACGGTACGTGAAGTGTGACCATGGCAAACCTATTCGATGAATGATCCAGAGATTTCAAAGATAATGTTTTGGGTTTTATGTATTGTGACTTTGTTCTGTACCTCTCACTGTTTTTTGCAGGTGTTAAGAATTTTCTTTTGATAAATTCTGATTGCTCTAATTGTCAACAAGTAAATTACGAGTATGTGTTATTAAGAATATATGTCCTCAAATTCGATACTTGGGTTAGACTACAAAATATTGCTTCTTTTAATTCTATTGTTCAAATGGTGCTTTAGGGATTTTTATGTTTTTCAAGAATATAATGCATTTATGCACAAAAGACATCGCAGAGATTGGCGCAAGGTGAGTTTGGTGGCGTGTTATGTTATATGTTAACACCACGATACTGCATACATACATATCGTCACGCCTTTCTCCCAAAGGTGTAGGCAAAGTCAAAGGAACGCCACCTATCCTAGCACTTCTCTTTCGCTTCTTTCATATTCATCATTCTCTCCGTGCGTATTCGCCGGTTATAGGTTCTTTGGATTTTGCCCTTTATTTAATACGTCGCCAGAGTGTGTAACATATTTTTACCCATCCGGCTTCTCCGTTCACACTTATTCGATATACATCTTTCGTAATCTCATCCATCCTTTCTACATGCCCAAACCATCAACATTACATTCTCAATCTCTGTCACTATGTTTTGTTTCAAACCACGTAACTTTCTATCAATTTCACTCAACACAGGCTTCTTAGTGCTCTCACATCTGTAGCGTTAATCTTACTTTCATGCTTTTTCTGCCATTCCCATATTTCTTTTCCGGAGTTGGTGCACATCCTGCAGCATGGCAAGTCGAGATTTGCTCGACTGCTTTTCTTTTAGATTTTTGATTTGATTGATTGCTTATCTTTTTAGCTGACTATTAATATAAAATAGTTAAGTAAATTTTAAGTAACACAAATTATTGCATAAAATAATGTCATCAATTTCGCAGTAATACGGTCAAGAACTTATAGCCAATTTATGTGTAGTATACTAATTTTATGACTAGACACCTTTTTAGACTATACAAAAAAATGTTTACATACTCATATTACATTTTATATAAGTACAATTTACCTTTCAAATTACAAATCTATGTAGTTAAGTGATTATATAAGACCCCAAGCCGCTTCTAACCGTAACAACTGGAGATCTATGAGGGAGGCCTATGTCCAGCAGTGGACGTCCTACGGCTGAAATGATGATGAAAAATGATAAGACCCCAAGTAGTTATTTAGATTTAAGTAATAGCCTGAAACACAGGATTACCTAGTTCAGGCAAAAGTGCTATTCTGTACCTACCTATATAATTAGATTTTAAATGTATTATGTCCATATAGTCCTATGATTTTCTGAATAAACTTTATTATTATTAAACCACGATACTTAATCGATTAACATAATCACTATTAGTCTGTATTGGAAATTGCTCTTTTGTTTAGATTATATCTAACTATGTTGGTGTGCCCGACACGGTTCATAATTGGTATTGGTACCACTAAAATGTTAAAACACCTGTAAACACATTGGGAAACGCAATAAAGTATTGAGTATTTTAAAGATTAGTGGTAGAATTAGTCAATGTGATAGTATTGATTAAGCTCGCCTTACAATAAATAGTAGTATAAATGTAAACGATTGAGCTTGTAGTGTTGTGCCGTGGCCGCAGAGGGCGCAGGTGAGCCGAGATACTCCACTTCTCGGCTCGTTGCTTTATATCGCCCATCTGTTCTGCCGCGTCTCCTCCGCTCGCCTCCCCACTCCACTCCCCACCCCCGCGGACGCCTCAGTAATGGCAACCGATCTATTTTGCCAATTGTAAGATATAGCCTCCTGACAAAATAAGATGGGAATTTTTAATGGGAACATAACTGCGAGTAATGTAGTCATAAATTTTAGACGTCGCGACGCGTCGTATAAAAAAATGTTATGAATCTGATTTCGTTGTTATTGATGATGCGGTTAGTTCATGACGCAGAACCATCGCCACGGAAGTGTGAGATGTGAAAGCGCATTATTGTTGCTTGCTGCAGATGAGTAAGGTAATAGGTACGTACGTTGATGGAAGTAAACATATTTTTGCTAAAAACTGTGCATCAAAATGGGTTTCGTGCCATAGTCACCGTCACAGCTCAGTGAAGTAACAAAAGTCTAATGGCATGTCCACCTAATATAAAAGTCTGAGATGATGATACTATATTCATTAAATATATGAGTAATATCGTACTAACTTCTATCATTGATTGATTGATTGGCAAGTAAAACTGGGACTTATGATTTAACGCACTTTATACAGGCATACACATAGTAATCGTTTAACCCATAGAATAAAGACACAATCCTTTGTAAAGGTATTTTTTTGATTGTAAAAAAAAATCTTCACTTATGTAATTAGTACACACGAGTGCACGTATCTAGTGTTAAAGTTAACATGATGGTATATAATGTTGGAAGCAACTTATATGTGTAACAATACCACTACATATCAGCGCGCGTTAAATATTGTCATTGAGGATAGACTCATAGTTGAGCTATGCCAGCAGATGTGAGCCAAGCCACAGCACAATGTACTAGGTCTATTTAATACAATTTAATGAACATGATTTTATTGTAAATCCTATTATCCTCCATCTGAACATAAAGGCTGAAACAGCAGTATTGTTGGACGCCCCCGCACCCTTAGTTATCATTAAAATAGCTACTATTACAACTTACAATTTCTGATCCAGTATTTCGGAGTTAGATTATCCTATTACGTTTTGCGTTAGCTATCTAAATGGCTTTTAACTGGGATTAAATGTTATGAGACGCTGTGCTCACAGCTGCGGCCCGCCCGCGCCGCTTGTAGAAAGGCTTACTAAAGATTAAACAGTAAAAAGTAGATGGTCAGGACCAGGTTAATGTGACCCTCCCTGGGTGTCTGCTTATAACAATATTATGTGAAGTGGACGGTCAACTTATTTTTTGCATATCAGATAGAATATAATCGTTTTTGTTTGGCTAAAATGGAATAATTTTTGGTAAAGAAAGTTCATTGTCTTTTTTGTACCTTTGTTTGTTGTGTTTATTTAATGAACTAAATAAAATAATACTTATTAAACAAAAAGCTATATTTATCTACATTGTGTTACAGATTCCGAGATTGTAATAAGCCGTCAAATAGATTATTTAACGGCTTATTACAGACTTACAAATATGTAGGTACCTACTAATATAGAAAGGTCAAGAGTTTGTTTGCTTGAACGCACTAATCTCAGGAGCTACTGGACCGATTAGATGTTTAATTTTTATCGGGGAAGGTCAATAATTGTATATTAACTATAGGTTATTAACTATAACCCATTACCGTAAGAACTTTATAATTACATATTATTAGTTTCGGTTGCGGGAGTTACGCGGGTGGCGACACCGCGTGCGGGATCTAGTTCTTGAGCGCGCGGTTGTTCTATGCGGAGATCGCAGCGTCAGACGCATGCGATCAACGGATGCACTCAACTCTCGCTGCGCTTGGCGCTGCGTCAACCGCGTAAAACAATGGTTTGTAATTATATTACCTGATATGAAATGATGTGCGTTAATCGCATTGCGTGTAACGCAGCGTTTATCGCATAAAACAACCGCGCGCTTTAATATGCTTTCGTTTTAAAATGACATTATTTCACAGATTACATGCTATTAGTAGTGAACCAACAGTACAACCCAAGTCAAAGCTACAATGTGGAGTCAGGTACTTACACTTGACCCTGAAGTGCAGCTCGTTGGAGACGGTCTCCCCCTCGGCGTTGAGCGCGGAGCAGGCGTAGCGCCCGCTGCTGTGGCGCGTCACCTTCTGCAGCACCAGGCTCTGGTTGCTGTGGAACACGCGCGCCGTCGCGTTGTGCGCCAGCGGCCGGTCCTGCGGACGAACACCACTATTGAGTAAAGCTTAAACAACCTCCGTAGTATATCGATATAAGCCTCGCTTGGAGTCTCGGGGATAGCGGGTTCATCTTTGTGTAAATTCTAAGATTTATTTGCGGGTCTGGTTGGTTGAGGGACTACCCTCCGTGCCTTAGAAAGCACGTTCAGCCGTTGGTCCCGATTGTTAGCCCATCATCTATAACAAGCGTATATAGGGAACGGACAGCAGCGTATCCCTATGTGTTTCAACATAATATTGCGGTCACCAACCCGCCTGTCAAGTGTGGTGACTATGGCAAAAACCCTTCCTCCCGTAAAGAATTGGTGAGCGATTCGACGAATTCGACAATGACACTGCTTGCTCATAGTTTCACAAAGCATATAAAAATCATTCCAATGTCAATGTAAAGTAGCATTCTACTGTCCAGTAAGTAGACAAGGCTAGTGACATCTATCTTTTGTTTATGAATTTGCGACTAGTATCAGTTTCATGGCAGCAAAGCATGCTGAAAAATATAAATGAATTAAAATTAAATATTAAATTGAACGCCGTTTTCTCATAATTTTGTTTGTAAAAAATTTAATATGAAAAGAAGTCTATCCAATTGACCTCGTATGTTATAACTTAACCCTATAGCTTTGAGCAAAGGGCCGCGTAAATTGACCGGAATAAATCAAGCGCAGGTTCGACGGCTTTACAAAACGCACAGAAGCGTGTCATTGTGTGCTCACGAATGTTTGGTTTTCTTTATATTTTAGCTAATCTATCCCAAACACACAACACATTAACTCGATTGAATCATAACTTACAGTGATAAAAAGTTTCTAGCTTCAGGTCGCTTACAGCCCTACTGAGAATCTTATTATACATTTATATAATTATACATTTTTTTCCTCATACCTTAACACAGAAAAGATTTTCTATACTTAACATTGAGAGATGTACTAAAGTAAATGTTAAAAAATAATGTTTTTATTATATTCTTAGCATATTACTCCGGTATGAAATGTATTTCTTTTCATAAAATAATATAACATTAGGGAATTCTTATGTACAAAAAATACAAAAGCCAATAAGAAGACTGGCAGTAACTTTTTACATCCGCGTCGCGTCGATCAGCGCGTAGCGTCGACAAAATATATTCAAAGACAGATAGGTTCGTAGGTGAATTTTAAATAAAAAATGTTTTTTTTAACTACATGAATACGACTGAGTTTCGTAATACAGGTTGTTCCTAGCTGGGATGTCAGAGACTTCATAGAATATGTAGAATATGTAATGAATAAATGATTATGATGGTACTAGCTTCACCCCGCGATTTTACCCGCGTTACTTTGGTCCAGTGGGTCGGAGCGTATTTTTTTGTAACCTATATGTAAATCGAGCTTATTAACTATCCCCGTGCAAGCTGTCAGCCAAATCCATTTAGAAGTTATTGCGTGAAAGAGTAACAAATATCTTTATATTCTTACAACATTTCGCGATATTAGTATATTATGCAGTAAAGTGGAAGAAACGAAATAATTAGATAACACACGGTCTAGTTAGATGTGTTATCTTAAAATGCAAACGGCACCTAATTTAATAAATTTCAATGTGTCCGCAACGACTTTTTGATAACCTAATAAGAGATATCAAGCCGTGTGTAAAGGATATAAGCGGTAACTTTGAAGACAAGTTTATTATAATTTAATTCCTTGTAAAGAGGTCGCATAATCAAGAAGTTTGGAAAACATAGACTTATAACTATAATAGAAGGTCGTAAATTCCTTAGAGTTTGTGCCTAGATTTCATTCATGTTCTTTCGCACGAGTCGCCAGGGTTAGCGACTGATTGATATAGGAGGGTGGTAATACATCCCTCGTCAAACCAGTCAGCTGTATTATGATGAAGTAAATGTGCTTTTCCTCGGCTCGAGTGGAGGGGTACAATTACTAGAATATATTTACACAAAGGGCCGCCCATTACCGACGGCCCTGCGAAGGGCGCCACTCCAGCGGACAAAGGTACTGCTCGTTATGTTATAGAGGCTTGATTATATCTTTTTTTTGTTAGAAACAAAAAGATTTTTAGTAGCATAGCTATGAACGAGCGCTCGTAGAGATGACGTGATTACAAGTGATTTTCTTTCACATTGTACAGCCACCGAATTTTATATGAATTGCTTTGTGGAATTATTAGTTTCTGAAAGGGAATGCTTACGTTTGTATTCTAGGAAAATATTTTATCTTTCTAGAACAGACTATTATTTTACTGACACATTTTTTATTGTTTAATAGGATAGGTAACAAAGCATTATGACGATGCGTCCTTCCCCCGCTACCGCTACGGACTACCTGAGGGAGGCATCAGCTAAAACTCTACTATCCAGCTTCCTCAAAAGCTAAGTGTTTTGTGACTGGTTACCTGGTTACCTGCTCAAACCGAGTCCTAGAACCTGGGGCAGGTTCTAGGACTCGGTTTGAGCAGGTGACCTTACTTGTCTAAATATTGTTAATCTAATTAACTGTTAGCTACCTAATTAATAATAAACTATAGTGTACTGAGTGATTTGTTGTTTATTTCCTCTCTTTATATATATATAATTCATCTCTTTTCATATCCGTAACACGTGGTTGGCTACACCAACACGTAATACGTTACAGCATATTGAATAATGCCGTTATATAATATTATGGATTACTCTCATAATTAGTGTATTTGTGCTATTCAAAGATATAATAGAGCTGTTAGCACGATGACTACAATTACAACAGCAAAGCTCAAGCAGACACAATATATACAGAATATATTTTAGACTGCACAACTATTTTACATAATAATTGGCGTGAGTGGAATCGAAAATTAGCATAATGATGGGCGAACTAATATTAGTTGTACAAGATACGATAGCGAACGCTAATTATACGCTTACCTCAGCGTCGCATTTACATACATCGTGGGAACCGAACACTTCCTGGTTATGAGAAGTGCGAGGTTCAAACTGAGCTCGAAAAAGCTAAAGTAAAACCTAGCTATAAAAACCTCGCAGCGGCCCTCTTTAGTGCCGCTCGTTCCCCGAGTGCTGGTATTTACTTTGCACAGCAGGTAAGCATTGGTATTCCACGGAACAATGCTGTCAGCATTCTGGGAATCTTACCAAGTAGAATAGATTTAGATTATTAGTATCTCATAAGTTCATCTTATTTTAACTTTAACACGAACTTATAAAATTATAATGCCCGCGGATAGTGTATAAGCTGGATTAACATATAGGCTACAAAATATCTCGCTCCGACCCACTGGAGCAGAGTGACGCGGGTAAAACCGCGGGGCGCAGATTTACTGAATAAATTACTAGTCCGCAGTATTACAGCTCTGTAATACTACGGACTAGTAGCGTGTATGTGTTGGAACTTGGAACTCTGTCGTCATCTCACTCGCGTGCGAAAAAAATATTGACACGAAACACTAACGTGTGAACATATTGTGAACGGAGGATATTTTATGAATACACCTACAATATTTATAAAAGCTTTATGAAAAACATGGTGTGCTCGTGTTGTTCATCCCTCGAACATCGTTTTATGAAGTAATTTTTTTAGGTATTGATTTACACATCATCATCATCATCAACAGCCCGTTTACGTCCACTGCTGAACATGGGCCTCCTCTTAACAGACCTTAGCAAGCCTGGATCGTAGAGGGATATGGCCATAAACACCACGCTTGGCAGACGGAATGGTGATCGCAGTAAGATGCAAATGTTGAGCTAATAGATGCTGCTGCCCATCCATCAGCCATATGTCCCTTAGTCGCCTTTTACACCCATGGGAAGATATGGGGTGGTCTATTCTAAGCCGGAAACCACACGGCAGTTGATTTACACACCTTCATTTATATAAAATATTATAAAGAAATACTTGAAGAATGCTGGAATTATTAAAAAAATATAACTATCAAAAAGCTAGATTATTCAGACGTCATAAAGGTTATATTTTATGATGAGGTTCCCACAGGAATCGGTATCGAGTAGTAGTAGAAATCAAAAGGCAATTAAGAAATATTATTAGCTAAAACGTCCCGCGCCCTTTACTGATAGGTTGTTGGAATTTGTAAGGCTATCAAATTAAATAGGGTATTCCTGAGGAATGGATTCGTTTACATGTACTGATATAGACTCGAATACGGTTTAGTATTAAACACCTACTGTAAACTATCTTAAGGGCCTATGCACACCACGTTTTTTAAACGCGCCGTCGACGCGCGTTTTGGAAACGCGCGTCGCCGGCGCGTTTTTATCCTGCAGAGCAGTTTGTTGTCGTTTGTATTGCTACAAACGCGCGGCACCGGCGCGTCTAGCGCGCGCGCCTTCCCTACGGACGGGGTTTCCCCCGCAACGAGGGAAAGGGAAGTGTGAATCTACGCTAGTAGCAATCGAGCGATGTGGTGCACCGCACGTCTTTGGAACAAAAAAATGGAGTCTTTCGACACAGAAAACATTCATCATTTCATCGATACACACGCGCGTTTGCATCGCGTCTGTATAGCTACACACGCGCGTTTGCATCGCGTCTGTATAGCTACACACGCGCGTTTGCATCGCGTCTGTATCGCTACACACGCGCGTCTGTATTTATACAGGTGTGCAAAGGTCTACAGGCTGCGTCTGACTTGCGTGCGTATCGCGTCTGTATCGCTACAAACGCGCGTCGACGGCGCGTTTAAAAAACGTGGTGTGCATAGGCCCTTAGTTCGATTAGTCTAGTAGGTATCAAACATGACAATTACAATGAAGTATGTATACGTCTCTGACCAATCTACCCGTAAAACCCTAATAAGTTTACGGTATGTATTCAATCAATTTATGAATACAATACCTCAATACCTACCAGCGACTCATCCCAAAGTGTTACTGTTACAAATAAACGACGTTGACAGGAAAAGTCTGTTTAACTCCGAATGTCCCGCCGTTTCGGAGAACAAAGGGGAAATTAAAAGAGATGTTTGAAAGCTGCATGGAATTAGCTTTAGAGCTCTTTTTGTGCGCAGATGAAAAACACATAATTACCGCCACCTTCGGGTCAAATTGCACCGAACTTATAACATTCATGTTAATACAAGATAACATCTTTATTCGCTTGGGAATAATTATGATAAGGAACAAAGGCGGATACAGAAAGGAACTCTCGCAATGATAATATTATACCCACGGCGCGTACGAATCTTACTTAGGATTACGGTGTTAATACTCATTCAAAGATACAAAGCATACTATTAATAATTTGGGCTTTTTTCATTTCAAATAATAATCTGTAACCTGTCTTTACATAGTATAGAATGAGGTCACAGATTGTCTTGGTTCTCGAATAACTTTTGTAAATCTCGTGACGATTTTTTATGCGGCTTAAACTAGCATGCACGAAGGTCTTCTTGTGGGTTCCATTCCCGTTCCGGACAAAAATCTTTATGATCTAAGACTTGTTTTAACCTATTGTACCTTGGAAAGCATGTTGAGACGTTTGTCCCGATTCCCATAACATCATTTATGACTTCGTTTACCAGGAAGGGGCAGGTAAGGAGTAGCGTTTTCCTATGTGTAAGCTGTACATAATACTGCGGTCACCAACCCGCTTGGTGACTATAGCAATACCATGTAGCTGATGATGGTGATGATTGATATACAAATATTCTATAAATTAATGATTCGCTTTATGGACGTTTAGAATCGATTTTTGTAAACACTTGTGTGTTTTTATTTGAAAATCATATTATGTTCACATTGTGACAACGGAAAATTGTGTATTCTTAGACAACTACATTATGAACAGTCAGTAACTGCAAGAATCACAAGTTTACATTGAATGGAATACACTGACTGTTAGTTGCGTTTGGAAGCGAGCACCGTTTGTTGTCGCGCAGTAATGAAACGTCCGCCTCACCTGCTGTCCGCACGATTGATGACCGCCGCCGCAGCCGCAGCGCAAACACACTTATTTACACAAGAAAATGATGCATGAGACTTTTGTAAAGGGAAATCAACAAGCTTGATTGCGATTTTAAATTGACTTTTTGATGCATGATTTTTTTAACAATTTGTTTAAGGATTTTCTTCATATATTTATCTGCGCTTGGCGTGTAATAAACTATGCTTCCTTAATATTATAAAAACGAATGTTTGTAAGAATGTATTGATGTATGTATGTTACTCTTTCACGCTAAAGATTCTAAACTGATTTAGCTGAAAGTTTGCACGGGGAAAGTTTATATGCTGGTTTAACATAAAGGCTACAAAACATCACGCGCCGACCCACTGGAGCAGAGTACTGCGGGTAAAACCGCGGGGCGCAACGATACATACAATACTTATTTGGAAATGTAATATGTTATTTTAGGAATTAAACAACTTTTAAAAACTCCTCGGATGTGAATGAAACCCGACAGGCAACATGTTTGATTTTGTTTATTTTATGAGTAGAGTAGATTAGATTACTTTTAGGTGTTTTTTGCGTAATCGACTGAGTAGCAGAGCCACGCTGAAATTGTAAACAAGTTCTTTTTGTAAACTTGCATTTTATACATCCAAAAACTCGTAAAAGTATAAGTAAAATCCATCGATGTATGTTTTCACGAGCTATAGCCGGATACCTTTGTAGATGGCAAGCGGAGTTGAAACGCGACGTGCCCGTCACCGCGCGGCTGATGGAGTGACAACGCGCCGCGGCATTAAGGCCTTTGTACTGTCGGGAGTAGGGCAGTTGACCTCACAGACACGTGCTAATTATCTTAGTGCTGCGGCTACCGATGTTGGGGTTTCGCCATTTTGATTGACAGAATTATGTTTTGAGACTTACTTTGAGCATACCATAATCTAGAGCTCAGAAGCATAATGTCGGATGTGCCATTCACGTCAGTAACTTTCGTTGTATTTGCTTTTAATCGTACATCCGTCCTTCTGCTTCTTAGGTCCAGATATACAGACATTACCATAGAGCTAAATTGAAGATTGTTGTTCGTATAAGACTAATTATCATTAATTGTCGTTTCTTATTGGTTCTTGGTCTAATAGAAGTAATTTGTCTGTATAGTTGTTTCAAATATCGAATAAGAATCTTATTAAATAGGGTCAGGTATTGTTTAAAGTGCTCTTTGTTATGCCGATACTGTAAAATCGCTACCTACTAGATCGCGTCTGTGGGCGTTCAACTTCATCGATTACATCTTAGTAACTGCATTTTGCTTCGATTTTATAAAATGTGCAATATCACTAGTTGTTCGACCGACTCAATACTTATATAAAATAATATCTTACTATTTTATAAATCTCCAATAAGCTCACAAAATTATGAATATATTAAGAAACATGTTCAAAAGTGTGTGTGTTTTACATGCTACACGTCTTCACAAAATAAGCAATTCTTTTATGGGGCAATGTATATACTTCTTGTATATAGAAGCATATACATTGCCCCATAAAAGAAAAACAACAACAAACTGCCTAATAATGTTAGAGATCTTGCTACAAACAAGTTTAAACGATATGTCAAAGATAAATTATGTAAAAACGCTTATTATAACATTATTGATTATGTCAATGACAAAACAGCTTAAGAGTGAGTTGCTCTGAAAAAATACTACTGTATTAATAATTGTAATTTAAAAAAAGGATTCCTCTGAGTTTTATGCCAGTTCTTCTCAGGGTTGCCACGTCCAGAACTGGTGGTAGTAAAAGAAAGGGAGGCAGAGGAGGAGGAGGATAAGAACATGATTTAAAATATTTTAAATGTGTCTATATGAGTTAAGAATTTTTGACTTCGTCTTTGAAATCTATTGATTGTTATTGTAGGTAATTGCAAAATCACAAAGAGATAATAAAAGTAGGTATCCCTACCCGAGGTAAATTGTAATGTAGCATAATTATAAGTTGTTGACAAAGCCACCCCAGTCGCCAGCACAATGAGACAAAGCTGCGCCCACCTAGGTATCTGCTATTGAGTCGTTTCTCGTCACATAAACGTTTCATTTGCCACTGTCACTAATAAGGCCTGCCCTCCCGTCCCTTTGTTCATTGTTATGAAATCATAGGAGCTCACCTCGCACAGAGACACGGACAAAACAGACCGCGGGACAAAACACACACCTACACGCATATCATTATTGCACAATAACTTTACGTAAATGGACATTGAGAATGTTCAGTGTGTTGTGGATGTGTGTGTGTCTTTGCATTCTCCGTTCTGTGTGTTTGGTACATTTGTCAATTTTAATGATGTCGTATTGTTGACCAGCAAGTAGTCATCATAGTGCAGTTCGAGAATGCTTGTTATAGCAGACACTTGTGCAATTGTATTATCAAGTACTTTTATATAAACTTTGTATAAAATATCTTCTAATCTTGTTGGCCTAGTGGTAATACGTTCGACCGTAACTAGCGGGTTCCCGGGTTCGATCCACGGGTCACGTGATTTTTTTTTGTTGTTGATAGTGCGTCACCTGTGCCTCGAAGATCAAATTGTTCCTGCGCCCGATCTCTCGCCGTCCGTATCGGTAGATCCGTAACACCGGATTTTGCAGATGGCTAATGTTCATAGAAATTGAGTGCCATGACCGAAATAGTTCGGGAGGATTATACTATACTAGGTTTTGCATATTTAAATCAATTTCATAATATGTATTTCTCAACGTTAGAAAATTGCATCTTCACGAGAGGTAGTTATAGAAAATTGGTGACGGTAGTAATGATCGGGTAATTAACAATTTCATACCAGGAGATTTTCAGTGTGTACCTGCAGAACTGATAGCATTCCATCGCGGACACCAACAAGGTCTTAAAACTGTTTCGTGTCGTCTAGCAGCATTGGACGAATAATATTTTGGCAGATGATGATGGTTACAAATTTTGAAAACTGAATGTTTAATCAGTTTATACTTTATTGTGACAGAAAAATAAATATAACAATTTAGCGACAAATATTTGTCCAATTTAGAAAAGTCGACAAACAGTTTTTCTGTAAATAGTAACTAAGTCAGTAACCTATAAACTAGTAGGTAGAACTACAATAAACCTTCGTCACCTACATCCAGGTATATGACGTTGTGCACAAAAGCTAAGTTAACCTGTTAACCATTCCGAGTATGAGTAGATCGGGGGCGAACGTGTCAGACGCACGCACCGAGGATTCCGTACATTGCTTGGACGCACGAAGACATCATTGTTTAATTGAGCAACAGTTCTGTTGCATTGCCAGATTCTTTAATCTGGATAATAATAAATATCGCTATTAAACATTAGGAACTGACATAACTGACTAATATGTATAACTTTTATGCGTATTTCACTTGTTTTGCTTCGCAACTTAACAAGTTGTATCCAATTAGCTTGCTTTGGACAAGAAAATAAAATAAAACCGAATTCGATTGTTGGAGTAAGTTACTAAAATATGTTTGGACTAAACACACAATTCCACTTTTAATATAAGTATTGGTTATTAGTACTTGAAATAATCCTAAAGACAGTTAAAGCAACGAATAAAAGTGACTCTTCAACATCCATCCGTTCTTAGCAACCAGTTGTTAGGAATCATTTCCCTTTTAACAAGAGAGCCCTTACACCTGACAAACACGGCTCCGGCATCCATTCCATTATTTGTAGGGCTCTGGCGTGAATTTATACCGATTTTCTCATCAACACTACAGATACGAAAAATCTTGATCTCCAGCCATCGGGCTTGAATGGAGGGCGACTGATTCAATCAAGGTTGTCCATTATGCTATACGAGTTTCATTGGAGCACAATCTTGTGGATGATCAACCCCCCTTCCTCTGCACCCCCCGTCTACCAACGACCTCACCTCCTCGGAAATAGCTGCCATTAACGAATAAAGAGAAGTATTTTCCACCTGATAACAGTGTTTGCTTACGTTCGTCGAATTTTCCCGTTATTGGATTCAATATGAGAATTTCTTTGAATGTAGTCTTCTTGTCGCTTACGTACCCGAGACGTGCAGTCGTAAATAATAAAAAAAAGATGCTGTTTGTTTTACACGTGTAAACTGCATTAACAATAAACAAAAGTAACAACAATGTATTTAGGGACAGTAATGGCTACATTGTTCATAAACGATGTCAGCATTATTACAATAGGTATTCATTTAAAGCAGCCACAAGTTTAAAAATACTGTAATCCGTAAGTGTAATCTAGTATATTTACCTGACGACCCCTCAGTTTCATTATTTCCAAGATACTAGACGAAGCTTAAATTACAGAACCAAAGTGCTCCACGTACTGCACTACTCTTCATCATTAACATTACAAAAACTAAAAATATTGAAGTCAATAGTAAATTGCAATTTATTTACGTTAGCCAACATTCAGGTTTCATTTCCAAGGTGGTTCTTTACAAGATTCAAATCACTATAGTTTGAAGTAACGACAAAATAACAAATTCTTTGTTTACTAGAGTCAAATCTTTATAAACATTTCAATTCCGTACTTAATGCGCAAATAAAAAGTAGCTTTTATCTAAAATATTATGCATGTACCAGGTACTTAGTAGAAGGTAGATAGTCTAAAATTATGATGACACCCGACCTCGGCGCGGTCAGCTCGTAGCTACATAACACACTACTCTACGGTTTTATGTCCTCCTGGTACGCGCACACCTGCCCGCACCTCTTTTATTCACACTTTATACACATTCTCGATGGTTAAGTGAGATATAAATTTAAATGGCAATTTGAACGTGTTCGTCGCAAAATTAAACCGTTTTATTGTGAAACGAACAGCTATTCCAATTAAGCGAATGTGTGCTTCTATATATCTGATAGTCTGCTAGATAAGCGTGAAAATTACTTCATTAGATATTATTTAAAGTGTAAAAGGTTTTTATACATTTTAAATAATATTTAACGAGAATCTGATTCCAGATTTTTCATATTCAAAACTGAGGAACATTTTAAAGACAGGTAGACAGTTATTAATATAGTCAGGAAAATAAAGTGAAGGGGTCTCCAATGTAGGTACTTGTTTTAGTACATCTTTAACGCTAAAGTGAACAGACACTTTCTAGGCACGCGTGTGATAGATTATTGGAAATATATTATATAATTATTCAAACAAATATCGTTGAATGTGTGTGTGTCTCATTTATAAGTATTTATTTATTCCGGCTATAGTACAAATAACAGATTGATTCATAAATCTATTTGGATTTTATATCATGGATTTTAATTGTTTAAATATCATTTACATCTTATTACGTTATTTTTATATTTTTAGTTTCAGGTACAATAATAAGTTTAATTTAAGGCTTATTAACATGTTTAAAAATGAAGAATAAATAAATAATGATTTAACAACACTCTCAGCAATAATAAGAAGCTCTGAATCATTTCTTCTATAAACACGTGACCGCCAGACTTGTTTGTTACACAGTATAAAAGGCGATGGAATCGGAAGATGTGATTCGGATTCGCCGCGCCGTCGAGGAAGCAACATCTCCATACAACGCTCGGACCGCACCTCCGCCGCCTGCCGGCGAAAACCGGAACCACTTCGACACCCCGCCACTACAGTGACGGGAGTGTCGAGTAGCGGTCGCGAGACGCGCGCCCCCCCGATACCCGCGGGCTGAAGAGCCCCGCCCCCCCCTGCGCACCTCACCGCGTAGCTTCGGCCCCCCGGAAAGCGGGGCACACTGCTGTATCGGCCTCCGGTCTGCCACCAGCGGCAAGCCCCGGAGGTTCGGTGCAGTGGGTGCTCTGTAGCCGGGGCACCCCCCCGAGGCACGCGCTGCGCACCCCCCACCCCCCAAGGGGAAGAAGAAACCCGGCACGATGTCGGGGCAACCGCCCCCATCAGCCGCGCGTCGGGCCACCCGGCCCCAACCACCGCCTACGTCCGGCGTGAGACGGCGGGTGTTCTCCCGGTCGACGCCGGCCGCCGTTAGGTCCATGATGGACCGAGCGGTGGCCGCCGATCGGGCGACCCACCGGACAACGCCGCCCGAATCGCCCCTGCCGGAATCACCGGCATCACCACCAGGAGCGGGGGAGGGCCACTATGCGACCCTCCCCCACCCGCAGCCACCCCCGGGCCCATCCGGGAGCCAACAAACCGCCCCGGCCCGGCCATACTGGCCGGACTGGACTGACATCCTGCCGCCCGCGCCAACACCGCGTGGACTGCCCACCCTCCCCCTGACCCCCGTGCCGCAGAACAAGGCGGCCGTCAGAAGGGAGCCACCGGCGCCGAAACCAGCCCCGCCTGCACCTCTCCCACAGAGGGCGCCCAAGGCGAGGGCGGCAAAGCCGCCGACAACCCGCATCCCAACGCCACCGAGGAAAGGACTGCCCACCCTCCTCCTGACCCCCGTGCCGCAGAGCAGGGCGGCCACAAAGAGGGAGCGCCCGCCCACGACACGTCAGCCAGCCCCGCCTGCGCCACCCCCACAGAGGGCGCCCAAGGCGAGGCTAACTAAATCGCCATCCCGCTTCCCCGCGCCGCCTACATCCATCGCGCCGGGAAGGTTCCCGTCACCGCCACAACCCTACAAGCGGGTTGACCTAGAGCGAACGCCACCGTTCGCTCCCACCGGTCCCCAGCTTCCAGAGGGATCCCCCATGGAGGAGGGCCCCTCCTACGCCGCTATGGCGGCGTCGCCGCGCCCGACACCGCTCACATCGCCGCGCCCCTCGCCGTGTGCATCGCCACCGGCCTCGCCACGCCTCAACGCCGTCCCCGCTGCTGCCACCACCACCACCGACGCCTCCCTGAAGCCATCCGGTCGCAGGTTCCCACCCTTTGTGGTGGAGAAACTCCCGGATTGGCCACGCCACTTCAGGGAGATGAAGAAAGCCCTCGGCCACACTCCGAACGCGCGCCCGTATGGGAAGGGCGTGCGGTTTATCCCGAGAACCGAGGAGGAGTACCGCTACATCCAGCGGTACCTGTACTCGCTGGACCAAGCGGAGACCCCTTGGTTCTCCTACACCCTTCCCGACGAGCGGAGTCTAAAGGTGGCCATCCGAGGGCTGCCCGTCGACACCCAGCCGGAGGAAATCGAGCGCGAGTTGACTGAGCTCGGCTTTAAGCCTGAGCTCGTCCGACCGATCCGCGCTCGTCAAGGACGCCCCGGCTGCATATTCTTCGTGCAGCTGGCGAGGACGGCAAACCTCATGCCGGGCATATATGAAGTCACCGAGCTTCTGTGTATGCCCGGTGTGAAAATCGAGGCGTGGCGCGGGAAAAAGGGCCCCGCGCAGTGCCACCGCTGCCAACTGTTCCGGCACTCGTCGCACAACTGCCACAGGCCCATTGCCTGTGTGCGGTGCGGCGAGCAACACAACGCCAGGGACTGTACGCGCCCCCGGGAGGAGCCGCCGACGTGCGCCAACTGTGGTGGGCCGCACACGGCTAACAACATCCAGTGCCCGGTCTTCCGGCGAGAAACTCGCAACAGGAAGGCCGGGACCGTCGCCAGGACCACCACAGGCGTCAAGCCTGTCGCCCACCATCAGGTCGAGGAGGGGAACGCCCCGACCTCCCTGATGGCAGCCGCCAACGCCCCGGGGGGGCGTACATCAAAGAGGAAACGCCAGCGGAAGCGCAAGGCGAAGGCCCAAGCACAGAAGCCCACGAAGCCGTCGACTGCTGTGGTCGCCGCCCCGTCGGAGGGGACGAAGGCGAAGCAGCATCCGGCCCGAGACCCCAGGATGACCAGCGTTATTGGTACCCTCCAGAAGGTGCTGATCGCGCTCCAGGAGCAGCGGGATCCCACCCAGCTGATCCTGCAGTGCCTCCTCGAGGCGTACCAATAGCGCGGAGAGGTCTCCTGCGCCCCCTGACTTGACTACCGCTCCCTTCACCTGTCGGCTGACGGTCGCCCCCGGGGTCATTTCCCCGGCGGGCTGGACCTCGCCACACACTGAAGGGAGCGAAGAACACCGGACCTGACGCAAGCGCCGCTAGCATGTTGGTCGCCCCTTCGGACTTGTCTGTAGGGGCTTGACCTCGCTAGCGGCGCCACCAAGGACAAGGACGACCACTAGGGCCCTCAGGCCCATATCCAGTGACCCACCTGCCGTCGCAGGTGGCGATTGACGCCACTGAAGAGGCCTCAGGCCTGACCAGTTTCCCCGGGGGCTCACCAGAGTCTCCGCGGAAGACCTCAACGCGATGTGATTCATTCTGTGTCCGACCGTTGTATCGAGCAGAGCTCCGTAATATTGGAATAAAGGTGTCAGGTGGATTGGGGACACTTCTTCATCGGTTGTCGAACAGAACGGAGCTCCGAGAATATAATATGGCTAAGTCAATGTTATATTGTAATTACTGTTTAGCCATTAGATATTTATGACTTATTTCAAAATATTGAATGAAGTGATGTTTTATATTTGATATTTCTCTTACTTGTCTTTGTATGGAAAATTAAATAGAAAAGAATTAACTAAGAATAAAGTTATACCATCAAAATGAAATCTAATTTCTTAAATACATATATTAATATAAACCCAATAGAAACAGATATGGAATATCTGTATGTATATATATATATAATGATATGATTTATATTAGAAATAGTTTTATATACAACGTTTTGAATTAGAAATGGTTGATTTATAGATACTTGTATACATATATGTATTAAATAAATATAATTAGATAAGATATATTCCTTTGATTTTAACACGTGTATAATCTTAGGCCTTATCTTCGCCTTCCATCAAGCGAGATTATGGTCAAATGTAAGACTACATTCAATGAAAAAAAAAAAATTCCAGTCTTGTTGGTACTGTTTCATTGCCCTAAAAGTGTAGCAACGGTGGCTCAACTCCATTGAGTTCGACCACAAGCACTTCATCAACGTTATAATGAAATATTATTTACGTTTAACATTGTATAACCTCATTTTATAATCTCGTAGGTGAATACGAATTTAATATTGAGAGTTGTCTGGATGATTGAAATCTTCAGATTCCAATTTCCTTTCCAACGCGATTTATTTTTGAATTCTGTTGGGATAATATTTATGAAAGAAAAAACCGTAAGGCGTTTTTCACACTTTATGTTCTTTTTAGTCAACGACTTTTAATAATGCAGTGGTAAAATTAAAAAGTAAAAATCTAGATAATTCAAATTATTTTGTGAAAATCGACGTACCTTTAGATGAAAACGACTTCGTTACCTAACTTGAATATTACGATGTTGTTGATGTATGTAAAACTGCAGTCCACTGCTGGATCTAGGCCTCCGTTAATTTCCGCCTTAACACCCGATCCTCCAACCGACTTCGGGTTTTTTCAAGACATCTTCAATATTAATTGGCAGATTTTTTTTTCACAGTGACTTTAAAGAATTTTTTTTTTTTACTTTTCTTTATTAATAAAACGCTGTATCCTGAATGACTGACTGACAGATTATTGCACAAATCACTCTGAAACTTGGAGGGTGTAATCTTTATATGGTGCAGGAATTCTAAAGGAAGGATTCCTTTTAGGAATGTTTTTTTTTGCAAGTAGCGGGGGCAAAATCTAGTAGAATATGACTGATAATGGAAAAAATCGTTATATAACTTTTAAGATATTTGTGATCGCATTGTCGTTCCAAAAGTCGCTCGTGTATAAAAATCCCAAAATTTGCGACTATTCAAATTAGATTCGTTATTCAAAATAAGTTTATTGCGAAGAGTATGATAATCATAATAAATGTGAGCCAACAATCCGGTGGCATTGTTCCGAGGGTACAATATGACAATAGCTGTATTTTTGGATGCGGACAAATATTTTAGTATTCATAGAAGTACGTACTATTTATCTCGTAATAGCTTTGTAATATAAACATTGACCGGTAGAAAATAAAAGATGCGTCTATTTATATTTCGTAAATTTTGTAAATTATCTTTGTCTGTTCGCGTTTAAGTTAAAAATTATCAACCTTTTCTTTGGATAGACATATGCCACGATATTATTTGTGTTTAATTGTATAATATCATATTTTTCAAGATAAATTTCTTGTAGGGTAGGGTCATCGTCATAAATCTCGATGAAATTAATATTTGTCATCGATCTTAAATCGGTCGTCTGTTATGATATGATAGATAACTACGAGTAATAATTAATATTTAATTGTTGAATGAAAGGTAATTTAAGTAACTGTAATTGCCGCCCGCGTTTTGAGTCCCAGCTATTATAAACCAGCAAAGTACCTACTCAATTACTTACTAAACAAAAGCTGTAATCACACCGATTTAATTCCTCTTGAGCACAATAAAATATGATTTTGCATTAACGACGCGGTCGGCAGCTGGCCGCAGAGCCGAGCGTACGTCACCGGCGCAGGCTCACCGCGCTGAGTAATCGTTCAGATTATAATATATATAAATTTCTCCTAAATTTATGACGGCTTAGTGAGCTAAGACGAGAAATTTATGCCGCGTCTTATTATTTTGACAGGTCATTGGAGCATTGTTAATAGAGGGCGGTTCGTAATAACTGATGGCTGTAATTATACCCTCGTTTTACCAATGGTATCTGCGGTCTGTAGCCCGTCACACTAATACTATTGGCACAATTCCAAAGTACCTATCCTTTAAACAAAGACTTTCATGAAATCTGCTTTGACTGTATTTAGTTATAGTCCCAGAAGATGTGGTTACACTGGTTATATTATATTTGTGAACCCCAACTTACGGACAGAAAATATTGCAACATGATAAGTCCAGTTATAGTGTGGTTTCCGGCTGTAAAGCTTTCGACCACCCCATGTCTTCCTATGGGTGGCATAAGAGGCGAGTAAGGGTATAGCGGATGGATGGGCAGCAGCAGATACTGCTCATTCATCAGCCGTAAATTCCTCAAAGCAGCTCAAAGTTCCTAACTATCTTACTGCGATCACCATTATGGCGTATGGCCTCAAAGACCATAGCTTGCCAAGGTCTGTTTCTTAACAGACATCTTGACAAACATTGAATTTCAAAGGACAAACCCATTCAGTGCTTTTGAATTTAGATATTTGTCACAGTTACATATAAGCTCACGCCTGTTTCCCGGCGGGGTAGGCAGAGACAATGGACCTCCACTTGCTACGATCCCTACACACATCTTTCGCTTCATTCACTCTCATAATATTCTTCATACAAGCACTTCGGTTTAGGGTGGAACTTATGTCACAGTTACAACGATTTGCATAAAAATATGAGGTAGATTAAAGACAAACGAGAAAAAATAGGTACGTTTCAATAGTGAACGAAAGTGCAATTGAAGCAATTATTCACCGTTGTATACGACGCGTCATCGAGAAATGAACCTCAAACGTTAATCCTTATAAGCTCCAGGTTCTGGATCAGTCGAATTGGGTCAAGCTAGCGTGTCATTGAGGTTTTGTTTCATCGAACAATGTATGGGAATCCGTTGTGAGGATAGTGAAATGCGTAATGAATATTTTTAGGTAATCTACGTCGAGATGAATATATAAAGCTAAAGATCTTTGTTCTTTGTTTGCTTGATCGCGCTAGAAAGAAAACGCTTAGAAACAATTGGTCCGATTTGAAAAATATTTCAGCGTTAGACAGCCCATATATTAAGAACTGTATTTATTTATAAAGTTCTTATGGGCACAGGAGTTTCGTGAGTGCAACCGCACACGGGAAGCTAGTGATTTATGAAGTGTTCAATACATGGAAATTTAATTCAATAATCTGCCGCACGCGTCACTAAACCTATCCGTTTTAACCCAGTACATGTGCTGAACATGGTAACATGCGATGTCGCCCCAGATTCAAAACTGATTAAATGTTGAGATCATTGACACCACCAATTCATTTTATTTCTCAGCGTTTAATTGTATATAATATACTAGCTTCCCGCGTGTGGTTTCAGCCACGTAACTTTTTTTCCCATAATCAAATATAGCCTTAATCTTTCTGCGATAAATAGGCTTTCTAACACTATAATGATTTTTTTTAAAATGGTCTAGTAGAGTAAAGAAACAAACTCTTCAGCTTTATATATTAATATATAAGATAAGATATAAGATTATGCAAACATACATTGTATTCGCTTTATGTATTCATGTAGAATTGTATCAATGCCAGATGTTGGTACGGTTGATGGGTGCCTTATTGAGTATATTAGATTAGAGTCTGATTTCCAGCTTCCTGTGTATTTTTCTCAATATCACATGATTCTCGGCGGCTGGTCCCCAGGGGAACGTAATGCGGCTCCCGAGTCACGACACTGCCTCATTTTTAATATTTCCCTCTGATTGAGTCGAGTGCCATTTTGAATAACAAACAACGGGTGCGTAAAAACGGTGATCGACAAAATCGATGTAATTTTATGTAGGTCATGTTGAACTTAAGTAAACAGTAAATTGGTTACAAAGTTATTTGGTAAAAGTGGTTTCGAGAAAGTGCCATGAAAAAAGCATGTGATAGTAGTGAACTCATATTACCTATATGCTTTTTTAATTATGACACGTTTTTTGTTTGTGGAATAGCCAAGTTCGTTAAGTTCTTTAAAAAGTTATTTGCTTTTAAAATTATTTCCGGCCTATATAGGCACGCACAATATAACATAATGCATAAAAGTTGTATAAAGACCGCCGATTGGTAAATTGTGTAAGCCAATTAACTAAATAATGTTGACATGCCCATTTGAGTATGTTTCGCCGGATCGTCTCAATTAAGCCGCGATGAAACCGGCATACCCCACTGAGTTTGTTTCGCCGGGCCTTCTCAGTTGGGGCGTATTGGATCCGGTGGTAGCATAAAATCGCGTCCGACGATATACTTATGGTCCATCTAAATAATAACATACTCAAAGGACAGAACTTTAGACTATTAAAATAAAAATAAAATTCTATTTTCATACCTGACAGCTTTTACGTTAAAGCTATAAAAAAATATCTAATACAAACTTTTTATTATTATTATAACTATAATAACTAAACTAAATTAATTAATTAAATATATTATATCAATGTGCCAAATATGTTTTGACTATTTGCAAATGCCTGTAATAGGTTTACGTAAATAGAAACTTTTTTTATTTTATTTTATTTTATTCATATAAAAAAACAATGTTCTTTAACCGTTTTCGATGTCAAATCTGTAGCTATATCATGGAGAGTGGTTAACCGACACAAAGACACATAAGCTTAAGTTATATTCCATATGTTACTCATGGATTGTGAAGCTTTAGCTTCAAGCTTAGTTCTGAGTTCATCGATTACCTAGGAACAAAGCGGACGATAGTATTTACAGAGCACCGACCTAAGTACACTCGTGAGATGTAGTCTCGTTGTATGCGCGTGTAAATGTATAACCGTAACAATATTTCACACAAGTGGCGAACAAAATAAAAGAATCACCATACATAAGTGAAACGGTCCGCAGTGCATAACAAAATACCGCTGGTCGTCGGTCCGTCAGCTGAACTTTGACTTATTCCGACAAACTTTATTTCCCCGTTTGCAGATTTTATACAAATCGTCGCCGAGGGACGACATTTTTCAGTAAAAAGTTAGCCTTCACGTTATGTTGCATATTCCACGCTTTCGCTAATAATTGTTGGCGATTTAAATCAGATACAACCTAACTAGGGTTAGCGGCTGTCATGAGTTGACTTTATATTTCAAAGATACTTAATAATTATTTACTGTAGTAAAGAAGACATTGGACACACAAACTTATTGGTGAACTTAGTGATATGTCACAGTCCGTGCCTAGTTTAGATACCCATCAAGAAATCAGATGTATTGATATCTAAGAATGAACTGTTTCTTTTCTTCGTATCTTACATGTCTAAATTGAAGTTTTAAAATTAATCTAAATTTATCAATAGCAATCAATAGATTGAGACGTAAAGCTTATTATTCAAAATAAACCCCTTTACTTGAAAGTTGTCGTTTATATTGAGATGCACCAATGACGACGCGAAGAAGTCGGATCAAAATATTTGCGTACAGATAGCTTACGATGAGGGGAGAGATTGAATATTTTTATCCCATAAAATCGGGAGGAGGCGAAGCCACGGGCGGTAAATAGTCTTTTATATTGCAGCCAGTTTATTTTTCTCAAAATGAGAAAAAAATGTTATAAGGTACGAAACAACCGTGTTTGTGTAATATTTGAAGGAATGTGTTTTACGTGAATTAAGATTTTATATTCTTATAGATTTTTAAGTATTACCTATATTACAATAAACAACATCTCGGTTATTAACGTGACTCAATTTATCGAAATTTTTTCGCTTACGTTAAGACTTCAGTTAAGCAAAATTCAAACAAGACTTTTTATGACCTAAAGTATTAGATTTAGGTTATTATTTATACAAAAAGTAATATTTTTTCAGACTTATACAACTATTAAGAAAGTTTAAGGAATTTCACCATGTTATTATTTTTATCAGAGTATGTATTTATTTTTATGATAAATTGATTATTAACAAAACCTCCATAGCGTAGCGGTATTTGGCTCGCTTTAAATCTCGGAGGTCGTGGGTTCGATGCCCACGCCGGACAAGAAATCGTTGTGTAGATTCTAAGATTTTTTTCTGGGTCTGGTTGGCTAAGGGACTACCCTCCGTGCGTCCATGTTTAGCAGTGGACGTTGTACGGGCTGATGATGATAGTGATGATGATTATAAAAGTTAAGTAAACTTTTTTTCATGCAATATAAAACGGCAATAAAGAATGTATTTCACAGAAATTTCTTGACTCTTCACATGACACTATCTAATGTTAAATACAACATCACAAAATAAGGCAATTGAACTAAAAAACCCTACATACATTACACAAGTTAATATTTCCATACAAATACTGAATGCCATCATTTACTTTGATGGCTCAGTATATTGGGAATCGTATCAAATAATACAATACAAGTACGAAGGCCCCCGGGGGCGGCGCCCCGGGCTCGTATTACGAACATCATATTATTATAAATTGTCATGTGACCTGAATATCACGGAGCCGAGTACGTATATTAATATCTAATAATAAGAAATAACTTTTCGTAATTGTTGACATTGTATTTTTTGAACGTTAATTATGATATATATTTTTTACAGTGTATTGTGTGTGTATGTACAGTAGCTTATATCACACTACAATTACCCACTAGCCACCATACGTCACCTTCATTCATTTTTTTTTTTTCGGATGGACTTACGTAGGTTGCCACGAGGCTTTTGCTACTTCACTGGGCATAAAGGCGAGCAGAGCTTCAGCTGTAATACATGGTTTAAAAACTACAAACTAAGCAACCAGCGCAAGAGAGCGCCCCCTGTGGGGTTTGGACCTCGGCTTAGGACGGTCGCTGGCGATGAGATTGAGGGATTATAATTTTTAATACTTTATGGGAGTTTTGTGCAACTGTCGCTCTACTTTACAGTTCGCGAGCCTCTTGGACTTCGGGTCTACGAGGGCATCGGAAGGTTCTTAGCAAAGTAAGGGTCAGGAGGGCGAGGCTTCATTCATCAATCGATAGTTCTATTTCGATAGTTGCTTCTTAGACCTGGTGTCTTGGGTTTGATTACCAGCCGGGACAGTGATTTGTGTGAACCTCGAGTAGTTGTTATGAGTTTTGGTATACTTTGTGTCCGTGAATTATGTGTTTGTAAAGTCCCAGCGATAGGGATTTATTTCCCTAGAGCGGGAGGTGTAATTTAAAAAAGACAGTGTACCTACAATTTTTTTTTCAAAATTTTCACTGGAGCATTGGCTATATAGCAAATAGCTTCAGTAAATAAAGCTATAAAACATTTGCAACTGACTGTTTAACGAACAACAAGAAAAGAACAGATTGTGCAAAGGCGGAACATTCTGGAACAATCGGGAATGTTCGGGAGCCGAGGAACAAACAATGCATGCAGCGCTGATTGGTGCGGGCGCCGCTCCAAATATTGTAAAACAACTTACATGTTTAGGAGAAGAATTCGTGAAATGAAAAAAGACTGCATATTTAAGTATACGTAGGTTCACGCTATTTCAGAGTAGTCGAGTTTTCATTTGTTACAAATTTTATATTCCTCTTTCATTTCAGTTTTGAAAGTAATGGAGTAGAGTGCTGCTGGGTTCATCGAAAATCTAACGAATGATATTACTAGATTTCATTTATTTACGATACATAGCGGTAACAGTGTTTCCCGAAGGGTAAAAACGGGACCCTATTACTAAAACTTCGCTGTCTGTCTGTCACCAGGTTGTATCTCAAGAACCGCGATAGCCTAGATAGGTGAAATTTTCACAAATGATATATTTCTGTTGCCAACAACAAATACTAAAAATAAATATTTAGGGGGGGCTCCCATAAAACAAACTTTTTTTGTCTTTTTGATCGAGATCAATAACGGCAACAGGCACTTAAAAATGGTACGGAACCCTTCGCGCGAGTCCGACTCGCACTTGGCCGGATTTTAACTATTATGTATTAGACAGACCTGTTGAAAACTATGACAAAACAAGGATGTTTTAATCTATACTAATTTACAAAGCTAAAGAGTTTGTTTGTTTGATTGAACGCGATAATATCAGGAACTACTGGAATTACGCGGGTGAAACTGCGCGCGGAAACTAGTATACTCTGTATGTAATAAGTTACTTCTTTATTCACATGTACTATATAGATAAATATTCTCTTTAAAATAAATGGCAGTTCGTACGCATTCCGTCAATTTGCTTCTAATAGGGAGGGTAATGTGAATAATTCAGACGGATAGCTCCGGCCGACGACGTCATTAGCCCCTCATTACGTCACACGCTACGTAATGTTCATGTTTGTATTTTGTTACATATCATTTCCGTTGAAGGTGGGCAGGCTTCGAGACATCTACCTGAAATTATATATTTACGAAAAATACACAGCTGTGTGCTTGTTTTCAAAGAATCATAAATACTGAAGTTGGCACAGTGTCAGAAGTAGCCGAATGTCGATAATAATAATAATAATAATGAAATAATGAATTTATTCAGCACTTAGGTATTTACATACACTTGTACTTGTCAGAATCACAATGTTACACAATTATTCTTATTCTATGAATTAAACTAGATACTTAATTAACCGGTAGCAAATTGTAGGATATTACAGACAAAGTAGTCCGTCCGTCAGCTGGTCATTAATTTCTCTACTCATAATAAGTTTATGTTCATATTAATTATTTTAGACTTTAATGGTTCAATATAGAAAAATTTGGAAAAAAAACATACAATTAAGTGGCACACACCTGGGGGCACCCTTAATGGGTTAGGACCACGACCCAGTGGTTGACGCTGTAATAGTAGGTACCTATACCTTCATAACAATAATTAATTATCGTGATCAATACCTACATCTGTAGTGATGGTAAGGTTGATGGTGCCACACATCTTTTCGTTAAATAAAATCACTACAACGTGGATGGATAATTATTTAAAATGTCATTATTTCAAACGAAATCCATCTGTGTGCTTCCATAACAAAAAGAAGCCATTTACAATAAGCCCGTTTATTCCGCTGCTAATTATTAAAATGAAATGCATAAAGTTTTGCGAACTATAATAACAAAGCAGCACAAAATGCCCGTCCATAAAATAAAACATTTTAATATTAAAGCCTGTTTCCGAACGCCGTAGTGATCGTAAAAAAAAGTCGTCGCATCGCATCGGCAAATGACCGCTGTAAATTATCTGCATTTTAATCCGCGCGGTCGGCTGCGACACCATTTGTCAAAAACAATCACACATAAAACAATGAGGCATCGCGTCGGCGCGACGTCGCGCGACAAATGGACGGTGTTGCCGCAAAAAATGGCGCGAATAATATCGCGCTGTACGTCACCGCAGACAATGGGGGCTATTGATGCACGCATGTGTCATCATCGGACATCAAACGCGGATACACATCGCATTGCGCTCGTATATCGCGCCGGAATTATGCCCTTGTTGGTTTAGGAAGGACGTTAGCGCCATCGACAACTCAAAAAACTGCCTCTATTTTTGCTTCGGTTTTACGGTAAATCCGACGAATAAAAATTAACTCTCTTTTAATTTTATCAATATGATATTATATGAATATTAAATATAGACATGGGATATTTTTCAAGTTGTCGCAGTAATAAGCCGTTGGAGCGTTTCAATTTTTAAGAGTAATATTACTTTACATTTAGTTTTTGATATTTATTCTCGGCAGTTCTCGTTCCCGTGGGAACTTCATAATAAATTAAGCTTTCAATAAATAGGATATCTAACACTGAGATAATTTTTATAATCAGACCAGTAGTAGTTCCTGAGATTAGCGCGTTCAAGCAAACAAACACACCCTTCAGCTTCATATATTAGTATAGATTGGATAGACCCCAGATGCTAAAGTAGGTGCTCTATAGAATGACCTGGCATTTTACTATAGCAACAATTGTATAGTGTTATCTAGACTTGAGCTCAAAATATTAGTGATCGAAGTGTACGTGACCTCGCGACGCCGCCTTGTCGCCGGCGGCGCGCGGCGCTACGTCGAGTGCCGCAAACCGCCGCTCTTCACGCCAGAACAATTTGCTCCTATATTACATAATTCTAGCTTAAATTAATATTCTTGTGTATTGTGTGTCATTTTATATATTTGCTGATACCCACGAGTATTTGTTCGCAAACAGCAGCGGTTCTCAAGAATTTAATATCTAATATACATATCTGGGGGCACGGCAGTGCCCCCCCAAGTCGAGTAAGAAAAAAAAAAAAAAAAAAAAAAAGGTGCACGGCCGTACCTATCTTTTCTCGAAGCAACTCAGCCGATTTTCGACCCCCTATAACTTCGTTGTGGATAAAGATAGGAGCCTGAATTTTCAGTAACTAAACAAGCTTTGTAAAACTACAGTATATTTCAAATTTCATTCAATTTGAACCAGTACTTTACGAATTATAACTAGTCAAAGTTTGGTATTTTCGGTAATTTTGTCACTCGCTCACTGCTGACTGACCGATCATCAAAATGTTTAGGCACTTCTAGCAGACGTAGAAGCTTCAAATTTTGAGTATTAGGAGAGTTTAGTGTAAAACTCATGGGAAAATTCCAACATTTTGCAATTTCGGTCCAGTTGTTCAGTTTCATCAACTGCATTAATAACTTTGTTATTTCTTATAAATGTATAGGATTACAAAGTTACATTTGCAGTCAGTGAATCAGTGTACATGAATATGTTTGATTTAATGGAGGAATAGGTGTAGATAGGGACCTAGATGTAATTATGTTGAAAGGTGGTGTCTAAGTGGTTAGGTTAGTTGTTTCAGAGACCTGGTTTTCTGCGTTCGATTCCCACCCGGGACAATTATTCGTCTGAAATTCAAACAGTTGTACTGAGTCAAGGGGTGCTTTGTTTTCGTGAATCTATTGAGCGGTGAGACCTTCGCGACACAGGGATTAATTTAACAAGTAATTAAAAAACAAAAAAAAAGTCGTTGGAAAAAAAAAAAAACAATGGATTGTAAAAGTAAGATAGTACATAAGTTGTGCTATGAACGATAGGATATTAAAAATCATAACAGCGTCTGATGGAGTTGGCTTGCCCGCTTGAGCCTTGTCTCAGCAGGAGGCTGCGGTCCCTTGAGAAGAAGGGACCCCGTGTATTCTGGGCGTCCCTGAAACTGGTTATTTGGGCGCAGGAGAGCCCGCAACACCAATTGAGTCGCGGACGCTGCCAGAGGGTATCCCAGATAGGCAACAGCACCTGGGGCCCTCACCAATTGTGGTCGGAGGAGTAACCAGGGGTTTTACTCTCATGTTATGATTAGCATTCCACTGCTATGAAGAGGGCGAGTCCCACATACCCCACTGCCCGTGCCGGAACACCGCAGTGGCGGAGGAGATGCGTAACATTCTTGCATTCCCCTGGACAAACTTACACCACGGCTTTCACGCTTCCCGTTCGAAACACAGAAAGACGGTCACTTTCTTCCAAGCAACTAACAAATCTTACTGTGATGTGATATCGAAGGTATACACACAAACCACGTTTTATTAATCTGACACAAACTATATTTATATAATCATTTTATCAAATATTTTTATACACAGTTTGATGTTAACTAGGTAGCTTTAAATTTATTTATGTACATATTAGCATGTTCCCTAGTGCGGGAGCTGTCTTAAAAAAAGGCCATAATCGGACATGTATTATGTAGTTGTACCAAAATTCCATCAAAAACAGTTCATCAATTTCGTAATTTTAAAAACCTTTGACAGGCCGGAAGCCAGAAGGCCGTGAGTGCCATACATAAGTTCATGTTAATCCTCTGTTAAGCTTGATGTTGTAGTTTTCGATTAGGTACATTGACAATATTTATAACCAATGAGAGATAACAATTTTACATACGGATTAATTTTAAATGACGTTTGACGAGTGCCACGAATATCAATAAAGCATAAAAAAGTATACGACGCATCTGTTCTTGTTTCATATGGTGAGTGTTGCCATGCCAGCTAGGTACGTGGATATTCATATGTGCGTAAGTTAAGTTATTTTGTAAATAAGGGCACAGAGTTACTAGTCTGGATGGTTTACATCAAATTTAAGTCTACTTTGGAACTATTAAAGCGCAGGAATAATCCATTTGTGAATACAATAGACTAAAACCGGCCAAGTGCGAGTCGGACTCGCGTACTAAGGGTTCCGTACCATTTTCAAGTGCCTACCTGTTGCCGTTATAGATATCGAGCAAAAAAGGCCAAAAAATAGTTGTTGTATGGGAGCCCCCCCCTTAATACTTATTTTATGTTTAGTTTGTTATTATAGCAACAGAAATACATAATTTGTGAATTTTTCAACTGTTTGGGTATCGCGGTTCTTGAGATAGAGCCTGGTGATAGACAGACAGACAGCTAAGTCTTAGTAATTGGGTCCCGTTTTTACCCTTTGGGTACGGAACCCAAGCATTTAATGTCTAGACATGCTTAATATTGTTGCATCAAAGATATCGAGAAAAACCCATAGAGAAATGGAGTGGGCTTTGAGAAAAACTGTAGCTGAAGTTCAAGAAGTAGTACCGGTAAAGAAAAAGAGGAACACAACCTACAAAAATTGGAAAGCTCATCATCAAGTGACAGAGTGGTAAAATCCATTGTTGGTATTTTAAAAAATAATGTAAATTGTAAAGCAAAGGAAAAAAGTACAACTATCTACAAAAAGAAATGAGATGCCATCAAAAACATACTTGTAAAAAAACCCAAGTCTCGTAACGCAGTTCTTTTACCGTAAAACGTTGTGAGATCTATGTAATACCAAGTCGGTTAATTTATTCAGTCCCTACTTAAGGGACCTTCTATCTTAAGCTATTACGTAATTATCTCACCTTACAGAATCTTATTTTGACCTTATCAAAGTTCAAAACTTTTATGTTATGAATATTAGATTGACTTGGCCATCGCAATAAACACTTGTGAGATACATTCTAATTATATCCGATGGCCAAGTTAATCTATTATTTAAAACTTTAAAGTTTCGAATTTTGATAAGGTCAAAATAAGATTCTGTAAGGTGAGATAATTACGTAATAGCTTAAGATAGAAGGTCCCTTAAGTAGGGACTGAATAAATTAACCGACTTGGTATTACATAGATCTCACAACGTTTTACGGTAAAAGAACTGCGTTACGAGACTTGGGTTTTTTTACAAGTATGTTTTTGATGGCATATGTAGTTACTATACTAATAATTTATATGGAATGACAGATGGGATCTGTCGGAGGAGGAACTCACAACCACCACGCAAGTACGCGTTCATGGAAATAAGCGTAGGCTGAAAAATTTAAGTTGTGTGCCCTGAGTTTTCTTTAAGTGCCAATGAAAAAAATGTATAATGAGCCTTGTAAGAATTGTTTTGTATGTACTACGTAGTAAACACAAACCTTATATGTATTTAAGTACCTATGATTTAGAATAATCAGCCAGCTATTTCATAAATAATAATAAAGCAGCGCTTCCACCGATGCGTTGCGTGGCCAGATAATACACATAAGTGGGTCGAGTCACCGTAGCGATAGCAAAACGTGAAAATAATACAGAGAAAAAAGCTTGGAGGCGGGAGCGGTGATGCATGTCGCGATCCGTGTAACAACGCGCGACTGATTGCCCCTGAAAGGGTGAAACGAAACAAAAAAAGTCCCGTCCGTACGCGCTGTATTGCTGATTAAAACACAGCGACAGACAAAGCGATTATCGGACCGTGCCGCCGTACGCCGCCGTCTGTCACTTTATCCGGCGCTCGTCAGCGACTCGCTCACACACACATTTGTTATTATTATATTTTTATTCGAGTTTTATGCTTAGTAGAATGTCAGGCACACACAATATACCACTCTAAGCATCACTTTTAATCAGAGTTATTATAATGGGAGTAGTTGAATACATTTGCTTTATTAATTTCTTAATACTTTGAAAGATCATGACCTGATGATGATGATGACTGATCATTACGTTATTATCGAATAGTTTAAATGAGAAAAACATATAAATGGAAATACTCTAGCGGTCTTAGATGCCAGCAGCGTGTAGTAAGTGTTGAAAGGTACTCACATCATGTAGCCAGGACAGTTTCCTGGCGGGGGGGTTGGCGCGCACGTGGCACTCGAAGTACACGTCGTCGCCCTCCTTGATGTCGCCCGCCGCCAGCGAGCTGCCCAGTCGCAACCGAACCACTGGCGGGTCTGCAGACAAATTCATCATTGTACATCTCTTTTGGATGAAAAGAAGTATGGAACTACATTTCCAGATAATCTATCGCCATCTCAAATTTTATTCAGATCAGTTCAGCCGTAAATAATTGCGAAACAAAACATTGATCAGTATCAGGCTTTTATAACTAAATTATGATAACATGACTGTTATACATTTGACAGCCGTGCGGTTTGAGTTTCACCAACATATGTCTCTACGTAAAATTTAAGATTATAGTAGGCAATTGATTGCAAATGCATTACAAACTTCGCAAGTGGCGTGTTCTCCTGTTAATAAACATTAGGAGGCTGATGTTAATCAGTGAAAAATGACTTGGAGACTAGTTATGTTCAGAGTGACTTCATACTTACAGACAACGTTGATGGTCCACGAGGTCTCCATGGTGAGGGTGGTGACGTTGGGGTTCTCGGCGCGGCAGGTGATGGGCTTCCCGTCGTCGTCGAGGGTTGGCACGAAGCTCATCACGCTCACTGTCAGGTTGTCGCGCAGTTCCTCCTGAAACAACAGAAATTACGACTTTGAATTGACTTCCAAGAATTGAAACTTCTGACTGTTTGAATTAGTCTTGTGTTGAGATTTATACATTAACTAGCATTCGCGCGCGATTTCACCCGCGTAACTCCCGTTCCCGTAGGTTCCGTACATTTAAATGCAATGCAAAGATAGCCTTTGCATAACACTAACACTAAAACATTTTTCAATTCGGACCAATAGTTCCTGATATCAGCGCGTTCAAGTAAACAAACAAAACAAACTCTTCAGCTAGAAACACAGTTTTTCTAGATACGTATCAAAATCATCACCAGTTAAAATATATAATTATCTTGTATTGTTTTCATTTCAGTGTTTTCTATTGTAGTTAATTGTTAAGATTGCCTAAAGCATCGAGCTTTTGTGGTTTCGATATAATTTCGCGTTTGTCGTTAAAAATATATATAAACACATATTATATGTGTAATATATTATTATTATGCTTGTAACTACGCTGTCGTTACTTCATACACACAAATTTGCTATACAATATATTTCATATACGCAACTAATTAATGATTCGTATCGGTGCATAAATATAAAATATTTGTTCAAACTGCAAGTAAACTGAAAGTAGATTCTAGAACTTAGGGAACGTAAATGAAAGTAGGTGAGTAGAGTTAATTAGTAAGTTTCTCTGGAAGTTCGGCGCGTCCCCGGCGGCGCGCGGCGGCGCGCGGCGGCGGCGTGGCGGCGGGCGCGATGCCTTTCTTTTCTTTTTATGCAGTAACGCATATACTTAGCATATTGGTACATATCTGGGGGCACGGCAGTGCCCCCCCAAGTCGAGTAAGAAAAAAAAAAAAAAAAAAAAAGGTGCACGGCCGTACCTATCTTTTCTCGAAGCAACTCAGCCGATTTTCGACCCCCTATAACTTCGTTGTGGATAAAGATAGGAGCCTGAATTTTCAGTAACTAAACAAGCTTTGTAAAACTACAGTATATTTCAAATTTCATTCAATTTGAACCAGTACTTTACGAATTATAACTAGTCAAAGTTTGGTATTTTCGGTAATTTTGTCACTCGCTCACTGCTGACTGACCGATCATCAAAATGTTTAGGCACTTCTAGCAGACGTAGAAGCTTCAAATTTTGAGTATTAGGAGAGTTTAGTGTAAAACTCATGGGAAAATTCCAACATTTTGCAATTTCGGTCCAGTTGTTCAGTTTCATCAACTGCATTAATAACTTTGTTATTTCTTATAAATGTATAGGATTACAAAGTTACATTTGCAGTCAGTGAATCAGTGTACATGAATATGTTTGATTTAATGGAGGAATAGGTGTAGATAGGGACCTAGATGTAATTATGTTGAAAGGTGGTGTCTAAGTGGTTAGGTTAGTTGTTTCAGAGACCTGGTTTTCTGCGTTCGATTCCCACCCGGGACAATTATTCGTCTGAAATTCAAACAGTTGTACTGAGTCAAGGGGTGCTTTGTTTTCGTGAATCTATTGAGCGGTGAGACCTTCGCGACACAGGGATTAATTTAACAAGTAATTAAAAAACAAAAAAAAAGTCGTTGGAAAAAAAAAAAAACAATGGATTGTAAAAGTAAGATAGTACATAAGTTGTGCTATGAACGATAGGATATTAAAAATCATAACAGCGTCTGATGGAGTTGGCTTGCCCGCTTGAGCCTTGTCTCAGCAGGAGGCTGCGGTCCCTTGAGAAGAAGGGACCCCGTGTATTCTGGGCGTCCCTGAAACTGGTTATTTGGGCGCAGGAGAGCCCGCAACACCAATTGAGTCGCGGACGCTGCCAGAGGGTATCCCAGATAGGCAACAGCACCTGGGGCCCTCACCAATTGTGGTCGGAGGAGTAACCAGGGGTTTTACTCTCATGTTATGATTAGCATTCCACTGCTATGAAGAGGGCGAGTCCCACATACCCCACTGCCCGTGCCGGAACACCGCAGTGGCGGAGGAGATGCGTAACATTCTTGCATTCCCCTGGACAAACTTACACCACGGCTTTCACGCTTCCCGTTCGAAACACAGAAAGACGGTCACTTTCTTCCAAGCAACTAACAAATCTTACTGTGATGTGATATCGAAGGTATACACACAAACCACGTTTTATTAATCTGACACAAACTATATTTATATAATCATTTTATCAAATATTTTTATACACAGTTTGATGTTAACTAGGTAGCTTTAAATTTATTTATGTACATATTAGCATGTTCCCTAGTGCGGGAGCTGTCTTAAAAAAAGGCCATAATCGGACATGTATTATGTAGTTGTACCAAAATTCCATCAAAAACAGTTCATCAATTTCGTAATTTTAAAAACCTTTGACAGGCCGGAAGCCAGAAGGCCGTGAGTGCCATACATAAGTTCATGTTAATCCTCTGTTAAGCTTGATGTTGTAGTTTTCGATTAGGTACATTGACAATATTTATAACCAATGAGAGATAACAATTTTACATACGGATTAATTTTAAATGACGTTTGACGAGTGCCACGAATATCAATAAAGCATAAAAAAGTATACGACGCATCTGTTCTTGTTTCATATGGTGAGTGTTGCCATGCCAGCTAGGTACGTGGATATTCATATGTGCGTAAGTTAAGTTATTTTGTAAATAAGGGCACAGAGTTACTAGTCTGGATGGTTTACATCAAATTTAAGTCTACTTTGGAACTATTAAAGCGCAGGAATAATCCATTTGTGAATACAATAGACTAAAACCGGCCAAGTGCGAGTCGGACTCGCGTACTAAGGGTTCCGTACCATTTTCAAGTGCCTACCTGTTGCCGTTATAGATATCGAGCAAAAAAGGCCAAAAAATAGTTGTTGTATGGGAGCCCCCCCCTTAATACTTATTTTATGTTTAGTTTGTTATTATAGCAACAGAAATACATAATTTGTGAATTTTTCAACTGTTTGGGTATCGCGGTTCTTGAGATAGAGCCTGGTGATAGACAGACAGACAGCTAAGTCTTAGTAATTGGGTCCCGTTTTTACCCTTTGGGTACGGAACCCAAGCATTTAATGTCTAGACATGCTTAATATTGTTGCATCAAAGATATCGAGAAAAACCCATAGAGAAATGGAGTGGGCTTTGAGAAAAACTGTAGCTGAAGTTCAAGAAGTAGTACCGGTAAAGAAAAAGAGGAACACAACCTACAAAAATTGGAAAGCTCATCATCAAGTGACAGAGTGGTAAAATCCATTGTTGGTATTTTAAAAAATAATGTAAATTGTAAAGCAAAGGAAAAAAGTACAACTATCTACAAAAAGAAATGAGATGCCATCAAAAACATACTTGTAAAAAAACCCAAGTCTCGTAACGCAGTTCTTTTACCGTAAAACGTTGTGAGATCTATGTAATACCAAGTCGGTTAATTTATTCAGTCCCTACTTAAGGGACCTTCTATCTTAAGCTATTACGTAATTATCTCACCTTACAGAATCTTATTTTGACCTTATCAAAGTTCAAAACTTTTATGTTATGAATATTAGATTGACTTGGCCATCGCAATAAACACTTGTGAGATACATTCTAATTATATCCGATGGCCAAGTTAATCTATTATTTAAAACTTTAAAGTTTCGAATTTTGATAAGGTCAAAATAAGATTCTGTAAGGTGAGATAATTACGTAATAGCTTAAGATAGAAGGTCCCTTAAGTAGGGACTGAATAAATTAACCGACTTGGTATTACATAGATCTCACAACGTTTTACGGTAAAAGAACTGCGTTACGAGACTTGGGTTTTTTTACAAGTATGTTTTTGATGGCATGATATTTTTCCTACCGTGAACATTACGCAATGTTCCAAGGAAAATCCGCCCGAGTATTATTTTTGTCTGTACTGGGAAATATATAGATGAAGCCGCTTTTTAGTTTATTATTCCTCTGCAATGTCGAGCTGAATTTAACCGAGTAGATGCTTTTGTTGAACTATTTTATTACCCAAATAATTTTAAAAACTTTTATGATCAATATTTTATGTAGCAATAAAGCGAATACTTATTTAAAATCTCTAGGTTTGTCTGTGTGTGCATTTATATAAATTATCATGTCAAATTAAACTATTGAGGCAAACATGTCCGAACCAAAATAATAGACGGAAATACCCGTGATACTCAATATTATTCCTTTTGTTAAGCTGTGATTATGATATCTCTGATCTTAGTTATGATCCGCTAAGTATAAATGAAATCCATAATATGTTTATGTTAACATTGACCTGTATAAAGCGAATCCCACAAATTCAGATACTCCAAACAAAACTCTTCCACTTTCAAACCAACTAAAAATATATATATCCGTAGAACTCCGAGTATAACTCAGCGCTTCAAAGGTTTGGAGAAAAAGTGGCACTTAACGGGCGGCTAATATTTACTCTGCGATTGAAGCTAACTGGCTTGCAGGCGCCGATCGCGCGCCGAGTGCCACGGCCGAGCTCATTGTTACAGAAACAACATTACCAAACTGGAGATTTGAGTATTTTTGAAACAAGTCCGTTGTTAAATGGAGTATCAATATTTATGATGAGTAGAGGAATAAATGACAAACGGACGGACGAAGCACTGTAGTGACCTACAATTAGCAGCACTCACAGATAGCACCTGTTAGTTACCTAGTTTAATTCATCATCATCATCATCAACAGCCCGTTTACGTCCACTGCTGAACACGGGCCTCCTCTTAATAGACCTTGGCGAGCCAGGGTCGTTAAGAGATATTGCCATAATCACCACGCTTGGCAGACGGATTGGTGATCGCAGTAAGATGTAAACCTTGAGCTAATAGATGCTGCTGCCCATCCATCAGCCATATGTCCCTTAGTCGCCTTTTACGACACCCATGGGAGGACAAAGGGTGGTCTATTCTAAGCCGGAAACCACACGGCAATTAATAGGACAAGAATAATAAATTATAGTTTTTTACATTATGATTTTGACAAGTACAAATGTATGTAAATACTTAAGTGCTGAATAAATTAATTATGGCAACGAGTTTTTGGACTTTAAAATAAATTCGGATATTATGTACAGTATCAGAATAAAAAACACATCACTACATAGTATAAAAGAAAGTCGCTTCTCACTTGGTGTCTGTCCCTATGTATACGTAGATCTTTAAAACTACGCTATAGATTTTGATGCGGCTTTTTTAAATAGATAGAGTGATTCAAAAGAAGGCTTTATATATACGAGTATAATACATCAGCTTTGTATTGGATTCGCTAGTGGTAAATACACGAAGCTTTCATAGTCGATTTATGTAAGCAATTGTTAGCAAATACGAGTATATTCATAGAGCAGTGAGGTACATGTTGGTCTTCCATAGGGAGGATATGCGATCGGTACAGAACCCGGGGCACCTGTAATTGTATGACACCCGGTTATCAAGCGACATTATCCGTATATATCACCACAGCACCAGTTACCCGCAAAAAGACATCCGGATTAATCCAAAAAGCCGTATATGGTCCGGTTCCGGCAACACAACAGAACGACGCGCCGGACGCGTAACGCCACTAGTGTCGTCACGGCTCCGCTGGACACTCTTGATTGGCGGAATGATTTGATTTGCGAGCAGTAAAGGTTCAATCCGATTACACTATAAGGAACAATTGTTTTCTGTCAATGATTAAAAGGACCATAGTACATGGTTTCATCAAACTTTTGTATATACCTATGTGCGTGAAAATGAAAATGTTTCATAGTTCAATGAGTTAAGCTTGCCACTCACCTTTAAAACCTTTAACCTTTAAAACCTTGTTATTTTATTTAAAACTAGCGACCTGCCCTGGCTTCGCACGGGTGCAATGCTGATGTATTATACATATAGACCTTCCTCTTGAGTCACTCTATCGATTAACAAAAACCGTATCAAAATCCGTTGCGTAGTTTTAAAGATTTAAAAGCATACATAGGAACAGACAGACAGACAGCGGAACGATTTGGTCTTATTCTGCGTATTGATAGTTTTTCATGTGTATTATATAGAATAGATAAAAATAATCATTTGTTTTAGGATAGTTCTGAAATTTATCAGTTTATTTACTAAATTCTGAAATCATTACCAAATTACAGCATATAAAGAACTTTTCCAAAAAGAATTCAAAATTTAAAAAAATAAGAAAATCATTCGTGTTTGTCATTGTATCTTAGTTTCATTGAATTGATTATATATTCAATTAAACTATAATACAATATAAACATAAAATAGACATAATAAGTTTCAAGAATGAATAACGTAGTAATTAACAGCCATACACTTTGAAAGGAATTATTCATAAATAAAATAATTAAACGTAATCACATTCATTCTTGTTTCTATTGTAAGCTCGTGTTTCCATCAAGCGGGGTCTGTAGTGCGGGCGAACGCGGATAATGTAGCGATTTTTGGCCAGTGTTGTAGCGAGCCTTAGAAAAGCTTGTCAACGCTTATTTGAGAAGCCTCAGACACACTAGTATTCTGAGACCACGTACCATTAATACGGCGGTAGCTATGTTCCTGTTTTTGGCCATAATAAAGCCATAAGTAAAGCTTTTCTTATTCCTAACCAAGCAAAATGACCCTTGTTCACCTGATATTAAGTGGCATAGAAGTCCGAATACAAGGACTGCTAGTCATCACTCGTAATTATCACCAGTCGTAACTGCTAGTTATCAGTACACTAGATGTGTACTCGTCGAAAGAGGAAATGGCCGGCAGGATAAGGGTATAAGCCACATTTATTCGGCCGGCCCTTTCCCCACCACTGTGAACTATGGCGACCTTACTTACGCACAAGAATACAACATTAATCAAAAAACTTTATTTGCTGTATGGTCTGTAAGGAAATACTTCCCCAGTCGAGCAGCTCATTGAGCGTACCAACTCTATGATCCACCTCTACTGGTTACCTCACTTTAAGTTATCTAATAACCAGTTATAGCTAAAGAACTCAAAATATGAGTATAGTCCCAGTACTTCTCGCTTGGACATGCTTATTGTTTTATCATCATCAGCCCGTATAACGTCCACTGCTGAACATGGGCCTCCTCCTGAAGGAGGGTTTTGCTATAGTCACCACGCTTGTCAGCCGGGTTGGTGGCGCAGTATTATGTCGTAATACACAGGGAAACGCTGTCGCCTGTTCCTTGATTTACAATTGTTAAAGATGGCTTAACGTGCTTTCCGAGGCACGGTTTGTGGACTTTCCTCCGTGCGTCATTTGCCATAGTCACCACTCTTGGCACTTGCGGATTGGTGACCGCAGTGTTATGTTGTTCCTTGATATACAATTATTATAGATGATGTTATAACAATCGGGCCAACGGCTTAACGTGCTTTCCGAGGCACGGAGGGTAGTCCCTCAACCAACCAGACCCGGAAAGGAATCTTAGACTTTACACAAAGATTTCTTGTCCGGCGTGGGGATCGAACCCACGACATCCGAGATTTAAAGCGAGCCAAATACCGCTACGCTACGGAGGTAGTCAATTATTGCTTATTGTTTACATTTATCATATCATTCTCAATATCTTATCATATTTTTGGAAGAACAGTCCGCTCCGCTTCCGTCGCCATCTTGTACCGCGCCCCAATTCTTCACATTTCACTTCGTACGTACGATTCAATATTTTGTTTGAATTCAAAATTCATTTATTCTGTTTAATCTTTTTAGGAGCACTTAATGAACGACGCTACGATGAATATACAGTCTGTTCGTATAGTCAGCGTTTATGTGTATATACTTGTTACAAGTGCCTATTTTATATAACTGACGCGTGTAAGAAGTAGCAGATTTGTAAGTGGATATAGTTCGATACACAACGGCTTTCTTTGTGGTTGAGTGAAATTTATACGTCAAAGTATAAATATTGCGTGTTCTCGAAATAGGTAGTGGTATGTGAAAGTATTCAGCTTGCCATTACACCAACGCAAAAATTGGTGCCAGCTCTCGGACTAAAAGTTGGATTCCTATACTATTTCGAAGTTTTGTTAAGATCTGTCGTCATTGATGATGACGTCAGTCGGAGTCATCAATTGTGTTTTTACGAATCACAAAGCTGCTATACTCTTAAAAAGTTCTTTTGATTTTGTAATGAATATACCTATGCCATCAAAAACATACTTGTAAAAAAACCCAAGTCTCGTAACGCAGTTCTTTTACCGTTAAAAGTTGTGAGATCTATGTAATACCAAGTCGGTTAATTTATTCAGTCCCTACTTAAGGGACCTTCTGTCTTAAGCTATTACGTAACTATCTCACCTAACAGACTCTTAAAATGATCTTATCAAAATTCAAAACTTTTAAGTTTTAAATAATAAATTAACTTGGCCATCGGATACTATTAGAATGTGTCTCACAAGTGTTTATTGCGATGGCCAAGTCAATCTAATATTCATAACATAAAAGTTTTGAATTTTGATAAGATTATTTTAAGAGTCTGTTAGGTGAGATAGTTACGTAATAGCTTAAGACAGAAGGTCCCTTAAGTAGGGACTGAATAAATTAACCGACTTGGTATTACATAGATCTCACAACTTTTAACGGTAAAAGAACTGCGTTACGAGACTTGGGTTTTTTTACAAGTATGTTTTTGATGGCATCTCATTTCTTTTTGTAGATAGTTGTACCTTTTTTCCTTTGCTTTACAATTTACATAATTTTTTGAATACCTAAACGGATTTAGGCTGTATCTCAAGAACCGCGATAGCTAAACAGTTGACATTTTCACAAATTATGTATTTCTGTTGCTATATTAACAAACTAAACATAAATTAAATAATTAAGGGGGGCTCCAATACAACAAACTTTTTTTCGGCCTTTTTTGCTCGATATCTATATCGGCAATAGGTAGGCACTTGAAAATGGTACGGAAACCTTAGTGCACGAGTCCAACTCGCACTTGGCCGGTTTTAGTCTATTGTATGCACAAATGGAGGATTCCTGCGCTTTAATCGTTCCAAAGTAGACTTAAATTAAATGTAAACCGGCCAGACTCGTAACTCGGTGCTTTATTTACAAAATAACTTAACTTACGAATATATGAATACCCACGTACCTAGCTGGCATGGCAACACTCACCATACGTAACAAGAGCAGCTGCGTCGTGTACTTTTTTATGGTTTATTGATATTCGTCGCACTCGTCAAACGTCATTTAAAATTAATCCTTATTTAAAATTGTTATCTCTCATTCATTATAAATATTGTCAATGTACCTAATCGAAAACTACAACATCAAGCTTAACAGAGGATTAACATGAACTTATGTATGGCACTCACGGCCTCACTGTCAAAGGTTTTTAAATTAAGAAATTACTAAACTGTTTTTAATGGAACTTTGGCACATGTCCGATTTTGGCTTTTTTTGAGACAGCTCCCGCACTAGGGAAATTATTATCTATGTCGCGGGTCAAAGTAACTTTTCCACAGAGACAAAGTCGCGGCCACAAGCTAATATGTACATAAGTAAATTTAAAGCTACCTAGTTAACATCAAACTGTGTAAAAAATATTTGATAAAATGAATATGCAAATACAGTTTGTGTCAGATAAATAAAACGTGGTGTGTGTGTATACCTGCGATATCGCAGTAAGACTTGTTAATTACTTGAAAGAAAGTGACCGTCTTTCTGTGACGAACGGGAAGCGTGGAAGCCGTAGTATTGGTCCGGGGGGAATGCAAGAATTTTACGCATCTCCTCCGACACTGCGGCGTTCCCGCACGAGCGGTGGGGTATGTGGGACTCGCCCTCTCCATAGCAGTGGAATGCAAATCATACCTTGAGAGAAAAACACTTAAATCCCCGGTTACTCCTCTGACCACAATCGGTGAGGGGCCCAGGAACTGTTGCCTATCTGGGATACCCTATGGCAGCGTCCACGACTCAAATGGTGTTGCGGGCTCTCCTGGGTCCAAATAACCAGTTTCAGGGATGCCAGAGTACACGGGGTCCCTACTTCTCAAGGGGCCGCGGCCTGTTAGTATACTATCGTTCATAGCACAGTTGCTTTTACATTCCATTAAGTTTTTTTTTTTCCTTCGATTTTTTTTTTATTTGTTATATTAATCCCTGTGTCGCGAAGGTCGCACCGCTCGATAGATTAACGAAAACAAAGCACCCCCTGACTCAATACAACTGTTTTAATTTCAGACGAATAATTGTCCCGGGTGGGAATCGAACGCAGAAAACCAGGTCTCTGGAGCAACTAACGTAACCACTTAGCCACCACCTTTCAACATAATCGCATCTAGGTCCCTATCTACACCTATTCTTCCATTAAATCATACATATTCATTTATACTGATTCACTGACTGCAAATGTAACTTTGTAATCCTATACATTTATAAGAAATAACAAAGTTATTAATGCAGTTGATGAAACTTAACAACTGGACCGAAATTGCAAAATGTTGGAATTTTCCCATGAGTTTTACACTAAACTCTACTAGTACTCAAAATTTGAAGCTTCTACGTCTGCTAGAAGTGCCTAAACATTTTGATGATCGGTCAATCACGTGTGAGCGAGTGACAAAATTACCGAAATTACCGAACTTTGAGTAGTTATAATTCTTAAAGTACTGGTTCAAATTGAATGAAATTTGAAATATGCTGTAGTTTTACAAAGCCTGCTTAGGTTCTGAAATTTGAGGCTCCTATCTTCATCCACAACGAAGTTATAGAGGGTGGAAAATCGGCTGAGTTGCTTCGAGAAAAGATAGGTACGGCCGTGCAACTTTTTTTTTTTTTTCTTACTCGACTTGGGGGGGCACTGCCGTGCCCCCAGATATAGTATTTCACAATCCTTCATTTAACTCTCACTTTGAAAATAAAGACGCAAACCGTGGACTTCTTTTACAAAGTGACAACAGACATAATAATACATACAGTTTAACTGGAAAAGTGTGTTCAGACACACAATCGAATGAACAGTTAAATAGTATACTAGTTGTTTATTATTGTGAATTTAATTTATACAAATATTAGGCTCAGTTGTACTACTACTAACAATATATGGATTTAATTCTGAAATAAAATATTTGAATTTGAATAAAGCACACTCCGAAGATATATTACAGAATATAAATAAAGTTGTTTGATCGAGAGAACAAACCCACATCGAGCGGTTCGACAGCGGCAAACCAACTGTACAACACTTAAAATTGATTAACTTTACTTTCCGAGTCGATGGCAAGTTCAAATTTTATTTGACCACCTCGACAGTACGCTCTTTCAAGATGTCCTTGTGTATTCCAAGAAACTTGCGGAAGAAGACCCCTACTCGATAGTTTAATTAATGAATTTGTCACTTGAACTAATCGTAATTCAAGTAAGAGACACGCCAGCCCCCGACCGTCTCCCGGTGCATATTAACAAGCGCCAAGTTAATGAGGTGACAGGTGCTTCACGACGATAAGCGGAGCTAGCATGGCAGTGCTGCAGTGTTAGTGCGTACAGGCACCAAGGGTACAATGAGCCTTGTTATGCCTGAACGTGCAGGTAAATTAAATCAAGAGCCAAAGACGTTACTGCAGATTAGTTTTGGTTCTAGTTATGAACTTTAGTGTACTGCACTCGTGTTTAAATACGCAGTCAATTTCCTCGTATTAAACGCTAGTTATCTTGCGCATTGTATACCGCTTAATTGTTTTTTTTTCTGAAGGTACGGAACCCTTATTAATATTTTTTTTAATTATTCGATTTTTATATTCCTTCCTGCTTGAAGCATACGTGACATAAGCAATCGATTTCAAAAGATGACAGAGCTTTAATTAATTCTGATAATAAAAAGTCAAATCCTAATTTCATCTCGCGTAGTTCCCATTTTCTGTCCGTCTGTTTTTACAAACGGACGGAAATACACGAATAAAATTCTTAATTTACTACTACTTATACTGTACGACATCAGAATGGGAATTTTGTGCAAAACACGGAGATTCAATATTTGTTAACACTGATTATTACTATTTAAAATGTAATCCTAAAACCCTTGTTAGTAGCTATGTATTTGTGCCTTTTGGTGTCGAAACATTGGGGCCGTGGGGACCGGGAGCCAAATTAATTTATAAATACCTCGCAGCGGCCCTCTTTAGTGCGGCACGTTCTCCGAGTCCTGGTTTTTACTTTGCACAGCAGGTTAGCATTGCTATTATACATCTATTCTATTATATTATCTATTCTACCTAGAATTGTAGTTTTTTATAAGTTAGTTTTATTTGAAATTAGCTACTTTTAGTTGTATATATATGTATTTTAGTCATGTCATATAGCGTTTATCCTAAAACTATAAAATATTTTAATAATAAAAATAATTTGTGTTGATATTTTTATGTTAATCATTTTAAAACAAAATTCAAGTTGAACACAAACACAATTACTAGAACCAACCAACTTTTCACTTCACCGCAATTTCTTTACCCCGTATGTATGTACAAACTTAATTAACGTAATATAACTCTTAGCACATTTACGTAAAGTTTTAATTTGAACGCTCGCAGTTTCAATTGAAAATAAACTTTGCTTCCATTATAGAATCCTAAGTTCCTGTCATTTAATATTTTCCTCGGGCTCGTAACGGAGTGAGTAAATCGAGTAGAAAGTAGGACGTTCGCTGCGATTTTATCGATATTACGGTGATTATTAAAATGTTATCGATTCCCAACGGCTCTGAGATCCGCTAATCGGTTATAATAAGATTATTCCTTATAAATTGGCACATTTTCCCTATAGATATTGGCTAATTAAAATTCAAAAAGGTATTTATGTACTTTTAATGTTTACTTTTCTAAATAAAAGATCCTTATTGGAGTAGACTGTTGTAAATTGGGATGTTTTCTAGGAACAATTTAATAGAGATAATAATTAAATAAAAACATTATAAATAAGGTTTATGGCTTTATGGCTATACAAAGTAAGACGTTATTAATATTCAACGTAGTAGGACCAAATGAGAGGAGATACAGATCAACGTACCCCTTAATATTGTAAGAGTTTATTAGCTCCGTAGCACGTAACATCTACGCCGTAGCACATATCATCTACGCCGTAGTACGCAAACAGTATTCATTTTTATTCGGTTCATATTTTTCTAATTTAGTTTTAAATAATTTCCTCAATAATGGCAATAAAATATGATAATTTCATCTGCATATATAAATACTAAAAAATCATCTTATTCATTCTGCAAACAAAATGCGCAAATACATAAATGAGTTATTATTATGACCCTTAGTGCGAGTCTCGGCACATCGATCACGTGCGCGCGGTAAATCTGAAAGCGCTGCATCGGCTCCGTACTGCTTTATGTACTGTTGAGGACACGGCCTTATTTAGCCTTACGTAGAAGTATTCAAACAAACTTTTTGCAGGAGTCCGCAAAAAATAAGTAAAAAGATACCTAGTTATTTTATTAACTTTAATAGACTCTGAAAATATGTAAAGCTTTATGTTATTAATGACACAATGCCGCGACAAATAGTTGAGATTTATTGGTTATTTTGTCGAGCTTATACTGCTTATCTGATAACAAAGTATAAGTGTGATATATAATTACTCTAAATGAGACATAAGAGTCAACAAAAGTTCAAGTACATGAGCACCTAGTCCAACATATTCATGTATAATTTCAAACGAAACGAGAAATTTTGCAAATATAAGTCGCCCTTCCAGTTATGATTTGCAAACCTTAAAGTTTCATCATCATCATCTTCATCAGCCCGTATAACGCCCACTGCTGAACATGGGCCTCGCAAGGGTATTTGCCATAGTCACCACGCTTGGCAGGCAGGCGGGTTGGTGACCGCAGTTAGTTAGTATTATGTTGTACCACACAAGGAAACACTGCTGCCCGTTCCTTGATATACGAATATTATAGATGATGATATATCATATATAACGGCTTAACGTGCTTTCCGAGGCCCGGAGGGTAGTCCCTCAACCAACCAGACCCGAAAAGAAATCTTAAAATTTACTCAAAGATTTCCTGTCCGGCGTGCTGATCGAACCCACGACCCCCAAGATTTAAATCGAGCCCAATACCGCTACGCTACGGAGGTTTATCGGTGTACGAAGTTGTTGCTTAAAAGTTTACAGAATTATAAGACACTAACAGTATAACAAAATCAACTTTGCAGATTTATCTGTGCAAGTGTCAATTGTGAACAAGATCTAGACAATACTTAAGTAAAACGTACAACTACTCGTATGAACATAAAAAAATGTAGACCTAATTATAACCGCAGTGGCGGAGTTCGAATTAATATAGTTTTATTACTGTACACATTGCTACTATTGTCCTATAATACGTACTGCATGTAGGACTTACATTACTGTACGGTACATCTCTCGAAGCCCGCACTGATGAGAGTCGAGCACTTTTGTAGAAGAGGTTTCATTTCGTTACTTTTGGAGTGTTTGTACAACATAATTAGGTTTTAGGCGATCCCCTCGCTGTTCTTTGAGAGCCACTATTTAGATATCGCGGTGGCAAATATCATTTGAATAAGTTTACTTTGCTTTTGGTTTGAATAGTAGACTTACATGGAAGAATGTTGTAGTTTTGCATCAAAGTGACAATCCTCTTAAATGACCGATGTGACACGTGTGTTGTTTTGGCAATTGAAATAAGCCTCCTGTAAAAATGTCCTCATTCGGTATAATCAAAATAAGTGACTTGCGAAAAAATATTTCTATGCTTAAAGTCGTGATCTTCTTTTTTTAGCAATTAGCGTTTGTTTATGATGCAGGCACATTTCATGGTACCTAGTAGTCTGAACTATTTTATTCTTAAGTAGGTGTAATTATTTGAGTCAGAACGTATAGTTAGTGAAACTCCGATTGTGTGTTCGGAAATAGAATCAGAAAATTTAATTTATTGAAATCATCGGTATTTATATTTGAATATCTCAGATGTGTGAGCAGATACAGATTTACAAATACATATTTATATATCTGACACAGTAATATATGAAAATAAAGATTGAGTATATCCATTTTTTGCAATGTCCCGACATTTACTCACGCATATGTACACATTACATTACATTGATGTGTGTCTAATGAGAGACACAAACAAAAAACTGTCTTACTTGTGCAGTCAGATAAAAGCCAGGTAATCAGCGTCCCTCACTTAAACGGCCTCGTGGCATTACGTAGTCGGTAGCAGCAGAAATCTTACCCATAGCTGAGTCGGCGTGTGATGCAACGCTCGTGAGTAAGGTGCACTGGCGGATGGCCAACGCGCCAGCTTATTAAGCTTAGCGATCACCACATATTTACATGACACACATAAGAGAATTTACACACTACACATACCAACTAGCGCTGACTTCGCGGTTCTATCGGAGCTGTATATAGAGGGTGAGGGACAGGATACCGTGAGGTGGTACTTTTTATTGGTATATACTTGGTTCACATTTTTTAAAGAAAGTTAAAACTGAAAATGAACCTGTCTAAAGCTAACAATCAAATCCTACACTAATTATGTACTACCTATAATGAGATAAGTTAAGCAATAAAGAGAGAGAATGAGAGACAGATTATAGCTCCAGATATTTTGTACATGATATAATTAAAAATAATTAGTGTGCAGTTAATAATATCTATCACTACATTTATCATGCAAATCTCGGAAAATAATTTTAAATACTCGATCCTTAACCAAATATCTTAACCTATAAATAGAAAAAAATCAAACAACATTTATTAGTCGAAAATATCAATAGGCAGGGTACGTAGCTGGAAGAACTGACGGCCGTTGAGGCACAAAGGATTGCGAGTGGAGACCACGAACTGGCAAATCGCCTGCACGATGGACGAACGATCTAAGAAAGGTCACAGGCAGCAATCGCACCCACTAGCAATCGATGAGGGAGGTCTATTTTCAGTAGTGAACGACAATAAAATGATACGATGATAATAATGATATTTTACCCGTAAAACTAAATAGATCAGATGTTTCGTGTTACTCGTCAAATTAGTTTAATATAAGCTATCCTTTACACACGGCACACACACATGCAAATACATGTTGCACTATTTAGTGCATGTGATTTGTGATGCGTACGTATATGAGTGACGTGCCTGTGTGCGGGGCCAGCAGTTCCCGCTGAATGGCCGCTAGTGTGCCTCCGTGTGCCCGTCGAGCTGAGCATAATTCCACACTTTATGATCGGTGCAACGTTGTTGTTTAAAATGTGCTGCTTCCTTTGTACATTAGTGCGGGTTTTAGTGCGAGCCAGTTTTTAGTTCCACCACATCATTTTGTACCACGTTATAGTTAGCAGCAGCCTTCCGAAATACTGGCTCATATTATATAATTATATTACAGAAAAGATGTTGCTTAAGCCAAGGATACACTAGGGGACACATGTCGTGCGACACGTGTCGCCAGCGACGTTGGGTGAAGTAACACGACATTGTCGGACTTTGGTCGACATGTCTGGCAACATCGCACGACACGTGTCGCCAACTACATCGAATGAAGTGGCGCGACGTTGCCGGACTTCGCTCGACATGTCTGGCAACATCGCACCGCAGCCAACAACACTACCTCGGTGGGTGTAATAATATCGATTGCCTTGTGAAATAAAACTTCGTGATGTCGCCAGATATGTCCGGCGAAGCTTCGCGAAGTTGCACGACTTCGCCTGACGTCGCTACGGACATAAGTCGCGCGATGTCGCCAGATATGTCAGGCGAAATCGGCTGGCTTCGCTTGACATGTCGCCGATACATGTCGTGGCACATTTGTCTCCTAGTGTATCCTTGGCTTTACTTGACTACAATTATTATAAAAATATTTTTTTTAATTTTTAAATTCTCTACCTCAATTTCACACAGTCAATTTCTAAAACTAAGATAAAATTTAAAACAAAGGCAGGATTCAAACCTGAATTTGCAGCCCCAATGCCTAGACCATTTGACCACATCCGGTCTTCGTAATTTCTCAAATTCGTCAAAAGCGAACGTAGATGCTGAACGTAATGCTGTCTATCGATAATGGTTAATAATAGTCAACCAATATCTCTAAAGTAGCATTTGAAAGTAAATATTAAAATATGTTTTATTGAAATGACACTACTTCGATTACGATTACGATTAGCCGGACCAACTGCTGATCTTGTAAATATCTCACCCCAAAGTGCATGCCATTGTGCCATACAAACTTGTAAGAATAATAATCCTAGTAAATAAGACACGAGCTCCACCTTAGGCTATTATAATAAAACGTCGCTTTAAATAGCATAGAAATGTGTAATAAAAATAATGTAGGAACAATTTTAATAAGAAGAAACGATTTCAAAACAATAACGCAAAGTATTCGCGCACTTCCATTCAAATTCCAATCCAATATTGTTCCACTTTCCTTACGGACACTGTTACGGAAAAAATAGAAATAGAAAGACAAAGTGGGAATGGTCACGTTTGTGTCGTTATGTTTGAAAAGAATCGAAATTAAAATAATGATGCGACAATAAGTTTGGTACGTGGAGCCATTGTGGCAACGACGCCATATTGCCGCCGACCAGGGACACGAGACAAAGGACGCGGACTTACAATGTTCTGAAATTAAATAATTATCTTTAATTAAATATTGTCGCTGTTGTTTTTCTGATAATTGGAAAGATACAAGAAAAGGTGATAATTAAGTTAAAGTTTTTTCATAACATATCATTTTTAGAAGTGTTGTTTTTTATTTTTTAATGATTTTGTAACTGCTATTTTGTATTCGTTTTGTGTGATCAATAAATGTTTTTCTTTCTTTATAACGGAACCTTATGACCGTTTTTTTTAACTTGCTTTTAACTCTTATCTAACTTTGCCTGCGCTTGGGTTTCTGTTTTTTTTTGCAAAAAAACTTTAAGTACTAAATTTTCATAAGCAAATTTGAGCCAGTCTTAAAGATTTATAACCTTTACAACTATAGGAAAGTATCACTTAATAAAAGCGTATTTCCCAACAAAACCCTGCAAGACCTCCCACCGCCTGATCCAAACGAATGGCGGCATCATATTGACAAATGTGTCGTCCGCAATCAACGGACAACAAACTCTCCAAACAATTTAAAATGCAATTACCCTCCGAAAACGTCGCTAATTAAACGGAGATATTCGTTAATGGGCCCAGCCCCCCGACCCCCACCACCTCGGAAGGGGGCCTGACCCCTCGGACTTCAATTTGTACTGACATTACCTCCGCATTTTTTGCCGTAAGCCGTCTCTTATTGAGATGGGATTGATGGCGTCCATTACGGGAGTTTTCGATAAGGTTTTGCTGATACATGCAAGAAAGTGTGATTATGTTATCATTAGTGATACGAGCTATGTTTTATTAGTTTAGCTTTTAATTTAATGAATATTGTCACTGCAACGTTTCTTTCCTTGCAATAAGCAAGTAGAAAGTAACATTAAGATTAGTATATTTGTCCGATGTCAAGGCTTGTCGCGATTCGCGCTAAAACTCCGTGTACGTGAAGGTTACGCAAAGTACAATGTGCGTATATCAAAAGCCTAACGCGCCCTAATCTGCAAAGTTTACGAGTAGTGATTAAGCTTCATAACTGACACTCATTGCTTATCTCTGAAACTAAATTAATGCGCAACAACGCACCGTAGCGCTGCTGGAAGGAGCCATATATAGAAAGGGAGGCTACAGCGAGGTTCGTTGAGATTGTGGTAACTATTTCAGTAAGCGATTTGAAATATTGTTAATTGTTATAAGATTTAAATACCTATTCCAACTAGAATTATATTTAGTTCTTTCGTATGATAAATTGTTGTGTCCCATAGTAGTGAGATATTTTATAGCCTATAACTTTTCTCAACAAATGTTATATTCAATGCCATATTGTTGGGTGTTGACCTCTTACAATCAATATTGATAAGGGACATGTTAAGTTTGATCAATAGGTAGCCAGACCAATCATTTTATCTTTTGTGTGCTAGCATTAAACTAACAGTACATATTTTTTTCTAGTTTTCCGTGAAGGGTTGTAATAATATACCTAAATTTTTTTTTTTTTTTACCATTGTTGCCTTTTTGGGAGGTCAATTTGGTATCTGCAGCATGAAAACGTCTAAAAATATCTTGAGTATTTTTTTCGTACTGAACCAACACATCGTTTTTTTCACCTCGCGGATTTTTACTTTTGCTACTTCACCAGGCATAAAGCCGAGCAGAGCCTCAGCCTGACCCACAACACTGTCGTGGCTATTGTGCGGAGAGTATACAGGATTAGTTTACTTGATTGAACAGCGGAGCAGACGCGATTGTTTGCAGTAATCCGAGATCACTTAACATAGATCATAATTGAGTATTGCTCAAGAGCTTGCTAAGTACACAGCGATCATAACATTGTAAGGCTCGTTGCACACGAACCAATGTCAGGATACTTACTCTTGATAAATTTAAACTTACGTAACATTATTGAATAATTAAAAAAACACTATTTGACTGTTCTGTAATTGTCGATTACAGAACAGTCTTTTATCAGTATATGGTGTTTGTTTTGTTTTGTTTTTTTAGAAAAAAATACTAGCAGAGTTTTTGCACACTACTAGGATTTTTGTTAACTCCGCGTGCTAAGCTAATATGTTTGTGTTACGAGTGGGTTCACATCGGTAGTGCATTGGCTGGGGATCGAAATGACTACCACATGATCACAAATCCAACGCCCTAGCCATTGGGCTTCGGCTCTCACTAACATTCAAGATATTTCCTAGAAATTGAAAATTTTACAAGACCCGACTCCTGTAATTCCATGTAAATTAAACAACACATCTTTGAATATTGATATGTTATTGAATTTTCATTGAATATAAACATGTTAGTGATAACGAAAAGCTGCGTCAATAGATATAGATATAGTTATAACCTTATCAAAAAAACATTAATGAAAGAACCCAATAACGCCAAATTAGATATTTTATATAATTTGATCGGTAACACTTCTGTATAATTAGTGTAATGTGTGTGTACGTCTGTCCTAACCCGGCGTTCAATAGTACATATTAGCATGTTTACGTGACGCGGGGCGTCTCAACAAACAGCTTGTTTGTCTGTGTGTCCGCGCGACGCCGAGTAAACACAAACACAGTAATTGGCCGCACCTGAGGATTGCGGCCGTCAAGGCAGGGTTATGACCGCAAGTTTGTGTACTAGCTGAGCTCACTAGTAATCAAGGTCTTACAATAGGTATGAAGACTAAAAAAATATATTAAGACCGTCAGTTAGATTATTAAAAAATATTGGACACGGATTTTTGCATTTATCATATCAATAAAAAGTTCAGGAGACGGGCTTGTGACGTCACTACTAGGTAAAATTGTAGCAAGAAGTGACGTCACCTGAAAATTCAATGCGTATTACATATATCTTCGTCATTTTTCATTTGAGAAACAAAAAAGAAAATGCGTGTCCTATATTTTTTGGTAATCTAGCTGACAATCTAACTGTCTAATAAATATATTTTTTTAGCCTTCATGCCTTTTCACCTGTGAGACGACCTAACTGCAATTTTTTTTGGCGTGTTGTTTGCTGCAATCTGATCTCAAGTTGTATTATATTAAGTATATAGCTGCCCCCCGCGTCACTCTGCTCCAGTGGGTCAAAGCGTGATACTCGTAGCTTATATGTTAATCCAGCTCATAAACTATCCGCTAGCAAACAGCTCCAGCCAAATCCATTCAGTAGTTTTTGCATGAAAGAGTAACATACATACATTACGTCCATACATTTTCACAAACTTTTGCGTTTATAATTATGTTATTGGTAGCTAAACATTCGACGCAATATTTCAGATGTCTTATTATGTTATCATTGTTGTCATTCATTTAGTGGGAAATGGCTTAATAAGACTTACGAGTATATACTATATTTATGTATTTAGGTAACGATGACATCACATTTTGCACTAGGTAAGGATTAGTATTTAAAGCTAATTACACATTCAACCGATAATCGAATTGCGAGCTCGTGGGCCGCAATCAACGCTTATTGAGTGGCGCGAGGCGTGTCGCATCGTGTCGCGTCGTGTCGTGTAGCACCGAGACGGAGTAGTAACACATACAGCTGTGTTAACACGTTAACAGTGCAAATATGTTTTGCGGAAATTTGATAATATAAGCATAGGTAAATGACATATAACATATGAAAAAGAAAAAATGGAAAAAAAATATTTTTGAGCATTTTATTATATGGTTAATTGTTCATACGTGTATGTCATAAAAACTGGCGCAGTTGGTACGTGCAAACTCAAAAAAAGCATTCCATTGATATAGACTCGTGGCCCATTTGTGGTGCACGCACGTGTGATGATGTCTTCATAGTGGCCCACATGCGGTACATGCTTTGTTAACGAGTTAAACGTGTGGAGGACAAGGGAAAGTTAGTCGTTTAAACTGTGGCAATAACATTTAAGTCAAGTATACAAGCAATCACACTCGTATATGGCATCTTTAAACAAACTACATATTCCTTGTAGGAAACAACCTGTCTACCTAATAGTCCAATGTAATATATATCTTACAAGATTCTACAGCATCACGCTATGACCCACGGCAGTTCATTCAATAAAATCTTGGGGTAGTGTAAGTAATTGTGTATTATAAGCGAAGCCGTGGACCAAAGTTTTCTGCTCAATAATTCTTCCGAGTCAAATTCATCGTTATAAATAGTAGTGTTTATCTGTAATAAATAAGTTTTTTAAGACCCTAAAACATTTATAGTAAAGACACAGTAGGTTACACATTAATATTGAGAAGATTTATTATATTAGTTATGTGGTTTTCAAATAACGATTACACACTTTTATATGAGCAAACAAAAAGAACTGTTCTGAAATTAACTAGTTACAGCATTCGTTAGTACAAAATTAAGAACTCTATAATAAAATCCCAGGGTAAATGATTTAATTGCTTTGTCATTCGTAAAGATATAAGTAACTAGCTTCCCGCGCGCGGTTTCACCCGCGTAACTCCCGTTCCCGTGGGAAATTCATAATAAAATATAGCCTATGTTCTTTCTCAGGCTCTAGACTATATCTGTACCAAATTTCATTTAAATCGCTTCTGTAGTTAAGGCGTGATTGCGTAACAGACAGACAGACAGACAGAGTTACTGTCACATTCATAATATTAGTAAGGATGGTTACTCTTTGATCGAATGTGTGCGTATTTGATATATCCATCAATGCATTAGCAATCGCGAAGCTCATTCGTACGCGTACCTCATTCGACACGTCGCTGTCGCGTGTGCCGCCACTGTGCTCGGCTAACTCTGTTCTAATTAGCCATTTCATTGCGATTTATTACGTTTTAAATTATGCACGAAGGTGCTTCATTTTATCTGGCCGCTCCAAATTGCGGCCGTTTTCATTAAGAGTTGCAAATAAATATAATTTAATTAGGGCGCGTCCCGGGGAGGTGGCTAGTGCACTTGAGACCGCCGCCTCTTGGCTTACTTACTGTCTATTGTTTGTTTTGGTTAGCCATTTCGTATTGTGTCCTCTCTCTTACATTAAGTGGAGCTTTTATACAATAAATATTAAAAGAATTTCCTCGTGGGCAACTTTGTTACGAAATTATTTTTGTTATTTTGAAATTTTACGGTTGTATGTCTCGTTGGTTTATTTTGTATATTGATGTATGAAATCTATAAAACCAGCGCATTTGAAGGCTTCTAAGGTATATGCGTCTGTTGCCGATGATTATAGACAATGCCTGTCTAATATTTAGGTTTTCGAGGGCTGCATATACCAATGCGAGAGCAGCACGACTTGATGTAGTACTAATAGGAGAAGTTCTCTGTTGATGCAAATCCGCTTTAATGACTTGACTAGACTTTAGTGATTCTCATATCCAATCCATATCTCGATTAGCGCAGTCCTTGTATATAAAGTAGATATGTATTGAATGTAAAGGCCTGCTAAAGCTTCATTAACTGAACTGTCATTAAATAAAATATTTAAAAAAATCAGTAATAATAACTAACCGTGTTAAAGCAAAGCATAATATATAGAATGTCATATTTCATATTGTACGAATGTGCAGCGCATGTAATGGTTTTAAATGTTTTTAAAAAAGTGGGTTTTTCTTATGTACCTACTTGTATTATATAAGAGGAATCATAAAAACGTTGAATGAATATTATAAAATGAATCACAAAATATTAAACTATCTACAAACTGATGCCTATCTACAAACTGCCCTTGCTAATTCTGCGTACATTTTATTAGTTTTCCCCCCAGTCTCATTTACGCGACTCCTAGAGAAATATCACCCGGTGTCTCTGTGAACGCTTTAATTTGAAATAGTTTTGTTTATTCTGAGCTTAATTAAAGCGAGATTGGTACTGAAATAAATAAAGTGCCGAATTTAACGTCTTTTTGAGATCGCCGGTGAATGTCGCTTTATGGCGAAATTGTATATTTGTGGTCAGACTTCGCAGTTTCTCGTTATTTCGGTGTTGTTGTGTTGTGTGCGCTCGTATGTATTTATGTCCGCGTGTGACGGTGACATTTCAAAGGTTAGGTATGTAGTAGTCCCCACAAACGATATATCAAAGTGAAATTCGCCTTCTATGTTTTAGGGCCGGTTAATAATGTTCCTGGCTTTTAAAAATCCGTTGTACTGTCCTAATACCAGACGGAAGCTATGAGATATTTGAGTGAATAAGATATTTGAGCGAAACAAACATCATTATTCACCATATCAAAGTTTTGCAACTTTGAGCAATCAAAATTTCAGTTCCAGCATATTTGCACGATGTGGCATATGATTAGGTGCAAATGTTAAGTATTTGGAAATACGGGGCTCCCGTTTGGCAGCTCGCCAGGGCCGGGGCGCCAGGGCCGGGGCGCCAGAACGCGGGGTGCCTATTGTTACCGGCACATTATTAGAGAAAGCAGTTCATTCAGGTTCAATACTATTAGATAAGCCTGAAAATATTTGGCGCGGATTCCAACACAGGTGAATTTATAGACGCGATTATGAAGTAGGTGGAACTGAGATGTTGATGTTTACTTTGCAACGGGTATTGACTTTTATTATAAAGGGCAAGTATATATTTCATCTTCATCATCATTTATATTTTGATTTAAGAACGCAATAGATTGGTTATATAATAATTAAACGTAGGTGAATTTTAAGCAATAGCAAACTATATGTTCTTTTATAAATCATCATCATCATCAACAGCCCGTTGACATCCACTGCTGAACATGGGCCTCCTCTTAACAGACCTTGGCAAGCCAGGATCGTAGAAGGATTTTGCCATAATCACCACGCTTGGCAGACGGATTGGTGATCGCAGTAAGATGTAAACCGTGAGCTAATAGATGCTGCTGCCCATTCATCAGCCATATGTCCCTTAGTCGCCTTTTACGACACCCATGGGAAGACATGGGGTGGTCTATTCTAACCGGAAACCACACGGCATATTATAAATAGTGATTGCAATTTAAATGGTTATTAATTTTCTTTTAAAACTATCAACAAAGTATGTTTACTAAAATGAATGAACTTTTACGATTAAAACATAAAAGTTGTTGCATAAATTTCTATGCATTAAACGAAGGCAATAAACCTTTCAATATTTATACTGTCAGTTATTTTAGTGTTTATTTTTACTTTGATCTCTGAACAAAATATTCTTTGAAGCACGCGCTTTTTCATAAATTTTACTCTATAAATAAAGACACGGTTTAAAATTTCAATCAGCTTATTTTGTTAACGTGTAGTACGATAACGATCGTCGCCAGACTGGGAGACCGAGTGGTTACAAGATACGGCTGTGCAAAATGATATCACAGATTCGGTTACTACGTTGAAAATTTATAATAGAAATCATAGGAAGGCAACTATTTTTCCATAAAAATAAATAAAAACTTATACTTAGAAGATTTAAAAAATATCAGCGAAATTTTTACAAAACGTCCATACAACGAATGTAAAAAATAAAATTTATTTATCACATATTTTTTATCTGAGCATTGATTAATCGGTTATGATTTTTAGTTTTGACCATTTGATAAATCAGTTAGCAAGAAAAAGCGATCGACACCCGATAACCATTTAATCTTATACTTATACCTACATAAAGCTGCAGAGGGCTGCTTGTTTGTTTGTTTGTTTAAACGCGCTAATATCAGAAACTACTGAACCGATTAGCAAAATTATTTCAGTGTTAGATAGGCCGTTTATTGAGATAAGCTATAGGATATAATTAATTATGAAGTTCCCACGGGAACGGGAGTAACGCGAATCCGCGTGCGCGAAGCTATTAAGTAACCTATATCCTATTTTTTTATTTATTTTTAACCTTTATCCTAAATATCCTTACACAACAAAGTAAACAGGTAAATACAAACATACCCTCTCATATAATGATGTTCTGTCGAGCGGTTGCCAGCTGCATGTAACATACCGGTATGCGGCGCACATCGTCAGATTCAGCTCGTTACGAGTCGGGCCATCCTCAAGCACTCTCATTGCGAAATTAGCAAGCTGACCAAGCGTCCTACGTGCGACTACATTGCAGTACTGCCTCTTTATATGACCCGACCTTTACAAACCATTTGAACAGCAAAAAAACAAGCAGATAACGATTATGGTAGTATTTCCTCAAATAGTTTATTTATTGTTGTAATAAAGTGAACTTGAAAAATAAGTATTTTTACAGACAATAAACTCGATAACTACTTTTGCTCCTTTAAGAAGTAAATCTATTCATAAACGTAATGCGGGTGAAGTGACTTTTTTATAATTAGTTCAAGTTTATACTGCTGACGCTTTCAAAATATATGCCATCCCATTAAAAGTCGATGTGTAGTGATTACGAAATTTCTGTGAAATAATATATATTTTTAATTATTAATTTATTTAACTAAAATAATATTTTATTAAAATACTTCATACAATATGTGCAGTGCGAGGCGATGTACTACTTTTCCCGCGATACACTGTGAGGTGCGGCCAGTATATCTAGTAGGAACTGTGGAACGACTTAATAAAAAAAAACTTATGTGAACATTATTGAATATTTGGATAGAAAAGTAAAATTGCTTACATCCCAAAAACTTCACTAACATAATCACTACTACATATAACACTATCAATTTAAGTACACTATCAACATCATCATCATCAGCCCGTATATAGTCCACTGCTGAACATGGGCCTCCTCCCGAGGGAGGGTACATACATAAACATTTAAAATAAAAAGTCAAAATCAAACCAAGCTTTGTATAATTATACCTATTATATAAAAATAAAACTTTACCTCCGGTTGCTTTCATTATAAAATATTTTTACTATAAATATGAAACACCTTGTTCGTATACCTGTTCACTGCCATTTTCTCACTACCTCACAACGAAAGTGTCTTTTTAATTTCCTCAGCACTAAGAGGTTCTTATAAAATTCATCAGAACAGTCTTGAATTACAACAAAGACTGCAACGACAAAACGTTCACAAATAAAAACGTCACAACAGACGCAATTAAGTCTTGGAAATGCACCGATTACGCTCCCAAGCCTTCCGAGTCTTCCGACCATCAGACAAATGAAGAAATCCTTTTCACTGAACAAATAGGCCCTTTGTTCCTAATTAAACAATATAAAAGTGAAAAGTGGGAAAAGTACAGATAGTGTCGTTCTTTGCTTTGAAAATAAATATTAAAGTCCGTTCTAATTTGAATAAAGTACCGCAAGGTTGACTGTTCGGACCGAGCAGGTGGCGAAGACGTGTTTAAATTCAAACGTAGCTTTCGCGGTATAAATTTAATCTTACTGTCATGATATTTTTAAACTCCGCTTAAGGAGGTTAAAATTATAGTATGATAAAATTGTCTTTATGAATTTTTAAAGTCATTCGATCGAATTTATGTTACAGGTGTTACGGCGCTGTGAAAAATGTGGTTCTCAGTAGAAAATGTACCACATAATTTTCGTGCAGAACCCAAAAACGTTTTGCATTTATAAATTTAAACAATAACGGTCCCAGTACTTAGAGTAACGTGCCCACTACACACACCTGTCGTATAGTTATGCCCACGTTTGGTCAATTCCGCCGCCATGTTGTTTCTGAATAATGAAGGTTAGTGGGTAAATAAAAGTTTCTCAATTCAAGGTTGACGTAGGACGGCGTACGTGAAGTGGAATTCCGGATCCTTTATTAAGAGTTCTGCGTATACTGAGGTATGCCACGTTTACATTTTTTTGTAGTTTATATAGATGAGACGTTATTATTTTCATAAGCCCGTTTGTCGTTATACGGGCTTATGAAAATGATAACTGCTAAACAGCCTCCCCATGGTTGTTGCAATAGTCACGATTTTACTTTATGACGATTGGTGACGGCAGTATTATACCTATAAACAGGTAAACGCTGATTCTCGTTTGAACTTTCTAGTATTTTTTTTCTTAGATAATATGATTTTAATTAACAACGATGTTTTTTAATTATTACTTTTTGTAAGAACTAATTTTCTCCTAAAGTTTCTCGAATTTCTGTTGAATATTATTTCTAACTTATGAATGCATCTAAATATACTACCAACATTTGATACAAGACTCAAGTACTAAACTAAAATTTCGTATGTTTTGACGTGTACCTAAATTCAATCTTGCATCTCTCGCCTTTAGCTTTTAAGCTATAGCTGAAGCTAAGCACACTGACACATAAAATTTACGAGTCTCCAAATAAGTGCTTCGCCTGTGGAATACACAACTTTGGCAGTCGATTAGAGCAGCTTCCCTATCTGTACCCCCTCATATCAAAGTTACTGCTTTTGTGGGCGGTAAGTTACAGGTTTGATGGAAAATCTAAATTTGTTGGTTATCAGGATTTGATACACATAACATATTGAAACTTCTCAACGATAATTCGTTTTCATCTCAATGCAAGTACTTTTCTCGTTTTTTTAATATTGTTACTTGTTAAAGTCAAATGACATGTAATTCCAAGGCACGTAATTATTGCCATGTGATGTGTCTTGTTCTCATATCCATTGACCTACAAACGCATCGAGTATCGTCTTGGTAATATCACGACGTTATTAAACTTGTTGACGGTTGCGGCCAGCACGAGCGCATTCCAACAGTCGTACAGTATTAGATAGTAAGTGTACATATCGCTGGAACTTCCACTGTGAGCGCAGTGAAAGCCGCGGTGGTGCCGCGCACTGGCGCATATTAAAAACTCTCAATAACTGTCGGTGTCCATATTGATTGCTTATTCACTCGATATGGCCGACTTTAGCGCGGTGAGAACTGTGTGAAATGGTTCTCTGTTGTTGGAAATTGGGCGTGTTAATGGTGCGAATGGGCAATAAAACACACAACAAATTTTATACCGATTTATAGATTATGAGAATTCGGTGAATTGGTTGTAAAATTTAATCGCATTTGTGATGGAAAATTGGTAAATTTTCTTTCATAAATAACTTATTTTGTTATATACAATTTGAAGCTACTTGGCTATAAATGGTCATCAAAGACAGAATGAATTAAAAATTGTAGGTACTTTTTTATGTAACGACGTTAACGAGATTTAATAAAGGATTTCCTAGAACGCGTTTCCAGAGTCTGTATTTAAGTCAGAAGTTATGTTATTTTATTAGATTTATAGATTAAGTAGCTTCCTGAGCGCAACTCCTGTTCTCGTATGAACTTCATAAGTGAATCATCTTCATCGATAAATGGCTATCTAACATTAAAATATTTTTATACTTTATATATTAGTATAGATTAGTTGCATGTTTCAAAAATCATAAGATACATTGAAAAAAGAACGTAATATGTATTAAAGTACACCATTTTCACTTGATTCCTCGTATAGAAGCTAAATCACTTAATATCATAAATTCATTCCATTGAATATTTAGATTTGGTTCTGCCAATCGTCATAAGTCAATTAACATCTAAATATGAATATTGGTTGTGACAGTTTCTGCGCTTGAAATTAATATAAATTTATCGAAATGAGAGTATTAGTGCTGCAAGGTAATTCTGTACTCCGCCTCGAGGCGGAGGCCCGGAGCGAGGCGCGAGGCCCTACCAGTGTAGAGCTTAGTAAATTAATTTTATTGTACCTTTTAGATTGCACCGACACTACTAAAGAACACGGGCTTTGAAATTGTCGCTTTTTATAAAGTTGTATTTCCAAGCTAGTTAAATAATAAGTTAATCTTCGTGAAACATTATGTCTTTTATTCATTTATAAAGTGCTGATCAGATTATATGAAACTTTGATAAACTCTATTTATATCACCAAAGAGATTTAATGACCCAAAATAATATGTCATCCCTCATTACTTATATGACCGATGTAAAACATTTAATAAGCGGCCGAAGCCCAACGGCTAGGGCGTCGGACTTGTGATCTTGAGGTCGCCGGTTCGAACCCCACCCATTGCACTACCGACGTGAACCCACACGTAACACAAGCATTTAGCTTAGTACGAGGGGCTAACAAGCATACTAGTAAACGGCAAAAGTCAGAGAGTAATCTTAAATAAACAAAAAAACTTTTTTACGCACTCTTAGTAGTTCTGGTTACTACGCTTATGCTTCTTTACCAGTTGTACGAACATATTTCTCAATAATCGATGAGTGGATGAAGGTGATAAGTCACATAATTTAAATTTGGAGTAAATCGAAGTTAAAGTTTCACTTTTATTTTTTGAGATAAGTCCCTACAATACTAATGTTTGTATTAAACTATGATGCCAAGTTGTGTAAATAGCCTGAAATATTAATGGTATGAAAGCAACCAAACAAATTTATATTTATTATTATTTAATTTAAAAAAAAATCTTAACATAACTCCTTTTTTCATAAACAAAAGTAAACTTTTCTACAAGTTTAGATATTGAAAATGAGGTGCTAAGATGAATGTAGTTGTCTCGTAAAGCCTTAAATGGACGGTTTAAGATCGGTAGTCGTATTGTATTGACATATCACCTTTATCTATGCAAAAAAACATATAAACTCGAAAATGCGACATATCACCTTCATCCACTCACGTCTTTAATTGTAAGAAACATATCTGCACCTTTATTACACCGCATCAAGACAACAGTATTATTTAGAACGCATAGTATTTAAATATTCCATAAAAACAAATCTGAACAACAGTTATCCAGAGACAGTAATGTCTCCGCTGGTCCTACTCTTTGCATTAAACTTTAACTAACCACTTTTCCTGCGCTAACTCCGGCTTAATTTCCTCAGCTATACTCCAAAGCTTTTAAGCTCGGTGCCGACTGTCTTGTGCTATATTTAAAGTAATTATTTTGTTCTTCTTCTAACCATAAGATACTCTAATATACTTTAAACTCGTCATCTTATGAAACCGCAAAGTGAAGAACTAAAGTTAACATTTGATTTGCACTATCATACCTGTTTATGAGGGAAGATTATATTATTCTTCTAACGTCCTCTGTCCGATTTATGTTGCGGTTTCACTCGCATAGGGAGCTGAACTACACTTGTATGCTTACGCCGATGCTTACGTCTCCGTGCCTACGCCTAAGCCTGTGTTCCTTCAAACATGTTTACCCCACCGCACCGGAACAGATGCTTCGTGTATTTGTCCCTCCGCCGTTCTTACGCCCATGCCTACTATTTCCGTACATACGCGGATGCCTGAACATGCCTGCCCTATTTGTCTATAGAAGATTGAAAGAATTAATTTTGTAAAATCCCATCTTACTGAGTATGATTGTAATTGAATAAAACGATCGGTCAAGTGGTGACCCATTGTTAGGGTTCCGTAGCCAAATGGCAAAAAACGGAACCCTTATAGATTCGTCATGTCTGTCTGTCTGTCTGTCCGTCCGTATGTCACAGCCACTTTTTTCCGAAACTACAAGAACTATAATGTTGAAACTTGGCAAGTAGATGTATGTTGTGAACCGCATTAAGATTTTGACACAAAAATAGAAAAAAAACAATAAATTTTGGGGTTCCCCATACATAGAAATGAAACTCAAAAAAAATTTTTTCATCAAACCCTTACGTGTGGGGTATCTATGAATAGGTCTTCAAAAATGATGTTGAGGTTTCTAATGTATTTTTTTTCTAAACTGAATAGTTTGCGCGAGAGACACTTCCAAAGTGGTAAAATGTGTGTCCCCCCCCTGTAACTTCTAAAATAAGAGAATGATTAATCTAAAAAAAATATATGATGTACATTACCATGCAAACTTCCACCGAAAATTGGTTTGAACGAGATATTGTAAGTAGTTTTTTTTTAATACGTCAAAAATCGTAAACCGCAATTTAGCTTTCATTCAATCAACTCGAATATAAAAATATAAAATAACATTTCATTTCATAAACATACGCTTTTTTATTTATTCTTGATATCAAAAATAGGTACGCACTTGTAACTGAAACGGAACACTTCGTGAGCGAGTCCGACTCGCACTTGGCCGGTTTTTTTTTTCTATTACTAATCCATATACCGATTATACTACTAGTGATATAACTGGCCAGTGCTCGCCCCAAACATTTGGTGTTTTCGTTGAGAAATTGAACTCATAGAAAACGTGAACATATCGTTAGTGTAGCTTCAAGTCTTGCAACACCTCAATAAAGCAAATTGTTGGATAATGTGTCCTAAATATGAAATGAAAAGTAACAATTTAGTTGTAAGCCGGGAAGTATAGCGCTGCTCCGTTTACGAACACTAGGATTTAGCCGCGTGGCAACTTACGAAGATATATCGTACCTACTTTGTGCACTGTATATATTATTAAGCCCGACATTCGAGATTTATTGCTCGGCAAGAAAAGTTTATCTCCCACAGATTTATTCTAAAACACTAATTTGTTCATCAAGAAAGCAAGATAAAGGAATATAATATGTAAAGTGAGATACTTTATTAAAATTTTCCCCTTAGAAAAAATATTTTATTTCAATTTGATACGGAAATGTTTATTGGAATGTAGTTATTATACAAATCATTTATGAGTTCTAATTTTAATCTTAATATATTGAATACAATTTTGGTATTTTTTTTATTAATTCGATTCATTCATTTGATGCTCAAAACTGCATTTGCACTCTCAGGGCTGCTAGAAAATTTTAATCAGGATCAGTGAGCCAAAAGCGGTGTTTTTATGTGAGATAGGTGCTAAGTTCGGAGTTCCAGGTTTGGTAGCGAGGTGGTTTAATGTGGCCGGACTCGCTTGGCTGGTCGCCAGAGCCGACGCAAGGCCGCCGGTCGGCGATGCACGGAATCTCCAAATTACGCGCTGACATTTGCCGTAATCAACTCGGTTGGTTTAAGCGCGATTTGAATTTTGTAATTAGAACTATATGCTCTCTCTGGTAAACTTTGCCGTCTGCTCGAGATAGATTTTACGCCGTTTTCAATTAAAAGTGGGGACAGTGAAGTTCCGGGGAGTCGCTTCGCTACTCGGCTCCATTCGTCCTTTCAGAACAATTGACAGTTCGTTAAAGTTCGTTACGACTCGTTTTGTTGCTCACGTGAGGGAAAACGTTAACTCGGCCAACAGATACATGTGGCGGGCGCTCATCAGGTTTACATCGGGATCAAAGAAAAACTTCATTTATTACTTTTAAATAAGTCGAATTGCAGATTCTGTGGTTTAGTCTAAGTTATCCTATTACTTACAACTAGCTCAATAATCCAAATATACGCATCAATCATCAAAGATAAATTAGTAAAGGCTGATCTTTATTATAATATAATGATTAATGAAAATACATTGAAAAACTTGCGAGCTTTCTATCTAGATCTTGTTTGCATTATATTAATAACTAGCTGCGCCACGCGGCTCGCGCCCGCGTTACTCTGCTCCAGTGGATCGGAGCGTGATATTTTGTAGCCTATATGTTAATCAAATCAAAAATAAGCCAAATATGTTTTGACTATTTACAAATACCTGTAATAGGTTTACGTGAATAAAAACTTATTTTATTTTATTTAAAAAAAAAACCCCGCATATAAACTATTCGCGTGCAAATATTCATTGTCATTTTCACAAACATAACAACCATATAAACTCTGGCATCCACACATACAAACTATGGCATTTATAATATTAGTGGGATGAACGGCATACCAACCAGAGTCCACTACTCTTATCAGAATATATCCACTTATTATATCTGTTAAGTTATTCTGTACTGTTCTGTGTGTTATTCTACAGGGTCTTAGGCCGAAGCCGCACTGATACCGACAGCCTAACGACACGGCAGTGACCCTTTGAGCAAATCAATTTCACTTGTCGTTCCTGGAGTGCGGCCGCGGACATATATTTATATGAATTTGTTTTTACGAAGTCGCAGTCCCCTCAGTAGTGTGCTGTTGGTCTCGATTATATTAACCTTTAGCTGCCGACCTGGTATAAACGTAGCACTTACACCGACGTGACGACTGAGAGACATCAAACTTAAAGTACTGAAATAAAATGTGTATTTGCATGCTACATTTTTCTATTTTATACATTAAAAAGATTTGTGTTTGAGGTAACAAACCACAGAGTAAAAAAAAAAGACAAGCTATTTTTCAGGTAAAATCAACATTTATTCGGGAGATCACATTTATTTGGCACTAAATTTTAAGGACTTACTTCAGTCTCATTTTTCTCTAAAATTAAGTAATTAACAACAAATGAACTTAAAATATGTTATCTTCTATAAACTATTATCAAAATAAAACATAAATCTTACTTCTTAGTTAAAAAATAAAAATAATGACAGCACTCGAATATTTGGTACATTTACTACGTACGTTTGCAGTCAATGCATATTTGTAGGCAGCAAGTAAGGCACATTGGTTTCTTACATTTGCAGCAACAGTACTTCGTTAGGCCTTTTCAACCGACTGGGACAGATGGCACATGTCTTTCTAACACCTGAATCGGGATTCTGATAAATTTTTGGTGGTGGAGGCTCGGGCATATCGGCGGGTCCAATAACTCGCTCGATACTTAGCCGCAATTCTCGTGGGATCCTATCATTGTAGACGCGTAATTTCATTTCCGGGAGGACTAATTCACGTGCCAGCAGGAGTAAAAATCGGCCACGACTGATGTCGCCCATGTTTGTGCACTTGTTGTACAATACATAAGTATTAACACCGCTCATATCTATCAACCTGTAAAACAAAGTCATAGGCCAACGTCGAGTTCTTCGAGAGCACGAGTAATTCGAGCATTTCTTGTCCACTTCATCCACCCCTCCTTTTGTCTTGTTATAGTCAATTATCATAATAGGCTTATTAGTTGCAGAATCAGTCTCTTTGATATGGTGCATAGACGAAACCAGTAAAACAGCTTTTTTAGGCTTAGGCACGTAAGACAGAATAGTATTGTCTTTGGTGAATCCGTATAACGAAGAACCAACCACTCTATCTTTGTGAGGTTGAAATTCTGGTGGGATCTCCCTCTTGTTTTTTTTCATAGTGCCCAAGTAAGTAAATCCACGATCTTTCAGTGCTTGCAGTAGTTCTATCGAGGTAAACCAGTTATCTGCTGTTATATTTCGGTTACAGCCCTCGATCCCTTTACAAAGATGTAGAACAGATTGTGTGGGAATTGAGAAGCGTTTCTCTGCATCACTAAGACCATTGCCATCAGATCCTGTGCCATAATATACGTAAGCATTGTATATATAAAAACTTTGGGCGTCAACCAGCAGGAGAACTTTTAATCCATATTTATTTGGCTTGTTTGGCATATATATTCTAAATTTGCAGCGCCCTCTAAAAGCTACAAGCATTTCATCTATACAAATGTAAGGACCCAAAGTGTAATTTTTCTGGCAATTACTGATGAACTCTTGAAATACCTCTGAAATAGCGGCAAGTTTGTCGTCTTTTAGTCGTTCAGATCTTGTTTGAGTATCATCGAAACGCAAACAGTTTAACAAGACCAGAAATCTGTTTTTGGACATAACGCAGCGAAAAATATCCCGTCCTGTGCCATCTGTTGCAAAAATAAAGTCTGAATTTTCGTGATTTGATTGGAATACTGATGTATAAAACAATAGCCCAATTAAAGCCTTTATTTCTGTCTCATTCGTTGAGCCTAGTTCAGATCTGCTACTGTCTTTATACTTAGCCCTATAGCTATCTAGTTTCTTGTTTGTGTAAGTTACTATCATTTCAATCATGCGATCACTAAACATCAGTTTCCATAATTCCGTGAAAGATTCGAATTCAATCGGACTTACTTGAGATGGTGCATTGACAATATTGTGCGCGCGTACTCGACTTGTTCGGGATGGTTCCGCCGATGCCCATTTGTACCTATTCTTCCCGTAAAAGTAGCGCGGCAGCTCTCCTGTTGATTCTTCATTTGGCTCCTGATCTGTTCTAAGATCTTCACTACCCTGGTCATTTCGCGTCTCTACTTCGCTATTCTGCTCCTCTCCGATCTCTTCAGTTCTAGTCTCTGCTGCGCCATGGTGTTCCTCTCTGACTATTGTCTCCTCTTCGATCTGTTCTGTAAAGTCCTGGCTTCCATGAGCTCGTACTTCTCTTTCTTGTTCTTCACTGTCGTGATTATGGTTGATTTCTCCGTGGTAAACTTCCTCAACATAGGGATACGCGACCTCAACATCATCCTCATCGGATTGTTCGGATTCCGTGTTGTGATCTCTCTAAAATAAAATCAGGATCGCCTACATCGTCGTCAAAATCACTACAGTTGTCGTCACTCTCGTTTATGAGATTTTCAGATATCTCTTTATCTTCTAAACGCCTATTCTGTTTTCGCAGTTTCGGAGGCTTCTCGGGAACTGAACCGTCATCATTTGCAGGTTTTTTCCGCTCACTAGACGTGATGTTTCTCCTTTTAGGCATTCTGCAATTAAAAGTATAATTTTAAAGCCGATGTGACGTCAATCAGACACTATAAGCTACCACACATGACTACCGAGGTGACGACCAAGAGACGTACGAAATTTAGTACATAAACACCGTACTTACGTCTGTGAGACGTCGATAGCTTCAATACGGAGACGTGTGCACTCGCCGCGGGCGCAGCGTCGACTGATGGCTTGCGACGCGGAGGGAGGAAGGTAGCGGGAAGGGCGACGCTAAAGGTGGCGTGATTTTAGAAATATTTCAAAATTAAAAGTTATGACGTCTGTGAGACGTATCGGTCGGTAGTTAAAGGTTAAGTTATAATTGTATATTATATCTTATATTTACGCGCGTACTTAGTTTAATGAGTACTGACAAGTTTTACGGCGTAAGACCTTACGTAATGTTTTATGATGCTTGAATTTGACGTTCATAGGGGTAGCATCTCCCTAATGGGCCTTTGACTACTATTTTATAACGGTCCACATCTTGACGATACTCTGGACACACGCATTAGTATCTGATGATATATATCTATACTAATATTATAAAGCTGCAGAGTTTGTTTGTTTGTTTGTTTCTTTGAACGCGCTAAACTCAGGAACTAGAGGTTCGATTTAAAAATATCTTTCAGTGTTAGATAGTCCATTTATCGAGGAAAGCTATAGGCTATATTTTATTTTCAATAAATTAGGGATCCGTAAGGAAATTGCGATTTTGTTACCCAAGATGTAAAAGCAAAAACCTATTTATGCGTGCGCTGCAAAAACTATTGACAATAGAACAAAATGTACTGTACTATGTACTACGGGTTTGTAGGTCTTATTAAAATCTACAGAAAAGTCCGCGAGAGCAAATATCTAACTGTAATAGTTTAGTCATAATAACCGCTTTTATGTTCATAAGAAAATATTAAATCGCCTGAAGAAAGAAACTACGTTAAATGTGTATAGTTATATTAATCCTTATCCAAATTAAGCATTATGTTATGAAGGGTATTTATGTAGAAGTAAAATACTTTGTTTTATTCCAATCGGACATTTCGTTGAGAAATTATCACGAGTATAAAAACGCAAAGAATTGGTACCTAATAATGAGTTATTTGCCATAATAGATAAAGCTCAAGAGTTTGTTTGTTGGAATGCGCTAATCTCAGCAACTACTGGTCCGATTTGAAAAATTCTTTCAATGTTAGATAGCCCATTTATCGAGGAAGGTTATAAGCTAATTTAAGCTATTTTATTATAAATTTTCTACGGGAACGGGAGTTACGCGGGTGAAACCGCGCGCGGAATGCTAGTATATATATATTTTTTTTTCTTTTTGTTAATATTACTTGCTTTTGCAGTCTACTAGTATACTTGTTAACCCCTCGTGCTAACCTAAAATGCTTGTGTTACGAGTGGGTTTACTTCGGTAGTACTATGGGTGGGGATCGAACCGGCGACATGATCGCAAGTCCGACGCCTTAGCCATTGGGCCACCGCCGCTTTATTATATTTTACTTCCATATTAGAAATTCACTTCTAGTAGAATCGAGTTTGAAAGTGATTTTAGAATAAGCGAAATTGTATGCAGTTCTATCCAAGCAACCATACTCGAAAATCGTACAAAGATACTTAATGAAACCGCATACAAATTGCAAACCTTTGAAATCCTGTTAACAACTTCAGCAGTTTAGCTGAGGCACTTATCCTTGTATACCGGTCTAATATAGCTCTAACTAGTAAATTTCCTAAAGCCAGCCAGTCCCAGCTTAAAAGCGGGCAAGTTTCAGCGCGAACTAAAGGCGCAATAGAATAGTAAGAGTAGGGGGAGGGGAGGGGGGATTCATCTACTCGCTCTGGATTAATTGACGTTATCTAATGCTTAGGGAATTATGTCAATATTTGTCATAGTTAAAATAGAATGACGTCTTTTTATAATTTTAGTATTATTACCTGCTGCCAGCGATTTCTTTCATAAAATCCTGAAAATGTTGTTATCAGAAAAAAAACATTAAAATAAAAAAAAACATTTTTATTTACGTAAACCAATTACAGGCACTTGTAAATAGTCAAACATTAATTAGAAAAATTTATTCATTATATTTGTTATTTATTTATATCTATAAAATTAATTATTTTTATATTATCATATATTTATATGTTATTATTATAATTTATTTATTTATATTGTTCTTAGCATTATAAAGAGACACGAGTTAGGTACACCTTATAATATTGGTTAACTTCTAGTGAAGTTAAATCTAAATAGGTACTACCGTTTTGTAGATTAGGCGGAATACACGGACAAAGAAACAAATAGACAGAAATATATTTTTCATCCCACCATCTCGGAAAGAGTATTTTTAATCTTCAATATCTGAGTGGAAAAGCCGTTTTTATTCTCTAGAGGATAAAGTAAATTGAATTTAGAACATCGTGTGCACTAAGTTTGTGAATTAAAAACAAACATTTAACCTATTTACTGCTACCTCTATGGTGCCGAATATATCATACAACTTTTTTTTAATTTGTTAAAAACTCAGACTCGGAACCTTCTTGGTGTTCTGTTTTCAATTTGCTTTGTACGCGGTTCTTTACGCGGCATTTTTTCACGTCATTGTTAAACCTTATATTAAAAACAAGAAACTTGAAAACAAGTGAAAAAACTAAAATGAGTGATTCTAGCGACGAGGAAGTTTGTTTGACGCCAACAGAATTGACTGAAACTGTTAATAATGCGCATTTCCTCGCTGAGGTGGAATGAAAAGTTACGTGTTGCACTCGAGTGCAAAGATTTTTCACCTCGTGCTCTTTTGATTCCCTCGCTAACGCTCAGGATTCTAATTTTGAATCACTCGCTGCGCTCGTGATTCAATTTTAGAATCCTTCGCTTGCTTGGTCATCAAAATTGAACACGCGGTTAAAAAGCAACTTTGCACTCTTGTATAACAAATAACTATTTTATTGTGTTTTCAATAGAAATATCCTGTATCCTTTCATATGCATGTAGTAAAAATCTATTATTTTTCCATTAGAAACAGACAATTTTATTTACTAATATAAAAAATAATATAAATATTTTGTCAAGAAATAAAAAAGTTTGAGGGGAGCCTTAAAGAGCGAGATTGTTTTTTTTACCACCAAACATTTTCAGCAGTAACATATAATTAATTTTAAATTGATTTCTAAGATCACGTGACTGAGACCATCGGTAGATGAACGTTACTAAGATAGAACTCTTTTCTTTATACTGCAAAAGTAAACAGTCCACAAAGTTTCTCCGCTTCAGCTGTTATAACTTTATATTTAAGTAGTTAGTAATAGTTATATGAACTGCTCTAGATCTAACATAACAAGCAGGTGTAATAATTACATTTTCTTTTCAAGTTAATGTTTAAAATCACGACAACTAATATATAAAGCAGAAGAGTCTCAGGAACTCCTGGTATAGTTTGAAAATTTATTTATGTGTTAGATAGCCTATTATATCTATAGTATAGTACATAATTAGGAGGTATATAATTCTTATTTACTTACTTAATAGTTAATATTTTTCCTATGTTGTAACCGTGTAGACATTGTGTTATTATTTTATTTGATTCTATGTAACATAAGAAATAAAAAAAGCTGAAATGTACGGTGATTACATTTTTTTCCTGAAAAAGAAACAATCGTAGCAAATGTCACCCCCCCCCCCCGGTGACAACTGAGAAAAATACTTCCCGTTTGTCCCCTTTAGTCAGTTTTCAAAGGGAACAGTCGGCACAAATTGTCACCCTGGTGACAACTGGGAAGACAATTCCCAGATATCACCCCGGAGGACATGGCTAGAGGGGACAATCGGGAATAATCGATAAAATCGAGGAAGGCTATAGGATCTATTTGATTATGCGGTTCTTACGGTAACTGGGAGTTACCGCGCGCGGAAACCTAGTATTCAAATACACTTATTCCGTTTGAGTCAAGCAAACAGTAAGTTTGTGGAGACCTACTACATACATCTGTAACTTACAATTAACAGGAAACTGAGATACTGAGGATACATCAATATATTCTACTGCATTAAAGGTTGACTTGATAGTAATAAAGCTTCCATATTAACAGATCACTTTTGTTTATGTTACCATATTCGCGGAATTTAAAATGTAATTGAAGTGTACAGAAGTGATATTACATCTAATTACTGAGTTTCCGTGCGCGGTGTCACCCACGTGGCATTCCCGTAAAAACTTCATCATTAAATAAAGTCTTTGTTACTAATGGATAAAGTTTTCAGAAATCGAACCAATAGTTTTTAAACATCATCATCAGCCCGTATAACGTGCACTGCTGGACATGGGCCTCCTCCTGAAGGAGGGTATTTGCCATAGTCACCACGCTTGGCAGGCGGATTGGTGACCGCAGTATTATGTAGTAATACACAAGGAATCGCTGCTGCCCGGTCCCTGATAAACGATTATTATAGATGATGTTATAACAATCGGGACCAACGGCTTAACGTGCTTTCCGAGGCACGGAGCGTAGTCCCTCAACCAACCAGAACCGGCAAGAAATCTTTGAATTTACACAAAGATTTCCTGTCTAGCGTGGGGATCGAACTCTCGAACTCCGAGGCTTAAAGCGAGCCAAATACCGCTACGCTACAGAGGTTGTCTTTAAACATGTTGTTTTTAAACATATTCAATGCAAACTAACAATCAAATCTATCCTCCGCCTCATCTTTCTCCGATTTAGAAAACGTACACTTAACTTTCTCGTTGTTTTAAAACTTTGAGGTTTGGCTATTAAGTCAGTTTGAAAACTGTTAACAGTGATTACACCTATATTAATCTGAACCTCAGAAGCAAGGACGGAGGCACTATCATACTTCAGTAGCATTTGGTCGCAAGTGCCGTTCACGCCTTCACGGTAAAGGCACATACGACGAACGTTTCTGACGTATAATGGCACATCGGACATTATGCTTCTGAGCTCTAGATTTGTTCAAGAATGTACTACAAGATCAAGTAACTGAAACGAGTGTAGTGCAGTCGATATTACAGACGTGAGACATCGTCATATCGCCTCATGTCGTAAGTTTCTCGCTCAAGTTTAGTCATTGCTTTTGTAACGAGTGACAGGCGCCTGTCATTCACATGTTCAGAACTAACAACAGGTATTAATATCATATTGTTGTTATTGAGTGACGTTTGTACCCAGAACCTGATAGAAATCTAATAATGCTTACTGTTCGTAATGAAGCACCGAGTCACTGAGTGGCATATTGACAGTTATAACTATGGGAGCAGTACGTTAGATAGTAAGTCACTTCAAATTTACAAATACAGCAGAAGTACATGTGCATGCACGTCTAGGAGTCCGTAACAATAGTCCAGTCCAATTAAATACCTACTTAAATGAGAAATTGGCTCAGGTATTAAAATATCATCTCACCACAACAAAGATGACCTCCCTAACGTAGTGTTCCAACTCTCGCTTTAAGTCTTTGAGGTTGTGGATTCAATGCCCACACCGGACAACAAATATTTGTTGAAAACTTATAATAAGTAATTAATTTTCGAGTTTGGTTGGTTGAGGGACTTTCGTGCGTGCCTCGGAAAGCACGTTCAGCTGTTGATCCCGATTGTTTTCATTACATTCAACTATAACAATCGAATGTCAGGGTACGGGAAGCTGCATTTACTTGTGTGTTACAACATAACACTGCGGCCATCAACCTGCCTGCCAAGTGTGGTGACTATGGCAACCATTATTCGGAAGGGGGTCCATGTTCAGCATTGGACGTTGTACGTACGATGATGGTGACAAATGTTACTTATTTTATAATCACAAAAAAAAGATAGCCTTAAAATGCACATTATCAAAAGCGACCCGTTTTAATATTTTTTATATCTGATGAGTTACAATAGCTCTGAAAGAAAGATAAACAAGCTGTATGACAGAAATAAATGTACAAAGACAGCTTTCGTTTGTCAAAAATATACATTCAGAATAACAAGCAAGTATCGTATACAGAATACTTGTAAGAGATTAGAAGCACATTCCTTTGAGCGCTGTGTTTGCCTCCGCTGTGTACTCAGCTCGCACTCACTACTACTAGTTACGTTTAAGCCCTATATTTATAACAGCCACGAAAGCGTAAAGTCTTGCAATGATGTAGTCGTTTGTTTAGATTTCAGAGCATTTTTAAAACTATATTTTAGGTAATGACTGCAATGGTTATAATTTTACACATGAAGAAATCGTTAAATACAGTAAATAGTTATTAAAACCTCAATAGACACATTTAACCATTTCTTGTGTAAACGTGTGACTGGAAGAGGACACCATATTTTTGTCTCTAATGCACATTGCAGTCAGGTCAGATATTTTGAATACCTAAAATAAAGTATTTGTTCTGAAACTACGACTACATCATCAGAAGAATTATGCCTTTACTTTTTAATACTTTAATGGTCAGTCGTTTTGTTTCATACTAACTGCTTTAGGTATATTATATTCACCATATTTTTATCTGTAATGTGCATTAGAGATAAAAATATGGTGAATATATATCTAGCAGTTAGTATGAAACAAAATGACTGACCATTAAAGTTTTAAAAAGTGTAAAGTTTCGATAATACGAGATTGATTAAAAACATAAAATAAAACGTTGAGTCTAATAAAAGTAGTTAGTAAATTTTGATTCATTCAGTTAAATTACTTAGAAAATAAGAAATTGATTAGATTTTTAAATTATAGACTAAAAATCACAACTCTTCATTTTCTTCGCCCTTGCACTATAATTAAATCGCGGAACATTCTGGAACGCTGTCCAGTTAACTGAGTTTACGAATGGTTCACAAACGCTGAGCTCAAGTTGTCCATTCACTTCGGAGATTCGTAATCACTTGCGAGTTTGAACATCTCGACATTTACTATAACTTTGTAGGCTGTTCGTAAGAGTCTCTGCACTTGCGATTTGTTAACTACTGCCTCGCTGCGTCTTCTATCATATTAGCGCAATGAAGCATCACTGTGTATGAGATAATGAGTATTTTTGTATCATTGACTTCATAGGATTCAATCCTACAACATTCAGAAATTTGTAACGTATTCATAAACCAGAGAAAAAAAGTAGTATTTAAAACTATGATTTTTTGAAAACAAAACAGTTTTCAAAAAATCATTTTCTTAATGAAAAATTACTTAACTACGGAATGCAATTGGTAAGTAAGAACTTTACTAATTAAAAATTAACGACTGAATATACAAGATATGGTAACTCATATTACGAATTATGTTTATCCTCTCTGCATATAATTTACTTGTAAAGTAGACTACATCGAATAAAACTTTTAATAAAAAAAAACAATATAAACTACAACGACAACGAATACGAGTTCACAAATAATAATATATTTTATATAAATAATAATTTATTCAAACTAATTAGACATTTATCAAAATAATACTTCATTCGGTTAATTATTTTAGTTTCATAATCTGCTAGTATGTAGAAGTTCCGTTCGGTACCTTGAGCATATCTATTAAACCCATCTGATTGTATTAATTGGATAATCTAAATCGACATTTATCCACTAATTCTGCGATAAATAATCTAATTCAATGTCATCAGCTTCTTCTATAGTTTGTAACGTTCTGATACCAGGCCCTTCGTTTTGCTCCACTAATGAGATCAAAGCCATTATCCTGAACCTAAACCATTAGATAATGACATCCACGAGAGTGTTGCGGAAACCATCAGAAAATCACGGTTTTAAAGGTAAATATACGTATTATGTGATGTGCTGATGATGAGACTGATGGCTGACTATTAATAATACCCTTCTTGGTACCAGCCATTTGAATTTATGAATATATAACATCAAATTCAGATACACAGCCTATGCAATATGTACATCATATCATTATAACCCAATATCTATTAGTGGTGACAAATTCAGTGTCTGATAACGAGCGTCGTCGTCTAATTCTATCGGTCATCACGTGGCCATCATATGCCGCTATCCGATAGACATAATTCACGTGCGTACATGTTGAAATCATGTTTTTATGTTAGTAGCAACATTTTATGGTAAAAAGAACTATCTTGCAGCGGCTGTTGCTAAAGAAACGTATATCTTTCATTGAATCATTTTACGTAAATGATTGTCATTCATATTTTCACATGTAAGAAAGATTGTTACGAATTCAGTTTTACAATTATCATAAAAACAGATTTGAATGGAAATTTTTATTCGATTTAAAAGTATTTTTAAATGCAGTTACTATATTCAATCACTAGCTCATGCCCGCGACTATGATCGTGGGGTTTGTCGTTCCTTCGGTTTTAAACTATCCCACGGGAACTCATAAATTTTGTGTGATTGAAAGTTTTTGAAATGTTGATCGGGGGGCCACCATGCAAAATTTTAATCTTTCCAACAGTTTCGGAGATGAACCACAGTGCAAACAGACAAAGAGACAAAGAGACGAAGAAACAAAAAAAAACTGTATCTGTTCTATTTTACTTTCAAAAATCTCTAAAAACCGAGTCAGGGGGATGTCCCCCTGACTCGGTTTTTAGAGATTTTTGACGTGACAACGTCTTAAATTAGGTTGTGACTGGGAGGCACTTATGAAAAAGTGTAACGCTCGGTAACGTTACGATGAGTCACCGAACGAGAGAGAGGCCCGCTTATTTTATTTGGCTAAACTCAGGAACTACTGGTTCGATTTCAAAAAATCTTTCAGTGTTGGATAGTCCATTTATCGAGAAAGGTTATAGGCGATATTTTATTTTCAAAAAAATTAGGAATCCGTACGATAATTGCAATTTTGTAACCCAAGGTGTAAAATCGATAACCTATTTATGCGTGCGCTGCAAAAACTATTGACAATAGAACAAAATGATGTACTACGGGTTTGTAGGTCTTATTAAGATCTACAAAAAACTCCGCGAGAGCACATATCTAACTATCATAGTTTAGTCACAATAACCGCTTTTATGTTAATAAAAAATATTAAATCGCCTGAAGAAAGAAACTACGTAAAATATGTATCGTAATATTAATCCTTATCCAAATTAATCATTATGTTATCAAGGGTATTTATGTAGAAGTAAAATACTTTTTGTTTTATTCCAATCGGACATTTAGTTTAGATATTATCACGAGTATAATAACGCCTACCTACAAAATAACATTATAAAAAAAAAAAAAAAAACTTTTTATTATTTTATATTACTTATTTAAGAATTATAAAACATATCTACAATAATTAATTGACTATCACCTAAATTTAGAATAAAAATAATTTATTTTAAAACAAATCCTAAAGTCGTGTGTAAAATCCTTAGGCGGGCGGCCATCTTGCCGTAATTTCGTTATCGGAGACGAAATCTAGGTCGATCTAGTTTACTTCAGGAACGCGTTTTTTATTTTGGTTTAATGGGCTACACTGTTCATTTTAAGTAATAAGATATTGGTGTCAAAAAAAAGATTATTTAATCTAGTTTAATTATTATTAAATATTGGAATGTTGCTATGGCAAGGACTCGGTCCGTACATTCACAACAGCCAGTACGTGCCACCGTTCGTGCAAGTTGATTCTAGTATACCGATTCTTCTGTGTGGTGATTTTAACAAAAACGTAAAGCCTGACAACTCGTTTCTTAATTTCATGAAAAATACGTATAATCTTGATTGCGTATCAAACGTTTCTAAGTCAACTACGTTAAAAGGAACAACTATCGACTTGACTTTCGCAAGACACATTACAGCAGAAACACTTCCTTTTATTTCATATTTCTCCTATCATCGTCCTATCCTCAACAAAATCACTCAAATAGGAATTAGTTAAGTTTAAGTTTACATGTACAATGTTTTAGTAAACAAAATATATTTCTATAGTTAAAATTTGTGCAATTCTTATTTTCATTCAATTCCTTGTTCCTATTGTGCAATTTAATTATATTCATATCAATAAATATTCTACCGAGAAAAAGACGTTGTCACGTAAAATCTTCGCCCGTAAAACCGACTTTACAGGCAACCATTTTTTTTTCTATGTACAGATATTCAACCTCTACAGTTTAATTATAATTTACTATTCTTGTAAAATGCCTTTCATTTATATACCGTTTCCTTTCGTGCGCATAGATTTTGATTCACGCATACTAACTTTCATACCCTTAAAAATTCTGGCCTACATCATATAGATAAGTCTAAGTTCATCAGTGATTTATGGTGTGCGTTGATCTGTCAGTCAGTCAATCATACAGGACAAAGCGTTTTATTAATATAAATAACTTTGTCGTGTTAATTACATTGTCATTGGATATGCAAGTCTTTAAAAAATATTTTTAAAATTTCCTTAACACATCGTGGTCCTAAATGACGTCATTGTCACAAGGTGTACGTATAACAAATGACACATCGGGGTGGGGCCATAAAAACCGCGGCTTGAGGCGGGTGGAGCGGCGCCAATTTATCGCTACATCGGGTCGCCTTACATCCCATGGGCACAGTTCGGCCTTGTTTTAATTTCCTCAGGATTTCCTCTTGAATACAAAACCACTGTTATAATGTTTTCTTTTGTCTTTAGTCAGGTTTGATTCAATTAAATTTACCCGTAACCAGTTGGCTTCGCTTCAACTTAATGTTATATTATTGTTACTCATATAACAGTATTTTAATCGAAGTCCATGGATTTCTTACTTATATTATAAACGCGAAAGTGTGTAAGTATGGATGGATGGATATTTGTTACTCTTTCACGCCAAAACTACTAAACGGAATTTGCTGAAATTTTGCACCAGGATAGGTTATACGCTAGATTAACATATAGGCTACAAAACATCACGCTCCGAACCACTGGAGCAGAGTAACACGGGTAAAACCGTGGGGCGCAGCTAGTTACATATAATACGTGAAAGATGAATTAAGATGACTGTTACTCAATGCCATCAATATTATTGCGCAGATTTTACTGGGTTCTACTCATTCTTCTTATTCATCAACAGTCCGTTTACTTCCACAGCTGAACATATCGTTGAGGGACGTTGTCATAATCACCACGCTTGGTAGGCGGGTTAGTAATCGCAGTAAGTAACCTTGAGATGATAGAAGCTAATCTAAATTAAAACCAAATATAATCTAGTTTAATTCCGCTAAAAATAAAACGTGCAAAGTGCCAGTCGAAGACCCTAGGTCTTCGGCTGGTGCAGGAAGGAAAAATAAAACGTACAATACGTTTTATTTTTCCTTCCTGCATGTTGTGCATATTTATTTATTTTTTTGCCGTCACAAGGGCGGTGCAAAAAAGGCATCCCAGCATTTTGACACATTTTAGCGAAATTAACACAAGATATTTGGTTTTTAATTTAGATTAGTATGGATTATCCAAAATAACGCCTGATTCCATTAAATATATGATAGAAGCTGCTGCCCATTCATCAGTTATTCTTATCTTAAGCCCTTAGCTGCTTCTTATGTCACTTATGGAAAGAAATAGAATGGTATATTCTAAGCCTTAAACCACACGGCGTGTATCAATAAAGCAGCGCATATAAACTCAATGTTGACTCCAACCTAACTCGAATGGATCCGAGAGCCGTTACTAGTTTATTAATATTATCCAGTTTATGTGATTCCCAGGAATATATGCTCGGAATAAAACTCCGAGCAACATATCTAATATCGATATTGAGACATTCCAGTGACCTTGTTATTTGAATGCCATCAATTTATAACGGAAGAATGATTCAGTGGGAATGTATCCCAATTCCCCCACTTGTATCTTTATTTGCTCGATTAGGTAACAACCCAATACTTTATATTGCCGTGTCATTTGGGTGACGCAGTGATACGCGACAATTGAATCTTAAAAATTTTGTTGTACTTCCGTCGATATGGCGCAGTTATTGTGATCAGATATTGTTAAGAATACATTGCGAAATACCTATACTGTTTATACTTACAAATGATTGCTTTTTATACACGTACAATTTATGACGTTTTCTAAAGGGATTAAAAGGAATGAATCAGGCAGAGATTATAAAAAACCGTTAAATGTGTTGACTAATTCAGTTTTAAACATCAAAAACTTTGTTGTGATTATTTTTCTTTAGTTAAAGAAGTAAATCCTCATTATTTCATGTTCAGATATCGATTTCCTAAACCTACACACTATTCTTGATCTCTTAGTTTTTTTCCATTCGCGGGTCTGCTGGAAGAAATTTCTTTAGAAATTATAAATTTAATTTTATTTTTTATAGTTACTTTATAATGTTATGAATGTAAATAAATAAATGAATAAATCCAGTAATAGCTACTGAAAACATTTTCATGTAAAATGTGGCCAAGAAATAGCATATGGCTCGTACTGTCAAGAAAATATCAGATATAATGTAGATTGTAGACCTTTTAACTTTCCACGCCTTACTCTACAGGGTTAGGGCTTATGGCGTGTGCGGGAAATAAACGTCATATTGTAAAGGAACGGGCGTCGATGTTCCTGCACACAGTCCCAACTGTAAGTTTTTTTAGGAAGACAACAATAACCAATCATGCATAATTGTAACCTATCAATCTACAAGCAAACGCAAACTATCAAGTTGGTAGGTAACAATTTTGAGCATAAGCAATTCTTCAAGCTTTCTTTCAACTTAATCCCGAAACAAGGCACCTTAAATTCTAAAAAAAATATAGTTAAAGCATGAAGGTAATAACTTAATAGAAAGTGTTTGGTTTAAAAACTTTAAAACGATCTTAGTTTTATGTTTTCTCAATTCCAAAATCTTGTACATGCCGTCTGTAAGAACTTTTTAAACATTTACACAACAAATAAACTCTGCAAGTGTGCATTAAATTCACAATCGCAAACTTCTGTCACTTTGGAAAAACTCAAACATCGAGAACAATTCATAAAAGTTCCAAGTTTCAAGTGCGGATTGAGACGAACGTCTGCGACTCATGCTACAGAACTTTTTGTGCAAAATTTAAAAACTTTAGTTTCAATAGTCGTGAACCTTAAGACTATCACAGTAAAATCTAAATTTCCAAATCTTCCTAGTGAGTTGTCATATCGTTTGTATGACTCAATGCAAGTATAACATTGTTAGTTAACTATTAGCAACCTGCAACCTTATTTAGATAGCAATAAAGATACAATTTTGAGGTTTGAGGAAGTTGACGAGTTTTGAAACCTTCTTTAGACGAATATATATTATGACAACCATATTTTTTATTATTTATGCGATTAATATTGTATGTTATACACGCTGATGATTATGAAATTACTAATGTAAACATTCTTAATCATAAAAATACATATATTTTCATAATGCGATATTTATTTAACCATATTTTTGTTTTGCATTCCGACGGTGGATGCAGGCCGCTTCCAACGCTAGTAACAGCAAAACAGTGGACGTCGCAATGGAAATGATTCAATCGGATTCATAAAACAAAATCTACAATCACAAAACTTTTATATACTTAATTAAAACCCAACTAAATTACAATCACAGTTCTCGGAACTAAATCACATTTCCATTGAAGGTATAAATTGGAATTGATGGTCGCATTTAAATCAGTGCTAATAGCTGCAAGATTATAGAGTGTCATGTAAAGTAATTAGTGGGGAGCGGCGCCGCGGGCGCGCACTATGCAAATAGGAGGGCCCTCTCACGAGCGGCAGCTGATGTCGAATATTGACGAGCCCTTGAGAGCACGTGAGGCGCGAGCGAGGGCCGCCCGGACGATGGCGCCTCATTGGATTCTATTTAATTACGAAAACTAAAAATGGGATTTGATAGACTTTCGTTTTTTTAACTTTTCAGCCAAGAATAGAGGTATCCTTTCTATGTAAATTAGCTATAAGATTTTTTTTTGATTATTGAAATCGGTGCAGCCGTTCTCACATTATAAATGGCGTTACTAATGTGACTTTGTAGCATTATTCTGTAGATTCAAGAACATTAGACAATTCAATTAAAAGAAAATGTGACCCGTCCGTGAATTTCAACGACGTTAAAAATATTTTTATTGCACTGTACGTAAAACCAATACTGTAAAGCCTATCATTAATATTATTAAAGCAAAATGTCGATTAATTTAATTAAACATTTTCGCTATGTTGCACTCAAGATGGAAACGTACTAATTAAATGGAAGTATCAACCCTAGCGTGGGGAGTAAATTGGATAATGAGTATCGATGGCGGATAGCGACCGACTCTGATTTACTGCCGCCGACATTCATAAATTCACTGCTGCTGAAAATCTGTTTTATTTGATATTCATCTCTTTAAATTAACGTAATTTCTAACGCTTTAATTTTAGTAAAAACGTTAGAAAGTCTACGGTAAGGCACACACGAATTTGAAACTAAGGTTTTTGCCATATTCACCGCGCTTGTAGTTGGATTGGTGATTCCAAATAAACAAGTATCTTGTTGCCAGACTACGTTGATGTTAGTAACTATTAGGCCACTGTTAGGCCAACGGCTAACGGCTGCTTTCTGAGGCAAGGGGATAGCCCTTCAACCAAAATAATTGAAGTTAAAGTCTTACCTATTAATCGAACTTTTTCATGAAATTTATATTTTCTTTGGTAGTTTTGTGCACCTGCGAACCCAAAACCCACTTAGCCACTGAAACCTGACCACTTTAGCCTTTGCGGCAGGCTACTGAAATTAGGCATTAATGTTTAAGAAATCGCTAGATTACGAATAAAAATAACTCCACATTCGTTTAAAAGTTTGTATTAAACAAGACTGCATAAACAAACATTTTTAAAATACAAAGTCAAAAATGCACAGATATCTGTCATAAGCAATAGACACGTATCACGCGTATAATCCAGTCTTCGTTGCAATTTAAACGCATTTGAGCCGCCGCTCTCCCGTCACACTTCACTCAAACAGAATATTTGAACCAAAAATATCCGGATATTGAGCTATCAATATAGATAAGTATTCACACCGCGCTTTGTTGGCTTGATTGGCGTTCAACCGTTACAGCGCTGGTTAGACGCTACCCTGAGCGTTTGTGTTGTACCGCGCTGCATAACATTGTACCGCGTTGTACGATGTTGCACGATATTCTACATTATTATTTGTGAACTTCATACTGGTTGGGTTTAAATGCGTATTTTGTAACGAGTGAGAATAATGGATTAAATATGCGTTATCTGTTTGGATTAAAAAATAATTTATATACAGGAAGTTGTTCTGTAATATTGGAAACTAAAATGTAATTTTCAGTGTATTTCATCATGATAGATTTTTTAATTATTTTTTATGTCCTAATCAGTTAATCACCTCAGTGGTATCGGTACTAATATCGGACCGTAGCCTAATAATGTTAGGATATTCATAGTGCTGGTGGCTCAGTGTTTACGGTAGTTACTTCTGAGACCTGGTGTTCTGGGTTCGATTCCCACCCGGGACAATTATTTGTGTAAACTATAAAAATGTTGTTCTGAATGTGGGTGTGCTTTGTGTCTGTGTAATGAATGTTTATAAAGTCCCGCAGTCCACTTAGGGATTTATTTCCTTAGTGCGAGAGTTGTCTTTTTAAATAAACATGATTATTCACAAAAAATAGATTCCCTCGTGGCGACGGCAAGGTTGAACATGACATAATGATGTCTAGTGACCAACAATACAAGATAATCTAGATTGTGCTAACGGACGCCCCTCATACAGGTTCATGCCTTGAGCACACCGGATGCGTATGCGTAGACGTAAGCGTAGACGTGCACGTACCGCTGAGTTGTAATGTATGGAACCGTATGAGACAGGACACACCGCTTGCGTAACGTAGGCGTGCGCGTAGACGTAATGCGTAGCCCTACGCAATGCAGCTCCCAAGGCACAAACTGACTGCGTGACCTACGCCGTACCTTACGCAGAGCAGAGCGGCAACGTTGCATGATGACGTTGTATTAAATGGCGCGCCTTATTGGACGTCACACCGAGCAGCAAAGGTACGTGCGTGTACACGCACGTACCTTTGCTGTGCGTAGCCCTACGCGCGTAACTTGCAGTCAGTTGTATTTTTTTACAAATATACTGGCACGTAGTGGTGTTTTGTATTGTTTTTATAATGAATAGAAAAACTTATTGAAATTGTGCGTATTTATGAATGTATCTACAATTCAAAAAGTAAATTCTACAAAAATGCATCGTATAAATATATATATTCCGCAGGATTATTCTGGAACAAAAGTATTAATATTGCTTCTTCCTCGTCATGTCAGACATCGTGCACAACACAACCTTCGAAAACAGAATAAAATATGGCTGCCGCAGCCGGGTACGCAATAGGCCATGTGCGTTGCGTACTCGGCTCGGATGCGTAAGCGTATGCGTAACCCGGTGTGACATCGGGTTACGCCGTAACTACGCGCGTGTCTACGGCGTGATTACGCCGTAGTAACGCATACGCATTCGGTGTGCTTGAGCCTAAAGTCATTTTAATATGTAGTTCTTAAATGTTTCAAAATTGAGATTAATAAAATTCGACCACCTGCGGGACTTGAACCCGAATCTTAGGTTAAGCCTCTAATAATTTATTAATCTCAATTTTGAAACATAGTATATGGTAAACTTTTCCGTAAAGTATTCAAAACGTTTAAAAATAGATCTTAAATGTTTAAAAAAAAAGTATTTTGTTTTTAAATGTATTCAATATAAATAATACATAATTTGGCTCATTACAAGCAGCATTAAAAAATCACGGCGTATACTTGAGCTAATAATTAAAACATACTTATGAAAATAACGCTGTATATATATTTTTTAAACTAAAAAGTCTTTATCTAGCCGTAACCTATATTTATTTAACAAAAAACAAGGTCACAAAAAACATTAAAAGTATAGTTAATCTTAAGCCGGTCGGCGGTAGGGGCATCCAAAGATGTTATTGTGGACGGAGGGGTCGCGCCGCCTGCGGGTAATTAACACACCACGTGACCTTGTGGAAAGTAGAGAGCAAAGTATTGTGTGTATATTCGATTCTATAAGTTGGTTATTGTGTCGAATGACTAAATTTATTTTACTGGTTTTTTACGACCTTGAGGAAGTAGATTCTACTTTATATATTTCTGTAACTGGATTCTTTATTTTAAAGGTATAAGAAGTCCATCATCATCATCATCATCAACAGCCCGTTTACGTCCACTGCTGAACATGGGCCTCCTCATAACAGACCTTGGCAAGCCAGGATCGTAGAGGGATATTGCCATAATCACCACGGCAAACGGATTGGCGATCGCAGTAAGATGTAAACCTTGAGCTAATAGATGCTGCTGCCCATCCATCAGCCATGTGTCCCTTAGTCACATGGGGTGGTCTATTTTAAGCCGGAAACCACACGGTCTGTAAATAGTCCATAACTGAGTATAATATATATTTACAACTAACTAAAAAGACACTGACTAAAACTGAGACCATATCTTAAGTCAAGGCAGAAACCTTGATTTAAGATATAGCCCATAGAACTCTTAATTAATGTAGCTTTTTATTGTTAAAAGAGTTTACAAAATCGATTCAGAAGATTACCACCTAAAACCCAACAAACAATTCACATACTTTACCTTTTTATTATATAAGTATAGATAACAACCTCAATAGCGTGATTCTCGTAGGTCGTGGGCTATCGAACCCACGACCTCCGAGATTTAAAACGAGCCTTTACACAAAGATTTCCTGTCTGGCGTGGAGCGATCCCCCTCGCCGGAAATCTTTGTTTAAATTCTAAGATTTCTTTCCTGGTCTGGCTGGTTGAGGGACTGTCCTCCGTGTCTCGGAAAGCACGTTAAATCCGTTGGTCCAGATTGTTTATAACATTATCTTTAATTATCATATATCAAGGAACGGGCAGCAGCATTTCCTTGTGTAGTACAATATAATACTGCGGTCACCAACCCGCCTGCCAAGTATGGTGACTATGGCAACTACCATCTTCGGGAAGAGGCTCATGTTCAGCGGTGGACGTTATACGGGCTGATGATGATGACTGATAACTAGGCGGTTATATTAAGTAACTAAAGTTAGGTTAGAATTAGAAGGTTAAATTAAATTTAGTTACCTACCTTAATACAACCATATATCCCCTAATTAGATATAAAAAAAAACCTTTTAATCAACCTAAATACACATAATAAGCCCCATGATGCTCTCTGCCGGTAAACAAAATATCTCAGCACTTAAAATAATGACATACATTACGTTATAGATGGCACTGCTGAGCTTGTGGGCTTATTAAGTGATTAAATATTGAGCCGCAAATACCGATACGCGCCGTGAGCTGGCTAATGGATTAGAAAACGGTCCATCGGACCCCACTAGCGCTGGATAATACCACAGATAGCCGACGGACTGCAATGTCCGACAATGCACATATAAAAACATAATATTGCCCTTTTTATATGGTTCCGTACCCAGAGTATAAAAATGGGACTCTAGTACTAAGATCCCACTATCTGTTTGTCACCAGAGTGTCTCAGTATCTCTGTCGCAGCTGTATGGTAGGAGCCCTGATAGCTAGAAAGCTGAAATTGGCACTGATGATGTTTTCTGTTGCCAATATAACAAAGAATTAACAAATAATTTTAATTAATAAGTATATAAGAAGGTTTGATAATGCTTGCTATGCTTACCTGTAAGAGATTGACACAATAACTTACAATCTAGTGTGATTGTTCGTGATTCGTGAAATCAATTATTATTAAGCCAAATAAAAAAATAAACATAAAAAATAAAATATTCAAGATTCGAGGGCTCCCATACACCAAACGTGATTTATTTTTTAGTTTTTCGTTCGATCGAAATGAATCTATTTCAAAATCTTAAAATAATGTGGTGGCCAATGTTGTAAAGATAACTAAATAGTGTAATAGTACGGAACCCTTTCTCCTTCCTGTGAGAGTTCGATTCGCATGTGACAGATTTATCGTCGAATTAATGTTGAAAATAAGAAAAAAATGATAACATGTAACCGCGGATGAAAGTAATTCGGTAAGTTTATAAAAGTTAAAAATTGCATTTAAATTGGGATATTGTTTGCAACTTACGCTCTGCAGGTATTCTGACGCGTGTGGAACAGGGTTCGTGACGCACTAGCGCTCAATCTGGACACGATTGAGTTGCTACTAAGTATAATGTACCACAAAATACACTGGAGGTACTTCCTCAGTGGACGTCAGGGACGCATGTCGTAGCAAGCAAACTGAACAAGCATAATACTAGCTAGACAGATGTTTCACATACACAACCGTATAAGTCTCGCCTTATTTAATGGAGGAAATGGGTTCGATTTCCTTTTCGCCTAAAAAACATACTAATATTATAAAATTTGTAAGTATGGATGGAACGGATTGGCTGAAATTTTGCACCGGGATAGGTTATACGCTGGATTAACATATAGGCTACAAAACATCAGGCTCCGACCCTCTGAAGCAGAGTAACGCGGGTAAAACCGCGGGGCGCAGCTAGTCTTTGTATAACATCAAAAAGTTGTGGGACCCTTTGTGCCTTGGAAAGCACATTAAGCCGTTGGTCCCAACTGACATAACATCACTTTTGACAATCGTATCGGGCAATGGCCCACCTGCCAAGCGTGATGTCTGATGCAACAACCCCTTTCGAGCTGTTCAGCAATGGACGTTATACGGGCTGATGATGGTAGCCCCTCAACCAACCAGACTTGGAAACAAATGTATACTAATATATAAAGCAGAAAACTTTCTTGGTTTGCTTGAACGCGCTTATCTCAAAAACTTCTGGTCCGATTTGAAAAATTCTTTCAGTGTTAGATAGCCTATTTATCGAGAGAGGCTTTATACCATTAATCATGAAGTTCCTACGGGAACGGGAGTTAAGCAGGAGAAGCGGCGGTGGAAAGCTAGTCTTTTATATTTTTTTTTTCCTTAGCCTGTACTGTCCCACTGCTGAGCAAAGGCCTCCCCCAATTCCTTCCAGCAACTCTTTTCCTGGGCCGCTTTGAACCAGCCCTCATTGTATGCGTCTAGGTCGTCTCGCCATCTTTTTCTGAGCCGGCCTCGGCGTCGCCGTCCATCTCCCGGCACCCATTGTGTGGAGTCTTTTATATTACACAAAGTTTTTTTTTAATCTGGGGCGGGAAATTTAAGGCGACATTTATAGCGACAAAATGTATGTATTACTAATTTTCTAATACAAACATTTTTTTAAACGTTAAATTCTCAGCAGTCGATGCTCTTAAAGTAAAGATTACGTTTAGTAATAAACCAGTAGCGGCTCGTCCGGCGGGAGACACGCTCGTTCGGAAAGTTAATATTATATGATATTGCTCGCTCGGTCAACAGTTGTTCCGTTATTGTTGCGCCGGCTACTTTTAAATTAAACACTTTGATTTTATTATCCTGATGTTTATCGCGTAGTAACAATATTGTTATTGACAACACCAGTGATGATGCCAAACAAGAAGCCGAATTCTGGGCCGAGTCCATTTAGATTGCTGTCGACACGCTAAGAAGAAGAAGCACGGGTGGCTCAGTGGTTACGGCAGTGGCCTCTGAGTCTGTTCTGAGTTAATTCCCACCTGGCACAATTATTTGTGTGAACCACGAATAGTTGTACTGAGTCTGGGTGTACTTTGTGTCCTTGAGTTATGTGTTTGTAAAGTTAATTCCTCTAGTGCGGGAGAAGTCTTAAAAAATATATTATTATATCCATTATTTTAAGACTTCGGGTCTACGGTGTCGCTAGGGTAGGATTCTCGACGGCTTGACCGAGGACCGCGTTGTTGCTTATTCCCCGAACTGTGATTTCGTGCCAGCGATCATCACCACTGTTCGTAAATCTACTCTTTACTCCAGTGACACCCTGAGCATTGGTTCTAACCCATTAAGGGTGCCTTCAGGTGGATGTCGCTTAGACTTTGTATTCTTGGAAGTTAATTTTAGACCTGTCACCTTTAAGGCATCTTACTATAATGTGTACATTTGTAATTTATCGCACGACAGACGGACAGATTGATTAAAGTAAGATGAAATAATTTTAACAATGTTTTTAGCTACTAATGTGATACTTTAAAAGTGTAATTTTGACAAGTACAAGTGTATGTTAATACCTAAGTGCTGAATAAATTTGATTATTACATTATTATAAATTCCATTGAACTATAAACTCCATACAAAATTCGTAGTATCACATACAACGTCACCGGCCAATATAAGCACACAAAATCAATATGCCATAAAATGCGTATAGTTTATAAACAAGGGCCCGGTGGTTAGTCTGCACATTATTCATACAAGCAATTTAGATAACGCAGAACCAATATTTGAAGCGCCAAATATAGCGCGTCGCGCGCCGTGGAGCGGGGGCTTATCGATCAGCTGCGATAGATGTCCTAGGGGCTGGTTTTGTTGTAGCCAATCTTATAAGACACTAGCAGTCATCATGTGTTTTCTGAGTCTCGGAGTTATTACCAACCAGCCGAATCCGAAAAGTTATATAGTATACAAAGATTTTTAAAGCGAGATTAATACCACTGTCATGCAGACGTTATCTGATCATCATCATCAACCGCCCATTTGCGCCCACTGCTGAATGTGAGCCTCCTCTTTACAGGCTTTGGCAATCTAGAGTATTTGAGAGATAGCGCCATAATCACTACGCTTGGCAGGCGGATTGGTGATCGCAGTAAAATGGAAGGAAATTTGATTATCATCAATATATTAAAAGACAGTGGTATAAAAAACGTTTGTCTTTCCCTATTTTTTCCTAATTGATACCACGCTAAAAAACAGTTGGGACAGTGACTGGAGTTACCGTGGTGTTCAATAAAAAGGATATGCGCGTCCTTTGTCCTAGGTGAGTTCCCGGATTTAATCCCTCTGTAAAAAAAATGCGATTCGTGGATGGGAAATATATCATAGATTGTTTATCCAACCTTTTAGCCGCACCCAGTGTTAGTATATTCCGCTATACCTACGAGGATGAATCTTCACCTACCAAGTCAATATCTAAGTAAACTTGTTAAAATGGATGTAAAAATACAACCCTGAAAAAAATAATTGCACATTAGGTAATTCAACAGAACAAACAAGATCGACAAGAAATTTGTATATAGATACCGATGCTGCAAACAATACAAATATTATTTGAAAAATAGCACAAACATCTGTCTTGTTGCGGGTCCCCAGATAACCGTTTAGAAAATTGTTTGTTTGCGGAAAATTGAGGGGAATATTATTACTGTGTCGTTGTTTGACTTATGGCTCTGGCATATTTAAGGGCCTCGATAAACAAAGTCGATAGTAGAGGTCCGGCAGATGTTTGATAAACTGGGAGGATTTGACTTATGTATCAGGAGCATGATACTAATATATTGAATTATCATTACATTTATATATATATATATGTTTGATGTCGTTATATAACAAGCGGAAACGTTTTAGAGAATATATATAAATTTGCTCTTCAAAATCGCCTACAAATAAGTATTTGAAAGTTTATAAGTCATGATCGATTTCTGAGTTCTGTTTATATTATACTTGGCAAAGGGGTTTGTGACCGCAGCATTGTGTTGTAATGCAAAATGAAACGCAGTTGTCATTTGCTTGTTATATGGTTGTTAGATATAGATGTGATCGGAACCAACAGCTTAACGTAATTTACGGAGCATGGCGCCCACCAACCAAGCCCAGAAAAAACCTTACATACAAATTTCTTGTCCAGCGTGGGAATCAAATCCACGACCTCAGAGACTGAAACCGAGACTTATATCGCTAGTACACGGATGTTACCAATTTGAATATAATATAATACGTTTATGTAGCTGCCGTGTGGTTTCTGGCTTAGAATAGACCACCCATGTCTTCCCATGGGTGTCGTAAAAGGCGACTAAAGGACATATGGCTGATGGATGAGCAGCAGCATCTATTAGCTCAAGGTTGACATCTTACTGCGATCACCAATCCGTCTGCCAAGCGTGGTGATTATGGCAATATCCCTCTACGATCCTGGCTTGCCAAGGTCTGTTAAGAGGAGGCCCATGTTCAGCAGTGGACGTTAACGGGCTGTTGATGATAATGATGATGTAGCTTAAGATCTATTATAATAATTATATTGATTTGGGGTAAAAAAAAAAAAAAAAATTGGGAATAATGTTTTAATCTCTGTGTTTGTATATATGTTAGGAAAATAAGTAGACATTGTTTCTGTAACTCGTATATGAGATGACTGGTTTAAATAGTGAGATCATCATTAGATCATACGTTTTTGATAAAATTAAAATAATTAGGAAAATATAGCCGAATAATATTATTATATTGATGATATCATTACAATGAAAGATACGTGTACTGACATGTAGATACAATGCACTACAACAATGTGATAAGAGTGGTACAAATAATTCTTACGTTAACATTAGGTACTGTTACATGTTGTCTTTGTTTTTCTCGTACACCGACAAAGATGTTTGTAAGCTGGTTCCACAAAGCCTCATCTTATACATATAAATAATATTTCTTCACAACTCAACTCGTTGGCACAAAATGACTGCCGAAATTGCTTTCTTAAATGCAAATGAAAGTAAACAGGAAAATACAAGAATAAATAATTTACTCGCTCGTCGTTGTGAGGCTCAAATGATGGCGTACAGCGAAAAAATAATCTATTGTACCGTCAACAAAACCAGTTTTCTGACACAAAAATCATAGAAACTCCGTTTGTGACTTCAAAATTATAAAAAGAGGAGGCCTTGAGAACTTTTAAGTGAGTGAACCAATTTTGATGATTATTTTTTTATTGGAAAGAATGCAATTCATACGGCAGACTATTTTCAAACAAAGTTTTTCGTGACAATGTTTTGATCGTGGTAAATGGAATAATCTGTAAACGCATTAAGGCACTAGGAGTTGAGATAAATAAAAAAGTCATAGATACTGGTGAACAATTGTTTCAAAATTAAATTAAACTGGTGAACCTTAAGTTTTTTTATCTAAGTTACTGGACAACCTACGTCAGGTGGTGTAGTATAAATCTGTGCTTCTCTTAATGTGATATTGGAACTTACTACACATACGTTGAAAAAGTTTACTACTTCGAGTTCGCGCAAAAGCACATTAGCAAACCAATTTGCAGAAATCCCGACAAAGTTAGTTATAAAACAAATAAAAAGGTTTAAAAAACTGTAACGCGACAAACGAAAGCAGCCTTATAAACACATTAGCTTCTCACTCGCGGTTTCATCCGTAACTTCCTCATTTACTTCATCATTAAATTTAAACTTTATTATTCCTGTAGCTTTCTCATGGTGAAAGATTTTTTTGAAAGCGGACCATTAGTTCCTGAGATAAGCGTTTTCAAGCAAAAAAACAAACAAACTCTTCAGCTCTCTGAAGCCGCCGGAAGCCTGACCGCCGTAGAAGTACGGCGAAGAAATTGTAGCCTATGTACGGGTATGGTACCAGTAATCGGTAATCTAGATCACAGTAAAAAATGGATTCACTCTTCTAATATCAGAATTGGGTTAGTAATTTTGGGTGAAACAACGTCAATACAAGATACATAGACGTTCAACCATCTACTTTTTTTTTAGTTTTGCCGACTACTAACCTAGAAGACCGTTTCAATAAAAAATACATGACTACAGCCGTAGTATTGCTACGGCGTAGTAAGTCCGTAGCGGCGTAGCACATACGCTTTCGCTTCAAATTCGACACCGTATTTTTTCTCTCCCCTCATCAGAATTATGCAGGAGGTGCCAAATGTTTTATGAAGCCAAAGGAAAAGTTCACGCGGAGGTGTTATCTTATTCAGGCGTTCAATGTTATATTTTTTATCCGCAGACGAATGTACGTGCCGAAACGTCTCGGTGGGGAAAAGATTGAGTACCATTGTTTCATCATTAATGCACCAGCCTGTGGCGCGGGTGAGAGTAGCATTTTAATTATTATCGTTATTTATGCTTACAATATTATTTATGAATATACTATAAACGTGATGCTGAAAGCGGTAATTCCTAAAACATAGGACAAAACATTAATAGGACGCTTCGTAGAACAAGAATTGTATTCAATAATTACAATATTTTGGTGAAACCTTAATTATTAATTAATTAATGCATAAAACAATATTATATAATATGAATAGCCTCCGTGGTGTAATTGTCCGTGGATGTCAAATTAAAAAATACCCACGACGGGTTTGGTTCCCGCTCCAGACAAAAATCTTTGATTCCGCATCTGGTTAGTTATAATTCTACGTTCCTCGAAAAGCACGTTAAGATGTTAGTCATTATATACTAGGTAACGGGTAACAACATTTACCTGTGTATATGTCGCACACAATATTGCGGTTACCAACCCGCCTCACAACCGTGGTAACTATAAAATGCTTAAACCAATTGCAAAATTGCTGCCCTCATTTCTATCCACTCTTTATAAATTAAAATGGCACTCTTAACTATAAAAGGTGTACTTTAATGTTTATTCTTTTGTCGTTTCAAGCCGACGCAGAAACGAGATCTGTGCAGTACAATAGCCGGCGACAGAGCAACGTGGCTGTGCTTCTAACCGCCTCTCAATTCAATGGGCCCGTTAGAGTACAAAGGTACAAAAAATCTTCCAGGTACGAAAATAAAGCATTTAATTTTGATTTTTTAAGTTGTTTATCCTTAGAACCGGCACCGGTGACAATCTTTTGATAAAATATAAGATGCTTCTTAGGTATATAATTATATATATGACATCCTATCATATCAATAGTAGATAGTACCGTGTCTGCACACGGTACTATCTACTATTGTCTGATTGAATTAGTGAAGAAATTTTGAAATAATAAATGTCATTATGACAAAAAGTTTAAAATTATATTCCAGATAAAATTGTTGAATATCGTAAGTGTCTTTGTAAACTAATAAATCAATAACAAGCTTTATAAATGCTCCTCTTACTCTGTGTATAACGTAAAATGTATCGTTGTCTCATTCTCACTTTGTCACCGCAGTAATGCTACTGAGGCTCTGATTGTTTTAAAATAAATCCACGTTAATCTTGCTAATTAGTTTCTTTTAAGCCCAAAATCCTTCAAAAATTACATAAGAATATATAATACAAGCGCGAGGTGTGCAGCTGACATGCATTTCAGTAGGAGACGGTTGTATTCAGAAGAAACAATATTTATTGCATTAGGTATAATTTTATTCGTTGAATAGAAAAATACAATAACTTTACATGACTTCCTACTGTTAAAAGTATGTCATATATTTTGGATGCAGCATACAAATGCTTAGTTACTGATGTTAAAGCCATCTTATATTCAAATAGTTTTGGAAAATGGTTGAGAAAATTTCGATTCGTGGATCGTGGTTATGCAAAACATTCAACTACTATATTCTACTACTCTTAAGATTTATAATATTAGCAAAGATTTAGATGAAAACACAAAATTTCAAATGAGCTATTCGTCCAAAAAGAATAGACAAACAAGTGTATACGACTGGTGATTATAACTGATTCGAATGTGAAGGTGCACGGTACATTGAATCCTGACGTTCTTTTGATAACCCTGCCCCTGCAAAGCCGGCATTAGGAGCTTACTAAGACATGTTAATACAGGCCGGCCGTTGATTGGACCGCGATTCATTTCCGTTGAACTGGCTAAGCGTTTGACTTTGATTTCGGAATAAAAAAGGTATTTTACGGATTACCTTTGAGCCGAATAACTGTATTTTAGGGACTCGGGATATTTTGCAGCATTTGTTTTTTAAAGTCGTTCCATGTTTGTCATACGTTATTTTTTATAAATTCTATTTTCATCATCGATCATCATGTTTGTTGTTAGACAAAAATGATGATTGCGGCGACACATAGTACCATCCTGCTAACATTACAAACGCGAAAGTAATGAAAAATGGATATATTGATGTTTGTTACTCTTTCACGCATAAATTTAAGGACGGATATGGCAGAAATTTTTCACTATGATTGTTTATTAGCTGCACTGACATATATACTGAAAATCTTCATGCCCAGACCCATTGGAGTAGAGTAGTAGTCCATAGAGTAGGTAAAACCGTGGGACTTGTTTCAAAAATGGTTAGGATCGGTGTTTCGAAAAAAAAATTAAATTCGTAGAGGATTGCTTTTCTTAAACTAATCTTATTGTAATGCTTAGTATAACCAGTTTTTTTTTTGGAAACCATTTCCGCACCAGGTTAATAATCCCTGTGTAGAGAATGAACTGTACAAAAAAATACCAACTTTTATTTTTAAAATTTCAGCTATCAATGATGTTAGTCTATATACCAGTCAGTTATTCCGGTAAGTAACCACACAGCTTGTATCGATTGCAGTAGCGACCTGTCAGGTCACGTCGCTCCAGAGCAGGGGGCAGATGCGACCAACTGCGGGTCGCAGCGACCACGTGCGACCCGCCGCGACCACGCAGCTGGCGCGCCGCCAGCGGCCGCCGTGTGAGCGCCTTACATACTGAGCACGACTTAATACTGACAGTTCACTGCAGGTTTAGACAACAGATTTATGTTCCCCGTCTGTTTGTGTCTAGCGATGTCTTTTAGATTTTGTACGTTTTAATATATCCTTTTATAGTCTGCAATACATCTTAGAAACAGGAAAATTATTGTAAGAAATATTTTTTAATATAAAATTACCTATTGCGGGCTGCTGATGATGTAACCATCATCATCATCAGCCCGCATAATGTTCAACGCTGAACATAGGCCCCTTCACTAAGGAGGATTTTTGCCATCGTCTCCACGCTTGGCAGGCGGGTCGGTGTAAAATGTAATAACATAAGACAAACAGGGAACGCTGCTATCCGTCTCCTGGTAAACATCTGGTGTCGGCGACGAGACCATATCGAGACACAAGGGCGCAAGTAGTAGTGTCGGCATCGAGACACCAGGGCGCAAGTAGTAGCAATGTAATTATAGAAACTATTTTAATCATTTGTTAGGTATTTAAATGATTTATTTGATGTTTTTCTTGTTTTAAAATAGTTTATTTTAGTAAGGTTTAGCATAAGTTTTCATGTTATAAGTAATTAGACAGTTTAAAGATAATTTTTTGTTAGTATAAGTTTCGATTCAGTATAATTACGTAACTTGAAAATCGACTTTTTTGTTTGTGGATAGATTTTGATAATTTTGGTTTTAAATGAAAGGTCTAATCATAAAACGAATAAATCCGTTTGAATTATTAAAATCGGTCAAGTAGTTTAGGATTTATTAAGGATTTTTTATAATGAAAATATGTAACTTCGTAATTTTTGACCTTTATTGTTGTAATACATTTTATTTGTACATAATTAGGATTAAGTGAATGTTTATATTGAACAATAATTATGTAAGGATTATTACAACACCAAAATTGTACATATTGTGTAAAGAAAAAGTAAATAAATGGGGGCAAAACAGGTTTCGGCTTAGTAAAAAATATCAAACAAAAGGGCTCAAAATGCGTGGTTGTCTTCGCGGTAATACAGCCGGGTATAAATTGAGCGACATTTTCTCGGCACAGTCAGTCGCAGCTTAGCCGTCGAAGAGGCAACAACAACAAGAAATAAGAAGCCGAAATCTGCAAGCCCAAATAATAAAGGAGAAATTCTGCAGTATTATTTCGCCTCCTCGCTACCTGTCCTCTGGGGTCGTAACCATCCTAGGTACCTACGCATTCAGGGGTGCGTGGTGACGTATGTAACCAGCGGAGTCACTCGACTCGGAAGGAACATACGTCAACAACGTGGGAGACTGTCCCAGGCTGACCGTAAGGTACTGAACGTACCCCGGCCAACCCCAACAATTGGTCCTTCGAGAGCCGGATCCCTGCCAGAAGAAGTCAGAAGAGCCAGAAGATTAAGAAGATTGCAAGATGCCAATAACGAGGTCGCAGAAGGATGCCCCCTTACGTCCCTCGTCAAGGATTATCAATGTGGACGCAACAGAAGAAGCGTCAAGATCAGAAGGGGTCACGTCTGCGTCGGCATCAGCATCATCAGGAACCACGAATTCATCGGGCACGAACACTTCTTCAGGAACAACAACTACGGGTGGGACCACGGCAACGGAGACCACGGCTAAGACTGTAACCACAGCGACATCTAAGAAGGATGAACATAGAGAAGATGCCGCACAGAAGAAGACGACAAAGAAGATCCCAGAAGATGTCCCGGAAGAGGGTATTGGCGGTTCAGCCGCAACCCTGAAGCCGAAGGGGGTCAGTCGTCGTGCCGGGTCCACGAAGACCACGAGCTCCTCAGCCAGAAGACGCGAGCTGGAAGCCAGAGAAGAATTAGCACGCCTGGAACTGAAGCAAGCACAGGCTGCGGCGAAGCTAGCCCGCATCAGACTGGAGATGACACAATGTGAAGATGAGGACTCCGTGGATGAAGACCTGGAAGATAGAACAGCACAGGTGCAGAACTGGATCGAGTCATCAGTATTGAAAATAGACAACAAGAAACAACCAGAGCAGCGAGGTCAGCATACCTCAGAAGAGCCACAGAAGATGAAGCCTGAAGAGAACTCTTCAACGAAAGGAGCTACGATTGAAATTCAAGCGTTGGCGACTGCATTAAAAGAAGCCTTTTCTACAAAAGGAGGATCAGCAGCACAGCCCAGCTACATCCACGAGCTACCCTACTTCGACGGCAACAGCAGCGAGTGGTTGGCCTTCAAGGTTGTCTACGAAGATACAGCACCAATGTTCAACGAAGTCCAGAATATGGCGCGATTGAGAAGAGCTCTGAAGGGCAATGCAAGAGAAGCTATCAAGAGCCTGCTGTACTCCGAAGCCTCTCCATCAGAAGTTATGCAAGCCCTCAGAAGAAGATATGGAAGGCCTGATACGCTGGTAGTAGCAGAATTGGACAAAATCAAAGCGTTACCGAAGATTTCAGAAAATCCAAGAGACATCTGCGTCTTCGCAAGCCAGATCAGCAACAGCGTAGCAGCAATAAAAGGACTGAAGAAACCACAGTACCTGCATTCACCAGAGATAGTGAAACAAATCACAGAGAAGATCGCCGACTCTCTATATTACAAAGGGGAGTCACCACAATTGCTCATCGGTCAAGACAATTGGGAACTGATTGTGACTCAAGAAGTAAGGAGAGGGAAACCAGGGGAACCAGTTGCTTCAAGAACAGGACTTGGATGGGTGCTTCACGGGTCAGACATCGGAAGTGCGAAGCCAGTACACTTCCTGAACACGTGTCTACATGTCATCACACCAGAAGAAGAGATGCATCAAACCATCAAGGATCACTTCGCGATCGAAGCACTCGGGGTGCAACCAAGAAGACCCACTACAGATTCAGAAGGAAGAGCACTCACCATCCTAGAGAAGACCTGCAGAAGACTGGAAGATGGTCGATTCGAAGCTGGACTTCTCTGGAAAAATGAAGAAGAACAGATGCCAGAAAGCTACACGTCTGCCAAGAACCGATTGATCAACATTGAAAAGAAGATCGACAAGGATCCTCATTTGAAGGCGGAATACGGCAAGCAGATCCAGCATCTAATCGACAACAAATATGCAGAAGAAGCATCTGATGAACAAGAAGACCCCAAGAAAACATGGTACCTTCCTCATTTCTCCGTGATTCATCCATTGAAGAAGAAGATAAGGATCGTCTTCGACGCTGCAGCCAAGTCAAAAGGAAGAAGCCTCAACGACGCTCTACTACCTGGACCAGATCTACTGCAATCTCTCTTCGGTGTACTACTGAGATTTCGACAAGGACCTTTAGCGGTAGCGGCCGACATTAAGGAAATGTTTCTACAAGTTCGTATCAGACCAGAAGATAGAGACAGCTTAAGGTTCCTGTGGCGTGGAGATCATCGTGACGTGTCGCCAAAGAAGTACAGGATGACGTCGGTTATCTTCGGTGCGTCGTCATCTCCAAGCACAGCCATCTATGTGAAGAACCGAAACGCAGCGGACTACAAGGAACAATATCCAGAGGCTACAAGAGCGATCGAACTGAACCACTATATGGATGACTACTTGCACAGCTTCCATTCAGAAGAGGACTTCAGAAGAATAACAGCCCAGGTGGACTTCATACACAAGAAGGCTGGCTTCGAACTCAGGGGATGGGCATCAAATCAACCTGAACTGCTACAGAACGTGAAGACTGACACAATCAAAAAGACGGAAGTGGATCTCGGAGAGAAAGAAGAAAAGACATTAGGACTACGCTGGTTCACAGAAAGGGACTCAATAGGCTTCAGGGCAAACCTCCGAAACACTCCAGAAGAAATAGCCAAGGGTTTCAAGGTGCCTACGAAGAGAGAAGTCACCAGCGCCGTCATGTCGACCTTCGATCCACTAGGACTAGCATCACCAATCCTCATCCAAGGCAAGAAGCTGCTCCAGAACATATGGCGGAGTGGCGTCGGATGGGATGAAGAAATAGAAGAAAAGGAATATGAAGCATGGAAAACATATCTAGAGAAGATGAAGCTTCTACAAGACCTTCAGATACCAAGATGTCTGGCGCCACATAGCACCGAGGGGGAGCTGCACACCTTCACAGACGCGAGCGAAATGGCGTATGCAGCTACAGTCTACTGGAGAACGGAAGATACTAACGGAACATACCACGTCAGTTTGGTGGCAGCAAAAGTACGAGTCACCCCATTGAAGCCAGTATCAATCCCGAGACTAGAACTACAGGTGGCCCTCCTTGGAAGCAGACTAGCCCATTCAGTAGAGGAAGAAATGGATCTGAAGATTACAAAGAAAACGTTCTGGACAGATTCCAGCATCGTTCTTTCATGGATCAAGACGGACCCGAGAACCTTCAAAACTTTCGTAGCTCATCGCTTGGCCGAAATAGAAGATCTCACCAAACCTCAAGATTGGAGATGGGTACCTACAGCACAGAATCCTGCAGACGACTCAACACGTGACGTACCGGAGAACTTCAATTGCAATCACCGATGGTACACTGGCCCAGAATTCCTAAGACAAGAAGAAAGTCACTGGCCTGAAGCAAGAACATTTAAGAAGGAACCCACCGGTGAAGAGAAGACAACAAACGTCACAGCGACAACCATCATCACTTATCCATCACCTGATCCTGAGAGGTTTTCATCATGGAAGAGACTCTGGCGAGCCACAGCCAGAGTACTACAGTTCATACAACTCTGCAGAACACGAGAAAAGGTCAACGTCAGCAAGGAAGATCCAACCTGGAAAAATACGAAAGGAAAGAAAACAAAGATAGTAGAGAAGCAACGTCAGTCTTCAAGAAAGAAGATAGAAAGGAACTACATACCATTGAACACAGACTTACTGCAGCAAGCTGAAACTCTACTACTGAAAGCAAGTCAAGAGAGAAGCTTCAGAGAAGACATCAAGTGTATAGAAAAAGGAAAGCAGCTAGAAAGCGGCAGCAAGTTGAAGAAGCTCGACGTAGTATTTGAAGAAGGTCTCTTACGTTTGAAAGGAAGAATCGACGCGATACAAGGCGTAACCAGAGACTATAAACGCCCTATCATACTCGACAGCAAGGAGAAGATAACAAGACTCATCATAGAAGAATTCCATTGCCGCTTCAACCATGGAAACCACGCAACAGTGATGAATGAAGTAAGGCAACGCTTCTGGGTATTGGGACTGAGGTCAGCGATCAAGGCAGTTCAGCATCAATGTCAGTGGTGCAAGGTGAAGAAGGGAAAACCGCAAGAGTTACCAACAGGCAACTTACCTAAAGAAAGACTGATGCACCATAACCCTCCCTTCACGTGCACCGGAATAGACTACTTCGGTCCAATGATGATCACCGTAGCAAGACGTCAAGAAAAGAGATGGGGGGCTCTATTCACATGCTTAACCACAAGGGCTGTGCATATTGAGCTCACTCCGTCCCTCTCCACCGACAGCATGATCATGGCGCTACGACGGTTCGCCGCGAGAAGAGGAATGCCGAAGACCATCTACACTGACAACGGGACTAACTTCGTCGGCGCCAACAAGGAACTAAAAAAGGCGCTAGAGGACATGAACAAAGAAGACCTTACCTCGGAAGCAGAGAAGATCGGTGTGCAGTGGATCTTCATCCCTCCTGGTGCGCCTAACATGGGCGGCGCATGGGAGCGTTTAGTGCGATCAATCAAAACCGCACTAGGCGCCACACTCAACGAAAGGCATCCACGAGAGGAGGTACTTCATACCCTCCTATTAGAGGCCGAGCACATAGTCAACTCTCGGCCTCTCACCCACATCTCCGAAAGCCCTGAAGAGGAAGCACTTACCCCTAACCACTTCCTCCTCGGGCGATCCTGCGGCGCAACGGGAATTGGCAGCTTCAAAGATGACGAGCTCGTAGGCAGACACACCTGGAAGACTGCGCAGCGCCTTGCCGACCACTTTTGGCAACGCTGGCTGCGAGAATACCTGCCCACTCTGCTACCAAGAAAAACTACGGGAAGGAGCGATGCTACAGACCTGCGCGTCGGGGACATCGTCCTGATCGTCGACCACAGCCTACCACGATGCACCTGGCCACGCGGCAGAATTCAGCGGGCGTATCCGGGGCCAGACGGCCGAACCAGAATCGTTGACGTCGAGACTCGAGGAGGAGTGCTGCGAAGACCAAGTTCGAGAGTGGTGTTGTTAGTGCCGGGAGTGTCGCCGTGTCTGGAGGACGGTGCTGCGCACGAGGGGGAGAATGTCGGCGACGAGACCATATCGAGACACAAGGGCGCAAGTAGTAGTGTCGGCATCGAGACACCAGGGCGCAAGTAGTAGCAATGTAATTATAGAAACTATTTTAATCATTTGTTAGGTATTTAAATGATTTATTTGATGTTTTTCTTGTTTTAAAATAGTTTATTTTAGTAAGGTTTAGCATAAGTTTTCATGTTATAAGTAATTAGACAGTTTAAAGATAATTTTTTGTTAGTATAAGTTTCGATTCAGTATAATTACGTAACTTGAAAATCGACTTTTTTGTTTGTGGATAGATTTTGATAATTTTGGTTTTAAATGAAAGGTCTAATCATAAAACGAATAAATCCGTTTGAATTATTAAAATCGGTCAAGTAGTTTAGGATTTATTAAGGATTTTTTATAATGAAAATATGTAACTTCGTAATTTTTGACCTTTATTGTTGTAATACATTTTATTTGTACATAATTAGGATTAAGTGAATGTTTATATTGAACAATAATTATGTAAGGATTATTACAACACCAAAATTGTACATATTGTGTAAAGAAAAAGTAAATAAATGGGGGCAAAACAGGTTTCGGCTTAGTAAAAAATATCAAACAAAAGGGCTCAAAATGCGTGGTTGTCTTCGCGGTAATACAGCCGGGTATAAATTGAGCGACATTTTCTCGGCACAGTCAGTCGCAGCTTAGCCGTCGAAGAGGCAACAACAACAAGAAATAAGAAGCCGAAATCTGCAAGCCCAAATAATAAAGGAGAAATTCTGCAGTATTATTTCGCCTCCTCGCTACCTGTCCTCTGGGGTCGTAACCATCCTAGGTACCTACGCATTCAGGGGTGCGTGGTGACGTATGTAACCAGCGGAGTCACTCGACTCGGAAGGAACATACGTCAACAACGTGGGAGACTGTCCCAGGCTGACCGTAAGGTACTGAACGTACCCCGGCCAACCCCAACATCTGGTATAGATAATGTTATAACAATCAGCACTTGTTGTCCGAGGCAAGGAGGCCAAACCCGGAAATAAATCTTAGATTTTACACAAAGAATATCTTGTCCTGAATGGGGATTAAAACCAAAACCTCCACCTTAACCTTAAAGCGACTACTAAAGAAATTTGGTACACGCATGATTTTTAGCCTGCTTTGAAACACAATAGCATAAAACAATAGCGGTTAAATAGCAACGCAGATGAATTTTAAAATATTTTTAAGTCCTTATCCTAAGTTGAGTAACACTATAAAAAAGTAATATGAGTAGTAAGTATTTCATAATAATGTCTGTCAACATTATAGAGCTTATCCCTCACAATAAGAGCCGGAGGGATCAGGATTGCATAGGAAATCTAATAATACCAGCACTCAATATAGTGAAGGAGGCAAAGGTCTGCAAGATGCAATTCAATTAAATAAGCTTTAGTCACTTCGTTAGCCTTCGCGAGGACCTGAATTGAATTTGCAGAGCCGAGAGGAGGAAATGGGTTTTTAGCTGGAGAATAGTTAATTTTAGAGATTCTTTGTAACAATAGTAAAAACGGTAACTTTATATTTAAATCGCTGAATCATGAATGGAATTTTAAAATGTGTGTTATATTTAGTAAACTGGTTATATTTTTAAATTGGAGCTTTGAACAATAACGTGCAGTTGAAGGTTTAACATAATTCAATAATGGCGACAATTTCTGTTTGTTGTACTAAACAGTATGTTGCGTGTTACTTAATAAAATATTTATAGTCTCGGATTATGTATTTTTACATAATCCGGGACATTAGATTACAGTCAAATGTTTTTTTTTTTCACTTTTTGATTAATATCAAGGAAAGTGCTACAGCGCTGTGTTATAAATCTTGTTTTGCAAAAAGGTTGGCAGAAATATCGAAACAAAAATGATGTTGGTACTGTAAAATAAAACCTGAAAATACTCTTTGAATATTTCTCAAAAAACTGTTTTGGAGAACCTATGATCCAGAATGTTCAAAGGTACCTACTGTAAGTTTCTATATCACACATTAATTGATAATTAAAAGGTCTTATTTACAAGCTAACGAAAGAATTAAATAATATTAAAGGTAATATTATTAAAAAGCAAAACAATAAAAAATCTAATATTTCAAAGACTATCCAACCAACTCCCATGCACATAAAATATTGTAATAATATAATTTATTATAACTTTCTCCGCGAACGCACACACATGTGATGACGTAATACATTACCTGTTGACACACACAACAGGTGCGTCGATACAAATGATTATTTAAATATTTACAACCTCCGCCCACCGCCGCATTGTCGAAGCTCCATACATTTTGTATGAGGTTTGCACTGCCAATAAATATTATGACACATTTTTGATAAGATCAAACAATCGTATATGTTAGTTTATGTGCGACTTGATAGCAGCTATGAAGTCAGTATTGCATGATGTGTACTATTGCCGATATACTATCGCTTTTCATTTCTATTAGAATGAGTAGAATGACATAATAATACAACATTCATGGTTAATTTACCATAATGCTTGCAAATTATGGCAGTATGGCTTCAATCGGTGGATTCTTATTCTCCTTAAAGAACATGTATATATTTTATCTCTTTACTTTATCAGTTCATCATGGGCCTTCTCTTAACAGAACCTGGTAAGCCAGTGTTGTTTCAGAATATTACCAAAAGTCACCACGTTTAGCATGTGGATTGGTGATCGAAGTAAGATGCTGAGGATACTTGAACTGATGGATGCTGCAGCCGATCGATCAGATGTGTGTCAATAAGTCGCCTCTCACGACACCCATGTCAAGAAGTGGGTCATTCTAAGCCGGGAACCACCCAGCTGGTTCTATTTCTTAGTACCTATAAATACGTACTTATAAATTTATACCAAAGGTTCGAAGAAACTCTAGTGAAAAATATAAACGTTTTGTGGTAAAAACTTTTTGTGTTGTCCCTCCTTAATTTGCTTGTTGTGACGGAACAAAATTAGCACGTTTTTTGTTGTGATGTTTTATGCAACAATAAAGTTGTATGTTGTTAAATTGGTTAAATTAAAAACGCTTCAGAATAAAGTAGGTACTTTAGTAGTTTTCGTTCAAAGATGCAAATGATTAATTATCTACATGATAAGCACGAAATTCCAACCAACTTTAAGCTCTCATAAAACTTTTATACTATTTATAAAAAATACACCAGACATTTTGGTCACCGCAAAAAGTGCTCGCCCCAGCGACGCTAAAAACTACGATTTATCATCGGTAAATCCTCGAGAGATATTTTAAAAATAAGACGAAGTTTTAAAGAAAACTAAACTAAAAGATTGAAAATACGAAACAGAGGACAATATAATGCTATAAAACTTTATTTCTTGAATTAACAAAGAATATTATCATGGTGCTTATGAGTTTATTCTGACTTATTACATAATTATGCTAACTGAGTACTTAACTCAGTCAGCATAATTTGTAAGCTGGTTATTTGAATTTAACGGTCGAGGCGTTAAAAATTGATCGGTTAGATCAGAGGTCTCCAAACTATGGCCCGCGGGCCAAATCCGACCCGCGACAGCTTAAGACTAGTGTCATCAATCTAGCCCGCGCATCCAATGTCTTATTGTTGTTACTATTGCTGTGATAAGTTTAAAAAAACAACACAAAAGGATAATTACTCGGTCGAGCACTGTGCGACTAGTCTACAAATAACAGTATAGTTAAGGATTGAAAAATTAAAACTAAACAGTTTAAACTATACTCTAAGCTAAATAAGCCAAAATATGTTTTGACTATTTACAAATACCTGTAATAGATTTACGTGAAAAAAACGTTTTTAATTACTCTTATTCTTAGACAAGTGGTGGCCCTTCGAACATATTGAAAACATCATTATTGCCTTAAGGCTTTAAAGTTTGGAGACCCCTGGGTTAGATGACGAAACATATAAAACATTTTCAACATATTTACATGAACAACAGGTCCCAGATTATCTAGTCATTTCATTTTATGTAAAATCAGATATTTCAAAAACATTGTTTCAATTTAAACATCACAGACATTTTTAACATCTTCTCAAGTGTACTCAATTTTTACAACAAGTGAGCACATGAGAGTCGACAACAAACATCAATGACTCAAACGCAACAATGGCGATGTAACCAAGTGTCCAACTTTTATGACAGCTGTCGATTTCCCCGGGGACACCTAACGACCCGTCACATTAACATAAACTAGAATACACTACCAGGGCCGAGAGCCTGCCACAGTGTAACGCAGTAGCCTACCTACTGTAGTTGTCGAAACGCAACATTGGAATCTATTTGTTAATATATAACCCACAAACATTAAATACTTCCTTATTGTTTGATGTAGAAATTATGGACCATGACTTTTGGATTTAGGTATAATAATTAGAGTTTCACGTTTACGCTACTTTATCATTTAAAAAGTACACTAGTAAAACTTAAATAAGAATTACCTTCGACTAAAATTATTAAAATAAAAGTATTTTTGCATTCCCCAAATTCTGTTTTACTTTTAGTTCCCATATATTTAGAGATCAGCTGATCAGAGGTTATAATTTGTAGATCATCACATGATAGCTCCAATTTTAGCTGTTATTAGTAAACTGATAATTCTAGTCTGTGACTGCACATCCTCATCTCGCAACACACCCAAACTTGCCATCAATCTACCGACACGTTCCGATAACGTCGGAAATATCATCGAAATATATGACAACAACCACATGGGACTTGAATAAAAACGTGATAGCATTGACGCATTAGAACAATGTCGAATATCTATCGTTGACAGCTACGTTCAATAGTTTGAAACATGAGTCGCCGGGGAATGGTATCGGTTTAATGGGCAGCTCTCAAGACGTATCGTGTATGTGTTGACGAACTCGCACTAACTACACAATGACAGACAATGTTATTTGAAATCTGATCTACTTTAGTGCAGTGAAATAAATGTCAAGATGAAGAGGTTGTACTAAGCTGATTCTATGAGGATTATCTCATTGAGTTTTATCTGTTATATAAGAAATAAATTTTGTAAATAACGATATTTCTGAGTTTTTTTCAGAGTTGCTTGAACTGGTGGCAGGTAAAAAACAAATAGGACTCAATGGTGAAAACATTATTTAAAAATGTTATTAAATATCTCTATGTAAATAATATGTATGTATGAAATTAAATTTTCTGTGATAATAAATATTGATGATACCGTTACAAAATGAAAAACGGCGATCGAAAAACGGTCTGATTGTAGAACACTTAACAAATTGCTACATGTTCATTCGATTGTTGTAATACGAGTTACCGATGTTATAATCAATTGAAATATATATTTTTATTTTGAAGCAAAGCTTTTTTGGATTAAAAGCGATATAATAACTGTACGTCCAAGCCGCGTAGGGCTCGTGACTGGGCATTGTAGCTCTGTGGCTTGTAGTCCTCCATCCTACTTATGGGCGTGTAACAGCTCTATCATTCAATGATAGTAATGAAATGACAAGTGCTTTTTACATCACTGTATTATTAATATATTTACTAACAACATATTTTAATATGATTTTTTTTCAGCTGTTAGTACAGTGTGTCATAAAAATATATAGAAACTAGTAGACAGATTAAAACTTATAATATGCCTGTAGTACCTACACAAATACATATGATTATAAAACGGTTTGATTAGTTTAGTTTAACGCCGTAAAGCTACCTTTTGCCATTGGTAATTTTAAATTTTATTCGACACTTTTGATTCAATTTGTAAAATTTTGATTCAAAAGATATAATGCAACTTTACAACTATTTAATGACACCATTTTAATTGTCTACTATCTAAATACCTATACAACTAACAAAGTAAGTTTTCCCTAAACAGTTATAATGAATTAATTAATTAATCCTTAATTAAGCTGGTAGTTTATTTACCATTAACAAATAATATGTGGGCTAATACACGTTACCCCTTCCCCCCTTATTGGTCCTGTCTAAACATCGCATTATTACAAAATTAATTAACAGTGAAATGATGAAATTTGAACGTATTAATGTTTATTAGAGCCCTGAGTGCTGTTTGTTATTTGTACATGTAAATCGCAATGCACAATGTGTTTGTATTTAACGCTATTTATATAGTTGTGGCGCTATGTTCACTCGTTCGTGTGTGTACTTTGATTTTTATTACTTAACGAACAGTGTTTTATATCCCTGATCCATTTGCTTAAGTCCCTTCTACATGTTCGGGACTAACAGCCGACCATCGTGGCTTTGGTCGGGTTAACCAATTTTGGTATTCGTTCTACGGTCGGTGGTTGATTCAACTTGTTAGTTCTTCTCCGATATTTGGAACTTCTTGCCTTGTAAAGCAACAGAAGATTGGTCTGGCAATGACTTATTTATGCTTGAGTGAATAAGAAACCTAAGGTAGTGTAAAACAAAGATATTTATTATAATGATACTCAAAATCATACTAAAGTACTCGCGTCGACCGACAGCTTTCCAGATGGTTGGGGTCGACCGTGCTAGTTGACATCAACCAAATATCTGTCGGTCAACCAATTTCTACACTGTCTATTTTTAGATCAACCCAACCAGGGATACGCTTGCTGAAGGATCGTGTAGAAGATCTTTTAAGGTTGTGGTGCTTCTTGCATCGTACGAACATGAATGTAAAATCAGAGCATGAAGAACGCCTGTTTCTTTTCTAGTGCAACATTAATTATTGCTTTTTTATTAAGTCCAGTTAGAAACTAAATGTTTTTTAAAGTTTCAAAGAATGAACTGGACATAAAAAAGGACACAATTAACACGATTCATTAACGAATTGAGTCCATCGCTTGTTTCTGTACAAGCTTTTTCTACGTGTAATACGATTGACTAAATCTTGTCAGTGTTTTTTAGCCGTTCGGCAACGGTTTGGCTGCAGATTAATAGTGGATAATTATCTGAACGTTGGCGAGGAGCCAGGGTCTCTCTTTAACCCCTCCGCTTGGCTCTAAGAGGAAAAACTATCGGTTACATTGCGATGCTATTTTTTGGTTATTTTTAAATGTGTGCGTCCTAATTTGTTTTGGAAATATTCAAGTGTAAATCTACGAACTAATTGACTACTAACTCTTTACATATTAAGACCTGTTTTGAGATAATACACCTATACCTTTACGTCATACTTCCACCCGTTCTTGCTCGACTAGTAAGGGAACTATGTTACGGAATTCCCGACTAGTTGCGAACTGTTCTTACTTGTAGCTCCTTGTTATACTTATAATAGTGACTCATGTTGTTCGAGAAAGATAATTCCTGTTCAACCAATTTCAGCACATCTTCGTATAATAGGAGATTGTCTTAAGATCCAGTATTACAGAATAAATATGTATATATTACCCGTGTGGTTTCCAGCTTAGAATAGTCTACCCCATGTCTTTTAATAGGTGTCTTAAGAGGCGACTAAGGCATACTCTGTTGATGGATGGGGAGCAGGGTCTATCAGCTCAAGATTATTTAGCGTCATACTGCGATCAGCAATCCGCTTGACAAGCGTGGTGATTATGAGAATATCTCTCAACAATCCTGGCTTGCCAACGTCTGTTAAGAGGAGGCCCATGTCCAGCAGTGGATACAAACGGGCTGGTGATGATGACGATGACAGTATGGAACGATTTTGAATCATGATTGTAAAAAATACGTAAACGTGGATGCTTACGTTTGCGTTTTATAACCTCGCGCATAGAATGTTGTTTTATGTTACACAAATTCATCATGCAATTTTTACTGTCGTATTATCAAAAAATGTACCCCAAACAATTTATCGATTACAAGCAGAAAAATATAAGGCTGCGAATAATAGTTTGAAAATGTTGAAAATAAAAATAAAACTTAATGGTTTTCCTCCCAAAAATCAGTCATCGATACTCTTCAGTCACAGACCTACATAAAAAATATGACATAAATTTACAGCTAAGTACTGCAGCACAATAACTCGTGCAAACTAAAACAGCTCTAAACGGCCGCAATAATAATTAAACCGACGGTAATAATCATGAATACAGCATTCGATTATAACAATACATCGGAAGAAAGTTGGCGGCGCTCCAACGGGCGATCACGCGATGTGAAATCGATAATCGATACGATAAAAGTTTTATTCGATCCAATTTGAATAGAGTCGGCACGTGCGGAGCGCGCCCAGGTAACGGTGTGGACATTATATGCATACGTCATTATCAGAGACTTCGAGGGGAAAGGAATAGCTGAGGCTAAGTATTCAATTTGATACGTCGCTTTTGTATGCGTTTTGTGTTCATTGCTTCCTTGGAATGCACTGATCTTTATTGGCGCCGCTAAGAAGCTGCAATGGAATCTTTATAAAATTCCGGATAAAAAAAAACGCGCAAAAAATATTGTGCGCCGAAGAAATATGAGAAATAAAATTGATACAGTACAATCAAATAGAGGGTAAAACACTATTGCTTTTTGACTATTTCATTCCATAAAAAAATACATGAATCCTGCACGCAATTTCAACCTGAAACTATCTATACGAATTAATAGAATTGAAGTGTTTGTTTGTAAAATAAAATTAAAAGTTTTTTCACATATATATACATATACATATAGAAGCATATGAATGTATAAAAGATATTTATAACAAAAACACGATATATATTTTTGTCTGTCAATTTCTATGCATCTTTTTGTTCCATCTGATTTCAGTAAACAGCCTTCGTAGCGTAACGGTATTTGGCTCGCTTTAAATCTCAGAGGTTGTGGGTTCGATCTCCACATCGGACAGGAAGCTTTGTGTAAATTCTAATATTTCTTTCCGGGTCTGGTTGGATGAGGGACTATCCTCCATGCCTCAGAAAGCACGTTAAGCCGTTGGTCCCAATTGTTATTACATCAACTATAATAACCGTATCAAGGAACGGGCAGCAGCGTTTTCTTGTGTGGTACAACAAATACCCCGGGAGGAACCCATGTTCAGCAGTGGACTTGATACGGGATAAGAGAATGATGATGATCTCAGTAATGCCTGGACTGAAGGGACTTTCACTAGAAGATCGTTTTTATAGGTTATTCAGTTATTCAGACAAACAAACAAACAGTCAATTTTTGCGTTAATCTTTGGAACTACTGGTCCAATATAAACATTTCTTTCAGTGTCAGATAACCCATATATTGAGGAAGGCTATAGGCTGTATTTTGTAGTTATTATGTAGTTTCCACGGGAACGGGAGTTATGTGGTTAAAACCGCGTGCAGAAGCTAGTATAAAACAATATTACTTTTAGAAACGAATGGTTTAAGTGTTAAGAAAGTAAGTAAATTCAGTTTACCTACCAGAAAAAGGATAGGTGAGTCTAGTACCGTGATCGTCAATCTGCGGGCCGCGGGCCGCATGTGGTCCGTGTACGATATTAGTGCTTAACTGAGAATATTCAATGATGTTAATGTTTCTAGTAACATAATTGAATAATCTCAGTTTATGGTTAAATGACGGTCGAGTACCAACGGGATCATCATGTCGCTTGTTCGGTGACGCTCAGACGCGGGCCGTCTTTACGAGGTAATTATCAGTTTGATAGACGAACCCTGGCGGCGCTCCAAGCGAATGTTGCCAACCAATCATGGGGTACTAAGTTTTGGGCGATAAATTTTCAAGGTTGTTTAAAATATAGACATACATATGGGAACGGGGTAATTTAGATATAATTTATAATCTGTGTACAAAACGATTTACTATTTTAAATAACTTCTACACGCGGTTTCACGCATGTAACTCCCGTTATTGTTACACTGAAATATATTTTCACATCGGACTAGTAGTTTTTGAGATTAGTGCGTTCTTCAGCTTTATTTATAAGTAAGCATAGAAGAATAGATTGCTACAAACAATCCATTCAAAACTATTCAAATAATAGTATCAAAAGGTAAATAAAGTCAGGAAGTTATATCTTCATCAAAATTTGATAATAAATGTTTTCCACTAAATATGTTAATCACATAATCTCCTTTCAAGTGTCGCCCGTTGCACAAAGTCTAAAACACACGTCCTGCATTCACTTCGATACGATCAACTCCCTGAAACTCGCTACTGAACGTGGAGCGCTGACAGCACAGCGCTTCACTAAACGACAACGTTCTTCTACTATGTGACGATGCGCTGAAAGCGCTGCGGGTGCCAATTACTTAAACCGCAAGACTAAATTAACGTAGAAAAGGATTTCCATTAAGATTTTCCGTTTTACTTAGTGTTGCATCGAATTTTGGTTTTAAGTTGCAAATTGAAAGGAATTTTAATGTAAGTAATACTAATTTACTTTTATTAGAACTTATTCCGTGGTTTTAAATACCTTAATATACTGTTTCTTCATATAATGTTATTCGAAGCCACTTTTGACCCCTTCATAACTCAAACACTATTAAATTTAACACATACCTATAGTAATTTTTTTAAGATAAACTAGAATCCCAAATGTTTTACAGCTTACGGTTATTAAAATTTAAAAAGTTGTATAACTCGAATAAAAAAAGATGTTGAAGCCGAAAAAAAAAACAAATGATGGGTTTTTTTCAAATATACTTTCTTATAAATAACTTTCAGGATTGTCTAATGATCTTGACACCCATTTAGATCTCAAGTATTTTGTCAATGTTCAACAACTACAAAACATGTACCATACTAAAGTTCTATATTCTCCCATTTTCACATTTATGTTTTTGGCAGCAAAATTAGTTGCTATTGTAAAGGGTCTTTCAACAAGGACGGGTCGATGTTGAAATTAAATAAAACAAGCTGTATGTGAGATATTAAAGAAATTATTGTTTTATTTGAAAGGCCCATTTATGCCATTATTTATGAAATATGATATCGTTTAAATGTCCACCGCGGCTTCGAATGGTGGCACGGATCCGAGAGGTCCAATTTTCAATTACTCTACTGCATAGATCCGGCTGAATCTCAGCGATGGCCTGCGTTATGTTGACTTTCAGGGCATCGGTTGATTGCGGATTATTGGCATAGACCTGCGACTTGAGAAAACCCTACAGGAAAAAGTCTAGCGGGGTCAAATCGCACGATCTTGGTGGCAAACTCACGTCACCTCTGCGAGAGATAACCCTACCCTCGAACCGTTCATGCAGAATGTCCATTGTGTCGCTTGCTGTGTGGCACGTAGCGCCATCTTGTTGGAACCACATGTTATCCACGTCCATATCGTTCAATTCAGACCAAAAGAAATTGTTAATAATTGATCTGTAGCTCGCTCGCCGTTGACAGTAATGGCCTCGCCATCATCGTTTTCGAAGAAGTACGGACCAATGACGCCGCCGGACCAAAATCAGTACCAAACAGTAATATTTTGTGGATGCATTACCACCTGGTAAACCTCATGTGGGTTGTGGTCGTCCCATATACGGCAATTTTGCTTATTAACAAAACCATTCATCCAAAAATGCGCCTCGTCGCTAAAGATGATTGTTTGGCCAAAGTCGGGATCCTCTTCCAAACGTTCTGTAGCCCAGTCAGCGAACAAACGGCGTTGTCTATGGTCATTCACTTTGAGCTCCTGGGTTAGTTGGATCTTGTACGGGTGTAGGCCCAAGTCCTGACGCAAAATTCGCCAAGTTGAAGTCTGCGAAAGGCCGAAATCTTGTGCACGGCGACTGCCTCGGAGTCTCCTGCACGCTCTCACGGACAGCAGCGATGTTTTCGGCTGATCTGGCATTCCTTTGACATAAGGGTGTTGGTTGGTTGTTTACTGAACCAGTTGGTCACCAAACGTTGGAGAGTCGACTTTGAAGGGCCACCGCGTCTGCCGTAAAATGGACATAATGCGCGAAACGTTTGCACTAACGAACACTCATTTTGATAATAAAGTTTTATCATTTTGACATGCTGCTCAACCGTGTAACTTGCCATGGTGATTTGGCATCAGTACCTGAAGAAATAACAACGCATTTGACAGATACTGCCAAAACAACATGGCCGCCACAAACTGTCAACATCGACCCGCCCTATTTGAAAGACCCTTTATATATCGGCGCAACCACATAAAATAAGCATAGCAACAACACTTCATTAATGATAAACACATAAATACAATTACTCGTCTCATCAAAATAAATAAATTGTGAATCAATGCATGATTTGATAGAAACACAAATATGTTCATAAAATACTAGACTAATAAATAAGTATTCAGGATCAAATTATGATTTGTAAATCGTTGAAATATTTGTAGAAATAATTATCTGTTCACATAGTTTGAAAATTATCAAACTAAATTGTTTACTGTTTGTGAGCCGCTCGTTTAGTATAAATACGGCCGGCGGACCGATTGCAATTCAACGTTCGCCCGTAGCGGCCGTTGAGTGCGGACGTGTTTTGCGCGCTCGCTCCCGCCGACCGACTACCTGCGTTCCCCCCCTCCCGCGCCCACGCGCTCGAGTGCTCACACTGTTTTAGTGTACTCCCATGTTTGTTGTGCGGTGTTAGTGTGCAGTGTAGACAACAGTAGTGACGTAGCCCCGTTTCGAGTACCGCGACTCACCCGTGTCACCCTGTGGTGTACTCGGGTCGAGTTGCGGGGAAACGCGGGCTCGCTGCCGTTGTCTGCGCATACTAGCGCAGCCCACAGCGTGTGCCACTAATTTTAATTGATTTTCTTCCAGACATGTCGTCAGCCGACGGCATGGACATTGAGTCGCCGCTATCGCCCGCCTCTTCGGAGTCCTCTCTCAGCCCAGAGCAGAGAGAGTGCTTGCTGAAGAGCAAGTACGAGCCAATCACCAAGGAGCAGGAGGAATGGCTCAAAGTGCTGGAGGCGTTGAAGAACGCAGCCAGAGCCGGCACTACCATCTCGTCGAGCGTATGCAACCGCATGGTTGCACTCTCCCTGGGGTATGCCCGCCCATCTGTGGTGGCCGACCCAGACCCCCCAGAAATACTGCTCCCATCTCTGCCGCTTCCGCAGCCGTCCCAGGTACCTGAGCGTTCCAGGGACTGCACCAATCGGAAGGCGCGGAAGGGTTCACGGTCCGCATCCCCACCGTTTGGTAAACGGCCTCGATCGCGGTCACCGGTGGGCCCTCCGCGCCCGTCGTTTGCAGCCGTGGCCGCCGCTGAGCCGGCGTCCTCCCCCCGCTCACCGACGCCCCCCCACCGCTCACCAGAGCCCTCTCCCCGCTTACCGACGCCGCCGAGGCCGCAACCCAAACTGGTTGATGGCCCGCAGCCCACCACTCCCAAGGAGCGAGGCGCACCCATAGTGGTGGATCGCCTCCCAAACTGGGAGAAGCACTTCAAGGCCATCAAGGCCTTGTTAGGGAAGAACCCCAATGCCCGCCCCCTCGGGGAGGGCATAAAGTTCAACCCCCAAGATCCAACCGAGTACCGTGTGATACAGAAGTATCTCGCGGACCTGGCCAAGACAGAAAACGTGTCTTGGCATGGATACACGCTGCCGCAGGAGCGCAGCGTCAAGATCGCCATCCGCGGGTTGCCTAGCAACACCACGCCGGAGGCGATCAAAGAGGAACTCTCCGGACGCGGCTACGAGGTGGAAGCCACGAGACGCATCCGCCCCAAGGCAGGCCGCTCGGGCTGCCTGTTCTTTGCTCTCCTCAAGAGGACTCCAGGCGTGGTACCGGCAGTGTACAACATCACTGAGATGTTGTGCATGTCCGGTTTACGCGTGGAGGCCTGGAAGGGGCGCAAGGGACCGGCGCAATGCCACCGGTGCCAGGGCTTCCGCCACTCCTCACACAACTGCCACAGACCAGTGGCATGTGTGAAGTGCGGAGGCTCACACAGAGCACACGAGTGCACACGCCCTCGTGAGCAAGGCGCCACATGCGCCAACTGTGGAGGCGATCACCCCGCTAGCCACACATCGTGCCCCCTCTTCAAAAAGGAGGCACGAAACAGGAGAGCGGGTCCCTCCGCCTCCACCACCGGTGGTAAGGCTGCACCAGCAGTGGTGCAGCGCACCACCATTACGGAAGCGGCGCAAGGGTCACTCATGGCCCCTGCAAACAACCCGACGCCCCGAGGAGCCCCGCTGAAGAAGAAGAAGAAGGGGCCTAAGAAGACCGCCGCGCAACCCAGCGCAGCCCCCAAGCCCGCCTGTACCGAAAAGGTATCTGCACCCCCTAAAAAGGGTGATATCGCTAGTGCCCTTAAGGTACTGGTCGATAACCTGGCTTTGACCACCCCGGGATCGGCTGCTCACAAGGCGATCCTCAACGCGATTGTTGCAGTGTCTAGCCAGAATGTCTAGCACACTCCGGGTAGTTCATTGGAACGCCCAGGGCATCAGGGGGAAGCGTCGTCTTGTCATCCACTTCCTTAGGGAAAGGAATGTGGATGTTCTCCTGGTAAGTGAGACTCACCTCAAGGACGGGGAACCTTTTGGAATTCCTAATTATATTTCTTACAGGAAGGAAGAAGTATCCAGAGAAGGCCGCGCTTACAGAGGGCTGGCGGTGTTCGTGAAACGGAACATCGTGCATCAAGCCATCCCACACTTCGAGCTCAACGCCATGTACGTGCTGGGTATTTTGGTGAATGTCGCCGGTGAGAGTATGAGGCTGTTTGCGGTATACCGCCCGCCTCAAAACACTCTAGACACTGGCGACATTCGCAAAATCTTCAGCACGAACACCCCGACGGTGGTCGCTGGCGACCTCAACGCTAAGCACCCCGTCTGGAACTGCGATAAGTCGAACGCTGCGGGCGTCGCACTATTGGCAGACTCCGACAACCACGGTTATTATATCGATGGCCCCGACGAACCTACCCATCACCAGACCACACCTGGTGGTGTACACGGTAGCACGGTCATCGATATAGTACTACACCAAGGTTTGAGGACGACCATCGGCCAAGAGGTACTGATGGACCTGCCCTCCGACCACCGCCCAGTCTTGCTGACCATCAGCGAGCCGCCCACCAGAGTCGCCCGCCCCTCGACGCACACAAACGTCAACTGGGGCAAATTCATCGAAATAGTCGACAACACCATCGCTTCGGGTCCCGTGTCGACCCCCGATGATGTTGACAAGGTAGCCCTTGACATTTCCCATTGTTTTAGGTCTGCTTTACAGGAGTCTACGAGCGTCGAGCCGAGGACCCACGACCCCGAGCCGCTCCCGACCCGAATTCGTGTTCTCATAGAATACAAACGTCGGGTAAGGAAGCGGTGGCAGCTGACAAGAGATCCCGAGCTGAAGACAGCCCTCAACAGAGCGGTGGCGAAAGTGAAACTAGCACTGAACGACCACGCCGAGAAGTCCTGGGAGCAACACATTGTGGAGATAAGTGACCACGTCCCTTCAGTCCACAGGTTGTGCCGCCAGCTAACAGGAAAGCGCCCCCCGGTCCGCCCGCTCCTCAACGCCGACGGATTGCTTCGGTACGAGGCCGCGGACCGCGCGGAGATATTCGCAGCATCACTCGAGAAACAGTTCAGCCCGTTTCCGAGCTGCGACCCCGAACACACGGCGAGAGTGGAGCAGCACGTGAGTGCCTACTTAGCCACCCCAGTGACTCCCGAGGATGACCCAGTCGTCTTCTCACCGAAGCAGGTTAGACGTATACTACTATACGTCAACCCGCGGAAAGCGCCGGGTCCGGACCGCATACCGAACAATGCGTTACGACGACTACCGCCCCGGGCGGTAGCCGCCGTCACGCGGCTGTTCAACGGTATCACGCGGACCGGACACTTCCCGACCGCCTGGCGTAACGGCCGGGTCATCATGCTTCCCAAGTCCGGCAAGGACTTACGGAAGCCCGAGAGTTACAGGCCCATCACCCTGCTCAACACTATCTCGAAAGTGTTCGAGCGCCTCTTCCTGCAGCACCTCAACGAGTGTTTCACCCCGAGACCCGAACAGTTCGGGTTCCGCCGTGACCTCTCGACCACCCTGCAGCTGACGCGAGTGTTACACCACGTGACAACCACGCTCAACCGCCGAGAGTACACAGCAGCCGCCTTCCTGGACATGGAGAAGGCCTTCGATAAGGTATGGCATGATGGTCTTATTTATAAGTTCATCACCTCCCCCTCCCCACTACCTGTGAGGTTAGCCCGGGTGCTCGCTTCCTTCCTGAACGGGAGGTCGTTCCATGTTGCGGTCGAAGACTGCACATCGAGCGACCGCCCCATCAGATCGGGAGTACCACAAGGTAGTTGCCTTTCCCCTGCGTGTTACAACGTGTACACCAACGACATCCCGGTGTCGGCTCCGGCGCAGTTGGCACTTTTCGCCGACGACGCCGCGATCTACACCACCTCTCGAGACAAGTCGAGAGCGGCGCGGCTGCTACAGTCCGCACTCGAAGACATACCACCATGGCTCGACAGATGGAGGATGCGGATGAACGTGAGCAAGACGCAGGCTATCCTATTTGGATCGTCGCATCTACCCTCTCCCATCCAGATACAGGGACAAGCAGTACCTTGGCTGACCACAGTCAAGTACCTGGGAGTCACCATCGACCGCCGAGTGAGGATGAACGCTCACGTCCAGGACACGATCTCCAAGACAAGGTGCGCCCGAGGCAAGCTCGGCGCCTTGTTTCGCTCGAAGCTGCCCATACGCACCAAACTAGGTTTGTACAAAACTTATATTAGGTCCAGGCTTACCTACGCAGCTCCAGCATGGATGCCGTTCATATCGAACGGCAACCGTGCACGACTGCAGGCGCAGGAGAACCTGACGTTACGTACCATCGTAGGCGCTCCGTACTACGTACGTAACAAGACCATCTCCGACGGACTGAAGCACGAGGGACTCGACGACTTTGTCCGACGTCTCGCGACAAGTATGTTCGATCGGGCCGACAGAACGAGTCACCCGCTTGCCAAAGGCATAGCGCCACTCCACAGCCGCCCACCGGAAGCCTGGGCCCCCAAGCACGCTCACCATCATCATCGGGAGTACTTCGAGGTCAGTGATCCACCCGGATCAGCTGACACCAACCAGTGAAGACACAGTACGAGGTCAGCGATCCGCCTTGCCGGATCAGCTGACGCAACAACACCGAGTTCGCCACATTAACGGTAAGTTAACACTCCAATGACCTATTTGTCTTTACAGATAGCGTTGCACATCATGGCCATAGGGCTCTGACCCTGAAGCCATTCACCCGCGCCCTTCGGGCGCGTGCGAATAGCACGTCGATTGCAATTCAGTCTCGCTCGAGCTGCCGGACTGTACGGAGCTCCTCAATTTACTGGAATAAAACTTGAAAACCATATTATGGAGTTTTGCTGTTACTATGGATCAACAACCCTCGATAGAGAACCATCCTGATGAATGTGACGTCAGCAATGATGACGTCACACCTTATTAAAAACAACGATGCTCGTCCTTCCTCGTCATATACTATATTAATTATCCCAATTGGTGCTTATTAATCACCAAAAGTTTTAATTGGGAAAATAATATTCTATCATTAAACTACATCCAAATAGAAATTCAACTAGCTCGCAATTACATTACGACTTATTAAATTGGTAATAAAGTACAAACTGTTAAGATTTAAAACTAAATACTCATAGAGGTAACAGTCCAGCCTCGATCGTAGCAGCCACGAGCAATACGCCAACCTCGCGTATCAACCTTGTTATAATTCTCCAAATTTAGAGCACGTCCTAACTTGGAATTGAGAAGCCGAATTATGTATACTTTCGTAAAGTTCTCCAAGTATGACGTCATATTTGGGATGCTCGCAAAATTAAATATTCGAGATATTTTTAATTCTACCCACTCTGGCTGCGGCTCGGTCGCTTCGTGCCTTTTGGAATACTTTCAAATTATTTATTTGGGTCGAAATATTTAATATTGGAACGGACGACTGTTTGTTTTTTTTATTTATTTATTTAGTTCATTCGGTTTACTCTATAAGTAGTTAATACATTTAAAAGATTGTGTTAACGTGAATATTCGATAAATGTTTGAATAATTTTTAATTTTTCGTTACTGATGAATTTATTTCACAGTCACGATACGATTAAAGATTTAACGTTTTTGTCCAATATTTGGCACAATTTCACTGTCGATCAAACAAATACGGGTTTAATTTTTTCACACAAGATGTTTCAATAGTATGCATATGTGATTTTTCATTTGTACATGTAGAAAAGTCATATTTTAATATTTTTTGTAATATGCATCAGATGTTACTAAAGAATTGTTTGCTATATTTAATTTTCAATGATTCAATCTCAACATAGGATTATTTTTTAATTCAACGTTTTCGTCGTGGGCTCAGTAGGAGAGCAAATACATACATACATACTTACATATACATACTTTCTAGAGTTAATTATACTCAACGATCTTAGATTAAAAGAGTGAAGTGACGAATTAATAAACTGCAGGTATAATAATATTAAATTATCTCTGTAGTGTTCATATAGCAACCACTGCATTTAAAACTCTATGTGCTTGTAATAAAATTCAAGGCAAATTGTCAAATGTCTAAGCATTATGGTTTCCGGCTTAGAATATTCCAGCCCATGTTTTCCCATGGTTGTCGTAAGAGCCAACAAAGGGACGTACAGTTGATGAACGGCCAGCAGCATCTATCAACTCAAGGATACTCACCATCTTAATGCGATCACCAATCAGCCTGCCGAGCGTGGTGATTATAGAAATATTTGTCAACGACCTTAGGTTGCCAAGGTCTTTTAAAAGAAGGCCCATGTTCAGCAGTGGACGTGAGCGGGCTGAACAGGTAACTGTCAAATAACGCTTAACATAACTTTAAATCATCATCTCCCTGCCCTGTTCCCATTATTTGGGGTCGGCGCAATATGTCATCCTCTTCCATTTTTCCCTATCAGACGTCTCTTCCATACTCACACCTTTCTTACACATGTCATCTTTCATACAGTCCACCCATTTATTTTTTGGCCTTCCTAAGGAGAAAACATAGCTCAACTAACATAACTTTTAATATAACAACTTATTAATAAAGCAAAACTGAGTTACCTCTAACAGTCGGCGGAACAATTTTTTACACAACCAGAAAGTTTTCCACTTGAAAACTCAACCATCAACTATGATAACTAGGAATCAATATTTCTCAAAGTTCTCCAAGTGGATGCAACTAACTTGGTAGATTCTTTCCACCTGGCGGAAGTTGGTCGAATGTTTATTAGTGCGCCATTAGTTACGGCGGCTATAAATCAGGGTCCGCCAGGATTAGTGGTATCGGCGCCAATTAGCACCGCTGGACCGAGTTTCTTTTGTGAGAAAGTGATTTACTTTGATTAATTGTATGGAGGGGCTCGGGGCGGGAGGCGAGGGGACGATTACCTTTGTGGTGATTGACTTCGGTGTTACAAGACATCTTACTTGTGTATATTTTATGACTAGATTTCCGCGCGCAGTTGTACAAGTGTTTCCCGATCCCGTGGAAACTTCATAATTAAATGTGGACTTCCTCTATTATTTTTATTTTTGTATGTGCTGTAAATAAATGTATTTTCTTTCTTTCTTTCTCTATGAATGCCAGTAGTTGCTGAGATAAGGGCGTTCAAAAAAACAAACAAATTCTTCGGCTGTACATAATATTAAGTATAGATAAGACGTGGTAGTGTCATTTTATTTTCTATTTATCTTTACCGTTTGTACTCAATTAGATAAAATTGATATGAAATAAAATTATCTTTACAGTGCATTCAGATTATTGAATGAAAGCAAACGATTTTTAAATAAGCTATCTAACAATGACTGTCCTATCTAAATTAGTATTGTTGTTTCGGAGACTAGGTAACACGGTGAAAAACAGACTGACAAAATAAAAAGTAGACTCTATTGTACCATATAAAATTGGTTATGTACAGGCCTTGCCATTACTGAGATTAGCTGGAACAAACAAACACACAAAAACTTTTTTAATTGTGTATTTGTTATATTTGAAAATGGATATTAATAAAATTCTTGGTGGTCAAATTTTATTAATCTCAATCAATCAATTTTGCGATGCAGGTTCGAATCCAGCCGCTAAACTTTTCCATAAAGTATTTGAAACATTTTAAAAATGTGTTTTTGTAATTAATACCCTGTATACATGTATTAAAAAGCTTTTATTTTCTTTCTTTGGTATACGCTTGTTATAGATAATGTTAGAACAATCGGGACCAACGGCTTAACTTTCCAATATCAGAAGAAAAGTTGACGTCACTGAATGAAATACTGTTTATAATTGGTACAGTGTGTGACGTCGAACTGTACCGAGTCCCGTCATGGCCGCCGGCTACTACACAACATTCGGTTGTTAAAGGATTTCCTGTTATAAAAATGGATGAACGAACAACGTTGTATTGTGGTGACTGTTGAATAAAAATGAATACAAATTAGATATTGTCGCACCCATATAATATTACCTTTATATTTATTTTCGGAATTGATGTAGGTGTGTGTGAAAATAATACAAACTGGTTTATTTGGCTTTGACCCCACATTGGGCATGCGCTTTTCTCGAGCACACTGGACCGCGCACACAGCCTTACACAAATATAAATACGATAAGAGTATGAAATACCTAAGTTGTTAACATAAGACTTTTGATTGAGCCCGGAAAATGTTTCAATACATTATTCATCAACAATTCACAATTTTAGCATAAAATTTCACTATTTTGTGGCGATCCTAAAACAATCAATTCTATATTCATCGTGTCATTGTGAACTATCAACATCTCAAATATAAATCAAACACTTTAGTGTTTATTCTAATTAGTAAACACACAAACAAGTGTCCTCGTCCAATCAGATTGCCTTGTCGAGTGAACCGAGCTCTGTAGCCTAGTACTGTGACATAGCTATACAGAATAATACTCATAGTATATTAGTAGTATATAGGTAGAACACAATAGTAGGTAGTAGCTATGTAGGCAGTACAAGCAATCGCATAATTTTCGACCTCCTGTGTGGTAGATGTTCAATCAGTGGGACACCTGGAGCTATGACTGTGTCAACCGGATTGCGGATATTTGTAAATATATTGGATGTTAACTACTGATATGTCGTACTCTGTTGTTCTACTATTATCTTTTGACCATCCGCAAATAAGTAATCTCAGAAACTACTGGTAGGTACGATTTAAAAAAATCTTTCATTTTTTTTTTCAGACGGACTTATTTAGTGAGCCACGATGCTTTTGCTACTTCACCGGACAAAGAGACGAGCAGAGCTCCAGCCTACATAAATGGTTTAAACACCCTGTGGGACTTGGACCTCGGCTCAGGGCGGTGTAGTTAGCACATTTATCGAGAAAGTCTATATTTAATTACCGAGTTCTTATAGAACCGAGAGCGAAGTGGGTGAAATCGCGCAAAGAATGCTAGTGGTGATGAAATGTTTGTGTAAATTCTAAGATTTCTTTCGGGGTTATCCTGGTTGGTTGAGGACCTTCCCTCAATACCTGGGTAAGCACGATGAGCCGTTGCTACCGACTACTATACGTAACTAGATAAAACTGCAGTCACCAACCCGTCTACCAAGCGTGACATTTTTATTGTTGTGCTATATAACTGTGATATTCTCTAAGATTTTTTAGATACTCAGTCGAATAGTGTACACGAACAGTAAGCTTTATCTTTTTTATTCTTATTTTGGTTTAAAAAAAACAAAATGTAAATAAAGGTGTAAAGTTACAATCAGTTGTGTAGGTCCGGTGCTCTCTGTATGCGTGTAGTCAAACGACGCCACGGTACGTGCTTTCCGAGGCACGTCGAGATAACACCGTGGACTTTTAAAACCTAGGGTTTACCAACAATTTTTACCGTAAAAAATCTCAGTTACACATCTTGCTTTTGACCAGAACTTTTTATTTTCTGCATTCAACGCAATAAAGTTGTACGTTTATAATATTTTAAGAAAGATTATTTCTTTATTTGACTACAAAAAAGTTAATTCAACAATCCTATCCCTCTAAGGAAATTTGCCATCTGAGCAGGATATAAGTGGACAAGACATGTGTGCGCCAACACAGGTGCACTCTCTATTCCGTTACTCTCAAAATGCGGTGGCATATTTCTACCGATATGACAGCTTAGCATGTTCTCCAAGGCAAGGGTAAAACAAAGCTAACTGTCAGATTTTTCTAACTTTATAAATTTTTTTCTAGACCCAGGGATCAAACACGGGACCTTGCATGTTACAGTTGGAAATATCCCCGCAGACTAGGCAGTCACATACAATTCAACACAACCTACCATAATATGTCCAATAAAAGTTAGTTTAGACATGTACGATACACATAATGCTTAATTCATCAAAGTATTTTCATTATCAATTAAAAAAAGCGCATAAAAAAGCTAGTGGATTGGGAAATGGAGTCCCTCTTGCTGTTTACTCAGGTTTATAATACAGGACCTACACTGGATGAAATCAATCGCTTTCATTCATTGCATAAAACTTTTATGTTACGTGACGATTTCTACAAGCCTACCTTAACTTCAAGCCACTTTAAGGATTTTTTTTATATCCAGTATGCCAAAAACCTGTGAAATTTGCAGCTGCAGCTGCGTACGAAAGGTACCAGAGATACAAGGTAGGTATACTATATGTATAATCTGTACTCCGGCCCCATTACCGTTAAGCCGCGCGTCAACAGGGAGCTCAAATGCGTAATGTCTCCCATTTGATAGACGTAATCGCGAATTGTCAATGCCCAAATTAGACATCCCAGGACTAATTGGATTTGCCGCTTTCACGTAGAATTTGTTGCGAAGATAGTCTAACTTGATAAGCTGGTGTATCAATGTGCTAAGTGAATCACTTTTGAAACCTTTAATTGAATTGGTGAAACAGCGTTTAACCCTTTTGCAAAGTTGCTAACATACTAAGTATTCGATTTATAACTGAGTTTGTATTGAAAATCAATTAGAAACATAAGCCGAAGGATATGCATGAGGAGATTAATGGATGTTGAAGAGACGAAAGTGGTATGTCTAGATCGAAGCCAGTGGAAGGAAGTTGTTTCTGGCTACCCGTACGGAAAAGAGGCGTGAATGTATGTATGTAGAAATTTAATTCATTTCTACACTTTTCTGTGTTATTATTTCCTTATTCTGTACTTATCTATACTAATATTACAAAGAAGTAAAGTTTGTGAATTGTTTGTGAGGATGTAGGGGGTAATCTCTGGTACTACTGAATCGATTTTGCAAATTCTTTTACCAATCGAAGGCCACATTATTTGCGGGTGACATGGTCTATATTTTAAGTCAAGGTTTCCACGGGGACAGGATCTACGCGGGTGAAAACAGTATTTTAACACTACGACTACAAAGTGTCCATCTCGGGGCAGTAGTATTATTAATTATTTTTGTATAATTGATGTAATCTCATACACACACATACGGCTTCGTATAATCAATTAATATTTCAAATCACGTGTACCTAATATTACAAAACATTCCAATATTAAATAATTCATCGGATTAAATTATTCTTTCCAAATGTTAACAGCTCGTTAATTTTAATTAATACATATTCATGGATATCGGGTATTACGTACGTACAGTGGATAGTTTAGTTTGTTCTACAATAAAGCTGTAACTTGTTTGTTTGTATCGTTATCACAAATTAGATTATTGGCTCTGGACTGTTAGTCCACAAACTGAAAGCTAAATTATTATACCTATATTTACTAATTTAAAATATTTATATATATATATTACAGCTGGGAACGTGTATCATCTTATCCGCTTTTTGAACACGTTTTTCACATATTTTTTTTAAGATTACTAGCATAGTTTTGTAATCTACTAGTATTCTTGTTACCCCGTCGAGCTTAGCCAAAGTGCTTGTATTACGAGTGGGATCACGTCGGTAGTGCATTAGTTGGAGATCGAACCGGCGACAAGATTACAAGACCGACGCCCCTAGCCGATTTTTAAATCCGCATCTTTTGGAGTTTTTCTGGTTAGCTATAAACTTGATTTTCAATGCAGTAGCAATCGCTGCCATCTTACTGTAAACGATAAATGCAATTCTTCTTTTGATTTAAAGTGCAAAAAGGTTTGTTTACTCGTCTTATTATATATTATCTTTTTATAAGTTAGCTTCCCGCGCGTGTATACGCCCACGTATATACCTTTCCAGTAAGAACTTCATAATAAAATATAGCCAATAGCCTTTTTTAATAAATTCGCTATTTTACACTGAAATTTTTTTTCAGATCGGACTCGTAGTTCCTGAGATTTGCGCGTTGAAGCAAATAAACTCTTCAACTTTATATATTAGTATAATATTTTTACGCTTATTTACGGTTATTGAGTAGTTTATTTCCACGAAACAGCCACTAGTAAAAGACGGTGTAATGTTTTCATCACTCGTTTAATCATAGTATAACATCGAAACGCTAACCGCATTTTACTCCCACGAGTTCTCAGGCTTACCACGAGTTCATTTATATTTCCTTTAAACCATGTTTGGGTGAAAGACACGGTACATACGCGCTATCACGTCTCGTACCAACAGGCAGCGGCACTAAGGTGCCAAACCGCGGAGCTCTTCAACCGCTTAATTAAGTCGCTACCGTACAGACCGGGATACCTTTCATTACAGATAGTTTACTATCCATTCACCGGGAAATTAGGTTAGTTGGACTTGCTTTATAAACTTTTGTAAACTAAATGTTGGGAACATTCCTTCCAATTAGAATACTTGCTTCAATGAACAAGTATTCTAATAAAGCGAAGTAATGATTGTACTATTAGTATAAAGCGGCAGTAGACCATTGGCTAGTGGCGTCAGACTTGTAATCTTGTGGTCGCCGGTTCGATCCCCACCCACTGCACTACCAACGTGAACTCATTCGTAATACAAGCATTTTAGCTCAGCACGAGGGGTTAACAAGAATACTAGTAGACTGCAAAACACTGCATGTAATATTTAAAAATAGGTATTTTATTACTACAAGTACAACCATTCGTACTGACCATTGCTTGATTAATATTTAAATTTAGTATGAAATATTAATCCTAGTTATATTAAAAACGCGAAAGTTTGTAAGTAGTTTAGATGTATGTTTGTTACCCTTTCACGTAAAAAACTACTGAACGGATTTGGCTTAAAAATTGCATGCGAATAGTTTATAAGCTGGACTTACATATAAGCTACAAAAAATAACGCTCCAATCCACTGGAGCAGAGTGACGTGGGTAAAACCGCGGGTAGCAGCTAGTAAAGCTATAATAACGAATTCTTTTTTTTAATTCGAGGTTCAGTAACCTATTTTTTTTCATTCAGTTGATTTAGACAGTATGTTACAGTCTAACCACGAAAATATTTACATGAACACTATTTACTTAAATTCTAGCCGTCATTTTTTATGATTATTAGCAGTTTTTGCAGTCTACTAGTATTCTTGGAAACGCTCGTGCTAAGCTAAAATGCTTGTGATACGAGGGGGTTCACGTTGGTCTGCGGCCGCTTCAATATTATATCTAAGTATACCTTTATATTTTATTAATGTTTACTTTATACCGATGACAGAAAGTTGTCGCTTAATTTTAATATCTCTTTCGCGTTGCTCAGTAGATACCACGGGAAGTTAACACCATGCACCCAACAAACACGGCAGAGTATTAATTACAAAACTTTCTTGTACAAGTTCCCTCATAAATCAACTTTTGCAACAAACATTCTTCTTGCAACATCCTGTATCATTTTCTGTTGTTTTTGCGGAATTAAATAATTTTCTGCGTCATTATTATACACTGCGGTTCAGAAAACTTCGATTTAAAACTAAAAAATTTGACACAAGTGTTAAATTACTACATAATATAAAACAAACAAAAAAAAATGCACATGAATTGATTAAAACTCAAGCATTCCCCTTGGTGTAAAAATAACTATTACTACTGACACAATTTACCTTTAATTTAGTTATTTAAAATAAGTGCATGTACTATTTTTTGAGTATTATTAAGAACTTTGTTGTGAAACATATGAAACGTACGACAAACAAGTTAAACAAGCTTGCGTTTATATGTAAATCTATTAGTCTATCTATATGAGCACACACTGACGGACTGATCGATCAACGCACAGCTGAAACCACTGACATTTTGAACAAATACTTCTTATGAGACGTAGGCGTGCACTAAGAAACAACTTTTGAAATTTTGATCCCTAAGGGGGTGAAAAAAGCAGTTTAAATCTACGCGGATGAAGTGGCGGGCCACAGCTAGTATTTATTATATAAACGCAATCAATGCAAAAGTAACCTTAACAATATCGGAAGTAGGTACTACTTAAAATAATGCTTGAGATTTCAAGCCGTTTTATGAATAACATTTAAGAAATAAAAGGCAAATTGAAGACGGAAATCACGTAACTGCGTTTACTTTTTCTTTTGTATAGATTAAATCTCAGCTTAAGAGACTGTAAAAAGTATAAGAACGGAGTTATGAAGAAAGACAGCGTTTTATGAATTATTCGACGGGACAGATACGCAACATTAAATATGAAAAGCTACCGAAAATGTATCGCGACTCACGGATATTTTTGTCTTAATTACCTAATGTTTTAATGCTTAAAGTGGCACCGGTTACTGCATGTGGGAACCAATTGTAATGTGTATGTGATGCGAAGGAATGAGAAACATGGTAGGAAGAGGGTTTCGAGTATGAACGAGGATGGACGTAGAGGGAGAGGAAGACCAAAGGAACTATGGATGCATTGTAAAAAAGAAATGAGGTCGCAGGTTTAAATTGATACTGGCTGGCACAAATAATGTTTTCATCCAACGAGATTTGTTATTGTATAATCATGTGACTAAAACTCACAATCTTATACACATTTGGTTTTGTGTCACTATTAAAATGGAGTAGCGAGGTGACTTGTGAAATGACGTATGGAAGAACATAATGCTGCGCTGATCCCAAATAGAATTGGCATAAAGGCAGAAAGATGGTAATGAACTGATGAAATAAAATATAATTTTATGGACACTTGCAAATTTTATATAATACTAGCGGCCCGCCCCGGCTTCGCACGGGTGGACTTTTATACCCTACCCCTGCCCTACCCTACCCCTACCCTAACCCTACCCTACTTCTACCCTACCCTACCCCTACCCCTACCCTACCCTACCCCTACCCTACCCCTACCCCTACCCTACACCTACCCTACCCTACCCCTACCCCTACCCTACCCCTACCATACCCCTACCCTACCCTACCCCTACCCCTACCCTACCCTACCCTACCCTACCCTACCCTACCCTACCCTACCCCTACCCAAAAGTATCCTATGTCCTTCTTCCAGTTCTTAGCTACCTCCCTACCAATTTTCAGCCAAATCGGTTCAGCCGTTCTTGAGTTATAAATAGTGTAACTAACACGACTTTCTTTTGTTTTTAAAATGTATTCTGCTATTCGGGACGGAAACAAATCCAACAAATCAAAAACCATGGCAATCGGTCCAACCGTTCTCGAGTTATAAGTGTTGTAACAAACACGACTTTCTTTTATATATATAGATTTTTTAAATATGTCGTTTCTATTTTGTTTATTTCTTTAGCTTAAATATTAAAACAGTTTGAAACGAAATTTTTTAATAGTTACGATTAGAAACCCATGAAAATAAGACATGTAAATGTGTGATATACACAAGTTTTATAAAAGTTACTAATACATACCTACTATCTCTTGGACTTTTTCTTCTTTCGTAGGTATCTACAATATACCTATGTTTCTATACCTATAAATATTTGGAAAAGTAGTTTTTTATGTTTATTTAATTTCTGATGATGGTTTTTTTTTTCCTAAAAGCTAGTGCCCAAGCTATAATGTATTTATTTCTAACACGTTTAGTATCAACTTCTTTAGACCACGAATATAAACTACATCTAAGACTCACCGTTATCCTCTTAAGCTGCCGTTTTCCTTTGTACCAGGTGATGATAGCTGGTGGTCTACTGCCGGCAGACTCGCAGGCGACCTCGTACCGGCGCTCCGCGGTCAGCACTCCGCCTTCACCCAGCTCCGAAGGCTTCTTGATTTCTACTGTTAGTGGACGCACTGGAACAAAATAACCTACGTTAGTGATGTTTTGTAGCCTATATGTTAATTCAGCTTATAACCTATATCCGTGTAAACTATCAGACAAATCCGTTTTGTAGTTTTAGCGTGAAAGAGTATACAAACATACATCCATAAATTCTTAATAACTTTCGCGTTTATAATATTAGTAGGATTTCTTTATTTTATTTAAAACCTTTATAAATTTGAAAGTATATAGGCGGACTTAATGTTCTTAATTTTGAAATGAAGTTAATTTTTATCACTATTAAACGTATAAGATATAAAAAACCCGAGTAGAATGGTTGTAAATACGTATGATTTTACTCAAGCAATCACAACCCAAGTAGCCCAAACCTTTTTATTTATTAGAACAGATGGATGGATACTTCACCTGACGTTAAGTAGTAACACAAGGGTGGCTAGCTTAGCAGTGGCGGCCCTCACTGTCAGTCCGTGAGATACTTGTATTCGCTTCATTTAAAAGGCCCAATATCAGACTAATAAGAGAGCACGTTCAAGCTAAGGTTCTTTTATCCATTGCTCAGTCCAAATATAAAAGAGATTTCATGTTATACTTTAGAGTGATGGTGGCCAACCTAAGATCGACTGTTTACTATGTGCGATCGACCAATAGCATACATAATGTTTAATCACATACCGTATAAGTCAATCGATTCCTTTTTTAGGATTTTATCCGACAAACACTAACAAAACATTAGTGTTTGTTAGAAAAACAAGAGTCTGCAGCACGTATTTGTAGACTAAAATAGACTATAATATCACTTTTTATTATGAAAATTGATTGACTGTAATAGCTGCCAGGATCGACCAGTCGGTTGGCCACCCCTGCTTTAGTGTAGGTAATTGATGAAGTTCATTTTGCAATATACTTTAAGACCTTTGTGGCAATAGGTGTATATCATATTATTAAAAAAAAAATTGAAGCAGTCCAAAGCAACTGCAATAATAAGTCCGGCAAGCCAATCATATAACTTGCCAAATCAACATGACAGCAGTTAATATTCCATAATTTGGCCGATTAATTGCAAAAAGATAAAAAAGTTGGTTAGGTTGCCATAGTGATTGGTGGCTAATGGTCAACTATATCTACAATTATATTTGTGATATGTTGCGATTTATCTGTATAAGCTGACGAATGTGTACGTAATTGTCTTGCCGATTAAACAATACCATTTACCACAAGCGCAGTCTAGACAAACAAAAAACAATTGAGTCTAGAGCGTAACATTAAATTACTTTTGTGTTCATCAATCAATCTTATATTCTAAAGTGACTGGAAAAGCTACAGTTACTTTAAACAAACTAGTAATACTCACAAAACATATCCAAAACAAGGGACAGTTCCTTCGGCGCCACGAGATGCGAGTTGGCGGCCTGGCATGTGAACACGGCGGCGTAGTCAGCTCTTCGTATCGCGGGCCAGAGCAGCCGGTTCTCGATGACGTCACCAGTGTTGTGCTCATACTCCTCGTCTACTAGGACTCCGTTGACGAGCCACCGCACCGAGGGTTCGGGTCGACCTGGGGAAGAGAAAGATGGCTGTTATTTCTCAGGATTCGGGTTGACCTGGGAAAGAGACGTCTGACTGCAGTGGCTCAGTAGTGCTAACATTATTGAAACCTGACTAGGTCCTTGTGTAGAAATTAACAGCCTACGGTCAGTATATTTTACTTAACCTTTTTAAATAATCTCGGTCACTTTAGTTTTGTATACATAATAATATATTATGTCTTCATACCGAACTTGATTTTTATGACTTAGATTTTTTATGATTTTTGACTGAATGTGTGAACAATATAATTTTAAAATTATCTGACTCAACCATAAAAGTAATAAAAACCACATTATTTCGGTAAAATGATTTCACAAATATGATGAAACTATATATAACTAACCTTCTGCGAAATATTGTTCAGTACAATTTTGAGAATTCACTTTGAATACGAAGAGCGACGAATTTCCATAAAATAGTTTTATTCAAATTGTCATGTCATTACCGAAACAAGTTCAGAACGAAGCTATTAGGAAATGAAAACTTTACAAAGGACAGAAACTATATTGCAGAAGCATTCTACACCAGGTTGGGTTGGAATCGTAGCTTTGAGTAGTTCGTGCCTCATGTTACCACTACTAATACACTTTCAGAAATAAACACATTTTGCAAGTAAAGGTAAGGCAAAGCTGTTTAACGAAAAGGCGTCTTCACGACATGCGATTAATGTCGTAATTGCAACGACATCTTCATATATTATAAACCCTACATAACTTTACTGGACCTGGGAAAACATAAAATATTAAGTAGTATTAGGACGTACCACGTACCACATTACCAGTACCACGTCATCATCATCATCATCATCAACAGCCCGTTTACGTCCACTGCTGAACATGGGCCTCCTCTTAACAGACCTTCGCAAGGCAGGATCGTAGAGGGATATTGCCATAATCACCACGCTTGGCAAACGGATTGGTGATCGCAGTAAGATGTCAACCTTGAGCTAATAGATGCTGCTGCCCATCCATCAGCCATATGTCCCTTAGTCGCCTTTTACGACACCCATGGGAGGACATGGGGTGGTCTATTCTAAGCCGGCAACCACACGGTCAGTACCACGTACATGATCATTATTGTATATCACATATACATAGTATAAAACAAAGTCCATTTCTCTGTCCCTATATCCCTATGTATGCTGAAATCTTTAAAACTACGCAACGGATTTTGATGCGGTTGTTTTTAATAGATAGAGTGATTCAAGAGGAAGGTTTATATGTATGATACATCAGCATTGCACCCGTGCGGAGCCGGGGCGGGTTGCTAGTGTACTAAACTATAATGATAATTCTTGATGTAAACATATTCGTCTCATGCATTTTCGTTTTATAGTCAATTTCTCGTGAATAGCTATTGCCTTCACTTTTGTATAATAGCAAAAGTATGTCAATAAGTTATTATCAATTGAACTCCGAATAATAAATTTGTTTGTTTATAAAAATAAAACCAATTTCGTGCCTCTAACAAAACTGCCAATCTAAGAGTTTTATGGAACGCAAACACAGCGATTACATTTGGCAAACGCAATTCCCAATGCTTTCATTGGTCCGCCGGTACGTAAATAAATTTCAGCGAAGGCATTCTCTTTCAGAGCAGTCCCTTTGTACATTGTTTGTTTGTTTATTTGTCGTGTGTGCTTTTGTTCGAGTCCGGAGTCCGCGCTTCATCCTCGATCCACTTCAGTGGAATTGAATTAGTTCACGTCTACAGAACCGTAAGATGGAATTTGAAATATCAATGCACTTAATCTGGCTTTGTACAAGACGGTTAAGAATACGAATTACAACCTCTTTATAGCATCAATTAGAATCGTGCAGACACCTGATGTCGAATATAATTTATTCTCTGCTCATAGTCACTATTTGTACTTCCTTATACGCATTCAATTTATACACTACCGTGAAATATTACCAGATAATGGAATTTAAGTTAATATGATTTCGTCCGCATGATGTATTCAGGGAACCCTACAAATCTCCCTGTCTCAGGAAACTTCTATGTGTACTCTATACAAGTAGACAACCGGACGTAGTTCCCACTAACTATTCACTGTAGTGTCTGCAGAAAATTGATCCAGTTTTCAATTCACCTTTTCATAATTGCGGAACGGGGTCGGGGGCTATTGTGAGGGCCACGGCCTAATTTATTGTCGGCTCCGAGCGGTACGTTTCTAAATCAAAAGTCGTAGGGCGAGTGCTTCCGGTCGGCTTATTGTTTCTCTTGTTTTTCTCTTTGATAAACAACCTCGGTGCTTCTTTGTATTGGATTTTGGTGTTTGCTGAATAAACTGCGAGAGACTCGTCTAGATTTATTAATTTGTTACAAGTTGTAGCTCGGCTCCGATGATATCAAGTTTTCATTGCTTCAGTCTAGATTGTCTCCGCTACTTTCATAAAGATTTCTTATTTTTATTCCTTTAAACTCACTGGACCGTGAACTTATTTGGAGCTTATAATGTTCCCTTATGTAAGTGTTCTATTTGTGTCACCGGCGGCGTTAAAACGTCCGAATTGATGAGTGCGCCGGTGTTTGCTAACTCGTCGGCGCAACAGGCTCCGTCGATAAAAACCGTCGGTGGAAACAAAGCCAGCAGAGCCCCATCATTAGAAAGGCATCTCCGTTCACAAGAATTGAATATATTTTTTCTTCCGTCCGTATTTTCAGGGAATACGCTTCAATCAATTTCTCGATTATGCAAATTCGGTGGCCCCGTCAATTCAAATTTTGCTCTGACGTTATACAGTAATCTTTTAAAATCCATTTTGATTGAGTTTATGTAATTTTAACTTTGTGATTTTTGAATGATCATTAACATATTTTTATTAATTAACGGTATCCGCTGACCGTTTTAATGGATCGTACTCATTAGTAATTCAAGGTTTTCTGGACTGTTCATATTCTTTTAATTAAGTTTTCCTTTGTGACAATTAAAAAAATAAGCGAAGTTAATTAATGAATAGGTCAATCAAAGATTATTGTTACATTGTCATAATTATATTATTTATAGAATCGTCTTGAATCAATTTCGTAGTATATTAATTGATTTCACATTCCAATATTATATCAACGTAAAAAGAAAATAATTACTTTTTTGTAAATCTCCGTCATCATCGAAAAAGTAACGCGCAATGTTTTGAAGTTGTTTCGAGAACTTGTTTCGGTAAACAATTGAAATAATAATGTAAGGGAATTTGTTACGAATATCAGTAAAGTGTAGTAACTCAATGTTATTAAATAAAAGCTAGCGTCAAACATAATATGACGTTAGACTCATTTCACTCACTTGGTCATCGTTAGTCCGTTTAATGTGCACTACCTGATATGGGCTTTCCTTTAGTGTCATGGGTCACCACACCATCGTATAGTTTTATTACGTAGGGTAGGTCGTTACATAGTAAATGAACATTTGAGTAATTCAGTAAGTATGTTAAGGCGCTGTACTTAGTCAAAACTAATACGTAAAAGTCGTCTATTCACCGCGCCTTAAGTATAAGCTAAGTTTAATGTATATTTCGGTAAGTATTGCAAAAGTTTCAGAAATCATAAGTTTAGTATTTATGAATAAACAATATTTATGGAGAGAATGATCCTCAACATAATCAATCGCGCAAACATCCTCGTTTGTTTCCACGTTAATGTGTGTATCATATCAACATATCGACACGTATACCATCTGTTTTGTCGGATAAAAGCATTTCTGTGTCGAGTTGGGGGAAGAAAATACAACCCGAGCGTAGAGGGTAAGAAAAATGTTAATAGGGGGTGACGTCATTTTTAGAAGCAAAGGATTTTCCACGGCTTTTATATTTTAATTGCGAAAATCATTTTTTTGGTTGCCAACTCCTCGTTAGTGAAGTTGTGTTACAAAGACTATTTCTATTCGTATTTCGTTTGATTTATTTAGCTTTTCGAAGGTAGGAAGGTGTCAGGTATTTGTGTATTTTTGTTTATTTCTCCGTATTTATTTTTATGTGCTTTAAAAGCATAGTATGTTTTTACGCCTTCTACTTCTACGTAAAAATGGGTTTTATTTGCTAGGAAATTTTGTAAATTTGTATCTAGACTCAGAAGTTAGAGCGTTAAAATTGGTGATTGGTACCTAGTTGGAATTAGCGACAAATAATTTTAAATACTTAATTTAACTTTTTAAACTTTAAATTTTCATACTTAATTCCAAGCTGAAACCTTGTGTTGAAATACTACGTACGTACGTACGTCTTTAATATTGAAGCTTATTAGGAATTTAATTATTTTAATTAATTTTTGACTAGGAAACAAAATTATTGCTACAATGAAAATACATAGTGTTTTTTTTTTTTTTAATGATGACTTGTATCTTTTTTCTGTCTACTAGTATTTTTGTTAACCCCTCGTGCTAAGCGAAAATGCGTGTGTTACGAGTGGGTTCACGTCGGTAGTGCAATGGGTGGGGTTCGAACCTGCGACCTCAAGATCACAAGTCCGACGCCCTAACCATTGGGCTGTTTTGATTATTTGTAAGATGCTAGAATCTCATGAAACTAAATATGCGGCACTGTGACTCTGTAAAAATAATGTAAATTACATCTGATAACCAGTTTACAGTAACTTAGTAAGTAAAAATTGTGAATTATTAAAAATAGCCAGAATTTAATTTTCCTACTTACATACCTATTAATAATGGTTTAACCTATAATGTTGTATTAGTATCTAGGTAGCCATTTGGTTATAACTCAATTTGGATTATCGCCTGTTACATACGTGTCATTAGCTTTATAGTGATATATGAGGCCTAAAGAGACTATACCTATCATATTTTTTCATACGATATTATGACGATATTACATTGGCTATTCATTTTATCTATTTCACTAAAACAAAAGCTCATAAACAACGCTGTTTCATATAATATTGTTACAGCAGGGCAAACTAAAAATATATTGTTATCCAACTATCAAGATTGTGACCAATCCGTAAACAAAGGCTGTTATTTGTCACTTATCGGTACAAACGGTTTTAGAAATCTAGAACGTAAGACGGCGCGATAAAAGCGTTTCTGTGTCCAGGAATCTCCGGACATCCTCTCAGAGTGGGGTGTCCTCGCCCCCCTCAGACACAAGCCGTGGTCAGCGGAACACAGAAATATTATCTTTCTCGAGTGCTTCGATGTTAAAGGGATATTGGCAGAGTGGATAGTCGCGTAAGATACGTACAGTTTGTGGAAGATACGACAAAATAAATGATAAATTGTATCATAATGTCTATTTGTATTTTAGTTAATATGAATAATAACATACTGACTTTGTATTATCGTATTGTTAGGGAGTCTAGAAAAGTAAGTTATAAAATAATTATTTTGGAATTTCTTTGCTGGTTAAGGCGCGGTGAATAGACGACTTTTACGTATTAGTTTTGTCACTGTTGCTCCGCGTAGAAATAAAAGAGAAGCGAAGAGACGCCGCGATGACTCGTTCAAATTATTTAATACATTAATCCTTGCAAATATCTTATTCCAATCGATAAATAAAAACAACAGTTCCCTTTATTATTATATATTACATCACTGTTATTAATATTATCAAGATTTGTTTATAAATAATATAGTTACAATTGCTACAATTTCAATTTAAATGGTTATTTTATGGTTTTTTTTTATCGAGAAAATTTACCGAAAACGTGTTTTGAACACAATGGTCCCCCCATAAATATGATCAAGATTAACATATATTTTTTTAGCTGCTCTAAAATGTAAACATTTGGCTAAAAAACTGTTTTGTGAAGCCTATTTTGACTAGGTACAGCGCCTTAAAAAGACACAATCAAAGATAGCTTCCTAAATTTATTTAGAAAACGGTGTAATCACTTCTTTATTTATGAACTAAAATATTAATATTTACTTCTTATAACTTTACTAGATTCCCGCGTGCGGTTCGCCCGTATATCTTGCGTTCCCGTGGGAAATTCATAATTAAATATAGCCTGTAGGCTTCTTCGATAAATGGGATATCTAAAATTGAAAGAATTTTTCAAATCGGACCAGTAGTTTCAGCTTCAGCTTTATATATTAGTATAGATAGATAAGATGTAATACACATTACCCAGATAACATCGCTGTGTTTAGTTTTGTGAATAAAAACGCATATCTCGTAAAACTTCAACCCCAAAATTGATGTCCTAATGTTGATAGCAAAGTGTACAAAATGATAAAATAGTAATAAAATAATAAGTAACAAATAATGTAACCTTTTGAATCGTTTACTCGCTGGCGCAATGGCCCCCGTTATGACCACATAAAGGTAATATTTAGTGTAACTAGAATAGGTCACATGTAGGTAGCTGCATAACGAAAAATAATAAATAAAGTCAAAATATTATTTAACTTTCTTTTAATTTATTATACTTATTTGGTAAGTTTCCTTATGTTTCTAACTAGAAACATAAGTCTTTGTTTTGTTTTTTTTATCACAATGACAGACGCGTTGACGGTGTACCTGATAGTAAATGGTTACTAATGTAGATCTCACTTTTAATTTCAGTGGCGTTCAAGAAAGAATACCCTCTATACTCTCTGTTCGTGGTTTAATATATCAAAACTATACTTCAATTGCTATGTTAACTTTATTATATTATAGTATAGCATTTATTATATATGTCGCGGTTTAGACATATGCCCTGTGAACTAGCAAACGCCTTGTGACTAACTACATTTATATCTGTATGAAAAAAAAGTCAGTTTAGATTATTTTGTTGTTGTTTTTATGAAAAAAAAAGAATGCCTAGTGGATTATTATGAAAATGTAGTGTATAAATAAGGTTTATAATGTAAACCACGTTACTAGTTTATTAGTAAAGAGCATGTTTCAGGTAGACTATCTCTAACTCTGTCGTTAGATAGGACAAAGCCCTCGAGATAAAGGCCATTACACGAAAATACAGTATAGCGTGCCCGTGCGAGACCCGTGCACACGGATCTGTCTCTAGTTACTTGTTATTAAAGAGAAAAACGATGCTCTTTGTACTACTTTCGCGGTTTGGATCTTCTCTTTTGTCCTCGATAATACTAGAATCTGGAGTAACTATTAAGAAAAAACTTTTAGAACATCTTTAATTCAAAAATCTCCGATATGGCTATCAGTAATTCATTAGCCCGTTCCCTGGTAAACTGGGGCCTCCACAGCCTCCACGGTCGCTGAGGAATATTACTATAATCTGCCCTGCGGAGGCCGACCAATCACATTGCAGAAACGCACTGTCACGTGACGCTTTCTGCAATGTGATTGGTCGGCCTCCATAGAGTAGACTCGAGTCGCGCTGCCTATGCTAGCCGGGCAGATAATAGTAATATTCCTCAGCGACCGTCACCAGGCAGGTGGATGGTAAGTTACTTTTAGCTGATAAATACTGCTACTAATGGGCATTCATCAGGTCTATGTGCCTTAGTCGCCTTTTATTACACCAATAAAAATAAATGGGCTGTTTTATTTAAAGCCGGAAATTTCTAGTAGCTAAAAATATTCCTCTTAAATTTTAATTATAAAATCTAAAATAAAATGTACACAAAAAAAAGTAGGGATTGGGAATTATTGAATAGTTCTAAGTACTAAGAAATAGCCGTCAGTCGCCGGGAAAAAGGTGATCTTCATTTTTTGTGGAGTTTCTCTACACTTCAATTGATAACGTCCATAGCCAAGTGGTGTAATACTGATCACAAAGAAGCGAGCTTTCTTCACGCCGCACGATCCAGGAATGCGCAATTCGATGTGGAGGCAGCCTAAGTAACGATTAATCCAGGACGTCGCGGGCTTCGAATTGAATTCAACTGGACTTTATCCAGTGCTTCTACGAGCTTGTTAAGCTATAAGCACCTATAATCCTAACATCATATGTTACAACCACATACCAGCTTAGGCGGCCACATTTAGTATTACTTGTAAAATTGTAGCGTGGTCGCCAACCTGCGTGCCCGGCATAGTAAGGGTCATAGGCTTCCTCGAGCGTATGTTACATGCGGATGACGGCGGGGTAGCAGGTGACGGGGACGCGCGGACGGTGGGGTCAGCCTAAGGTTAATGTGCAGCAGTGAACATCATACCCGGTGATGTTGACAATAAAGATAGCTCGCTCTGACGGTAGCTCAATAATTTGATTGAATTTCAAAATAATGTAATCAGTCACATTCCAATTTAAATCAATACCTGTTTGTATAACCCTGGTTCTTCACAATGGGTAGGGATCCAGGACGTGTTTTGTCCTTTTTCTTTACATTCAATTGGATGAGACAGCAATAGGCCTACGGGATACTAATATGAAACGACAACAATGTTAAGCATATTACATCCCTTTGCCTTCTTTTTCATAATATTCTGTATTTTACTGTCGACCGATTTTTTTCGCCGTTAAGTAACATGAAAAATTTAATCGGCACAAAGTTGTTTTCTTTTATTTAACTTGTGTTTTTTCTGTTGTGACAATCATCCGTGACGGGAAGGTTGCTTCTGACTACTGATCATTTTTGTTATAATAATAGGCGTAGTCCACTGATATAACAAATTTGAAAGTTTGGATGAAGCTTAAATATATGTGTGTGTTTGCTTTAACACATAGATAATTTATTAATTGGTTTAACAAAGATACACTACTTTACCAACCATCGGAGCAGAGTGGCAGAATAACGTGTGTAAAACAGTAGACCTAGGAGTTTCAAATTCTGCATGGAACTTTTGTGGTCACACTATGACAGGATTTAGTAAAATTCAATTCTTAAGGCGATAAAAAAAGTGGAAAAGTTTTACATTGAAATAAACATGCAAACGAAGATGCGGATAACAGTTAGTTATATACCTAATTTGAATTGTATAGCGACCGCTTTGATATTTCGTGAGAAAGAGCACTGCGGTGATTTATGATTAGGCTTCACCAATCACCATTCCTCATTTCCTCACATTACTAAAGTGAAAGTTAAATAAATAAAAACTATTATTTTTCCAAATAAAACAAGTTTCAGCATTTCAATAGCACATTGGTTTTAAATAAATATTGCTCAATAAATATTCAAAGTATTTACTGAATTGTATGAGAGCTACCAAACCGTATATAAATATTGTGACTTCAAAATTTGATAGTCTAATTTAAATAAAATTGAAACGCGAATAGATCTGTTAGCAGAAATTGATTTTACTGAACTCTGTAAATAGACTCAATAAAAATATAAGACCGCACAAATTTCGGTCATCGTTCGGCGGACGATATTTAGGAGATTGCTCTCTTATCATAGTGCACAAGTGTCTGACCAAACACAACGTATACTCTCTATTTCCTTTGTTCTCAAAATAGTCGGTGGTTCGATTCCCGCCCTGAACCAAAAATCTTATTGTAAAATCCAAGATTTTGGTTGATTCACAGACTACACTCTATGTCTCAAAAAGGATATTACGCCAATCTTCGTTAAACTTACGCTAAATATACTTTAAACGTCAAAAAAATGACGATAATGTTATCACGACTGATGATGATGATGATTTTTAATGTTTAATATTTACTATACGACATGATTATACCTAAGTTCAAACAATTGACTAACTTTCAAAGGCTACAATTTAAAATTGTATTACAGCTTCCCCACAACATTTTCCATGAAACCGACCCCTCATTCCCGCGGTACACCAACTATATACAACTAAATGAATGTGACGAAGGTGTTAATTACGGTTTAGTTCATCCTAAAAATGTCATCGTGACACCTACTGTGAGCTAATGCAATATTTAATTAATTAACATTTAATTTAGCTATGTGGTTTGAACGAGTAGGATTGCAGGTTTGTTCGTTATATCATCACCACTTTATTAGCACACATCATCACGGTAGATTAATTAGAATTTGAGTGCTAGTTGTGTTAGTAACTCGTATTATGATGGAATGACCAAATCCTAAATGAGTGAGTGATGACTAATTTCATCATAATAATATGAAAATTATTCTTTGTGGTTTTATCTGAATCTGAATTTGATATTTGTAATAAGTGCAATTGTGAATTAATAAATGATTTTTCAGCTCTTTAGCACTAGGAACATTCGTCTACGATAATGGTTTTTGAGTTTTATAGCAGAAAAATACCTTTTATTACTTCTTTCTTATTCAATAAAATAAATGAAGTAAACTATGCTGTGACTAAATTGTTAAAAACGAATAAATTATTATTACATTTTCGATAGTAACTGTAAGATTTTGATATGTTTTTATTTATTGTCGGTTGTAAGTTTTAATATTGTTATCATATTTAATAAAAAAATGCAACGTAACATGTTTACATATTTCCCTCACATTCGCCCGCACCTTTCACCCTTCAATCAATAGAACAGCCTACAATGAACCACAGAGCGCTGGCTCCCAAAATAATTGTAATTACAAATTCATTGCAGCATTTCACCCCGGATACATTAATTCATCAGTGTAATCCATTGTACGGATCATAATTTATTAGATCCAAGTAAATTTGAGACGAACTGATTGAGTGAAACTAAGCCTGGTTGGAACACCTCCTTTCTGTCACAATTGTGTTTATATTAATTGGTATAATAAATAATCTGAAGCATGGCGATGTAATTTCATAATGGAATATTCTAAGCGTAGTATGAATTCTTAATGTCGCTAGAATTTGTGGTTCATAAAATGTATGTTGGCGCTGAAACGTTGTAAACTACAGGTGTAATGGAGAAGGTTTATTCCTGTGGCGCTTTGTGGTTCTATAAAGCATGCTTAGCCAGGAAGCTCTAGCGATGTTATACCTAGAGTTAGTTTTATAAATTGCTTTATGAGAAAAATGAAGATTCTGATGGATAAATGGTGTCTGCGTGTATTGCATGATTGTTTGTTAATGACAGCATCGACGATTATAGAAATATCAAACAAAATTTATCGCTTTTAATCGCTATATTCTAGATAGTTTCCAGTGCGCGGTTTCACCTGCTTAGCCCCCGTCCCCGTGGGAACTTCATAGTTAAATAGAGGTTTTGTAGGTAATGGTGAAATATATTCAATAAAATCTTGCCTCTTTAAAAATCAGTTAAGATATCGAATGAGGTACACGACTGATAAGTTTGGAGCACATTTACTTTTTTTTTATCTCAATTACTTTTTATATACTTTTTTTAGTCTAAACGATGACCATAGATCGTATATTTATTAGCAAAACCACGTTCATAGTGATCGTCCGTATTGAAAAATTTATAAATATGACATAATAATCTCGAAGCTTACCTCCAAGCACTCTACAGGTGAGCAGCACATCGTCCCCCTCCTCGTGGGGCCCGAGCGTGGTGGTGTTGATGACGCGCCCCCACCGGTCTACCACCACTGGCTTCTCGGGAGGCACTGAAAACAGATAACCACTATGTAATATATTCCTGGTTTATACGACTACTGAACAAATAGTTTCAGTGAGTATTACCCACCGCTAGACATAGGACGCCCTTCAAGGAGATTTGTCAAAGTCCCCACTCTTAGTACGCGGGTCGGTGAATGCAGGATTATATGTGATAACGGTTAAGCTAAGTCGTAGGCACTCTTGCTTCCTACTTTACGTGTGTAGTACATTGTGCTATTACAACTAGAACCAACGGTTTAAGCGAATTTTCGCAAAGTCTAAGTAGCCATAGCTATGGCTAGGGAGTCGGACTTGTGATCTTGAGGTCGCCGCGCCGGTTCGAACCCCACCCATTGCACTACCGACGTGAACCCACTATTAACACAAGCATTTTAGCTTAGCACGAGGGGTTAACAAGAACACTAGTAGACTTCAAACCTGTGCTAGTAATCTTTATAAAAAAACAAACAATCTATCAATTTTTTTCTTTTTTTATCCCTCATTGCTTCATTTTCCACTCAAAGTTTCTTAAAAACAGCACATATCAATGGTGACACGTTATGAATGTATATACTATACTAGTTTCCCGCGCGCGATTTCAACTAGCGTAACTCCTGTTCCCGTAGAAACTTCATAGTTAAATACATTAATACCCTATAGCATTCCTCGATAAATGGGTTATCTAACACTGAAATAAATTTTCAAATCGGGCTAGTAGTTCCTAAGATTAGTGCGTTCAAGTAAACAAACAAACAGACTCTTCAGCTTTACATATTAGTATAAAGTATAAGATCCTTTATCTTACACTTATCTATACTAATATTATAAGGTGAGTTTCTATTTTTATATGTTTATTTTGAATAAACTCAAAAACTACTGAACGGATTTCGATAATTCTTTCACCATTAGAATGCTACATTATGAGTAACATAGGCTTGAGTAACCTAGGCTATATTTTTACACGAAATGTGCACAAAATGTGCGGAGCCGGGACGGGCCGCTAGTTAATATATATAGTAAGGTATTAATTTTCATTCATAAGTTTTATTGCTACACGTAGTGTAGGCTACACACTTAATCCAACTCTCCCTAGTAGATTGTAGTATGGTGATGTAGTTAGTACGCATAGCCGAGGGGTGAAATCAAATATATGTAGATGAATGTCGAAGGCTTTTGCCAATCGCTTCAGCTTCCAATACGGGGTGTATTGGAAGCTGAGCTAGGTGTAGTGAGTATTTAATTGACGTAGTCGGGTTATTAAACTCGGCTTTTGATCTAAAGAGGTAAAGGTTTAAAGCGTAAATCGATGTAATGCCATATATAAATATAGTAGATGCAAATCAAATTCAAATCTTTCATCATTATTGTATTAGTTCGTTGACGTCTACTGCAAAACCGAACGCTGAGATATGAGTTTCGCCTTTGTCTTGGAAGCTTTTATTAGAAAAGCTTATAATAGATAACCATGACCATTTAAACATATAACACTGAGAAAAAATAGCACAGTTCAGTTCAGTAGCACAAATATAGTTGTCTAGAAAACACACGAGGTTTCTTAAAAAAATACCAATAACGGAATTTTTGCATAAATTAGGTACAATGATATGCCATTCCAAAGTGTACTCTTAGTAATACCATAACATTTAGGTCATCATCTAACATCATCATCAGCCCTTATAATGTCCTCTGCTGAACATGGGCCTACTCCCGAGGAAGGGTTTTAGCCATTGTCGCCAAGTTTGTCTCTCGGGTTAGTGATTGCAGTATTTTGTTGTGTGTGTCTTACCCACGGAAACGGTACTACCTGTTCCCTGGTATACAATTATTATATACTAGCTGCGCCCCGCGGTTTTACCCGCGTTACTCTGCTCCAGTGGGTCGAAACGTGATGTTTTGTAGCCTATCCAGCGAATAACCTGTCCCGGTGCAAATTTCAGCCAATTCCGTTCAGTAGTGGCGTGAAAGAGTAACAAACCTCCATCCATCCATTCATACTTACGAACGTTCGTGTTTATAATATTAGCAGGATGCTGTAATCGGGTTAAGTTAAAAGTCAAAACTTTCTTTATTCATATAAACACAATTCATTATTTTTTTAATCATGTTCTAATGAGGCGTCCATTTTATTAACGTGCTTTCCGAGGCATGTATGGTAGTCTCTAAGCCCACCAGACCCGAAAAGAAATCTCAGATTTTTCAAAAAGATTTCTTGAACTGCGTGGGAATCTAACCCGTTCGACAAACTTAAAGCAAGACCTATACTGCTTCGCCTCGAGGATTGCCATGTTTATGGGACTTTAATCTAGCGGGTTGCGTAATAGTTTTGAAATATTGTAAAAGTATAGTGTAATAATAGAAATTTGATGAACTCACTAAGTATTTTGTGTGAGAATTCGTCACGAAGCTGGTAAACAGCGTTGACCTTAACAAATGCCATATAAATGCTAATTGCTCGCGCACCCCGTGAAGGTGAGAGGAAAAATGTCAGCGTTTACACACGTTTTTTTGCACCTGTTTTATATTTACAATAGAGTTATTTTTATTGATTTATATAAGAGATTAATTACGACGCTTAATCTCATCATATTTAGGTATTACAGATAATATAGCTACTTTTATGTATCAGAACATTTTTGTTCGTCTTATATAAAAAAAGCACACAAAGACTTCGCTGTCTGTCTGTCTGGCTGTATCTCCGCAATAGCCAGACAGTTGAAATGTTCACAAATAATGTATTTCTGTTGCCGCTATAACAAAAACTACTAAAAATTAAGTAAAATAAATATTTAAGGAGGGCTCCCATACAACATTATTTTTGCACTATATCAAAAACGGCAACAGGTAGGCAAAAAATGGTACGCGACCATTCATGCGCGAGTCCGACTCGCACTTGGCCGGTTTTAAATCCTCACATAAATTTTAAATAATAATTTGGTCACTATGTTCAAACATAATCTGTTTTTGTTTCTTTTAAGCATTTCAACGATATTAATGACTATTTTTAGTTTTGTGACGCTATCTTAAGACATATACTTTTTTGATTTATATGAACTATAGTTACTATAGTTAGTTTTATTTATATGATAGTAGTAGTCCACAAAACCGTAATACTAACCATTTAACTGATTGTCATTGCAAGTTAATATAATAGGTAAAAAAAATCAGATTTGTAAGTTGAAATACGTCATTATATAATGGGATAGACCTTGTCCTTATATCAAGATAACAACTACATTTTAATGAAACGACGGTTTTTTGGTCCTAAGCTTACCCAAAGTCTTCGTTCGGCTTCTTGACAAACAATTATGTAAATGTTATACGCCCCCTGCCATTTTTAGTTGTCAACTTTGTGCCTTATTCTTTTAAATAGTCATCCGTGAATATTGAATCTGCCTTTTTAGATTTATTAAGAGGTGGTAATTAGTTTTGTTTTTGTGCTACATTTTTACATGGTACATAAACTATATTCCGAATCATTTATAATACAAACATATTGAAAACTAATATATTTGAATTGTTTTTTTCAATTTTCTTAATATTTGCCAGATAGCTCGATATGTCACTATTATATACAGCTAGTATTTATCGATCAGTACAGTAAAGTTACAACTCATCATGCGACATGACACAACGTACATTACATGACACGTTAGGACATTGTTATTATATCGTAAGAGCAGCAACATTAGCAGTGGCAAATCTTCTGTTATTAATAATAAATATTAAGTAAACGTTTCAGTAAATAATAATAACACACGTTTCCATATAAAATCCAAATGATCAACGTAAATGAATAATCCCAGTAGAGTTGATGTAATTGCACTGAATATGGCTCGCACTAATTGGATTGTCCCTTCGGAGGCGTCCCACGGTTCCTCATTACGACAATCGAGTTTAGTTCAACTCCTATTCGATATTGGAAAGCAATTTCATCTCGTAGAAGCTCTAACAAGAAAATGATAAAAGATTAACTGTGCCATTGCTAATTGTATAAAGTTATCAGCAACAATCTGATTTGCAATTAAACAAGTTGATAAAGTTTGTTAATGATGTTGTAATTATATTTGTTAACAAATTTACAGACTTCAAATTCAGGCAGTAGGTACTATATTTATTTTATAAAGTCGTGTATGATTTTATGTCTGATATATAGCCTTCATGTCGTTGAAGTTCCATTTCACGGCAACTTTAGCTGGGTGTGTGTCCGCCGGCTCACCTCACGTCCGCCGCCGTCCGTGTTACATTGCTTTTTGATCGGCTCACAATTGAGTTTGAAACTTTAAATCACTTTGAGAAAGAGCTGATCTTGATCCTCGATCTAATTACGGACTGTTGTCTTTCTATCAGCCTTATCGTTTGAGTTTCAATGCAGATGATGTCACACCTCGTTATCTTTTGAAATTGATTTCGAACATCTGCGATGACCTTATCGTTTGAATATTCTGTTCGTTTACTTAACGTTCGTTCAATTATTCCTTTGTTAGATATTCCTTCTCTATTTAAAATGTTCTTCATTAATCGCTAAGCAATCGAAAGAGAACATTAGAAATATATTTTAATTACAATTCAAACTATCCGTGAAGTAGAGCGTTTATTAGGATTATAACTATTGTCAAAAGTGCAAACAGTTGTGTAAAAGTACTAACAAAATTTAGTTTTTGTATTTAAACCAACAAAATTAATCGACCTGTAAGTGACTTGACAATGCATTCACTTGACAAATTAATCAGATGATCTCTTGTGTATTTAGGAACTATGTATATCTGTCATTAGTATCGGCCCGCCCCAGCTTCGCACGGGTGAATGTTTATAGCCTATGTTACTAAGGGATAATGTAGCATTCTAAAGATGAAATAATTATCGAAATCCATTCATTAGTCATTTAGTTTCAACAAAACAAAGATACAAAAATACAAACGTTTCCTTTTTATAATATTAGTATAGATGATGTGCTAATGAATCAATTAATAACACAGGTCCACAAAATTTAGCAAAAGCAACAAAAAGAAATACATTTTATCTGTCAATTCAGAGGATGGTGGGTATTGTTTGATCATTAAAAATATTCTGTTACGTCTATTTTTTGAGATATTTGAGAATAAATATTACAAAAATGGCATTTAAGCCTTTTTGTAAAATAGGTAAATAAACTTTTAATTTATTACAAAAATTAAAAGTTTATTTATTACAAATCCTATTTTGAATTCCTATAAACATTTATGATTATGTTGCTGTAATGGGTCTATGTAAAAATATCAACATTTGAGTGACATAATAAAAACTCCTTAGGTACAGAATTAATAAAAAAATATAGTAACTGATCAGACTGTAGGTATGTTACTATAAATGTCAATCTAGGGGAGCGCTCCCTATACTCGATAGTCGATACTTACTTAAAATTATCATTGTTTTCTTCGTACTTTCCTGCTACGAGTACCTACATATCGATGTATGGGGATCACTGACTATATACTAAAAATGTTTAAAAAATGTACGAAATAATTAATCAAAGACTTTAAAAGATGACAAAAAAAATGATTTCGGAGTTTCTTATAGTATTTCTTCTCCGGGTGTCACAACGTAGGATCTAAGAGAAATACTCGTAGGAAGCTAGGACAGGGTTCGGTAGTCCTCGCAAGGCGAAACTCGCGATGCGTTCTATGCTTCAGACCCGATCCCAGACCGCGTTGGTTGATCTTAATTATATTTATAATAAGCGATTTAATAACATTATTGTTGAAATGTAAATGAATTAATAAACTAAAATAATATATCAACCTAATATATTAGTATATAGAAGTAATACAGACATATTTTGTCCTTGACGTTTGTAGTGATAAAAAAAATGAGCAACTAAATTGCAGAACTTCGATTATCATTTCCGAGGCCCAAACGTACTACGATAAACAGAGTGCGGTTGAAGAGGGTTTGCTTTGGTTCCGCTTTGGAACTCGGATACGTCTACAAATATACCTATCCCCCTCTGTTAACTATTAAATCGACTCTGCCTAGTAACGGTGATAGTAGGCAGAGCTGCAGTTAGTACCTATTTATTCCTCTTTCTATTCTCTGACGAACTATGAATGACTTTGAAAAGATATCCGATTTTTATACACACATTTGTAAAAACGTTACCAACCTGCCAAATTTTTCACTGTTCAGAGTCACCCATTCAGTCTAGTATTAAAGAGTAAAGTTAGATTGGACGATCCCGTTGTGTCGAATGTAAAACGCAATTGGGCTTTGATGCTTTAAACGGAGCCGACCGAAATAGCCCACCGACGTGGCGGAATGAACGCAGCTTGTTACGGGTTGCCAGGCGATTTTGAACCTTACCGCACTAGAGTAGAAGCTTCGTTATTGAAAGAGGTATCGAGTGTAGGGTATCTCGATGCTAATCGGACGGAGCTGTTAGCGATCACCTGCGTTGTATTGAACTGATTAATTGCTATTGGTTCCGGCGGCTCTCGGCGTGCGTATTGTTTTATGTTTGATTTAATTAATGTATGGTGTTAGTTGTGCCTACGTACTGTGTGATCTATAGGACGGGATACACTCAGGTTACCTACTCGATGTATCAAGTTTGACTTTATAAAAGGTTTACGGAAGTACGTATTTTATACAAGAATGGTACAGTTCTACTATGGAAGTTAGCTACGGGAAGGGAGTACCTACGCCATCATAAATTGATATTGCAGCTAAAAAATAATAAATTTATTAATTATTTTCTGTGCTAATAGGAAACCTGATTAATTTCCATATAATTAAGTAATAACTACACAGCAACTAGGCTGCATGTGGTATTCCTAGTAATAGTAATAATATTTACAATTCAACTTTGTTTCTACTTTATAGAAATGTACAATAGAATAATTAAGTGGTAGCTGTATTGTTGATAAGACCTCATTTGTGGGTTTGATACCCATTCTGAACAGATTTTGATGTGAAGCACGGTATGTTATTTTGGTTTATCAATGTGTGTTTGTAAATTCTCACTTAATACAGCTTATTCATTTGAAGTCGAGGGGGAGAATCATCTTAAACAAATCAAGGCAATAAAACACCTTTTTCATAATAAAGAATGATAAGTAAATATATTTTATAAATATTGTTATATATTATAAGAATATACCCTTCTTATCGCCTTTATAATCGGAGTAAGATATTTTGTATTCATACAAATTATCTCAAGATTTATACGAAGCGTAATAAATCTAACAAAAAATAGCAAGCTACTTGCTATTATAAAAATAATTGTAGAAAAAATATGACTTTCCCACAATAATAATCTCTCTATGGCAAATATTTTATTTGCTAGGGGTAAAAAATAGTGGAACCATTGAATATTAATTGAAATTAGATAAATTTCTAGTAATAAAATTAACTCACACAAGAAATAATTAATTATGGCTGGAGCTCTGCTCGCCTTTATGTCCGATGAAGTAGCAAGAGCCTCGTGGCTACTACGTATTTAAAAAGAAAGCATTTAATTTTGATATCAAGTCTTATTGTTATTATTAACGATTCCAAGTTATCTAGATGTTTTGCTAAGCGCTTCACACGAGAAAGTCTCAACCGATTTCATGTATAAGGTATAACTTCATTTAATATAGAAAACATAAAAATGGAATAAATTAATTCACTTTTCAAATGTTATTGAAACATACGAAAATCCTCGCCTTAAGTCTCAGAGGCAGTGGGTTCGATTTCTGCACGAAAACATATTTATACCTAAAAACTATTTATTTCCAGGACTACCTGACTACAAACACACAACAGGCAACGGGAAGCAGTATTGGCTACCAAGTTTGTGTAAGGTATATAATACTGTGGTAGCCAACACGAATATCAAGCGTGGTGACAGTGGTGAAACCCACGAGTGAGATAATAATGATTGGAATAATTTATTGGGCTATGAGATTCATAGGTATATGAACAAAATCTCTTTCGTGCTACAACAATAGTTACTACATTTTGTTACAAGTAAAATAAAAATAGAATATAATACTGTATCTACGCAAACAACTTATTCAACATAATATCCCTAGACTATCATTCAATGATCCCACAACTATATGATCTACCAACTTGTTATTGCGCAAAGTATTTTTCATTTCTGAGAATTCAGTAAACTTATACAAATATTTTTCTAAAACTTCGGCGCTGCACAATATTCTCATTGTATTCAATAAGTTTCCACGTAACCAAAGGACTTACAATATTTAAAGAAATATCAAATGTAGGTAGGTATTACGAATACTTTGTACTCTGTTCCGCCAACAATCTATGAGTATGAAAAACTTCAATATTCTTTGTCACATAAAATACTTGGAAACTTTTCTATTGAAAAAAAAATTAATCGAATATTAGAATCCTTACTTATATTATAAACGCGATAGTTTGTTACCCCTTCACGCAAAAAGTAGAGAACGGATTTCGCTGAAATTCAGCTATACATCACCCTACGTCCCACTAGAGCAGAGTCCAACGCGAGCAAAACCAGTATACTATGTATATATATGTGTATAATATGACAAAAAATATTTTCTCAAATTTGTCATCTCGCTTACATTAGGAACAATATAAAAATGTGCGCTCTGTATATTGTTTACTAAGCATTCGCTCGCTTAGATTTACTATATAAGTACATTGTTAAGTCAAAAGAGTTTTATGTAATTTAAAGTAGGGATAAAGCATACAAGCGAGAGCATTCAACCCGAATAAACCCTCCTTAGAGACGAGCTTAGGTATAGATTGCGGCGACGTGGGCATTCGACCACAGCCACAGTGTAACGAAGATATCTGCCGACTCAATCATAGCTTTACATTCACGCTATGTTTTACAATAAAATGCTAGTCGAGTTTCTCTCACTAATAAATTGACTCAACAATACAGCCCGTTGATGGTGTGCGACTAATATAACCCTTACAAGACATGATATGTATTTTTAAAATGTACAATGAATAATGTGGCTAGGCTTTGGTATTGTGTAAGTTGAAGCTGCTACATACATATCGTACTTACTTAGTAAAGACCAGTACTGCATAATTCGTTGTATTAGACGGATGCCCCCCCCCCCCCCGTTGCTTCCGTGGAACTTCATAATTAATTCAGTAAATAAAGAAGTATAGATTTTTAGATTCAAAACCAAGGTAACAAATAAAATTATTTAGAATAGAATAGAATATTCCTTATTGTACACACATAAGTAAACAGGACAAAGAAAATATAATACACACAGTACAATGGGCGGTCTTATCGCATACAGCAATCTCTTCCAGACAACCTTTGGATGGATAATGGAATTCGTTAGGTAAATGACGTGCGTACATAGTGTGTAATTTAAAAATTAAGATCTAGTACTCTAGTACCAATAATTATAGGTATTGTACTTCTATTTTATTTACTTACGTACAGCGTCAGTTACAAATTGTCAGAATGTCCCTGCAAACTAAACGTGGGAACAATAATGAATGGCATACTGAACCCACTGCTCTGTGACCCAGAGTAACGAAACTAGGTACGTTCCCGGGAGGAACTGACCTCCGGCACGTATACATCAATCATTCTCCACTGGTTAAAGTTACGTTATTTGAGAAAAAGAAACATATTATATAGCTAAGTTCAACAATTTTCGGTCAATCACAAGTGCGTCCGTTAGTGGAGGAGTGCGAGTATTAGTGAAGTCAGATACTTACAACATTCATGAATTAACTATATTTCGAATTTATTAATTTGAATCTATTATTACAAGCACATAGAGTTCAGAATAATAGAAGACTGCATGCAACGGAGATGCGATTGTTGAGAATGTGTGGAATAACAAGAGGAAGTCTGAAAGTAGTGTCAATGACAGAGAAATTGAGAGGAAATCTCTAAGCATCGTATGGGCACGTAATGCGTAGGGATGACATGCATGTAACGAAAATAATGATATGAAGTTGGAAGACGAAGGCCAAAAAAAATATGGATGGATCATGTGAAAGATGACATGTGTAAGAAAGGTGTGAGTATGAAAGAGACGTCTAATAGGTAAATATGGAAGAGGATGACATATTGCGCCGATCCCAAATAATGGGAGCAGGGCAGGTTAATGATGATAAAGTTCAGAATGCCTACGGTGGACGTTATAAGATCACTGTCTGGCTATGGGTTAAAATGAATAAAATTTCATCCAAACGGGATCATAAAATAATAAGACAAAATAGGTCAACCAACGACTTGTCAAACACAAAATATCGATTACGCAATTATGCATTGTTTCCAATTATTGTAACAGCCGTATCCATTACTCATTAATACTAATAAAGTTAAATTGAAACAGAAATAGAACCCTCCATGGAAATAAAAGTAAATTATAGCCGAATTAGTAGTTAAATTAACAATGAAACTCGATTTTGGCCGGAAACCCACTGACGTTAATTTATAAAAGCCAAAGTTTTGTTACTGTGGGCGAAGGGAAATGTACTTATTACAACAATTTTATGATGAATGATTGTGTTTTTTCTTAAAAAGTTGACAGTTAACAAATGTTTACGAGAAATAATAAACAGGCTGCGATGTGAATCATTTTCAATGTAAGTACGTCATTTTGTCAACTTAAAGTGATAGTATACTGATGATGTTGACTGAAAGACAATTATTTTAATAGTTTTGTGATGAACAAAATAGATTTTTATTACTGTTATTAGTTGGTAGCTACGTTGTTTTATAACGAAAGGAGTATGTTGTTATATACATTAGCTCACGCCTGTTTCCCAGCGGGGTAGGCAGAGACAATGGACCTCCACTTGCTACGATCCCTACACACATCTTTCGCTTTATTCACTCTCATAACATTATTCATACCAGCACGTCGATTTAGGGTGAATCTTATTTGACCTTTTGCGAGGATGTCTCCGATTTGGTCAGTGAACGTTCGTCGAGGTCTTCCCTTCCGACTGTGCCACTAACACTTGCCATGTGAAAAGAAAGTTTTGTCAATCTTTCTTAGTCCATTCTTGCTTATATGTTGTTATAACCATCATATTTTGATATTAATTTAAATTAAACCAAATATGAAACGAAAATAAAGATAGTAATTTTCATAACACAAACCGCTAACGACAGCACTCCTAACGAGCAACCTCTTGTTCAGCGGAAAAAAGACTTAACCTCCCCAATTTATTTAAGCCCCAGTACAATATATTCAAAGAAAAATATATTATGATAAATGATTATACTCATTTTTTGCTCCCCATAAAGTTAGTAGCAAATGTCCGCCAGAATTAATGCGCCGTTCAACTTGAACCGTTCGCATAAACGATACATCCTGACAACTTTTGGGATATAAAAGTTCCACTATGTATAGCTACAGTACTGGCTAATGGCGTTTACTATATTATACCACTAAGTTAGGAGATTTGTTTTTGTTTAGAAACAAGGTGTGCCTGTCTGGTATTTTAGATTTTCGGCTGGATAAAACTAGGTGTCAAGTGGATCTAGTTTCTGCTAGCTTTGACCGTGGGAATGTAGGTAATATTGTGTTGTTGCGAAGTTTTACGAGAGCATGAACATCGTGTTGTTGGTGTCGTTGGGCGCTTTATTTTAATAATATTGGCATATGTTGTTATAACTTTGGGTTTGTTCTAAATTTCGATTGAATTGTTAATGTTCTGGGATTTACTTCGCATTTTAAATATGAATTTCTAAAAATAACAGTTTTGATATCTGGAACATAAAATAAAGTGTCAAAGTCATTATTATGCAACTCTAGTTGAGCCCCGCGGTTTTATTTACGTTGGGTAGCTACTCTGCTCCAGTGGGCCGTAGCGTAATAATAGTAACATTTATTGTATAAGGAGTAGTATTACATTAATACCTTCTAGATGGTTTTAACGATTCTTTGTTTTTATAATAAAGTGACTTGCATAATATACAATTTAATAATTTTACATTAAATTAGCAAGAAACAATTTAAATAAAAAATAAACGGAAAAAGGTATTTTTCAAACAAAAATAAATTGCTCAAAATACTTGCCATCATTCAAATAACATAGATACCTCCCACGAAACACTCAAAGGTAAACACATCAAGATAAATTCTAAAACTGTCAACGAAAAACATTTCACGAAACGAAAACACATTCTGAAAATTAAATGTCGCGTGTAAAAACAAACAGTGAGGAGGGACGTCGATCATACTGATTTTGATCAACTCTTCATTTGGTAAATTTCAGTAAACATGTTTGCGAAGCTTAAATGAGTCAACTTCGATGCCAAATTGGAAAAGTCAGCGTCACACATCGAAACAGTCACTGATGAATCTCGAACCGAGTTAATATCGATTTTAATTAACTTCGATGATAAAGCACCAGCGGAACATTGATGGAACATTCCAGAACTTGGACAATCGATTTTCGGCACGTCTTTAAGTTGTGCGGCAAAAAGTTTGGAGCCGGCTTCGATTCCGTTAGACATCTACATGTTCCGAATAGTTGTGTTCGACTGGAGCTGGAGTCCAAGTGTTGATGTATGTATTATATATTACGAGTTTTATTCCGTCAGTGGTGACGTAAATAGACCTAAATTTTGAATGGTTCGTTTTTCGGGGTAGATCGTTTTAATCTTATTAATGTTCATTTTTTTAATATACCATAACAGTCACTTGTTTTTTATTAATCTTCATTGCACATATCCTTTAAATCATCAGGTCGTTAACACCGTTATTTTTTGTCATTGTTAAAAATTAGAAAGACGATTTGCCATCAGTATTATTGACTATTAGAAACGACACATAAGAATTCTAAATAGATATATTTTATACCAAAAACAAAATCCGTCAAGGAGACGGCAATTCGACTTTACATCGCAAAATGCAAGGCACTAGTGCATTGCATTACCATCCAATTAATCTTAGTTGTACGTAATTGTGGTGCTTACACAGATTCGAAGTCATTTTACTGCAATTTTAATACTATTGAAAAAGTATAGATAAATATAGATCGATTTTACTACAAAAAACTTACAATGGTTTACCGATGACTTAAAAAATCACGGAAAATATATAATTTAAAAATACATTTTAAGCTCTAATAAACATCTAATTTCTTTTGATTCCAATAAAAAATAAAATATTAAAAAAAGGACGCTGTGAAAACTGTTAAAAGCGAAGCCTATCGCAGTAAACCCTAGCATTAAGTGACACAATTTTGACGTCACAAATAACAGTCCTTATCCAATCCATTGCTAGAACAGGATCATTAGACGCAACTATCATGCCATTAGTCAGTGGCGCAGTAGCAATAAGCCGGCAGTAAGTCTATCCCATAAGTTAAAGCATCCTTACAGCATCACCTTGTTAGTGCCGCCGTATATCTGGCGAACAATGCTGCGCGCGTAATTTCCGTCACTACTGAGCTTCTCTAGAATGGCATAATACCGATTGTGGTTCAAGAACACTGAGGATTGCTGGAGGATTTAAAAGTTGATGTACTGGAATTAACTATAGACTAATAAATTTTAACTGAGAGATTACTAGAAGATAAGATACGACGAAAATTTTTAACCAAAGATCATCTGTAAGCCTTCCAAGCAATGTCAGTTTTAGTTTCATTAAACACTTTGTTAATTGCGTTTAGTGTATCGTAGTGAGTTTGTTGAACTTTATAAACGCTAAGCTTCAATCAAATCTATTCAGTTTTTTTCGTTAGTTTTCTATGAGTTATCTAAATATTGCAAATGCATATGAATGTTCTGGACCTGGTCACGTGTTTGAGTATTCTACTAACATGCTGATTTATGTCTAGACAAGTCACAGACTGATAGAGAACGTGACATGATATATATTATAATTTTGGTCCCACGGTCCATCTACATGCTGTTCGCATTCTGACACCATTTGAGTGATTATATTCAAATAATGTTCTTATGAGAAAGCGAAATTCTGTCACATGCGACCGATAATCATACATTTTGATTTACGATTTAGCAATAAAAACTATTGAAAACTTTATTGAAACCAATGTATTTTTATTATTAATTGATACGTTACCGGTTCTCTTACGGTTTTTCATGTGGGGTAAAAGAAATTCGAGTAACTCGGCATATTTCCAGAACATTATTTTTCGTTAAAAATCACCATAAATTCAAAAACGACTTTTTTAAATCTATAACATTCGTTGAAATTCCAGTATTAACCAGTAGAAACATGCTAGTGAAAATAATAATAATAAGTGCGTCTTAATTTTTCAGGTTTCACATATTTTTCAAATATTGTTTTTGTTATCTCTGGGCAATGTAGCTTTCAAATTGTGTAAGAATACAGATTCTTATCCGGTTGTTTTGAAGCCTATTACAAAGAAATAGACGGTCAAATATTTCCTATTTCGACGATAGAATGGAAAAATCCAAAAATTTGAATCACTTCATAGTATAAAGCAAAGTTCGCCCCTTTGTATGCTAAGATCTTTAAAATTACGCAACAGATTTTGATGCGATTTTTTTTTATAGATTGAGTGATTCTAGAGGGCGGTTTATATTATTATGTATGATACATCAGCATTGCACCCGTGCGAAGCCGGGGCGGGTCGCTAGTATGATATGTTAGATTGATAGCCCTACAGTAAGGGCTATCAATCTAATTAATAATTTTTTATTAAATTATCCGCATGTTGATGTATTCTTTGATGCATATAATGTCATTAATAAATATGCACAACTTTATTTAAACGACCCAAAAAATCTGCCTTTAATTCTGTGACACCTAAAATTTACGCATTTTGTTATATTTAAAATAATTTTGTTAACTATGTATCTTTTCTAAATAATTTGTAAATGTTAATTTAAGGTTTAATATTGTGTTTAGCTCTTAACTAGATATAAGCGATTTGGTGTAAACTGTAAGCTTATATTTATGAATAAATGAATTATGAACATGTAATACTATAAATACTAGCTGTAGTCTTTGGCTTTGTCCATGAAAATATTATCATGGACAAAGCCTATATTATAGTTTTGAGTGCTGCGGCGCCAAGGAATTTATTATATTTTCATTTATTGATAGACATGATACTCACCAACAACAGTAAGATTATATCTGAAGCTGGTGGTCTGCGTGTTCCTGAAGTCCACCCTACAGCGGTAGACTCCCTCGTCCCTCCTCTTCACGTCTCTGACCAGGAGGGCCGCGGGGGGAGGGGAGGTGGAGAAGTGCGCGCGGGGGCCGAACACCTCGGGCGCCGACCAGTGCCGGGCCTCCGAGAGGTGCTTGCCGCGGACGTCGAAGCTGCGGACAAACAAATAAAAACTACAAATATGCACGACTTTATTTATTTCTGCAGAATCTACTGCAGAACATGGACTTCATTGCAAGGGGTTTTGTCGTAGTCACCACGCTTGGCAGGCGGTTGGTGAACGTAGTATTATGTATGTACGCTAAACCTTGTTGCCCTTTCCCTGGTAATAGATTGTCATTGATGACGTTGAGAGAAACGTGACGAACAGTTTTCCGCAAATAAGGTATGACCTACAGATAATAACAATACAGTAGAAGAGCTAAGTGTGCGGCGCGTGTGTCACTATATTACGTCTAGTTTTGCTAAACTTTACAAATATTAACAACAGTGTGCTGCAGTGATTTATGCATGACAGTTACTCATGTGTTAACTACTTCAAATTCTTTAATCAAAAATCAAAGCAGAATCTATAATCGTACAAAAAATATCATACACGGTGTCACGTCATGTATTCGTACCACCGGAAAGTTGTTTTTTATTTAATTTGAGTTAATTTTACAAAACTACAGTTAACATAGTAATGTAGGCGTATTGTGGTTAGCGCGTGGGCGACGTGTGAGCACCACGGTAAATACTCCGATGTGTGATAACCTATATGATATTCACACCGTTTGTTTTAATATTAAGTCATGTACTGGCTTTGTAAAAGTATCTGGATGAAATAATTTAGATTTCAAAACAACTCTGTAACATTTACTTTTTTACAAAATTGCTCCAAGAAAACAATATAAGTGACACATGTAAACGCTGCTGTCCGTACCCTGATATATCATTGTCATAGATGATGTTATAACCATCAAGACCAACGGCTTTGCGTGCTTTCCGAGGCACGTAAGGTCCCTCAACCTACCTGGCCCATCTTTAATTTTACAAGAAGATACTTATTTAAAGCGAGACATAGGTGCCGCTACTCCATGGAGGTTCTAGTATATGAGTAACCGTATGTAGTAAACATTGCATTAAATGATTGAATGAAAACGTCCCAGGACTCAATCACACGTGTACCAGAACAATACTACTCCTCAATCGTCTGAAAAACCGTCGATGCGGGTTGTCAACTGGCGAGCACAATGGCCATCAATAAAGTTACGACGCGACGCGTCGACGTCGCGGTATCTCGACAGACGTGTTCGATAGCGCGTGATATATCGCAAGGCGCTGAAAGTCCCATGTAGGCCAGTGTGACAGCCACAGGGGTTTTGTAATATTGATGCTGTGGTAAGGAACAGGAAAGAAATATTGAACAAAGTCGCGATAGTCGATTAATAGTCATGGGAATAGGCGTAAGTAAAATAAGTGTCGTGTTTATGTAACCACTAACGATTCTGAAACATTTTTATTGCATTAGTCGATACCTGAACTAAATATGAAAACAACATTTAAAATATACAATTTTCCATTGAAATTTGAACATATTTTTGTATTTAAATGTAAATGGTTTTTGATTTGGGTTAAAAAGTAATCATTAGCTTAAACAAATATTACTTTTCGGTTCATTCAAATGTGTCAGATTCAAAGTTTAATTTTAGTACGCAAAAATCAACGGGTTGGCAAAAAATCCTGTGCTATTATGAACGGAAAAAATAAATTTGGATTTCCCGACAGGTGGTAAAAAGTATGAGCTGAATTTTAATTACAGATCGCTGTATGCGAAAGCTAAAATTAAAATATAATATTTGCAATCATTGGAAAAAAATCGTGCTACAAAAATGATACCGTTTTAACATAGATGTTCTCAAATTCTATTTTGAACGTGTAAACGTACCTTTTATACTAGCTGTTGTTCGCGACTTCATCTACGGAAAATTCGACGTCTTTATACAAACTTTGTATTTTTTAAATACATAATAACTATTTGAACACCAAATTTCAATGTTATCATGCGGTGTCGAATAGATTTTAATGAAACTTTCTACAATTATAGAAAATACTCTATAGTTCGATCTTACATACATTTTATCCCGTAATTAAGCATTATATCGTATCGTGCCGTGTGGTTTCCGGCTTAGAATAGACCACCCCATGTCCTCCCATGGGTGTCGTAAAAGGCGACTAAGGGACTGATGGATGGACAGCAGCATCTATTAGTTCAAGGTTTTCATCTTACTGCGATCACCAATCCGTCTGCCAAGCGTGGTGATTATGGCAATATCCCTCAACGATCCTGGCTTGCCAAGGTCTGTTAAGAGGAGGCCCATGTTCAGCAGTGCACGTGAACGGGCTGATGATGATGATGATGATGAAGCATTATATAATTTTACTCACACCAGTTGAATTATATGTGTAATGGATGATAATGGTTTTTTTCAATATAGGCTTACGTTTGACGATAATCTCGATTGATGGAAGGCGAATATAAGTCCTAAGATGATACACGCGTGCCTAGAAAGTGTCTGGATATTTTAAGAAAAGATTCTTGGTCGCATAGTGTTAATGTGAACTTATGATCGCTCATAATTTCGTTGTTTTGTTTACATGTTTTTAAACATATTTTTTTGTAAATAAATAATTATTTACTAGATAAGGTAGGACCATCAATCTTTAAAATGTCTTCTCGACTCCCGAAAAAAAATATTAATTGACTAGCCCATCAAAATGCAAGTGAATGATTCAATTCACCCGCAGAAACATTAGGTGAAAGATTAGGTGAGTGAGTGAGCTATTTAGAAGATGGGAGTTATTTGGGATTGAAAGATTTAAAAGAGTGATTTAAATCTTCTTCTCAAAAAGATTTATAAATCTCTGTTCCTTTAAAATATTTATTTTGCGCATGTCTATTAAGAAACTTTACACATGTTTCATTTCTTACAGACCTTATGTTTATTTCACATTCATTTGCTGTTTAAAGAAAGTACTTAGTCTCAATTTATAAAAGTCTTCACTTTATTTTATTTGTCAACGAGAATAGAACCGTTGCAAAACTATCCACTCGTATTACGAACAGTACCTACCGCGTTCCATTTCACGTAAACCGAAGTGGGAGAAAAAGAAACAAAGTTGAAGTGAATATGAACCGGTCATGTGTACAACAACTATATGTACAAATTGAACTCAATGTTGATAGACCTATGAATATAAACTACGTATGTTTATAAATATTTGTTATGGATTATTTGCTTTAAGTCATATTACGCAAATGAGCCATAGATTATGGTTCAATTAGGGCATAGCAAAACTACTTGCATTGATCCATTAATTAGTATATTTAGTACTAGCTGTCTTGTGTGGTTTATTAACAGCCTAAATCCGGTTACCGTGGGAATCTCGTATTAAAAAATGCCCTATGATATAAGTATCATGTCACCAAGGATTTTTTTTTTGGTAAAAAGCATTTTTAAAATCGCTTCATTAGATCCAGAGCTTACCACCAACCATACAAACTCAAAAACGTTACATCTCAAATTTTTTTACGAAATATGGGCTTACTTTCGACCACAATCTCGCTTGTTGGAAGGCGAAGATAAGGCCTAAGATGATACACGCTTGCCTAGAAAGTGTTTGTTCACTTTAGTTTTCAAGATGTCCAGATTTAACGTTCCGGAAAAACTGAGCCCGGCAGAGAATTCCACTCCTTAGCGGTCCGCATTATGAAAGAAGAAGCAAATCGCTTCGTGCGTATTGAAGGAATGTCTACAACAAATCGGTGAAACCGCTCGCCGCGGCTGGTCGTCCGGTGATGGAAGGGTGAAGGGGGTATAAGGTTATGCAGAACCTCCGCACACTTTCCGAAATGTAGCTCTAATATATTAATTCCCACGCGCGGTTTCACCCGCGTAACTCCCGTTCCCGTGGAAATTCATAATTAAATATAGCCTATGTTATCCGGGAATAGTGCAGCGTTCCAACGGCATTTTTTTTTTCAAATCGATCCAGTAATTTCTGATCCTATTCAATACAAACAAACAAACAATCAAATGATTCCTCTTTATAATATAAGTATAGATTAGTAGATACATATCATACAAAATTATTGTAATTGAATATTATAGTAGAAGATCCCCACAAGAGTGTAAACGAAGTTTAGATGTGAGAGCGTAGCTAATATCAAACCACTACGTCAGCCCATAAGATACATTTACAGAGCGAACTTACAATAAAACATCATAACATTCTATTCTAACTAATCCCTATAAAAATACACACAGTATAATTGCATATCTGCGTTTGAAATGGGCACAACGAATATATCTGGCACAATTATCATCTATCATGGCACAGGAGCGCGGCAGGCGATGCGGTTTGCGGCGCGGCGACCACGACTGCCGCTGACAAAAATGCTCCCCACATTTTTCCATTGCACAAAAACAAATAATAGCCGCGGCTCGGTTCATCCGTATTGATAGGCTTGGTTCACGGTGTTTGGAGACGGATCGGATTTGCCGGAGGAATGACAACTTTATGAACAGTAGAATGGATTTTATATCGGTACTTAAGGGATCTGTGGAACTAGAGTTTTCTTTGATTTCTGCTAACGAGAGCATATCGGAACTGTAAGCTATTTAACTCAGGGCAACGTTGCTACTCATTCCCTAGGATACGATTGTCCAATGGTTAATCTTAACGTGTGTGTGAAATGTTACGAAATGATTTCACACAAAGCTTTATTGTCGGCTGTGGCAATCGAATCCACGGCTTACATAAGAATACCGATATTCTACGGAGGTGTCAATATTATACCTCCTAACACATTTCCGATTAATCATTCCAATACAAGGAACTGAGATGGGTGTAGGTGTACATAGTTAAGGGTAAATCTAATTTCAGATCAATAACCTGTCTGTTCCGTCTGTGGTGATCCTATATATATCAATTGATTATTAAAAAATATGGAATATGAAAGGAATCACAACGTAACAAACAATCTTGTGTTAATTGTTTGTTTTTCAAAACAAATTTGTTTGGAATAATGCTCTGCATGGTAGGTATTGCATCACCAAGTTCACCAAATCTAGTAGCCCGATCTACCAAATGTAGGATGAACCGTTTTATTGGCTCGGCCTGCGTCCAGATTAAACGGCATTGCATTTGCTGTGGATTTTTAAACGATTTGTTGGTTAGTACTAGCCGAGTGGTATTGTGTTCTCTGTTTTGTACACTAATCGCTTTTTTGTGAGTGTCTGCGAATTCTCTGGGCCATTTATCTTCCCATCTTCGTTGTAGGTCGAGATGTAATTTTATTTCAGCACCTGATTTCAAAATGTTAAGTAAACCGTTTACGTTTTGGTGTTAGCTGATTTGTTATCATCCATACATAGCTAGACTAACAGACTTTTATTTCTCCTTCAATTTTACCGAAATCACTGTGGTATTTGCTTGAAAATAAAAGCATTAATTCTTTTATTTTCTTCGGTAAATAATGACATTTGAAATGACATTAATTAAGAGCAGTTTCACTTTACTTTCCAGATTCAACAAGAGTAATTACCGTCATATATTTTAATAGTATACATGTTTAAGTTTTATTCTACGAGTATCATGGAATATAACTTAACGGCAAAAAATTACATAATTATATTTGTCACGGAAATTTTAAACGTTAATAACTTGTAATTAAATCTAGTTTCTGCTGATAATAGCAATGTACTATGACAAATAATATGTCGTTACACGAAAAAAAAGGAAAACATTGATAAGAAAAACATATTATAAACAAGATGCGCCTTACGGTTTTACCCGCGTCACTTTGCTGCATTGGGTCGGAGCGTAATATTTTGTAGCCTATATGATAATCTAGGTTATAACCTGTCCGCGTGCAAACTTTCAACCAAATCCATTCAGTAGTTATTGCGTGAAAGATTAACAAACATCCATCCATCCATACTTACACATTTTCACGTTTATAATATTAATAGAATGGTTATAAATACCTACATAACGTTATGGATATACAAGCATAAATCATTTACATGAGTCAGTAATTTTTAACTAAAAAAATGTTCAAATATTTTTGTAACAATAATACCTAGTTTGATATTCTAATGTAGCTAAACTTGTTAATATTTCATGCTCGTACTAAAATATATTTTAATGAAGGGTAAATAGGAATCAAAATCGTGAATTTAAAGTAGTTCATTGTTAATATTGCAATATCTACCCTATTTGCAGTAGAATAAGATAGGAAATTGTTTGGAGATGACTATATTTGGGTTTATTTTACATTATGTTGGGTCCAGTGGGCGCATTATGTTGCGAACATTAGAATAAACAAGGCCAGTATTAAGTGTCGGGAGCCGCCATTAATCATACCAAACCTCACATGCTCCATGATTTTAATGTGTAATCGGTTACGTGGAAAATTCAAAAGGAAACGAAAAAAAAATGTAAAACGTTAAAAGGGTTTTAGGTAACTGAAAGCGTTTATATTAAACGGACTCATATATACTTGACAACCTCCGTAGCGTAGCGGTATTTAGCTCGCTTTAAATCTCGGAGGTCGTGGGTTCAATCCCCTCGCCGGACAGAAAATCTTTGTGTAAATTCTAATATTTATTTCCGGGTCTGGTTGGTTGAGGGACTAACCTCCGTGCCTCCGAAAGCACGTTAAGCCGTTGCCGCGTTGGTCCCGATTGTTATAACATCATCTATGTATAAAAATCGTATATCAAGGAACGGGCAGCAAAGTTTCCTTGTATGGTACAACATAATACTGCGGTCACCAACCTGCCTGCCAAGCGTGGTGACTATGGCAACTACCCTCTCTCGGGAGGAGGCCCATGTTCAGCAGTGGACGTTATACGGGCTGATGATGATGATGATGACTAATCTCAGGAACTACTGGTCCCATTTGAAATGTCTTACAGTGTTAGATAGCTTTTTTATCGAGGAAGGCTCCAGGCTATAATTTTATACTAATATATAAAGCTGAGGAGTTAGTTTGTGTGTTTGCTTGAAGGCGCTATTGAAATACAGAAATTTATTCAGAACTTAGGTATTTACATACGTATTTACACAATTATTCTTATTCTATGAATTAAACTATATTTTATACTTTACTTACAGGTAGCAAATTGTAGGATTACAGACAAAGTAGTCCGTCCGTCGGTTTGTCATTAATTCCTCTAGTCATAATAAGTTTAAGTTCACATTAATAATTATTGGCTTATGTTTAACTTACCATCAGATATAGTAAAAATGATCACCAAAATTAAACCCGCATTTTAATGTAAAATTGTAACTAAAGTTTTAACATTTCGCTATCGTATCTAAGCAAAATGACTCCAAATAAATCATTGTTAACCCAAAAGTAGTAAATGATCACCAAAAGTACCTAAATGTTTTACTAATTTACTGTTCGGTTCTGGCACTCGCCGGCCGCTGCCGCGGCACCGCTCGCTTCGCTCGCTCGGCTCGTGCGTTGTATGGCCGCAGCTCTAACCTAACCTAACCGATTGTCATTTTTCATTGATTTTATTAAGGTAGAAATAGCGCAATAATTTGCTCGCTAAGATTTGGTGATCATTAACTAAATTTGGTGTTCGAATACAATTTGAAGTGCAGTCGTGACTAAAATAGCTAGTACTATTATAATTTTAGACTTTATTTTTCTGGTGTCAAGTATATACTTTTGGTGGTCATTAGATTTTATCCCATAATTATTATAGGTTTTATTGGATCAGTAAAGAAAAGTTTGGTAAAACCATACAATTAAGTGACACACACTTGGTGGCACCCTTAAAGGGTTCGCCTAAACTCAGGAACCGCGCGCGAAAAACTAGTTTTATATACAAATGCAATATAAAGTACCTACTACTAGTTTTTAAATTATATCTTTATTTTAGCCTTCTACAATTTGAGAACTTAATATGAGTTCCTACCTATTATTTATGTCTTATGTATTGTCCTTATTTTTTTTTTTTTTTTTTTTTTGTTGTCCGGGGGGAAATGCATTGACGCATTCCCACCGCCTCTGCAGCGTATTCGCGCGCTGGCGGCGGGATATGTGGGACTCGCCCTCTCCATAGCGTGGTATGCTTAACTCATACCACGAGGAGAGGACCCTACGCCACTAAAACCTCCCGGACACTCCTTCGATCCGCCGTTGGCGGGGGCCGGGTACGCATGAGCAATCCGGCCCCCCGACGGCACCCGCCGCCAATATGGTACCGCAGGATCTCCAGGGCCACACTTGCAGTGGCCCATTTGCCCAATTATAGGGACGCCCGGAGTGTAGAGGCGTCCCTACTCCTCATGGGTCAGCCTCGAAGGGAGCGGGGCCCATGTTCCCCACTCCCCAAGGCCGAGCCTAGGGCGGTAGGCGGCGGGTTTCGGCCCGCCGCCGACGGCCAACACGCCGTCTGCGAAGCGGGTGGGCAGAGGGATCTACTTCCCTCTCCCGCTCCGCGGCCTCCTTCTGTGACATAACTTGTCTACAGAAGGAGGCAACCGCCTCCCACGACCTCTCGCTTTGGACCATCTTCGAAATGATGGTCGGCAGCGAGAGGTCGTCTCCCACCACGCCAACGAGCTCCTCCCGCTCGTTGGCCCACGCCGGACACTCCACCACCGTGTGCTGCGCCGTATCGTCGGCACAGTCACAGTGGTGACAGCGAGTGTCCGGCTCTCTCTGCGCCACGTTGCACAGGTAGTGGCCGAAGCAGCCATGGCCTGTTACTACCTGTGCAACGTGGTAGGTGACGTCGCCGTGACGGCGACCGGCCCACTTTTTTACATGGGGCCGAATCGCCTCCACCGTACGCAATCCGCTCCGCGGCGCGGCCTCTAGCCGCTCCTGCCATTTCCGGAGGGTTTGGCGACGGATCTCAGTCCGCCACCGTGCAACACCCTCCGGGAAGGGGTCGCGGCCAGAACGCGCCCCCTCACACCTCCATCGGTACGCGGCGGCCAAAACCTCCGCCTCCAGGTCCCACGGAGGGGACCCCGCAAGGAGGCAGGCCGCGTCAAACGTGACCGTGCGGTAGGCGCGGGACGCCCTGATGGCCATCACCCGCTGCGGACGTCGCAGCAGGGCTATGTTTCGCCTCTTCAGGGCGTCGACCCAAATGGGGGCGCCGTAGAGTGCCATGGAGCGGATCACACCGGCGTACAGCTTGCGGCAGGTGCTCCCGGGTCTGCCGAGATTCGGCAAAAGCCGGCCAAGAGCACCCGCCGCCGCAACCAGCTTTGGGGCCAGCCGCTGGAAGTGGGCCCCGAAGTTCCATCTGCTGTCGAGGACTATGCCTAGATATCGCATACTGTCCCCGACAGCAATGGATTCGCCACCCACTATGAGGTGGGCGCCTACAGGTGGCGCTCGCCGAGGCCCATGAAAACAAAGGGCCTCGGTTTTACCGAGCGCCACCTGCAGGCCCAAACGGCGTATACGGGCGACCATCTGTGCCACGGCTGCTGTGGCCAAGATGGTCGCACGCCGATGATCGGGCGCGCGGGCGGTCACCAGTGTGTCGTCAGCGTACGCTATCACGCTGACCCCCCGGAGACCGCGCATCCGCAGCGCCCAATCAAACCCGATGTTCCACAGGAGCGGCCCCAATACCGACCCCTGCGGAACACCGCGCGAGACCGCCCTCCGGCCAGTCTCGCCGCCGGACGTCGGGTACACTACCTCCCTGCTTTGGAGGTAGTGGCCCACCAGTGCCCGGAGGTACCTGGGCACCCCATGGTGCCTGAGGCCCTCCTCAATGCACGCCCAGGGGAGGGTGTTGAATACGTTGCGGATGTCCAACGACACCGCTAACAACACCTCTCCTCGGCTGGTCGCCTCCTGCGAAAGTTCCCGCACCCTCGCGATCGCGTCTATGGTTGACCGACCCTGGCGGAACCCGTATTGGTCCGCGTACAGGTCGGGACCAACCTCACCAAGATGTGTGGTGAGGCGAGACGCGATCACCCTCTCCTTATGTATTGTCCTACTCACCAAAATCCTGTTTTCAAATAAGGGATACCATTTTATAAAAAATAAACATTTGGTCTACCTTATCTCGTTACGAATATATGAATACGTATAATATACAATATACATCATTAATAGTTAATGGCATTGAAAGAAGAACTTTTGGTACGCCGTTATTTTACCTATGCGTTGATTAGTTAAATCTTAACAATGCGACAGATGTTGTACTTTTTTTTTTAATTTCATGTAATCTACTATTTTGTAATAACAATTTGACTTCTACACAAAGACCAGATTTTCCTACTATATAACATTTCAAAGGTTCGTCGTTACTTACCTAATACGCCTGAGTAATACCTGAGTGAAGCGGAAGGTAGCCGCCGCTCTTTATTTATGCGTTGAAATTTAATATTTTTACGAAACAACGTGCCTGTAATTATTTTAGTATTCAAATGGTCGGACATATTTTTAAATTGTGTTGATAATTAATGTGGATTATAAAACGTAAACGTGTTACGAATTATTTTGTTCGTAACAGTAATTTCATTTTAGTAGGTATGCTTTATTGTAGCCCTTACTTCTTTCATGGTGCAGGTTCGACTCCTATGGTAAGAATCGTGAAAATCGTGTCTAGTGCTATCCTATCTAATATTATAAATGTGAATGATTTAAAGAATTAATAATTATCGCTATAGCCAATCTATACTAATATTATAGAGGTAAATTTGGTGACAACCTCCGTAGTGTAGCGGTATTTGGCTCGCTTAAAATCTCGGAGGTCGTGGGTTCGATCCCCACGCCGGACAAGAAATGTTTGTGTAAATTCTAAGATTTCTTTCCGGGTATGGTTGGTTGAGGGACTACCCCGTGCCTCGGAAAGCACGTCAAGCCGTTGGTCCCGATTGTTACAATATCATCTATACTGTATATCAAGGAACGGGCAGCAGTTTGCTTGTGTGGTGCAACATAATACTGCGGTCACCAACCCACCTGCCAAGCGTGGTGACTATGGCAAATACCCTCCCGGAGGAGGCCCATGTTTAGCAGTGGACGTAATACGGGCTGATGATGATGATGAAAGTTGGTGAATTGTTTGTGACTTTGTAATCTCAGAATCTTCTGAAATTCTTTTACCGATAGAAATCTACATTATTTGTGATTGTCATAGGCTATATTTTAAGCCAAGGTTTCCCATAGAACAGGATCTATGTGAATAAAACCGCGCGGGACAGCTACTGCTTAATAATATTGCCTATAATAATTTAATTCCACATGCAGTTGTCGAAAAAAGAAACTAGCTACATTTTTAAACAACGAAGAATTTTTAAAGCGGCCGTAGCCCAATGGCTAGGGCGTCGGACTTTTGATCTTGAGGTCGCCGGTTCGAACCCCACCCATTGCATTACCGACGTGAACCCACTCGTAACACAAGCATTTAGCTTAGTAGGAGGGGTTAACAAGAATACAAGTAGACTGCAAAAGTCTGCTAGTAATCATTTAAAAAAAAAAAACACTTTACGGGCAAAGCCACGGGCTAAGTCTAGTAAGTCTACAGATATGAAAGTGAGTCTAACTTCGGTTACAAGTGCAACTGAGTATTATCGCAGCACTCCTCAGCCGCTGAAGACATTATTATTCTGGGAATCACCAGAGAGGAAATAAGCCGATTTCTTACTAAACCTAAATGAATTCACTGCGGACGGAACAAGTTTTAATTGTTCTGAAGCTGATTTAAATGTTTAATTGTTTTAATATTTCCCTTTTGGGGTTCCACTGTCGATATTAGAACCGTATGCAGATAAAATTGTTACATTTTTAGAATGTGCTGCGGAACGTTGAGGTTTTTTAATATTTCTGACCAGAAAGCCTCGACAAAATACCACTACAGCAGAGTCATGGCTAGCAAAAAATCGCTAACATCAATGAATGTGTAGATACATTTGTCACGAGATTAAGTGGGCACGGGAAAAAATGATGGGCATTAATTGGTTGATTCTTCTTCGAAACGAGTGATTTGATCGTTCGATTTCGGTTTCGTAAATCTTATGCCATCAAAAACATACTTGTAAAAAAACGATCTATGTAATACCAAGTCGGTTAATTTATTCAGTCCCTACTTAAGGGACCTTCTATCTTAAGCTATTACGTAATTATCTCACCTTACAGAATCTTATTTTGACCTTATCAAAGTTCAAAACTTTTATGTTTTAAATAATAGATTAACTTGGCCATCGGATATAATTAGAATGTATCTCACAAGTGTTTATTGCGATGGCCAAGTCAATCTAATATTCATAACATAAAAGTTTTGAATTTTGATAAGATCATTTTAAGAGTCTGTTAGGTGAGATAGTTACGTAATAGCTAAGACAGAAGGTCCCTTAAGTAGGGACTGAATAAATTAACCGACTTGGTATTACATAGATCTCACAACTTTTAACGGTAAAAGAACTTCGTTACGAGACTTGGGTTTTTTTACAAGTATGTTTTTGATGGCATCTCATTTCTTTTTGTAGATACCTTTTTTCCTTTGCTTTACAATTTACATAATTTTTTTGAATACCTACAACGGATTTAGGCTGTATCTCAAGAACCGCGATAGCTAAACAGTTGACATTTTCACAAATTATGTATTTCTGTTGCTATATTAACAAACTAAACATAAATTAAATAATTAAGGGGGGCTCCAATACAACAAACTTTTTTGCGGCCTTTTTTGCTCGATATCTATAACGGCAATAGGTAGGCACTTGAAAATGGTACGGAAACCTTAGTGCGCGAGTCCAACTCGCACTTGGCCGGTTTTAGTCTATTGTATGCACAAATGGAGGATTCCTGCGCTTTAATCGTTCCAAAGTAGACTTAAATTAAATGTAAACCGTCCAGACTCGTAACTCGGTGCCTTTATTTACAAAATAACTTAACTTACGAATATATGAATACCCATGTACCTAGCTGGCATGGCAATACTCACCATACGTAACAAGAGCAGCTGCGTCGTGTACTTTTTTATGGTTTATTGATATTCGTCGCACTCGTCAAACGTCATTTAAAATTAATCCTTATTTAAAATTGTCATCTCTCATTCATTATAAATATTGTCAATGTACCTAATCGAAAACTACAACATCAAGCTTATCAGAGGATTAACATGAACTTATGTATGGCACTCACGGCCTCACTGTCAAAGGTTTTTAAATAAAGAAATTACTAAACTGTTTTTAATGGATCTTTGGCACATGTCCGATTTTGGCTTTTTTTGAGACAGCTCCCGCACTAGGGAAATTATTATCTATGTCGCGGGTCAAAGTAACTTTTCCACAGAGACAAAGTCGCGGCCACAAGCTAATATGTACATAAGTAAATTTAAAGCTACCTAGTTAACATCAAACTGTGTAAAAAATATGTGATAAAATGAATATGCAAATACAGTTTGTGTCAGATAAATAAAACGTGGTGTGTGTGTATACCTGCGATATCGCAGTAAGACTTGTTAATTACTTGAAAGAAAGTGACCGTCTTTCTGTGACGAACGGGAAGCGTGGAAGCCGTAGTGTTTGTCCGGGGGGAATGCAAGAATTTTACGCATCTCCTCCGACACTGCGGCGTTCCCGCACGAGCGGTGGGGTATGTGGGACTCGCCCTCTCCATAGCAGTGGAATGCAAATCATACCTTGAGAGAAAAACACTTAAACCCCCGGTTACTCCTCTGACCACAATTGGTGAGGGGCCCAGGAACTGTTGCCTATCTGGGATACCCTATGGCAGCGTCCGCGACTCAAATGGTGTTGCGGGCTCTCCTGGGTCCAAATAACTAGTTTCAGGGATGCCAGAGTACACGGGGTCCCTACTTCTCAAGGGGCCGCGGCCTGTTAGTATACTATCGTTCATAGCACAGTTGCTTTTACATTCCATTGAGTTTTTTTTTTTTTCCTTCGATTTTTTTTTTATTTGTTAAATTAGTCCCTGTGTTGCGAAGGTCGCACCGCTCGAAAGATTAACGGAAACAAAGCACCCCCTGACTCAATACAACTGTTTTAATTTCAGACGAATAATTGTCCCGGGTGGGAATCGAATGCAGAAAACCAGGTCTCTGGAGCAACTCACGTAACCACTTAGCCACCACCTTTCAACATAATCGCATCTAGGTCCCTATCTACACCTATTCTTCCATTAAATCATACATATTCATTTACAATGATTCACTGACTGCAAATGTAACTTTGTAATCCTATACATTTATAAGAAATAACAAAGTTATTAATGCAGTTGATGGAATTTGGAATTTTCCCATGAGTTTTACACTAAACTCTACTAGTACTCAAAATTTGAAGCTTCTACGTCTGCTAGAAGTGCCTAAACATTTTGATGATCGGTCAATCACGTGTGAGCGAGTGACAAAATTACCGAAATTACCGAACTTTGAGTAGTTATAATTATTAAAGTACTGGTTCAAATTGAATGAAATTTGAAATATGCTGTAGATTTACAAAGCCTGCTTAGGTTCTGAAATTTCAGGCTCCTATCTTCATCCACAACGAAGTTATAGAGGGTCGAAAATCGGCTGAGTTGCTTCGAGAAAAGATAGGTACGGCCGTGCACGTTTTTTTTTTTTTTTTTTTTTCTTACTCGACTTGGGGGGGGCACTGCCGTGCCCCCAGATAGATCGCAAAGCGTAAATTATCCCTGTCTATCTGATGAACATACAGAACTCACACACCTTAATCCTTCCAGCCTTAACCGTGTGAGTTACAACATTAATCAATAATGTTATTTGGTTTTCTTTCTGATTCATTTGAATAATCCTACACTGGACATACCACTAGATACACACATCCAATTAATTTTTAAGTTGGTATTATCTAAGTTTATTTCAGTTTAAGTATTTCTATTATTACTAGCGACAGTTACAGCTGGGTGTTAGATTGGCGGCGAACAGTGGGCGGGAAATAGAGACTCCCTCTCATGGAAACATTGAAAAAATATTTTTAAAGTTTTACACAATATAAAACATTAGATAATTGAAAAAAAATAGTTTAAAATGGAAACTGCTTTACTCATAACTTCTTTGTCTTGCATTGTAAAGCCAAAAGCCATTGTTAAGGGGCACGATAAATGATATACCCATATGACAATAATACATTGAGTAGTTTGATTGTCATTATGTGACTAACATCGACATTGTTATGCCTGCATTTTTATAACAAAACTCAATTTTAATGAAAGAAACCTGTATATTAATTTACAGCCTTTATAATAAAACTACATATGTAGAACAGCCTATTTTAAAATTTCTGATTATGTTATATATATATATGACAAAACGGCTTGGAAGTGACTTACTTTAATGAAATACTGCTCAACTTATTGTATTATCTTGTAATTATATCCAACCATACAAAAAAAAAGAAGATTCCTCTGAGTTTCTTGCAAGTTGTTTTCAGAGTTGCCGAATCCAGAACTGGTGGTAGAAACAAAACGCATCATAACAGCATTATTTAAACATTTAGTCTATGTAAATAAATATATATTAACTATAAATATAAGTAGGGTGAAGCTAACTTCTCTCTCTCTCTCAACTAGTTACCTAAAATCATAAATAGCTAAAGTCGTAATTCGCAAAAGCAACACTAACTAATAAGATCGGAGTCGAGAGAAGCTGCGATGCATTTTAATGACACAAATTACTGCGGAGGAAGCTCACAGGGAATGCTATTCAATATACTTGTGATCTAATAGTTTATCACTCGTGCGACTGTTGTTCAGAGATAAACAATACAGGAAGTTTAATGTTATTCAATATGAAACTTAATAACATTATTTTTTGACCAAAAATATCACTTAAAAAGAACCTAAAATGTACTACATAAATGTATTTACTATTATAAAGCGGAAATAATAATAATAATTTAATAATAATAATAATAATTTATTTATTTTCTCGCCACAATACACATTGAGTACATATTTTTAGGGAACAGTTGGATACAGTAAGTATATTGCGGGAGACTGGTGCCTAAACTAGGCTTGGGGCCTGTATTTCAGGACACCAGGTCTCCACCCTTTAGGTTACATAATATTCCAAATCAGACAGTGGTCGCGATTCAGTTAACAATGTTAAAATGATTCTAAATCTATATAGTGTTAGTATGGTTAGTATTGTGTGGAGATGAAGGAAAGTGTAGAGTGTGGTTTTGTGAAGTGAGTGAGGATGTAGAAGTTTTCGTTGCCTGGACATATAAATAAATAATATTGATGTGAAAAGTGAATTTAATAATTAATTTATTTTAGTGATCTATACCGAGACAGCTAGGATTTTTTCAGTTTCAAGGTAGTTTAAGTCCTGGATCCAGCTAGTTAATTTCATTTTACATTTAATCTTGTTAAGGTCGTAAATAGGAAGAATCCTGTTAATTTTATTATAGAGATAATGACCGAGGTGGCAGAAGAATCGCTGAGAGAACTTGGTCGAAAGCCGGTTGGGATAACTGTCCACGGGGTTGAATCTGCGTTTACCACGTGAAAGGGAGGGGGAATATGTTAAGATGCTATGCTGTTTCATAATTGTTTGTTGTATGAACAGTTGGCGCACTGTCAGGACTTTCGCTTCTTTATATAGGAGGTTGGTAGGGTATCTAAAAGGGAGGTACTGTGAGACCTTTAGGATGGCTCTCTGCGCTCTTTCCAATTCAAGAATAGTATATTTTGGGGCACCACCCCAGGAGGTGATACAGTAAGTCAACAAAGATTGAACGAGGGCAAAATACACTGATCTCTTCACCTTGTCCTCAGCCACCCGTCTAAGGGTCTTGAAGACATATATTAACTTCCTTAGCCTGCCACTCAATACGGTAATGTGCTTGTGAAAATTTAGTGCACTGTCTATGATAATGCCCAGATATTTCACACTATCGGCCTTACCGATTTCAGTGCAAGTACAGGCGGCGCAGCATGGCATCGGACAAGTGTGAGCTACGATGGAATGCGGGGTTGTTGCCGAGGTAGGCCTGTTATGTTTTAGGGAGAAAGTGACATAGTTCGTTTTTGCAGCATTTAGAGTGAGGATATTATTTCGTAACCATTCCGATACCATATTGAAGCCCGACTGAGCAAGTCCGTAGACATCACTCCACGTGGTCGCGCTGAATAACAGGGCTGTATCGTCTGCAAAAGTTATTATTTTACCCTCTGGAAGAGTGAGCATACCCAGGTCGTTTATATATATAAGAAAGAGTGTAGGACCCAGTACGCTGCCTTGAGGCACGCCGTAGGTAACTTGGCACTCGTCACTGACGTACTCTTTCATTTTCACGCTCTGAGTACGCCCACTCAGATAGTCCTCAAACAATTTCAATTGGATTCCCCTAATTCCAAGGCATTCCATCCTTCGAATCAGTATGGGAACAGAAACCGTGTCAAATGCCTTCGCTAGGTCTAGAAAAATCCCTAAGACTTTACGACCCTTGTCCATATTAGTGACGATAAAGTTAGTGAGATCATGAACAGCATCGGACGTCGATTTACCGGCTCTAAAACCATACTGAGAGGAAGATAGAACGTTATTGGTCTCCAAGTAATCAACTAGTCTGCCGTTCATGATCCGTTCAAGAATCTTGGAAAGCGCTGGCAGCACGGCTATGGGTCTGTAGTTGTTGACACTTCTTCTGTCCCCACCTTTAAAGACCGGATGAACAATTGATCTCTTGAATGCTCTGGGAAATTGGCCTGTTTCGAGAGCAAGGTTACAAACGTAAGTCAACGGTGGAACTATGATAGCTATGTGTTTCTTAAGGAAACTATTAGAAATTCGGTCCCAACCAATGGCACAGTCATTGCGGAGGCACAGTATTAGTTTTGTCACTTCTGCTTCGTCTGTTGGTAACAGTACCATGGAATGTGAATTATTGCAGAAAGTACCACTTGGTGACAATGCCGACCGACTTACAATTTTTTCAGCAAGGGATTGACCAATATTTGCGAAGAAGTTATTGATCTCGTTAACCGATTGCTTTGGTGTAGTTGAAGTCGAAAGCAATTCTGAAGCGCTGTCCTTCTTTTCGACCCTACTCGTTATGCTGTTTATAGCTGCCCACAGATGTTTAGTGTTGTTGCCAGCATCACTGATTTCTTTTTTATCATGGTCAATTTTAGATTGTTTTAATAACTTGTTGCAGTAGTTCCTATATCTTGAATATGTCGTTTTTAGGATTACGTTCTCAGGGTCATTTTTAATTTTTTTATGTAGATTATCTCTATGTCGAATGCAACGGAGAAGGCCAGGAGTAATCCATGCCTTCACGATTTTTTTACGGTTCGGGACTTTAACTGTTTTCGTGTTTAACTCAATGACCCGCATAATGGGACTAATTAATAGATCTGCCGCTACATGTGGATCATTTGACATATACACCGCACTAAAGTCGACTAGTTTCAGATCTGCGTCTAGCTGATCGTGATTTACTCGATTCACTGTTTGTCTTGCAGTCGATTTAGGGTTTTTCTTTGCAAGAAATAATAAAACAGTTTCGTGGTCAGTGAGAGCGGAGTGGGCAACCAAAGTGGTAGCGGGTAAAGTTGTTTTTAGAATAAAATGATCTAGGCATGCAAGTTGACGTGTGGGCAGGACATGTGCTGGCAGGAGACCATGTGAAGCTAATAAATTTAAATAACTATTTTTAGCTGAGTCATGGCACTGATCGTGAATATTTATGTTTATATCACCACAAATGATTACATTTCGATAATTCGCTACGTTATGAAGAGTTGTATCTAATGAATTAAGAAAAATGTTAACGTCTTTATAACCTGGTGGACGATAAATTGCCAGTAAGACAGTATAATTGTCGATTTTTATTTGGAGACAATTTGCTTCCAGAAGTGGAGGTTCTTCCACAGAGACCTTAAGGTCTTCATGTACATAGACGACGATACCTTCATTTTGGGTAAGATTTTTAACTGTCCTAAAGTAATTGTAGCCCTCAAGGTTTGGAATGAAGTGTGTGCTAGGAAGCCAGCATTCTGTCAGCGTGACAATGTCCCAATCAACTTTTGTTCTAGCGAGTAAGGTGTGAAACCCTGGCATATTTTTAGTTATACTCCTAATGTTTTGGTTGAGAATTTTTAACGACTGATTAGATGGGAAGTTAGGCGGAGTACAATTATCGAGATCACACACAGATGAGTCAGACACGGAGACAGAATCAATGTTAGTAGTATTATTTTTTGTGTTGTCGAATTTTAATAATAAAAATTCTATAATAAACCTTTCGCAATGGACATTTTGTTATGATTTTCATAGAGATAATTATGTCATTTAATAGTACACACAAATAAATGGCCGACAGAATATGTGAACGGCTAAGAACATTAAAGGTACTGGCAGATGTTAGGCAAAGAGAGTGTATAATATTATGTAGGAATGTATGTAAATCTCTGCTAAACGAGTTAGTGTGAGTGGAAATAATTTTTTGTGTAGTAAGTCGTGAATGTGAGTGTGAGTGTAGCCTAGTTATATGACAGAACAGTAAACATAAGATGGTTAAAATGTTGTTAGTACAAGGTATTAGTAATAATGATTTATAATATGGTAAACAATAAAGGAAAGCAACAATAGACAACGATACAGTGCGTAACTGACAGATAATGTATATTAGCCATTTTTCTCTTCGTAACATGACGAGGTCCTCCTCAGTTCTTATCAGCCGACTGGGCATCCCCTCTTTTTCGCGCACATATACTTTCCCATTTGCAATCCAACATTGCTCATATGTGCTGGTTTTGATGAATTCCCTGCTTAGGTAGTGGAGGCGTTTCGTCATGGTAGTTAGAGCTTCTGAGACATATATGGGTTTTTCCGGTCCCATAGCTTGCAGATGAGTAGTATTAAGTCGATTTGTGCTATTGACTTTATTGTAGTTTTTAGACGACTTCAGGAACTTTTCTTTGATTAGTGGAGAAGAGAACTCGACTAAGACGGGGCCAACTGAGTCTTTATTACCCCTTGTGCGAAAAATGTTTTTAATATCAGTATTTATCACAGGCTGATTTATGATATCTCCTAACTTTTGAACAGAGTTCATCAGCGTTTGTTGGGTTTCAGGGTTTGTGCTGGGTAGATTTTTCAACTCAAGTGTTGCTGATTTCATATTTTTCTCCAGGTGGTCAACTTTAAGTTCTAATGTTTTGATAATTTTATTATTATTAGAACACTCCGACTTAAGGTGATTTAGTTCTTTCATAGCGTCGTCGTATTTATCGGACAGAAATTGAACAGAAGCTCTGATCTCATCATTTTGTGTTCGAATCTCAGACGTCTGTGAAGTAATCAATGAGTTTTGAGATCTGATGTTCTCAAGAGCAGTGTGTAAACTATCAATTTTTAGATTTTGTTGTGTTTGTTGCGACACCATATCAGAAAACATATTTTTCATTTCCAACATCATATTTTCCATCCGTTCAAACTCCATATCGTCTCCACGCCTGCGTTTTCTTTGCGTGATATGTTCATTTTTGTCAGAACTCAACGTTAAATTCGGCTCAGACTTATGTAATGTCGGCGACGATGCCGATGGAGTATTAGGGGGCGAGCGACGAATCATTATATTTATTTTGCAGTATTTACAAACAAAACAGGAGTTGATTTGATTTATCACCGAACGTAGTAAACAAACAATAATTCGACAGCATGCAGTAGTCGTAAATAATGAGTCACCTCAATCACTGTGCGCCAGCGCACCGTAGCTGTGTTCACTCGCCTTCGTAAATCTTCGCCAAACCGAACTGTCTCCGAACGGGTTACGATCGCTTTGTCCTTGAAGATACAACGGCGTCGCTCGGTCTTCCAATGACACGATGACTCACGGACTTCGCAGCGCAAAATTAAAAATTTTTGCAACCACTTTTTATTAAAACTGAGTTTTTCTGTTGGTTTCTTAATATTGATGTGAACTGATTCGAGCACAAGGTAGCTTGTGAACTGGGCTACACGACTGTATATTATTCTAAAGCCAGATATTGCTTTAAACACTATATAGAATTTTTATATACGAGCACACTGTGAGTACGTGGTATCGCACGCAAGCCCGCGGGGGGAGAGGATAGAAATAATTAATGAATAAACTCAGAAACTACTGTGTGTGTACCGATTTAAAAAAATCTTTCACCACTGGAAAGCTACATTTACCCTTAGTGACATGGGCTATATTTAATAAAGAAGATCCCATGGGAACGGGAGTTACGCGGGTGAAACCTCGCGCGGGAAGCTAGTATTTAAATAATCTCAGAACGTTTCAATATATCATTTCAAAACGCCGGTACTCAACCAATCGAGACTCTTAAAAAACTTAATAATGCGTCCCACAAACAAATTTCCTTTGTTCAACTCTTCAATCTTAGCAAACGTCGTAAACAAATGGAGTGGCGTCTATATTCGGTGCGAACAAACAAGCTTGTTGTGTGTCACACGGGCGAGGGTGATGGAGGACGGAGGACGATGAAGAATTTATGCAAGTTACGACATTTCATCAACGTTGTTGGGCGCTTCTACTTTACTGAAAGGATAAACAACATTGCATACTTAATGACATACTTCTATTTCATTATGGACCAAATTTTGTTAAGTTTTACACTGGGCATGAAGACTAAAAATATCTATTTAATCAGATATAATAATAAAAATAATATAATAATAGCCTTTATTTCAAACATCATACATAATTTTATCTTAACACTTATAAGAATAAGTGTTAAGATAAAATTATGTATGCAACGATAACAATTTATTCTTATCCTATGCAACGATAACTTTGTCTGTATGCCATTTATTGGCAAAGGCCTCCTCCAACTTTCTCCATTCCTCTCTAGGAGAGGGGGATTGTGACGTCATTATTAGTTAAAATTGTACCTAGAAGTGATGTCACATGAAATTTCATCGCGCTGTAGCTTCGTCATTTTTTGTTTGAGGAACGAAAAAAATATACCTATCTAATATTTTTAGGGAATCTAACTGACGGACTATATTATATATATTTTTTCTTCATGCCCATTAAGTAGGCTTATGTATGTACACTATCATCGCGGTACAGTTTTGTACGATCGTTTACTTGTGTTATGCCTAATTATCTAGCTGTTTATACTCAACTCATTTATAATCAATTCTTGAAATAAATCTCTATATTAAGGAATTTACAAACGCATAATTCACGAACACAGAGACTGTTTTGTCACTGCTACGAATTTGAAGTCCGGAAACGTATCGATATGTAACATTAAAAAGTACAAAAAAAAATACATTAAGGAGAAGGCAGTGATAACTGTGCATTGCCATGCACAGTTATCACTGCCAATAAAGCTCTTTTTGCCAAAAGAGCTTTATTGCTTTTGCATGAAAGATAATCCTAGTTGTAGGGATGGGTGCCCTTAACACAAGTTCGAAGTAATTTGAATCGTAATGTAAACTAAAGTTAAGTAAAATACTCAGCAATTATACAAAATAAATTGTGCATAATAATGACAAAGTACAAGTGGCGGTCTTATCGCTGCTGCGATTTCTTCAGAGCTCGGTAGTATGGGTGTAGCAATATAACTCTAATATATTACATAGATCGGTTGCACCACCAAAAATAGATAACTTTGCATAGTATTAGTAACTACTTACTACTACTAGCAACACGGTGTTTGTCCAGACTCAGAACAAACATAACTATATTGAGTAATAATGGAACCAAGCACCAGATAAACTAGAAACCAGAGTAACTATTGTAATCACTGAGCCACCAACCAGTACAAGCGTATTTATATTCTTCTATATCGTCCTTTTAGAATAAGTTAAAACAATTATTATCATAGCAGCCTGTATACTAGTCCACATGCTTGATGTATCATTTAAAAAAGTAAGTAAATTTGTGTAATGTTTATTTCTAGGAATTAGCCCATCTTGAATACAAACAATAACTGTGGTGCACACATAAAATTGTCTTGAAACGCTTTCATTCATAGCTTAAATAAAAATCTTTAATGAAGTCTCAAATACACTATAGGATAGGCGATCACAATCTAGTCGATATTACATAAAAAAAAACTGACAATACTGAATAATAATAAAGTGATAAAAAGCGTAAAGTCAAACAATACGAATGGAAAGTTACCGCACATTTCCTAGGGAGAGGGCGCAGCGCGAGGCAGTCATGTTTAAATTTGCAATTCAAGCACTCTCCACCTAACTAGGAGTGTCACACCTCCATATTTGATAAACAAATATGAAAATGAAGGAAACTCCTCTCCTTGAATAATAGAACCGATTCGATAGATCGATTCGTGATGTCTTTGTATTTAATGTAAACGAAAATGTAAGAGGAAAGCTCTTAGTGTGAAAAGATAACTATAGGAGTAGTACACTGATTCTGAAAGGTCATAACTACAATAGATTATTCGATGGTCGGATGGTTGAAACACTGGATTGTAAGATATTGATTGTGTTTTGTGTTAGTATCAGTGTAATTGATTGTTGGTAGCCAAATAAATCAATATCTCACCATTAGTTTAAACACATTTTGAAATGCAATATTGAGTATTGAGGAAAATATATAAAAACATTTACAATTTTGATATTTAGACAGTTGTTCACTTTCGTAATTCAACTCTGAATATACAATATCAAATTGAATTTTGTTTTCAATAACTGTTACTATTATCATAAGCGCACTAAATAAACAATTTTGACGGCTAAATGACTGAATACCTATATGAATGATGAATGTTTCAAACAAATATTTTTCATGTGCAAATACAATATCCATAAATCATGATTATTAGCATATAAGCAAACTATCAACTGAACGAATAGAGATATTATAAACATTATCATGATTTTTGTTATATCATCCGGTCAAAGCACAACTGTTTATTTAGTTAATATTTGCTCACATTTGATATTTAGACAGTTCTGATAATATTCGTTTATATAAAGAGTAGTATGACACTTAATTATACTGAATTAATAATTAGCAGTTTTTTTTATTTTGTGTAATTCTGCCAAGAAAATATTATAATAACAATACTGCCAATACTAATGCTTCATTAATGGAATCGCAGAGTGTCGCGCTTAGCGTGAAGTGTGTTTACAGCGTGCGAGATTACGCTTTTCTCTTTTTATGAATACTACTCGTCGCTTTTTGTCTGCCACTCATCAAGTTTCGCATTCGAACAAAAGACATTGCAAAATACTATATATTTGATTTTACCCAATTTAAGCTCCACAGTAATACAAAGAAAAAGTTCGACGTGCCGCGAGACGTCACGCTTGATGGCCGAAAATCTGGCCTCAGTAATAGCTTGTTCTGCGATTCATTTGATCTATGCTACGAATGATGTCGCCGCCGTAGCAGGTTTTGAAAAGCTTGAGCTGCCAGAAAATTATTTTAATTGATTGGTTCTTAACTAATTCTTGTGATATTTCTTATAGGGTACTCTTGGAATTTAGAAAGATTTCAGGGTTTTAATTGCTATTTTCGTTTTTGATACTTGTAACTTATTCATATTTTACACCATTTTTTTCTTTTTCTACCTAGGAGAGTACCTACAAAACAGCCATACAATTGAAATCGTTGCTTTTGTTTTTTTTCGCTTACTTTTTTATACAAAACTTAAAAGGGTAATGAGATATGTACTCCCTTCGGGTAGAACCATGTGCAGTGGGTTGCCATAGTCACAACGCTTGCCAGGTAAGTTGGTGACCACAGTTGTGATTATGATGTTATTATGATAACACCCAGAAAAAATGCTGCTTCCATTTCCTAGTATACGATTGTTATGACAATCCAAACCAACAGCATAAAATACTTCCCAAGGCAATGAGATTAGTCCCTCAACTAACTAGATCTGAAAATGAATCTTTGATTTTACACAATGATTTTATTTTCGAACTCACGACCCCACTCCGACATTAAATGCGAGTTTTTATCGCTATGCACGGAGATTGTCTTTATATTATATAGTACAAATAATTTGTTAAAATATGTATATAGTATACATGTAACAAATTAAGTACTCCAGTTTGGGAATAGCTCGTTAAATTTTATTGAAATACGCAGGGTGTTAGAGGATGTGAAATCAATACATTCTCAATTTGGTTCTTTTTGTTTCGGATGTTCTGACTCAGGGGTTTAATTTTATGATACGAGTACAAATTGGGGATGTATTTATATAAATAACGTTTGTAGGCTGTGATAGAATAATGAGACGTTATATTGTTAACTTATGCAAGTTACACGATAGAACAAAGTTTGAGAAATATCTAACTTAATATAGCTTCAAAATATGTATGTATACCTCCAAATAGATAAAATTATGTCAGTCAGTACTATTGCTGAGAAAATAATTCTACTGATATTACAAATACGAAAGATTGGTTGCATATATTTGTATAGATGCATGAATAGATGGATGGATAGAAGTTTGATTCTCAATCATGGCAGAACGACTAAATGGATCCTAAAGAAATTTGGCACAGAGATAAAGAATATAATATAGGCAAATTTTTATTGTGAGAGAATGTCGGTTTCCGTGAGATTATAATGTTATGCTGATTTATAATTACTGCGGGGCGTTACGAGTGTTTAATTACGTTATTCAACTATTTTTTATTATAAGATTATAGAAATAACGCTTGAGGCAATAAAAATAATTTATTATTATTTATATAGATTCACAGACGATTTTAGGAAAATGTTGAATGCCTTGAGCGAGTGAGAGGAAGAAAAGGATTGGCAACAATAATTATTGAAAGCATAAAGAAAATAATGTACTTAAATATTTAAAAGGCTGAACATTTTTTATTAAAGGAATCTCGCTTTATGTTGTTTAAGCACGCATTATCTTCGACTTCGACTTCGACAGTATCTGCGCTGGAAATAATCCATGTGTCAGTGCAACATAGTTTTTTGAATGCGCAGACGTTGAAAATTAGCAAAAGTATAGTATTTGGCAATTACCAACTATTTGTCCTAATATATTTTTTTATAACCGATATGATAAAAAAATCCGTATTGCCACTAAGTATTTATATTTTAAAATTGCTTTTGGGTTCATCCGTAACTTTTTTGACCTTCCTTAATGTTGTTAGGTACGTTCAAGATTACTCAAAATTTCAGATTTATAACAAAGTATATGATCCACACAGTACCACTTTTTTAGTTGCTCTGTCTAGTGTAGATACATACAACAACGCAAGTAGCTTTACATGACAGCAACAAATGAAAAGCAGACATAGATGCTAATGTAGAACAGTTGATACGACGCGGTATCAACTGAGTATCAACTCGCGAGACAGTGGGAGTTCGTATGAGTAATAACTCCATTTGTTTGAAGAGCTCTAAACTTTACCGTTTCTCAGGAAAGTGAATTGAGGTCTTAAAGTGATGTAATCATTATAACGTCGAAAGTGTATATGAGTGTTACAAATAGCTACATATTAATCACTTTACTTTGCTAATATAATTGTAACAGCAACCAATTTCGTAATTAAGCAACTGGCAAATATGTTCTGATTTTTTCAAAACAAGTTCAATATAGGTAGTTTATGTCAGCATCCATCAAGCTGGTTAACTGAAAAGTTTATGAACCTCAGACCGTACAGATTTTATCAATATTCTGTTATCATACAGCTTTTTTAAAAAGATATCTGGTGACTGATTTCATAATGTACTTTTGTTTATAATTCTTAAATAGTAAGGTATATTATTTACATGCCTCTGAAGTGGAAAAATATGAAGACAGTTTTTAATTTTGTGACATTTATGTACTTATCTGCAAACTCATTTTTGTAAGGAATAAATGTTTTTTTTTTTCCGGGGGGCAATGCTTTGACGCATTCCCACCGCCGCTGCAGTGTATTCGCGCGCTGGCGGTGGGATATGTGGTACTCGCCCTCTCCATAGCGTGGTACCTATGCTTAACTCATACCACGAGGAGAGGACCCTACACCACTAAAACCTCCCGGAAACTCCTTCGATCCGCCGTTGGCAGGAGCCGGGAACGCATGAGCAATCCGGCAAATAAATGATAACCTGCGAAAGAAGATTACGAAAAAAATTAAAACATAAATAGTTTATCGATACTTTTGATTGCTATTTTCCATCGCTTACTATGTCAGCATGTCAATACCTTTTAAGTATAAACATTTGCTTGACTTTTATATTGTATACACTGAGTATGTTAGCTAGTCGTTTAAAATGTAAACATCTGCGAGCATTCTCCCAGAATGCGAGGATCTTTAAATATGTTTAGTCTGCGCAGTTACTCCATAGCTTAACGTCTCGAATATCTTTGCGATTGGCTGAAGACACAGATTTAAATTTATAGAGTTTTGAGTCAGACTTCTTAGTTAAGAAGTAAAAAAATACTAAGTAAGTTCATTTCGCTGAAATGGTTACTGAATCAGTCTGCAGTCGACTTTTTTAACTGAATCAAGTGAATAAAGCCGAAGTTATTTACTGACTCACTCGTTCTTCGGTTTTAAATTTATTGAAACATTAGCATTTATAGTTTCGAGAGTCGAATTAAGACAATTATTTATTTAATTATAGATGATGCGATCTGTTTGTTTGTTTAGATTGAAGAGAAGCAGCAATAAGAGTTTATTTTGTTTGTATATTGCTTTCATTGTGGATTCAAGGTGGTAGTCTAATTGGTTGGGATTGAACCTGTACATGTGGTCAAACATCGTAAGTCCAACGCCCTAGCCATTCGGCTACGGTTGCCTTGTGAGTCTAGGATGGTTAGGCTATGCTATTATATTTGAACTTTTAAAAACATGCTTCGCAATACGCATTGGAGTAATTTTTTAACATAAAATAAACATAACAATACGTATGTTAACTTCGCTAATTAAGTTCATGGCTTCCTTTCTTACAACGTAAGTAAGAGAAAACATTAGTTACTTACATACAACTTAAACAAACAACGTCATAAACTAACATGTATTGTAGTGTGGCCCCTAAACCCACGACATCCACTATGATTCATCGCCCGCCTCCGCTTCCGCTCTACAATTTATGCTGGTCCTCCCCACCTTTAATATGTTAATTGTAATTTACATAAATATTAATGTTTGTTTCTGTTTGTTTGTGGAATAGTGCGCGATGTATGTAATGTTTCACGTATGTGAGGACAGATAACTGCTCCTTTTTATGTAGATTAGACTCCGACATATTATAACGTGGGTCAGGTATTATATTTAAACTGCGACAGTTCATATTGTATGTATATTTCATAGTTAGTTCTTAATTAAGGTGTCAGCAGAATGTCTATCTTGCTATTTATTACTTGAAATAAGGATAAATTTGCTGCATAGATTTATGTATATGAAGCCACATCCGTTTGTGTATCATTTTTTAACCGCGTTGAGATGTCTTATATAGATAGATTATAATAGAGAGGTATTATAATGCATATTATATATATTAATCATACAAGCTGCGGTTAATTAAGTAATAAATATTGTTTTTGCGTAGTTTTTAACCTTCAGATCACTTAAATATAAATAAAATAAAACTGAAAACCAAACGAATGTTTATTATTATGTGTTCTATACAAAAATGGCTGCAAACAAATCTGTTCAGAGAGTTTTTGAGTAAGTAACTACGCCAGGACTTTTAAATATATTTTAACTAGTGAATGTAGTAAACTACTTCAATTCCATCAAAGTAATGGGCGTGTCAAGTTGTTTATGCAAAGCTGCGGAAACTTGTCTGAGTGCTATCTCTTTGTGAGCGGAACGGTTGGAGGAGGATTTTTATTGAACTTTGAGTATTTAAGAGGCCTGCTAACTTCGACTCGTAATCTGCGATACAAAGACCGAATTACGGTGAGGTGTGTAAGAAGTACTAATTTATACTAATTATCTGACATTGATTGTATTATTTAACATTCCTAAAATTATTTGAAAAATTACTTTGTGATATTTTGATGTCAAAGTGTTAAAACAATCATCATGATCATCATTTCAGCCGTAGGATGACCACTGCTGGACATAGGCCTCCCTCATAAATCTCCAGTTGTTGCGGTTAGAAGCGGCCTGCATCCACCGTGATCCCGCGGCCTTAACCAGATCATCCGTCCATCTAGTAGGTGGACGTCCTACGCTACGCTTGCCGTTAAAACAATAGTACAAAGTAATCAGTTAAATAATATTAATGCTAGTTTCTTGGAAAAAAATGCTTAAATCATTTAAGTAAGGTTTACTCCGATCTTTACCTAAATTATGGGAATTTTGAGTTACAGCTCTTACGCAGCAGCTTAGCAGCTAACACCTCGATTTCACTATTTCGTAAGGATTTAAAAAAAATGTACAGGTAGTACATTTTTTTTTTAACGTACGTTTTCTTCATAGCAGCGAAAAGCATAAATATATGTAAGTAGTTCATACTACGTTTATACGTACTCGTAGTATGTAGTATTTATATATATTTCACTATTGCCACACGTCTTCCAATCAAGTTAGTTCACCTTGCGGTTTTCACAGAGCACATGAGCCAAAATAGTTGCAATTGGCGCATAGTAACAAGTGGTTGGTCCCTATTCAGTGTTGGCGACCGAAACTAAATCGATTGAACCTATTTTATACATAATTTAACGTATTTACCTGAGACAGCGAATAGCACGAGTGGGTAGCGGGAACTAAAGTATTTTATATTGCTTATTTAGTGAGCTATACCTATGTTTGCCAGGTTTTCACCTGATGATGTACAGCAGTGATTCCCAAAATGGCACCCAGGCGTTTACGTAAGAGTCAGTGGGATCTAAGTTGACATATAAAAACGGGTTCCCAAGTTGTCTGGAATATGATAGAAAGCTACAGGGGGTCCATTGAAACCAATTATGTTTTTAAAGGGGTTTACGAGAAAAATGAGTTTGGGCCCCTTTGATGTACAGAGATACACGATATGTTGTATTTAGATTTCATTTCATAATTTTGAAGTATACAAATAGCTATATATAAACAAGCTAGTGAGCACGCCTTACAGACTATGAGCTGCTAGCACGGGTAAGAACAACAGCGTGGTGTCTTGACCAAAAAAATACTTCTTAAAGTAAGTCAACGTAATTTTATAATAATATGATAATTGCTCCCGTGGCAACTTTATAATTAAACACAGCATATAGCCTTCCTCAATAAATGCGCTATATAAAACTAAATGAATTTTTCTAATTGGTTCAGTAGTTCCTATTTGATTAGGACGTTCAAGCAAACAAATAAACAAACTCTCAGCTTTATATATAAGTATAGATTTCTTGTCCGGCGTAGGAATAGAACCCACCAACTCCAAAACTTATACCGGTTAGCTGCAGAGGTTATATAAACAGTCACTTTTAAAAGATCACCATTACTCTCGCTACATACAATGAAGGGGCGCTGCTGCCGCTCATAGCTTGCACTGCGGCGCTCACGTGTCGAGCAGTTGTTAAGACTCAGATGGACTGTTATTAGTTCGCGTTTAGTTCACGTGGCACTAATGAGTCGTGAGTATGGAGGATTACGCCTTTTCATACTTTGTATTATGTTGTTATGAGAGAGGAAATGCCGGACCGAGATAAAGCTTGTTATGTGGTTAAATGTTTACCTTATTTTAAATTAACATACAATTTTCGCGCCATTTATGCTTATAAATAAAATTATTGTGCACAAACAGCTTGTTTTAAAAGCAAATGAATGTACATAGGACCGTAATAGTAAATCTAATATATAAAATTCTCGTGTCACAGTTTTCGTTGCCATACTCCTCCGAAACGGCTTAACCGATTTTGATGAAATTTTTTGTGCTTATCCGGTACCTATGAGAATCGGCCAACATCTATTTTTCATCCCCCTAAATGTTAAAATAGATGTTGGCCGATTCTCATAGATACCGGATGGTATCTATGAGAATCGGCCAACATCTATTTTTCATCCCCCTAAATGTTAGGGGTAGTCCACCCCTAAATTTTTATTTTTATTTTTCAGACAAAGTTAGGGGTAGATTAGAGGTAGGTGTAGGGTAGGGGTAGGGTAGAGGTAGGGTAGAGGTAGTGTAGGGTAGGGGTAGTGTAGGGTAGGGGTAGTGTAGGGTAGGGGTAGGGTAGGGGTAGTGTAGGGTATGTATCGATTGAGGCAGTACGAAGTCTGCCGGGTCAGCTAGTAATATAAATAAAATTGTGCGAAACGTTAGTTGGCAAGTGAAAATCTGACGAACAATTTTCGGCGAAAAGGCAGAGAACCCAAAAAAAATATAATCTTCAAAACGTTAGTAATTCATTGGTAGAAAGGTTAATGAGTGGTTTAGGCTTTTTTTTGAACTGCTTGACCGAAAATATCTTTGTCAATCAAGCTAGGTTAACCATGAACATTGGTTTCATGTAATAAAAAAGATTCCCATTGGAATTGCAACTTCAATTTGCTGTGATTTCACACCGCACGGGAAAACTTACTTAACAATATCAATTGCCAGTTTTTGGGAGAAATTTATATACAAGCAAAATGGCACATGCCATTCACACGGAGAGGGATGCTAAAAACGTGACTGGTATTAAACTTCTTTCATATTATAACTACTCGGACACGCTAATCTTTAATGCTACTTAATTAGCGTTAAAGTTTTGATTTGAAATTAAATAATTACCTAAAGTATTTGCTAAATAGTAAAAATATAACTAACATTTAATCCTACAGACAAACAAAGAATTCTAGAAAGCATTTGCAAAGATTTAACAAAGAATTACATAAAGTGTTCCTAAAACATAATACCTAAAGATATTTGCATTCATTGCAAAGCACTAACAGTAGCAAACCGTAGTTCCCTGATCACTATTCGAGTATTTACTTCACAACGATGCAGCGAATAAACCATTCTATTTGAAACTCGTTACAGACCTCTTAGATCCTTCGCGAGGTACTTAGAATGTGATTCGGTATCCCAGCGCGATCGATCTCTAGTAAACAAACAGGTAATGGTGTGTGCCCCGGGCTCCGGAATAATATCCTGAAGAAATGAAGCTTACACTACTCCTCATTTCATAGTTGCGATAACTTACTGATCCCTTGGATATGGAATTATGTTCATCTGCAAGAAATATGCGTTATACTTTGTGAATGTTCAGCATTTTAAATAGAGATTGGTGTTAATAGTTTGTTTTTATTTCGACATATTCTGCTTTAATTTTCTAATCAATAAACCAACTTTATGAATTAGTTTAGGGCAAAATTTTGACAGATTTCATATGGAAATTTTGTAAAATTTCAAATTTATTACCCCCATAATTTTTATAGGAGGATTAAAAAATAGCCTTTAGTAGTAAACAATGCTACGATAACAAATAATTAGCACATACTAGCCGTTAATGTAGTATTATTAGTTTTAGTAGTTTTCAATGAAGATGATTTGTCTAATGCTTTTTCAGAAGCTCGTAAACCACACATAGAACGAGCCTAGACCCATTTGAACTAGATTTATTCCTTTCACATTAAAGTCAATCAAGTCAAAGTCAATATATCTTTATTCACATAGATACATTTAAAAATATTTTTAAATGATGTTCTGATGAGGCGTCCTATGTTTTTTTTTCACTATCACCAGTTCTGGCAAGAAAATAGGGAGAAATCCTTTCTTTTTAATATGTTTTGATATTACAATAAGTTTAGCATCAAAGCAAGCGATTCAATATACAGCGATTTCAAATTAATAAATAGTATTTTTGGTAATATTAGCAACTGGAATACTGGACTACTTTTGCAGACTTCCGCCACTCAGTAGTTAAATCATATTTATGTAGTATAAATAAGTGGTTATTAGATGAACTAGTCAACCAATATTTTAATGGAGAACCATATCACTTTTCATCTTCTTAGATTGGATCTTAACAGGCGCTAAAGCATCTACGACCTATTATTATGAAAACGTTAATCTTAATCTGATCTATATTATATAAAATAATTTGATTCATCAAAACCTACTTACTGATATGAATTATCAAATTTCATAATTAAATATTTCGGCTAGGATTTAGTGGGGTTTCTCTCTAGTAAATGTTTTGCTTTGTACATACTCGTATCAAGGCCTCGGGCTTAGAGCGTTGCAACCACAATCTGGATAATGAGCTGTTATAGTGATATGCATTGGAAAATCAAGGGTTTTCGATTTGCTCAATAGTCTTTAGACTACGTCATGACCATAATATATTACCATTGTATGTGTCATAGACATAAATCGACCTTAGATTATATGTAGGTATCCGTTTGTGTGACCACAAAACAATAATCACAAAAAAAAAACATTATTATATTCATTCGAATGTTGACAAACATTTGCGTGAAAAACATCAATACTATTACAAAATTCATTGTTAAAATGCCGCAACAAATACAATAGTAATATTCACACAACAAAGAGGCCTTTTAACACCAGCTAGCTATTCAATTATTTTAGACTACATTCAAATATTACAAATAAAAATGGCCGAATAAAACAAACAAAAGAGATGTACGTCCTTTTCAATTCGCACCGAAACATGAAATAAAAGCAATTTCCAATCTGTACCCCAGCTATATAGATTAGTAAACAAGTTTTACAGAAACTTGGAAACCAAAATTTTACATCGACGATCTAAAAAAGTGTCCTATTTGAAATATAAATGTGCTACGTTTTGGAGAGGTTCACATTCATGTTATAGCTGTTAAGCGACTTATTAAACGTAGTTTATTCACCACTTGATATTATTCATTGAGTGAACTTTTAACGTTATTTGGTTTTAAAAGCTATACCTAGTTAAGGAAGAAGAAGACGTACCTAATCCAACAAACCGTATTCATTTATGCTCCTACATAATTCATGTCTTAGTTAGGTATTTGCAAAGTGATGTATGGCGTGAACATCAACTATTTTACAAGCGATTATAACAAAACTCAATTCAAATTAACAATTAACGTTATACAATCTGATGACCCTGGTGACATGAACTGATAAAGTCACACTCATGCGTTGTAGTTAATATTGCTTCTGTAACTCCTTTAAATTAGAGAAATATTCATCGTTTTAGTTCATGTAGCCAAAGGAGTTGATAGTTAGATTAGATCGCACCTTTTGTTCTCAGGATGTCCAGTGAATAATTAAAATATTAAGGTTTTGTTTTACACCCAGATTCTGAAACAACTATTAAATTAATAAACGTGTTCAATGTCAAATGAGTTACTAAAAGCGCGATTAGGTAATTTAATATAATTATCGTGTTAGTTGTTTTTTAACTGACATATATATTTAAAAACGAAGAAAACCGTAATTTTAGATGCACTGGTTTAAATAATTGAATTTCAGTTTCAGAAACTGAATTTGATTTCATTGTCATAATTGGTGGCTAATTGTCATCTATAGCTACAATCTATGTCAACTTTAACACACAAAACAAGTCGCGTTACTATGAAAATTGCGTCAAATGATCCCTAACACATTTTTAGTAGGTATATGGCATGTTTCAATCTGCAATGTGTTACCTGTTTGCTTGTGACGTGCCGGTAAAGTGTGTACATGTCGTGCACCATTACATGTGTCATTTGATAAAGGTGTGAAGCACGCAGCGCCTCAATCGTTTGATGTGGACAATGCCCGTACGCTTTTGGAAGGCTTTGCTCAGGGATTTCAAAGCAACTATTGTGTTAAGGCTTTGGATTTTATATACTTTGAAGTGCGAATGCACAATCTTTTCTAAAAAGTATCAAAAATATTGTCGGAGAAGTGATTATTTTAATACCGGGGAGGTCACCGGCTTCTGTAACACAAGTATTTCATCTAGCACGAAATGAAAACGTACTTCACAAATATTGTTCAACATTATATTTTTTATGCTATCAAAGATTATTATTGTTATTATAATTTTTCTTTTATTTAAAATGACTTAAATTGTTAAGCAGTATTTATGATCCTTTTAGTCAATTATAATCGTAAGGCGCCATCCATAAAGTACGTCACATGTATAGGGGGGGAGGGGGTCGACGAAGTGTGACATGGTGTGACAAGGGGTGGGAGGGGTCCTAAGCTTTGTGACATCACATTTCAAATTGAATAAATTGAATCGCGAAATTTGAAATATTAATTAAAACTAAGAAATAATTTCAACTCTATCTATATGAATATACCGTCTGAATTGTTTTTTTGAGGAGTTCATACCCGCTCTAGTGACACGCCGCACTTGCCGACTATGAGCCCTTTGACTAGTTTAATGCCGCTTAACGCACCGCACGCGCTACCTTTACAACTTATTTTAATTAAACAAGCTCAAAATGAACATAAAGATATATAGGGGTTATTCCACGGTTCTGGATTCTTTAGTTGATTACCCCGACCTTTTTTACTTTTGAGTTTAGAGTAATTTTAGGTATTACATTTGAAAATAGACATTATTACGAGCTTATAATTTATATTGGCCCATCTGTAGCAAGCAGGAATAAAAAGTTATATGACATCAAAATTTTCATGGTCCGGGTAATCAAAGTTGGGAGTCCGAGGAATCAAAAATAAAACAAAAAAATTATATTCTAAGGTTTTTTTAAAGTAATAGTGAAATAAATGTTATAAAAACTAGCCTTACATAATTATTATTAAAAGTCTTTGAATTAGGAACTTAGCTTAAACTACCTATATACGATTTGGAGTCAAAATCAGCCTTTTAGTATTTGAACACTGCCTGCCTGTAAGAGGCTTTTATAATGATCTATCACATTATAAAAGCCTCTTACAGAAGCTTAAAACTTACTTTAAAAAACAACTCACAGCACAAGTCTAAATCACAACACTTATTATGATTAACATAAAAATATTAAAGTATTCAACAATCAGTCTCGATCTATTGCTCAATTGCAATATAGCATTTTTATTGAGAATCTACTCATAACAATTATCTACAATTTGTACAAAATATATAATTATAGATAATTTTTTATACAATGATAGAATCTTATAAACTAATATAGTATTAAAAATTCTAAATAACTTTATAAATGGCTACTTAATAATAGGAACTTCGTGTTTGATTTTAGTCAAAAATGTTATATTCTTCCCCGCTACTTTCCATGTCATCATTTTCTTTCAAAGCTTTCAAAAAAGCATCAGTAAAAGTTGACGTAATAACACGCTCATCAATGGACGGAACGTCAGTCCAAAAACTATCATTAGGTGTTAAAACGGGGGAATCTAGTTGTTGTTCTTCATTCGGAATGTTAACAATGGGTGGTTGGTAAGTTTTCTTTATTACTTGTTTATTTTTTGCCTTAAGAATCTGTTTTGATGAATTATTTACATTTATATTATCTCTTCTTTCAAAATTATCTCCTAGAGTATAAAATCCGATATGTTGACCATGAAGGCATTCCGACGAATTGTGAAGGCAGCTATCTAGTCCACAGCTTAGACGTCTCATTGACAATTTATGACTGTCACTTGAACGCCATACCACCTGATGTACACTCATAGTGCCTCGAAATTCTTTAAGGTCGGTAGGAATCAGTAAATCTTTTTCGAAGATGCCTGATTCTTCCACGACTTTAAGCAGAACACCAGGCACGTTCTTTTCGAGATGGCTAGCAAGCGATTCAATATTTTGAATGTCATGACCTCTCGCTACAATTTGGTCTGCCGTTCTCTTTATCACCCCACCAACGCCATCGGGGGCTCCTTTTCCATGACCTGTTTCTGTATAATTCCACTCAACGCAGCTTAAGTTTGGATAGTGCCAGTGTAACTTTGCCATCACATAAAACATTTTACGATTTCTATATTGTGCGCTCGGTGAATCAGATATAAAGAACATAGAATCAACTTCTGGAACTGTGTCTTCAATAAATGTCAATATTGGTATTAAGTGCTCCCATATTGAAACAGCATCATGTCTTAAACATTTACTCAGGGTGCAGAAAGATTGTGTACACAGTTTCCCATCTTTAATAAAATAAATCACTACAGTGTGCAAAGTGATTTGCTGTCTAGAGCTGCCAAAATGATAGGCTTGTACTTCTGATGAACATTTGGTGTTGTAGTTTTCACTGAAATCGCAATGTACTATGCATTGCTCCGGAGTCAAATTTCTCTTTAGTGTTTTTATGTAATTACTTTGAGCAATAATATTTCGGCAATGATTCATATAGGGATTCAGAATTTTATCAAAATACTCTATCATTTCTTTAGGCCTACACACAACTTTTTCCTTCACTGTCTGCATTGTTATTTTTTCCTTACCATCTTTTATGTAATTTTTTTTCATTCTCTTCCAATTCCAGTAGTGTGTCTCTTTGTCGTTGTCAAATAATTGATAGTTTAAATTTGTATTTTTGCACGAATTACACTTTCTTGAAAGGCAGTCTAAAACCCGAGGATCGCAGCATAATGTTTTCAGGACTTCAAAAGCAGATTTTTCTGAAATAAGTCCGTTTCTTTTCATTGCAGATACAACTAGCTCCATGTTTTCATGGTCTTTGCATAAACATGTCTCTCGCGCATTCACATTTGGTGTCACGACCCAAAACGGACGATATTTGCAAAAGAAGCTGTAGCTTATTTTAGTATTGGCGATAAGCTTTAAAATTTTTGAATGCAAATTTTGAATAGTATCACTTAAATATCTTTTTTGTTTTCTTATTTTTTTCTTTGTAATAAATTCTTTTTTTCCAGGGCATAACCTGCTATTATCATCTTCTTCATAAAATTCTTGTATCGATTTTTTTATAGCATCTGTAATATCCTCTTTGTGTTGTTCAGTTACATTTTTGTCTATTTTTTCTGCTATTTTACGCTTCCTAATATGTATATTTTCCTTGTTATCTTTCTGGAGTCTTTTTATTTGCTTTCTGTAGTTGTCGTTTAGTTTTTTCAGTTCATTTATTTGACGTTCCTTTAGTTGTAATTCTTTATTGGCTCTGTATTTGAAATTCTTTAAAATGTATTTCCAAGGTGATCTTTTTTTTTGAAGTTTACGTTTAGGTGCAGCTTTTGGGCTCAGGATTCTTGCCGGTGATGAAATAAAAGACTGATCGCTGCTTCTAAGTATGGGTGATTCCGAACAGTCACGAGAAGATGCTGGCGTTGCAGAATCGAATGGATCACGGATTTTAAGGGTCTCTTGTGTTTGTATATCTTCAGTAATGTTGGCAACTTGTCTAGGCGTGCTAGTAGAAGCTTCAGGATGATAAATTTCTGTACTGTTTGATGCTATAGGTGAACTAGTTACTGGTATGTAGATGTCAGCATTTTCACTGTCTCGTTCATCCATATGTAATTTATTTTTCTTTGATCTTGTTATGCGCTGCGGTGTAATTGTGATGCTTTTTGCTTTTGGCTGTGGTACGGGGTTAAACGCAGCCACATTAATACGAGAAAGTGATAAAGGATCCTCATTATCATTTGAATTCGGAGAAATATCAAAATTCATCTGTCGTTCATTGTTAAGCATTGTCATAGCTTGTAATTTTTTCTTCCTATTGTATCTATTTGAACTTTCCCTGCTTTTTTTTCTTTTTAATTTTTGAAGTTTTGGTGGCAATTGGCTGATAGGTAATATTTTACCGCGTTCTTTCTTCTTTTCGTATTTTTCATGCTGCTTTAGTTGCCATTGAGCATATAAGTCTGGATCAATTTTAATTTTCTCCATTCTCCTTCTTGCTGCCTCTCTTCTTTTTTTCAATTTTTCTTCTTTAGAGAGCGCCATGATGTTATTCTGAAATAAATGGTACCTAATTTCAAAATATTATAATATTTTATTTTAGTAAACGGTTTTTAAATTTGCTTATTAAACGTTATTTAGTTGAGTACTTACATAATAATAATTAGTAAAATTACACTATTATTGATTACTCGGTCACAAAAGTCGGGGTAATCAAGGTCGGGGTAATCAAAAAACTAAGGTTTATGCTGAGCCCTGCCCAATTTGTAAGTTTAATCCCAAATATTTTAATACACCAAAATGCGGTTACATGGACCATTATTTCTGTACATTCATAAAAACTTTCAATGTAAAGAAACCTAAAAAAACAGGATAGAGTAATCAATTGTTCACTGGAACTAAGTCAGGGTAATCAAATTCTTACCTCGAGAACTTCGAAATCCCGCTACGAGTCGCATTACCGGTCACCTCGGCACGCGGGGCACGACTAACGGTTCGCGCGGGGGGATAGAGCTCGTTCCTAGATTGCGTAGCTAGGGACGTACGCTCATATTAGCGATGTGCCGGGGTAATCACGGTTAACGCTCGGACACAACTTGAAACAGTTATTTTACCATTTTTTTTAGTGATATAGTTATATGGTATACAATTTATCAATGTTTATTTAATCAGTAATCGATTACATACTCTTTGAAAGCGGTAATAATCACGAATTAATTTAAACGAGCTAATTTGTTCTGAAATCTGGAGCGCGGACACGTCGTGGTAGTCAATTTTTGACGCATTACGATTTTTTTTTAATTATTTAATAAACTATTATTAACTATCTCTGTGGTTTAACAACTAGAACCAAAGTTATATTATAAGAAAACAATATTTGTAACTAGATTTTTATGATATTCGGGTACTTTTCGGCCACGGACACGTGAAATTCTTGGCCGGTGGAACGACCCATAGGTAATCTTTACCGTAAACTGTATGAAACTTACAGTGCAACGTACGCTGATAAAAAACAGCATAATAATATATACAAGAAGAAGTTAATTCCTTATGGAAAATTTTGAAAAGTTGTGAAAATATTGAACGTGATGTGGAATCTAAAATCAAAGAGCTGCAAATACAAATTACGAAAGAAAAGCGACAGCATTGAATTTTTTTAAAAATAAAACTTTTTTTAGATGTAAAATTGCAAATTTGTGACGTCACACTAGGGAGGGGGGGTCTCACAAATGTGACCACCTGTGACAAGGAGGGGGGGAGGGACTAAAAATCATGAAATACGTGTGACGTACTTTATGGATGGCCCCTAATAACTAGGCTAGGGGCGTCGGAATTGTGATCTTGTGGACGCCGGTTCGATCCCCACCCATTGCTCTATCGAACACACTCGTGACATAAGCATTTTAGCTTAGCACGAGCGGTTAACAAGAACACTAGTAGACTGCAAAAACTCTGCTAGTAATCTTAAAAAAAAACTATATTTTCTTCTCATAAAGATATTAAAATAGCTTATCAACCAAATTTCATGAATGATTCGGCTGTGAAACGTCCAAACAAAATGAATACCAAAATGTCATGCGAATATTACACAAACGCAGTAAATATCATCTCCGTAGCGAGATACTCGCGGCCGTCAGTCCACTGTCGAGTTACTGCATTTCACAATATTGATAATGTCAATAATGCGCGCGTCATTCCCGACTCGACAGATATATTTATACAACTATTTATTGGTACGTCATTAACATGCTCTGAAATATCGCAAATATTTCGCAAAAGGATCGGTATTAAGGCTCATTGCTCTATTTTAAATATAGTTATGACATGAGAATAAATAATAAGTTAACACATATAATTTATAAGGCGCAAATGTCTAATGTCAACAAACAAGATAGGTTTACTCACCCAAAACACTGTGACGTAGCAGTGTAAGTCTTGCTTAAAGTCACGGAGGTCGTGGTTTCGATCCCCAAGCCAAATAAAAAATCAAAATCATCATCATCAGCCCGTATAACGTCCACTGCTGAACATGGGCCTCCTCGCAATTGAGGGTTTTTGCCATAGTCACCACGCTTGGCAGGTGGATTGGTGACCGCAGTATTATGTTGTAAGACAAGGAAACGCTGCTGCCCGTGTCCTGGTTTATGATTGTTAAAGATGATGTTATAACACCGAGGCACGGAGGGTAGTCCCTCAACCATCGAGACCCGGAAAGAAATCCTATAATCCCCATAAATCCGGCATGAGGATCGAATCCACGACTTCCGAGATTTAAAGTGAGCTAAATACCGCTATGCTGCGGAGGTTGTGGTTGTGATAAAAAATCTTGATCTAAGATGTCTGTCCTAGTCTTGTTGGTAAATTTATGGGCAAGGCCCTGTTTCAACAGCGTTGTGGATTCACCTTAACGTAATGTAGCATGATGTCATCATCATCATTATCATCAGCCCGTAAAACGTCCACTGCTGAGATGGGCCTCCTCCCTAGGGAGGGTCTTTGCCATAGTCACCACGCTTGGCAGGCTGATTGGTGACCGCAGTGTTATGTTGATACAAGGCGCGTAGCCGGCAGCGTTCCTGTTAACCCGCAACAGAATAGCATCCATACATGCAAAAAAAAAATACCATTCGAAAACAAAATGTTTTTATTTTTTTTAATATTAAAATATTCACCAAAAAATTTAAATCGATACGTAAAAGAAACACTCTGTGCACGCATACTTGAAGAAAGGCAAGGTTAGGTACTTAGGTACTATTCCGCGCTACTATTTTGATTTTAATATATATATATATATATATATATATTATATATATACAGTATTCGTTTAGAATGTATTGTGTAATAGAGTTACTATCTTGCAAACATTTGTTATGTACTATTGCATGTATAACAGTTAGTACGATGACATCAAATTCTCCATAAATAAAAATACTCCACGAATTTTATGGCTTAATTTTATTTCAGACACGTTCTCCAATAAAATTTTACATAAAATAACTTTCCAAATTTTAGGAATTTAAAAGAGAATTTAAAACATTTACCAAATTATCAGCTCATGAACAAATAGGGCAGAATTTTCGTTCTTCGTTTACTCATACAGCGTGTAATCCTTTGTCACAAAGCAGGATTTACGTACTTTCCATATTTCAATATGTACCATGAATATAAAATGTCCCTGAATAATTATTACGGTAGTATACTACGCAATTTATTGAATATTATAGCTATTTATTTTTTGACAACCATAGGTATTCCAGATAAAGAATAATATTTCAATTGTTTTATGTTTAAACATTCATTTTTCTTTATATAAATCTTGAAATGCTTATTTTATTTATTTCCGATGTGATTATATTTCTATATTTGTGATTTATTTGTTAAACTTAAGATAGATAATTGAATATGGAGATTAAGAAAATGGCTGTTTAGCAATATGTGTTGAGTCACCGGTCACAGCTGCTAAAACTTTACAATAAGATTTGCTCTATCAAATGACTTTCATAATAAACGGATAAGCTGCGCTCCTCGGTTTTACCGAGATTTACTAGTAGCAGTTTCACTGATACTCTGCTCCAGTGCCCACTGGCGCATAGCGTGATGTTTTATACCTTATATTCATCCATCCATAAGTCCATCAATCATATTCATTTATAAACGATGTCTGTGCTAAATATCAGCAAAATTAGTTCAGTAGCTGTTCCGTGAAGACTAAGCAGTAGAAGAAACTAACATCCATACAATTTTTTGTGTTTATAATAATCATCATCATCATCATCAGCCCGTACAACGTCCACTGCTGAACATGGGCCTCCTCCCGAGGGAGGGTATTTGCCATAGTCACCACGCTTGGCAGGCGGATTGGTGACCGCAGTATTATGTTGTAATACACAGGTAAACGCTGCTGCCCGTTCCCTGGTATAAGCTTGTTATAGATGATGTTATAACAATCGGGCCAACGGCTTAACGTGCTTTTAGAGGCAAGGAGCATAGGGTAGTCCCTCAACCACCCAGACTCGGAGAGAAATCTTAGAATTTACACAAAGATTTCTTGTCCGGCGTGGGAATCGAACCCACGACCTCCGAGACTTAAAGCGAGTCAAATACCGCTACGCTACGGAGGTGATCGAATGAATAATTAGTAGAATGTAAATAATTAGTAGAATGTTATTTTTATTAAGTATAAAGTTGTTTCTAAGTATTAAAAAAAGCATGAAATTATAAAGAATATAGTTTTTTGTATATTTCAATAACGTTAAATCACAATAATTACATAAACTGTTTACATATTTTCGGATGTCATGTTTGATATATAAACAAACATAACATTATATTTGAATTATATATCAAATAATTTATATATTATGTGGTTTTCATGGTCCCGAGATCTAAGTAGTGAAGCCAGGATAAAATACTTAATTATTATAATTATTATTTTTATTATAACTAGCCTGTACTGTCCCACTGCTGGGCAAAGGCCTCCCTCCATTCCTTCCATTTCTATTATTTCAAATACTTAATTGTTAGCCCTATTTTTTAAGTTAACAAAGAAAAAGATACAATACATAAGAGAAAGTAACTCGAAATATGATTAAAATAAAAGCTAACAACACCGTTGCTGGCCGTTTTCGAAGAAAATTAAATATTCATTGACTAATGAGTTTGAAATATTAAAACTGAATAAAAGTCGCCATTACTTTAATTATACTCTTATTAATATCTTCTCAATCATTTTTTTATTTCAGCTATTCAATATAACGCCCTACTGAATGAAGGTGTAGCATGTTATACTTAGTATAAATATCTTGTTAGAAATAAGAATTGATGTACAAAAATGATAACTTTTTTTATTTGAGTTCTCATCAATACCTAGGTAAGACAGATCTTTTTAGTATTTCTTTCATTTGAGTATGTAATAAAGCCTTTACTGTACTTTTTTATTACCATAGAGTTTGTTATTTGATTTATATTATTCAAAAACTTAATTGTTATTATAATAGATTTTTTCAATTATCTTAATAAATATATTATAAAATAGACTTTGATACGAGTATACAGGGTTATTTTTAAAACACCAACAACCTTTCAGGGGGTGAAAGTACTGATGATTATAAACAACTTTTACTATGGGACCAATCTTGAAATCGCGAAAAATAAAATCAGCTGTTCCATACATTTGTGTTCACTTACCTCGAATAAATGTATGGAATATGTGATTTTTTTTTCGCGATTTCATCGTTGGTCCCATTGTAAAAGTTTTTTATAATCATCAGTACTTTCACCCCCTGAAAGGTTGTTGTTGTTTTAAAAATAACCCTGTATATAAAATATTGTATATATGTAGTAGCTTTAAATTTTATTGTTTCAGGGAAGCTATTTTATGTTCATGTTTTGTATATAAAATTGTTTGTTTTAAAATACTTGTATTAATTAAACAAACTATCCTTCAGCAACACATTTAAATTATTATTTGAAGATTAGAACATATTATATACATACTAACTTTTAAATAGACTCTCTAATAGACTTTGGCAAGATGTTGCCATAATCTGGCCCTTGGCTGGCGGATTGGTGATCGCAGTAAGATTCCTATCTTATCTTATTATATGCTGATAGATGCTGCTGCAATCTGGGAACCACACGGCTAAACATACATACAATACGCTTTTTCCTGCAATGCGCACCAATAGTTAGAATAACTACACGCGAGTAGAAATGGATGACATCAATGACTATTGAGTGTAAACGTAACAAAACCGATACATTAGTACTACGGCCCCGCCTACGCTCGCTCATACATTCGTTACGTAACCTCTGCATCTCGCTAATAATTTCAGCGTGCGCCTCTCTACTTAACCCCAGTGTTCTAGCAAATACACAGCAGTAGGGTAACTGCGGCTTTGTAGTAGTTTAACTTAATTGTTCCTAAGTAATAACATGCTGAAGATATTCCAGTACTATAATCACATTTTGAATGGCAGCAATACTTTATAATAAAGCAGTGTTATGTAATAATGCCAAAACTAGATTCTAACATATTTGATCAAACATGGATGTCGTACACCTTGCATATCTTTTCTAACCGGACCTTATGTGAAATGTTCCCACCTTTCATGTATCCAGAGAAATAATTTGACAGCGGTAAGTGTTTATACATTTTTAATTAAAAGTATTATTGAATAGCAGCAATACTTAATAATAAAGCAAGTTTATGTAACAGTCCCAAACCGTATATTTATTGTATTGGATTCTCACTAGAGTTGCCCAACTATCGATAGTTTCGCTATCGATAGGTGACCTTGAAAAATAGTAACAATATCGATAGTGCTATCGATAGTATCGATAGTATCGATAGTATCGATACTATCGATATCACAAATTAACTAATACTATTGATTGGAAGCAATAGTATCGATACTATCGATACTATTACATTATAATACTATCGATAGTATCGATAGTTTTAAATTAATACTATCGATACTATCGATAGTTTGTAAAGCTATCGATACTATCGATACTATCGAAGACTATCGATAGTATTGCTCCTAAACACACATTAGTCCTCGATAGTATCGATACTATCACTAATATCGATACTATCGATAGACTATCGATACTATTGATATGACGTCAACTATCGATAGACTATCGATAGTCTATCGATAGTCGACTATCGATAGGCAACACTAATTCTCACATATTTGATCAAACATGGATGTCGTGCACCTCTGCGTATCGATTCTAATCTGACCATTTTTGAATGCTGCTGCCTACACATTAGCTGCATGTCCTTAAATCGCTTCTTTCGACACCCATGGGAAGTCATGGGGTGGTATATTCTAGGCTTCCTAGCCACAACGCTAAAATATATAATAATCCAATGTAAAAAGGTTCATACTTGTTATATTTAAGGTACCTAAATAAACTATTAACATTAAGTTAAACTTATATACCTATTAGTATCAACTTCCGAATTTGGGAAATAAATCCCTACGTTGTGGGGTCTTTACAAACACACTAGTTTCCCGCACGCGGTTAAATATAGCCTTCTTGATAAATGGGCTATCTAACACGGCAATATTTTATCAAATCAAAACAGCCATTCCTGAGATTAGCGCGTTCAAACAAACAAACAAACTCTATACCTTTATATATTAGTTTAAATAATTCACGGACACAGAGTACACCCGAACTCAAGACAATTGTCTGTGGTTCACACAAATATTGACAGTTGACAATGACGTAAGCTGCAACCGAGTTGTCTCGCTGCGCCATTCTCTGTGATCACCTTAACCTACTTCCATTGGTTCGACTCAGATAACTCTGTGACACATTTTCCCTCAAATAGTTATTGGAAAAGCGAACTTCCCAACAGCTGGGAATGAAGCCACGAATAAATGTAGAGTGCATCCCGTAAAAGGCTTAGCAGTCGTGACAGTGGTTCAATATTTTGAATTAAAGGGTTAACATAGATTTGAAGATCTATTTGAGAGTTGCGGCTAATGGTAGTCGCATGCTTATGATATATACAGGAACTTCAGAATTGAATATAGTCTATGGCAGAGGCACCCAAACTTGTTTTTCTCGTAGACCCCTTTAAAAACTTAAATGGCTTCGGTGGACCCCTGTTGCTCCCTTTCTATCACATTACACACTAACAACTTGGGAACCTATTTTTTTCGCAACGTTGACCCCCATCGAGTCTTCCGTGGGGATCTACCAGGACAAGTTTGGAAATCAATGGTATATAGTCTTCCTCGATAAATTAGCTATTTAACACTGAAAGAATTTTTCAAAACGGAAGTAACTCCAGAAGATTAGGGCTTTGAAGCAAACAAACTCTTCCGCTTTCTATATTAGTGTAGATATACCTACTACTTTAGTTAACTTTTAAATTAAGGGAAATGTACCTACTTACTATTGTTATTTATTAAATACCGAAGTATACAACATGAAACGCATATTTCGACTTGATATATCAATGTGGGTGTTTCGTAAACTTTAATTTAAGAATATGATTTTTCTAAAAATATCCTAAGAATAATGGCAATGAAGCAACGTGGTTTGTGTTGTGAGTTATTCCAATGTTAAGACGCGGGCGCTGTTGTCCACATCAATCCCGCACCGCTGTGTTCGTGTCCGATTGGCCCGCGGTGTCGCCGCTGATCGACCCGCAGTACACATAGTTCGCGCCTTAAAAGGCTATTTAAGAAGCACTTTATACATATATTATAATATTGTATCATTGTGAAATCGTTGATGTGGATGACAGATATTAAAAAATGATTATTCTAAAACTCATACGTCCGTCTAAGCTACGTACAAAACTAGTTGATCACTAACACGTACTACTTCAAATTGCTCAATGAGACGCGCCTGCACGCCGTCCCGCTCAGCGCTAAATATACCCGGTCCGCATACGCAATGCGTACCTCGGTCAGTGGGGACTCACTCGCGTGTTATTAAATTATCTAACTGCGCCGCACGGAACAAGGCGCAGAGGACACTGGACTAATATATACACTAAAAGGTATACGTGTAACAGTATAGTCATGTATAGGTCACAGTCATCTAGTTGGATCGGCCATTCAAAGGCACGGCTAGCCCAATAGAAAAATACACTAAGAAAAGAGTACAGATTTATAAAATAAAAAAAATCACTCGTTAACTTGAGTAGCATAAGAACAAGTGCTATCAATCAATTCAAGTGTTAGCAATCAGGCTAGAACTGATTTTCAAAAACAGTCCGTAAAAAAATTATGATCTCTCACCGTTAGTTCACAATAACACCAAATTAGTTTCAATAAGGAAAAGACAGTACTATGTGTAGGTGCATACACATATTACCGCTACTATTACAAAAGTAACATATACTTTTTTTTTGTCCGGTAGGAAATGCCTTTACGCATTCCCACCGCTGCGGCGTATTCGCGCGCTGGCGGTGTGATATGTGGGACTCGCCCTCTCCATAGCGTGGTATGCTAAACTCATACCACGAGGAGAGGACCCTAAACCACTAAAACCTCCCAGACACTCCTTCGATCCGCCGTTGGCGGGGCCGGGTACGCATAAGCAATCCGGCCCAATATTAACATAACAGACAATAGACAATAATAATAATGATGCACTTAGGTAGTTAGTTAATTCATAGAAAAAAAGTTTATTAACATTGTGATTCTGACAAGTACAAGTGTATGTGTTTACATACACTTGTACTTGTCAGAATCAAAATGTTACACTTTTTTTTTCTATCAATTAAACCTGATACTAACTAACAGGTAGCAAATTGTAGGATATTACAGACAAATAAGTCCGTCCGTTAGCTTGTCATTAATTCCTATACCTACTCATAATAAGTTTAAGTTCACATTAATTATTATAGATTTTAGTGGAACAATATAGAAAAGTTAGGTAAAAACATACAATTAAGTGACCCACACCTGGCGACACGCTTAAGTGATACCACTGATATATAAGTCAGATTTATGAACGTAAGACGAAGTGATCGCTGGCACGGCCTACAGGCGCTCGATCACAGGGCAGCCAAACGTCTTAGTAGCAGGGAAAATCAGTGAGTTAGCATGTTATCGTCGTATTTATTAGCCACATCATACTCCGTGCGTCACGCTTGTCGCACACTCATCGTTAGACAAAGGTGTCCACTAATATTGTCCGTACTAATGCTATTATACGCTTGTATTAGTACACAATGGCGGCAATTGTCTCGCGTTGTAATTACGATGTGCTTAGATAATCTTGTTGTAATCAAGCCGCTACCGATCCCCCGGGGGTGGACGCGATACATAGTGTGTGCGGTTATTATTACTAGCTGTAACATGGATTTTTATAATTATTTTCTTTTTGTAATATTTCATTAAAAATGCGGTATTTTATAGGACTTAAAAATTACAGCAAATGTATGTTTCATTTCATTTCATTTATTTATTCAGTTTGTAAACATAGGTAACAAAAAGGTGTTAATAAACAATAGAGTTCGCTATGTCTTATCAATAGTGATGTACAAACTTAAATATATTACAACAATATGGCTAAAAATTGTTTATAAATAGGTATTAATTGAGATAAATTAGATAATTCAGAAATAAATATTAAATTAATGTCAATAGTACAATTTCCACAATAATTATTACACGCAGCATCAAAATGTCATTAATTAACAGGTCGGACCCTCATATTTCCGTTTATCATTGATAAAATCGTAAATAGAGTAGTAACACTTGATTATTAAATACTTAAACAAACATGTCTTAAATGATTCTAGATTCTTATTTCTTATTACCAGGGGTATATTATTGTATATTTTTGACGTCATACCAAGAATACTCTTACCATACAGCGCTGTGTTATGAGAGGCAACACGTATAGTATTAAGATGGCGTCTAGATCGGAGTGATTCAAATAATTCAATGTTGCTTTTTACGAAAACTCCCATCTCATAAATATACATTGATGGCAATGTAAGTAGGTTCAACTCTTTAAAAAGTGGTTCACAGCTGTCATTTGACTGTAGATTACAAAGATTTTTTCATTTTAATTGTTTAGATTTGTACGGTTTAATTAAATTAATTCGTTCCACACTTTTGGTTTCGAATTTAAACTATACACTCGAAGTACCGTCTTATTTTATTTTATTTGTAACTAGCTTCCCACGCGGGGTTCTCCCGCGTAACTCCCGTTCCCATGGGAACATCATAATAAATAAAGCTTATGTCACTCAGGGTGAATACAGCTCTCCAATGGTGAAAGAATTTTTGAAATCGGCACAGTAGTTTTTGAGTTTATTCATTACAAACATACACACACACAAAAATACAAATCTTTCCCCTTTATAATATTAGTACAGATATAGATATTAAAATTTAAAATTAAATAACTATAATGCACTATTTGCAATATGACAGTTCCCGCACTAGGGAATTATGCAAATCCCTATGTCACGGGAGACTTTATAAACACAAAATTTACGGATTCAAAGTACACGCAGACTCAGAACAACTATTAGTGGTTCACACAAATAATTGTCCCAGGTGGGAATCGAACCCAAAACAACAGGTCTCCGAAACCACTACCGTTACCACTGAGTCACTGGTGCAGTCTAATTAAATCAATTTAAATAAGCTATCTTTGTACTGTTTTTATGAACACTTGCCTTCTCGTCATTAGAAGTTTAATTTCTTAGTAAATACGTAGATCAAAATAGCATGGTAAAGGGTAAAAACCTTTACCAATTAAAGTAAAACTAAATTTCTTCGCGAAAAAACCTTTTTATTTCAAACTCATACTAAAAACTATTTCATTTCTAGCAAACCGTATCTCATTTCCCTAAAATTCAGGAAGCATCTCTACAATACATTGAAATCTAGCGACTTTCTGCGAACAAAAACAAAAATAAGTACAAAATTTCATATTCAGAGTGCAGTATATGGAAATACAGTTGGATTTAGTAAATCCTGGGCTTAGAGCACAAAACTCCGCTTGGCTGATTCGCTCAAAACGATCAGATTGCGCGCGGCGACAGTGCGAACTGTTCGTTCCGCTACTACCAATGTTTTCACTATTTATTTACTCGCATGTCTTGTCACTGTTGTATCTCACTCATTTATACAAAACAATAGCGAGATCATAGTAAACACCATTCAACATTTTAAATATTATCTGAAATTAACGACGATGACGATGGGAAAGTCATGTAAGTGAAATATCGTTCTCGTTTACGAATTAATTTTATTAGACTTCAGAATAAATAAGTCGTGTATGACACGACGAGAACGATGTTTCAGTTTTATAATAACCAAAATATAATTGTAAGTGAGATTTCGGATGACAAATATTTATTATATAAAACTAGATGTCAAATACTTTGCTTTGAAGACATTTTTATTGATTTTTTTGTTGTAAATAATCTAGCAAAAATTCCAAGGGGATTTTTAGATAATTCCACTGAGTAGAAGAGAGAGAGCATGTAAAATAAATCAAAATCGCCGGTCGCCGGTTTTGTTATTATTAATAAATTTTTTTATTACAATTTTTCTAGCAGATTCTCGTAACTTACAGTACGAATTGCATTCAAATTTGGTGCACATCCTTATTATGACATAGGTAACCACAACAACAAGATTCTTCAAAAATCCAAAGTTTGAATGAAGAAAATAACGAAGAGGAAGTAATGGGCGAAAACTACATTAAATATACTAATGATACAGTTTACATATTAGGCATATTAATTATGAGTTAGTCTCATATTTGATTTTATTATTAACATTGTAACTACAAATTACCAATTCACAACAATAATGGCGCATTCTAGTTTTGTTGATGTTTCGAAACATAACATTGTCCTAACACAACGTAAGTCCCAACGAGTTACAAGTTAGTGATTGAGTAACTTGCGTAGAACAAACAAGGAAGGGTCAAGGTATTGTTTTAATTAATAATAGGCATAGCTCCGCCATTTGAGTGAACACGTGGGAGACGTTGTGTCCGAAACAAAATACTTATTAAAGCGCTTAACTTTACTTATATTATAGCAGTTGTTCCCAACCTTTAAGCGATGAAAGACCATTTTACAAAATGTTTGTCAAGTTACGGACCACCTATTTTGCATAATATAATATATTGGTGTGACAGGTGACTAGTAGTCCGCGGAGCACCGGTTGGGAACCACTGTATTAAAATTATAAGTCAAAAAAAAAATATCCCTTCTATTAATGGAATATTACTTAATAATAGGTAATGATAGATATACACTACAAAGTTGTTTTGTGAAATCGCTTATCCTTTATTTAAAGTAAAAGTGGATATCTAGTTGGCGCTAGATTATTTCACATGAAACCCTTTAAATAACCGTGGCATTCATCTAAACATGACAACCACTTCGCTACCGAGGTGTCATAAGTGATAATGTTATAAATATTGCACTATTCTAACGAACGCGACTACCGCATGAGTTGTGATAGTAGGCGCAGTCGGTGGGACGCTTTGTTATAGCGGCACGCGGGCGCAACTACAAACTGGCTGAAACAAATCTGCAGAACTAGGTTATCCCTTCCTGTCTGTCTGTCGGATATTTGTCCGATAGAGAATTTTGAACACCATAACAGTGACTCTATGCAACGAAACATTTCGTTCAGGATATTAAGTTTTCAATAAAGCTGTTTGTGTGTTTTTGTGGCGGCCATAAAACTTGTCTTTTTTATGTTCGTTAAAACAGTAGAGAGCATATCATTTCGTGTATCTATGAACTATTTTACGTGCTGTGAAAAAAAGTTTAAAATATAGATTTTAGCTGAAAATATGTTAGAATTTATTTTGGATGATTTATGGTTGTAGATTAATGCCTCTCCTGGCGTTTCATTTTTACATACAAAACGCTTGAAACGGAATTTATGTATCGAACATGAACTATGTATGAAAATAAAACGCTGTAACTTAAATTTATATCACTTTACAATAAGGCATATAAAAAAACAAATATATTTTATGGAGTTAATCTGAAATTTATTTCCGAAGCGATGTTTTGGAGAATAACAAAAATATTTTTTGTCCACCGTAGCTCCGTGGAGGCATTACTGCGGTGCTAGGTTTGACTGTCGGTTTAGGTTAAAATATATTTGGTCTTGACTTAAGGATTTTTTTACATAATAAGCTCACGCCTGTTTCCCAGCGGGGTAGGCAGAGAAAATGGACCTCCACTTGCTACGATCCCTACACACATCTTGTATGAAGAATGTTATGAGAGTGAATGAAGCGAAAGGATGTTTTTGTGAGTATCTTATCTAATTCTTAAATAAAATAAACATATATTGTTTTTCAGCTACAGATATTCGAGATTAAATTCTCACGGCGCGACGCATGTAAGCTATTTTCTAAAAATAACTCTCACATTCATTTAATAAATCAATATTTTGCCGTGCAGAGTTTCGCAACTCTTGGAAGAAAATGTATTCAGATTCAATAACATTGATAAATAGTGGCCTTAATTGAGAATCGAACCCAGAGCACAGTCTCAGAAGCACATAACAACAATCACTAATATATTCATGTAAATAAAACACAATATTCATTTTGTGAATTTTACTTATTGACCTCATTTACTATTTAAAATGTGAAACTAAAAAGTTGTATGTTTTCATTAAAACACTTCAACTTTCCTACAGTAAACCAGTTTTTCACAGCATTTAGACCCGCAAGCTCTAAGCAAACAACAGAGCGAATGAATTGGAAAAGTAGTTAAACCAACAAGCTTTGTTCGAAACTTATTTGAATAATATTATGTTCACGTTCTTCTGTTTTATCACAATGGCTTGAACTTTTCACGTTCAATGTATTTATTTGTTCGGAAAGAGTGATTATTTGAAACAATGCTATTTCGTCATTAGCGAACATTTATATGCTTACGGTTAAATTTAAGCGTTTTTTATTTGCTTGTCATAGATACAACTACACCTGGAAATACGTTAATGATTTTGCTTATCGGTTATTTCAAAATATTTTATAATAACATCTTACTAAAAGGACCAGCTTCTGTATTCAAGTCTTCTCTCTTTCGTGAAGGCACTGAATCTTCTTGATTTATACATCCTTACTAATCCTTACTAACTCTGTCTGTCTGTCTGCCTGTTACGCAATCACGCCTTAACTACTGAAGCGATTTAAATGAAATTTGGTACAGATATAGTCTAGAGCCTGAGAAAGGACATAGGCTATATTTTATTATGAATTTCCCACGGGAACGGGAGTTACGCGGGTGAAACCGCGCGCGGGAAGCTAGTATTTCATAACAATTTGACAGTTGAGATATTAATCCATTATGCTAACTCCCATCAAGCATCGAAACAAGTATAGCAAAAGTCGTAAAATATGCTTTTAGTCCAGGTGTTATGTTCTGTTTGTATTCCAACCACTATAATTTATAGCACACAGGTATTAACGCGATAAAATTACCTTTTTATATTACCCGACGTTTCCAAACACTAGTTAAGACTAGTCAATCACATATAAGCAAGACATACTTGTTAAGAATCTCCTCAACTTCAACCTCAACTCCTTACAATAAGGAATTTCCTAACAAGTATGCAATATTTGGACAGAATTTTATGCAAATTCTGCGAAATGAAATTGAGATTTTCCAAACACAATATTCCTTGTAGACAAACTATTTTTATTTATTAACTAGCTTCCCGCGCGTGGTTTTACCCGCGTAACTCCCGTTTCTGTATTACCTTAACAATTAAATAAAGCCTCTAGCCATCCTCAATAAATGAGCTATAATAAGCTAACAGTGAAATATTTTTTCAAATCGGATGAGTAGTTCCTGAGGTTATGCAAACAAACTCTTCAGCTTTATACATTCGCATATCGCTGCTTTGCGAGAATAATGACAAAATTGAGAAAGTGTAAGTTTGGGAAAAAAAATTTAATGCCTGAAATCTTAAGAACTAATAATAATAATAATAAAAATCTGTTTATTTCAACAATCATGCATACATTATATCTAACTTAACTATGTATAATCTTGTCTGAACTAAGATTTTTTATAGTCAAGGAGTTGCAAAATTAGTACATTTTTTTATAAAGAATACATTAAATTATTGGTTTGTGAAGTGACGTTTAAGTAAATTTGTTATATAACCTTTTTTTGTCTAAGATACACACAATATTATTGTCTAAGATAGACAACTAGTGATTTTGGTAACTTATTTAATATTTCGGGTAGTAGACAATTCCACACCCTCTTCCCGTACTCGTTATTACAATTTGGTTTATCAAACAAACAAGCTGTTTTCTCAATGTTTCTCTTTTTGAATTGAGTCGTTCTTCTCCCAAAACAGCGATATATTAATGTTATCCTGCCGTCGTTTAGTTAAGCTTATTTAAATATTATAAGAATAGTCCGATATAAAAATACCCAAAGTTTAAATCTGAATATCAGAGTACTAATAAGTATTCACAATCCTACTCACTTTATGTTTAATTTGCTCTTTCATAAACCCACGCATCTACGTTTATTTATATCTGACACCGCAACGATCAGCGATACAAAAGGTTCAGTGTTATTTTAGTAGCGTTTTCACATGTAATTTATAGTAGACACGGGTCTCAATCGTGGTACAATTTAAGGCAAAATAATCACCTTTTTCTATGTAGAACCTTTGGTTTAATGATAAGATAATGATTTGCCTAAAAATTGTTCGATTTCGTTAATCACTCAAAAACAATCAGACGGATTAAATGACGCAAAGGATTAGATTGGTAAACCTAAGTCTATAAAACATAATACATCACTCTACGACTCATTGGAGACGAATAGCGACGTAATGAGGATGAAACCGCGGGGCACGGCTAGTAATCAATAACTTACTCACTGTAAATCGATTTACACCGATTGAGCGAGTGCATTTTGCCGTAACGATTGTATTATCACCACAGCCCGTTAGCCACGCGTCATAACATGTCGCTGTTTTGTAAAAGCGGCAATGTATAGTGTTATTGGGTAGAATATGGCTTTACATAATAAAACGTAGTTAGATGTGTGACATTTTATCGAAGTTTCTTTTCATCTATTGATTGATATTGGGGAGCTTTTTGTGTGAACCAAAAAATATGTAGAGTGACTTAAGTATATTGGATTATATAGTACCGTTGGAAGGAACAATGTAGGCCATGAATGTAATTTTATTATTATAGGTACATTTTTTTAATTGAGTGATGCTAGTAGTATTTCTGATATAGACTTAACAGTTTGCTAGAGTAGGGGTAGAAATTAAAACCCCGGGTCTCTGAATGCCGTCACCACGTATCGCAAAATTTGTCGTTTCGCAAAAAAAAACCTACGAACTGGCTGACACTCAATCGATTTTCGCTAAATTCACTTCCCTCTAGTCAGTACTCAACTAATAGTCAAACCATTCGGATGTAACGACACGCGACAATACACCCGTTTTTTTACAAATAAAAACCGAAGTACAGACCACAGACTAAGAAAGTACATAGAAGGTCATTTTTTGTAGTTTCTTTTTATTTATTTACCAGCGACCCACCCCGGCTTCGCATGGGTGCACACATAACACTTTCTCTTGAAACTTTATTAAAAAAAAAATCGCATCAAAATCCGTTGCGCAGTTTTAAAGATCTAAGCATAAATGTGATTTTCGATTTTGTTTTTAAAATATTTTTAAAAAAAAAAAAACATAGTACCACTTAAACATATTAAGTTTGTACTTATATGTGGCACATTTCATTCGTTTTCATTGTATTTTGGAATTAACATCAACATAATGGTCACTTGTTACAGTATTAGACAACATCATTATGAATTAATAATACACACTAAGTAACAAATATGATTTGACAATGTTCTGTTTACAATTATGATAGGTATATATAGATATATCATATTATTTCAATTTGTATTTTATATTTTCTACTGTGTAAACAAATATTTTTTTCTACTTCACCCTACTTTAGGGAAAGATTACAACAAACTAAACAGCCTGCGTAAGCAGAGCCTGCGAGGTGATGAACCATATTCACCAAGGCTGGCAATAACAGTATCAAGTATATACACAGGGAATCGCTACTGTATCCCTTTTATAAAAAAAAACATTATTCACTAAAGGAATCGTGAAATATTGTTAACTCATGATAATGATATTTCACGATTGCGAGTAAATGAGTATGTAAGTCTTTAACACCCAATTAAAGCTTTAAATACCCTTTTGTGGAGGGATTATGATTGATATTAAATTTCACAAATAGTCCGTTGAATTTTCCTTATTGTTGCAAGATTAATATTATTCATATCCCTTCTGATTGATTTCAGCCACAGTGGTCAGTCTATAAGGAGATTAGCCATCTGCGCATGATATATTGTAGTGCACTTGTTTTACTCTCAATGTCCGATAAAACGACCTACCGACAAGACCCGTATGAGACAAAATAACTACAGCTTAACGTGCTCTTCGAGGCACGTGAAATACCACTAACTAGACTCTGTTTTTTTATATTAAATTTCTTATAATAAAAAAGTTCGCCCGACCTAGGTATCGAAATCGGTCTCGTTAGTAACGCTCACATAATTACCGCTAGACCAACAAGTTGAGGTAATCACTAAAATTGTCTCTTCTGCATATTCACATCTCTATGAGTCACACATTCAGAGTATTTTTACCCGATGTGCAAAAAGGACATGATTTTCATTTCGGTGGAGTTCCCCGGGGGAGGACGTAACAATGAAATATTGTTGTGGAGCCTACAGTCACCTTAAGTGATCGATTTGTACGGAGCTGGCAGCCGAAGGTTGTTTGCCTACAACTTGAGTACTTTGAGCAATAGTTGGAATCAAATGTATACTAAATTATAATGCCATCAAAAACATACTTGTAAAAAAACCCAAGTCTCGTAACGCAGTTCTTTTACCGTAAAACGTTGTGAGATCTATGTAATACCAAGTCGGTTAATTTATTCAGTCCCTACTTAAGGGACCTTCTATCTTAAGCTATTTCGTAATTATCTCACCTTACAGAATCTTATTTTGACCTTATCAAAATTCGAAACTTTAAAGTTTTAAATAATAGATTAACTTGGCCATCGGATATAATTAGAATGTATCTCACAAGTGTTTATTGCGATGGCCAAGTCAATCTAATATTCATAACATAAAAGTTTTGAACTTTGATAAGGTCAAAATAAAATTCTGTAAGGTGAGATAATTACGTAATAGCTTAAGATAGAAGGTCCCTTAAGTAGGGACTGAATAAATTAACCGACTTGGTATTACATAGATCTCACAACGTTTTACGGTAAAAGAACTGCGTTACGAGACTTGGGTTTTTTTACAAGTATGTTTTTGATGGCATCTCATTTCTTTTTGTAGATAGTTGTACTTTTTTCCTTTGCTTTACAATTTACATTATTTTTTAAAATACCAACAATGGATTTTACCACTCTGTCACTGTCTTATGAGCTTTCCAATTTTTGTAGGTTGTGTTCCTCTTTTTCTTAACCGGTACTACTTCTTGAACTTCAGCTACAGTTTTTCTCAAAGCTCACTCCATTTCTCTATGGGTTTTTCTTGATATCTTTGATGCAACAATATTAAGCATGTCAAGACATTAAATGCTTGGGTTCCGTACCCGAATGGTGAAAACGGGACCCTATTACTAAGACTTAGCTGTCTGTCTGTCTATCACCAGGCTGTATCTCAAGAACCGCGATACCTAAACAGTTGAAAAATTCACAAATTATGTATTTCTGTTGCTATAATAACAAACTAAACATAAAATAAGTATTTAGGGGGGGCTCCCATACAACAACTTTTTTTTGACCTTTTTTGCTCGATATCTATAACTAACGGTAGGCACTTAAAAATGGTACGGAACCCTTAGTACGCGAGTCCGACTCGCACTTGGCCGGTTTTAGTCTATTGTATTCACAAATGAATGATTCCTGCGCTTTAATAGTTCCACAGTAGACTTAAATTAGATGTAAACCATCCAGACTAGTAACTCTGTGCCCTTATTTACAAAATAACTTAACTTACGCACATATGAATATCCACGTACCTAGCTGGCATGGCAACACTCACCATATGAAACAAGAACAGTTGCGTCGTATACTTACTTTTTTGCTTTATTGATATTCGTCGCAAAATTGTTATCTTTCATTGGTTATAAATATTGTCAATGTACCTAATCGAAAACTACAACATCAAGCTTAACAGAGGATTAACATGAACTGGCACTCACGGCCTCCTGGCCTCCAGCCTGTCAAAGGTTTTTAAAATTACGAAATTGATGAACTGTTTTTGATGGAATTTTGGTACAACTACATAATACATGTCCGATTATGGCCTTTTTTTAAGACAGCTCCCGCACTAGGGAACAAGCTAATATGTACATAAGTAAATTTAAAGCTACCTAGTTAACATCAAACTGTGTCTAAAAATATTTGATAAAATGATTATATAAATATAGTTTGTGTCAGATTAATAAAACGTGGTTTGTGTGTATACCTTCGATATCACAGTAAGATTTGTTAGTTGCTTGGAAGAAAGTGACCGTCTTTCTGTGTTTCGAACGGGAAGCGTGAAAGCCGTGGTGTAAGTTTGTCCGGGGGAATGCAAGAATGTTACGCATCTCCTCCGCCACTGCGGTGTTCCGGCACGGGCAGTGGGGTATGTGGGACTCGCCCTCTTCATAGCAGTGGAATGCTAATAACATAAATAACAATTGGTGAGGGGCCCAGGTACTGCTGCCTATCTGGGATACCCTCTGGCAGCGTCCGCGACTCAATTGGTGTTGCGGGCTCTCCTGCGCCCAAATAACCAGTTTCAGGGACGCCCAGATTACACGGGGTCCCTACTTCTCAAGGGACCGCAGCCTCCTGCTGAGACATGGCTCAAGCGGGCAAGCCACCTCCATCAGACGCTGTTATGATTGTTAGTATCCTATCGTTCATAGCACAACTTATGTACTATCTTGCTTTTACAATCCATTGTCTTTTTTTTTTTTTTTCCTACATTTTTTTTTTTTTTTTATTACTTGTTAAATTAATCCCTGTGTCGCGAAGGTCTCACCGCTCAATAGATTCACGAAAACAAAGCACCCCCTGACTCAGTACAACTGTTTGAATTTCAGACGAATAATTGTCCCGGGTGGGAATCGAACGCAGAAAACCAGGTCTTTGAAACAAATAACCTAACCACTTAGACACCACCTTTCAACATAATTACATCTAGGTCCCTATCTACACCTATTCCTCCATTAAATCAAACATATTCATGTACACTGATTCACTGACTGCAAATGTAACTTTGTAATCCTATACATTTATAATAAATAACAAAGTTATTAATGCAGTTGATGAAACTGAACAACTAGACCGAAATTGCAAAATGTTGGAATTTTCCCATGAGTTTTACACTAAACTCTCCTAATACTCAAAATTTGAAGCTTCTACGTCTGCTAGAAGTGCCTAAACATTTTGATGATCGGTCAGTCAGTAGTGAGCGAGTGACAAAATTACTGAAAATACCAAACTTTGACTAGTTATAATTCGTAAAGTACTGGTTCAAATTGAATGAAATTTGAAATATACTGTAGTTTTACAAAGCTTGTTTAGTTACTGAAAATTCAGGCTCCTATCTTTATCCACAACGAAGTTATAGGGGGTCGAAAATCAGCTGAGTTGCTTCGAGAAAAGATAGGTACGGCCGTGCACCTTTTTTTTTTTTTTTTTTTTTTTTCTTACTCGACTTGGGGGGGCACTGCCGTGCCCCCAGATAAGCTGATGAGTTTGTTTGTTCACTTCAACGCGCTAACCTCGAGAACTACCGGACCGATTTAAAAAATCAGTGTTAGATAACAAGTTCATCGAGGAAGGCAATAGGCTTCACCCGCCTAACTCCCGTTCCCGTAAAAACTACATAATAAAATATAGCCTTTGGTCTTCCTTAATAAATAGGATATCTAACACTGAAAGAATTTCCCAAATCGAACCAGAAGTTCCTGAGATCAGGAAGTTCAAGCACACCAACAAACAAATTGTCTAAATTTATATATAAGTAAATAGATTTTTTACATTTTATATATCAAATTTAACAATTTTTTTATTTGATCTCTTCTGCTACACTCTTCGTTAAATTCTGCATTAATTCCTTCTAACCCTGCAAGAATCCATCTCGTTCTTCCCATCATCTTCTCATGGCCGGCCGTGACTTAGCCTTCCTGTATAGATCGAACATCCTACTTCCTACTAATATTATAACCGTGAAAGTTCGCACGCGTATAGCTTATAAGCTGACGCTCCGACCCACTGGAGCAGAGTGACGTAGCTAATATATAAAAAAATATATACTAATATTATTCAGAGAAAAGATTTGATTGTTTGTTTGTATTGAATAGGCTCCGAAACTACTGGACCGATTTAAAAAAATCTTTCACCGTTGGAATTCTACTCTATTCCCGGATCACATAGGCTATGTTTCATTATGAAGTTCCCACGGGAATGGGAGTTATGCGGGTGGAACCGCGCGCGGGAAGCTAGTAACTTCATATTTATAGGATTGCCTCGACAGAACCTACCAACCCAACGAATACCATTAAATCCATTAAGGCAATAAAAGGCACATAAATTAAATGGAGACAAGCTTTTAGTTCCTAACTTGAATCTAGACAAATAGGCGTAACTTAACGAAACTAACCACGGGGCGTCCAGGTTGTGGCCCTGAGCGGCCCTGAGTGAATTACTGGGATTATTTCACAGGGGTCACCTTCACCTTGAGGTGACATGATCGTGTTTAGGCGTGTTAGGTATTTGGATTGTGTTACCAATCTACTTCAATCAAGTTTTTCTTATTGAAATGTAACTAAGCATAATATAACGGAGGCGGGTTCAGATGGAAATTAGTTTCTATGTGAATCATTATGTTTTAGCTAAATAACCATTAAGATATTCCGTATAACGTCCACTGCTGAACATGGCCTCCTCCCGAGAGAGGGCAGTTGCCATAGTCACCACGCTTGGCAGGCGGGTTGGTGACCGCAGTATTATGTTGTACTACCACACAAGGAAACGCTGCTGCCCGTTCCTTGATATACGATTATTATAGACGATGTTATAATAATCGGAACCAACGGCTTAACGCGCTTTCCGAGCCATGGAGGATAGACCCGGAAAGAAATCTTAGAATTTATACAAAGATTTCCTGTCCGGCGTGGGAATCGAACCCACGACCTCCGAGATTTAAAGCGAGCCAAATACCGCTACGCTACGGAGGTTGTCGGGCATCATTCTTAGTGTTGCTATAAAGATTTTATGACATCACTTACCTCCCCAAGATGGAACACGTTTTCTATTTTTTAAAGCGATCAATATTCTTGCACTGCTGAACATCCTCTTTGACCTCTTCTTAACAGTACTTGGCAAGCTATGGTTTTTGAGGGATGTTGCCATAATCACTACGATTGGCGGATTGTTGATTACAGTAGTACATACAGTAAGATGATAACTAACTGTGAACTGATAGATGCTGCTTCCCAACCATCAGCTGTATGTCCCTTAGTCGCCTGTTACGACACCTTTAGGAAGACATCACGTGGAGGACTCTAAAGCAGAAACCATTTTTACAGCATACAATATAATCATTTTATTCTGTATACCACACCAACGTACATATTCTTTCTTGGAAACAATTTAAAACACAATTAATAGTTTTTAATACAAATATAATATTTAATTGAATGCAATTTGCCATTAATGCTTCGCCTAAGAAAGCATTTATGGCGTAGCAGTAGTAGTTCGTAGCATAACAGTGGTTAGCCGTAGCGATTCGTCGCTGCTACGACAATTGCCACCGACATCTCAACAACAAATGCCAAGTTTAAACAAAGCTTAATTTATTATGTTATTTAATCTGTCCACATCAATATTATACTAGTAATAATACATATTTAGAAAAATTACTAGTTCTTGTCTATTACCAAAATAATTAAAGTTGCAGACTACTTGAATACATATTGGTTGTATAGCTATAACATTTAAAGGCTACTTGGAAAGACAACTTCAAATTAGAAAATTAAAATAGAAGGTAATCCTACATACCTAACTTTCTCTCCCAATCCGACCCAAATGGACTAAATAGGAATTTGTAGCCTTCAAATTGATGGTCCAGGCCTCGTGTGAAGCCTTTTCAATACTTTGTTAAAGCAAAATGTAGGTCTAAAAAGGATAATGAGTAAATTAATCTGTCCACCGGCGCCACTCGTAAATACCACCGTAAATTTTTACATAATTACACAAACAGTTAAACAGACTTTGTTTAAAGATAAACAAATTGAATGGAGAGGCTATTCGTAGAAACATTTTTATGTGTAACTTTATTTAGAAATTGTACTCAGAAATGTCTTTTGAACGAAATTGTAAAGTAATTTAATGGTGCTCAAGTGCTCAGGAAATATATAAAAATGCTTTTGCCCGTTCGCGTAGTAAGCATTTTGTAAATAAATATTCATTAATTCAATTACTTATTAAATCTTACCAAGAAATGTGTATTCTATCTCAATTCAAAACAAAAACATAAACGGAATATTAATTAAGATTCCCTTATATACATATAAAGTTATTTTTGAATAAACTTAAGAAGATTTATCTTTCACCTAATATAGGGATTTAAGGCGCGGTGAATAGACGACGTTAACGTATTAGTTTTGTCACTGTTGCTCCGCGTAGAAATGAAAGAGAAGCGAAGAGACGCCGCGATGGCGCAACGTGTCGTTCGACTCGTTCGAGTTATTTAATACATTAATCCTTGCAAATATCTTATTCCAATCGATAAATAAAAACAACAGTTTCCTTTATTATTATATATTACATCACTGTTATTAATATTATCAAGATTTGTTTTTAAATAATGCAGTTACAATTGCTACAATTTCAATTTAAATGGTTATTTTATGGGTTTTTTTTATCGAGAAAATTTACCGAAAACGTATTTTGAACACAATGGTCCCCCCATAAATATGATCAAGATTAACATATATTTTTTTAGCTGCTCTAAAATGTAAACATTTGGCTAAAAAACTGTTTTGTGAAGCCTATTTAGACTAAGTACAGCGCCTTAATAATTAACTATTTATAAGCAAAGCACAAAAATAGTAGTCCAAATTTTACGTCGAACTTCGTTATCACTATTATACCAACAATAAAGTCATGACAAGAGACACCAAGTTTAATTGTCACTGAAACCATATTTCTTTGTAAAGAAAATAAACGCAATACACAAACATAGCAAACAGTGTTCAACAAATCCCAGATAACGCCGAAACAATAAGAAAGTGACACTTCATCGGTCAATCAGAGCAATCAGGCTCACTGGTTGGCTCGTTTCATCTTCTCCACAACTCCGCAAACCTCCGATGTCACTCGTTGTCAATAGCTAAATTATCGCCCGTCGCGTCCGATCCGCTGTAATGAGCGAACTGAGTGGACGTCAGTAATAAGGCCTAACTGTAGCAATGGAAGCGAAACAGCCATTTTAAAATGGTTTAAGATAAAAGAATCGTTTAAGTTATCTTTTAAATTTGAAATGGAATGATTTGATTTGATATAATACATTGCATAAACTATATAGATCAGTGAGCAGCTAATGCGTTGAGTAGTAAATTGATATCAAATAATATATCAATAACTTCTTCGACTACAGCGTTCATATCTTAGATAAGCGCAATACTATATATTAAGTAACTATACTTCTTTTAACATACATAATTATATTTAGTGCAAAATAAAATGTTAATAAAATTCAAGTAATATGGCAAAATAGGTATTATGTCAAATAGGATATTATGGCGTAAATTAATAGAGGCTTATTTGGACAGAGATAGGCTGAGTGATTGATTTGATTTGAAAAGTCAAGTTTACTTGTCAAGATCTTTAGAATTTGACCGGACCTTCATAACCCGGTGCCCTAAAGCATGCAAAGGCAATCCTTTGCATGCCGAATGGCTAAGTGGAAGATCATAACGAAAAAAATAGAGAACGACTTTCAAAGTTGATACGACTTTTAAAGTTGACACGACTTTCAATCATGAAGAATGCGATAAAGAACAGAAGAAGAAAAAGTGTTCAAGTATAAACCTTCAGGTATATATCACGGATCTTAAGAGAATAAAATAGATCGTGCTTTATTTGAAAAATATTAATATAAATATTTAACTTATACTTGTTCAAGTTTTAAATAGAATGAATATTGGCCGTAAGTTGAAATTGAATAGATAAATCTTATAATATAATCTAGAGAAATTAGACGGTGCATTTTAGAATAATCTACATCAAATGATTTATCCATTTAACTGTAGATTTAAAACTTTTAGATAAGTAGAAATTAAATTAATGTATTAATAATAAAGTGATTGATTACTTTAATTATCAGTACTGGTGACTATGTTCTAGTTCTTTTTTCAATCGTTATATATTTATAAATGACTGTTTGTTCAACATTTTTATCTAATAGCTTGTTGTGTATATGTTGTGTAAGAACAGTTTTAATGATTTGGTCGGACCAAGCGTATATAACAACTGACGCATTTTAATGCTAACACTGGATCCAATACGCCCCGAACTGAGAAAACTCGGAAAAACCTACTCAAATTGGCAGTACGTATGTAAAGATAATTATAATGACTTACATTATTATAACTTACCCCAAATATATACATCAATAATGCATGAATACAAAAAAAACTGTTATACCAAAGCTACTCATGTGTTAATAAATGAAGTAGGCAGCTTATAAGTATCATTCGAAACAAGTATTACACGTTAATACTAAATTAAAATACGAGTGAGTGTGCTTGTACTTGTTTTTCAAACGCTGCAATAAAATGAATAAATTGTGCTTTTCTTTTATTACCTGTTCATACATATGTTTATTCATTTACGATTGCACTTTTATAAGCCTTGTAATTACAACTTTCAGGATAATCTCTTGATTATGCTTGCTGTATTTATTACTACTGTACGTTCTATAAAAATGTAATTAAAATACTGGCTGAAATTGCCAGAGGTTATGTCAAGTTGTAAATGGACCTTCATAAGCATTTATATGCAAACTAAGTTTTACAAGCAGATGATTTAGCTAATTTGATTTTATTTGGACCTGATAGTGTCAAGGAAATTGACCTCGTTTGCCAAAATGCCAGAATTCTATGCCAGTTTTAAGACGGTTGTTGGTGGTAATAGTAAGAATTCACTTTTTATATACAAACGGTTTATTGTATATGAATTGTTACGCAAAAGAAATCACAGGGGCGTGAAATAATTTTCTAGGAAGAAAATACATTCTCTGTTGGCAGAGTTGAAGATATTTAGGTTCAACATATTTCAGTATATTCGAAATGATACAAAACCCCATTTCAGATGTGTTGATTCTGTTTTAGATTGGACATCCCTTTTCTTTCCGTGAGTGTCGTTATAGACGACTAAAGTACATCCTTAAAATTGAAATTAAAATTAAAATTGTAAGTATAGATAGATGGATGTTTGTTACTCTTCCACGCCAAAACTACTGAACGGAATTGGCTGAAATTTTGCACCGGATTAGGTTAGACGCTGGATTAATATAAAGGCTACAAAACATCATGCTCCGACCCACTGGAGCAGAGTAACGCGGGTAAACCCGCGGGGCCAGCTAGTACAGCTCATAAATAGGCAGGCAGTTTCTATCACGGTTACTTACTTACTTCTTAGTGCAATCAAAAATCCTCCTGCCAAGCGTAATGATTAAAGCAATATCCCTGGTTTCTCAAGTTCTGCAAATAGGAGGCCAGCAGTGTACGTACATGAGATGAACTTTTCAAACATTTATGTCTAGTTATAATGCTTATGCTAAACGTTATTATATTGCTTAACGCTACGTAGAACATAAAGTGAATATGAAAAAAATAAATCACATATAACAAGTGCAATTAATTTTCGTCTGTTTTGTACACTTTATGAATTATACGCTGGTCTTAATCTTTGATACTTTGAGCATAAATTATTCGCTGTTTCCTCAAACTAGCTGTTTAAAAGGCTTATATTTATGTCATGTTTACTTAAACTCCACGAATGAAGTTTGCATTTCCTTGTGTTATAATATATGCTTGGGTGACGGGTTATTATTTTTCTTTTATGAGCTCTTAGCTATTACATAATGTTATCGAGCTTTAAAAGCTTCGAGGCACTAGAGATTTGGTTTGTTTGATATATTACCCGGCATCACGCTCGCCAATTTGTTCCCCTTTTTCCATATAATTGAGATATTTTAAAATTATTATAGGGTCATTATTTTAACTACAGATAAATGAACTACAGAATAACATGAAATGGGGGAGTATGACTTAATTTAGTAGCAGTGTATTAACTATGATTGATGAAATTAACAAGAATTGATGTATTGTTGTAGTTTGAAATTAAATTGTAACTGAATGATGTATTTATTTATTTTTGAAATTTGAATAATTTTATGGACATTTTACTTTTTCGAGCCGTAAGTACCTTTAGAATGAATTGGTTTTGAATTTTATTAACCAGCTAATAGAGTTAACTACCTGGCTAAGGGTCAAAGCTTAAACAAACACATTACTGATTTGTCTACGAACCTAATTCAATAAATAAACGAACTATACATTGCAGACAATTGTCCTTCCAAAGATTTGGCTAAAGACAAAATTAATAGTTTGGCCCCAAATATCAAAATTATTGATAAATCTTCACTGTGTCTGCTGGGCTCTCCTGTCTTTGACGAATCAATACCTGCTTTTGTTGACAACCAAATTCAAAATTTCTTAAATAACTCTGATCGACTATCTAAAATTAGCCCTCACATTGCTTTTACTATTCTAAAATTTTGCCTTTTTGTCCCTAAATTCACCTACACTTTGCGATGTTGTCAGTTGTGGAAACATATTAATATTCTAAAAAATATAGACAACATCGTCAAAACCAGTTTAGAATCAATTTTGAACATACGTTTTGAAGAAAGGACTTGGTCACAGGCTTCACTTCCAGTTCTATTAGGGGGTCTGGGCGTCAGAGCCATTTCAGACGTTGCTCTCCCCGCTTTTTTGTCTTCTGTCCATAGTACCCAAAATTTATCACATAAAATTCTCTCGGCTAGTCTAAATAGTTATAATATTTCTTATATGAAGGAAGCTGAGTCTGAATGGCTTTTGGCTTGCCCCAACTCTGCCTTGCCATGTAATACATCTGTTCAGCGGCAATGGGATGGGCCGCTCTGTGAGCTGACGCGGAATAATTTGTTACAAACGTGTTCCAGCTCTGCAGATCGTGCCCGTCTCTTAGCCGTTGCGGAATGGGAGTCAGGCTTGTGGCTGCATGCGCTTCCGTCACCAAATACAGGCACCTTAATGGATGCAAATACGTTTCGTGTGGCAGTTTCGTTGCGCCTGGGTGCGCCGTGCTGTGCTCCCCACCGCTGCGAGTGTGGCGCCAATGTGACCCAACTCGGTCACCACGGCCTGTGTTGTAGCAAAAGTGCTGGACGTCTGTCCCGTCATGCCACTATTAATGATATAATCCGTCGGGCCTTCAGCTCGGCAAATATGCCAGCCGTTTTAGAGCCTAATGGCCTTATGCGCGACGATGGTAAAAGGCCCGACGGAATGACTCTGGTGCCTTGGAGGATGGGACGGCCTTTGGTGTGGGACGCTACGTGCGTCGACACCCTCGCGCCGTCTCATCTTTCCGGGACTCAGGGTAGGGCTGGCATGGCGGCTGAATCCGCGGAGAATCTCAAGAGGCGCAAATATAGTACCCTTGATAGTGGTTATGTATTTGTGCCTTTTGGTGTCGAAACATTGGGGCCGTGGGGACCGGGAGCCAAATTAATTTATAAATACCTCGCAGCGGCCCTCTTAAGTGCGGCACGTTCTCCGAGTGCTGGTTTCTACTTTGCACAGCAGGTAAGCATTGCCATTCAACGTGGTAATGCTGCCAGCATTCTGGGAACCTTGCCAAGTAGTAAAGATTTAGAATAGTTGTATATAAGTTAGTTTTATTTTTAATTAGTTACTTTTAGTTTGTATTTTATTCATGTTTGTTAATTATAATAAATAAGTACCTAATTCAGTCTATTACTGCACATCAAACCTCCCACTTCATGCAAACCACCTTCTACACCCGGCTAACTCCGGCTATGTTCAGGTTCAGACAACCTCCGTAGCGTAGCGGTATTTGACTCGCTTTAAATCTCGGAGTGGGTGGCGTGGGTTCGATCCCGATCTTTGTGTAAATTCTATGTTTGCTTTCCGGGTCTGGTTAGTTGAGGGACTACCCTCCGTGCCTCGGAAGCACGTTATGTCGTTGACTCTCGATTAACATCATCTATCATAATCGTATACCAAGAAACGGGAAGCAGCGTTTCCTTGTGTGTTACAACATAATACTGCGGTCACTAAACCGCCTGTCAAGCGTAGTGACTATGGCAAATACCCCCCCCCCCGGGAGGTTCATCGTTGTACGAGCTGATGATGAAGTTCAATTGTCTGGGAGGAGTAACTGCTCACTGCACTGTGCTTACCCAAAGGTAGAAATAATCAAGATTGTGGAATATTTGAATAAAACATATTTACGCATATAGTTCTTTTGAAATTTGTATGCTAATCTTAAAATAACACTCATAGGCAAGTTAAAAAGGAAAACAAATTAAAATTAATTGTAATCACTAACGCAATCACCAAAACTGTCAGCACACTACAGCCAAACTATTAATTAAGACATTTAAAACGTCCCTACTTAATTATAAGGTTGGCTAGAATCTGTGTGGTCGCGTGCTCGTTATTCATCGCACCTAAATTTTTAACCGCTCACTTTAGGCGATAAGCAAACAAAAGAATACTTGGAGTGCAGTTAGTATTATTATGCAAAACATACGGCTTAAACAAAATATATATATAAAAATAAATGTAACAAAGAGGTCACGGATGGTGTACCAACTATTTGAACAACATTATTTGCGTATCAGAGCGTCTAACATGGAAGAAAAAATAACCTTTCTATTTTTAGAAAATTAATCTTTTTATATACTTAATATTTCTTTGATGTTGGCTTTTGCCCCTGGCAAAAAACATGTACAACATAAATATAATTTATTTCTTTTCACATAAACACACACTACAGATACGTTATATATTTAAAAAAATATATATTTTGTAAGAGATTTCGCCCGTTCATGATAAATGTTACCGGCAGTATTTATATTGCAATTATATTCAGTTATTGTGCAGATACAATATCTATTATATTTTAATAGGCTAGTTGACACTTTTTTGCAATTATTTTTAAGTTAAGGTTAAAAATGGTTTTACTAGATTAAGAAAAATATATGGCATTTATCTGCGATCGAGAAAGCACTAAAATAAATATTTTAAAATTGGCTTGACATTTAGAGATGAAAACGATGTCAGCCATATTGATCTATATACATGATGTGTGTTCAAGATCGATGACGTCATGACTCAGAAAGTGTAATAATAGTAAAGATCGCGTTCATGTATTTTAACAAGATGTGTCACAAAATTGCTGATAGCGTCTTCGGAAGTTATAGACATAGACAAATGAAATAATTTTCATATTGAATTTATACAAACATATTCATTTTCAGTTTTATGAACAGAAATTATTAAATTTAGAATACACATGACAAATAATTTTAAGAATAAACATCATTGTAACATAATTTCATATGTGTCAACTAGCCTATTGCATACATGTATTTGACTAATATACGTTAAACTTTGTTTTTTAAAATATTTTTAAACGAGTATTCTATTGATTTCCTCGGAATAGTTATGTTCTCACAGCACGCGACATAACACTAAAATTGAATTTAAAAAAGCCGTATTTTACTGCATTTAAAAAGCTTTAATATAATGCTTTATGCAGACATATTTACGGGTAGCATGATATACATTGATCGCAATAAACAGGAAGAGTTATAAATATGCTGCTAGAAACGGTAATGTATACAGTACAGTATCAAAACCCAATAACTTTGTTCAGCAATGTTTTTGCTGGCAGGTGCGAGCCAACATTACGAGGGTAGGGTGTGCTATGGTAGTGTTTCTACCATATTTTTCCTTTGCTCAAGTTTCTTATAATGAACTTTCTGGAGCAATTTTCACTTGCATGCGAGTAGTTCCCGGGTTTTTAGTTGAGCTGTCGACTTGAGCTATAAGTGTCGCTATACAGAAATAAGCGCGGTTTTATTTGAGAAATACGTGTGAGAAAAGTAAAATCGTATATTTTTTGCAACGGTGACTGCCGTATGTAGGAATCCCGCCGTAATTTTTTTATGTAAAGTAAGACACGTCAACCTTCGTGGCGCAGCGGTATGACTCTCTTTAATTCTCGGAGGTCTTGGGTTCGATTCCTTTGCCGGATACGAAAGATTTATTTTCGGGAGGCAAGTAATACAGAAGACCGAAGAGTATAACTTGCCTCTCTGTTTAGCGTTTGTGGACTACGAGAAAGCCTTTGATGCCGTATTGACTATCGGTATATCGAAGTGTTGAAATGTTTGTATAGAAACGCCACTATGTCGGTCCGAGTACAAGAACAGAGTACGAAGGCGATTCCACTAAAAAGGGGCGTAAGACAGGGAGACGTTATTTCTCCGAAACTGTTTACGACCACTTTGGAAGACACCTTCAAACTTCTGAATTGGAAAGGACTAGGCATCAACATCAACGGTGAATACATCACTCACCTTCGATTCGCTGATGATATCGTGGTCATGGCAAAGTCGATGGAAGAACTCAGTACAATGCTCGAAGACCTCAACCGAGTCTCCCAGCGGGTAGGTCTTAAAATGAACATGGACAAGACAAAAATCATGTCTAATGTCCATGTTGTGCCTATCCCTATTATGGTTGAGAATACGGTTCTTGAAGTTGTTGACGCGTATGTATACCTAGGACAAACAGTCCAATTAGGTAGGTCCAACTTCGAGAAGGAGGTCAATCGCCGAATCCAACTCGGATGGGCAGCGTTCGGGAAACTTCGCAACGTTTTTTCCTCTAAAATACCTCAGTGCCTGAAGACGAAAGTCTTTAACCAGTGTGTGTTGCCAGTGATGTCCTATGGATCTGAAACGTGGTCCTTCACTATAGGCCGTATGAACAGACTCAGAATCGCTCAACGAGCTATGGAGAGGGCTATGCTCGGGGTTTCTCTACGAGATCAAATCAGAAATGAGGAGATACGTAGAAGAACGCGGGTTACTGACATAGCCCAACGGATTAGTTCGTTGAAGTGGCAATGGGCAGGCCATATAGCACGGAGAACAGATGGCCGTTGGGGCCGAAAAGTTCTCGAATGGAGACCGCGGATCGGAAAGCGTAGCGTAGGACGTCCACCTACTAGATGGACGGATGATCTGGTTAAGGCCGCGGGATCACGGTGGATGCAGGCCGCTTCTAACCGTAACAACTGGAGATCTATGAGGGAGGCCTATGTCCAGCAGTGGACGTCCTACGGCTGAAATGATGATTTTCGGGATTGGTTGGTTGAGGGACTGCACGTAATGCTGTTGGATCCAATTTTCATAACCTTATCTGTTACAATCATATACCAGGTAACGGACAGCAGCGTGTCCCTATGTATTACGATATAATACTGCGGTCACCAACCCGTCTGCGAGATTAAAGCAATATGCTTTCTTGGGAGTAAGCCCAAGTTCATCAGTTGACGTATAATACGGGAAAAAACCAAAATAGAAAAAAAAACTTAACTCATAACTTTAAACTATAAGTCAACATTACATATTACATATTAGATAAGTAGACATTTACTAGTATACAATTTTCATCAGTCTGAGTCGAGACTCAAATATAATACAATTAACTATGTACAAAATAAGGTACTTATATTATGTTATTACAACAAGGACTTAGCACTACGTTTCTTTAATTTGCCGATCTCAAAAATATATATAATTCAATAAAATAAGGCTTTCAGAGAAAAGGTTTTTATCCACAGATTTTTCTCCACAATCCTTAATTAAAGGCCCATCTTAGCGTAACGCCTACCGGCAGTTATCCCGAATCAGGCTCCTTATCCGCGCTACGCATTATCCTGATCCGCTGACGTCATAACTGCCGTTTTAAGATATCCCACTTTACCCCCTCATCTTCGTCGCTTTACAGACATAAAAAATAAGTAGAAGTGCCGGATTATATCCGTGTGAAAATGGAAGGCTTATATACTTTCAGTGCACAGACTAACTTATATGCTCTAATGTTCTTCTTCCCCTGCTGAACATGAGTCTCCTTCCAAGGAAGAGATTTTTTGCATAGTCACCATGCTTGGCAGACATATTGGTGACCGTAGTTGTAATAACTACTAATAAGGTGTAATTTCATCTGTCAAGAAATATTTTCGTTATATATAGTTGAAAGGGTAAAAAACCAATTTGCTTCATCTCATTTTCAACCTTATGTGCAATTGTCACTTTCGCGGTAATGCAGTATCATCGACGATATATTTTATGACGGTATAGCAATCGGGACTACCTGTGTACGGTTCACCGTACGCATGCAAATATATTAAAACGATGACATGAACTATGTATGTTCGTAATACATAATTTAGTGCAATAAACGCATTCATACCGTGCGGTCGCTGTATATTATTTACACCGTCCCCGTGCTAATTATCATCCTTATCAACTTATCATAAATAAATGTAGCCAAGCAAATCGTTACAGTTAATGGTCCTTCGAGTTTTTCGAGTTCTCACAGCTCAGGACCTCGGTTTCGCGTTTTCTACGAGCCGCGGTTTTGGGAGTTAGTGGTTACAATTTGTGCCTACTGAAGTTATCATCGCATAAGCTATATTCTACTTGTGAGTATAGATCTTTGTGGTAGCGCATCGGCTCAATCGGCCTCCCACCAGCGGGTCTCACCGATTGAATTGAGACTAGCGTAATACCACAGGGGTTGCAAATTCACTGAAGTAGACGGTGGCATCGCAGCGTGCCATCAATTATCAGCGACATTCTAAGGCTATTATATCATCGTGTTTGAACATTCTTCCTGTCATCAGTACGTGAATCTTACAATCATCATGGAAGAAATCTTCAAGCGCCAAAGTCAAATTATCAAGAATATCGAACGAATCTGCATAAACTTTTCTAAAGACGGGCCTAGCCGCAAGACTAAGGAGTATATTGAAAAAAGATTATCAGCGCTAGACTCTCTTTGGGGTGAGTTCGACTCTAATAACGAATTATTGAATGCAGAAGAGGAACGGAAGCATGACTACTTTACGAACAACATTTATACAAGGATGAAAGAGTATTATGAAGCTGAGAGAAAGGCAATCGCATCTTACCCTGTTGTATCGACATCATCGGCTGTTGAGGTGCCTGACAACGACGACGACACGTTTGACGTCCCTGTCAGCAACAACTTGGACGTGCACTTCGACGACCGAAGGACCGCGGATGAGTTGCTCGCCCAACAAAGGACGAATTTCAGAGCCTTTTCACGTATCATGGAGCGAATCAAAATCAACGAAATGGAAGAAAAGTGGGAGTTTGAAGATCAGCTAAAGGAGTTGCAACGACGTTGGCGTATCATCGATGAACAGCATCTTCGTCTCGATAACGTTTTACAAGGCCAGGACAGACAGTACGAATCTGAGTTTTTGCGTTTCGAGGACAAGTACAATGACATTAAAAGGCAACTCAACCGCAAATTAAACTCAACATGCCACCTTCAGCAATCAACGCCTAAGGTAGAGATTCCCGTATTCACCGGACGATATTCCCAATGGCCCACGTTTTTCGATCTTTTTAAGGAGACTATACATAATAATACCGGACTGAGTAAGGCTCAAAAAATGCAGCACTTGAAGGGAAAGCTAAAGGGCGAGGCAGAGCGCCTTATACAGCATCTTAACATCGCATCTGAAAATTACGATACGGCATGGGACATCCTCACTCATCGGTATAACAATACACATGCTCTATTTACCCATCAAATTGAAATATTTTTAAGCCAGCCTAATATCAATAAGCAGACATCATTTGAGCTCAAGCGCCTACACGACACGACAATGGAAACTATACACGCGATCCACAACCTAGGCGTAGACACGTCCACGTGGGATCCTCTATTAGTACATCTCATTGCCAAAAAATTAGACCCCGACACTTACACAGACTACAAGGAAGCCCGCCAATCTCCGCGAGACCTCCCGAGCTTCGAAGAGCTCATGAACTTTATTGAAAGCAAGTTCGTCGCACTCGAACCTATCAACAAAAGGGAGAAAGTTGCATCCGACAGCAAGCCAGCTACATCTCCTCAAACATCAAAGGGTTCATCTTACAAGCCCAGTTATCAACAATATAGAAATCGCAACAATTATCAAGCCGCCCCTACATATACACCTAAGTGCCCTTTGTGCCACGCAGAACATGATCTATACAAGTGTAAACGGTTCCTTAATTTATCACCAGAAGCAAAAATGAAGGCACTTACGAAACAACAAATATGTTATAATTGCCTATTCAAGCACTTCGACAAGCCTTGTATTTCGACACGTCGTTGCAAAATTTGTAACAATGAACATCATTCTATAATTCACCACGATATTATGAAATTGCAGTCGTCAGCTCCAAATAATTCTACACCTTCGACAAGTTCGTTGCCCTCTACGCCGGAAAACATCACCTACGTACCTCCGCCGTCCAACAAACAACTCAACGTGAATCACGTGGCCACCGAGGGCGAAGAAATATTACTTACAACTATAGCAATTAAAATCAAGTCGAACGACAACACCTATGTCGTACTAAGAGCCCTACTGGATCAAGGCTCGCAAATATCACTCATATCGGAAAGCGCCGCTCAGATGTTAGGGCTACAAAGACAGCGATTTAACGCTTGTGTGTCAGGCGTAGGCGCTACATCAAAACAGAGCAAGGGCATGGTCAATTTAGAATGTGAATCTATTTATGGTGACTACACGTTCAACACACAAGCGTTAGTCATATCACGTGTAATTGGAAATTTACCCAACTCCACGTTTAGCAAGAAGTCGTGGCCACACTTACAAAATATCAACCTCGCAGATCCTGAGTATAACATATCGAAGCCTGTTGACTTATTATTGGATGCGAGCGTTTACTCAGATATAATAATGAGTGGACTAATCAAGGGCTCGCCTCAGGCGCCCATAGCCCAGCAAACTAAGCTCGGCTGGATATTGTCTGGCAGCGTTAAAACATTTAGCTGCAATGTTATTATAAATCAAGTTGGCGATATATCAAAATTTTGGGAGGTCGAAGACATTCACCAGCCCTCTCCGACCATGACAGAGCAGGAGCAATACTGCGAAGACTTTTATTCAGCAACTACGCGTCGCCTGGATAGCGGCCGGTACGAGGTCGCTCTCCCCATGAAACAAGGCTTCGAAAACAATCTCGGCGCATCTAAATCAAAGGCTGTTATGCAATTCAAACAAATAGAGAAAAGGATGACTAATAATCACTCGCTATACGACGCCTATGCAAAGTTTATGTTTGAATACGAGACGTTACGTCACATGCGCCCGGCCGACGCTAGCGCGACCCAGCCCACGTGTTATCTACCGCATCATGGCGTATTGAAAATGGACTCTACGACTACTAAGTTACGAGTTGTTTTTAATGCGTCTGCGAAAACAAGTAGCGGTTACAGTCTTAATGACTTAATGGAGTGTGGTCCCAACTTACAGCAGGACCTCCAAGCCCTCATCCTAAAATGGAGAACGCATAAATACGTCGTGACTGCAGACATAGAGAAGATGTTTCGCCAGTTTCTTGTACGGGAATGTGATCAACCCCTACAATCGATCATCTGGAGAGAGTCGCCTCAGGATCATCTACGTGAATATCACTTGACGACCGTAACCTACGGCACCAAAGCAGCGCCATTTTTAGCAATGCGGACACTAAGGCAGATAGCTAGAGATAACCTCGCCCGCTACCCACTAGCGGCCGACGCGATCGAAAACTGCTTCTACACTGACGACCTAATGACTGGACACGATACCATAGCGGAAGTCAAGCTATTACAAAGCCAATTGATAGATGTCCTAAAATCAGCTGGTTTGAACCTCCGCAAGTGGTCCAGCAATAACCTTGAACTCGTGGAAAACTTACCGTCAGACAACGCTAACTTACCCTTCGAGTTCAAGGACTCCGAGACTAGGAAGACTTTGGGCCTCCGATGGAACTCATCATCCGACGCCTTTACATTTCAAAATAAAATCACATATCAAGAAGGCCAAGGCAGTCGTACAAAGAGACAATTTTTATCGGATATTTCAAAGATTTATGACCCCTTAGGCTGGCTCTCACCTATCACCATTAAGGCAAAAATATTATTCCAAAAAACGTGGCTTTTGGACTTACAATGGGACGACGAGTTGCCCGCTGAAATACTTACTGAATGGCAGCACCTCCGCGAGGACATGAAAAACATCGAAAAAATTAGTATATCACGATATATGGGAAATAAAAACACATATCAACTTCATGGCTTCTGCGATGCCTCAGAAAAGGCATACGCGTGCGCTATCTATGTCATAACAAACAACGATAAGGGCGAGTACACATCGCGACTCATAGCTGCAAAAACTAAAGTGGCCCCCCAGAGCAAACCCTTATCACTACCGAGGCTGGAGCTACTAGGTGCCTTACTTTTATCTCAGCTCATGAAAAAGGTTATCGACTCCATCACTGCTGAAAAAATTGTTATCAATGCATGGTCGGACTCCATGGTAGTACTTGGATGGCTTCAGGGTGACGTATCCCGGTGGAAGCAATTTATCGCCAATCGTGTACGACAAATTACAGATATTATTCCAGCATCCCACTGGCGCCATGTTAAATCTGAGGACAATGCCGCAGACTGCGCCACCCGAGGACTAACATCCGTCAACCTGCAACAAAAACTGTGGTGGGAAGGACCGCAGTGGCTAACGTCATTCGATCCTCGTGAAATGACCCCAGTCAAAATCGAAGCTCCAACTATTGAAATAAAGAAGACATATGTAAACACGGCCTTACAACAAGAAACCTTTATCATTCAATTATTGAATAAATGCAGTTCATTTACCCGAGCAGTGCGCATCGCCGGATGGGTGTCACGTTTCGTGACCCAGTTGCGCAAGCGTCACAACACTTCGGACAAAACGAAACACGCTGCAAATAAAAATATACTGTCGACATCCGAAATACAGGATGCACAAAACATTATTATCAGATCGGTTCAAGCAACTGAGTTTCAAGATGAAATATATCAACTAAAGAAAAAGGGCCACGTGCGAAGTAGCAGCAAGTTATCAAGTCTCAACCCATTCCTCGACGAGCATGGCATATTGCGAGTTGGCGGACGGTTGCATAATGCAAAAATAAGTTATGCTGCGAAACACCCTGTAGTATTACCGACGAAATATCATCGATTGACCGAGCTTATTATTTTACAATCGCACATTTCCACGCTACATGGTGGACCTAAGCTCACTCTATCACATATTAGAGAAAAATTTTGGATTCTCAGTGGTATACGCACTGTGAAAAAGCAAATTAGACTGTGTATCAAGTGCAGGCGACATAGTCAAGAGACAAATCAACAGATCATGGCCGACCTACCGACCGCGAGAGTAACCCCTACGCGCCCGTTTACCAACATGGGTGTTGACTTCACGGGCCACGTGGACATCAAGGTCAATAAAGGGAGAGGCATTAAGACCGTCAAAGGCTACGTCGCCGTCTTCGTGTGTTTGGTGACCAAGGCCGTGCACTTGGAGCTGGTATCGGATCTCAGCACAGCAGCGTTCCTCGCCGCCTTTCGACGTTTGTGCGCGCGACGGGGTACACCAAGACACGTGTACTCCGACAATGGAACTAACTTCGTTGGCGCCGACCGAATGCTACAGAAGGAATACAAGGCAATTATAGAGAGTTTGGACTCAAATTTTATCAAGGACATCAATGGCATGGACATCACATGGCATTTCAACGCCCCGGCGTGGCCTAGCGCAGGAGGATTGTGGGAAGCCGCAGTCAAAAGTATGAAGTTCCACCTCAAGCGTGTGCTGGGCGAACAGAAGCTCACCTACGAGGAATTCATTACATTACTACAGCAAATCGAGGCGTGTATGAACTCCCGCCCCCTGTGCCCGCTAAGCGAAAACTTGGAAGACGCTTTTCTCACACCGGGTCATTTTTTGATTGGTGACTCACTGTTATCAAGGCCACAGACCGACCCGGAAGATATCAATTTACCTGCGAGATGGCAGTTAGTACAGAGCATGAACAAGGCCCTTTGGAAGAAGTGGTCCAGTGAATATCTACAGCAGCTTCAATCGAGGTCGAAATGGAGAACTCCCAAAAGAAATTTAAAAGTTGATGATATTGTGGTTATTAAAGAAGAGAACATGCCCCCCGGCAAGTGGGCGATGGGACGTGTACAAGAGCTGCACCCCGGAAAGGATGGCTACGTTAGAGTCGTCTCCTTAAAAACTCAAAACAACGTCATCAAGCGGCCAATAAATAAGCTCGTATTATTGCCAGTACACGAGACGGCACAGTACAAAACAAGCATATCACGCCCGGATGAGCCGCACAGTTCGCCAACAAGCCGAGACGGCATGGCACGCGAACGTCGCCGTTCACCTAACAGACTATCATCATACGCTCATTTTATTTCCATGGCGTTACTGTTTTTTATGACACTCATATCACCAAGCACGCAACAAAACACTTTACTATACAACACGACCGCTCTGAATAGTCAACAAAGTTTATACTTTGATAGAGTTTCTGATCTACAACATATACGAGATGAATGGAAATTGATTATTTATTATAATATGTCTTCATACTGGAATGGATTAGCGAACATACATAAATACTTATATCACCTAAAGGAACTGTGTCACAATCAAAACGCTCAGTATGAGAGTATCATATTGCAACTGGATCACGACACATATGAAATTGAACATTATAACAGCCTGCTTATGTATCACCACAATAACAACAAAAGACTAAAGAGAGGATTGGTCGATGGTATAGGCTACATAGCAAACTCGCTTGTTGGCGTGCTGGACGAGCGGTTTGCCGAGCAATATAGAAATGACATTGAGAAGATCACCCTCAATGAAGGCCATCTACAAAATCTCATGAAAAATCAGACACTTATCATTGAATCAGAATATAACATCCTCCGTCGAACTGAGAAAATTATGAACACACAGTTGTCCATAATCAATCAACATCTACGAGATATAACTGTAACCGTTAACAAAGTGCGCTTGGATAGTGAGAACAGCGCCTATATCACTTCATCGGCGTTAGCCCTGAATATGATCATTTCCAACTTACGACGCATACAACAAACTCTGATTAACACGATAACAGACATAAGTCATGGCCGCATCGACGCCCATCTCTTGCCGCCGGAGCAACTAGAAGAACAAATCAACATCATACAGGGACAATTGCCCGGCGACCTAACACTACCTACCGATAAATATAATTTACAGCAGTTATATAAATTATTAAAAGTGTTTGCGAGGGTCGTAAAAGATTACCTTATAATAGAAGTCAGAATACCACTCGTAAGTAACGAGATATATGAGTTGGATCAAATTATCACCGTGCCACTACCCCGCGGTGACGATTTTCAGTATACTGTACCGACCTTTCCATACATTGCCTTCAACATCAAGAGAGATTCAACATTCTTACTATCTAATAGCGACGTGCAATCATGTATGCATGCCCTGACGGATAAACTTATATGTTCCCTGAATAAACCGATTTACGACTTAAAGCAGTCTATATGCGACATCAAGTTACTACATACAGATGGTGTAATATCGTCGCCGTGCGCGGTACAGCTCTCCGCGTGCGCCGCCGACAAGTGGATCAGGTTACACCGACGAAACAGCTGGCTCTACTCGTGTTGTAAACAATGCAATATACGTATTCATTGTATAACTGGGATGGAGATACTGACACTATCGGGGAATGGTATACTCAGCCTAGGTCAGGGCTGTTCCATAAAAGGAGATATGTTTACAATTTTCTCCCATCAAAACTATTTTAATAGTATCCAAAGGCATCCAGAAGAGATCACAGTTCCGGAAATATCAATGTTGAATACTATCATTAACACCAGCTTACCATACGACGATCTGCTGCTTCAGGAGACTCACCCAAAGACCTGGAACGAGCTGAAGGCGCAGATAGAGCAAATGAAAGTAGATTCATCACAACAATTGAACAATCACGACGTGCATCATTACACCCTTCAATATATGTTGGCCGGAGGCTTGATCGCTGTAGTAGCCGTGGTCACCCTGCTGTGGCGAAGGAACCGCGCGCCCCCACCCCCGGCGCCCGCCCCCTCGCCCCCCTCGCGCCCTCTACCGCGTGCACCAGCCCGCCGCGCCAGCCTTCGCGCCGCCACCCCGGCGCCCAAGTTTGAAATTCCTACTCCTAATGTGACTGAATGAATTTAATGAATTTCTTAAATGTTATAATTTATCTCATAAGTACTTGTAAATTCATTTAATTTTGCATTCTTGTTTTTACTTTGACTTGTCATAACTATATGTTTTATTGTTTGAATTTATCACTTTTACATCTTTGTTCTTGTTTCCTTTAAGTGGGCAAGATGTACGGTTCACCGTACGCATGCAAATATATTAAAACGATGACATGAACTATGTATGTTCGTAATACATAATTTAGTGCAATAAACGCATTCATACCGTGCGGTCGCTGTATATTATTTACACCGTCCCCGTGCTAATTATCATCCTTATCAACTTATCATAAATAAATGTAGCCAAGCAAATCGTTACAACCTGTTTAATGTGCTTTCTGAAACACAGAAGATCTCTCAACCTACCAGACCCGAAACGCAATCTTAGAACCCACGAACTCTTCAAGAAGACTTTAAGTTCCACTTATACTGCTACGCTACAAAGGTGAAGCTAAGGGTGATAAGTGTATTTAACTTTCTTTTATTCTGCTTTCTCTCTAAACTCTAAATCGACACCACGAAACGTCAAAGAAATTAAACCATGGTTATAATTTAACTGTTAAGTGATTATTATTCACATCTCAAACGTACATTTTATCTGCGCCCATAACTCGTTAAGTAAATTCACACATGAACCTAATGCTTGCTTATCACACACGACATGGTCCCCCCAAGGTGACCTAGTTTCCCTCAGTCACTTCCAGGTGTCACTGTCTCTGCGTGACATCTTATCGGTGGTCCTTGCAGTCGGTCGTGTTTTGTTCTTTATCGCGCCTGTTTTGACGATTGTGACTTAACTCGGATGAAAAATCACTTACGGGCTGTTGAACATTTTTCTTTCCGCTACGTAACACGGTAAGATATACATTTTAGCGGTTCTCTTTGGATCATCGCGAGCTTACAGCCGTTGTACTGAGGATTTTACGTTTTGTTCAATTGTAGATCCATTTTGTAAAGTTATATTTCTGTCGTAATCTTCAATGATTTTAGAATTTTAAATTTAACCTGAATGGAACTTACGTAATGTTTCAGTTTATTTATAGAACTCGCTAATCATACCTGTAACAAAAAAATATTCAATATTAATACAAAATGGGATTAATATTCTTACCTGTCCATTAAATTTGTGACCGCATTTGCATGGCCAAGTTCATCGTATTCATAATTTGGCTTGTGAATTGTTTAAAATAAACACACAATATGATAGAATACTTAAATATCAACACAGTACATCAGTTACTTTTAAATTGTATATGTATATAGCTATTTTGTGTACCTATATATACTTCCAGTGTAATAGTGATTCTGTAACATTGTATGGTCTTCATTCTTTTCATAAGTAAGCAACCACTAAGTGTATACAATATTTTTTATATTATAAATTGCTTCTTACAACCGACAACGTTTACTAAGTTTTCGTTTCCGATCTAGGTTCCCGTGACGCCATCTTACATATCTTGACGTTCTCGGTCGTAAATCGTGTCGTCGGCGCACGCACGTGTATCGGGACCTTTAGTGGCCATTACTCTTGGTACCAGCAACGCGGAATTAGCTTCGCCAGTACACTATAAATACGACAGGACGGAGTTTTGTACAACTGGTATTTGCAAAATGTATGTATGTACTAAAAGACTTGATTTATTATACTGTGGTTATATGATTTAATTTAAATTGTTTGTTAATCATATCAATTAACTAGCTTCCCGTGTGCGGTTTTACCCGCGGAACTCCCTTAACAAATTTAAAATAAAATAAGCCCATGTTTTTTTTGGGTAACGTAGCATTCTAATAATGAAAGATTTTTTAAAATAGGACGAGTAGTTCCTGAGATATTAACATCGTTAAAACATTACATAAATATCGATATATACCTAGTATTACCTAGCAACAAAAATCCGAAATAATGTCGAAGGCTGAAAGGTTTCAGCATTAATAAAAGATAAAACGAAGATAAAGTTGAAGAAAATAATCTAGATTATAATAGCGCAGAGCATTTGGCGAGCTTCGAACCAAATCGACTAAATTAGCTTCTAATTGCTCCAACAATTTAATAAAGTCACGTAAGCGGCGCGGCCATTAACTACCTCGTTCAGCAAGCGCTCATCTTTAACATATCGTACTAAGTAATAGGAATGTTTAATCTGGTAATTATGATTATGTTATAATTATAAAATTCTGATAGTAAAACTGTTACATAAACAAAAGGTAAAATGCTTTTTACTTTGTATATTGTAGGAATTTGACTCAGCCTGGCAACACTGTGCAATAATACCATGTAGTTCAGTTCATCCAGACTGCAATAATACTAGTTCTAGTACATACAGACACAAAATAGAACAGTTTTAATAAATAAATATTAATACAATATGATTATCTTCTTATTATCTTCTAAGATAAGTAAAATATTTGGACATAGTCATAGATAAATCACTCATTTTATTATTTTCACATCATCATCTTTGGACATCAGCAACTGTGAGGATCGGGCAATAAAATCCAAGGAATTCTTGCTTATTCTATAAGCAAACTTTATATAATACAGACTGTTAATATAATCCGTCCGTCCTTTTTCCGTTTTCGTCAATTTTGGAAAATTCTAGATGGTGAGTCAGTGAATGATAAAATAAAGGAACTTTGAGGCACTATTTCTCAAACTACTAGCTTTAATTTAAAATTATTTGGAAATATATGTACATATGCATCAACTTGGCCAGTAAAGATTAAGGCTTCTAGATCAACAACGAAGTTACATGTGTTCTAAAATGGCCTGAATGGTTTCGAAAAAGGATGTTACGGTAGTGCTCGACTTGGTGGGGGCACGGCAGTGGAGAAAGTACCCGATATTTGACTAGTCTTTAATTCTTCTTCTTCTTCAACAGCCCGTTTAGGTACGTCCGCTGCTGAACACGGGCCTCCTCTTAAAATACCTTGGCAAGCCAGGATCGTTGTGGGATATTGCCATAATCACCATGCTTGGCAGACGGATTGGTGATCGCAGTAGGATATAAACCTTGAGCTAATAGATGCTGCTGCCCATCCATCAGTCATGTGTCCCTTAGTCGCCTTTTACGACACCCATGGGAGGACATGGGGTGGTCTATTCTAAGCCGGAAACCACACGGTCTTTAATTAATATATATAAAACGTATATTAAAAACTATGAAATTTACCATACATAACGAATTTTTGCTTTACAAATTAACAAACTTAACGTAGGTATGTTTATAAATTTAAAGTAATTGTTGACAATTCGGTAACGAAGATACAAAACATAATTGCCTCTAAAATAATTATTAATTAACATGCAAAACGTTACTCAAACATGAATCAATTAAAGTTCGGGAAATTGAACATAAGTGTGTTTATTGATAAACGGAAAATTTAAGGCTTTTAGTCGTTGGGAAGTTTCGTGTCCAAATTTAAATTGGTCGCAAGTCCCAAAGTGGGAAACGTGGAGCCACAGAAACTTTGCGCGAATTATATTATGAACAATTACAATATATTAAGGGTGTTTGCTAAAGTTTACAGTCGGGGGAGCTCCGCGCAAGCCCGAGAACTTTATATTTGAGCATGTGATTATCTTTCAATGTAATAGTACCTTTATGTGTCGATTTTCCATATAAATATGAATAGTCATCGCAGCTGGAGAAGATATTTGTAGAAGTGCAAATTAAAAAATATATCGATATAATTGTTGACAAACACTTTTGGCAGCGAACATGATTCAAATGCATGAATTTTATATGAAATGCATTAATAAATAAAAATATTTTTCAGTAGTAAGTAGTCATTTGTTTTTTTATTACATCTTAGGGTTATTAATATAGCTACTTAAATTTATTTTGTAGACATTTAGCTTATTTATCTTTCTTATGTCTAATCATGTTTTGTTCGCATTGAACAAGAACAGTTGTCATTTCTTTGGGTTGACCATGCGTACGTAACGACGGACGCGCTTTTATGCTACCACTCGTGAATCGGTATCCCTGCTGCGATGGCGATGGATACTGAATTTATTGGATTCCTATCTCCATAGTCTACCTAAACTCTTCGGGTGCTATTTCGAAAGCCAATAGGAACCGCAGGTGGATATTATCTGGTGCGTATCGTGGCCCTACCCTACGTTACGTTTGACATATTTTAATTTATGTAAAATCACGCTTAATACATATAAAGTACTTAGTATAACGCCAGCTGGACAAGATTAATGGAACCCACCGAAAATCGGCCTTAATTTTTTTTTAAGATTTTCACCGCCCAAGCACTTTAACATAAAATGTCTCCATCGTTCATAAGAAGGTGACCCTTGAATAACACAGCTTTATTTCACATTTTACCGGGGAAAGTAAAAGCGTCGTTATACCAAGTACCTATTTAAGATGTTTTTTACGGTAGGAGCGGGATTCGAGTTAATGTCTTGAAATATCTAGAGTAAGGACGCTGCCCCATTTGGAGCTATTAACTGTAAAATAGTGAAGATATCTATTAAGTAGTTGGTTGGTAACTATTAGGTTGCAGTGATCACGTTTTTTATACAGGGTTATTTGTAAAACACCATTGATAAGAGGCCATTGTACAAATATTACTATGGGACAAAATCTGAAATCGCAAAAAAAATACACTGTTTTTATGTCCTTTAAACTCGTCAAAGTGCAGGGACCAGCTGTTTTTTTTTCGTGATTTCAGGTTTGCTCCCATTTTAAAAGTTGTTTATAATGATGAGTACATTGACCTCTTAGGATGTTGTTGGTGTTTTACAAATAATCCTGTATATTTATATTCCTCCTGAATTATTTCAGACAATTTTATCCATTTGCGGAAAAAATACTATAGTGCCCTCTCTATTCCTTTACTCTAAAAATTCAGCCAGACAGTCAACCAATAGCTTAACGTATTTTCCATTGCACGGGTGAAACACCACCAACTTTCATATTTCGGGCTGATGACTTTTAAATAAAAAAAATTAAGTAACACAATTTGTTGCCTGACCTGGAAATCGAACCCGAGACCTTGTTAGTTACAGTCGAACTCATTAACATTAGACCAATGAAGTTAATAGATGAGTTACGAACTATAAAACGATGAGTTAACACGGTCACATTAACAAGCTACAGGCCACGATAGCAAACTAATTGTAATTACTGCTTGGTTTAGCACCATTAACTCCAAGTTGTTGTACTGTACAATAGTAAGTACGCTTGTAGGTACATCTTATATAAACAATCTTGAAGCGGCCGTAGCCCAATGGCTAGGGAGTCGGACTTGTGATCGTGAGGTCGCCGGTTCCAACCCCACCCATTGCACTATCGACGTGAACCCACTCGTAACACAAGCATTTTAGCTTAGCACGAGCGGTTAACAAGAATACTAGTAGACTGCAAAACAATGCTAGGAAATATATAAAAAAAAAAACTATTGTAGTATGTAGAAGCTTTACGCTTTAAATCTCAGAGGTGTGAGTTCGATCCTCCGCCAAGACACACAAGAAATTTTAGATTTCTTTCAGCGTTTGGTTGGTTGAGGCACTAATGTCCGTGTCTCGGAAAGCACGTTACAAGTATTGAGAAGCCATGTAATAATAAGCGTATACCTAGGAAGGGGCTGCAACTTTTAATTGTGTATAACAACATAATACTCCGGTCGCCAAGTTGATTCGTTGATTTCGTAAACCGAATACTAGTACGTTTTCATACCTAGTCTAGTCTCACATACGATGAAACTGAACAAATAATTAATGCAAGCACACACTAACCTACTCACACACACACACACACACATACACACAACACAAATACTCTACAGATTCACAAAACATACAAACTGCTCATTCACTCGACATACAGGCAAGTATAAATTATTTCCATATAATTTCTTTAATTTTTACTTCCTTTAATTTATCTTATTAGATTTTTTGTGTCCCAAATTATTATTATTCTAAAAAGTGCCTTTAATTAGCAAACTAGCATTAAGAATGGAGGGCACTGACCGCTGTCATACAGTTTTTACTAGTTCAGCTGTCAACGAAATCCAAGTTGTGTTTTGACTACACTCTTTTTAGACTTTAAGTAGATGTACTTGCAACTGTTGTTTTAAAACTAATACCTATTTTATTATTATTTATTATTTTTTACCTTTTAATCACTTTTTACAAAATTCGCTGTATTGGCACTTAAGCAATGAGCATTTAAAATTAATGTGCACGATTTGATCGAACTAACAAATACGCTTGTGAAATTGTACATAGGTAAGTTGTAATATTAGTATTTACATGGTAAGTGCTCTCAGTGGAGCCTCACCCTATTGCCAAAGGGCGTTTACGTTTAGCTCAGACTTTGTTTACTGACATGTTGACAGTTCTGTGATATTTACTTTGCATTAACTTGCCGTTTGAGAACATACGTTTTAATGTGAATTACAGCACTAAAGTGGCTTTCAGTGGATTGCCTACTTTAATTCAAATCTCAAACGTAATTGGGTGTGTGTTAAATACGTATTAATTTAATCACTTGTTGGAATAAGAATGGTAAAGAAACATCAATTTTGTTGTTAGGATCACATGAGTCGTGTGGTAATATTAAGATACTATTCCTGGTTTGTGGTGTGGTGTGGTTTCCGGCTTAGAATAGACCACCCCATGTCTTCTCATGGGTGTCGTAAAAGGCGACGAAGGGACATATGGCTGATGGTTGGGCATCAGCATCTATTAGCTCAAGGTTTACATCTTACTGCGATCACCAATCCGTCTGCCAAGCGTGGTGATTATAGCAATATCCCTCTACGATCCTGACTTGACAAGATCCGTTAAGAGGAGGCCCATGTTCAGCAGTGAACGTAAACGGGCTGTTGATGATGATTCCTGGAACGTGTAGTAAAGTTGATTGCCATATAACTTGAATTCCTAAACATGAAAAACTGCAAAGGAAAATTTATGAGTTTTTGCAAGTATATATATTTTATATTTTAACAGGTCTGTAATGCCAACAATGCAATTGTCATGACATTATTCATTATTTATCATCATCAACACCCCGTTTACGTCCACTGCTGAACATGGGCCTCCTCTTAACAGACCTTGGCAAGCCAGGATCGTTGAGGGATATTGCCATAATCACCACGCTTGGCAGACGGATTGGTGATCGTAGTAAGATGTAAACCTTGAGCTAATAGATGCTGCTGCCCATCCATCAGCCATATGTCCCTTAGTCGCCTTTTACGACACCCACATGGGAGGACAGGGGTGGTCTATTCTAAGCCGGAAACCACACGGCCAATTATTACACTATTGAATGACCTAAATTTTATTATAACGCACGTTATAAAATAAGTACGACAGACATTGTTTTCACCAAAAACATGACAAATATACGGTTTCATATATTTTCATTTTTCACTCGTATAATTTTGAACACTATCTGTTGTGTTATTGTGCCTCGACATATGAAATGAAATAATTCATCAACATTACCAAGAAGGAAATAATACAGTTATTATGATATGTCAACCCTTGTCAGTTAGTGACGTAATACTACGTCACGAAACACAAATAAATATTTCATTATAAAAACCAACATTCCATAGAATTATTTCTTGTTACCAGCTAGAGATACTTCCTTATCATAACCAATGGTGAACCATGAAACCGTGCGGTTTTTGGCTTAGAATAAACCACCCTATGTCCTCCCATGGGTGTCGTAAAAGGCAACTAATGGACATAATAGCTGATGGATGGGCAGCAGCATCTATTAGCTCAACGTTTACATCTTACTATGATCACCAATCCGCCTGCCAAGCGTGGTGATTGTGGCAATATCCCTCAACGATCCTGGCTTGCCAAGGTCTGTTAACAGGAGGCCCATGTTCAGCAGTGGACGTAAACGGGCTGTTGATGATGATGTTGATGAACCATGAAACTATGCAACTAAATAAGCCTAACAAAGAAAGGGGTTGTAACTTTCCAGGAAATAAACTGACAGCTGTCAATTTTGTAGTTAAACGAAAGGTTCATTTAACCTCGAAATTGACAGATGTCAGTTTGTCAGAAACATTAGTTTTCATTACCTAGATAAGAGCTAAAATGTAAGCCTTCAAATATTCTATATTGTGAACATTAGATGGTATGTTTAGAAAAACAAAATATCTAATGTTTTTTCCACTCTAAATCTGTATGTACATATTATACTGGTTTTTATTTTTGACCATAATTTACCATTGACATTTTTTGACTCAATTATTACGTATGGAATTTAACTTACTTACTCTAGGAGGTATTTTATATTTTCTTTCAGTGTGCATCCGATAACTTAGTCTTTGAGACACGGAGGGTCACTCGGACTATGATTTTATAGACGTATTTTTACCTAGGCTACTTAGGCTGCAAACTTTTGAAGATATTTTCCAACAATTTACCTGTTTAAATATTTATCACACGATTAAGTTCCAAAAAGTAAAAGTAATGTGAAAGTGGGTGTTAAGAGGTCGCGTTAAATATGTGGTAGTTTTATATCGTTCTAATCCTACACGCGTGGACGGATCCACGTGAAGGCTGTTAAGGAGGCTAAGTGGATGTCAGGTTTATCAAATATTAATTTATATTATTACCTATGTTCAGGTATAATAAATGGCTTATGTTTAACTTACCATCAGATATAGTAACATATAACACCAAAATTAAACCCGCATTTTAAAGTGAAATTGTAACCAAAGTTTTAACATTTCGCTATCGTATTTAAGTAAAATGACTCCAAATAAATCATTGTTAACCCAAAAGTAGTAAATGATCACCAAAAGTACCTAAATGTTTTACTAATTTACTATTCGGTTCTGGCACTCGCCGGCCGCTGCCGCGGCACCGCTCGCTTCGCTCGCTCGGCTCGTGCGTTGTATGGCCGCAGCTCTAACCTAACCTAACCGATTGTCATTTTTCATTGATTTTATTAAGGTAGAAATAGCGCAATAATTTGCTCGCTAAGATTTGGTGATCATTAACTACATTTGGTGTTCGAATACAATTTGAAGTGCAGTCGTGACTAAACTAGCTAGTACTATTATAATTTTAGACTTTATTTTTCTGGTGTCAAGTATATATTTTTGGTGGTCATTATATTTTATCCCATAATAAATCTTGTTCTGATTGTGCTTACTTCTCTTTAAACCCAACTGCTTTCAAGCTATTAAAGATATGTGTTGTGATTATTTTGCCAATGATAACATTTAGTTGCTTTTTTTTTAAATGTTGGAGCCCAGCACTAGTCGAGTGGAGTTTTCTTTTTATTTCTTTCTTTCCTCTGCAAGTTACTCTACTTTTGCATACGACATACGACGATCCTTTAACCTGATCCATGTATGTTCGTGTTGGTTTTTCAAGTCATCTCCGTACTTCTATTTTGACTTCCAAGATATTTAATCAATGTAGAATAGGTAAAAGTGGTATGTCAAGATCGCAGCAAGTGGAAGAAAGTGGTCTGTCTACACCCTTATGTGAAATAGGCGTGAATGTCTATATGTCAGGTACAAAAAAATGGGTCATATCTTATTTTTGACGATATTTGTTTAAATATTTAACTTTTAACTGACTTTTCATATACCACTGAACAAATGTAAGTCATGTAAATTAATTCGCAAGAATAATTTAGTCAGCTATCTTTCAAACAACTCCCATCAAATCTCTAAGCAGAGCCGGTGTACTTAAACCATCGCGTTACGAAAGACGGTTAAATTAAAACGCATTATAATTATAATTCCAGTTAATCCGTACTAAAAACTTGTGTAGTAAGATGGTTATGATCGCTCAATGCTGCGGGGCGAGCAGGGCTCTATTAGTGGCGGTCATAAAGCCAGTTTATTGCCGCGATAGAGGGAACGCCAACTTTCTGATTTATAACGCATGCCAGCCGACCCGGCCAGATAGTGACGCTGGCTGTGTAGTACGCCTTATTGAAAAGGTAAATGTATCATTTGTTTAGTGGCGATCATTAAGGACCAGTGGAAAAATTATCATCATCATCATCAGCCCGTATAACATCCACTGCTGAAAATGGGCCTCCTCCAGAGGGAGGGTATTTGCCATATCCACGCTTGACAGGCGGGTTGGTGACCGCAGTATTATTATATAACACACAAGGAAACGGGCGTTCCCTTGTATACGATTATTATAGATGATGTTATAACAATCGGGACCAACGGCTTAACGTGCTTTCCGAGGCACGGAAGGTAGTCCCACAGCCAACCAGACCCGAAAAGGAATTTTAGAATTTACACAAAGATTTCTTGTCCCGCATGGGGATCGAACCCACGGAAAAATTATGCTGTAAGTAAAGGTCTATAAATTTACTCTTCAAGTAAGGGGTGGTGAGTTACCAACCCTAATGTATGGACGTAAGAGCTGGGTATCGCAGATGAAGCACGAAAGTAGAATAAATGCTGCGGAAATACGATCCTGAGAGAGAATGATTGAAGTGAAGTTGAGCGATAGAATTGAAATCTAAGAAAATTGAGTGATTAGAAAACTTTGTAGTTTTCAAGGATTGAGAAAGGTATGCCAAATGAATGGAGACTAACAAGTAAGATGTATAGGGTGAATGTGAACAGAAGTGTTGGAAGGGACCAAGGTGGACGTTCCACGTTCAAATCGAGGACGTTCTTAAGAAAGTACCCTAAACTGAAGGACATGCGTGAGGAGATTGATGAATGTAGAAAAGGCGAAAGGGGTATATCATGATCGTAGCAAGTGGTCTCTGCCTGCTACTATGCGAAAAAGGCGTGAATGTATGTATGTGGTGAGTTATATACAATATACAATACCAGAACATAAAACATGGCCACGTTACAGTTAACGCGTAACATTATCTTCCATTTTCAATATGAAGTCGAAGCAAGTTTACAACCTCGAGGCTCCCACTGTTGTTCTTAGATACAAAGGAAATTAATTTTCCATGTTGTTACGCTTGATATTATGTTAATTGTATGCATAGGTTGGCTAATGTCTTGTGAAATTGTTCCTGTAAGCCGATAAACTGGAGATAGAAAGCAATGTTTCTGAAATTAGTATCGGGAGGGCTTTGAAAAGGTGTTCTAGTACTTGAATATGCTGCTTCACTACATAGTGTTAAACAAAATCGCTTCCCGCTGTCTGTCTGTCACTATGTAAGCTTAGTTCTTTAAAACTACGCAACGGATTTTGATGTGTTTTTATTTAATAGATACAGTGATTCAAGAGGATATTTTATATGTCCCCCTTGTAGACGTGTTATAAAAGAGATTGATAGATTTCGATGACCTGTAGGATTCCACCGTAGTCTAATTTGTTAAGGCATTAGGGGCTTAACCTATGATGCAGGTTCGAGTCCTGCCGGTGGTCGAATTTTATTAATCTCAATTTTGAAACTTATTATATGGTAAACTTTTCCGTAAAGTATTCAAAAACATTTAAAAAAAGTTTTATATGTAGAACACATATAAACTTTCATCTTGAATCACCCCATGTATTAACAAACAGTATTCGTCGCTAATATTATATACTAGATTGTGTTCTTTACACCGTCTTTTGATGTTCTAAGCCATTGTAAAATAGATTTATATGCTTAATTAAAAGTAAAATAATACATATTAAATAACGACAGAAGTAAGCCTGTTCACAATCTTATTTTAATTACGAAACACATATTATTCTAAGGCATTTTATTTAACACAGTAAAAAAAATATTTATGCAGCCACCCTTCGTCCCTTAATATATCACACCAGGTAGCGGACAGCAGTATTTATCTTTCTCACAGAAATATAAATAATGTGTAAGCATTGTTACTGTGACGAGACTTTCTTTTGACGATGATCTTTTAGATTCTGTATGATAAAGGATAGGTCAATATCGACTTTTAAGAGTTGTTTAATTAGTTTAAATAAAGTAAATTGAATCTAGTTACTACTCGACTTCCATCATCACACGGCAAATAGCTTACCCACCGTTTATCGTAGTTAATATTTACAAGAGAAGATAAACAGAGTGCAAGTTATTTGCCGTGTTGTTTATACGTGAGCTAGGCTCTAGGTTCTAAAGGTATAAAATCTCAATATCAACAAACATTCAGTTACTTATTGGCTTTCTGTAACATTATATTTATAGCTCACATTTTATATTGTTGAGTTACGTTTCGAGAACGTTGAAATTTGTATTAAATTTTAAAATTATGTAACTTGCATTTTGATGTAAAAATTTGGGAATATTTTTTATAAGTATATTAGATATATTTACATTGATCTTAATAATATTAAATGTAGCCTTAAAAACTATTTACTGACCGTAGCTTCATGGCTAGGGCGTCGGACTTGTGATCTTGAGGTCGCCGGTTCGAACCCACTCGTAAATCAAGCATTTTAACTTAGCACGGGAAAGAATACAAGCAGAATGCAAAACTACGCTAGAAATCTTCAAAAAAACACAAAAAAACTATATGCAGTGAGTCTTATTGGTAATTAAGACACGCTGCTTGTAATTTTATCATAGCTTACTAAATAATAGATTCAAATCACATTTCCTATACTAATATATAAAGCTGAAGAGTTTGTTTGAACGCTCTTATTTCAGGAACTACTGATTCGATTTAAACAACCTTACGCGGTTGAAACTTTTTTTTTCGGACTGACATACGTAGTTAGCCCCGAGGCTTTTGCTACTTCACCGGGCATGAAGGCGAGCAGAGCTCCAGCCTTAATAAATGATTTAAAAACTACAAACTAAGCAACCTGCGCAAGAGGGCGTCCCCTGGGGGGCTTGGACCTCGGCTCAGGGCGGTCGCTGGCGATGAGATTGAGGGATGATGACTTTTAGTATTTTAGGGGGTTTTGTGAGACAGTCGCTCTACTTTACAGTTCGCGGGCCTTTTGGACTTCGAGTCTACGAGGTCATCGGACGGATGCAGTTGAAACCTTAACTTCCGATCCTGTAGAAACTTCATAATTGAAAATAGCCTAAAGCCTACTTTGAATGGGGTCTTTAAAACTGTAATAATTGTACAAATCGGACCAGTAGTTCATAAGTTTAGCGCGTTTAAGCAACCAAAAGAACTTTAGGATTTATATAATAATATGAGAATAGATGCATATCGTTTAAGCAAGTACTATTATATTGATCAGTGTGTGTTCACAAGTCAACGTAAACAGTAACATAACGCTCTTCTAGTAAATATCGGTAAGACCGAGTCGGAAGCACTAATGAGTTTTCTTACGTAAATAATAATATGTGACCTTAATAATCGTCTTTTCCTGTATCAACATGTATCACTTTGACCTGTTTGTATAGTATAATAATCGGCCAAGTATAATTGGGATCGGTGTTTTGAGGATTTTGTAACTTTCTGTGTTATCAAATTTGTTGGCAGCCTATGACATATAAGGATAAACTTAGAAATAATCATTTTTTTACGTATGGTTTATTAAATTAATGCAGAACAGATATTAAATAAAAAATTGTCAAGTGCGAGTCGGACTCACGCACGAAGGGTTCTGTACCATTTTTAAGCGTCTACCTATTGCCGTTATTAATATGGAGCGAAAAAAGGGCAACAAAATAATTAAAAGTTTGTTGTATGGGAGCCCTCAATTAAATGTTTACATCATCTGCGAAACTTTCAACTGTCTTGCTATCACCGTTCTTGAGATGCAGCCTGGTGACAGACAGACAGCGAAGTCTTAGTCATAGGGTTCCGATTTTACCCTTCGGGTAACGAACCCTAAAGAACCGTAAAAAATTTACACTTTTAGGGGCTGATTTCATATTCTTCTGATAAAATAAATTTAATTATTAACGGAGTAAATTTTAAATTTGACAGATTTTATATGTAACAAGCTCATAAAATTTAACCGTCTCGTAATTTTTATTTGAGGATTGAAAACTTAGGCCTTAGTCTATTATACTTCTTGAAACTAGGTATACAGTAGATATACCTAGCATATAGTAGATATACATAAAAGCGTATCTCTTTGTTTATCAATAACAAATGAAAAAATATCGACACGAAAACATTTTATACAACTAAACAGGTTTCAGTGAAGCCTGGACTATCTCGATAAAATCACTTAGTTTTATTACGTACTCCGGCTGAGCCAACGAGCGGTCTCTTTGTAACAGAGTCCTATACACTAAAGTGTATGAGAAAACCCACAGTACTAGCCCTACAATTGAACTAAATGATCAACTGAAATTATATTTTGATAAAAAATAAAGGTCATGACATTTTGTCAGATGATAAGTAATATATTACCAGAATATTACTTAGATTATATTTAGTTTTTGATATTAGAACGTTTACAAAAGATACAGTGTTTACATACATTTAACTAATAATTGTAGTTTTGTATTACAGAAAAACCAAACCTCCCTAATCTATATGTATAAAAGTGAATCCCTATTTCCCTTGGTCTTCGCATCACGCGTAAAGGACAGACCAATTTTGCTAATTCTTTTTTTATGTGTTTTATATTGCTAGTAGAAGAGTCGTATGAAAGAAAAAAATAATAAAGATGAGCGGAACATTAGAAATTTTTACGAAAACTTTACTGCAGTATTATTTGTCTAATGAACAACGATTGAAAGCCAAATTACTTGAGTTGAGTTTTTAAGACGATATTCCCACGGGGACGTTAACTACGCGGGACAGCTAATATAATATTATTTTTTTTTTCTTTATATATCTTTATATATATAATTCTACTGTACGTGTGTATGTCACTGAAATCCTACTAAACGGTTGGACCGATATGAATGAAGTTTTTTGTATGCGTTTGGGTGTCGCCCTGCATGATTGCTTATGCTTAGATTCATAAATCATATATAATATATATTATAATTAATATATTATCATGCAGGACAACGTCTGTCGGGTCCGCTATTTATTTATATAAATTGTATCAACACATCTCTTTCAGACACAGAACCACTCTATAAATATGAATTCAATCCACTATCCCTAAGTAGTTTTCACTCTACAACTTATATAATAATTCCAGTTCTATTCAAACACTACGTTACTGAGCCCATAATGCAGCCAACTTCTATTCTAACTAACAGTTTACAGAGATTAGATTCCGAATCATACGAGTCGCGACTGCTACGAGTCCGACTAGAAATTATACTAATAACTGAGTCTGTGGAGCACAACTTTGCCAATATCGCCATATCTAGTTCCATGGATGATTTATGCGCGACCAAATTATTCGAGAGACTGATTTCTCAATGCTTGTTTTGAAGTTTTCGTATTTTTTCGGCAGTGAGTTTAAAAAAAACAAACAAAAATTAATAAACAAATGCTGTTTAGTAAAATTGATGAAATGGTGCTAACATAGCAATACTTGAAATCTTGAACTTTAAGACTAGCTGTGGAATTTAAAACATCAACTATCTGAAATGAAATAATGATAATAATGAATATTAATAAAATAAATAAAATAAATGAATAGAAACAAAAAAAGATCCAACGGATCGAGAGATTAACTGGAACAAATAAGACCTGGAGGACTGGAGATAATTGTTAAGACAACACTGTTTACCCTTAATGTACTACTGTTTGTTTTCCCAAATATAATAAATAAATAAAAAATAAATAGACAGACAGGCAAAGAACGTTAAAAAAATATTTAGGTATATGTACCGTATATACATTCCTATGCATGTATTAAAAAGCGATTATTTTAATATTACAAACAAAAGTTTCAATTATCTTTATTCGTATATAATTAAACAACTTGTTCGTGTCAAAGACATTTCTAAAACATTCCAAATTAAAGAGTCAGAACAGTCTTAGAAAACGTCCAGAATTACCTGAAACAACCAATTATAAAAGGAAATATCATATATTATTTCTCTTATAATCATTTTAAGTACCTATTATACAAAGAAGCCAAATAAATCTTCATAATCCACCATACAATTTCTAAGGCGTTTAATATTTCTTACAGCTATAACCATAATATAATCCCTTTTGATAGCGTAATCACTTTCCTCAAAGCGCAACACAATCGTTTCACGATCTCTTTACAAGGAAACGTTACAACTGCTATACAAGAACGAACCATGGAAATAATCCGCATATCCTTCCTCAAATAACTTTGTTGTGTTGTCCTTTTACATTATACAATATTCTTATTGGTAAAAAGAAATATAAAAAGGCCCACCGGCCAGGTGCGTCAATGACCTACAGATTTTTTTATTTTTCGAGGCGTTTGCTACTTTTCCAGGCGAGCAGAGCTGCTCCAGCCTTCATAAACGGTTTTAAAAACTACAAACTAGTCAAGAGGGCGTCCTAGACCTCGGCTTAGGGCGTTCGCTGGCGAAAGAGTAAGGGATTATGATTTTTAGTTTTGTCGTCCTACTTTACTGAACTAGAATAGATTGGAATTGGGAAGTAGTGCTCCAAATTGGACCTTCATATTTTAAAATTAGAAGAGTGAGTATTGTAGTAAAACTCCCCAATACACTTAAACGCTTTACAAATTAAATTAAATAATTTCGTTATTACAACACACAGTGTACACAATACAAATTCTTTAAATCTAAATTGTTTGATCTTTGAAGGTACAATGAATACTTGTGCGTACAATACTGACAAGTGCCAACGGGAAAATAAAGTCCGTATTATAAACTAATGTTAAAGCCATCTTTTTTTTTCTAAATTGACATATCACTTCGGTGTTGCCAGCACAAGAAATCAAATGTTACCACAATATTATTGCAATTTAATTTAATTCAATTTTATAAAACGTTAAAACGTACAAAATAATTTAAAATGACAATATTAAAACTTAACACGATAGATAATGATAATATAATGACAAGATAAGACAATAATAATGTTTTCATTAATATTTTTAGGCCTCATTGGCGACAGCGATTTTTTGAACAAATCGATTTCGCTCGTAGTTTCTGAAGTTTAGCCGCCGAAACATGTTGATATAATATATCCTTCTACCTCTCTTGGTGGTGGAAGGACCAAGCAGTTTTTCGTTGACTACCCGGCCAAAATGAAACGAAATTCAAGAACCAAGCGTATGGTTGACCTAGCAATAAGGAATATTCAACCTGAAACTTCGGGTCACACAACACATCGTTGAAAGAAAATATCAATAATACCAATAAACTTTTCGAAAGTGATGATGATAATGATGCTAAGTACAATAACAATTACAAAAAAGGTGATTTTTACACCTAGTTTTGTTAGACACACAGAAATTAGAGCTAATTAATGTTTCTTCATTGCAGTATCTACTATTATTATTACTCAATATTCCTATTAAATAATCTAGTTTTTATAATTATGGAAACTACTTCTGTTAACATTTACCTGTAAGATTTTTATAATAATATTATTTAACTTTGCCATAACACGACTTTCTGATTAAGACTGAATTTATAAAGTTTTTTTATGTTCCTATAATTTTGATCTCTACATTTTTTGTACCTATTTTTAATTTTAGAGAGTTACTTTTGCTACGAATGTGATTTTTTTTTACTTATTACTTTAAAAAGTATCACTTAATGAAAGTGTTCAACTTTGTAAAGATTTACTTATCATTTTGTTATTGGACGTCCCTTCCGTCATTGGACGTAATTGAGTGTGGACGTGTTGAAGATATTTTTGAGTTTTTAATTTTATAAATTAATATATTGTTGGGAGCGCTCGGCCTTCGCCCGCTGTGATCATCGGAGTGCGCCGAAGCCCTGCATTATGGTGAATAAATAGAAAAGGTTTTCGAGCGTTGCGGGGTTCGAACCAGGATTCGGTGAGTGTTGGGGCGAGCACCTTATCCTCTGCGCTACGGACACTTGAACTCCGCGGCCGAAATTATTAAGTACATGACACATATACTTACCGCTACCACTGTACTCAACGATAAACGATATCGACAGTTTTTGCATTTTGACGAGTTTCGTGGTATAAGTCATCACAAACAAGTACAAGTATGTACTGCGCCGCTTGCCGGGGAGCCGTCGAGGAAACCGACAGTATTAATTGTTTGAACTGTACGCGTTGTAACGCTATTTACCATAAACTATGCATTAATATCGCCGCTGGTAACCTATCAAAAGCCTATGTGAAAAGTTGGATTTGCCCGGACTGCCTAAGCAAACAACCAAAGTCTGGTAATTCTAATACTCCGGTGAGGGCCGCGACTGCACCGGCTCAGTCTTCCAACGTGACGCAGCGAGGTAAACCAGGAACCAAAAAACTACAGAGTGTAAAGTCACCTATAAGTTGTGAGGTAAATACTCCCGTCCCGGCAGACGACGCGGATAACCCCGTAAGGACGATGATTCGCGAAGAAATTCAGCGAGCTATGAAGGATTGCATGAAGGAAATGGTCTCCAGAATTGATCGTAAATTGCAAGCGCTTTGTGACCAAGTTAATGATTTCAAAGAATCTTTATCATTTTTTAACGACCGGTTCGAAAGTTTAACATCTGAAATTTCCGGTTACAAGTCAGATATAAGTTCGCTAAAGAAGGAAAACGAATCACTTCGTGCGCAATTCTCATCCCTTATGGCTAATCATAACAAGCTAGATCTTATATCTCGTGCGAACAATTTGGAGCTGCAGTGTGTACCAGAGAGAAGATCGGAAAATGTAGTCGACTTGGTGAAAAACTTAGGAAAGACTATTAATCATCCAATAGTGGACGCAGATATTTTCTATTGTTCTCGCATATCTAAAATAAACACGCAATCATCAAGACCCCGATCAATTCTTGTAAAGTTCAGTCATCCACGCGTAAGGGACGCCGTCTTAGCTGCCTCTATAAAATATAATAAGAATCATGCAGACGAGAAGTTGAATGCCAGTCACCTCGGCATCACCTGTGATAACAAGTCGGCTATATTCGTTGTCGAAAACCTATCTCCCGAAAAGAAGGTGTTACATGCCGCAGCGCGATCCCGGGCTAAAGTACTTCAATATAAGTTTGTATGGACAAAAAACGGTCACATATTTATGAGGAAGACTGAATCATCGGAACATATCTACGTCCGTGACCAAGACACTTTAAGCCGCCTCGAATGAGCTTCAAACAACGAGTAATTTTCATTTTCATCTTTCTTTAATATAACTTTATAATTTTAACAGAACTTGATTCAAAAATTAATTTATACTTTCAAAATGTTAGAGGTTTACGTACAAAAACTAATGAAGTTTTTAAAAATGTAGCTTCTTGTGACTTTGATATAATAATTCTTATTGAGACATGGCTGAATAGTAGTGTGCATGATGGTGAATTGTTCATGGATAACTATGTTGTTTATAGGAGAGACCGAGAAAGTAGCGGTTTTCATAATAAAAGAGACGGCGGTGGAGTATTAATAGCTGTGCATAAAAGAATTAATTCAGAGAGAATTTTTAGCTTTGAAAGCAGTTGCGAGGATCTGTGGATATCCGTCGACATAACGTTAAGTAATAAAAAAGACAAAATGTACATTTGCGCAGCATATCTTCCGCCGCCTGTTCAATTGAGCATGTTGGAGCACTTTACTGATAATGTTAGCCGAATACTTCTTTTGCAAAAATACACAGTAATAACGGGAGATTTTAATCAAAGTAGCATAGATTGGGACTCAAACTTTGTCTCTCCACCATGTTCGAATACTGCTTTAGGTAGTAGCTTTCTAGATTTTGTGACATTAAATAACCTGCGTCAGTGGAACGGCGTCGAAAACCATAAGAATAAAATCTTAGACCTTGTGCTTACTTCGGACGTCACTGTTGGCGACTTATCGTGTAGTTCTTCGCCACTGTGTAACATAGATTCTTATCACCCACCTTTGGAATTCTCATTGACCGTACCCATTAGCTGTAAAAACCTGCCTGAAAACCGCTTACCTAAATTCAACTTTTTTAAAGCCGACTATGACACTATAAATAAAGATTTGGCCGCGATTTGCTGGGATGATAAATTTAAGTTCTGCCATACAGTCGATCAAATGGTTGAGATATTCTATACAGTTCTTAAACTCCTGATTAAAAAATATGTTCCTTATACCGCGCATAAATCGAATAGCTACCCTTTGTGGTACACTAAAGAACTTAAACGCATGTTACGCGAAAAGCATAGAGCCAGGATGCGTTTCCGGAAATACAAAAACCCTTTGGACGGCATAACCCTTTCCACGTTAAAACAAAGATGCGAAGCCCAAATAAGTTTGTGTTACAAAAACTACGTTAAACTCGTAGAGCAATCCATCGCTTCAAACCCTAAGTTCTTTTGGACTTACATTAAACAAAAAAAACAAAGTAGTAATAGTTACCCAACCACGATGACATATCTTACTAAATCGGCAGACAACGGTCCTGATGTAACAAATCTATTCGCAGAATACTTCTCCTCTGTATACGACGACTGTCACACTGTTTTTGCGCCTGACCTCATGGACAATAATAGTGATATCACATCTAATGTATATTTAATACACTTAAAGTCCTTTCGCAGGACAAGGGAGCAGGTGCAGATGGGATACCACCAAGATTCGTTGTGAGATGCGCTGAGAGTCTCTCTTACCCTCTATCTATTATTTTTAATAAGTCGTTCGCTTGTGGGGTTTACCCTGAACTTTGGAAAGAAGCTCGCATTGTTCCCATTCACAAATCAGGTGATAAGTCTGAGATCTCAAACTACAGACCAATTTCCATTTTACCAGTATTTGGGAAAGTTCTTGAGTCACTTTTCTGTCAGGCATTGAGTTGGCATGTAAAAAACATTATATCCAATGACCAGCATGGCTTTTTATCTGGCCGCTCTACGGCTACAAACCTAGTGTCTTTTTTGGATGAGGCAATTGACGCTGTTGACTCTCGCACCTGTGTCGACGTAGTATACACCGACTTTAGCAAAGCCTTTGACAAAGTCGACCACCATGTCCTATTGTATAAACTTTCTCACTACGGAATTGCCACAAATCTCTTGTCATGGTGTGAGTCTTACCTCAAGGGTCGCATTTCAAGGGTGGTGCTCAATGGTTTCAGCTCTGAGCCGTTTTTAGCTACGTCGGGGGTGCCTCAGGGATCGCACGTTGGCCCTATGTTTTTCAATATTTTTATAAATGACATCGAGACCTGCTTTAAGCACTCAAAAATATTTTTATACGCAGACGACTTAAAAATTATGAAAGTAGTTAAAACTTCCGAAGACGCTTTATTGTTGCAAGGGGATTTGGATAGGTTATCGGAGTGGTGTTTGAAAAATCGTATGACCCTCAACATCGGTAAATGCTGTCATATAACCTTTACTAGAAAGAAGTCTAGATCCAATACCTCCTTCAAAATAAACAACACCTCACTTGAAGAGGTTACTGTAATTAAAGATCTTGGGGTCTATATGGATGCTAAGCTTCAGTTTAACGTCCATATCGATAAAATAGTCAACAAAAGTTTTAGGCTCCTCGGTTTCATACTAAGGAACACAAAAGACTTTAAAAATCCATCCACAGTTATAACTATCTACAATAGTCTTGTCCGGTCTGCCCTTGAATACTGCAGTGTTATATGGTCCCCTCAATACGACGTTCACATTAAACGACTTGAAAGCGTGCAGAAACGGTTCTTATGGCACTTGAGTTATCGTAACTTTCTCGCAAAGACTCTTGGATCTTATGAAAGCCGCCTTGAGTACTTTAAGATGGATAGTCTGAGAGATAGAAGACTTATTTATGACACCATGTTTCTGTATAAATTGTTAAATGGTGGCCTAGATTGCCCTGATCTGCTTAAGAAAATCAAATTCAGTACACCAAAAAAACTGCCTCGGGTTAGCAGATACAACATGTTTGCACCAAAATCTGTCAAGAGCAATCTGGGTTGCCATTCCACATTGAATAGGATCCAGAAACAATATAACACCCTCTCACGCCCAAATAGTTTAGGCGACTTGGACATCTTCCACCTCAGCCCACGAAAATATAAAGCTACCGTTAAACTCATTAGTAGTAACGTAAACCTCCACTAAACTTATATCTATTAATCACTTTTTTGTTTTTTTTTTAATTAAAGCATTTATTGTTACATTTCAAAACTGAATTTAGCATAAATTTCTATCGATAAAATTTTCAAGTCCATAATGCATGTCGTGGCTGTCTGTAAGTATAAACTGTACTTAAATTAATGTTTGTTTTCTCGAGTTTAATGTCTTTGTTAGTATAAGTTTATGTTGACTGCCCTATAAAATAAATAAATAAATAAATAAATTATTATTAAAAATTGAAGTTAATAAAATTTTTTATCTCTTATAACATTAAAATAAGAATTTTTTGTAGTAAAAATGGTGTTTTATTGCAAAATGCCACTATGATTTCGTCTAAAAAAGTGACACATCTGGGGATTAAAAAAAAAAAGTTAAATATCTTAATAATACAGCAACTTTACATATAAATAAAAATAAATATAAAATACTTTATTTTATAGCCTAACTAAAAATATAATTACTTCAAGGATATACCCATCGAGCAATTTTTTATTGTGACTTTAGTAATAAAAAAAAATGTAAATGCGATTTACTCAAAAGTAATGTTTTTGTGATATGACACCTTTGTTGCCGATGCGCGATATGTAAGTGAGTTTTTACGAAATCGTCGTCGCGTCGCATTTGCCATACCAGTGCGGCCGCGGCTTTATATTAATGGAACAAAAAATATGACGTTACAACGTGGCATCATATTATTCTTTAACCATTTTTTTTTATTTCGCACTTCTTTGTGTGCTTTTCCTTAGCTAAGTAATCAGTTACAATAGTATTAACATTATGTTCTAAATTTTATGGTAAAACTAGCTACCTGCGAGCGGTCTTATCCGCATAGCTTTGGTTTAAATATGTCCTATGTTATGTTTGTGTTTTCTAAAGGTCAAAGTATTTTAGAAATTGGTTCAAAAGTTTCGGAGCATATTCAATGCAAATAAACAATCAAATCAATCTCTTTATATTATTAGTGTAGATAAGCATTATCAAAATCATTGCTGATTCGTTGATGACACAACGATGTGTGTAAGGAGTAAAAACAGTGTATTTACGTCATAACAAAATAGACAGATTTAAATGTTCTAATATATCTGAGAATATATTAAACCATAACTGCGATGTTAAAATATTGCGAAATTAAGAAGTGACACACCTTAGCTGCTCTGCTGTTACTTTGTACGTGAACTCTTGAGGAAAGAATTAACTTCATTGTCTTCGCCTCGAGTTGTTATGAAAGCAATTTATTTGAACTGCACCGTTATCTTTAGTACACTAACAATAAATTAATGACAATTGTTCTTACTATAGTTTAATATAGACAGAACAAGCTATTGGACACAATAAAGTAAAATAATAAAGTTAATACTAAAATTATTAAAAACAATAACTAAAATACCTGCTTAATATGCTCACTTATAAATGTTAAAATTATACATAGATTAATAATAAATTATTGTTTTGACTATTTCCAAGTGACTGTAATAGGTTGACGTAAATAAAAATGATTTTTATTTTATTTTTTTATTTTATTTTAACGGCTTATATCTTATTTCGTAATGTGAGACATTTTAACTGTCTTTTAGATGATGAAGTGCATTGACCTACACGCAAGATTCCGGGTTTTTAATAATTTCTACGTTTATGGATCTGCTGGAAGCAATGTATTGTTTTGAAATAAGCTATACCTTGTGTATCATGTGTCTCATTTTGTGTTTTTTTTTCATTTGTATGTGTTATGTGTGTACATAAATAAATAGTGTTAGGTCACTTGTCTCTTGCTCGTCTCATTGTTACAAGTATAACATTCAAAAACACAATAGGGTATAATATGTATATTTATAGCCCTTCTTGTAATAAAATCAACTTTCGTTTAAAGAACTATAATTTTATTATTAATTTATAGCATGTTTTTTATCGTTTTTCAATAGCATCAATAGGAAAGTTCAAGAGTTTTACAATATCCGGCAGAAAAACGGCGGTTGAAGCGTTGAAGCATAATTTCCATGGAAACAGCTCGCAGTAAACTCAGGAAATTAATTTGGTCAACACCTTATTTATATATAAATTGACGTACCTACCGCTGGTAAGAGCATGCATGCTCAATTATTTTTAAATTGCTGCTTCGTTTTAAATTGTTCCATAAATTAAGTCGTTACATTTTCCCTAAGTTTAGGGACTTTTTATTTTAGGCCACCGTCGGTAATAAAGTAAAAAAAATATTGAAACTGCTTCGTTTACCTTTATTAAAGTAATAAGTTTAGTATGAGTAATAGGATAAGTAGTTTGTAGTTAGTTGATATTTATCGCTACGTCTAAACTATGATTACTTATAACAAAATCTTGTTAAACTGACATTCCGCATTCTTATACATTTTATTTCTTACATTCTTTCCATTTAGGTCAATTTAAAACTAATAAAGCATAAATTAAAAATATTGCGAGATTCATAACGTTCTCTGTCAGATTTTAACATGTAATTGAGGCAGTTGTTAATGTTATGTAGACATAGATTCCAAGGGTACTTACAGGCATGTTTATTGTAATTAAAGTTCTTATACCTATTCATACTGCACTTGAAAAAAAAAAACTCGTTTTATAATAATACTCACGGGCGACGCTAAGTTTATTATTGTTAATTAGTATAAAAATAAGATTATAAATAAAGATTTCGTATAACATATTGTTGAATAGAAGATCTGTGTATCATACAGACAGTTAACTCATACCTCCTATTGAAGACTGTCTGTATATAATAAAATATGAAATAGTGTTGTTCTTAATTTAGTAAATGACGTATAACAAGCGCGAATTATTCGTCTAGGTTCCTTATTAACTATTTCATTTCATTTCAATTCAGGGTAGGAAGCCTGGAAGCTGTGAAATACAATAAAACAACAACGCACAAAAAGTACACACGCCTAGTTTTTAACGATTTTTTTATGAATTATTATTATTTATCTCTTTTAAATATAAGAATAATTCGTTTGTCATAGCATTTCACCGCCTACTACTTATTTATATTATTTTGAATAAGGACGATATTTTTTTTGGCTCGGACATGTTTTATTGTGTTTGTCAACACAGTAAAATCATGTCACTGTCCGTTCCTCGCGGTGTGAATAATCTCACCCTATTTATTTACAGTTGACTTGTTAAAATTATTGTAACTTACTCATGAGAAATAGATAAACAAAATGGTAATGCTGCATAAGCAACCTAAACCTCTCTCCGAATACAAATAAGATATTAGAAAACAATAAAAAGTTAAATGTGTGGTATTGAGCCGCGAGCGATATAGCCTGCTCGTAAACTGCACTTTATGTCGATATCGCGATCTTACAATTTATGACTTACATCATTATTGTAATCTCTTTTTACATATACTGGGTGACTTTTTTACCGTCTTGAAAATAATAGGGCGTGACATATAGTATATGAAATAGATGTCTTAGGCATAGTTATTTTATCTTATTTTTTTACTGACATAGAGTGTAAATCATAACAATAAAAATACGTACCTAATACGTGGTTACGTTACGTTAGTTAAAATAGGTGCCTATAATCCCCGCTTCGCAGGCGGCGTGTTGGCCGCAGGCGGCGGGCTGAGACCCGTCGCATGCCGCCTTAGGCTCGGCCTCGGGGAGTAGGGAACATGGGCCCTGCTCCCTATAGAGGCTGACCCGTGCGGAGGAGGGACGCCTGAGTACTCCGGGCGTCCTGTTAATGGTTATACGGGCCACATACAAAGTGGCCCCGGAGAGTCCGCGGCACCATCCAAACTGCGGACGGCCGCCGTGGGGGTTCACCGGAAATGCAAGCGCTTCTCAGCGATACCCGGTGGCCCTCACACTCATGGCGGAAGAAGGAGTACCCGGGGGGTTTTAGTGGCGGTAGGGTCCTCTCCTCGTGGTATGAGCAGCATACCACGCACTGGAGAGGGCGAGTCCCCACATATCCCACCGCCGTTGTTTTCACAACGGCGGTGGTCGAAAGCGTAAGTGCATTTCCCCCCGGTCAACAAAAAAAAAAAAAAAAAAAAAGGTGCCTATAATCCGTAGGCCGCAATCAAAAATCAATGAAAAGAGTGAGCGAAATAGCGTAACTACCTACTTAGGTACGCATTTTTTACGGTGACGATTTTCACTCCATGCCAATAAAAAAATGCTAAAATAACTATGCCTTACACATCTATTGCATATTCGCCACATATCATTATTTTCAAGACGGTAAAAAAGTCACCTAGTATAATAATAGCTGTCACTCGCGGTTTCACCTGCGTACATCTCGTTCCCGTGGAAACTTTAACTTAAAATATACACACATACAAATGACATGGCTTTCTATTGGTAAAATAATTTTTAAAATCGTTTCAAAAAATCCAGAGATTACCCCCTACAACAAACTCACAAACTTTCTTCTTCTTCTTTATTCTTCAACAGCCCGTTTACGCCCATTGTTGAACATGGGCCTCCTCTTAAAATACCTTGGCAAGCCAGGATCGTTGAGGGATATTGCCATAATCACCACGCTTGGCAGACAGATTGGTGATCGCAGTAGGATGTAAAGACGGATTGGTGATCGCAGTAGGATGTAAACCTTGAGCTAATAGATGCTGCTGCCCATACATTAGCCATATGCCCCTTAGTCGCCTTTTACGACACCCATGGGTAGACACGGGGTGGTATATTCTAAGCCGGAAACCACACGGCAAACTTTACCTCTTTATAATATTAGTATAGATAAATGCATAGTCATACTTAGACGAAGGTAGGCATTGGCGTAAGGCTTAGTCGTTATTAAGTCGTTAATTGTTTTTTTTCAAATAACTGCTGATCTGTTAATATCTAAATAGTATTTTTGTAAACAGTTTACTTGTTTGTAACTATTAATTCCCTGTGGTTTCGTCCACGTACGTATCTATCCTACGAAAATCATTTATCTTTATGGGATCTAAGAAAGCATTTACAATTATTCCAACCTCAGTTCCAAATTACATCTTGATTCATACAGCCGTTCTGGAAGGAATTACATAGAAAATAGCAGTATGTAGCATACACATAGAAAATATAAAATATGAGCATTACAATTTTAAAATAACTGCAATAAAGGTAATAGTCTACATGTGTTTAACTTCCGATGAACGAGCTTTTAAATCGTATTTAGATATATGTATTTTTCAGTATTTAGTCGACTTAATAGGAAATTTTGCCTCAGGGTTATAAAAATATGTAAATATGCCACTCTGTTTCAACATTAGAAATATTTTCTCATGAGGCATTATTATACTGAATAATGAATATTGTAAAACAAAACCAGTGTTTCTTTATTTTTCAGTCATGCGTGCTGCGTTGTACCATGTAAGTACTTGTTGCAAATTGTTGAATATATATTTAACCGTAGTTTTTGTTAGCTATTGTATTGCAAGTTAAAATATAAGTATGTATTTACAATTTTAATTAGATTGTAATATATATTTTTTTCTTTCTTCAACGGCCCGTTTTTTTTTCTTTCTTGTTAAAAAAAGATTACTAGTAGAGTTTTTGCAGTCTACTACAGTCGTGCTAAGCTAAAATGCTTTTATTACGAGTGGGTTTACGTCAGTAGTGAAATGGGTGGGGATCAAACCGGTGACCTACTGAACACAGGCCTCCTCTTAACATAACTTGGCACAAACGTAATAAGTAATGTATCTTTTATGATAAATATATTTTTGCATTACAAAAATGACGATCTCACAGCACAGCAGATTGTTCCGTTCAAACAATCTGTGTGGTTGTCACAATAAATAAAAGAAATAATAATGAAAAAACTGGCAAAGTGCAAGACTCGCACACGAAAGGTTCCGTACCATTGACTAGGTAAACACAAAGGTACAGAATTACATTATATTATACCCTTTCTATTTTCTCCTGTCCTAGTTAATATTGGATAAAAAGTGACAAAAAATCACGTTTGATGCATAATTGCTCCCCTAAAAAAATATTTTATTTTGATTTTATTTTCATATTTTAAACGCACGTTGTAGCATCAGCTATGTATAGTTACTTATTGCAGTAAACGGCACTACACAGGGAGTTGTAGCTTTATAATGGCGGCGATCCACAAATACCACGTCGTAGGCGTCCGTGGCGCATTTAGCGACCAATTAAACCGTTCAGTTCACATTGTGAGTGCACCAACTTTCAGCAGTATTTCAGAGAACTTGTTGACGTCTCCTATCAAGTGAGACATCAGTTTCAAACTCGCTATAGTTTTCCGGTCGGTTGGTGGAGGGGAAGCGGCCAAGGGGGAGGGGCGTGGGAGACGAAGACAAGGAAACTTGCCAGGCGATAAATAGTAGCAAGTTTGTGCTGACAGGCGACACGAAATATTGTGAAAGGTGCGCTCGGCTCTCGGCTCTGCCTGTCGTGTTCTTTTATGTTTTGATTCCAATCTGACTACAGATATTTTCTGCTTCTGAATATTTTGAATGTGAATAAAAATAGTTCCTTTTTTGTAATGTTGTGTGAAAAACATCCTGAATGAGATGTGTAATTATTTGTATGTGCCATATATCTAATTGTTTTTATTTTATTTATTAATATAAACGTTTTGTTATATATTCAATACTAGCGACCCGCTCCGGCTTCGTACGGGTGTAATACTGATATATATGTTTTGTCTATTAAAGAAACCGCATCAAAATCCATAGCGTAGTTTTAAAGATCTAAGCATAAATAGGGACCGACGGACTTGTTTATACTATGTAGTTATTTGTTTTATTTTTAAAATAACCCAATAATCTCATGTTGCCAACACAAAAGTAACAAATCCTAGTTTATTTTAAAACCAACTTATCTTTTTATTTCCTAAATGGCAGTACGGAGTGTTTCATTATTTCTGTTTATTGTCTGCAAATGTTCCGGTTGAGAAAATTAAGTGTGCAGTTAGTAGGAAGTGCAACTGCTTCGCCCCAGCCGCAATACTAAGTTATTTCTCTACGAACTTAAAACAGCGTTCTTCCATATTGAAATGATAATAACGCTAATTAATTCACCCACTTTTGCGTTTGCTTTACTTTAAAAAGATGGAACCAGTTAAAAGTTTGTAGTTTAGTGAAAACAAAGAAGTCGGCTAAGATAGGTGCTATTGTTGCTATTCTGATTGTACGGGTATAAAGAGAATTACCTGCTTTTTTCATTTGCACGTTTGCACTATCTCTATAGTACGATTTTCATTAAAATGGACCAAGAACTTGTAAAAATAAAGTACTTGAATATAATACTGTTGGAAACCGTTCTCAGAGAGCTGATTTCTGTTTATTATCGAGTTCTATTCTACGTGTCTTTTTTTTATTAAGATTACTAGCAGAGTTTTGCAGTTTACTAGTATTCTTTGTTAACCCCTCGTGCTAAGCTAACATGCTTGTGTTACGAGTAGGTTCACGTCGGTAGTGCAATGGGTGGGGATCGAACCGGCAACCACAAGATCACAAGTCCGACGCCCCTAGCCATTGGGCTGTGGCCGCATCTATGGTAACACTTGTTACCCGAGGTTGTTTCCAAAATATTTCATCCAATAACTAGAAAAATTTAATCTATATATATAAAAGAAAGTCGTGTTTGTTACAACACTTATAACTCGAGAACGGCAGGACCGATTGCCATGGTTTTTGATTTGTTGGATTTGTTTCCGTCCCGAATAGCAGAATACATTTTAAAAACAAAAGAAAGTCGTGTTAGTTACACTATTTATAACTCAAGAACGGCTGAACCGATTTGGCTGAAAATTGGTAGGGAGGTAGCTAAGAACTGGGAGAAGGACATAGGATACTTTTGGGTAGGGGTAGGGTAGGGTAGGGTAGGGGTAGGGTAGGGTAGGGGTAGGGTAGGGGTAGGGTAGGGGTAGGGTAGGGGTAGGGTAGGGGTAGGGTAGGGGTAGGGTAGGGTAGGGGTAGGGTAGGGGTAGGGTAGGGGTAGGGTAGGGGTATGGTAGGGGTAGGGTAGGGGTAGGGTAGGGTAGGGGTAGGGTAGGGTAGGTGTAGGGTAGGGGTAGGGTAGGGTAGGGGTAGGGGTAGGGTAGGTGTAGGGTAGGAGTAGGATAGGGTTTAAACCCGTGCGAAGCCGGGGCGGGCCGCTAGTCTATATATATAAAAGAAAGTCGTGTTTGTTACAACACTTATAACTCGAGAACGGCTGGACCGATTGCCATGGTTTTTGATTTGTTGGATTTGTTTCCGTCCCGAATAGCAGAATACATTTTAAAAACAAAAGAAAGTCGTGTTAGTTACACTATTTATAACTCAAGAACGGCTGAACCGATTTGGCTGAAAATTGGTAGGGAGGTAGCTAAGAACTGGGAGAAGGACATAGGATACTTTTGGGTAGGGGTAGGGTAGGGGTAGGGGTAGGGTAGGGTAGGGGTAGGGGTAAGTTAGGGTAGGGGTAGGGTAGGGGTAGGGGTAGGGTAGGGTAGGGGTAGGGTAGGGGTAGGGTAGGGGTATGGTAGGGGTAGGGTAGGGGTAGGGTAGGGTAGGGGTAGGGTAGGGGTAGGGTAGGGTAGGGGTAGGGGTAGGGTAGGGGTAGGGGTAGGGTAGGGTTAGGGTAGGGGTAGGGTAGGGCAGGGGTAGGGTATAAAAGTCCACCCGTGCGAAGCCGGGGCGGGCCGCTAGTATTTAATATATTTCATATTATAATTAGCCATCAAATTTCGTTTGTGTAATATTTGCTCTCAGACGTTACTGTTTCTATAGTTACGATCTCATTATTTCATTGGAATAAATTACTTTTGTATTTTTATCTATAAAAGCCAATAGCAGGCAGCAGCATTGTGTTGTCAATTTATTTTACGTTCAAAATTGACTCACGATAGAAGAAATATTGTGATTTTATTATATTTATAGTTAGAAACATTTCTATTCATTTTCTATCTTGTATTTTAACATTTAAGATGTTTGATATAAATTTACCTAGACTTGAATAGAACCGACTACGGTTATAAACAAAATGTTTTAAATAAACCAACGACTTTTATGCATTTGTTTATTAAAAAAAGTTTTTTTTTAATTTTGCTCGTACAACGATCGCCATGAATGATGGCATCAGAGTGCGATGAGTAAAGACGCGGACCCATCGCGGTGTACGGAGAGGCTACGCACGTGTAGTCAGGTTCGCTTTGTAAGAAAATGTTTGTGTTTGTGTCGAATGCAACCCACGGAGAGGCTACGCTTGAATTAACCTCATTGATACATGCATGGCTTGGCGGTTACGTAGCTCAACGCTATCAACGTCGGTCTACGTTTCCACTGGAGTAAACGAATATGATCCACGACTATGAACAGCTCGCTTATCGCAGCGCCGTTTTTCAGCCATACACCTTGTAGAACGGACGCGTTTCATTTTTCTCGTATATATCGTATCGAGGTACTCATAGAATGGCTTTGGAACTGACTTTGCTAGACAGTTCTTCTGACCATGAATCCGAAAGTGAGATTGATAATGTAAGCTTGGGTGAATTGCAAAAGAAAAGAAAACACCGGTTTTGGATTGAAAATCATATTAAATTCAGAAATAAACATGGAGAATACGAAAAATTATTTGCCACGCGTTTACGTAGACCCACGTTGTCAGACAAATTAATACACGCAGCTAAAATGCGTCGCGTGCCCGTGCAATACGCCCCAACTGAGAAGATCCGGCGAAACAAACTCAGTGGGTTATTCTACTGCCGGTTTTAACACGACCCACATGAGACGGCCCGGCGAAACATACTCAAATGGGCAGAACGGTCTTAGGTACTCACAATTAAAATATATATCGAAGAGGTGAGCATCACACTACAGAACCAAATACTAGAACGTTTTGTCTTATCAAAAGAACAAAAAAAAACCGACTACTTTATCAAAACAGACTTCGCTTCTACGAACAATACTTGGCAATGTAATAAACATTGAACATAACATTTTAAGCATTGACTCTCAAAGATTATATTAAGATAGTGCAAACGTCAACTGCAATTGAATGCAGGTCCTCATTATAATGTGGAAATCAAAGCTACCTAAGGCACAGTGCAGTGTGGCGTGTCACACAACCATAATAGTGAAGAGAACGTTCTAGTGTAAAAACCTCAGTCGTATTCCATAAAACTATAACTGCCTTTTGTTCCGACTGCATACAGTTTCAAATTAGACTTTCGTGCAATATTTATATTCCTCAGTTACTGTTCGTCTGCCAACGACGACGTTTTTTAACGGACTTTTTGATTGGAATTTTAAATAGTGACCCATTGTTAGGTTCATCTTTAATGAAAATAACTTGCCTTCGGTGCATCTAGAAAAAACGGCCAATTGCGAGTCGGACTCGCGTATCGAGGGTTTTGTACAAACCTGTAGGTATATAAGTAAATTTTACCTTGATACCTCTACGCGTTCATGAGGAAAGGTTTAAAATTATTAAAAATATTTGTTATTATTATGATGTTACTAAAAATGTATTTCATTATCTGCGCTATAAGGTTATAATCTAAGCGAAAAATATATTACTAAACTATCGACATAAAACCGCGATATAAACCTTTACTTGAATCAATTTCCTCTTGAATCACATTATTTCTTTAAAAAGTTGTTGCATAGCACTGTTGCGTAGTTTTATAGATCAAAGCATACATAGGGACAGAAATACAGACAGCGGAAAACGACTACGTTTAATACTATGTAGTGATCTTTTTCAGCATATCTGATACTTGACATGTAAATGAAAAGTACTTCAACAATACATTGTTGTAGTTGTACCTACTTGTTGACGAAACATACAAAAAATATAGTCTATCCTTTTTATTATATTATTTTATTTAAGTGATTTTAACACTTAACACTAAAATTGAGACTAGAAACGAGACTAGGAATATATTGAAGTTTTATAAATGCATGTTTCAGCTTATCTTTGTAATAAAATATATTAAGTTTTGAATTCGTTAGAAAACGTAACCATAAATACCCAAAAAGCAAATGTCGATGTCACACCGCAAATTAAACTACATATTTAATAAGCGTTATTAATTTACTAGCGGTATGTGATATCATCATCAACAGCCCGTTAACGTCCACTGCTGAACATGGGCCTCCTCTTAACAGACCTTGGCAAGCCAGGATCGTTGAGGGATATTGCCATAATCACCACGGTTGGCAGACGGATTGGTGATCGCAGTAAGGTATAAACCTTGAGCTAATAGATGCTGTTGCCCATTCATCAGCCATATGTCCCTTAGTCGCCTTTTACGACACCCATGGGAAGACATGGGGTGGTTTATTCTAAGCCGGAAACCACACGGCGGTGTATGTGATAAAAATAATAATATTCGAGTTTTTCCCTGTTAACTGCAGTTTACATTCCTAACTATGACTCTCAATGAATATTCTGTGTCCAAGTGCATTCGTCCACCTGATCGTTAATGCTCTTTGCAGTGGAATCCAGTTGTCAACTTACACGATAGAACGACGGCTTCAGACGTGTGTTAATTACAGTGAAAGGGTCGCTTGTGTGGGCGGGCTTTAGGTCGTGTTGGATGGGAGTGGAATATGCAATGACGATAAGTCAGCCCGGGGGCTTAGCAGAGATTAGTTGGGGCTATTTCTTTGTTTTAATGTTGAGATTTGGGTTTTGGGGTAATCACAGTAAATAGGTGGACGTAAGATGTATGAGAAGCAATGGACTAGTAAAAAACATCAATAACTAATAGTGAAAGCGAAAGTATGAGAGGATGTTTTGTAGATGATTTTTAGTATTTTGCATTGAAACTATTTAAGAGATTAGATACATGATTTGCGGAAAATTCGTCTAAAACAATTCGACTAAAACAATTCGACTAAAAATCAATTCAACTATTAACAAGTTTGGCACTTCGCCGGCCGCTGTCGCGGCACGCTCGCTTCGCTCGCTCGGCTCGTACGTTGTGGTCACAAACCTAACCTAACCTACCTATCCGAGTTGGGATGCCCCAAGTGACGAGCTAGCTTCGCTTGCTCTTGCATCCTAAATTCTCCTAATACTTTCGCTTTCGACATCGTTTTTACGACAAACGGTTACACTCCAACCCAGGATTCCAACTTCCAACTTTTAGATGAGTTGTTATTAGTCGAATTGTTTTAGACGACTTGTTAATTAGTCGAAATGTTTTTAGTCGAATTGTTTTAGTCGAATTGTTAATAGTCGAATTGTTTTTTAGTCGAATTGTTTAAGACGAATTGTTTAAGACGAATTGTTTAAGACGAATTTTCCGTAGACGAAGAATTTTTATACACACATTATATACTCATAAATGTTTCAAATTACCATCGTTTGGAAGTTTCTAAGATTCTTAATACTCCCGATAGTAATAAGGTAAGCAATTAAAAACCATGGATTTTGTACTGTTACGAACCCAATTTCTAAATGTGACATCATACCCAGTAATCACATTACAAGCCATATCATGGCCTTATCAGCTAACTGTATTCGGTAACTGCTCAGTCTAGGGCGTATCCACAAACTTTACAACTCAATCCTATTCCACCCACTGTAACGAACAAACAAAAATTACAACTTAATTATGGTTCCCGACGAAAGTTCTTATCTTTTTAATTCTTTTAATTGTGATTTAGGGTTGTTTTCACTTTGGCGATCCCTTTGTTTGGACACGCGGCAACACAGGTTATTGTAACTCCAGACTTGGAGAGGAGGAATGGTTTTGACAAATTAATTTATTTTGACTTTCAAGATTAATAAATATTTGTTTGTTATAATTACATTAATAAAAATGTTTAATAAATATAAAAGCTTTTTCGTCATAATATTAGCATCTATTATTACCTAAAAGCTTGTCCTTTTTATGAAATTGAGTGTTATACTCAAATAAACACGCCAACTGGTTTTTAATATTTTATTATTGCAAATTTTAATAAAGAATTAATCAATTTCGAATATGACTTTTATTTTTAAATTATATGTTCTCTTGACCTAACTGTATCGGTGGCTCAGAGTTTACGTTAGTTGCTTCTGAGACCTAGTGTTCCAGGTTCGATTCTCACCCGGATCAGTTATTCTTAGACAACCTCCATAGCGTAGTGGTATTTGGCTTGCTTTAAAGGTCGCGGGTTCGATTCCCATGCCGGACAAGAAATCTTTGTGTAAATTCTAAGATTTCTTTCTGGGTCTGGCTGACCAACCCGCCTGCCAAGCGTGGTGACTATGGCAAATACCCTCCCTCGGGAGGAGGCCCATATTCAGCAGTGTACGTTATACGGGCTGATGATGATGATGATGACAGTTATTGTTTGAAACATAGATAGTAATTCTCTGAGTGTACGTTGTGTCCGTGAATTAAGTGTTAGTGTAGTGTCTGTTTACGATATTATGATTAATTTCACTAGTAAAGTGTTTTTTTTTTCAATAAGATCATATCAAATCTGTCTGTGTCAAATCTGTGTCAAATCTTAGAACATATTGGCAGCTTGCAGTCAATATACAAAATTTAATAGAAAAATTAATAAAAGGCTGATATTTAATCATAAAAGATATTTAGATAATTACATAGTATACCTAACCGACAACAAAAAATAAATACCTATTTGACATTGAATGAAACCTTTTTGTTTGACGTTCATATATTATTTCTTCTTTAATATAAAATAGGTACCTGAATAAATACTAAAGTTCAGACATAATCATAGCCTGTAGTTTAGTTTGAGGGCTAATTGAATAGAAGGGACCCTTTGGACGAGCGGTACAAAGAAATATATTTAATATGTAAATTTAAAGTACTAGAGAGGGTTAAAACTAAATGGGTGTGTGGAGTATAACCGCTATATATTTTGGACATGAAAATATTTCTTCGTATGAATATGTGACGAGACTTGTTAGTAAGTACTTATATTCATATATTATATTCAATTTATTTTATTTAAGTATTATACAGTCTGGCCTTATTTATATAGGTACAAATATTTGTAATGAACGTAAATATACAAGAAAAGCGGCCGCAGCCCAATGGCTAGGGCGTCGGACTTTTAATCATGTGGTCGACAGTTTGTTCCCCAACCATTGCACTACCTACCCCTCGTGAACCCATTCGTAACATTAGCATTCTGGCTAAGCACGAGGGGTTAACAAAAATACTAGTAATGAGTAAAAACTCTGCTAGTAATCATTTCGAAAAAAAATATAAGAAAAAAAAACATGTTTAGATAAAAAATATTGCAATAATAAGAAAAAAAATGATGTATTAAAATTTTATTTTTACAGCATTCCTAGTCATATCTTTTTTTAAATAATGCTGATATTTTTCAAATAAAAACCTGTTATTTAAAGTAACGTAATAATTGTTAATTTCTTTGAGGTCAAAGTAAGTAACCGAAACTAATTAAACTTTTATGAAAACCTCGACTAATAGTCACGATAAATCAAAAACTAACGAGCAATTAACTAACTAAAACAAAGGCACTCTTAATAACCAAGTAACACTTAAAAGTGTAACTTTTCATAACTAAAGTTTACCAGTCATACTTATAGATTAAACCGGTTAGATTAGGTTAGGTTATTCGAAAAATTAATTAAATGCATTGTATTTACACACACGTAGCGCGTAGCAGTACTACGGGCGTAACGTATAGCAGTACTACGGGAACTCACAGCACTACGCATTGCTACTTCGCGAGAAATAACAACTTGATACTACTATGAATACACACGCGTAGCACATAGCAGTACTACGGGAACTCACAACACTACACATTGCTACTTCGCGAGAAATAACAACTTGATACTACTATGAATAGACACGCGTAGCACATAGCAATACTACGGGCTTCGCACATAGCAGTACTACGGGAGGTAACAGGGCTACTACGCGTGAAAATACCACTTAATGCTACTGTGACCTCTCGCTTTCTATCTGTGGATGTAATGTGCGCAGGTTTAATTTTTAATAACATGCTTTAACACTATACTTTTCTAGTACTCTTTAATAATAGTTCATTAGCTAAGCCACAGTATGAGCTAGACAGGCGTAATTCGTGAATGAGCATATTTGGTAAAACCGGATAGTTTTTTGTGGACCTAAAATACATTCACATAATTTTTAACAAAACTATGCTCTCGATAATACTTACATTTTTGTTTGCCTATTCATCAAAGCTGGATTCCTCTTAGAATATCGCTTGTTTATCCAGTAATTCCTTCAAAATTTATCGCGTTCATAAATTCTTGCGAAAAAAATGTGATTATTGTGACGATGCACGTAATAACCTCTCATATTCGTATACAACGGCCCCTCGATGGTAATCAGTTTTGACGGAGGCTTTGCATCGTTGACGTTATACATCAATTTGAATAAGAACGGGGCTATGTTAAAAGCTAATGTCAGTTATATAAACATTATATATCGTCCGTATTTAACCTAAATTCGTCATAAAAACTCCAATTACAGTTACAGTACAGTTTTAAAGTTATGCTACAAAGATTAATTATAATAAAACTAGCCGTGTGGTGTCCGGGTTAGGATAGACCAATCCATGTCTTCCCATAGGTGGTGTAACAGGCAACTAAGGCTACAGCTACTGGATGAGGGTCATCTAGCAGCTCCAGGATGCTCACCATCTCACTGTGATCACCAAACCGCCTGCCAAGCGTGGTGCAATAATCCTCAATGACCTTGGTTTACCAACGTTTGTTAAGAGGAGGCCCATATTCATTAAATACAGTAACTAATCTTAATTTTCAAATATTTTATACTCAAAAACATGTTTTTTATTTATGTGCATTGTGCATCTACAATATATATATGGAAATGAAACAATACAAGAGTACAACAAATTATTATATTTAAATACTTGCACAAAGCTGATATTTAATAATAGACCGTAGCCCAATGGCTAGTGGCGTCGGACTTGTGATATTGTGGTCGCCGGTTCCATTCCCACCCATTGCGCTACCAACGTGAACATTCTCGTAACACAAGCATTTTAGCTTAGCACGAGGGGTTAACAAGAATACTAGTAGAATGCAAAAGCCTGTCACAAGCCCCCTGGAATCAATCCTTCAGGAAAGAGGGTTAACAAGAATACTAGTAGAGTGAAAAACCCTATCACAAGCCCCCGGGAATCAATCCTTCAGGAAAGAGGGTTAACAAGAATACTAGTAGAATGCAAAACCCTATCACAAGCCTCTGGGAATCAATCCTTCAGGAAAGAGGGTTAACAAGAATACTAGTAGAATACAAAACTCTGCGAGTAATATAAATAAAAATTACATAAAGTTAACATAGCACTAAAAACATGACCAATAGCGTCTTATTTATGGTGAGATTACAAAGCGAGCACACCGCACTACTCCCGTAGCCAACAATTCGCAGCAGTGCCGCAAAATGAATTCGTTCCTCCACACGTTTCAAAATGGCACTCAAGCAAATGAAAATGTAATGATCCTTCAAACGAGATGTTACTTGTTGCTAGAAATGGCTCTGTTATGAAGACGCGACAAAACATCACGAGCGAATGTAACCTACCGCGTTTTACATTTCGACAATGAGAGGATGATAGCATTAGTGTTATTAGGATACGGTAATTGTTTTATTGTATGTTATAATAACCTTACTACACAATTAAAAGTGTTTTATACAATATTAAGCGTCTGTAGCCAATGGCTCGGGCGTCGGAACGTCGTGAACCCACTCGTAACATCAGCATTTTAGCACGAGTGGTTGACAATAATACAAATAGTGTGCAATATGTTGACAATAATACAAATAGTGTGCAATATGTAAGTCCGATTTTGCTTCACCGAGGATAAAGGCGAGCTGACCTTAATAAATGGTTTAAAAACTACCATAAAAGCAACCTGCGCTAGAGGGCGTCCTCTGTGGGATTTGGACACCAGCTCAAGGCGATCACGGACGGGGAGATTGAGAGATTATGACTTTTAGTTTTTGAGGGGAGTTTTGTGCAACTGTCACTTTACTTTACAGTTAGTGGGCATCTCGGACTTCGGATTTACGGGGGCCTCGGAAAGTATGTTCTACGTAAGCTCGATAATACGTCATTGTATTTTCGTCCAATATTAAAAGGAGTATGGTTCAATAATTTCACAGCTAATATAGCAGTAGAACAAATGTTTAATTCCGATGGGTGTCGTAAAGGCGATTAAGGGACATACACTTGATGGATGGGCAGCAGCATGCATCTATCAGCCCAAAAATACTCTCATATTGCTGCGATCACCAATACGCCTGACAAGCGTGTTGATTACGGCAAATCCTCAACGATCCTGACTTACCAAGATCTGTTAAAGAGCAGGCCCATGTTCAGCACGGAGGTGTGAGGGGGCGCGTTCTGGCCGCGACCCTTTCCCGGAGGGTGTTGCACGGTGGCGGACTGAGATCCGTCGCCAATCCCTCCGGAAATGGCAGGAGCGGCTAGAGGCCGCGCCGCGGAGCGGATTGCGTACGGTGGAGGCGATTCGGCCACATCTAAAAAAGTGGGCCGGTCGCCGTCACGGCGACGTCACCTACCTCGTTGCACAGGTAGTAACAGGCCATGGCTGCTTCGGCCACTACCTGTGCAACGTGGCGCAGAGAGAGCCGGACACTCGCTGTCACCACTGTGACTGTGCCGACGATACGGCGCAGCACACACAGCACGGCCAACGAGCGGGAGGAGCTCGTTGGAGTGGTGGGAGACGACCTCTCGCTGCCGACCATCATTTCGAAGATGGTTCAAAGCGAGAGGTCGTAGGAGGCGGTTGCCTCCTTCTGTAGACAAGTTATGTCACAGAAGGAGGCCGCGGATCCCTCTGCCCACCCGCTTCGCAGACGGCGTGTTGGCCGTCGGCGGCGGGCCGAAACCCGCCGCCTACCGCCCTAGGCTCGGCCTTGGGGAGTGGGGAACATGGGCCCCGCTCCCTTCGAGGCTGACCCATGAGGAGTAGGGACGCCTCTACACTCCGGGCGTCCCTATAATTGGGCAAATGGGCCACTGTAAGTGTGGCCCTGGAGATCCCGCGGTACCATATTGGCCGCGGGTGCCGTCGGGGGGCCGGATTGCTCATGCGTACCCGACCCCCGCCAACGGCGGATCGAAGGAGTGTCCGGGAGGTTTTAGTGGTGTAGGGTCCTCTCCTCGTGGTATGACTTTAGCATACCACGCTATGGAGAGGGCGAGTCCCACATATCCCACCGCCAGCGCGCAAATACGCTGCAACGGTGGTGGGAATGCGTCAATGCATTTCACCCCGGACAACAAAAAAAAAAAAAAAAAAAATGCCCATGTTCAGCAGTGCAAAAGTCACCCTTCTTTCTTTCCATATTTCCCTATCACAAGCCCCCTGGGATCAATTTTTTAGGAGAGAGTCCAATTAGTCTCTCCATATCTTTCTGGGCCATTATTATACAGTAGTGAAATATAAAATTAGCAGTAACAAGTCACTGCACATTCCCAATAAAGCGTGTTGCTTCACGTTGCCGCTCGCGTGGAAACATGACAGCTGCTCACACTAACACACTCACTGAATATATTCCTACAGACAATATCTTTAACAAAACAAATGGGCATAAAATAAAGCACGTAAGCCTGGTAGGTACTGTGAATTATGGATACTGGTCACGGTTGATGTTCTTGAAGCTTTGACAGGTTATTGTTGTGATACTCTTAGTTAATGTATTTTGCGCAATTGTGAGTGTTAAAATGGTATTAAATAATTACTGCTTTTAACTTAATCCTAAGATCCGGACAGTTGCGAAATATTGAAAACCATACGTTTTCAATATTTTTTCTCCACTTACTCTGTTTGACCTAGCTTCTTGCAAAATATCATGCTTGCCAATAAGAAGACAGACAGGCGAAAAATGAATTGATCCTAATTCGATAAGTTAAAATGGTTTCCGTTTTGTCATTATGAGAAATGGAATCTTAAAAATATCAGTCTGCACTTATGCTATTTACAATTATAAAAATAGGCACGCTATCCATGGTACGCGTCTGCTATTCATTCAAAGAGGTGCAGGATGTTTTTATTATACAATAATAGCTACTAAAAGGAAACGTAAGATCATACATATTCAACAACAAAGTTTTTTAGAGACAATGTTTTACTAGACGAGCGTCTCTTATTTGAGGGTTTCTTCAAGTAAATGAATCGCTTACATAAAACTTTGAACTATGAAAGGTGCACCTGTTACAACCTATGTTAAAGTTTAATATAAGGCAGTAGATCTCATTTTACGTGTACATTTAATTGTGATCTCCATGAACTGACCGTACTTGTAAAAAGATACATTTATTTTAAAAAAATTGCCTTTAGTTTTTTATTACAACACTGACGTTAAACCGTTCTAACAAATAGAAGCAACCAATAAAGAACTGGGAGTATAAACACTGATAAATCCACACCGCTGTTATTAAAAAACCGTATAAAAATAACTCCAATTGAAAAACACATTACAAATGTAAAAAAGTTACTGTGAAAGAAACAAAAATGAGCTTGAAAGCTTTTACTTTGATGACTTTAATTTTGAACAAAAAGACCATCATGTTCATTTAAAATGAAAAAAAATATTTTGTGTGCGACAGCATATTTTTAGGAGTAAAAATTAAACTAAGTTTTGGAAGCCATTATTTATTTCCATAATAAATTGTTTTCATATTTTATTTTACGATAATGACTGCAAAACTCGTTAGCATAGTATATGCACACTATTTACCATAAAATAATATCAAATCATTCAACAGGAACTATACCTATACTAATATTAAGCATATTATTAATAAATATAGATAAGGCCGTGTTCAAACCAAACTGACTGTCAGCCGCCGAATGTGAGCAGGCTCACTGTGAGCCCCAGTGTAAACGTGAAAATAAACGGTATTTTTCGGCCGCCAAATTTCAGCGTCCACGTATAGCGTAATAACGTATCGTCAATTAGATATGTACGAAAAAGTGAATATGTATGGAAATACAATAAATTGCGTAACGTTTGCTCACTTTCAGCGGCTGACAGTCAGTTTGGTTTGAACACGGCCTAATAGTTACTAGTGTTATAAGTATTTATTTATTGACAAAATACTGACAGACTTTTAGCACACCTCATTATGATTTAAACATAATTTCATTTGTTGTTTTGACAAGTACAAGTGTATGTTTAATAAGTGATAAATATAATCTATTTCGTTTATTACTTTTAGCAACAAAGTGTAATCAATCCTTATCATATTTATGTTTTATTACTGTTATTTATATTTTCTATAAATTGTGACTTTTAACATGCAAAACTTCGATGTAGAACTGCAATTTGAAAACAGATCAGGGACTATTATGAAGTTTTAATTGACTTTCAAAGGTCGTAATTACTTTAAGAGCATGTTTACAGCAGTTGCTAACTTAGTACACTCAAGAGGCTTAACAAATAACAATGAAATGTCCTTCATTCAATTAAATATTGATGATACTATCCAATACTGTGTCTTCATTGAAAGCCAAAAGGAAGATTTCAGAAATCCTTGAAAAGTATTTGAATGGGGATCTATCTAAGTTGTTGCGAACACTTAACTATTGAAATATTTTTTAAATCATTTTGAAAAAAAAAACAAATATATATTCACCGGTGGTGGGTTACGATATATGAGTTCAAGTTCAAGAGAACAATTATTAATGAGAATCACAGATAATAGGCGTGACGACAGTATCAAAAAATTAAAGATTTAATGTTTTTAGGGGAAAGTACATATAAATAGTTATTTGTTATACAAGAGTGCAAAGTTACTTTTTAACCGCGTGTTTAATTTTGATGACCGAGCAAGCTAAGGATTCTAAAATTGAATCACGAGCGCAGCGAGTGATTTAAAATTAGAATCCTGAGCGTTAGCGAGGGAATCAAAAGAGCACGAGGTGAAAAATCTTTGCACTCGAGTGCAACACGTATCTTTTCATTCCACCTCAGCGAGGAAATGCGCATTATTAACAGTTTCAGTCAATTCTGTTGGCGTCAAACAAACTTCCTCGTCGCTAGAATCACTCATTTTAGTTTTTTCAATTGTTTTCGAGTTTCTTGTTTTTAATATAAGGTTTAACAATGACGTGAAAAAATGCCGCGTAAAGAACCGCGTACAAAGCAAATTGAAAAAAGAACACCAAGAAGGTTCCGAGTCTGAGTTTTTAACAAATTAAAAAAAAGTTGTATGATATATTCGGCACCATAGAGGTAGCAGTAAATAGGTTTAATGTTTTTTTAATTCACAAACTTAGTGCACACGATGTTCTAAATTCAATTTACTTTATCCTCTAGAGAATAAAAACGGCTTTTCCACTCAGATATTGAAGATTAAAAATATTCTTTCCGAGATGGTGGGATGAAAAAGAAATTATTACACTTATTTATTTTTATATATAACCTTGAGATTAATGTGATTTTTAATAAATAAAAGATTAAAATACAATCGGCCATTTTGACTGAAACACCAATCACGGCGCATGACGTCACGATATTGTAACCATCAAAGAGAATTTAACCACTAGGTACGTTAGGTTTGGCGGACTCAATGACATTTTTTACAATAGCGTGACGTCATAGCCGACGCCATGACACTTGAGGCTTTTTTTCGCTCGCTATTTAAAATTTAATAGAAATATGGCTTAAACTTCGTTAAATTTAAATTTATTACCGAAATATTGTGTTTTTCGTACTTAGAAAATGACTACCCACGTTGCGCAAGAGGATTACAAAATCTTGCCACATGCCTATTGTTTTGAGTCTGATTGTGCTTTGTGTCCCCTACACCACAGGTATTGATATTCCGTGCGCGAAAGTTGTCTTTAAAACTGTTATACTGTTTTTTGTGAAAATCATGTATAATTATTTGGGGGCACGGCAGTGCCCCCCCAAGTTGAGTAAGAAAAAAAAAAAAAAAAAAAAAAAGGTGCACGGCCGTACCTATCTTTTCTCGAAGCAACTCAGCCGATTTTCGACCCCCTATAACTTCGTTGTGGATAAAGATAGGAGCCTGAATTTTCAGTAACTAAACAAGCTTTGTAAAACTACAGTATATTTCAAATTTCATTCAATTTGAACCAGTACTTTACGAATTATAACTAGTCAAAGTTTGGTATTTTCGGTAATTTTGTCACTCGCTCACTACTGACTGACCGATCATCAAAATGTTTAGGCACTTCTAGCAGACGTAGAAGCTTCAAATTTTGAGTATTAGGAGAGTTTAGTGTAAAACTCATGGGAAAATTCCAACATTTTGCAATTTCGGTCTAGTTGTTCAGTTTTATCAACTGCATTAATAACTTTGTTATTTCTTATAAATGTATAGGATTACAAAGTTACATTTGCAGTCAGTGAATCAGTGTACATGAATATGTTTGATTTAATGGAGGAATAGGTGTAGATAGGGACCTAGATGGAACCTTAGGGAAAAAAAAAAGACAATGGATTGTAAAAGCAAGATAGTACATAAGTTGTGCTATGAACGATAGGATACTAACAATCATAACAGCGTCTGATGGAGGTGGCTTGCCCGCTTGAGCCATGTCTCAGCAGGAGGCTGCGGTCCCTTGAGAAGTAGGGACCCCGTGTAATCTGGGCGTCCCTGAAACTAGTTATTTGGGCGCAGGAGAGCCCGCACGCTGCCAGAGGGTATCCCAGATAGGCAACAGTACCTGGGCCCCTCACCAATTGTGGTCGGAGGAGTAACCAGGGGTTTTACTCTCATGTTATGATTAGCATTCCACTGCTATGAAGAGGGCGAGTCCCACATACCCCACTGCCCGTGCCGGAACACCGCAGTGGCGGAGGAGATGCGTAACATTCTTGCATTCCCCCGGACAAACTTACACCACGGCTTTCACGCTTCCCGTTCGAAACACAGAAAGACGGTCACTTTCTTCCAAGCAACTAACAAATCTTACTGTGATATCGAAGGTATACACACAAACCACGTTTTATTAATCTGACACAAACTATATTTATATAATCATTTTATCAAATATTTTTATACACAGTTTGATGTTAACTAGGTAGCTTTAAATTTACTTATGTACATATTAGCTTGTTCCCTAGTGCGGGAGCTGTCTTAAAAAAAGGCCATAATCGGACATGTATTATGTAGTTGTACCAAAATTCCATCAGAAACAGTTCATCAATTTCGTAATTTTAAAAACCTTTGACAGGCTGGAGGCCAGGAGGCCGTGAGTGCCACACATAAGTTCATGTTAATCCTCTGTTAAGCTTGATGTTGTAGTTTTCGATTAGGTACATTGACAATATTTATAACCAATGAGAGATAACAATTTTACATACGGATTAATTTTAAATTACGTTTGACGAGTGCGACGAATATCAATAAAGCATAAAAAAAGTATACAACGCATCTGTTCTTGATTCATATGGTGAGTGTTGCCATGCCAGCTTGGTACGTGGATATTCATATGTGCGTAAGTTAAGTTATTCTGTAAATAAGGGCACAGAGTTAGTAGTCTGGATGGTTTACATCTAATTTAAGTCTACTTTGGAACTATTAAAGCGCAGGAATCATTCATTTGTGAATACAATAGACTAAAACCGGCCAAGTCGGACTCGCGTACTAAGGGTTCCGTACCATTTTTTAAGTGCCTACCTGTTGTTATAGATATCGAGCAAAAAAGGTAAAAAAAAAGTTGTTGTATGGGAGCCCCCCCTAAATACTTATTTTATGTTTAGTTTGTTATTATAGCAACAGAAATACATAATTTGTGAATTTTTCAACTGTTTAGGTATTGCGGTTCTTGAGATACAGCCTGGTGATAGACAGACAGACAGCTAAGTCTTAGTAATAGGGTCCCGTTTTCACCCTTCGGGTACGGAACCCAAGCATTTAATGTCTAGACATGCTTAATATTGTTGCATCAAAGATATCGAGAAAAACCCATAGAGAAATGGAGTGGGCTTTGAGAAAAACTGTAGCTGAAGTTCAAGAAGTAGTACCGGTAAAGAAAAAGAGGAACACAACCTACAAAAATTGGAAAGCTCATCATCAAGTGACAGAGTGGTAAAATCCATTGTTGGTATTTTAAAAAATAATGTAAATTGTAAAGCAAAGGAAAAAAGTACAACTATCTACAAAAAGAAATGAGATGCCATCAAAAACATACTTGTAAAAAAACCCAAGTCTCGTAACGCAGTTCTTTTACCGTAAAACGTTGTGAGATCTATGTAATACCAAGTCGGTTAATTTATTCAGTCCCTACTTAAGAGACCTTCTATCTTAAGCTATTACGTAATTATCTCACCTTACAGAATCTTATTTTGACCTTATCAAAGTTCAAAACTTTTATGTTATGAATATTAGATTGACTTGGCCATCGCAATAAACACTTGTGAGATACATTCTAATTATATCCGATGGCCAAGTTAATCTATTATTTAAAACTTTAAAGTTTTGAACTTTGATAAGGTCAAAATAAAATTCTGTAAGGTGAGATAATTACGTAATAGCTAAAGATAGAAGTTCCCTTAAGTAGGGACTGAATAAATTAACCGACTTGGTATTACATAGATCTCACAACGTTTTACGGTAAAAGAACTGCGTTACGAGACTTGGGTTTTTTTACAAGTATGTTTTTGATGGCATTTTAACATTTTAATATCATGTTTCTGTAATCTGTAAAATACTTATGTTAAATCGCCCCCTAAAATATAGGCAACGATTTAAAAAGATGCAAGATGCGTAACATCTGTTTTATTATTATATACCTACCACAGTGAATATTGAATTTTAATTTCAGGTGCGTTTAATGTCCATTCCAAATATATTTCATATTAAATGCGCTGAATGATACCTAGTGACTATGACATAAATAATCATATACCACATTATCATATAACAGGAGCTTATAAGTTTCTTGCATGTAATTACGAAAAGTTTTTGAATAGACCTTTCCAAACCCCCGTGGGTAGTGCGAGGATCTTCAAAGAGCTTCTATATCCTTTGTCTCAATTTGAGATGTTATAACTGCTAGTCCAATTATATTGAACATTTGTTACCTACTTCAGGAAGCTTTACTTGCTCCAAGCCTTTATTACAAGGCAATTTATAACTACCATAGAGTAGAGAACACAGTATAATCTTACCTATTTTAGCAAACATTAACATAGAAAGGTGAAGTACTAAAGTAATTTAATTTAATTTATTTTAATTTTGAATCATAAATATTATTTTATTACTATATTATAATAAGAATAATTTAAATTGAAATGGAAGAAAGTTAGTAGGCTGCGTATCTACACCAATAATTATTAAAATGGGTGCTGTAGTTTAAAATTCAGACATACTAGGGCTTACGCAAGCAGCATTAGCCCTAGTATATGTCATCATCATTCATCATTTCAACCGGAAGACGTCCACAGCTGGACAAATGCCTCTGGGATCTCCAGTTATTACTGTTGGAAGCGGCCTAACATATCTAAGTGTCATACAATATGTAGAAATATTTTTATTTTAAGGTTAAACTATGTTACTTTTAGTTCCGTGCATGCGTTGTTTATCTTTTTTTTTTCGGGCGGTCATATGTAGTTAGACCTGAGTCTTTTGCTACTTTACCGGTCATAAAGGCGAGCAGAGCTCCAGCCTGTTTATCAGGTAAAACTTAATATTTAGTAGCCATTTTTTGTACAGTCATCTGAAATGTCACAGAATAAGAACAGCCAGCGTGACAACCGGAGCTCAGGTGTGTAATGTTGCGCTCAACTAAATATATTACACCGTGTCTTATTCGTCTCGCACAAAGCATTTCTCTTATATTTCTTTTTGTTTACATTTTTTTTAAAACAAGAATTGTATGCTGGTTTTTAAGATTAAATTTTTTTTTTTTTTTTTTTTACCGCAATACTTTTTTCGGCTAGGCTATATAGCTACTGAATATAAAAAATGAGATTAATACTATTAGACCACCGGCTATGGTTGGGACTCACCGTGGTGGATTAGTCTAGATATTAGGGACCAAAGTAATGTAAAAGATAATATTAATTATTTTTGTAGGCGTGTAAAATATATGGACGGCGATGGTTAAGTTGATGGTACAGGATTGATTGCGTATTTGACGTGGAATAATATTAAACTCTTATTACTTCAATTTAATAATAATAATAATAAATGCGTTTATTTTTCCTTTCACAAATTAGAACTTAAGGCATACTTAACTATAACTGAGTAAATACTATGTATTTTCATTTCTGAAGGACTGGTGCCTGAAATAGGTTGCGAAAACCTGTGCCACAGGTCACCAGGCTCCCCATTATAGAAACATTTCTAGCGAGAGAAGGGATGCAGAGAAGTATGAATGTGATAGTGTGTATGTGTGGGTGGGAGAGTGTACGTGTGAAAGAGGTGTGTTGAGATGAGTCTGTATGTGTGAGAGTGTACTGGTATGTGCGTTATGGAATAGCTATGTTCGGGTTGATGTGAGAGTATGGATAGATGTGTGAGGGTAAAAAAAAATTACTTACGTCGCCATTAACAATTCTAATAGGTAAACCAACAGTTAAGTTTTAGAGGTGTGCACTGTTCGGCATCCTGAATAGAACTGCCATAGTCGCCATCCCCACTTTACAACATGACTCAGTCAACGGGCCGCCATTGCAATAACAACTAACTTCACGGTGTTTACTTCCTCTGGACAACAACATTAAAATTAACAACTTCATATTCAACAACAGTAAAAATGTACTTTAAAAAGTTTTCAAATAGACTTACTCCAATATTACTTACTATTAATATTGGAGTAAGTCTATTTGAAAACTTTTTAAAGTACATTTTTGCCAGTGACTTTCATATTCAGTCCAATGTAACCTTCTTATTATACAGTTAGAGGATAAGCTTGTGTCTACAAATAAATTAAATATATATTTTGACGACCTTTTGTTCTTCTATTACTAAGAAGTAATCTTCAGTTAAGATATTAATTTAGCTTTTTTAAATAAAACAGACGCGTTGCAAAAAAAACCACAATTTCAAAATCTTTATCATTTCTTAACGACTGAATGATTTACAAGAAAAACATTTACATCTGAATAATACATTATTATATTTTATTCCATTTCTTAAGCGTTGGTATTCCATAATAATAATATTTTTTTGAAGATTTACAAGTTCTCATTTTATTAAATACAATAATTTCGCTCGTTTGTATTGCTTTATTCTCGGCAATACAACAGTTTTTTCATCGTAACAATAGATTATTTATCTCACATGAAAGGCCAACATCATATAACACCATACAAATAAAAGTACCATCGTGACAAAAGCCATAAAAAATAGTTCCACCCAAGTACAGGAGGCGAGGAAATAAAAGAGGCCCTGAATCATTGCGAAAATTGAAAGTATAACGGCAACTGTGAGTAACACGGATGTACGAAGAACGTTGTTAGATTGGAGGAGTTTGATCGCGAGATTTATTAATAACAACAAGTCGAGTAAGATATGTCTGCAAATGGAATTTAAAGAGGCATGCGACATTGTTGTTCATTTTCGTTTTGTTGACCATAAATATCACAGCTTTTCTTAACCTATCATGTGTATGTAGGTATGTTTGGTAGGTATTGATATTAATTTATTGCAAACCATATGAATAAATAAGTTGTTACAAAGACGAAACCAATACAAAGTATGGACCCTGTCGGGCACGACAAGGTAATGAGATAATAGTAAAAACTTTGATTTTTTTCTACAAAAAAATAAATAAACTATAAACAGTAATTCTAAACAATAATCTAAGTATTTACTATATTTTTGTATTACTAGCTGCACCCCGCGGTTTTACCCGCATTACGCTGCTCCAGTGGGTCGGAGCGTGATGTTTTGTAGCCTATATGATAAACCAGCGTATAACCAATCCCGGTGCAAAATTTTAGCTGATTTCGTTTAGAAGTTTTGGCGTGAAAGAGTAACAAACATCCATCCATCCATACTTACAAACTTTCGCGTTTATAATATTAGTAGGATATTATAACACAACCGTTAACAGATCTGATTTACCCCTGACTTTACTTATTATCATATTTCCTGTTTATCCAATAGGTACATAGAAAGCCTTCACTAAAATGGCTTTGCAGGTAAGTATATTCGTCAGACTCTGAATAAACTTATTGTTATTCATAAGCAAACTCATTGTCATAAATAAATTCTGAAAACAAACTGCAAAAGAAATCCCATCGCATTTTATATATCAACATATCTTTGTTATTTTACGAAATAATATTTGAACCCTTGTTTTGCTTGGTAAGTTAGATATTTTTCGCAAAAGGTGAGGAATTCTTGATAAAAGTAAAATGATGAATTAATATTGATTAGTTGACTGTCTCCAGGCTGTATCTTATAAACCGCGATACATAGACTGTTGAAATTTTCACTGATGATGCATTTTTGTTGCCGCCATAACAAAAAATACTAGATAACGATAAAAAATCACGTTTAGTGGATTTTTGCACGATATCAATTCAATAAAGAAAAAATAATAATAAAGTGTCTAATATTGTATAAATAATAGTAAGAAACTATTTGTGCGCGAGTCCGATTCGCACTTGGCCGGGTTTTAATGAATCATCATCATCAACAACCCGTTGACGTCCACTGCTGAACATGGGCCTCCTCTTTACAGACCTTGGCGAGCCAGGATCGTAGAGGGATATTGCCATAATCACCACGCTTGGCAGACGGATTGGTGATCGCAGTAAGATGTTAACCTTGAGCTAATAGATGCTGCTGCCCATCCATCAGCCATATGTCCCTTAGTCGCCTTTTACGACACCCATGGGAAGACATGGGGTGGTCTATTCTAAGCCGGAAACCACACGGCAAGATTAATGAATAGATCATATGAAAAGGTAGGTTCTATATGCTATGCATCTTTAATGCGTAAGCAAATATAATAGTAACGTCCTTCTGCTAGGCATTAACTGTAAATATAAGTTTTCACGGAAGTTCTAACCATCTAATAAGTCTCACAAATGATCAACCTGTCTCCTGACAACTTAATAGCACAAACACGACAGTTTGTATTCTTTAATAGCTTAATCGACACAGACAATCTACTGTTTCAGAACATAATACATCGCCGGCCCAACATTAACATATTAAGGGTGTCCTTTAAGAAATTCCTACAATCTGATGGAAATCTAAAGGATGTCCGTAAACTGGTTCAGTAAGTTTGTTCTACTTGTAATGAACTGTTCGAAGTAAAGCTCTAATTAAAAGTTGGCCAATTAACATAAGTGCTACTTAGTGTTATAATGAGGTTAGTTTGGGACAATTTATATGCGGTAAACATAACAGTAGACGAAATGAATGCGGCTTATATTAAGAAGTGGTAAACTTTTACTTGTTTCAAGAATATGAAAAATACTTATAAGTTAATATTATATTATAAATAAAAAATATGCACTATTTAACGGCCCTACTATCTAAACAGCGTACTATTTTCTCGCGTCGATTTCACCAGCTTAATTCCCGTTACTTTAAGAACTTTACAATTAAATATAGCCTTCTTCGATAAATGTTCTTCTTCTATCTAAAGTTAAAATATTTTTTCAAATCGGAGCAGAGGTTTCTGAGTTTAGCGCGTTCAAACAAACAAACAAACTCTTCAGCTTTATATTTTGCGTACAGATAAGATCTTATGACTGCTTTAATGCTTAAGTACGAATTTTACTTTTAATTTCTTAATTCCTTTAAAGCACATAATTTCCAAAATTTGGATTGTGTTTAGCAATAAACTCACCCCAAATTTTGGAAATCATGTTCTTAGGATGCGTTGATTAATTGAATACTGGAGGACGAATAGCTGTGTTTACCAGTATATTATAAAAAAAAACCATATCCACTGTGAAATGTTAACCGTTGCTATGTCAATTGACAACTTTACATGAGTTGATGACTAAATAACTTATTTGGGTTACTTATATTATAGTAAAAATAAGTGTAAGTGAAATTTATTAAGTTGATTTTGGTTCCAAATTGAAAAGTTTCATAGACGACATTGCTAGCAAAGCTGCAAAAAAGTAGCCAGTTCACAATCGATCGGTCATCATACCATGCGGAAACATATTAGAAAGTCATGAAATTCCCCTTAGCAAGTGCTAAACATGCATGAATGTTTCACATATTCACCAGAAAAATAAAAATGGAGGCAAGTTTTAGTAGTTCGTTGGCCCGCAATAAAAGGCGACTGGTCTCGTAAGCGTGAATTTCCCACTTTTCCACTGAAAAAGAGAATAAATTCGCTTAGGCAGGGCGTTTTCTTCACATGCAAATTATTATTATTGTGCCAGTTTCGGTATTAGCGGGGTTTTATTGCTGGGTGCTCGCATTTCTCCCCACTTTACGAAGAAAAGGCAATGTATATTCTTTTCTGGTGTAACGTCGCCGACCTAATATAAGTCGATTGTGCGAATGCCACGGGAACTTGGGTCGTGAGAGCGGCGGAACATCTTTATTCCTTGTTTAACAGATAACGGGAAATTTGTTAAATTATCAACGGAGATTTTATTGTCGTTTGCTGAACACTGAGTCTACCATTCGATTATATTAAAAATTCGATGTGTAATTATAAAATTATAAAACTAGAGGTAGCGTAAAGAGCAACATGTCGTTCTTCACCAAATATCAAAAAGTTCTCGCTAGTTAGTATGTAAATCGAGTGATATGCTAGAATACTTTGACGGAGTACATTGTCTGTAATACCTACAATTTGCTGCTATCTGTTAGGTACCTAGTTAAAATCATAGAGTAAGAATAATAACCTATAATCATCATCATCATCATCATCATCAGCCTGTATAACTTCCACTGCTGAACATGGGCCTCCTCCCGAGGGAGGGCATTGCCATAGTCACCACGCTTGGCAGGCGGGTTGGTGACCGCAGTATTATGTTGTAACACACAATGTAACGCTGCTGCCCGTTCCTTGATATACGATTATTATAGATGATGTTATAACAAGCGGGACCAACGGCTTAACGTGCTTTCCGAGGCACGGAGGGTAGTCCCTCAACCAACCAGACCCGGAAAGAAATCTAAGAATTTTACACAAAGATTTCTTGTCCGGTGTGGGAATCGAACCCACGTCCTCCGAGATTTAAAGCGAGCCAATTACCGCTACGCTACGGAGGTGGTCCTAACCTATAAATTAAAGTTTTTTTACGTTGTGGTTCTGACAAGTACAAGTGTATGTAAGTAACTAAGTACTGAATAAATCCACTTTTTAATATTTTTTATGTGTTCAAAATATTAATTTTACAGCAAATCTGTGAATGAATCTGTGTGCTCAATTTTTATGACATCACACTCACACATAGTTCCCTGATCCTATGAACTGAAACAATGGTGGAGTTCGGTTGTAACCGCCATAAAAGCAGTCGTTCGATATTCGCTAAATTGAAATTCTGAGGATACAGATATTTGGCTGCGAGGACAAAGAAATTGAGTTGCGCCAAAATATTTTTGGTTTGACTTTGATATTTTATGTGATTGTTTTTATCTAAAACTGCTACATACCTTATAAAAACATACAAAACAATGTCACTACATTAAACCTCAAGCAATGCAATTGACTTGATTTTATTAATTTAGTGACAAATAATGTCGTATTATACACCGTGAAATTTTAATGGTTGTTTTCCCGAAGCAGAACAACTTGCCGTCGGTAGTACTATCGAAACATATTTTTTTTTTTTTTTTTAGACATGTTTTGGATTTAAAATTATTAAAAAAAATATTAGACAACTCGAAAGCGTTGAGCTCTTATTTTGCTTTAAGCGTTTATGGATCGTTCTTTACTTTGTCAGCAGCGCGTGCGATTCGAGTAGTACCTACAAGGTCCGTCTAGTGTTACTACTGTTTATCACGCTTTCGAGTTGTCTAATATTTTTTTTAATAATTTTAAATACAAAACATGTCTAAAAAAAAAAAAAAATATGTTTCGATAGTACTACCAACGGCAAGTTGTTCTGCTTCGGGAAAACCATTAAAATTTCACGGTGTATAATAAATATAATTTCAAACCAATTTTTAAACTTTTTCATGCTTGTATGCTAATCCACGTTTATCGCTAAATCTAAATGTAGATTTAGAATTGTTATTTTATGTAAGGATCTGATAAATAACAACATTAAGTATTTCATCAATTGTTAACATCAAACACCAAAGCTACTCCTCTCATTCGTTCTCATACAAGTGCGTATCTTTTATATGACTATGTGTATGTATCGTATGTTTACGAGGCGTCGCTCGACACTTCCATTCATTGATTGAGTTGCTATTGGTGTGAGCTCGTAAACCACTGAGTTCCTCAACAGAATCGTCGTTATTGATGACCCCCACATTACCACTATAATGCGGGGAGTGAATCAATTTCTTTGATCTCAAAGATTGCGGTATACTTTAAAATAATTTGATTGCACTGTTGACTCAGTCAAGATAGTAATTGCTGTTGAGTTGTTCTTTTGATTGAAATATGGATCAACTATTCGTGTAATGCACAAATAAATGGTTTGAACCTAGGCGTGCTTTAGTTCCGACAACTAAGTCTCATTAGAGTTATTCTTTAAAGCAATCGTCATTACTGTATCGATACTAGATGTCGTCTTGAATTAAAACTAAAACCGGGTACAAAAAAATAATGGTAGGTAATTATAACAAGTGCATTTCTAGCATAGTTGTCGCTTGTTCATGTAAGCTTTAAATGTTATTTTCAGGTAAGGGTATACCGCTTTACATGGCCGTGTTGACGATATATTTGAATATATTTTAGTACAAAAATCCACCCCTGGGATTTTCGTAAAACAATTAAAAATTTGCGTAAAATATATTCAAATATACGTTTGTTCGAATCAACAGTTATTCAATCAATTAATTACTATACAGTATACCACACATACATATAATTTTTACAAAAATTCGCAACTAAAACGCGAGAAATCAATAATTCCGCTCAAAAACGTTGGCACCGCAACTGGGCCGCGAGTGAATTTCATTAGCGCGCGATGCGGCGGCGGGGCGCCGAATTCGTACGAGTTTCATCTAAACATTGTTGACCAACAATCTGTTGCTAGCGGTCGAGCAGCAGCAGGCAGGGCTGCTCGAGCTTATTATTGTGGCCAACACAAAATTAATGAGTTTTGCTATTTTATTTTTAAACTACGTGACAATGCATGTTTTTAAAGAGGCAAAATTGTATTCCATCTAGAAATTACAGGTTAGATGACGTCTAGATGTATTTTTTTACGGACTGATCCCATTTACACCAACACTGCTACTTCTGTAAGCCAAGATAAACAGTGGCACATACTAGAAATGGCAATGAGCACCGACGCTAATTCCCGGGAAAAAGTTTAACTGCCTTGGGACTAAGCTTCGAATTTAATTTAAAAAAAGTGATTTTATAGTCCAGCAGTTTTATTTTACAAATACTCAAGTCGCGGATACCCGGAATCAAAACAACTGTCTGTGCTTCACACAAATAATTGTCCCGGATGGGAATCGAATCCAGAACACCAGGCCTCAGAAGCAACTTCCGTGACCACTGAGCCACCGAAGCAGCCGAAATTGGCATTGAAATTAAAATTGGGATTGACGGGATCACACTTAATGACCTGGCACCTGGTTTTCCCAATTATTGGTTTAAGAAATAATAAAAATAGACTTGCCGTAATTAGAGTTAAGACATGTTGCGCATTTAGATGTGCAGAATTTAGTGAAAACTTAATGAACAGCGCGGGTTAGTAAATAATTTACTCTGCAAAATACACACTGCAAAATACAGTTGATAAATAATGGAGCATTAAGACAGGTAGAGTATCAAGATACATAGATGCTGAGTATTAGAATGTGAACAGACGAACAATTAGTGTTGACTAATTGAACAGTTCCAGTTGGAGTATCACTTTACAATACAATACTCTTTGTATATTATATTATATATAACTATATAGGTTACCGGTAGGTACAGTTGGACTAGGCAAAGTTTATGAAGAGTATAGACAAAGAACAGGGAACGCCATTATTTTTACTTATCATCATCATCATCAGCCCGTAAAATGTTCACTAATGGACATGGGCCTCCTCCCGGGGAGGGTAATTGCCATAGTCACCACGCTTAGCAGGCGGGTTGGTGACCGCAGTATTATGTTACGATATATGAGGAAACGCTGCTGCCCGTTCCTTGATATACATATACGATTATTATAGATGATGTTATAACAATCGGTACCGACGGCTTAACGTGCTTTCCGATGCACGGAGGGTAGTCCCTCAACCAACCAGACCCGGAAAGAAATCTTACAATTTACACAAAGATTTCCTGTCCGGCGTGGGGATCAAACCCACGACCTCCGAGATGTCAAGCGAGCCAAATACCGCTACGCTACGGAGGTTGTTTTTACCAATAGACAGCCAACAATAATTATTGAGTGTCTTACGCTATCGGCGATGTTGAGCTACATAAATGATCGAGGTCAATTTTCAAGCTAGAAGGTAAGGAATTCTACGTCAGCATTGATAGATAGATAGATAAACTCTTAATTGTACACTAATAAAACAAGAACACAGAAAACTTACAAACTAATTGGTATACAGAGGATGTACAATTAGCTTCATTGGATTAGAAAGAGCGCGAATAGTTAAAGAAATCGTCAATGACTGCTATACCAGGAAAGTGACAGTTGCCAACATGGTAACAAGGACTAATTTTATTTAACAAAAAATAGTTTCTTTGTTTGTGTTGTAAAGGGAAAATTATCAATTTGGAGCATTTAATCTTCAACTTTATTACCTTCTAGCTTCCCGCGCGCGTTTTCACCGTCTTAACCCGGCGAGCTCAAATATGCAACACAACGCGCTAGGTGGGTGTGGCACACCCAGATAGTAAATGTGTGGTTTTAGTACACTATTACTATTAATACTTATTTTCTTGAAAACTGAACTGATATTTACTTCTATTTTGAACTTTTTTAGGGTGAAATAATATAAACAATTCATCATTGTTAATTATTTATAAAATTAACAAAATTAACAGTACGAACTTAAATTTATTAGTTAACGTACAGACAACCAAAACAAACTATTACGTTTTTTTTTAAACGTTATCTTTGTATGTGATAACCACAAGCAAAAATGGCATGTTCCATACACAAGATCTCAAGATGAATAAATATTTTTATTATTAGTTTTATGTTCCAGAATAAGTATATAGTTCATATTTTTAACAAAACTTAATACGACAAAAATATGAAAATAAAAACAACAAAGTATTTTTTCTTCAAATAGACTAAACATAAAAACAAAATAATACTTATTCTGGAACATAAAACTAATAATAAAAATATTTATTCATCTTGAGATCTTGTGTATGGAACATGCCATTTTTGCTTGTGGTTATCACATACAAAGATAACGTTTAAAAAAAAACGTAATAGTTTGTTTTGGTTGTCTCCATACGTCATTTTAGATTTAGTCATGAAAATAAAGCAAAACAATGTATAAAACAAAAAATGTGTTTGGTCAAATTCGTCACAAGAAGCGTAAGGTGGGTTCCATGCACCCGCTGACAGCTTCAATCTCGTCTACTAGACACCATTTACCGGGCGATGGACGACTGAAGCAGTGACAGTCGATGCTTCCGTGTCTCCCCCCGCGCAGCTACTGAGGCGCGCGAAGCGTATTAATAATTTGCTATTAAAAGGTTTACATCTTCCTGCGATCACTAATCTGTCTGCCAAGCGTGGTGATTATGACAATATCCTCAACGATCCTGGCTTGCTAAGGTCTGTTAAGAGGAGGCCCATGTTCAGCAGTGGATGTAAACAGGCTGTTGATGATGATGATAGTCACTTACGTGGCTGCAGTATCATCGATATATTGAAACGACGATATATTGAAACCTGCACCATTTTGTACAGCCATGTAATGAATGAAGTCACATTTATTGAACCACAACGTTACATATCACATCTAAACCACGCCATATGTTATGCATCACATTTTGCATTTAATGTTAATTTGGCACTTAATTATAACAGTTGACAACTCTAAATTGCACATTTCGAGCTTAATTCGACAACCCTGTATCCATACAACGCGACATCCGTATTAATTAACGTATTTTGTTCATCGCTGCGTTTGTTTGAGTTTGAATTGTATGTGTATATAGCAAGCATATCTATGGTTAGGGAACATATTGATTTTGCACCCTGCCACTTCGTTTTACGGGTCATGTTTGAGTTAATATTAATGAATGTTGTGGTTACGTTATGTTATTTGGTTTATAACTGATTATTGTATATAGCAGTTTTAGGTAACTTATTGCTCAGTTTTGACTGCACCGGTGGCTCAGTGGTTACGGAAGTTGCTTCTGAGACCTGGTGTTCTGGGTTCGATTCCCACCCGGGGCAATTATTTGTGTGAACCACAAATAGTTGTTCTGAGTCTGGGTGTTCTTTGTGTCCGTGAAATGAATGTTTGTAAAGTCCCCCGTGACACAGGGATTTATTTCCCTAGTGCGGGAGTTGTCTTTTTATAAAAAAGAAAACAAAAAAGTTAGCACATAGAGGAATGAAGGTAACCAAAGAACAGATTTTTAAAGTACCATTTTTGGAGGAATTGTTTTTATCTTACATAAAAAAGCGGAGATACGAACTATTGAGACTATGTTCAAAAAACATGTAACTAAAAATATATACACAAAAATATGATGAGACGCGAAAATTTTAAAGTTTATCGAATTGTGGGAAAATAAAAAAACATTTTTACTGCGTGGGCATTATCTATAGGTACTAATCTATACTGATATATAAAGCTGAAGAGTTTATTTGTTTGAACACGCTTATGTCAGGAACTACCTACTGCAGGTATTTATCGATAAAGGCTATGCTATTATGAAGTTCCTGTGGGAACGGGAGATGTGCGGGTGGAACCGCACGCGGGAACGTAGTATATTATAAATAAACCAACAAGATAAGATGTAATTTCGAAGGTCAAGAAATATTTTTAAAGAGCAAAAAGTACATTTACTACACATGTTTTTCAACCTTATAAATGACGATATTATTCATCTCAAATTTAGAAATGGAAGATATAAATCACAAGCTAAACGTTAAAAATAAACCCATTAAATACCCACACTACCGCAATAAAGAGAAAACTACGCACAAAGTTAAATTTGCACCATCACATTATCAAAGCTTAATATTTTTTTATACAATGACACCACCACACGCCACATCTATCATTTCAAAATTAAACCGTATAGCTATAAAGATAAGGATAATTTTCAAGCAGAATGTTAATAGCCGATAGTCCATTTCAGAACTGAGACGTAGCACACGCAACAAAGTGACATAAATCATCGCAAATGGTTGTAAATGTTAATTTGTGTATTTCGTGTGGCTGATCGGCCTGGAAGTGATAATTGAACGTAGCAACACTAATTACATATCAGTGGCACTTTGATTATGTAAATCCTGCCTTTGCTTGATTGATTTGGGGCTCAGATTCTATATCTAACTTTAAGTTTCGTATCTAGGACTAGCTTCCAGGATTTTTAAGTAAGCTAATCTGACCGTCCTGTATCTTAGGAACTGATAAACTATGAATACATTCGAAATTCAAAACAAATAATAAATATATGATGAAAATAGCGGTGAGCTCAGTACGTAGGTACCAACTTTCAATGAAATTATCACTTCACACATAGTTATAATCTCGACATGAAAAACCTACGTACTTATCTCAAATAATTTGCGCATTTTTACCACTAATGTTAAATAACATGAAGTTTAGCTTTTACATTCAAAATAACCCTATTGTGAATTTAAAATACTTTTATAACAATATCTTAATCAAATTTCAATATTCTACGTTAGAAAATAAATTTAAATCAGTTTCATGCTCATATTTCTACGAGGGTAATAAAACTCGCCAACCTGTCTATTAGATTCGCCCAGGGGAGACCCATACGATATAAAAGTGCGTTTAATTACACTCCACTGACACGAAACTACCATTATTAACACTAAGGACCTCATATAGATAAACGGGCTATTCATCCGCACGTCACAAAGCACCGCTACACCGAGATACTCAGACACTTCGCGGTGCCCAACATACATTGTCTCCTAACCAATTGTAACAAGAGCCGAGATGCTCACACAACGAGCAATGTGGTTTGTTTAATACAATAGAGTAAAATGTCGAGGGACGTGTAAGTAGCTGGCGTCTTCATGAGATGCTCGAAACGTTGCCTGTGAAACTAACAACACAACCTAGTTTCTATCTACGTGTGAAGCACCCATCACTCGCTTGGCGTGGGTGCGCTTGATGAGAATTAGTAGAGGGAACGCAATGTATGAAGTGCTACACGTTGTAACGCATACGCTGGGAAGTTTGAGTGGGGTCAGGAAACGGGCATGTCTCCCGGTGTGGTAAATGGTTTCGTGGAGGACGCTCATACAGTGGAGTTCTCTAGCTTTTATGTTCGCCTTCGGGTCCCAAAACTCATGCTATAACATTGCTAAATATATCTGCTCTTAAAATAAATTCGTGCGCGTTGTGGAGCGGTGAGTTTAGAAATTTTAGTTTAACATTACTTTTCTGAAAATAGAATGTATACTTACAGGAAACTTTTCAGATTATGTTGTTTAGCAATTTTACCTGACGCTACGTACGGGTGGATGCCACAGAAACGTGACACAGTAATACAAGCAAGAATGATTTATAGTGTCTCATACCCACCGCGTTTGAGGAAAAACAAAGAATAGGTACCTACCTATAACATCCTGTCTTTGAGATTAGGTGTTAATCGTCACTGCTTATATTGTTCTCGTTTTAAGTATAAAGAAATTGCTATAAGATAGTCTAAAAATTAATGTTATCGCATTAGATTTACATTCGATTTGCCAGTAGAATATTATGAAACATTCCCAACAACGAAACAAATTTACTTGAACATACAGTGACAATAAGGTAATACTAGACTTCATCTCCCGTACACAAAACGTAGTAAGTTAAACTTTAAAGACGTGTTAGGTTGCTTTAAGAACAAGTTTGTCGGAAGTCGGGCCGGTTGACAAATGACCGCGTCCTCACCACTACCCATTGTCTGAAATATGACGCGCCTTTGTTCTAACGTAAGACACTCGGAGCTGGTGGCGCATTGATGTGGAATGTTCGCAGATTAAGCGCCTTGTACTCAATTAGCAGCGTTCATATCTATCCCATCCTTAATACTTTGTGTTAGAAGTTTTAAGAGACATACCTACTTAATCTGAATGAGCTGTTACATTTGTTACAGTGCATCCTTACAGAATATTACAGCCAAATAACAGTTTGGTCTATGTAGCTTTAAAAAGGCCACCAATGTCTAAAAAAGTCGAAATTAAGGATTTACGTAAGACATATGTCTATTGTCAGCGTTCACAGGCTATGATACCTAACTGCCAAATCTCCGGGTATAATTTTTTGGCGAACTTATGATGTAAACAATAGTTGCGATGTATTTTTATTTAGCACATTAGATTGATATGACATAATAATTTATGAAAATACACATTATTATATGCCTGACCAGATAAAAAATATGCCAGGCCAGATAAGTTTCATAAAAAAAAATGTTTTGGGCGGATATATTCTTACTGGACTGATCAGGATTAAACAAAAAATTGTAGACCAATTTATTTCCAAATTCAGTAATAATGATACTAAACCCATCCCCACACAGGGTAATGCAAGTTTATTTTGAAGCAGGTTGCATGCGAGGTTTATTGGCTCAGAGAGCATTACGCAATCGTAGACAAATGAATATCTACCATATTCGTTAGCGAATAGAGTACGTATTTATTTGAACGGTTTGTTTTGCGAGCGTGCTTTGATTGTGTTCTCCGATCGCCCCCAATATTTTGGCAAACTTTTTTATCTACACGGCAATAACATCGGATTAAACTGATCACAATATTGGGATTGAAACAATACGGGTCTTTTCGCTCCAATTATTTTGTGTTGTTTGTTATGATTTTGAACTAATCAAGTGTAAATTTAATATAAATAAAAGTATTCAATAGCTACAAATATTTAATTAAAATATGTTTTTAACGATGTGGTCAGTTTTTAGACTTGTCATTAGCCCGGATAGCATTTACTGCTGAAAACGAGCCTCTCAGGAAGGAGGTGTTGCTACAGTCACGACGCTTTGCAGGCAAGTTACTGACCGTAGTATTATGGACAGCATATACACAAGTAAACGCTGCTGCCCATAACCAATTGTCATGGATGACATTCATATACGACGGCTTATCAAACCCATGACCTACAAGATTTAAGAAGACTACCACTCCTCCACGAACCCCCGCGGCGTAATTTGGTAATTTGGTCTGGCGTAATCTTTATATATATAATTCTTCTGTGAGTGTGTATGTCACTGAACTTCTCTCAAACGACTGGACCGATTTTGATGAAATTTTTTGTGTGTGTTCAAGGGGATCTGAGAATGGTTTAGATTCACAATTTTGTCTGCTGGACAATGTTTTTTTAATTAATTTTTAAATTATTAGTAGTTGCCTGAAAACCCCTTAAAACAGCCTTTTTCTTTTCCCCATACAAACGTTTTCTAACTAAAATGTAGAGTCAATTTGAGCTTTATTTCTTTGCTAAGATTTTTTAGGGTAGGTGTAGGGTAGGGTAGGGGTAGATTAGGGGTAGGTGTAGGGTAGGGGTAGGGTAGAGGTAGGGTAGGGTAGAGGTAGGGTAGGGGTAGTGTAGGGTAGGGGTAGTGTAGGGTAGGGGTAGTGTAGGGTAGGGGTAGTGTAGGGTAGGGGTAGTGTAGGGTGGGGGTAGTGTAGGGTGGGGGTAGTGTAGGGTGGGGGTAGTGTAGGGTGGGGGTAGTGTAGGGTGGGGGTAGTGTAGGGTAGGGGTAGTGTAGGGTAGGGGTAGTGTAGGGGTAGGAGTACCGCATAAACGAAGTCTCTACGGCCCAGTTTATTTTATACAAATGTTTAGGTCTTTTATGTATCGATTGAGGCAGTACGAAGTCTGCCGGGTCAGCTAGTCTTTATATATATAATTCTTCTGTGAGTGTGTATGTCACTGAACTTCTCTCAAACGACTGGACCGATTTTGATGAAATTTTTTGTGTGTGTTCAAGGGGATCTGTGAATGGTTTAGATTCACAATTTTGTCCGCTGGACAACGTTTTTTTAATTAATTTTTAATTTATTAGTAGTTGTCTGAAAACCCCTTAAAACAGCCTTTTTCTTTTTCCCATACAAACGTTTTCTAACTAAAATGTAGAGTCAATTTGAGCTTTATTTTTTTGCTAAGATTTTTTAGGGTAGGTGTAGGGTAGGGTAGGGGTAGATTAGGGGTAGGTGTAGGGTAGGGTAGGGGTAGATTAGGGGTAGGTGTAGGGTAGGGGTAGGGTAGAGGTAGGGTAGGGGTAGTGTAGGGTAGGGGTAGTGCAGGGTTGGGATAGTGTAGGGTAGGGGTAGTGTAGGGTAGGGGTAGTGTAGGGTAGGGGTAGTGTAGGGTGGGGGTAGTGTAGGGTGGGGGTAGTGTAGGGTGGGGGTAGTGTAGGGTGGGGGTAGTGTAGGGTAAGGGTAGTGTAGGGTAGGGGTAGGAGTACCGCATAAACGAAGTCTCTACGGCCCAGTTTATTTTATACAAATGTTTAGGTCTTTTATGTATCGATTGAGGCAGTACGAAGTCTGCCGGGTCAGCTAGTATCAATATAAATTTGTACGATTAATTTTTAATTTTAACGTGAGCGTTATGGTTTAAAATTATGTTAGTGGGTTACAGTTTCAGTAACTGTAACCCACAACACTTTTTAATTCAACTGAAAATGTCTTACTTTTCAAATACTGGTTAAAAGTAATGCGATATTATTGTGTTTATATCAGCTAACTTTTTAGGATCATCGCTGTTCTGTATGTATAGAATTACCAGTAAAATATAAAAATGGTTTTTATGTTATAAAACGAATAAATTTACGCTTAATATTTCTGCCCTGACTTTTTAATAGTTCAAAAGCAAAATATTATCACTTCGTACTTTTGTCAACATATTGCAAGATTATTAGTATTTGATGAGTTGTTAAACTTTGCTCAATATAGCTTGATTAATTAACGCCTAGAACTGATATGTAGACAGTTACATCGAATTCTGACGTAAGATAATTAAATTCTTTCCAGAATATTGGATAAGTTAAACTTTATTAAATAACTTTGAGATATTTTAATTTAAAAAAATTATAGCTGAAGCTGTTTTATCATTTTTTTTCCTTGACTTCAAATTAAGTAATTTGAATTTAGGTAGATGATATCCGAGTAATAAATAAACAGACAATAATAGGTAAAAACTGTAAAAAAAATGCGTTCCAAATTTATAAAATATTATAATTACTAAATAGATTAATTACATTGATTAAATAATTTTAATATTTTAGATTTTTTTATAAGAATGAATCCATCGTTTCCTCTTCTCTTCTAACTTGCGGTATCTGACAGGTTCCATAGTGGCCATACTTTATTCTGGTTTTGTCTTTGTAATAACTTATTCTACATGTGGTGTGTAATAAATGGATATGAATATGAAAAAAAAAACATTTATATATGGATTTTATACTTTTTTTAGGATTAGGATTCAAAATTAATATTAAAAAAAAAACTCCTAGTATATGGGTAAAGTTTAAAATGTCATCATCATCATCATCAGCCCGTACAACGTCCACTGCTGAACATGGGTCCCATCTCGAGGGTTTGCCATAGTCACCACGCTTGTCAGGTGGATTGGTGACCGCAGTATTATATTGTAATACACAGGGAAACGCTGCTAACCGTTCCCTGGTATACGCTTGTTATAGATGATGTTATAACAATTGGGACCAACGGCTTAACGTGCTTTCCTAGACACTTAGGGTAGTCCCTCAACCAACCAGACCCGGAAAGAAATATTCGAATTTAGACAAAGATTTCTTGTCCGGTGTGGGGATCGAACGCACGACCTCCGAGGCTTAAGGCGAACCAAATACCGCTACGCTACGGAGGTTGAGTATAAAATATATTCTTCATTGAAATAACAGCCTAAATTCATAGCTACAAATGAGCGCACACATTTATAACCCGTGCATGAATAGTTGCGAGTTCCTTGCTTACATTGTTACATAAAATACGACTGTTATTTTGTAACTTGCTAACTGTTGCTAGCCAGGAATAAAGGGAGATATTTATTGGTTCTACAGCTGCTTTATAGTGGAAGCTACTTCTACAGGTTCTTCAGTGTTGATTGATCCCTTAAAATGCTTCGAATTCGGACTGCACTGGTGGCTCAAAAGTTGCGGGAGTTGTTTCTATAATCTAGTGTTTTAAAGTGTTGCAGTGTTGCGAATATGCTAGTCTATGTAATAAATATATCATGTCATATAAATGGCCTGTTTTGTCATGTCAAACGACCCTATGTTCTAATTCTGACCATCACAGTTTAATAGATGAGTATTATAAACAAATTATAACTAGTATAGTGCAAGCGGCTAACCTCTCACATCAGGGCAAAGTAAATACTTATAAGAAAAAGAGAATAATAGGTTGGAATTTCCATCTAAAAGAATGTCATTCGGTAGCTAGATTACATTATCAACTTTGGAATAGCGAGGGTCGCCCTACACAGGGACATGTCTACGATGATATGGTATATAGCAAAAAAGTTTTCAAAAATAAAATTAAATGGTGTCAATTTAACGAAAACAAAATAAAAATGGACATAATAGCTACACATAGGTACAAAAAAGATTTTGGTAGTTTCTGGAAGGAAACTAATAAACTAAATTATAGGTCGACCCTTCCCCTGTCGGTTAATGGAAGTCAAAATACCGATAGTATTGCAAACATGTTTGTAAATAAATTCAATCCTCCCCCACCGCCGCCTACGTCACAGTCGACTCCGATAGATAGTGCGAAACGCGAAGTCCATCACGCTTCGGATTGCCGCGCTCATGTGCCGTCGCCTTCTATAATACCGACGAAGGGCCTGAGTGAGCTGTGTCATGTGACCGCGGATGAGCTGTTTCGCTGCGTTAAACGTATGAAAAGACGCAAGTCTCCGGGGCATGATGGGCTCAGTGTCGAGCATCTTATATATGCGCCGATGACAGTATTTGAAAGATTGGCTACATTGTTTAATATCTGTATTGAGCATAGTTACCTACCTGTAAACTTTATGAGAACCATTGTTGTTCCTGTTATAAAAAATAGAACTGGAGATGCGTCGAGCCTGTCTAACTACAGGCCTATATCGCTGGCAACTATATTTTCAAAAATATTCGAAAACATTATAATGAAACATTTAAACGAAAGTAATATTCCATTAAATAATGCTCAGTTCGGGTTCCGAAGGGGCTTGTCCACCGATTTTGCTATATTTACTCTCAAAAACACTGTTCACCATTATGTCAACAGAAAAACTACAATTTATGCATGTTTCTTAGATTTAAGTCGCGCATTTGACACAATTAATTATACTAAGTTATGGAATAAATTAAGAGCCACTAAAGTACCACCAAAAATAATAAACTTGCTAGAATATTGGTATTCTAATCAAGTCAACCAAGTTAGATGGGACAATTCCTTATCGAACACTTACAAACTGAGCTGTGGGGTAAGACAGGGAGGTCTGACATCTCCAGTTCTGTTTAATTTGTATGTCAACGATTTGATCGAGGAGCTGTGCAGCACCAGAGTTGGATGCCGTATTGACGGAGTCAGTTTAAATAACCTTAGCTACGCAGACGACATGGTGCTGCTGAGCCCCTCGGTTAATGGACTAAGGAAACTTATAGAAATTTGTGAAAAATTTGCAGCCGAACATCAATTGACTTACAACGTAAATAAGACTGAAATTGTAGTTTTTAAGAGTGAAAAAGGTCCAGATAATATACTACCGGTCAATCTCTATGGATCAACTATAAAAATTGTCAATCAATTTAAATATCTAGGTCATATAATTAAACAAAACCTTGATGATGACGAGGACATAGAGAGACAAAGACGTAACATTGCCTGTCGGAGTAATATGCTAGCACGCCGTTTTTACCATTGCTCGAAACAAGTAAAGATTACTTTGTTCAAAGCGTACTGTCAGTCGTTCTACACAAGCCAACTTTGGTATAAGTACACGAAGGGTGCTTATAACACCCTCCGTGTACAATACAACAATGCATTTAGGGTCATGCTTAATCTGCCCTGGCGGTGTAGTGCGACTGATATGTTTGCCGAGAGCAGGGTCACAGGCTTCTTTGCCATAATGACAAGACTCAGAAACTCCTTTTACAACCGACTGAGTTCTAGCCACAACACTTTGGTGGCCGCGGTATATAATGTAATATATTTACAAAGAAAGTTCGTTAGTAATAATGTCTAATACTCACTCAAATAAGTTCTATATATTTTTAATTTTTTTATGTTTTAAATTCTATTATGTTTTTGTTTATTTAAATTTTATAATGCTGTTGTTGTTGTTCTGTAGTTTTATTGAAATGTAATGTTTATTATTTTATGTAATTGTGTCTTACTATGGGTGTATACCTGAAATAAAGAATTATTTAATTAATTTAATTTAATTTAATTTAATTTAGGTTCTATTCCTAGTAGGGATAATTATTTTAGTCAACCATAGACGATTGAGTTTCCCTAGTTGGTTAAAAAAAATATAACACAAAAATAATATAATTCAATAATTCTGTTTGCGCATTCAATAGTCTTCTAAAATTCAATAATTATATTTGTGCCTTTTGGTGTCGAAACATTGGGGCCGTGGGGACCGGGAGCCAAATTAATTTCTAAATACCTCGCAGCGGCCCTCTTTAGTGCGGCACGTTCTCCGAATGCTGGTTTTTACTTTGCACAGCAGGTAAGCATTGCCATTCAACGGGGTAATGCTGCCAGCATTCTGGGAACCTTGCCAAGTAGAATAGTAGTATTTTATAAGTTAGGTTAAATTTAAATAAGCTACTATTATTTGTATATTATGTATTTTATCGATGTAAATAAATCCACAAATAATTATATTATTATCATGAAATTCAATAAAATTACATTATTCAAGTACGTAATTAAAACAATGGAATTTAATTAAAACAATAACACATCATATTCAATATCATACACGGTAGTACGGCACGTTCTCCGAGTGCTGGTTTCTACTTTGCACAGCAGGTTAGCATTGCCATTCAACGTGGTAATGCTGCCAGCATTCTGGGAACCTTGCCAAGTAGAATAGATTTAGAATAGTTGTATATAAGTTAGTTTTATTTTTAATTAGTTAGTTTTAGTTTGTATTTTATTCATGTTTGTTAATTATATCATACCAGATAACATAATATTTTCTCTCACATGCACGGTTTCGATTCTGCTTCTATATATTTTTAATTCCAATTGAAATCAAATTCCTATGTAACCTTTTGTAGTTAGCTAAGTTATTGAAGCCGTCTGATCTTGAAACACAAGGCACACGTAACCGAGATGAGTCATATTTTAAGGCTTCTGTCTGACGTTGAATACCTATCAATTCTCTCGCCTACACGATGCCTGGCGCTAACTTCTATATCTTTAAGAAGAAATATTTACTTAAATAGATAGCCTTTTTAGTATTGCAGATCAATCTTCAATCAGGGCTTTATGGATGACTATCCATTCTAAACAAAATAATAGTATGTTTCGTACAAATAATATTTGAAAAATGATCTAGGTATCTATGACCAAAAACACAAAATTTTCCTGAATGTTCTATAAATAGTCTTAAAGAATATTTTTGTAAAGATGGCAGTTTCTGCACTCTACTAGTGTTCTTGTTAACCCGTCGTACTAAGGTAAAATGCTTGTGTTACGAGTGGGTTCACGTGGGTAGCGCAATCGGTGGGAATCGAACCGGTGACCACATGATCGCAAGTCCGACGCCCTAGCCATTGGGCTACGGCCGCTTTTACTTGTAAACTCAATAATACCGAAGAAAAATTGGAATATTTGAATTGTTGTTTTTTGTACTGATATTTACGAAGCGCTTATTTATAGTTAAGAAATCTATTATATGTGTAGTTACAAAATAGATAAAAAAAATATTTTAAACTAGCTTCCCGCGCGCGGTTTCTCCCGCGTATCTCCCGTTCTCGTGGGAACTTCATCTATACTAATATTATAAAGCTGCAGAGTTTGTTTGTTTGTTTGCTTGAACGCGCTAATCTCAGCAACTACTGGTCCGATTTGAAAAATTCTTTCAGTGTTAGATAGCCCATTTATCTAGGAAGGCTATAAGCTATATTATTATAAAGTTTCTACGGGAACGGGAGTTACGCGAGTGAAACCGCGCGCGGAAAGCTAGTAATTAAATATAAACAATGTCACTCAGGATGAATGTAGCTTTCCAATGGTGAAAGAATTTTTGAAATCGGCATAGTAGTTTTAGAGTCAATTCATTACAAACATACACATAAAAATACAAATCTTTACTCTTTATAATATGTATATGTAGATATGAGCTATAAAAGCGTGCAACATAGTGTCGGCCACAGTACTCGTACAAGTACATATCGTAGATTACTAATTCGTATAGCTAATAGCACTTTACCGTATTGCGCCTATTAGGATACTGATTCGGAGTGTATTAGTTAATTGGAATTCATTCTCAATTAGCGTTAATGATAGTTTAATTGCCATTCACTACCCCATTTCCCTCTATTCTGTTCGATGTTCTATAATTATTGGAATACTCTTATATATTTCATGCGTTCATTTAATTACTTACATATGTAATTTTCCCAGCGGTTTATATTTTAATTAAGCGGCCGTAGTCCAATGGGTAGAGTGTCGCACTTGTGATCTTGTGGTCCCCGGTTCGATCCCCACCTATTGCTCTACCGACGTGAACCTACAATCAATTTAGCTTAGCACGGGGGGTTAACAAGAATACTAGTAGATTGCAGAACTCTGCTAGTAATCTTTTTAAAATAAAAAATAAAATACGAATCTGTAATATATAAGGAGACAATTGAAAATCAGCGCCGGCGCTTGTTTTTCGAAATGTGTGAACATACAAAATAATCGCGTAATAAACACACAGTTAAATTGAGAATACCTTATTTTTGGAGTCGGTTAAAAATATGATTATTGATGATGATTCATAAAAACACTTTATGGAATTACCCAGCTGCACCTCGCGGTTTTAACCGCGTTACTCTGTTCCTATGGGTCGGGGCGAGATGTTTTGCAACTTATATGTTAATCCTGCGTATAACCTATCTAGGTGCAAAATTTCAGCCAATTCTGTACAGTAGTTTTGGCGTGAACGAGTAACAAACATCCATCCATCCATACAAGTATGGATAACTTTCGCGTTTATAATGTTCGTATAATTAGAAATAGCGACCCGACCCGGCTTCTTACGGGTGCAAATCCGTTGCGCAGTTAAAGATAAGCATACATAGGGACAGACAGACTGCGGGAAGCGACTTTGATTTATACTTTATTGTATTTAAGTTACAATAAGTACTATCGATTCGTCTACAGTGTCAATAATTGTTTTCATTAATATTATTAACATTACAAAGACAACCGTTTGGGCAAATAACGTTTATGCCAATAAATAGTTAAAGTAACTGGACCAAAACCTACGTTCTGCCCATTTGAGTACGTTTCGCCGGACCGTCTCATGTGGGTCGTGTTAAAACCGGCAGTAGAATAACCCACTGAGTTTGTTTCGCCGGGTCTTCTCAGTTTAGGGCGTATTGGATTCGGTGGTAGCATTAAAGCGCGTCCGTCGTTATATACTCATGGTCCACCTAAATAATGACAATTGTTCTAACTTAATATAGACAGAACAAGCTATTTGACACAATATAGTTAAATAATAAACTAAGACGTTAAGACTTAAATATACTTAAAATAATAACTTAAATAATTGTTAAATTTGAAAATTTATAAAATATGATAATTTTAGATTTTAGAATAATACTAAATACTAAATTATTGTTTTGACTATTTCCAAGTGCCTGTTTAAACGTAAATAAAAATGTTTTTTTTTTTTTTTGTTTTTTTACATTAATATATTCCTCGCTTCATCTATAAAAACCTACTGCCTTATTAAACGTGCGCGTATGTTATTTTTATAACAATGCGTTACCTGTATTCACATCATAACCGTTCTGTGGCCTGTTACCTTTTAAGTGAAATTATTGTTTTAAACGGTTTTCGTTTGTTTGTCACTTCCTCTAAGTAGTTAAAAGTTAATACTTTGTCCAGAACAGTTGTAAATTACTGTGTCAAAGTTGACAAAGGTTATTAAATAATTTTAAAACTCCATCGCTTTGTTGTGAATGTTTGGTATTTGTTTTTTTGACTGAGAATTTGTTTTAATTTATATACTGTGCAGGATAATTAAATCACGTCGGACTTGACAAAAGTAATTACTTATATTAAAATTGTAAGGTATTTGGGTTTTTAATTTTGTTTAATATAGCATTACTAGTAATTTATTTGATTAATATTGTTAGCATATTGTTTTTATTTAGTATAATAATATAATATGTATAAATAAATCGTTCTTCATCATCATCAACACCCCGTTTACGTCCACTGCTGAACATGGGCCTCCTCTTAACAGACCTTGGCAAACCAGGATCGTAGAGGGATATTGCCATAATCACCACGCTTGGCAGACGGATTGGTGATCGCAGTAAGATGCAAACCTTGAGCTAATAGATGCTGCTGCCCATCCATCAGCCATATGTCCCTTAGTCGCCTTTTACGACACCTATGGGAAGACATGGGGTGGTCTATTCTAAGCCGGAAACCATACGGCAGAGCTGGAAACCACACGGCAGAGCCGGAAACCACACGGCAGGCTCAAGGCACAAACAACAACCAAATCGTTCTTATTACAGCTGAAATAAATGTTAAAGAAAGTTTGCGATCTATTTAGCGGCAGCCGTAGCCCAATGGCTAAAGCGTCAGACTTGCGATCACGTGGTCGCAGGTTTGATCCCCATCCATTGCTCTACCGACGGAAACCCACTCTTAACACAAGCATTCTAGCTAAGGATGAGGGGTAAACATGAATACTATATACTTTTTTTTTTTTTTTTAATTATTATTTCATTTTAAAACAACTTACAAAAGCATAAAATAATGTTGATTGCTCCCCTATCAGCCACAATCAAATAAATACACGTATCGGACGTGAAAACAAAGCATGGCAGCAGATTGGTGCGCGGGCAGTTCGTCACGCATCGCTCCAGCGTGCCGCCCGACCGTCACGTACGCGCCAAATATATTAAAAAGGTTTACCACTCGGCGCACTGATTGCGTGCCAGCTGCTACTTATACGTCTATTTTTGTTGTTTTATGCGTTATAGCTAGGGCTTGCAAATATTCGTCTCGATTTATTATTTATTTATTTATATAAAACTAGACAACCTCCGTAGCGTAGCGGTATTTGGCTCGCTTTAAATCTCGGAGGTAGTGGGTTCGATCCCCACGCCGCGCCGGACAAGAAATCTTTGTGTAAATTATTAGATTTCCTTCAGGGTACATCTAAACAACGGCGAAGGAATAATCCTGTTACAAATATTAGAGCGGGTGAACTCTTATTACTAATTAATTAATCGGCTTATTTCCATGACTCGTGGGTACAACTTAAAATCGCCCCGTCCCCACACTCAATGCTCAAATAATAACCGATTGTAAGCCGATTAATTTACTTGTTTATTCTGCCGATACTATGGTGTTCAACGATACTTCAAAGGCTGACAGGAATAGCATTAATAATTTTGAAATAACATTTACATTGCTAAAAGTAAGATTAAAATTAAAAATATAATTTTCAATACTTAAAGGCCAGAGGTGCTTTTCGTTTATTTCTTATTTGTCGTTTAATGTTAAGAAATAATTCTAATATAAATATATTTTGAAATCATATTATTATAATATTTAATTTCATTTTGTCAAAGAGAAATGTAGACGCTTATATTTTATAGTTGTTTCACTATATCTACCGATATTAGCACTCTATATCAAATATTAACCTTAGTAATAATTCCAACCGTAACTTGAGTCTTAGGCATTATGAACAAAAGGATGTAATAAGGCTCGACTCTTATTTTTTAATTGAGGTACTAATACGTTTTATTCTTTATTAGGAGTACAGCTACAGTTTAAATTAATTTCATAACTGCTATCCAATCATAAAGGCAAAAAATTTAATAGTTTCAATATTGAATGAAGCGACCCACCGGCACCTAGATTGATTAATGGAAGCTGATGGAAGGAATCAATCCTACACTGAGGTCACACAAATCTTACATGAACTCAGAGAACAGGGATGTTTAGGATTGTAATTTAATAAAGTATTATACTTTTTAGAATGGTTAGAAAAAGTCAATTTCGTTGCTTGAAAATAAAAGCATAATTAAGAAATGTTATGAAATTTATTTTAAATTTGAATTTTTGACTGATTTATTATTCTGGTTGACAAAACCACATTATATAAAAATAGCCACTAAAAACCACATTATGTTTAAACCTGTAAAAAATAAATGAACATGTTTCATTGAAAGGCGAAACTGTAATTGTACCTCTAATATATTGTAATCCGTATATATTTTATTTATTTTTGTTTGTTTATAAACGTGGCGTCATCAATGGGGCCAACTAGAATACCAGCGCTACATTCATACGCAAATGTGTGGATGTAGCATAAAGCTGAAGTTGGTGCCTATTTATGGTGCACATGGAATCGTGTCTATTTTTTTTTATATTTGATATTGTATTTTTTTTGGAAAACTGTGCATTATGAATAAATATTTTTTCTTTCTTTCTTTCTAATCCAAAAAAATATTACTGAATGGGACACTAAATTGCATCTAGTAACGATATTTTTCACATTAGATGGCTGCCTTAACTTCGTATATAATAAATAAAATTTAAGTAGGTACTAACATAAGTAAGTAAAACTTATTGCAAATTTTTAAAAATTCATTGTAACAACAATGTTTTTTCATTAAAATAACGTGTCATGTTACAAATTGTAATACAGCTAAGTCAATTTTTTTAAATTATTCTATGATTGACTTCGGATTAAATTATTACGAATTATATGTATTAACTTCGAGTTTTTTTGCAGTTTCAATTTTATTGTACATGTGTATGTTATGCTTATGTTAGATAATATGAGATAAATAGCGTGACTTATTTTGTAACAGTACTTAATATTTTCTATTATTATTAGGAGCCCAAATTTTGACCACGATTTACCATACGTACTCTTAATAATATACAAAACTTCACCACGCCACTTTAAACTAAACAGATACCTACAATGAACACACAAACTAATTAAAACATCAACTACATCACCAAACACATGTCACGTCACGTCTAAAATTACTAACAAATCACACCATCGCTCATACTAAACTAACAGGGACTTTGGAAATGATATCAATCAAGTGAGTTGCGACACGCTACTAATGTCAACAGCGTCACATACCCGCGCTTCCAAATTTCATTAATGGTTGGTCCTACCACGTCCCGGGACACTGCAATTATGCTTAATGGATGTGCTAAGCAGACGCGGTTTTGTATGTCCCCGTATAATAATGGATAGCTGGTTTATCAGACCAATTATGCTCCTACATTTAGAAACGCTTTTATAATATTCTCGTAGAAACGGGTACTGGGTTGCGTGGTGTGTGCGGTTAAATAATTTTGTACTATTGTTGGTGATGTTTTAATAGACTATGTGGAATTTTATCGAAGTAGATAGATGTATAGAGAGGAAGAGGGAGACCAAAGAAAAGATGGAATGATTATGTGAATAGTGATATGAAGGAAAAAGTAAAACGTAACACGGCTTTTTCTCCCTTTCTCTCGAAAGGGAGGAAAAGCCGTGTTACGCTGACCACAAATAAATAGGTGTTATACACCTATGTTATATAGGGAGAAAGATGATGATGTAACATTTTACCAAAATATACGAGATATCAAAATTTACGGTTAAAACTTGATTAATAGATTTAATACTGCAAACTGGCAAAAAATTACTACAATAATATTTTGTTTAATATTATATCTGATAGAAAAGTAAATGCACCACCACACCAATTAATCGCGTTTTAAATAATAATTCAAATTGTAACCAAAACATACAACAAAATCCGTATTTTCAGGATTTTTTCTTAAACCTGCTTTTGATAAACACAGAATATATTCAATATCGTAACTTTATGTATTTGGTATCAATAATATTTCTAATACATAGTTTTCCATTATTATTCATAGTGGAAAATTCTAAATTTTACAACTGTTAGAACAGAAATACTAGTAAATATAAATTGAGGTTATTTGTCTTAAAGTTTATGTAAATAAAATATAAATGAACCTACGCACTACATATGAATAACTTTGTTCACCTCTGAGGAATGGAATCCCGAAAATAGACATACAGTTGTGTTATATTTCCATATTGAATAATGTCGGGTAAAATAAGATAGACGTATATATCAGAATTGATTTCGAACCGGGCGGCCTTTCAAATATACGTATGAATATATGAGTATTTATCACAATAATACGATACACGTGTAAAGACATACTCGGTCAAAAGCCTTAAGACACTAGTACCTACGCACGTGAAACCAGAGTATTCCTATTTACATTTGTTGAGGTATTCCATTTCAAAAAATCTATAAATATTGGTGATAAAAAAATTGATGCTGAAAGAGAAGATACTCCGTGAAACCATTCCAAAAGTCTAGTATTTTCTATAAGTAATATAAAAAGGAGGCGAGTTTTAGAAAGGAATTGCGGCCTCATGGGATTGCTTAAGGATAGCAACCTTAATATAACTCATTTAAAGAAATGTGTGTATTACTTTCCCTTGAAACTTCTGGGAAAAGGCATCCACGACATAACATAGGCCTCTCTTGAGGCGGGCTGGTGACCGTATTATCATATACCTACAGCAAACCCGATAACTAATGGATTAACGTGCTTTCCGAGGCACGAGGGTCATCCAAACAGACCCGGCAAGAAAACTTTGATTTAAGACAAAGATTTCTTATCCAGATCGGGAATCGAATTCACGACTTCCAAGATTTGAGGCGAGCCTTCGATACTTCTATCGCTACGCCGCAGAAATTCGTTGACATTATACCAAATTACTTTCAATAGGTACCTACTTCTTTTCTATCCGAGTCGTTTAATTTCTTCCAAGTTATTTAGCGCAGCCATTGCTTATCCGAGTTCATAAAATAATATTCCTGTGTACTTTAAACAGGTAGTGTATGAGCTTAGTAGGTTGTGCGGTAATTGAATGTCGCGACATAATAGAGCCTTGCGCCACCCGCCCTTCCCTTGCCCTCGCCTCAGGTAATTGATTTTTATATAATCGTGTCGCTGATGGCTTTCACTATGGTTTCATCTTAATATTAGAATGGGTGTTTAGTTTTACGAACTTTAAAAGACAAGATTTTTATATCAAATATTTGGATTTACAGGTTCTAAGTTTGTTTGGGATTTGTTCTTTAATCAATGTGTGTTACTATTCATGACTTATGGATTTGAGACGTCATTTACAAGTCATTTTTTTTTCGAACGCACATTCGTTGTTTGCCTCGAGGCTTGCATGCTCGATGAACTGACGATCAATGGGGTAGAAAGGTTCTCGAGTTAAAACTACGAACTGTAAAACAAACCGCCTGCATGATGGACCGATGACGATGCAGGCTGCAATCGTTATCACTGGAAATTAGGGAGGCCTATGTTCAGCAGTGGATGACAAAAGGCTAATATCATGATTTGTCTGGGATAAGTGGTATGTCCCATAATAGTTTATAAATTAATCTAAACCATATGAATTCATGTAACATTTGGAAACTCTTTAATACCAAAAAGCAACATCTCTATTGATCATAAAAAGTAAGAATATCGTAGGAAGTTGCAATTGCCAACGTATTCTATAGTGATGTTTAGCCAGATGATTGAAACGAATACCAATAATTGTCATCACTGAATTTAAATTCGCGGTTAATACTTAATCTTATTTGATGTTTCATTATTATTAGTAGCTTCCTAAGACCTCGTTCATAAAAATTTCATTTGGAGAAATTTTAAAAATACCTAGGTTACTCTTTATTGTATCAGCGTTCTACCAGCAACGTTTTGTACACGGTAAAACACACATACTAACAACTGTTTTTTTTTATCTGTGTTTTTGTTATTAAAACCTCCTCTATATATCTAACTTCAAATGCATTTTAGTAAAATCCATTATTGTCTCATTTTATTTTTTCAATTACAAACAGTCAGCATCAATATCAATTTTATTTGTATTTTATTATTTAAATCAATACACACAAACATCAAAAATATGCAACAGTTTCATCTGAAACATCAACTTGTTAAACAACTCAACTCATTTCCCTCAATTGGGAACGACATTCAGTCTGCCTCATTTAATTGTGACTTTAGAGGCCGAACTGCGCCCGCAAAACAAATTTTATTCGGTCACGTAACAAAAACTTTTCGAAATTTTGGGCATTTCGAAAACATTATGCGGTGGGTCGAGTAAGGTGACCATTATGGGACTAATTACATTTATTCAGCTCAATTCAGCTTTTGTCCATAGAAAACGCCAGTTTTGCAGGGGACGCGTACGCACGCGTTCAGCTGAACAGACGCGTACGCATCCCGTACAAAACTGGCGTTTTCTATGGACATAAGCTGAATTGGGCTGAATAAGTGTAATTAGTCCCTAAGTATAAAATGTTCAGTGGATGCGGAGCGAAGTAGAGGAGTGCAGTGGAGCGGACCACCGGTAGGATGCGAAACTGCTTCTTAGGTATAGCTTCTAATGTTATTGCCACGGTGGATCCGAACCAATCGTCGAAATTTATCAATCTCTTTCATAACACGTTTCTAAGGGGAAAGTAAACTTTTCCGTAAAATATTCAAAAAAGTAAGCATAGATATGCCTGGGCACTGACGTTAAGAGAGGTATCAGAGTACTGTAGTGCGACAAACTTATCTGACCCGGTGGCCGCAACTGGAACTTTTTTAAATTGACATATTACTGTCAAGTTTGTTGTTGTGCACGACGCGTGGGTTTCTTTTCGTTGTTTTGTGGTTCTATTGATAAAAATAATGCCGAAAGCATTGCATAGTGACGCTAGAAACACTATTTTAAAAGTGTTAGCTTTTATGCAGGACGAGAAACGTCTCAAAGCAGCGTTAATACCATTTGAAAAGCTATATGAACGAGTAGCTGCTGCTGCAAGTTAGTGTTGCCAGTTGTTACTATGAATTACCTATTTATTGCAGTTATATCTAAAGCCTCTTACATGGTATATATGTAGTATGTATTTGTCTTCTGTTTTGCAGGTGTTGGTGAGCGATTTATACATGAATTAGTTCTATAGAAAGGGAACAGATGGATGCAGCTGGCCCTAAAATAGTAGTAAAATAGATACTCCGGAAAAAAAAGAAAAAGTACGATGGGAAAGTTCGAAAGAAAAAAACATGAATTTCGCACGTTCAACGTGCAAGAAATACCTACCGTACCAAAATTACTGAATGTTTTACGATAGGAAATCGATTTAACGCTAGTCGTGAAACCCTTAGAAAATACTGCGTTAAATAGGATTTCGATACAAAAAAACGCAATCCAACAGAAAGTCCTCTCCTTATGACTATAAAGTATATAATTCATATAAAAAACGTGTCTATTCTTTACTAGCTGTGCCCGCAGTTAATAAATTCGTCTTGCCATTTAACCTGGACTTTTATATTAGTAGAATATAATTAAACAAATATAACTTTAAAATAATCGTAAACTAACATTTATTATTGACCATGGGCAATGGCTTTATTATAACCCTAAAACCGGGAAAATACTATGTACGGGAGTCCAAAAATCAACAACAGCGACAGTAAGTTTGTGGCACTGTAAGTAACTAATTGGTATAAAACATGGCGGTACGCAGAGGTTGGAAGCAATTGGTCACCGTTAATTCACCACTCGCCCACTAGCTTTCTAAGAAAGAAAAAAGCAAATTAAATTAAATAATAAAACAAAATTTTATGCAATTTTCTTAATTCTCGTCGTATTTTTTTTCGTTTTGCTTTAAAAACAAGATTACTTGCAGACTTTTTGAACACTGCTAACTTTCTTATTAACCCCTCGTGCTAAGTGCTATTACGAGTGGGTTCACGTCGGTAGTGCAATGGGTGCGGATCAAACCGGCGGCGACCACATCGCAAGTGCGACGCCCTAGCCATTGGGCTAGAGCCGCTACATTTAACTACTCCTTGTCCAGTGAAACAGAGCTAAATTGGATGCAATCCCGTCATTAATACAATTACGCTTCTTATGTCTCCAATGGACAGATTGCCTTACCGTTGCCGTGCGGCTATGCGGCCTAGCGTTTCGTTCGGCAATTTGCGAAGCTCCAACCCGTTGAGATAACAAGCGCTTTTGTCTACCGCTAACAACTTGGTGCGATGTAGCCTTGTTTGTTAGCTGCCGTTCTACCTGGTCACTTGTTATTTTGTGCGAGGTGCTAGGAATTACAAATGGTCTTGGTTTAACGGTGAATAAATTATTTATTGTAATCAAAACGTTTATACATATATTTTAATCCTCTACATTACATCATTAAAAACTATCGTAGGTATATTGGAAAACGAAATGCAGTTTTTACTTGTGAGCACCACACTACGGTCATGAACTGACCAAGCTTGGTAATTATGGTGAAAATAGAATAATAATAATATTTTATTTCGTTTGCAACCAAACAGTACGAAGCATTTAATATTATATCGTTTTACTTAAAAGGTAATTTTAGGCGTACAACGCCTGACGTCTGTCAGGCAACAATTCTGACGCGATAGCCCAATGGCTTGTGATCTTGAGGTCGACGATTCGAACCCCACCCATTGCACTACCGACGTAAACTCACTCGTAACACAAGCATTTTAGATTAACCCGAGGGGTTAGCAAGAATACCAATAGACTGCAAAACCTCTGCTAGTAATTTTTTTTTTAAGAAAAAAATAAAACAATATGAGGTAAATGAAATATTCTAGGAATGTTTTATGTATTTGTTAATAAGAATATGACTCAAGCAAAAGATGTCCACAAGTGTGCACACCCAAGACACAAGTTAAATATTGCCTTAGGAATCAGTAGTGTATAAGCATGTTTATGTCCACAAAACAACTTTTTAAAAACTGTAACTAAAACTTACATGCACCACAGCGGTAAAATCAAACGTATATTATAGTAGCCGCTGAACGGCGCGGTGTAATTGAAAATGTGCGCAGTCGGCAGTAATAACCACTTCTTGGGCAGGGACTGCATAACGCACTGCTAACATTGTACTGCCACTGCAAAATTATACTGCTACTGCTGAATTACACACCTATTACCACGAAAGAAATGTAGCTTTGCGATTTCATAAATTTCTCAACAATGTAATTGTTTTGAAATTGTGTCAGAGCTGTTATTTTGAACAGAAATAATGGCACAGTAGTTTTATTACGGCTATGTTTTTTTCTTATTATATTAAAATACCAATAAAAAGAGCATAATTCATAATATCAAGTCACAAGATGGTGAGAAAAATGAGTGAAGCTTGCTCTTGGGCATCACTTTAACTGTTATTTTTTCATAACTAAAATGCATGCGAACAATAAAGACACAAATACTTTTAGAATCAATCATTTTTTATAAAGATGACTAGCAGATTTTTGCAGTCTACTAGTGTTACTGTTAACCCCTCTTGCTAAGCTAAAATGCTGGTGTTACGAGTGGGTTCACGTCGATAGTGCAATGGGTGGGGTTCGAACCGGCGATCTCAAGATCACAAGTCCGACGCCCTAGCTATTGGGCTACGGCTGTATTTACATCTCTAGTAAGCGAAAGACACAAAATACAACGATATTGCCCACGAGGCCCTTCAAGTTTAATTTACAAATGCTTAAAATGCTATCTAATCGTCAGCATTCTTAATTTTCACTAACTATTAAAGCTTCGCAGCACCTCCGTAGCGTAGCGGTCTTGGCTGGCTTTAAATCTCGGAAGTCATGGGTTCGATCCCCACACCGAACAAGAAATCTTTGTGTAAATTCTAAGATTTTTTTCCGGGTCTGGTTGGTTGAGGGACTACCCTCCGTGCCTCGGAAAGCACGTTAAGCCGTTGGTCCCGATTGTTATAACATCATCTATAACAAGCGAACCAGGGAACGGGCAGCAGCGTTTCCCCTGGGTATCACAACAAAACACTGCGGTCACCAATCCGCCAGCCAAGCGTGGTGACTATGGCAAAAACCTCCATCGGGAGGAGGCCCATATTCAGCAGTGGACGTTATACGGGCTGATGATGATTAAAGCTTCTGTTTTCTATATCACCAACAAACTGAAAAATGAGCCGTAAAATTAGTATATCTTCATCTACATTACACTAGGAAGTTGTAAGTGCTTAAACTTAATTCAGCCGGGACAACGTTAATGGCACTCTTCGTTAACAATAGTGCGCCAATGTGAACACTGGCATTTTAAACAGTTAGCGGTAGTGGCCGGTCTAACTCCCAGCAGACATGCAAACCCGCTCATAACACCAAATTGTAGACCTTGTATCCCGACCCTTACATTCACCGAATAACTGGACAAAATGTATGAACGTAGAATGTTAATTTTTTACCCCTCTGCATCGTAATTTTACGTCGTAAAGCATTCGTAGCGTTCATTATTACAGTGTATTCTATATAAGTAATGATACGTTGCCAAAAATATGGCCGCCGTACCATCCGCTTTGAATGTTAACGGCGCTGGTGTTTCGCGTAATGGTATCAATTTTTGAGGCTCAAGTAAATTCTCATGTATTTATATCGTTTGTTGGATTCATGGTAAAGTGGTCAACAATAGTTATAGAAGATTCAAATTACAAGATAAATAAATTTCAGCTGGAACGGGGTGGGGTGCCTGGTGTTTTTTTTGTTTCTCTGAAGGCGTGTAATGATGACGATCCTGCGTTTTGTATTTCTTGGACAAGGCATATGTACCTTGGAATGAGAGTATTTTTAAGTACCTACTATATTGCGTTCAATTAATTTAAAAAGGAAATCCTCATTTCGACTATAACAACACCCGAAAAAAGTTTACTCATTCTCTTTCATGTGTCAAGTTTTTTGTAAGAAGATTAAGCATAATAGAATATGTCAGTAGTATTATTAATTTCTCATTGATCTGTAAACTTTAAAATAATAATTAGAAAACTAAGGACTTGTTCTATATTCTTAAAAAAGACACCAATATATACAGGGTGAAATTTTAATCACCAGCCAAATTTTGATATGTTAATCTTTAGTAAAAATCATTGAATACGTGTTTTTTCATTAAGTATCACTCAATACAAAAATATTGAGAAATCACGTCACAAAGGCCCGCGAAGGGGTGCGCGTGGCCGACTAGATCATAGGTAGTGCCGCTCAGGGGTAGTGGGGGCGGGGGTAACGACGTGCGCTCTCATTGATGTTCGCGCGGCACGTAGTATTATTAACATTTTACTTGGTGACCACGCAGAGCGGATAATTCCTTCGAGTAAATTATAAATTATGAAAATTTTAGGTATCGTTTTTTTTTCAAAATTGGTGTTAGTGAATGATACCTAATGCCTAGAAAAAATTTGGCTGGTGACTAACATTTCACCCTGTATATATGAACATTAATCAAGCAAAAGGGGTTGAGTACGATTTCCCCTTATCAAATCACATTGTAACGTAAATTAAACACATACAAGATAGTTAATTAATTTAATTAGGCGACAGCGAAGGGAACGTGTTTCGATCGACGCGTATTATACGAGAAATGCTAATCCGGAATTCTTCCCGAGTTGAATTTAATTAGACGTCGCAACACAAGGATTTACAATTATTCGTCATCTTATTAGAGGATCTTGGTTGGTCTATTTATGTAGCGATAATTATCGTTTTATTTTTATATCATGTTAATTAACGTAATTAGCATTCATTTGAAAATAAATTGTGTTGTCTGTTAAATTTGAAAAGGCACAGGGTTTTATATTTTGTAAAAGAAATTCATATTCAGTTTTAATATAAATAAAAAGGAAATGTTTACTTTGATACTTAGGTTTTTCAATGCTACTAATTGGATATTCAAAAATTGCGAGACTGTAGACATCTATCAATGTTGATGAGATAGTTATATTCCCACTAAAATTGCTGAAAGAATTTGGCTGAAATATATCTCAAAGATAAATTTATGCTATAAATTCATTTATTTATAGCATAAACTCAAATGAAATCTTATCAAGCTCTACACAAACCCCCAATTTCTTAAAACTTATCTCTAATTTAATAAAACCAGCAATAAAATTGTTCCCAAAATTTTATTAGCCTCAAAGTTTGGAACAAATATTTTATCCAAACACCCGTCGACATAATAGCACCGCTTTAATAAATACTATCGTTGAAACTCATCAATCCTCAGCAGGCTTTTCCCAAACTCAGGGAAATTTTCAACAAAATTGAATCAGCGGTTTTCAAGAGATGTTACCTTTTAAAGTACAGATAAGAGAAAGGCCTCAGGTATGAATTATATCGACGGAGGTAAAGAGCCCTCGGCGCCTCCCTCCTACACTTAATTAGTTCGTATTAATTAGTAAAAAGTACAAAGTATTATGACGATTTAGTACAACTGCAGAAGTGCTCTTACAAATTCTATGCTAATACGGCCTTTGACGGTCCGTGGGACTTGTATATATGTTCTTCAGAAAAATAATTAGGTCGGATACTTAATTATGTTTCAAGTGCTTTGAAATTATTTATAAGGTTTTCTTTGATATTATATATATTTATTTTTGTATGTAAGAGACGTATTTCTCATAAATAAACTGCTGTTGCTTTTACTTTTTGAAACTCACCAAAAAAAAACCGTTATGATTTGATAAATAAAATAATACCTATGTGAACATGAATACTTTAACGGTGATAAATTAAATAAATATGACAACAAGAAGATCCGTAGCAAAAATAAATGGCGATAAATAAAAATAGTTAACAAATTAAACTCTTTTGAAGACTTCATTCATCAGAGATGCATGATAAAATGTTAACATAGTTAAAATTCTTTAAAGCTTCAATTGCCAAAATGCTTGTAAAATTTAATATAGTCGTTGGTTCTGTAGTTTTGAAAATCTATATTCTTTATGTTTTACTAGCTGATTCGCGCAATTTACTGGACGAATTCAACTGGCTACTGGCTCACATATATAATGTTGACAAGGATTTTCAATAATCAAAACCCTCTAAAGTGATGAAACGGGGGTCAAAAGTTTGTATCGTGCAATCGAAATTCACGCAGATAAAATCACGAGCGATAGTAAGTAAAATTCTCTTTTAAACAATGATAAAATTGGTATACTTATCGGCAGCAGCTGTGCACTCATCATATGTGTAAACTTAACCTGTACGAGTTCAACACTCCAGCATTCCACTAACACCAACAATCGAAAACCTAAACATCCATCAAAGATTTCCCAACAAATATTACCATAAAATTCCGCCACTAACATTGAACATGAAAATAGAAAGGCGGAAAAAAGTATAATCTCAACGTCAAGTAGCGAACGGGAACAAAATTAAGTGTCAGAAACAGTACATAAATCTTATCAGAGAGCACACGCTCCGTGATTTTAAACAATCATGTAGCAAGTCCAATGTCGAAAAAAGCACAAACGCCACAATAGGTCCCGTCGGTTGGAAATATGAGTTATGGCGCACCGCGGCCACCGAGCGGAAGGGTGACAGGGTACCAACTTATTTGTGTAACGCGTTATCGTTTAAGCTTTTTTCTTTTCGCTTTTGATGTGTAAGTTATAAATGTTGTGTGAGCAGTAACAGCCAGTGTGCCGAATAAATGTATATGTGGCTTTTTAGCTGTTTGAGAAACATTGGAACTTTGTGTTATTCTGCCTATGATGATGCCAATGACTTACCGATATATTTTTTTTCTTTCTTCTCGTTAGCGCTTAGTAATTGGTGTGTAATAAAGCTGAAGAGTTCTCTTGTTTGTTTGTTTACTTGAACCCGCTAATCTCAAGAATTACTATGCCGATTTGAAAAAATCTTTCAGTGTTATATAGCCCATTTATTGAGAAAGGCTATAAGGCTATATATTTTTTTATGAAGTTCCCACGGGAAGGAAAGAAACGTGGGTGAAATCGCGCGCGGGAATCTTATGTTGTTATATTTTAGTTATTATTTATTTAAAATACAAAAATATAATTTTAAATATTTTCATAATTTATTTATGATTTAATTCGAATTGAATGGAGGCCAAAAACTGGCATTAATTATACAAATTATTTTAATGCATGGCGTATTTTGTATAGGTAAAAAATATTAAATGAATCAATCACATTATTATATTCTCACTAGCTGACCCGGCAGACTTCGTACTGCCTCAATCGATACATACCCTTCACTACCCCTACCCTACACTACCCCTACCCTACACTACCCCCACCCTACACTACCCCTACCCTACACTACCCCTACCCTACACTACCCCTACGCTACTCTACCCCTACCCTACACTACCCCTACCCTACACTACCCCTACCCTACACTACCCCTATCCTACACTACCCCTACCCTACATTCCCCCTACCCTACACTACCCCTACCCTACACTACCCCTACTCTACACTACCCCTACCCTACACTACCCCTACCCTACCTCTACCCTACCCCTACCCTACACCTACCTCTAATCTACCCCTAACTTTGTCTGAAAAATAAAAATAAAAATTTAGGGGTGGACTACCCCTAACATTTAGGGGGATGAAAAATAGATGTTGGTCGATTCTCATAGATACCGGATAAGCACAAAAAAATTCATCAAAATCGGTTAAGCCGTTTCGGAGGAGTATGGCAACGAAAACTGTGACACGAGAATTTTATATATTAGAAGATAGCTGACCCGGCAGACTTCGTACTGCCTCAATCGATACATACCCTACACTACCCCTACCCTACACTACCCCCACCCTACACTACCCCCACCCTACACTACCCCTACCCTACACTACCCCTACCTTACACTACCCCTACGCTACACTACCCCTACCCTACACTACCCCTACCCTACACTACCCCTACCCTACACTACCCCTACCCTACACTACCCCTATCCTACACTACCCCTACCCTACACTACCCCTACCCTACACTACCCCTACCCTACACTACCCCTACCCTACACTACCCCTACCCTACCTCTACCCTACCCCTACCCTACACCTACCTCTAATCTACCCCTAATTTTGTCTGAAAAATAAAAATAAAAATTTAGGGGTGGACTACCCCTAACATTTAGGGGGATGAAAAATAGATGTTGGCCGATTCTCATAGATACCGGATAAGCACCAAAAAATTTCATCAAAATCGGTTAAGCCGTTTCGGAGGAGTATGGCAACGAAAACTGTGACACGAGAATTTTATATATTAGATTGAATCTCCCTCCATAATGATTTCTCATTGAAATATTTAAAAATGAAATGATTTATAAAATATGAACTTTATTAGGATTTTACTTCGAAAATGTGATACTTTTTGTGGTATGTCCGATAGACAGACCTATTCTAGAAGACCCTTCAGACCACGTTCCAAGGGGCATACAGAAGGACACAAGGACCGTAAAAGGCAAAGTGGGCGAGGTCACGATCCTCAACTGGTAAGCGACCAACTACAAGAAAAAGATCTATAGCTAGGCTTTGAAGGTTTTCTTTCTCAATATCAACTATCGAGGAGTAACTAAAAGTTCTTTTGTAAAACTTCGGTCGCCACTCTTTCAGTACTAGTACTCGACTATTAATCCTTCCTTTCATATGATTCAAAAGGCTGTAACCAACACTTGTATTCATGTGAACACGGATCACGTCAAGGTGACACATAAATGGATTTTCGCATGATGGAGTCAGTCTCGTGTCATGTTTTATTATTGTTAACCGCAACAGATTTCATTGATAAAGTTCGTCCGTCAATTAGTTTTGGACGAAGGTCTAGAGGTGACTCTGACTCACCTTCTAAACTTAACAATGAACTAGTTACAAGATTTTCTGCTACCGATAATTTTCAACGACAGGGTGTCCCTGTGTCACAGACGATTACATACGAATTGTCCCAACATTTTATTGCTAGCGTAATTACATGTTACATACAATAAACTAAATTGGATTTTGATTCGTGTATCATTAACTAGTTATTTCTATATAGAATTATTTCGATTGTAAAGTTTGTGTATATAGAATACCGTAACTGACAACTATGTTCTATCGAATAAACTAGGTTGAGTCAAAAAAGTTAGTTACTTAAAGGCGATGGGTCTCTTTTTTATAATATTATTCAATCCATATTTTAAACTAGTATTTCCCTTGGTAATGTTAGATAGAAAGATCAACTGAGTTGACTGACAATTTATTTGTCTTTTTTTATTTTTTTCAAAATTGAGAAGACAGATAAATACATACGACTTATAAAAGGACATTTACATACAAACACATGAAAATTATAGATTATTTTAATGGGTGATACAAAACACAAACTGCTTGTACTCAATATATTGGAAATCAGCCAATTCAGTTTGCTATAATTAAGGTGAAATTGTAATTCTTGTCTGGATTGCAATTTACGATTTTTTTTATAATTATATTTTTAATTAATAAAATTATTAAATTTTATTTTACATTCCTACCTACTATAAACTAATTCTCTGATGCAGTTCCAGCAGCTCCACATTAGCACCTGCGTCGAAAAACAAATACCAATGTTTGGTAAACTGACGCGTAATTATTAGGAACTGCATTAATCGTTGATTGGTAAATCGGTGATTGTGTGTTTGTTTTTCTAATTTATACAACACTAATGTTTATAGTACTAAGTTAATACAACATAAATGTTATGCTTGGTTACTATACGCGGTACTGGCTACAGTTTAATTTTCTTTAAAATGATATACTTCACTAAAGGAAGAAAAATCGTCAAATGATCATTAATTAATATTGATATTAAGACAAATAAAGTTTTAAATTGAATATCTGATGACACTGTATCAGTTGATATTGTTTCGGTAGAGAATATAAAAATAAAACAAAGGGTACGCAGAAGAGCAAAAAATACTGACAATCTTTTAGTCAAAGTCAAGTATTTCCGATCTAGTTCGTGTTTGCATGAAGCTAAAGTTTATCGAATCACTGTCTCTCGAGGGACCAAAACCTGCATTCTGGCAGCAATCGCAAAAAAAAATCTGTGGATACTATTTCACTGCAATACCGTTTGGTTTTGTGGCAAAAAAAACTGCCTTATTATTAGTAAGCAAACAAGATTTTATAGTAGGTAATCGTATCAATATGACATTTATTAAATTTCTTGAATAAATAGACAGACTTCGCAAATGCTCTTCAAAATTAACGATAAATAAATACAAAAGCAAAATATGAGTACCCATATGAAAACGTGACATAATATTCGATTAACATTAACTGTGTTCAAAATTTGGAGCTTCTTGTGTCTGCTAGAAGTAACTATAGGAATTCTGATGATCGGTGAATCAGTGAGTGACAACATGAAGGATCTTTGACTGATCATGATTGTGACTTTAAGAGAATACCTAAATATTTGTTTAGCAAAAGCTAAAAGAGCAGTGCTGATGTTTGAGAAAACGTATAAAGTCATTCGAAATACACAAAATATTCTTTTTAAAGTTAGTTAAAAAATATTTTTTTAAGTATTTTCTTAATTATGTATTTAACCTACACTGGTCATTACTTTGAACTTAAAGATAAACTAAATGTTAATTGGTATCGATTCTATTCATTATAAATGGCCAGTTTTGTTGTCTATCTTCATTTCCCCGACATTAATATAATATTCTTAGAACTGGAGGTGGTTCCTTATAATTTCCGAAGTTGTTAGTGTTGTTGAAACTTCCATCGGAGTTTCACATAATATATGCAATTACACACCTTTACGATGACGTGTATTTATTATTTAATTGCAAATGTAATAACAATTGTAAAAGTTATAATAGGGTGTCAAACTTTGAATGAATGCCGATGATATAAATTACAAATAGTTTTTTTTTTATATAAGACTAGCTGATAGCGCGGTTTCACCCGCGTAGTGTCTGTTCCCGTGGGAGCTTTATCTATACTAATATAATAAAGAGGAAAGATTTGTATGTAAGTATGTTTGTAACGAATTGGCTCAAAAAGTACGGGACCGATTTTAAAAATTCTTTCACCATTGGAATGCTATATTATCACTGATTGATATAGGCTATATTTAATTATGACGTTCCCACGGGAACGGGAATTACGCGGTTGAAATCGCGCGCGGGAAGGTAGTCATTAAATATGATGTCTTGATCATGTTACTCCTGAATACCGTGGCTTTCTAATGGTAAAATGAAAATCTATCCTCTTCATAATATCAGCAAAGATATTTCATTTATTATTTTTAGGTGAATTTGGTATAAAAATTGTTATAGCAAAACCGAAATGTAGATATAAAATAAGGTATACCTATTATCTTATTTCTGCATAGGTACAATTGTTATAACTAGCAAAATCGAAATGTAGATATAAAATAAGGTATACCTATTATCTTATTTCTGCATAGGTACAATTGTTATAACTAGCAAAATCGAAATGTAGATATAAAATAAGGTATACCTATTATCTTATTTCTGCATAGGTACAATTGTTATAACTAGCAAAATCGAAATGTAGATATAAAATAAGGTATACCTATTATCTTATTTCTGCATAGGTACAATTGTTATAACTAGCAAAATCGAAATGTAGATATAAAATAATGTAGGTATACCTATTATCTTAGTTCTGCATAGGTTCTCAAAACGAAAATAGACAACCAATCCTTTAAGTTCACTGTTTCTATTAAGCATTACAACAAAACAATTTACCTGTACAATGTAAACCCTTTCAATAAATGATTAAATCTATTTAAATGCTTTTTGAACGTCAAAGCATCTTATAGTAAAATAACAATACATTTAAAATATCTTCAAGCGTAAATTTGTTAATCCATAATATTCTCGTAATAACAACATTATGTTACAAGCTTGTTACAAACAATAGACACACCTACTTCTAAATTGAACACAATATCTGGAAACCTCTTCTGAGTTCTACCAAAGTTCATTGTTGAAGAGGTTGAAACAATACATTCGTCTTGTTTCTAGTGCATTTCGCGTTTGTTCCAGAATTTCATCTCGGTTTAGTAACAGCACAATACATAGTACACAATGTACGTCTTAGTAATGAAATTGAAGCTTCCACGTTGCTTGGTAACGGTCATATTTGCGTACGAATCACAACGTGATGGCTACGGGATCGTATTACGTAATAGTGTTGCCATAACAATTGGCTTAACTCGTTACTTTAGACGAGAAGTTTTTGTACGTGGAAACATTATTGTTGTCACGTTTCTACTTAGATGTTTTCTGTCACCGGAAAATGATAAGAATCGTAAGTTGATCAACTTTTTAGTTAGATGATAAAGTAACGAGGTTTCCGATTGTTAAAACACCCATAGACTTTAGACAACAGGACTTATGAAGTTGAAGTTTTTTTGTTTAGTTACAACAGTAGGATAATCTTGTTTGGTTACGTTAGGTCAAGTTTCATAACAATTCAGTAAGTAATATATTAATTATGCGCGTTCACTGAAACTAGCAACTAAATTTTGAGCAACTTACAATTCGTATTATTTTTCAGTGACATTATACAGGGTTATTTGTAAAACACCGGTTACCTCTCAGGACTATATTACTAACATCATAAAAAACAACTTTTGTTCTACGACTTTTTACAAAACATAATACATTTACCGAAAACAAACCTTCAATATTTCGTTGTCCTATCTAACACATTTCAACTCTGTATTCCCCGCTCCCCTCGCTATTGTCGGTACTATCGCTTTCTTTTCCTTCGCATAGACTTCGTAACATTTAGGGCGTTGAATTTAAATATTTTTATTTTTGTGTGTAAATCTGATGAATTAAAATATGATGAATTTTTAAAAGTCATAGAACAAAAGTTGTTGATTATGATGTTAGTAACGTAGTCCTGAGAGGTTACCGGTGTTTTACAAATAACCCAGTATAACATGCAAACGTAGTAGTATATGGTATCTTACAATATGGCTGAACAGTGACAGTTCTTTTCGCTAAGAATTTACTACGAACATAGATACATTCGATTGTTCCTACAAATCCATCGACCATACAGTATATGGTCGATGTACAAATCCCATCTTTTGCACTGAGCACTGTAGCAAATTTTCAGGACCTCAAAATCGACAGAGGCTTCGGCTGTCTTAAAATATTCTTAGCAGCTTTAGACGTTCTATGTGACAATTAATAAGTACTCGTTTCAATGACAAAATAAATATATTTTAATAATGTTCCTTAATAATACATAATAATGCAACCTTTTTATTTTTAATAATACTTGAATTAGGTAATATTTTAATGGCGATAGATGCGTAATTACGATAAAATATACTCACAATAATACATTGCTTGTTATTGCGTAGTTCCCATCAGTAAAATAGTTTATTTACCTGAAACAAAAGATTATATCAATATTTTGATTATTTTGATTCTTTATACATATCGGAATTCAAAAATTTTAAATACCAATTGTGCGATAATAGCAAACGACTTATAAATAACGTAGGTAAGATGAGACGTAATTACAAACTAGTTTATATATTGTCATTTATAAACTCGTGTATTAAAGAGGCACGGTTATTACAACATAACACTGCGGTCACCAACCCGCATGCCAAGCGTGGTGACTATGGCAAAAACCCTCCCTCCGGAGAAACCCATGTTCAGCAGTGGACGTTATACGGGCTCATAGCAAGAGATAGGAGATATAAAGCGAGCCAAATACTACTACGCTACGGAGGTTGTCGTTGTAGTTTTGTTTTTATTTTTTGTTTTTTTATTTTTTAAAAGACAACTCCCGCACTAGGGAAATAAATCCCTGTGTCGCGGGGGACTTTACAAACATTCATTTCACGGACACACAGAACACCCAGACTCAGAACAACTATTTGTGGTTCACACAAATAATTGTGCTGGGTGGGAATCGAACCCAGAACACCAGGTCTCAGAGGCAACTATCGTAACCTCTGAGCCACCGGTGCAGTCAAGTCAGTCAGTTAAGTAATAGGTTATTCTTATTCTATGAATTAAACTAGGCAACTAATAGGTGTTAGCTGTGAGTGCTGCTAATTGTAGAATAATTACAGACAATGTACTTCGTCCGTCCGTTTGTCATTACTCAAAAAGAGTTTATAATTACATTTAATTAATTTAATTAAGTTTATGTTACATTAATTATTATAGGCACCTATAAACCATGTCTTAACTTCATTAAAAGCAACTTATATTTAGTCGACATTAAATTTTCTTAAATAATAAATAAAATTATGACTTGAATATCGTCAGGTTATCGTCACAGAGACACAATTAATTTCTGACAATGTCTCTTCTATATTATAACAACAGTTTGTAATGAAATAATAATTGAATTGGTACTGCCTACGCCGTATTTTATTTATCAGTGCCGTATTCTATCAAAACAATATTAGGATTGACAAAGACTCCTCGGGAGTTATTATAGGTTAGTTGTTTCCATTGTTACTTTTCATTTTAGCAGAATTTTATTGAAACTGTTTTAGGTAGCTGTACCAACCTCTCTATGCCTTTGTAGATCCTAAAAGTACAGTATCGTCACTTGGAAGGACGAGAAAAAACTATTTTCATTCACATCGCTTGAATGTTTTCAATAACCATCATCAATTTTAGTAAAACGTCGATATAATATGTATTACCTTTAAAGTATCCATCTGGAACAGTTTTGCCATATACTTAACGTTTGTTAGTATTGCTAATCATCTGAAAAAATGGAGTATTCCATTACATTGCTATAGTAAAAATAATTAGTAGAATAGAACCACTGTAACTTTTCTTGACTTGAAACTCATGTGTACAGGGCCGAAGTCTAATTTGAAAGGAATAGGGAAATTTGAGAGCAAACAGTGGTTATTTACCTACACTCCTACCTACTGGATACAATAAGGAAATCAAGCAGGATGTTAATGATTTCATTCAACCAGAAGTTAACCAACTCGGAAGATCTCATCATTAGGTCTCTAACAAAAATATACTTAACGAGAAGGTGGAACTGGCGGAGAATCTTAATAGCGACTTATAAGTCATTTAGAACAACGCCATCTATTGATACCGATATGTAACATGTACTGCTAATGTAAGTGAACACAATATGTGTCAAACAGTCCCCGTGTTTAGTATGAACTTATCGGCATAACTTCCATTGCGGCGTCAACATGATTAATGAACCTTCGACTGAAACCAAGCCAGCAACGACCGCAGAATGCCCACCGAAATAAAATTAAACAATAAATCTGATTACATAGATCTGTACAAAGAAATAAAATTGTAGTGTCTGTTTGTTATGGAAAAAATACTGCTCTTTATTATATACACATCAGTGTATAAAACGTGGGTAGTAATAACAAAAATATAATTTAAAACAGTTTATGTGTTCCAGCTAATCTCAGTAACATCTAGACTGATTTGAAAGGATTTTTCACTAGTAGATACATCATTTTATGAGGTATCATAAAAGCTACATTTTATTTTTAATATAATCTCAAAAACGGTTGTAAGACGGAACTTTCATGGCTGTTATTTTTTTTATAAATACGAGCTTACTAATGACCATAATCGCTTGATGGAAGGCGAAGATAAGGCCTAAGATAATACACGCTTGCCTAGAAAGTGTTAGGTATAGCTTATAAAATCCATATTTTACGCGGATAAAGTCGCTGGCAGCAATTAGTTATAGAATAAAGTTTTTCTATCTGTTCTCGATAAGCTCTAAAACTTCTGAGCGATTTTATGCGATTTTAACTAATAGTGTCTTAAGGAACATTTAGGTATATAATTTGTCAGGGTTTTGTGTAAATTAACGTTTTACTTCCGAAGCGTGCGAAGGCGTGGCGGTCGCCATTTGTAGGCAAAGCATAAGCAGAGGCAAAAGCTTGTAAAATATACTAAAACTAGTTGTCCGAAGCAGTTTCACCAGCGTAGACCCCGTTCCCGTGGAAACCTTGAATTAAAATATAGCCAATGATACGTACAAATAAGGTGGCTTTCTATTGGTAAAATAATTTTCAAAATCGGTTCAGAAGATCCAGAGATTATCACCTACAAATTCACAAACAATTCACAAACCTCTTTTACCTCTTTGTAATAAATATTAGTAGACATCAATCAGAACCAATCTCTTGAAATGGTCATCGAAACAAATCACTACATAGTATAAAATACAAAATAAAAACTACGCAACGGATATTGATGCGGTTTTTTTTAATAGAATAAGGGATTCAAGAGGAAGGTTTATATGTATAATACATCAGCATTGTATCCGTGCGGAGCCAGGGCGGGCCGCTAGTTAACAATAAAGGACCTTAGTAAAAAACATACAAAAATATGATACCAATATTACTAGGCGCAGGCTGGCGCATTTGTCAGGTTTAGTATGAACAACTAGCTGCACCCCTCGTTACTCCGCTCCAGTAGGTCGGAGCGTGATTTTTTGTAGCCTGTATGTTAATCGAGTTTAATAACTATCCCCATGCTAAGTGTCAGCCAAATCCATACAGTACTTTTGCATGAAAGAGTAACAAAAATACATCCATACATTACATACGTTCGCTTTTATAATATAACTAGTTTCCCGCGCGAGATATTAGTAAAGAAGTATAGATTAGTAGGATAGGTATACTGTGTGTTCATTCATACATAGTCTGTCATGTTTATATCCGACTCCTTTAATAACATGACATACTGAGTGTCTAGTCTTCGTTTTACAACCGTAAAATGTAGGTAAAATCCTCAGAGCAATCAAGTATAAAAAGGCAAAAAAGGTATTTTTATACTCCCTAGTACCCGAAAATATATATTCTGTCGTAATATTATATCTACAATTTTAGTCTCGACGGATGGCACCTAAGTTCTAACAAGAACTAACTTATATTTTGCTTGATTTACAAACTTTATATACTCAGATGGCCAATTTGTTAGGCTTCGCTGGTTATCATAACTTGACTTATTTGTCTATATTTTAAATTAATTACAATAAGTCTCCTAAATAGAACATGAATTTAAATGAATAAGCTCATATTGGTTGATTTAAAATAATAATCTATACAGGAGTTTCTTATAGTCTTTCTTCTCCGAGTTTGACACCGTAGGTAGATAGAGAAAGACTCGTAGAAAGCTAGGATAGGGTCCGGTCGTCCTCGCAAGGCGATCTTCGCGACGTGTTCTATGCTTCAGACCCGATCCCAGCCCGCGATAGTTGATCTTAATTATATTTTATAATAAGCGATTATCACATGCCATAAAAATATTGGTAAATTTCATTTAATAACATTATTGTTGAAATGTAAACTAATTTATTAGTCAAGATTGTTTTTTCTTTTTTGTTTTCATTATCATTGTATTTGACTTATAATAAGTACGATCGAATCGTCTACATTATCTATAAACGTTTTTATTTCATACAAATAAATAAAATTGAAGTGTCGCTTTGTAATGGAAAAAGAACAGGTTTTTATTACAAGCATATATATACTGACTAATATATAAAGCTGAGGAGTTTGTTTGTTTGCTTGCTTGAACGCGTTAATCTCACGAAATACGGGACCGATTTGAATATTTTTTTCAGTCTAGGATAGGCCATTTATCGAGGAAGGCTAAAGCTTATATTTAGCTATGAAGTTCCCACGGGAACGAGAGTTACACGGGTAGAACAGCGCGCGGGAAGATAGTAAATGTATATAAGGTAATTATAACAAAAACACATAAAAAAATATCTTTGTCTGTCTTTGTTCCGACTACGATCTCCGTAATATTCCGAGAGCTGGCACCAATTTTTGGGTAAGTATTTGAGACAAGCTGAAAACTATAATGGTATTTATAATGTCTATATAGGTATTACACAGGATATTCACCAATAGATAGTTAATTTTATAAGGCACATAAAATTGGCTACTTTTTATTTTGTCTGTCTGTTTTTTGTTAGTGTATTCTTATTTGTATGTGTAGTATTTGGCGCGATAAATTCGCGGCTAAAAATAAACATTTAGTTGTCTGTGCGATAGCTAATATATGATTTATTTGCCACCAAAACTTATTGTAGTAGATAGGCATTGTTTTTATGAAACAAATTCGAGTCATATATTATCACTGTGTCATGAATATTGTACAAATATCATAGACACACTACGCAATGAAACACAGATCGACCGTCTGTGGATCATATAGTTGTCCAGTACATCGAACATGCAATACTGAGAGACCGAATCATTTATCGAAGCTATTGAAACCAAATAACATCTAACCATATCTTGGAAACGATTAAAGATATATTCCCTTGTGTAATAAATAAAGATTATCCTAAGAATCGTGAAATTATACTTCAAATTCAAAACGAATCAAACATTTGCCTCTAGCCTATAATAAAGGTAGCAACATTTTGAAATTACAGCTTTATTATTATGACAACAGCTGTCATCCAAACTCACAGTCTAATACCTTCAAATTAGATTCAAAATCGGTTGCATGGTTGCTTAATCTCGGAGTGAATAAAACTAAATGACTTATCAAAGTTGTGCCTCAAGTGGATTTCCATCAGCATCTGTAGGCGAAGTGTAAAGCTCAAGTTCCAAGGTCCTTGGCTCTTCGAATTGCTCGAGAGCAATCAAAATGGTCTGAAATTAGTGATCATGTTTTGAATTACTTACTGTACTTGAGATTTTGAATGTTCGGAACTTGTTAATTTAAGGAACTTGATCTAATTGAGATTGTTATCGGTAACATTACCAACCGAAGTCGGAATCGTAAGAATTTACTATAATACTTACCTAATTACTGTAATTGTTTATTTAGAACCTGTTTAGAAGAGGATATACTTTGTATTTTTTTTGGCAATCATTTTAAGACTTGACTTGAATCATTTTCGGTAGATACTCGAATGTTTTGTATCACAGTCAAAACTAAACGGTGGACTTATAAAATGATTTGCGATGCGACTACGACTAAGATCAGATATGCCTTCGTTATTATTCCAGGCCGTTACCTTCAATTATCAATCAATTACTCCTTAAGTACATCGACAATGGCGGAACAAGTTTTTTTTTTTTTATTCTTTAAAAAAGACAACCCCCACACTAGGTAAATAAATCCCTGTGTCGCGGGGTACTTTACAAACATTCATTTCACGGACACAAAGAACACCCAGACTCAGAACAACTATTTGTGGTTCACACAAATAATTGTCCCGGGTGGGAATCGAACCCAGAACACCAGGTCTCAGAGGCAACTATAGTAACCGCTGAGTTACCGGTGCAATCAAAAAGTGCAGTTAACGGTTGAATTACATTTTCATCTGTATTATTAGTTAAATTACTTTAAATATAAATTTGATATATTTTATAAAATATATATAGGTTTATACAGGGTTATTTTAAAACATTTACAACCTTTCAGGGGGTGAAAGTACTGATGATCATAAGCTAAGATATCGGACCAACCGTGAAATCGCGACATTTTGTCGATCGGTAAGTGAACATAAATATATGGAACAGCAGATTTTTTTTCGCGATTTCAGGTGTGGTCCCATAGCAAAAGTAGCCTATAATCATCAGTACTTTCACCCCCTGAAAGGTTGTTAATGTTTTAAACTAACCCTGTATAGTCTTTGTTAAATTTTGGCCTCGGCTGCTGTGGAGGGAATATTATAGGTGCAGTCTATTTTATTTTACTCTCGAAATTCAATAGGACGATTCTTCTGACACGACCGGTATTAAGTCAAGCGCAGTACTGACAGCTTTGCGTACTCTATACCACCAACTTCGGCTTAGTGCCCACTTAGATTATTGCGAAAAAGAAAATTTTATAGTAACACAACTTTATGTCCGACCAAGGAATCGAATCCAGGACCTCGCTAGTTACGGTCAAATATTACTATTTTCGACCGTAGTTTAGGTTAGGTACTCCGCTAGACCCACGAGGCGGTCAAATATATAATACTTTTTAATATCCCTGATTGATTGAAATGACATGACATGAAATTTTGCGAAATAATCACACCGGTCTCCAGATGTAATATGCCGAAATGTTGGTAAATAACACACAAAAAAAAATCCCCAACTCCAACAAAAATGCAATCCCGAAACTCAACGATCTCAACATCTCAAAGGAAATACTCTTTAAGGACCCTTCCTCACACGGTACCGAACAAACTGCTAACATTATAATCAAATATGTCGGTATTGTTTACAGACGCGCGATACTATCGCCATGCTATCTGCGCCATTCAAACATTCGGTTTTTCTGTTTACGGCCTCACTATTACCATTATCATTAAACTTGAATATAAATCTCCGTTGTAATTCAACCCCATAAGAAACGGCGCTAACGACCCGCCTCTTGCGTTCCTTCAGATTCCCATAGGCGATAACATAAGCCCCATTGTACAACGATTCAAAGAGGTCACACAGAACTAGGTTACTCCATAAATTCGTAACCGTCTGGGATTATGAAGCTCAAAATTTATCCGAAAAGTTATATTGCTGGAAGACCGGTATGCTCAAATTTGGACCGTTGAAGACAGTTTTGTGGATTAATCTGATCATTAATTTAGCTTCTAAGCTGTTTGGATTCGATTATTCTTGTGATGTGGATTATTGCAACGTTTTGTTCGCGTCAGTTCTTCGTATCTAGATGGTTAACGATGTTATTGAGTTGGCTCCGATTCAAATAAGTAGCGGTGTTGGTGTCAGGTACTATATGTTTACAAACAAAAACATGCTGTTTGTCCAGAAGAGGCAAGTATGTTCCAAAGTAAAAGTCTAATATCATATATAAGTTATAATAACATTAGGCTTAGAATAAAGCAACCCATGTGGGTGTCGTTAAAGGCGACTAATGGGCATATAGTTGATGCATTGACTGCAACATCTAATCGGTCCAAAGTTATTTAGTATTTGCCATTATGTTGCGGCGATCACGAATCGGTGTGTTAAGAGGAGGCAAATATTCAGCAGACGGGTTGAAGTGAAGAGGAAGAAGAAACAGGAACTGAATTCATCCACCAACACCGCAGTAGAACATAATAATACCACTGCGTCACTAAGTTGGATATTTTTTATTCACAATATAAGAATGCGTAAATTTACCTCATCATTCCTTCTCTTTGTTGTGAAAATGTTTTTGGAGGGAAAACACCGTGTGTAATTTTGTGCAATGATAAACAATTTTGGATGTAAATTGTATTTTTGTTTTCGTATGTTTATTACTACATAATAACAATACAATGAAACTTCGTTCACTTGTGTTGTTTTGATAGGTGTTAAATTGTTCAGCTCATTAAATGGTGGTCAAAGTTTTTTAAACACCATGTCTCAAAATAGCGACTTCAATCAACATCTTAAACCTAAAGCCCAATTTCTATAAGAAATACGTTAAAACTTAACATAAATTTTACTTGTTTTTAATGTATGATAAATGAGTGTATGCCAAGCGAGTTTCTGCGAATTGAAGTTTTCGTTATCCATAATTATGCAAAATAACATTATCACAAACTTCTGTAAATTGTTAACTCAACATAATAATCATCATCATAATCAGCCCGTATAACGTCCTCTGCTGAACATGAGCCTCCTCCCGGGGAGGGTATTTGCCATGGTCACCACGCTTGGTAGGCGGATTGGTGATCGCAGTATTATGTTGTACCACACACGGAAACGCTGCTGCCCGATCGAGCGAGCCAAATACCGCTACGCAACGAAGGTTGTCAATACAATAATAATAAATTAGCATTAATATGATAATCTTGCTAGATGTTTGAAATTTCCTAAATTTTATGACGAAACTTAACCTACATTAGCACTCCTTGAAATTCAAAATTCACTATTTAGTTCGATTTTGGCATTAATAATGAATATGTAATATCCAAAGCTAGCAGCGTGGGCTCAAGTTAAATCCACTATCTACACAAAAGTTGCTAAGTGACTTAAATCCCCACTCGAAACTTCTTATCACGTATATCTAGGTAAGTTTTGGAAACATGCCAACCTTTTTACTGCTACTTGTTCTCTCAGTATCAATTTATTTAAACAGGACGATCGGCTACTTCTTTGTACAAATCGATTTGGTATTAAAAACAGTTCTCGACTACATTAAAAGAGAGCCAGAGAGTAATCGCAACTTTAATACGTATATAAGAAGTTTGATATTATTGAATTTGGGTATAGCTTGTGGGTTTTTTCTTTATATGGCAACTAGACGTTACCAACGACTCCATCAGCGTAGATATATATTTCTCCACACGTACTTTGAGACACTTTCTAGGCAAGCGTGTACCATCTTAGGCCTTATCTTCGCCTTCCATCAAGCGAGATTACGGCCAAACGCTAATTTAATAAAAATAAAAAAAAAACAGAGACCTCTTATTATGATCTATGGTTTTTAAGGTAAGGTTTTTTTTTAAATCTTGTCTTATCGGATGCCTTAGTCATATCTATATCTATACTATACTAATATTAAAAAGAGTAAAGATTTGTATTTTGATGTATATGTTTGTAATTAATAAACTCAAAAACTACGGTGCTGATTTCAAAAATTCTTTCACCAATGGAAAGCTACATTCACCCTGAGTGACATAGGCTATACTTAACTATGAGGTTCCCACGGGCACGAGAGTTATGCGGGTGAAACCGCGCGCGAGAAGCTTGTTTATATATAAAGCCGAAGAATTTATTTCTTTGTGTGCTTATAAGCGGTAATCTCAGGTTCTACTAATCTGGTTCGAAAAATACTTTTAGTGTTAGATAGCCCATTTCTCGAAAAAGGCTATGGGATACATCTTATTATTAAGTTCCCACACGAACAATAGCTACGCAGGGGTAAGCCGCGCGCAAAAAGCTAGTATAGTATAAAACGTCCAAGTTTGAGTTCTTTATGATGACCGATTTGGGATGTGGGTTAATTCGTCAGTCAGTCAGAAAAAAGCGTTTTATTAGTAACGAAAATCATCCCGTGTGGTTTTGGTTCCCTATTTACTGATCACGTGATTCAAAATTACGCGGTGTGTTAACGTGCCTGGATAGGGCTTATTGAAGGTTAAGTTAACCTAGATTTCTTTTTCTAGCAGAGTTTTTACACGCTATATTCTTGTTAACCTCTCGTGTTAAACTGTAATGCTTGTGTTACTAGTGGGTTAAGGTCGACAGTGCAATGGATGGAGATGGAACCGGCGACCACATGATCGCAAATCCGATGCCCTAGCCATTGGGTTACGGTAACGTAAAATATATAATTGATTAAATACATTTCACTATGTAGATTATTGTACAATAAACGTGTTGTATCGCACAAGTGCAGGTTGTTATCACAGCATTTTAAATTGTAAATATTCCTTCGTAACTGCTCGCTTCTGCTCATAAAATTGTGCAATCCATGATATTTATCCAAGCGGCTCGCTTCACAAAACTACAAAAGATTTGATATGTATCGAGGCTTCGGAGTTTATTTTCCGTCCGTAGCGCTTTACAGCTAACCCAGCTTTGTAGATCGTATAGGTATGTGCGTTTAGATTCGGTTGAGCTAAACTAAACTTTACATTAAAAATATTGGTATTTTATCTAGGTTTACACATATTAAATTATGTGTTTTACATTTATTAAGTTATCCATATTTGTCCAAACTAGTTGCGCCCCGCGGTTTTACCCGCGTCACTCTACTCCAGTAGGTCAGAGCGTGATATTTTGTAGCTTATATGTTAATCCAGCTCAGAAACTATCCCACGTGCAAACTTTCAGCGTAATCCATACAGTAGTTTTTGCGTGAAAGAGTAACAAACAGACATGCACACATAAAAACTCTCGCATTTATAATATTAGTAAGGTTTATAGCGAGGTGACAATAAATCCTAAGTGTCAAAATCGAAAGCTTAGACAAATTGAGAACTTCGTTTAATTACTTAATAAGCAAGAAACACGTTAGTTTATTTCAAAGGGATTTTCACATTTTATTGTAATTATGTCACACTTTAAATATACTTAAGTCACTTCACTAAAACATGCAAATTACGCTTGTAAATTCAATTCTGAATAAAACAGAAGAAAAATTGAGTTAGTTTGTACTGGCACTTCACCGTTATTATGATTTATCAATTCGGAAATAAGTAAGTACTATTGTGTATGGCGGAGATACATATATTACATCAAAAAATCCCATCGTTACAATTTATTTTTCTTCACTGTTTATTTAACAGGTGTCCGAAACGAGCCCTCGTAAAGTTCACACGTATAATGTCGGCTGTCATCGCGAGATCACAAGATATTGAAAAATTGACTTTATATAAATTGGAATCAAGATGGAGGGATCGCCAAGCGAAAATGAGCCACTCGTAAAGTTTTATTAGTCCGCTAATAAAGTAGAAGTTCCATGAATCACCGAAGGAATGTCGATAGTAATTCCGTGTTCATATTCCGAGGCACGCGTCTGGAATGTTTATTAGGAATTATTTCCAAGGAATTCCTTTTGACGTCCTGATTTCTTGATTTCTGAAGAGTCGCGTTTTGATTTGTTCTTGTTTTATTGAATGATTTCTTTTACGAACTAGTAGACGCTCTTACATGATTCTACAAGTTCGAAAAAGAAAGAGATTCTACAAGTTCTGTTTGATTAGAAGTATGAAAAAGTTCGTATGCTACTCGTAACTGTATAAGTGTCACCTTTAATATTCATTCCTGAGTTAAGAAATATCACTACATAGTATAAAACAAAGTCGCTTCCCGTTGTCTGTCTGTCCCTTTGTATGTATGATGCGGTTTTTCCAATAGAGGAAGGTTTATTAAAATACATCAGCATTGCACCCGTGCGAAGCCTGGATGGGTTGCTTATGATGAAATAATTCTTTGCCAGTCTGCTCGGTTTCTATGTATTTCTATGAAATTCCCTTTGTAGTTAGTGACATGAAGCTAGAAGGGAATTTCATAGAAATACATAGAACCAGTAGTGTCGCTGCGACATGTCGTTTGCTGCTGCTTCATATCGTCCGCTACCAACTTGTACCTTAACAGTTTCCATTTAAATACAACAAACAGCTGTAAAAATTATAAACTTCAATAATTGCAGTCCTTTCTGATACAAATCTATAGAATAATGCGGTTATTTAGTTCACCATCATATCTCAAGTACAAATCGTCTGACCAGTGCCGAGAGCCGGTGTAGCTTACATAACTATCGCGTTTCAGTTAATGCTTTATATCCGACGGTGGTTGCTGACCTCCGGTAGATTATGATAAGCAGCTTGTTGAAGACGAAGGAAATTGTGTCTGATAAGGACATGATGCATTGAAGAACATTCTGGTATGACAGAGAGAATGGATGAGATGGACGGAACTGTTTAAAGATGTTTTTTACTTGTAATTATAATGGTGAAAATGTTTTGAAGGTGCAATATTTGTTATTCATCTATATTTAGTTATAACGACATGATTTTTTTTGGTATTTTTATGTGTAGGTACGTAATTAATAAAATCAATAACTAGTGGAATGAATAAAACTAACAACTTCAGCAAATATTTAAGTATTAGATATCGATGAGTATCTATGATAAAGTTTTCAAGGAAATGGGAGATACGTAGGTAAATCGAGTAATACTGTTTTTTTTTTTACTTTTTGAGCCGTTTTCTTATAAATATAGCACTAGGAAATAGGAAATAGACATGAATAGCCCAAAGGCCTAGGGGCATCGGACTTGTATTCTTGTGGTCGCCCCGGTTCGTTCCCATTGCACTACCGACGTGAACCACTCATAACACAAGCATTTTGGCTTAGCACGAGGGGTTAACAAGAATACTAGTAGACTGCAAAACACAGCTAGTAATCTTTAAAAAAAGGTGCTTATATTAACTAAAACTAACTTATAAATCACTAAGTATTCAAAATTAATGCAACTTGAAACGTTCTCAACAGGCTGGTAGCAATGCCCCGAAGAATGTAAAAAAAAAAATTGGCTTCGAGTAAGTTTCTATTAAATATTACTTAATTTTATTTTTAAATAAGAATAAAAATATATTACGCGTTATTTTGTTACTAAATCAACATGAGTATAGAAGAAAGAAATGTTATGTTATACATATTTTTTTAAATCAAAAAAATAATATGCTTTTACTAGCAGAATATGTAAATAATATTTTAGGAACTGTTTCTAGCCTTCCTAGAACAACGATAAAATTAAAGCAATTTTATCGTTGTTCTAGGAAGGCTTCAACAAAATGAGAACCATGTTTCAAGCTATTTTTTTTTGGCTTGTTATTTTACAGAATAACAACCAAAAGGACAAACTACAAAAAAAGTATTTTTTTTATTAATTGTTGGCTTAGGTCCGACCAATTTTTTTTTTTACTTTCCCCATTGTATTTTTTTTTTAATTCTTTACCTCCTGTACCTTTTTTATACGTCAACAATTTTACCGTCATCTCCATTCTTAACGTATAATTGCATTTATTTATTATATACTCAACCGCTACAGAACCATCATGGTTATACGTTTTGGTTCATAACACACTAGCTTCCCACGCGCGGTTTCACCCACGTAACTCCCGCTCCCGTGGGAACTTCATAATTAAATATAGCCTATATTAATCAGTCATAATGTAGCATTCAAATGGTGAAAGAATTTTTAAAAACGGTCCATTACTTTTTGAGATAATTCGCTACAAACACACTTACATACAAATCTTTCCTCTTTATAATATTAGCATAGATATGGACAAGGTTAAATTTGAGAGAAAATCTGTTGTAATAATAAAATTTTACATCGTACATTGCCTTAACAGTATCGCTATAACACAAAAGGCGGCAAGTTATCAACAAAATTGATCACCCAAAGTGGCTCTGTCATCTGAGACAAAGTTGTGACTTCCGGTCAAGCTCCGGTCAGATGTGTACGTCCGCCATTATCTGTGCTGCCCCCACGTCGACTTCCGGTCAACGCCATCTAACGGTAATATCTACAGGATGGCCTTATTACTCCAGTTTTCAAAGCCTTGTATTGTTTACACTAAGATAATCAAATTTAATATAACAAGTAATTGAAACTGTACTATATTTAATTTTATTTTTAATTTGAATGCAAGTATGGTTTATTGTTGAGTATACAACATACTGAACAATAAACCATACTTGCTTAGTGTCATTATTTATGTTACTTATTTTCATCAATTTAATGGATTTCTAATAAGTTTTCTTGTTATTTTCTAGAACTCGTTCTTCATATTAAAATATAACACAAGATGTTTTCAATAATAAGTGAATAGTCGCGTATCATCGATTTTAGAAGCCATTTTAAACTGTTTTATTATATTTTAGTTTTCCTTTACTTCTACTTTGGTAAACGCAATAAAATTTTAAGAAAAGATTTGTGTTTTTGTATTTTTTCAACGAAATAAATTAAAACTACTAGGCCGATTTCAAAAATCTCCACACTGATCTATGTATATAGGCTTCGTTATCAAGTAGTAACATATACTTTACTTAACGATGAAGTTTCCACAATTATAGTAGCTGCACAGGTAAAACCGCACGCAGGAAGCCAGTGTTTCATAAAATATGTATAAATATATAAAGATTGATATAAATTATACGACAATAATATTATTACTGCTGTAACGACTACCAGTCACCGCTTCATATACTTAATTCACATTTACTCGCATTTGATTACATATATATTGGGATATAATTTTTTGCAAACATTTTGTGTATTTTCAGAACAATTTATGTGAATATCGCAATGCGTCACTATCTCGTATTTTAATATGTGCTTAAAATATATACATCAATTGATATGAAACTACATATGAATGATGTAGACAAACTAACAGTAAACTCAAACTCAAACTCAAATATTTTAATGCATTCCATGTGTAGGTATTACATAAGGTGTTACAGATAATATCAATTATTTAGATCCAACATGGACCCTGTCGGGCACAGCAAAAATGGAAGAGAGGAAGTAGGGTAGGGCGTAGTCATTTTAATCACTTTTTTTTTTTTTTTTTTAATTCAATTTTATTTATATTTATTAACATTAACTTAGAAACTAGTTTTTTAAATATATTTAGTATATTATATTTTTAGATATTTATTATTTATATTTTCTATATATATTTAGTTATGCTCTATGTTTATTATGTTTTAAATAATATAGATACATTTAAAATGTATAATTAATAAGTATTTTTTACGTTTTCAACAGGCGAATGATTTGTTTTTACCCCACAAATATTATTAAAACTGTAAAGAGAAGAGAAGATAAATCTGAATCGCCAAACCAACAGGGCCATACAAAACCGTCGCTAAGTTCTAAAATACTTATGTCGAAAATAGTAATTTTTTTTTAAAGATTACTAGCAGTTTCTTGCTGTCTACTAGTATTCTTGTTAACCCCTCGTGCTAAGCTAAAATACTCATGTTACGAGTGGGTTCACGTATGTAGTGCAAAGGGTAGGGTTCGAACCGGCGACCTCAAGATCACAAGTCCGACGCCCTAGCCATTGGTCTACGGCCGCTTTTTTGTTTTTTTTCCCAGGAGAGTAAAAATACCAGAGAACTAAACACTAGTAGAGTACCTCTTAACTATTTTCTTACAACGTGGTTTTCGATTATATAAGCAATGGCTTTACAATGTAGATACCGGCAAAAATCACTACGGTGGTGTGGGAAAGTAAACGATAAATTACAATCCATAACACATATGCGAGAGGAGGCCGCCTTGCCGAGGAGTGTGCTAGTATAGCTATTGATAGTTTATTAAAAAAAATAGTGTGATAAAATCATCATCATCATCAGCCCGTATAACGTCCACTGCTGAACATAGGCCTCCATCCGAGAGAGGGTAGTTGCCATAGTCACCACGCTCGGAAGGCGGGTTGGTGACCGCAGTGTTATGTTGTACCGTTGTACCACACAAGTAAACGCTGTTGCCCGTTCCTTGCTATACGATTATTATAGATGTTATAACAATCGGGACCAACGGCTTAACGTGCTTTCCGAGGCACGGAGGGTAGTCCCTCAAAGAACCAGACCCGGAAAGAAATCTTAGAATTTACACAAAAATTTTCTTTCCGGCGTGGAGATCGAATCCACGACCTCCGAGATTTAAAGCGAGCCAAATACTACGCTACGGAGATTGTCCGTGTGTCCGTTGTGTGTGAAAAAATTGAATTTATCAATTAGCAGAAATCATGCAGGAAAGGCATATATTTCACAAGCACCTTAAAAGCGCGTTCGAGAATATTTGACTACATGCATCTATAGCGAGTATAATTTAGGGAGGAACTTCATACGTGGCTTAGATTCTGTGGAGCCACTTAAATCAATAGTTATTGGATAAGTTTAAAATAGTTTGGGGCGGATTACGTAATCTTTGGGGAAAGGATTAGGAGGATCTTGGCAATAACGTCTGAGTATTGATCAGTGTAAGTTTATTATGTAATTATAGCGCACCATACGCCATGGTTTAGCGGTAAACGTCTCATCGTAAATCTGAAAGGGTTTGAATATTTAAGCGGCCGTATCCAAATAGCTAGGGCGTCGGACTTGCGATCAACTGGTCTCCGGTTTGATCTCCACTCATTGCACTACCAACGTGAAATCACATGTCAGAGGTGCTAAGTTTAGCTTAGCACATGGAGTCAACAGGAATACTAGTAGCATACAAAAAGTCTGCTAGGAATCATTATACAAAAATATATATATATATATATATATTAATCTATACTTAATATTATAAAGCTGCAGAGTTTGTTTGTTTGAACGCACTAATCTCAGGAACTACTATTCCGATTTCAAAACTCTTTCAGTTTTGGATAGTCCATTTATCGAGGAAGGTTAAAGGCTATATTTTATTACGAAGTTACTACGGGCACGGGAGCTACGCGGGTGAAACCGCGCGAAAGTTTGTTTGATTGTTTGTTTGAACGCGCTAATCTCAGGTAATACCGTCCCCCTTAGAGACGTGTTAAAAGAGATTAATAAATTTCGATGATCGGTAGGGTTCCACCGTAGCCTAATTGGTTAAGGCATTGGGGGCTTTACCCAGAGATGCAGGTTCGAATCCTGCCGGTGGTCGAATTTTATTAATCTCAATTTTGAAATATAATACCGGTCCGATTTAAAAAAAACTTTCCCTGTTAAATAACCTATTTATCAAGGAAATTTATATATTAAATAATGAAGTTCTTACGGGAACCGGAGTTACGTGGATGTAACCGCGCACAAGCTCATTAATAAAATCTTTGTAAAACTTTCTTTTAAGGTCTCGTTGGGTTATATCTACCATGCTTTGGAAAGCACGTTTAGCCGTTGGTCCCGATTGTCATAGCTATACTTATATATTATAAATAGGTAATGTTTGTGAACTGTTTGTGTGGTTGTAATCTCTGGATCTGCTGAACCGATATTGCAAATTCTTTTACCAATGCAAAGCTATATTATTTGTAGGTGTCATCCTACTAATATTATAAATGCGAAATTTTGTAAGTATGGATGTTTGTTGCTCTTGCACGCCAAAACTACTGAACAGAATTTGCTGACATTTTGCACCGGGATAGGTTTGCACTGGATTAACATATATGCTACAAAACAATACACTCCGACCCACTGGAGCAGAGTAATGGGTGTAAAACCTCGGGGCGCAGACCTGCGATTTTAAGTCGAGGTTTTCACAGGGTCGGGTTCTACGCAGGTCTATTCTAGTCAACGATAATCGTGTAGTAGGACAGTACTCTTTACCTGTGTAGTATATACTATTGATAATAACTCGTGTCTTTCAAGCGACTATGTAAAATTGATTTTGAGGGATGTTCAACAGATAACGTTATACGTGATGATGACGATGATTACATCTAGAGCTCAGAGGCATAAGGTCGGATGTGACATTATACGGCAGACAAAATTGTCCTATATGCCTGCAATAACATAAACTGGCACTTACGACCATATGCTTCTGAATTTAAAAGCAAAGAATATGTACATAATTCTTTATATATCACGCCACTTTCCAATAAGATATTATCTTTTGTTAGATGTTTAAATCAGCTTCCTTAAATGCTACATTCATACAGTAACCTCAACATTCGTGAATACTAACCGAATTCAAGAAGTGAAGTTACATTACTGATTGCTTAGGGGTGGGCTCGCCACGCCTACCCTTTCGAGCCGCAATGAATACGCTCCGCGAGTAATGAACGCTGAATAATGAATAATACGATTTGCCCAACAACACGACGCAATTCACACAAACCTAATTCAATACGAGGAAAGCTCATTGCAACAACTTGTACCATTTGATGAAAAGATATTGTATTTTGGTAACCGATGGAGAATAGAAACTTCTTTGTGGGTAGGCGTCACTTTTATGAGACATTTTAATTATTATACTTTCTTTGATAACCTCTGGTGCGTAGCGGTATTATGCTCGCTTGAAATCTCGGAGATCGTGGGTTTGATCCCCACGCCGTACAAGAAATATGTGCAGATTCTAAGATTTCTTTCCGGGTCTGGTTGGTTGAGGGAAGCTACCCTCCGTATTGTTATAACATTATCTATAATAATCGTATATCAAGGAACGGGCAGCAGCGTTTCGTTGTGTGGTACAACAAATACCGCGGTCACCTGCCAAGCGTGGTGACTATGGCAAATACCCTTGGGAGGAGGCCCATATTCAGCAGTGGACGTTATACGGGCTGATTATGATTATTATAAATAGTCATAATGATTTCTTCACCGTTAATAATAATTAATTACCCCGTGTAGTGTCCATTGCCATAGCTAAGCTACAGCACAAAGAGGGAGTTTGCGTTAGGAACATGTTAACTAAATAAAAACTAAATAGAAAAAAGAAAACTGTTGTTTAATTATTATTATTCATGTCTTTATTTAATAATACAAATCATTGAATTAAAAATATATTCATCATCATCAGCCCGTATAACGTCCACTGCTGAACATGGGCCTCCTCCCGAGGGAGGGTATTTGCCATAGTCACCACGCTTGGCTGGCGGGTTGGTGACCGCAGTATTATGTTGTACCACACAAGGCAACGCTGCTGCCCGTTCCTTGATATACGATTATTATAGATGATGTTATAACAATCGGGACCAACGGCTTAACGTGCTTTCCGAGGCACGGAGGGTAGTCCCTCAACCAACCAGACCCGGAAAGAAATCTTAGAATTTACACAAAGATTTCCTGTCCGGCGTGGGGATCGAACCCACTACCTCCGAGATTTAAAGCGAAGCCAAATACCGCTACGCTACGGAGGTTGTCAAAAATATATTATAGGTTTGAAATATGTACTGGTTTAGGGGTTTTCTAGTCAATGTAATTTATATTTTATATTCTTAATATTTTCTTTGAGAAATGAAAACTAATACGGTCTGTTTCAGGTAAATTATGATTGGATTCAATTTTATTTTTAGTTTATAGGTATAGCTCTATGATTTTATTATACTATAAATAGGTTTATGATTTGATTCTATAACGCGCATGATATCAGTCACCTCATTTTTTTTTCATAAGATGCAAAATCCATTCCTTTGGAAAGCTTTCCATAAAATGTAGCCTAACATAATTGTTATATGGTTAAATTGTACTTATAAAAGATTTTCTTAACAAACACAGAATCTTTGTATCTGTAATAACAACAGTTTAGAAGTCCAGCGCGTTTAATATTGTAAAGTAGAGCAACAATAGCATCAAACTCCTTTAAAAATCTAAAATCATAATTTTTCTATTCCTCCGCCAGCGACTACCCTGAGCCGAGCTTCTAGTCCCACAGGGGGCCCTCTTGCGCCAGTTGCTTAGGTCGTAGATTTTATAGGCTGAAGCACTACTCGCATTATGTCCAACGAAGCAGCAAAAGCCTCTTGACTAACACATGTCGATCCGATCATATTTTGTACACCATCTATTTATACTTATATAGAAAGCTGAAGAGTTTGTTTGCTTGAACGCGCTAATCTCAGGAACTACTGGACCGATTTGAAAAACTATTTCAGTGTTAGATAGCCCATTTATTTAGAAAGGCTATAAGGTATATTTAATTAGGAATTACCAACGGAAACGTGGGTGAAACGACGCGCGGGAAACCAGTAAAACCTTCATTATTATATTTTAACTTAGGTATATATAATACCTTAATTATTTAATATCTATTAATGTTATTGACTCTGAATGACTCTTTAATGACGTCTTCAAACTCATGGAGCAATTTAATTGGGGAAGTAACACAACTAACCGAGTACAATACACAAATAAGATAATTGTTTAATGTTGTGTACGCGTGCAGAGGACAGAACTCAATGAAATGGCAAGTGATATGCCTTGTTAGCACAATTTACAGTTACCGTTTACCATCAGGTGACCTAAATAGTGTTTGAGACACTATCCCAGACATTGTACGAGTATCGTTATTTGTAAATTTCAGAGTAGTATTACGTGTGTCGTATTTACTAGAATGTTTTGGTTTGTATTAACTTAATAAGTCGTCGTATCTAATAGGTACATGATACTGTATCTTTATCAACACAATTATTTTTTTTGCGATTAATTAAATAAATCTAAACATTTCAACTCAGTGGTACGTGCACGTCTACGCTTACGTCAACGCAGACGCATCCGGGGTACTCGAGCCTTAAAAAATAACGATGAGCTTTGATTTTGACCCTTTCATGACACAATTGGATGCATGCAATTTAGTAAGCAAATAATGAAGTTTGTTATGTCATTAAGCACCTGGCGCTGACAAGGTAAGATCGACTTACAAGTTAAGGCGTAGTTTTAGTACGCGTGTAAGTAATCTGAGTATTTCCGGCTTCAGTACTTGCAGGGCTCCGTTTTTACTTTTTATTTGGTCTAAGGTAAATGATGACAATATAGTATTTAACCACTATTTTATTATTTTAGTCAGTTTATTACCCTTAGCAAGTAGAATGAATGAAGAATTAGAGTTAGGTACAAGGGTGTAAATAACCAGGCACTAATTTTTTTTATTTATTAAGAAGATTAGTGCCTTTTTTTGTTGTACGGGGGGAAATGCATTTACGCATTCCCATCACCGCTGCAGCGAATTCGCGCGCTAGCGATGGGATATATGGGACTCGCCCTCTCGCCCTCTAGCTCTCCTCGTGGTATGCTAAACTCATACCACGAGGAGAGGACCCTATACCACTAAAACCCTCCGGGACACTCCTTCAATCCGCCGTTGGCGGGGGCCGGGTACGCATGAGCAATCCGGCCCATGAAGATTAGTGCCCGCCCTAATGCATTTTCATTTTTATTTTATCTCCTGTTTTACGTTTTATTTTACTGCGTATAACTTGAAATTACTATTAGATATAGGTTAATATATTCAGATGTAGGTCACACACAGACAGCTAATGTACACACAAAGGTGTGTCGGAACTTTGGTATTTCCAACTCCGCCAACAGGACATAAGACTCGGAAGTAACACGCCTAAGAGTTTCTCGTTCTGTTAATTTCAAACTGAGTCCCGTTTTCCAATTAAACTTTGTACTGAACGCGAATATTTTAAATTAGCTAGCCTTTAGACTTGGATCTCGGTATGAAAAAGTGCTTTTACAAAACATAATTATCAAACTTCTATGGGTGTGACGAAAATATTAAGCTTCATATACATATTTTGTAGTAGTAAATTTTGTTTTTATATTTTTACAACTTTTTCTGAAATAGATCTACACTAAAATATGACTTCAAATTTGTACTAGGTATTATCGTTACATTTATAATAACTTTTAATAAAGTTGCACATTTATTGTTATTTAAAATATAACAATTTAATCAAGTATTTCAGCAGCTGTACAGTCAAGGAGATAGGTTAACAGTGTCAGTAACAAATAATGTAAATATATATCACTGTCTCCTTAGTTACAGGTGTTCCTAGTTTGGGAGGCAGGGTTACATTTCTTGTACGCCTTTAATGCATAATGAACTATACCTAGATTCTAAGCAAATTGTAAAGACAATATGATCAATAAATTTTTTATTGTTATTATTTTTTATTATATTATATGTTTATACGATAGCCAGTAATTCTTTATGGGTAAAAAGTTTGGTGCTTGGTATGTAGACATGCACATAATGGTAAAATCTGCTCATAAACGTGAACATATAAATTAAAACTGCATTTCACAATGTGTAAACTGGTTGTACATCCCTAGAAGCAATCTTCTTGCGATATAGATACGTTCGAAATTACATAATAATTTGGTCATCAGCCCAAAAAGCAATAATCATTTAACTTAAAAACTGTTTTAATAACTTTATTTGACTCATATAACCATTAATACAGAAACATGCTGCCTGTGTGCTATCAAGTATAACTTAAAAGTAAAAAGCTATGAATTAAAAATAATGGATGTTATTATTTATTTGATTGGTATAATACTTAAATACAGGAAGCACTCAAACATATACATGTGAAGTTTATAACCTAAATTAATTGTATGATTATAATTGATGTAATATTGTAATAGGAGTTATAATTGAGGAATCCATCAAATACAGAAAATTTAAGAAATTTATTTAAACAGTAGTTTACTGGCACGAAATCTCGGACCATATTATGCAGAATATCTTGGCTTCCGTACGTATAAAGTGTTCTTATAAATAATATATTATTTATTTCAGGCAATATACTTAGCTAATTATATTGTACTAGCTTTTACCCACATGTCCCTTTGTTACTTTTAATATCTCCAACAATCTGTGTACGAAATTTCATGATGATCGGATAAGTAATTATCACGTAAAAGCTTAAGACCAAGAGACCCATATTTATGAATACCATAAATCACATTAATAATATATACTATTTAAAATTGACTGAATTGAATACTATATCATTATTGTCGTGTGGTGGACATTAGACGAGCTATGATGCTTTTAGAACAAGTAAACACAATTACACTTAAGTACAATTTAGATACCGCATTAAAATGTTGACCACTCAATTATTCCATCAGATTATACATTTTACTTACATGGTGTTAGAATCTAATATTCAATAGGGTTTTGTTGACATTTACCACAGGCTTTTATTCCTCTCACGCTTGGATTTTGTTTATTGGATCCCGTCCTCGAATTTGCATTTTTTACCTATAAGTGAAGCACACACATAGATACGAACGTTCGATATTTTTACCCATTGTATTTATATATATAGTCCTGCTTACCGATTTCCGTAACGGCGACCCTTTAAATCTACTTCCTTGCGTGTGCCCTTAGATGACTGGCCAGACCGAATTTAGTTTTAAATACCCGATCACAATTGACGCAGTAGAGTTGACCGGCAGAGTTATAAGTGTAGGTATAGGATGGCTTAGGTCTGTCTTTACGTACTTGTCTTTTTACAGCGCATCGAGCCGCTTTCCTTCAAACGTTTTTATGTTCTTATTTATCGTAGAGCGCCAAGAAGACCTATGCAATGCGAGCCTCTCCCAACCAACTGGATCAATAGCGCAAGCGTTAAGATGCCTCTTGAGCACATCCTTGTAGCGGAGATGTTGACCGCCATGCCTCCGTTTGCCCTCCGCCATCTCAGAGTAGAAGACCGCTTTGGGCAATCGGTGATCCTTCATGCGGAGGACGTGCCCACACCATCTGAGTTGGCGCTGCATGAGCAGAGCTTCCTGACTTCAATATGTCAAAGCTTCAGAGATTGTATTTATACTCTGGTACCAGTGACTGCCCTGATGGATGGAGTTACGGTAGTTGCCCTTGACCTGATATTCTGGGTTTAATATCCATTATTTACGTAAATTATAGACAGTTGTTCAGAGTGTGGGTATGGCTTGTATCTGCCTAAAACGCATTTGTAAAATCTCAGACACAGGAATCAAAGATTCTTATCTTTACAAAAATCCTACTAATATTATAATCCTGCTTAATATTATAAATGTGAAAGTTTGTATGCGTGGATGTATGCATGTTTGTTACTCTTACACGCAAAAACTACTGAATGGATTTGCCTAAAAGTTTGCAAGCTGGATTAACATATAGGCTACAAAATATCACGCTCCGACCCACTGGAGCAGAACGACGTGGGTAAAACCGCGGGGGGCAGCCAGCTTATTATAAAAATTTAATCATTCAGGGGCCCGCTTTAGTGCAGCATGTTCCCAGAGCGCTAGTATTTACTTTGAATAGCAGACAAGCATTGCCATTCGACGGGGAAATGCTGCCAGCATTCTGGGAACCAAGTAGTATAAATGTAAAATAAGTAAGTTTTGATTTAGATCAGCTACTTTCATTTGTTTTTCAATATTTATGCACTAATATAAAATGTTGTGAGTAAAATAAAACTATATTATCTTTTCATCATCATCATCATCATTCAGCCTTTAATACTGGAGGAATATTAGATAGACAGCGTTCCTAATGCAGCGCTCGCTAAACTCATACAGTGATATTGTATAGTATAGATTCAAGGACGTAATTTAATATCGGAGTTATGTTGTAGTTCCAAGCCCCAGAGCTCATAGTACATAATGACATTAGAAGCTATTCTAGACGACAGAAGGTTCACAATTAACCGGGGAACTGTTTAATTTAAAGCCGATAATAGCGTTATGACAAACGGTGGAGACTTGGAACTAACTAAGTTGGAATCGATCAACTAATACAACCTCAGGTGGAGTGCAAATCATTATATTAGGATATTTTAATTAACTGGTTATTAGTCACATTTTTAGGGTTTTGTACCCGAAGGTTAAAAACTGGACCCTATTACTAAGACTTCACTGTCTGTCACCAGGCTGTATCTCAAGAACCGCAATATTTATACAGTTGAAATTTTCACAAATGATGCATTTCTGTAGCCACTATAATAACAAATACTAAAAACAACATAATATATATATTCAAGGGGGGCTCCCATACATTGAACGTGATTTTTTTGCCATTTCTGTTCGATATCAAGAACGGCAATAGTTAGACACTTGAAAATGGTACGGAACCCTTTGTTTTGCCGCTTTTTATTTAATTATTTACGACAAAAAAGACAGTGCTTGCCCGCAACTGACTATGTCGTATCCGGTGTTAAATATAATAACTTAATATTATCATTATCATCAGTCCTTTGCTGAACAAGCGCCATCTCCCATAAGAAGGTTTCTGCCATGGTCACCACGCTTGACAGATGGGTTAGTGACCGTGGTATTATAATATTCATATACAAACGATGCTGCCCATCATGAACTGACTGTATACGATTGCCACATATAATAAATCACAACTACATCAACGGCTTAACGTGTTTCCCAAGGCACTGAGAGCAGTCCCTCAACCAACCAAACCAGGAAATAAATCTTTGACTTAACACAAAATGAATTGGTCGTTGCTAAGATTGAACCCACGACCTTCGAGATTAAAAGGCGAGATTTGTATCAACATACCACACAGGTTTTTAATATTATTTCAGTTTCATATTATGGAGAACTTTAAAAGAATAGAATATTACAATAATACTTGTTGCGAGTTGCGACGAATGCGTAAGTAAAATTTATTACAAAGAGATTTTTCCGGCGTCGGGTCTTAAGGAAAATTTTACAGATGAGTCTCAAGAGTACTCTCTATTTAACCTCTAGTTAGTGTCACGGGAAAAATATTAAAACTAAATTATGTATGAGCAATGTAAAAGAACCTGACTGTTCGATGTATATACGTAGTATGTATAGTGTATGTAGTTTGCTGTATGTAATTACCATCATGTTCAGCCCGTATAACGTCCACTGCTGAACATGGGCCTCCTCCCGAGGGAGGGTATTTGCCATAGTCACCACGCTTGGCAGGCGGGTTGGTGACGGCAGTTTTCTGTTGTACCACATAAGGAAACGCTTCTGTCCGTTCCTTGATATACGATTATTACGATGTTATAACATCGAGACCAACAGCTTAACGTGCTTTCCCAGGCACAGGGTTTCTGGGTCTGGTTGGTTGAAGGGGTAGTCCCTTACAACAAAACAAAGATTTCCTGTCCGGCGTGGGAATCGAACCCACGACCTCCGAGATTTAAAGGGAGACAAATACCGCTTCGTATAAAACTTTTAACGAATACCAAGTGCGCGATATGATTAGAGATTTAGAGTAGTAGTAGTAGGTACTTATCATTTTTAAGTTTTGAATTAGTTTGATGGATTCTATTCATGTTCCTATTTCTCTAAAAAATGATTTTGTTTGATAGCACGTTAACCCGTCCCGCGTATCGTGCCCCAAAAATGAGGTAACATTCCCTCCTTCGATTAGTTCCCTCGTATTTCCTCGTGCGATCAAATAAATCACAAACAAATAAATCCAATGGCTACCTTAAGATCTAAGCTACAAGATTCATCTAACTTTCAATGGAGCTCTACCTATAGTTGCGGCTAAAAAAAATCCCGAAATCGCGCAATCGCTTCTGATAGCCATTACGCTCTAAAACGTCATCGTCGTCAAGAACTAAAACAGATTTTTTCACAGTATAAAGACAAAATGTTTCATGTTTTATATTAAAGCTTAGTATGTGTACTTTTGGTAAATATATTATTATATGTGTGAATAGTCCTTTATTATTACAAAATGAGTACTTCAAAACCAGAAATTAGAGTTATTAGCGAAGATTTCACAATTATTATTTGTCACGTAATATGGTAGTACTGACCTACCATATTACGTGACAAATTGTGAAATCTTCGCTAATAACTCTGATTTCTGGTTTTTGAGTAAAACATTACGAAAAGATATTGATTAAACTGAATATCCTATCTAAATAGCTTTATAATCATACATGAAACTCCTAAATATAATTGACATATAAACCACAATTTCAATTTTTACTGACCGAGTCCGAAAAAAGTCCGAAATTGAACTCAAAAATTAGTCAAACGCTCGAAGCATTTTTTTTTCTAGTCCAATACACTCGACGGGTTAACTTAACTACAAAAAATTATATACTTAATTATATATCATCATCAACAGCCCGTTGACGTCCACTGCTGAACATATGCCTCCTCTTAACAGACCTTTGCAAGCCAGGATCGTTGAGGGATATTGCCATAATCACCACGCTTGGCAGACGGATTGGTGATCGCAGTAAGATGTTAACCTTGATCTAATAGATGCTGCTGCCCATCCATCAGCCATATTATTATGTCCCTTAGTCGCCTTTTACGACACCCATGGGAAGACATGGGGTGGTCTATTCTAAGCCGGAAACCACGGTATGTATATCTAATACATAAATTAACCTCATATGATTAAGCTCTTAGCAGAAAGAATACTTATGACATTCTTACTATTACCTATATGTTGTTCAGTGCAGAAAAGAGTTTCTTTTTTAACCATCAACTCTGTAATCTAGCAAAGATGCCAGTTGCGATCCGTACTGTGACTATAAAACCACGATCACTGTTAATTATTGTAACTATCTAGTCTTAAGGTTTTATACTGTGAGACCAAATAAAGCTTATTATAAAGTAAGCAAACAACCCACTAAACGTTACGGTGTCGTAACAAAAACGTTGTAAGTATAATAATATGTTCTTCATGATAATGTACATTACATTACACCATACGTCATATTTATACCATAATAAGGATAATGAGACTGAAGCCACCATAAACTGGGGAGTGCTTAAGTCCCGCTACCATTACTTTTATGAATATAAGGCGCTACCTAAATATATGCCATACCGTAACAGTTGATAGATTAAACAAGAAGCGGCCGTAGCCCAATGGCTAGGGCATCGGACTTGTGATCTTGAGGTCGCCGGTTCGAACCCCACCCATTGCACTATGTGAACCCACTCGTAACACAAGCATTTTAGCTTAGTACGAGGGGTTCACATGAATACTAATAGACTGCAAAACTCTGCTAGTAATCTTTGAAAAACAAAAAAAAAAGTACCTACCGAGCATGCATGAAGAGACTGATGAATGTGGAAGCAAAAAAGTGACGATATGTATGTAACAACAGTAAATATTTCCTTGTGAAATTTTATTGTATTGTATTTTCATTCTCTTACGTTATCAGCTTGTTAACGTCCACTGCTGAACATGGGCCACCTCTTTGACAGTCCTTGGCAAATCAGGTTTGCTAAGGCATAGGCCGAAATCATCACGACTCGCAGTAATATGGGAATGTCTTTGAGCTGATGAAATGCTGCTGCCCAGTAATCAGGTGTATGTATCTTAGTCAGGTACGGGCGAGATATGGGGTGGTCTATGCTAAGCCGGAAACTATTATTTTCTTAAATGTACAATACCAGCGTGGAGTAAAGCTCCTCTCATTCTGAGATACTTCGGAAGGCGAGGAACCAGCACAGCTATTTTTTGGGGTCTTCTTTCTACCGTAACATTTAATTTTCGGTAAAGAAACAATAAATGTTACTTTTTTACTGGAATGTATGAGCTAGTCCGGTTAAAGCACCCGTCCGAATTGGCACCCTGGCTAATTTCACCAGCCCTTGTCCACGAACGGCACCGATCAAAATTGTTGGTAGGTGCTCTTCGCAAATTCGAATTTATTAAAAAATAATCCACGAAGAGCACCTGTGAGCGCCTAGTGCTGGAATTTATTTGTTAACTTATATAATTTAAGATATCGATGAAATTACTACAACGTTTATTAATAACTCATTACTTACAAATGATTACATATTAGTAACCATTAACAAAATCACGGTACCTGACACTTTCTGTTGTTAAAGGGTTGGCGTATATTTAGAAAGCACCTTATGCGACATATGAAGGAGTGTTATTTTAGTTCAAGACTTACTTCCTTGTAAGTTATTCCCATTAATGTTAAAGTTTGGATGGAATAACATAGTTAACGGATTTTGATTGAATTTGGCAAAGTAATTAAAACATTCATTATTAAATTTATACTAAGCATAAAAAAATAGTTCCACCTCAGTATTTTATTATCATCTGAACGTCTGGTTGGCAGTGATGGGCATGCCGGAAGCGTTTCCGTGCAATATTGCTCGCACAAGCTTCATTTCAAGTTTGTGACTTATATCAACTCCCAAACAACCTAAATATGCTTAATTACAGTATATTCACTTCATTTCAACAGCCCGTTTACGTCCACTGTTAAACTTTGGTCTCCTCTTTTCAGACCTTGGCAACCCAGTTGGGCATATACCTTTAAGTTGGGCATACGCATATAATATCCAAAGCAGCATCTATCTCCTTTAAGCTGATAGATGCTGCTATCTATTCATCAGGTCTATGCCTTAGACAACCTCCGTAGCGTTACGGTATTTGGCTCGCTTTAAATCACGGAGGTCGTGGGTTCGATCCCACGCCGGACAATAAATCTTTGTAGGACTGTGGGACTACCCTCCGTGCCTTGGAAAGCACGTTAAGCCGTTGGTCCCGATTTATATAACATCATCTATAATAATCGTATATCAAGGAACGGGCAGCAGCATTTCCTTGTGTAGAACAACATAATACTGCGGTCACCAACGCCTGCCAAGCGTGGTGACTATGGCAAATACCGTCCCTCGGGAGGAGGCCCTTGTTCAGCAGTAGACGTTGTACGGGCTGATGATGATGGTGATGATTTCAACAGCCCGCTTACGTCCACTGTTGAACTTTGGTCTCCTCTTTATAGACCTTGGCAACCGAGTTGGGCTTATGCATATAATATTCAAAGCAGCATCTATCTACTGAGCTGACAGATCCTGCTATCTATCCATCAGCTCAATGCTTTAGTCGCTTCTTAAGACACATATGGGAAGAAATGGCGTCATCTATTCTTAGCCAGAAACCACACCGAAAGGTGAAACCAAAAGCCAGCTGGAAGTTAAGGCGCGGTGAATAGACGACTTTTACGTATTAGTTTTGTCACTGTTGCTCCGCGTAGAAATGAAAGAGAAGCGAAGAGACGCCGCGATGGCGCAACGTTTCGTTCGACTCGTTCGAGTTATTTAATACATTAATCCTTGCAAATATCTTATTCCAATCGATAAATAAAAAACAACAGTTCCCTTTATTATTATATATTACATCACTGTTATTAATATTATCAAGATTTGTTTATAAATAATACAGTTACAATTGCTACAATTTCAATTTAAATGGTTATTTTATGGTTTTTTTTTATCGAGAAAATTTACAGAAAACGTGTTTTGAACACAATGGTCCCCCCATAAATATGATGAAGATTAACATATATTTTTTTAGCTGCTCTAAAATGTAAACATTTGGCTAAAAAACTGTTTTGTGAAGCCTATTTTGACTAGGTACAGCGCCTTAAACTGTAACAAAACTGATAAGGTTAAGCATAACAATATATATAATACAGTACCCTTGATAGTGGCTGTGTATGTGTGTATTTGTGCCTTTTGGTGTCGAAACATTGGTGCCGTGGGGACCGGGAGCCAAATTAATTTATAAAACCCTCGCAGCGGCCCTCTCTAGTGCGGCACGTTCTCCGAGTGATGGTTTTTACTTTGCTCAGCAGGTAAGCATTGCAATCCAACGGGGTAATGCTGCCAGCCAAAACTTTTCATAACGTTTCTTTCAAAATATGAATACTAAGAAATTCCTTTTCTCAGTTGCAGAGTGACAGAAAAACTTATAGGGATACACTTTGCCGTAGTCTTGTGCCTGCTCGGTCATTTTCAAGATCGCTCCGTACTAGTTCATTTCGGACAGTGAACTAGTTCATTCTATAAGCTCTAACAGCTCTATTCGGTCTTTGCTCTCGGTCAGCATTTCCATATAGGACAGCGCGGACCACAGAGCAAATACGTTCTCTAGGAACATTGTTAAGTACTTGAGAACGTATTTGCGGACCACAGAGCAGCCACCAAATCACCACGGTGACCAAATTATGGTTACTATTGTATTAATTTAACATATTTGATTTTCCTTCATACTTGAACAGGCTTAGGACTGTCATTCTGATCAACCGCCTACATCAGTGATATTTCATTTTTCTACCGATCTCGCGGTTTACAATGTACAAAGTACGAAAAGAGCTATTTGACCTATTAGACCGATTACAAATCAGCGTTCGGAAACGTTTCTTCTAGTACAGTGCGAAGATACGGCTCCTATTCGTTCATCGTTCACGAACTACACAAGACTACTTTGCCGGCTTAATTTAAGGTTTGGCTTAACTTTTTTAGAAGTTGATCCTAATACCTATACACTATGTATTAGAATCGGCAACGCGTGTGTTAATACATAAGTTTATGGGCTATGATAACCACTAACAATAAGACAGGCTATTAAACATATCTTAAATCAAATAACCAGCTTTATAATCCTCTTTATATAAATGATGGCTTTAACGATGGATGTAATAGCCTTTGATTTGCCTTAAAGCCAAGAAAACAGCCCCCGAACACACATAGAACGTTTTGGTCATTAATCACACATTAGTGGCCAACAGGGGCCGCTGTCGGCGGAAGGACAGCTTATCCACTTCCGGTTAGGAGGGGGTTCACTTTGCAATATTGGAAGATAGTGAGCTCTCAAGTTTAATTACGTGTCGAAAGATGGAAGCTTTTCTGTTCAATAGTTTATGAGATGAACACAATGAACAACAAAGAAAACAACAAATATTTGCTCCGTCTCATTTAGATTAAAATATTAAACAAGTATTTTTTTATTTATCAGATCAAAGAAAAGCTACAGCACTGTAATGTACTGAATATTGCATCTCAGCCCTGAGGTAGAGGAAGACCAGTCTGGACATGGTGGTCCACGGTAGAACATGAAGGCCCTTAACCTTACATCTACGGCAACCCAGGATCGTGTATCCTGGGCCGGATTGCTTATGCGTACCCGGCCCCCGCCAACGGCGGATCGAAGGAGTGTCCGGGGGGTTTTAGTGGTTAGTGGGGTCCTCTCGTCGTGGTATGAATTTAGCATACCACGCTATGGAGAGGGCGAGCCCCACATATCCTACAGCCAGCGCGCGAATATGCTGCAGCGGCGGTGGGAATGCGTAAAAGCATTTCCTTCCGGATAAAAAAAAAAAAAAAGGATCGTGTATCCTGGAGAAGGACTACAAGGAGGCCAAATAAAATGGGAACATGGGAAAGACAAAGAGAAGAAATCAAAGACAATCTACAAAGATACAGAGCAACAAAGTTCAGGAGAGGGGACTTGTGACGTCACTCCTAGGTAAAATCGTACCTAGAAGTGACGTCACATGAAATTTGTACACCCTGTTTCTTCGTAATTTTTATTTATGAAACGAAAAAAAATACCTGTTCAATATTTTTCATTGATAAGCATTGCCATTCAGTTGCTCATTTTAATTGTAGTGTAATGTGTCATTGTTGCATATTTATCATATACCTATTACAATATTATAAAGAGAAAATATTTAATTGTTTTTTTGCATTGAAAAGCCTTTAAAACAACTGGATTGATTTCAGAAATTCGGAATCACTATAAAATAAACTGAAGTATTCATTATCACTATAAAAGTGCTATGCCATATAATTAATTATTCTTGTTTACAATCAATACAATGGACGACAGTGATACGCGCGCTCAATCTTTTTATATATACAAGCGGCCGTAGCCCAATGGCTAGGATGTCGGACTTGTGATCTTGAGGTCGCCGGTTCTAACCCCACCCATTGCACTACCGACGTGAACCCACTCGTGACACAAGCATTTTAGCTTAGCACGAGGGGTTAACAAGAATACTAGTAGACATCAAAACACTGCTAGTAAGCTTTAAAAAAAAATACTTACTCTGCACTGCTGAACATGGACTTTCTCCGAAGGCCTTGGTCACAACGCTTGGAAGGTGGGTTGGTGGCCGCAGTATTATATTGTAATACACTAGAAAACGCTGCTCCCCATTCTCTGGTATACTTTTTTTATAGTTAGATGACATGTTATGACAATCTGGACCAATGTCTAGATTAAAGCGGAGATAAAATTTAGTATTCAAATAAAAATATCTTGCCTGGCGTGGATATCGAACCCACGACTTCCGAGAATTTAAGCAAGACGCTACGCCACAGCATGTCAGTAATAGCCCTTAACGTTAACATACCGTTCTTACTACACTTTACACACTCCCCAATTTGTTTGGTTACCCCATAAATTTCCCCCATAGTTAGTTTCCGATCATATACCACAGCTCGGAACCATTCGACCGACGTAACTATGATGTGGTAGAATCACCACATAGTAATACCGCGGTGTGCCTATCACTGAATATCCCGAATTACCATAAACTATGGCTAACCAATACAGACTATGCTTAGCTCTGACAAACAATTTTGAACTTTAAAAGCTAAAGATAGAGTTCAATATCGCATGTGAGTTAGTTAGGCAGTTATTTACAAAGATTATTAGGTCAACTGTTTTTGCAGAAAATGTTTTAATACCAATATGTTAGCATGTAGTTAATTTAATATGGATTTTTTCCAATATTGTAAAGATTAATGTGTATTGCGCATGGATTATAAATAACAGCTTTTATGGCTGCATACGAAGTTTTTTTCGTGTTGACTTATTATTAGATGGCCACGAAATAGTTTAACATGACAGATAAGCAAATAAGGGCAATCGCTGGCGAGGGATTGTTTGATTATATTGTTGCACTCACTTCATGTGATAGAAACCAAATAAAAAGCATTACAAAACATACGAACTGTAAAAAAATCTACCAATTTTATGGTGAAAAAAAAAATACATTTCATTGTATAACATCTTATCTATTGTAATATATAAAGCTGAAGGTTGTTGTCTTGCTTGAACTCGCTTATCTCAGGAACTACTGGACCAATTTGAAAATTTCTTGCAGTGTTATGTAGCCCATTTATCGAGAAAGGTTATAGGCTACATTTTATTATGAAGTTTCCACGAAAACGGGAGCAGAGCGGGTGATACCGCGCGCGGGAAGATAATTAATATATAAAAGAAATCGCATCAAAAAACACTCTTACAAACTATCCCATAGCTCTTCAATAGTTCAATTATAGAAAAATATGTGTGAACAGGATTTGCAATGTAGCAACACGCCACAACGGATTGGATCAGAAGCGCGTATGAATTTAACGAGCAGCGAGACGATTGTGTGCGCCCGCTCGCCTGTGAACCTAGCATGACGCGATCACTATGATACGCTTACAGTCGCAAATATACCGACTGACTGTGATAGCGGACTAGATACTATAAAAATTATCATGTTTTACCCATTGATATTAGGAGAAGAGGTAGATATTTTATAATAATTTGTCCCGCGTATATTCCGTTCTCGTGGAAACTTTAACTTAAAATATAACCTATGACGTAACACAAATGACGTAAAGTAAAGTAATTTATTAGTCTTTATCATTATCATTGTATTTGGCTTGATTCGTCTGCATAATCAAGAAATTAATGTTTTCATTTTCAAAATGTTTAAGAGTTTGTCGTAATATAGATCCATTAAAAGGTAACTGTACGAAATAATTGATATCTGGTCCGAGGTACACCACTACCTCCCAATATATAATCTGGAATCATGAATAAACAACTGATTAATTAACGTCAAAAGTCGGACAGAGTTGTGATGTGGAACTAAATCAAAATAGAGGATTACTGTCCATACACGGCCACTGATAATCTCACGCGCAGCTTACAGTTTATACATGTGATACATCACTAGCTAACCTAATGCGTATCTCTCTTGTTTCCAATCAGGGTTTATACGCAACCATTACTCTGTTGATACTAATGGTGCCACACTCACCGCTATTTACGTGTAACAACCCGAAGTTATGATTGTATCTTCTCTGTTAGTTACGAGAATGGAACGTTTTAGTATTTTTTTTAAGATTACTAGTAGAGTTTTCGTCTACTACTGAAAATGAAAATGAAAACGTTTATTGATAATGTAGACGAATCGATCGTACTTATTATAAGTCAAATACAATGACAATAAAAAAAAAAACAATCTTAACTAATAAATTAGTTTACATTTCAACAATAATGTTATTAAATAAAATTTATTAATATTGTTATGGCATATTCGTAATTAATCGCTTATTATACAATATAATTAAGATCAGCCAGCGCGGGCTGGGATCGGGTCTGAAGCATAGAACGCGTCGCGAGCCTCGCCTTGCGAAGACGACCGGACCCTATCCTAGCTTCCTACGAGTCTTTCTCTATCTACCTACGGTGTGACACTCGGAGAAGAAAGACTATAAGAAACTCCGAGATCAATCTTTTTGCCATCTTTTAAAGTCTTTGATTCATAATTTTATACATTGTTTAAACATTTTTAGTATCTAGGTTAGTGATCCCCATACATCGATATGAAGGCACTCATACCAGGAAAGTGTGAAGACAACAATGATAATTTCAAGTTGGTATCGAGTACAGGGAGCGCTCCCCCAGATTTACATATATAGAAATTATATTAGAATTATTGTTAACCCCTCGTGCTAAAAATAAAATGTTATGAGTGGGTTCACGTCGGGAGTGCAATGGGTGGGGAGCTACGGCAATGAATCGGCAATGTTCTACGCAAATGAAATTTATTTTAGATATAGAAAAAAGAGGTAACTTTGCGTTTATTAAATACTTAAAAAAATAAAATGCGTTTCAAAAAAGTCATATTTGAATGTCATCATTGAGGTATATTTTGTACTGTATTAAATATTTATTACGATTTAAATTATACACATTTAAGAAAGTGGGTCAGCGGAAGCTTATTTATATAATGTAGACCCTTTCAAACCACATTCTTATCATGGACGTAACTGAACATATCTTTTAGTATGTAACATTAATCAGAATAAACTAAAATCCACGTCCAAGATTTGTGTAGCGCCTAGTTCATTAGCTAATTACTGTTCAAGTTCAAAGTATAGCAGCGAAGAAAAGACGTGAACACTTGAAGTATACATAATTCATTATATAACTAATCTACTTGAAGTAGGTTGATTACGATGAAAGGATGAACTCTCGAGTGGCACGTGACTCTGAACCATCTAAAAAGCGCAAACAGACACGCTGACTTGCTCACTGCTAAATATATTAAAATATAGATAAATACTTAAATACATAGAAAACATCCATGACTCAGAAACAAATATTCGTGCTCATCACACAAATATTTGCACGTACCGGGATTCGAACCCAGGACCACCAGCTTCGTAGGCAGGAGCACTACCAAAAAGCTAAGTTTTAATCAAGAACTATCGTTGCAGCGAATTCCGTCGTATAGATTTTGATTTCTTCATACGTCTTTCGTTCTTAGTCCGTAGCCTAGCGGTATGTCACCATCATCATCAGCCCGGATAATGTCTTGTGCTGGACATGGGCCTCCTCCAGGAGGCTATTTGCTATAGTCACCACGCTTGGCAGGCAAGTTGGTGACCGCAGTATTATGCTGCACCACACAAAAAAACGTAGCTTTTTTTGTGGTATTAATCTAAATCGTATATCAAGGAACTCCTTGATATACGATTTCGATTAATTGATCAGAATTTACACTAAGATTTCCTTTCCGGCGTGGGGATCGAACCAACTACCTACGAGACTTAAAGCGAGCCAAATACCGCTCCGCTACGGAGGTTGTCGTAAGTAGCGGTATAAGGCTCGCCTTAATTATTGGAGGTCGTGTGTTCAACTCCCACTCCAGAAAAAAAAACCGGCCAAGTGCGAGTCGGACTCTCGCACGAAGGGTTCCGTACTAGTTGCAACTTTGATCGATGTTAATAATAGTTGATTGAATGAAAGGTAAATTGTGGTTTACGGTTTATGACGTATTAAAAAAAAACTACGTACTTGATCTCGTTCAAACCAATTTTCGGTGGAAGTTTGCATGGTTATGTACATCATATATTTTTTTTAGTTTTATCATTCTCTTATTTTAGAAGTTACAGGGGGGGGACACACATTTTACCACGTTGGAAGTGTCTCTCGCGCAAACTATTCAGTTAAGAAAAAAATGACATTAGAAACCTCAATATCATTTTTGAAGACCTATCCATAGATACGCCACACGTATGGGTTTAATGAAAAAAATTTTTTTGAGTTTCAGTTCTATGTATGGGGAACCCCAATTTTTTTTGTTTTTTTTTCTATTTTTGTGTGGAAATCTTAATGCGGTTCACAACATACATCTACTTGCCAAGTTTCAACATTATAGTTCTTATAGTTTCGGAAAAAAGTGGATGTGACATACGGACGGACAGACAGACAGACATGACGAATCTATAAGGGTTCCGTTTTTTGCCATTTGGCTACGGAACCCTAAAAATGTGTTACATCAAAGATTTATTTCTGGATCTAGTAGTATTTAAAGACGCACTTCGTGACTCGAAACAGCGCGTAAATTCGTTTGTCCCGATTGTTACATGACATGACAATCGTGTACCAGGGAAGGATAGAACTATTTAACCGCTTATAAAATGTAGGTACATCTTACTGCGGGCACCAGCTGACCAGCCCGCCTGAAAAGTGTGGTATCTATCTATGGCAAAATACTCTTCGAGGACGGCATATTATGTAGCCAGCAATAAATGTTATACGGGCTGATGATGGTACAAAGTGTGATTCTGGGATTCCCACCGTTAAGGAATGAATTTTGAAAAATGTTTACTAACTGCTCGTTTTGAGTGTCCTGGTTTCCATTGTCCTGTGTGTATAAATATTCGGTAGTAAACTTTGTAACAAAAAGTAAGAAACCTTCCAAATGCCTGATTTGTAACCCAAGGATTCTTATGACTTTGGCGTAGTACAGAGATAGTTTGTATAAACAAGGAACTTTTTAAAGTTTGCAGAATTTTCTTCTTTCGTTCTTAGTTTCTTTCATCTACAGCAATATAGACCAAATGTTATTTTTTAACACCGTTGCTCGTAAAGCTGATGTAATTCCACCGGTTTTAAATATGGAAAGCGGGTCATAAAAAACGCGTGTGTTACCAAAGCAAATAGTTAAGTTATAGTCCATACAAATTCCATAACAGTATTATTTGCCATTTCGCGCGCTGTTGCTATTCAAATTTCGAACTAATCGCCTCGCGGCGCCAGTCAGTAGGCAGCGCTAGCGCGCTGTTAAAATGGCGGGAAATCAACAGTGTGCATTCACAGATTCAGTTTATTTAAAATAAAATAAAACAGTTTATTCGGTAATTTAAAAACTTGGCTGCATGCTCTAACGTCTTTGCCAACATTTTCACGCAGCTACGGCAGAAAATAATGCTCGCGCCATTTTTCTCAAATTTTCTTTTCTTTGTACTTGTATTGTGAAAAAAGTTTTTTTTTTCTGTGTAAAAAACGTCGTACGATATACGTGCGTATTGGTTATAACATGCTCGGCTCTATTACGCCCTCGCCTTCGGCTCGGGCTGAAATTCCGCCTCGCATGTTATAACCATCATAACGCACGAATATCGTAATGTACTATAAAACAACAAACATTATTTATATATCGTATCGTATTTCAATTAATCTATGTGTCAATTATATTTTAAATCTTTTGAAAAAAAATACTTTTTTTTTATACGGGTTGGGTAACATTTAATGGAGTTTAAAAATCATTTTACATACACACTTACATTTTTATTTTAGCGCAATGAGCTGCCATACCATAGTAAAGGTCGTCTTTTATGTATTTTCTAGATTGGAAAAGACTACTTGTACTTGTTTCCCTGCACTATACTTAAGTTTCTCTAGCGTGTCACTCGTAACCCGAACGCGCTGAAAAACCCCACAATTCTCTGCCAGAAATGGACCAACGAACGGTGAAATTACGGCAGGGGACGAGTTTGCTCGTGAGAAAAAATAACCCTCAAAACGGGCGAAGCAATTTGTCTTAAGTGGCTAAAACAGTGAAATATTTGGGAACTTTAAAAGCGTATTAAAGTTTAGTCGGACCCTTTGTAGATGTGAGAAGCGATAGGGAACGCTTAGCCGCGATTTTCCAGAGGTGATGACGCATTTCTATGCCTCGTTTTTAATTAATACGAAAAGTTGGGCGTCCGGCGACTCGGTAAGGCCCCGCACCTTACCGAGCCGAGAGGCGAGAGGGGTGAGGGGGAGCCTGCCTTATTGTGCTCTTTAATTATATAAATACATGGGTCGTAATGAACAGGAGGCGACACCTCACCGCGTCTCTTAATTCCGTCGAGGGTAACTTTTATAAATACGGGAAATATGGAATCATAAAGTTAGACAATGCGCTCGTTACCCGAATGAAATATTTCTGAGTTGAATAAATTAAAAAGGTTCATGGTAAGAGGCTTAGTTGTGTGTTGCTGTGATAGCTTCATATTAGCTGTTATTTTTTATTGGTGTTTAAATTATAAAATGTGAGTTTCCTCCATTGGTGAACGTGTAGTGCTTATAAGTTAGTGTTATTACTTTTATGAGAGCTATTTATCAACGAAGCACAGATGTGACCAACTAGGTAGGTATACCTGTGTATTTAATATGTAAATTCACAACAGGCGCGCAAATGTGTTTCAATGTTAGCAGACAAATGGGGAAATTAGCATGAGCAAGTAGACCTTCGGGTCAAACTGTGATATAACATACCTGGGAAACTATTGTGAAAGAAAAAATATATGCAAATGGTCGAGCAAAGACAGTTTAGTTTCTTATTTAAGTTTTTTTATTGAAGAACATTCGACTATAAAACCAACATCGCTTCGCTATTGACGGATTAAACAAAGAACCCCATTTCTTCCCATTGCTATCCTAATAGGCGATTACGGGACACATAGCCGACTAGCTGCTGTATCTGCACGTTACTCCTATCCATCCAAAGGTTGTATGGAAGAAATCGCTTTATTGGATAAGACCGCCCATTATACCTTTTTGTTCCAAATTTGTATTCTCTATCATATGTGTGTACAATAAAGATTTTCTATTGTAATAGTCCCTTTCCCGTTGATATTTCATAATTAAATTTAGCCAATGTCACTCAGGGTGAATGTAGCTTTCCAATGGTAAAATTATTTTAGATATCGGCACTGTAGTTTTTGAGTTTATTCATTACAAACATACATAGTAGGTTGAGATTAGTATAGATGGATAGCTAGCATCATTTATTAGCTCAAATTAGTTATACTCTTACTGCGATAACCACCACTCCTGCCTAGCATGATGTTTAGGTCAAAATATCTCAGCGTCTTTGGAAAACAAAGGTCTGAAAAAGAAACCCATATTTAGTAGTGGCCATAAACAGGATGATATTTTTCAATTATTTAAGTCACATTGTTATTCTTATTAACACAATACAAAACAGGGTGTTTATTCCTTTTCTAATTTTCTGGCCCAAAATTTATCCCAAATAAATAAATTTATTTAAGAACACACCGTGTACTTGTAATCTTAATCAGGTTTTGAATTATGAAGTGGTGTAAGATAATATACCTTTATAATTGTTCGGGATCAGACCCGTTTCACACACGACCACGAAGAATAATTGTGACAGCTGTAATCATTAACAGCTATCTTAAATATACTCGAGGGTGGTCCTATTTTTTCGACTTTTGAATTAACTCTACATCACCATTTCTTTTGATTATTATATACCTATTTTTTTATTTATTTTTTGTTTTAAATGTCTCTATTACTTGTTAAATTTCAAAAAAGCATATAATGGCAAATTAATATATGGTTATATCAATGTTTCATTTAATTTTAAGTAAAACCAATTGCAACAAATTATTACAATCAATGAATTAATTATTGCTATTTTCAATAATATGCTATTTCTATTGTTTCGGCAAATACCTATTGCCTTTGTTTGTTGAAAAAGAACTCTAATGCAAGTAAAACCTTGTAGCCTAAAAATAAAAGAGTAAAATATTTATATAATATATACTAAGCTTCCCGCGCTTTCACCCGCGTAACTCCCGCTCCCGTGGGAACTTCATAATTAAATATAGTCTATATTAATAAGTGATAATGTAGCAATAAAATGGTGAAACAATTTTAAAAATCGGTCCAATACTTTTTGAGTCAATTCGTTACAAACATAATTACATACAAATCTTTCTTCTTTATAATATTAGTAATGACATCAAATATCCAGTCTAATCTTTCACATAATACATATATTTTAAAAGTATGTTATCTTTCACGAATATTATTTCTTATATATTTAGGTTTCTTACAAAGTTAAAAGGTTTATTTCTGTATGTCCATTGTCAGTAGAACACAGGCAAGTTGAGGCGCGTTATGAATTAATGATTCCAAAGTATGTTTCTTCTGAACACAGTTTTGTTGCGAACTGTACTTGTACAGTTAGAGCCGCAGAGTCTGCGGGGAAATGAAACATGATTGAAGTTTATGTACGTTTGCGTAGTTCAGGTTGCAGAGATTTATTTTATAGTGCAGCTTTTAGTTGGATCAAAAACTTTTATTTACATTAATAAAAACGGTAGAAGGTATGTTCCATATAGACATTTTTAAACTTAAATAATATTAAGAATAAACAAATCTTTGTTTATGCCTATATATAAAGCCGGAAAGTTTGTATGTTTGTTTGTTTGCTAAATAAAAAAAATACTGGACTATTTATAAAAAAAACAAAGGATTAGGCAGGATTAGGAAAGGCATTAGGCTTTATTTTATTATGAAGCTTCCTCGGGGACGTGAGGTACGCGGGTGACACCGCACGTGAGGTACGCGGGTGACACCGCACGTGAGGTACGCGGGTGACACCGCACGTGGGAAGTTAGTCAAAAATAAAATGTAACGTAGCAAGAAATCATTTTTTAAATAAATATTATATTAATAATGTAATTAAAAAAATATATGAAGAAGATAATTTTTTAATACATACTTATATATTAAAAAATACCTTCCAAGAATTGTGTGAGAATCTTCATTAAACTTAAATGAAAATAATGTTCATTCTTTCAGCTTTCATTACAATTAAGGCTTATGAGATTTCATTTCACAATTTCTTTGCAAAATTTAATAAATTTAAATTTATTAAAATAAATTTATAATGTTTTAATAATGAATTAATTGGATTAACATACGTAGAATCTTACTGATAAAATCATGACCAAGGCGGACGTTCCATGTTTAAATCGAGGACGTTCTTAAGAAAGGCCAGGTTTAAAGTACCCTAAACCGAACGAGATGCATAAGAAGATAAATGAATATAGAAGAGGCGAAATGTCAAAATTGTAGCAATTAGAAGAAAGTCATCTCTGCCTACCCTAATGGGAAAGACGCTTGAATGTATGTTAATCATAACTATCTACTTACTTTTTAATATTTTTCAGTTAAAATTATATTAAATTCAACAATTAAAGTTGTATTACACTGAAGAGGATTTTTGTTTTCATTTTGTGAGGTGTTTTTCAAATTTTAAAAATTGCACTATGAATACCTCCGTGGCGTACCTCGTAAAGCACGGTAAGCTAACGGGTCCCGATTGTTATAATATTATCATCGTTTACCAGGGAATGAACAGCAGCGTATCCTTATGTGTGGTACAACATAATCAGAACAACAGTCACCTATCTACGTGCCAAGCGTAGTGAACTTCGCAAACACCCCATTGGGAGGCCAATATTCGACAGTAGACTTTAAACATGCTAATAATGATGATGAAAATACACTACACGTTGATGTTTTCAAGGTGAAAGTGTTGCCAGTTGAAATAGAAGAGTTTTTATGAACCCTAAGATCCGTGGCAGTCACTAATCCGGTTACGTAAAATATGAAACCTTAGAACAGAAAAAATAATACAAATGTTAATAAAACACGTACTTTCAATCAAAGTTACTTCTGGCGTGAATATTTGAATACATTTACTTTTGGGTTCAGTTCGAAGGTTTGCGAAAAAGTTGTCGCCGTAGATTCAATGAGTATGTGGGATCTCATTAACGTTTTTTGATTTCATTTAAAATACATACCTACTACCTAAACAAAATTAGGAGAATCTTTAACTTAAGCTACTAAATATTCTATTTAAGCTTGAAATTGGCCTTATTGGTCTAGCATTAAAGTTATTGTATATCTACCGTGGACCGCTTTGCACTCTTTCACGCAAAAGCTACTAAACGGATATTACTGAAATTTTGCAAGGAAGCAGTTGATTGAGTGGATTAACATTTAGGCTACAATACATCACCCTACAACTCAATAACACACAGAAGCAGTCGAACGAGGGTAAAACCACGAGGCGCAGCATATAAAGCTGAAGAGTTTGTTTGCTTGGAGGCGCTAATCTCAGGAACTACAATTCCGATTTTAAAAATTATTTCAGTGTTCACAACCTCCGTGGCGTAGCGGTATTTGGCTCGCTTTAAATATCGGAGGTAGTGGATTTGATCCCCTCGCTGGACAGGAAATCTTTGTGTATATTCTTAGATTTCTTACCGGGTCTGGTTGGTTGAGGGACTACCCACCGTGCCTCGGAAAGCACGTTAAGCCGTTGGTCCCGATTGTATAATATCATCTGTAATAATCGTATATCAAGGAACGGGCAGCAGCGTTTCCTTGTGTGGTACAACATAATACTGTAGTCACCAACCCGCCTGCCAAGCGTGGTGACTATGGCAAAGGCCCATGTTCTGCAGTGGATACGGGTTGATGATGATGATGATGATGACATATCCCATTTATCGAGGAAGGCTATAGGCTATATTTTATTATGAGGTTCCCACAGGACTGGGAGTTACGCGGGAAGAGGATATAGTATAGATAAACATATTGTAACAAAATCTACTACATGATTCCAACCACACTTTAAATTGTGCTCCATATTGTGAACACAACTAACAAAAACAAACTTTAAAATATGAAAATTTCATGAAAAATATCTCAGTGTTGAAGTAGTAGAAAGCTTGTACGATGTAAAGTTGGTCCGCTGCAGCGATCACGCGCCTCGATCGCGCTCACAACTGTACAGCTCAAAGTAAACGAACTCTGCTGAACGTGGGATAGGACCTCACCATGGTTACTATGGGATGATGTACTGTACTGTATCAACCCGTTTTTATCCACTGCTATGGGCCTCTTCTTAACGGACCTTGGCAAGTCAGGGTCGTTGAGAGGCATGGGCCCCGCTCCCTTCGAGGCTGACCCATGAGTAGGAGGGACGCCGCTACACTCCGGGCGTCCCAATAATTGGGCAAATGGGCCACTGTAAGTGTGGCCCAGGAGATCCCGCGGAACCATATTGGCTTGGGCCGTCGGGGGGCCGGATTGCTCAAGCTAACCCGACCCCCTCCAACGGCGGATCGAAGGAGTGTCCGGGAGGTTTTAGTGGTGTAGGGTCCTCTCCTCGTGGTATGAGTAAGCATACCACCGCTATGGAGAGGGCGAGTCCCACATATCCCACCGCCAGCGCGCCGATACGATGCAGCGGTGGTGGGAATGCGGAAATGCATTTCCACCCGGACAAAGCCGCTTCTTACGATATCCTCAGGAAGACATGGGGTGGGGTCTAAGCTGGCAACCGTATTTATGGGCATAGGATAAGAGTATCGTAACTTAATCAAGTCTAATATATCTACATGTTCTGTGGTGGAGCTGCATGAAACCACAACATTACACCGCTATTATTGACTATCAACCATTTGCCTCAAAATTAATGTAAATACTAATATACCGAGAATAAATGGACCTAATTATTAAAAAAGATTTTGGGCGATTTCTGTCTCGAAAAATTTTCAAGGTTAAAATACTTTGTCTGTGGATAACTAGGCTCTGTCATTTTTACTTTTAGGGCACCGTATCTAAAGTTTAAAAGGCAGACTATTACTAATACTCAACTGTCTGTCCATCACCAGGTTGTATCGTATGTACCGTGACGGTTAGATTGTTAAAATAATTGTTCGCAGATAATGTATTTTTGAAGTCGTGCTGATAGGTTGAGTATTGCTAGTGCCGTATCGCCGCAGAAGCACTTACTAGGGTTGTTTTATTGTACTTATGCGCTGAGACGATTTCTGGTTACCTCGCCAATAGGAGGAGCAACTGTGTATTTTAAGCGGGTAGGCCATCTTTTACTGGTATTATTAGCATACCGTTGCGTGAGAGGTCTAGTCTCACCAACCCTGTCTCCGTTGTTAAGAGGTATACGTAGACTACCCGCGATGGCGTTGACAATAGCAAGTTTCATTATAAAATATCAATTGTTTCAAATTTTAACTCTCACCTGTACAGCGGTATCCCAGCATCATCCCTGAACCAGAACACCATGTAGACCTTGTCATTGGCGGCGGTCCCCAGGTCGCAGGGGAACTGCGCCACCATGCCCTCCACCGCCTGCACGTCCACTGTCCTCACGCCTGCTGTCAACAACAAATAAATTATGTTAATTGAGAAATTCATGCATATTTTATCAATATAAGACGTTTTTGTGGTTTTATCGCCATTAAAATTTCGTCGTTTATATAATGTATAGAGCTGAAAGTAAAATAGCAGTTCATGGTGGTCATCAGCCGTGGCAAACGGGTTTGCGACCATAATATAATTACTAAGAAATCTTTGACTGCATAAATTTTTGCGTACATATCTCAATATTTAATAAAAAAAGAAAATTGTAGCTTACACAGCTACGCTACAGATTTATTATCTTATATCTATATCGAAGGGTAATCATTGATCAATTTTTATTTTAATAAGGATAACTGTAGATCTATGGTAGCTTTTTGTTTGTTTCTCAATATACAGACTTGTGCCAATGTCTCTCTAAGAAGTTTTGTACTCATGATCGAAATTCAATTACTTAAATCAAATCAATATTTTTTTCTCTTTACTCAACTAAACAACAAATCCGCGTCGAAACAAATTACTATTAAACTATATTATTAATAAACATACGTAACAGACGTTGAATAGTGCATATAATTACTACATTACACATATACAAACAATGTTGACATTTCTTATTGTTCACCCATAAGCCGGAAGTCAACAGTTAGCATCAAAGAATGCTCACGTCCCTCTCTGATGTCATCCAATCATAGCTCAATGCTCAATGCACAAATGCACAAAGATGTGTAGTGCACGCTCCGGCTCTCCAACATAAGGACTACACAACTGAGGATTCCAATTATCGACCTCCTCGAATACAGGCCTTGCGTTATTTGCCGATGTACTATTTAAGATATGGAAGTAGATACAGCGTTGTTTACTAAGCAATTTATGTTTAATATAGTTAATAACAGCTAGCCGTGTTCTTTAATACTTCGATCTATATGCAATTCATATTCATGCTAATTTATGTTCTCTAATGGACTTCTTTTGCGATAAATGTTTTTTTTTTAATTCACAAATAATGTTTTTAGGTCCCAACCGCCTAGCCACGGTTTTCATAATTTTATACCCATGCCCATGTTACTTCTGGATACAACACCAGTACCAGAGTCTTTTCAAACTTCGTTCTTTTCTTAATGCAAATAAACAATCAAATCTTTCCACTTAATATTAATATAGATGAATGAGCAAATCCCGCGATGGCAATGAGGGTGAATGAACATATTCAGACAAGGAATTTTTCAATCCTTAGATAAATCAATTCATAGTTCAATTCTGATCTGTGAATAAATTTAACTACATTTAAAGTTAACTGTAGAATAATTTACTACCATAAAACTTCGGTGTTATCGCACTCGTTCTAACACTTACGCATTATATATTTATCTATATATTATCTCGTTCCCACATGCTTTACATGAACATAGTCACGGTAAAGCCGCAGATAGTAAGTTAACAATTAACATAGCATTGAAATATAGCTTATGTTTGTTCAATTCTTAAGTATCTGATGGTTTTGTGAGTATTAAAAAATCGACTCTAAGTGTGTTTCATATAATCATATCAATAGTCTTTATATATATATCAAAATGAATCCCTGTTTCCCTTGGTCATCGCATCACGCGTGAACGGATAGAGCAATTTTACTAAATATTTTTTTGTATAGGTTATTGTCAGGAGAAGGTTCGCATGAAAGAAAAAAATAAGAAAATTAAGAACTAAGATTAAGAAAACTCGACCACCATATTTTTTGTTTTTGAATGTTATCTAATGACGTTTGACATAACATTGACAGAATGCGTGCTGCTATCATGCCTAATATTAAAAGTTCAATTTAATGTAGAGTTTTAGTTTTAGTTTAGACACGACAACGTCTGTCGGGTCAGCTAGTAGAAAATAAATATGACCACCAAATAGAACTAACATAACGCAATAGTTTTATCTTAAAACTCTGATTTATAATTCAACAGGCGGAGCTCACGCATCGTGTAATTTCCGTTACGTGCGCAATTATGGGCCGGTAATTAAAAGCCTCTGGCAATTCACTAATTGGCACTGTGTAAGTGGACAGTTCTACCCAACGTCCAATAATTACAATTACTTGATAAATAAATGATTAATACCTTTATTTATTAATTAGATTTTATAGCATACCTATTCGCAAATAGGTTTCCCGAAGGGTTAAAAATGGGACCCTATTATTAAGACTTCATTGGCTATAATGTTAGCGATAATGTTACCGCTGTTTCCGCTATAACAACGAATACTAAAATAAAAAAATATATATATACCCATACAACAGACGTGATATTTTGCCATTTCTTACCATCATTTCATTGTATAGGTACGGAACCCTTTGTACGCGAGTCCGACTCGCACTTGGCCGTTTTTTTATTTACCTTTTGTTTGCGATGAACGTAGAATAATTATCAAGTAATTTATTTATTTGTCATTACTTACGCAGAAACGGTTCGGTATGTTTTCACTCTGCTGCACGAGTTCATTTGTTACGCTCCGATTCTTATTCGATTTCCGATTTTTTAAGGGCTGTAACTACGTAAAACATGATTTACATTGCCTATTAATCACTTGATATTTTTTACATGAACGCGAAGAAAATTTACCTCACGGAAGATCTTTGAAATTTAGAAGCCGAATTTTGGGACGCAATGTCTTTTTATTCAAAGCGAACAATTTTGTCATGGTATCAGAATATTGACGTATAATTGCCTTGATGGCATTTTTATTAGTAGCTATTAAAACATAATTCACTTCAAGGGCTTTGTATGTAAGCTGACAGCCCTGTAATCTGCTCATTAGGGCAATGACTTTTTCTTTGTTTGTCAAACGGTTAATATGAACTAAGCACAGGGATGTCACTACTATTCTTCTATGTTAGTATCAATTTATGTACTACGTTGTCAGTTCGTATAAAGTGTTGAAAACTAAGTGACTTTAAAAATCATTTATTATTCATTTTACTATTAACATTTATAGTGGTGTGTCATGAATCCGTGAGATAAACGCAAAATTTGCATAGTAGACTAAAAATGAATTGGATTAACATGGATTATGTATTATTGCTTTTATATTTACAAAATAGTTTTTTTTCTTGAAATACTGTCCCCTGATGAATAATCCACCTGTCTTGTTTCTTATATATTATTGTTTATAGCTGACTTAATTATGAGCTGTTATTCAAAATAAAGACAATTTTCGCACGGAAGAAGTAAAGCCTTGAAGGCATGTTCTTCTTCAAAGGAGGCTTAAAGAGAGTACTATTATCACGGTGTGCAGCGGCTTGGCAGGCTGTGTAGGCACCACTGGCACTGCTGAATTCTATAAGCAGCGGTAACACCTACCAACAGTAAGCAATAAATTACAAAAAAATGCAATAACTCGAAAAAGAAGCAATAAATCAAACCTATGTTTAACTAATATAATAAAACCGAGAGAAATCTTTCATTTACCTTGTCTAAAACTCTTTTATAAACTCCAATTATTATGCGAAATAAAATACTAGCAAAGCATAGAACAGACACCAACTGTATAAATATCACGGTAACTGTACCACAAAAGAATTTGCAATTTCTATGTCACACTGAAACCGTACCAAAGTTAAAATAGTTTCAGAAAGTGTCTATGCATTTATAATGCATATTTTATAAAGTTTCTCAATGGGGAAGTTAAACAGTTCTTTCTAATTTAATCTGAATGCAAAGCTCACACTGGAAATAAATAGTTTGGAACTCATACAAAGACTGGAGGCTGAGACCGTTCTTGGTAAGTTAGTGTGAGTGGTTCAAATTCAAAACGGGAGACAAGCAGGTGTTGGGGACATAATTAATAACCTAGGTGTACAAAGCGTCTAGCTGCTCCTCGCACAATGGCTTTAGGTTCAGGATAGCTCTGAATAGATTTAACACAGACGTGGATTATACTAACACAGATGTATAATTGAATGGAAAAGCCGAGAGTTTAAATTATAAGGTTTAGTGAAAGGGTGGGTGATTTATTTGGCAGCCCCACCTGCACGCTCTTTGCGAAGGTGTTCGCAATTTCGAAGGTTTTCACCTTTCCGCTTCCAATTAGACGAGTTTGGGGACACTTTTTTTGTAATACGTTTCATGTTTTCGGATTTGATTGGAGTTTTTAGGGATTTGCGCAATTTAGGGTCCTAAACGACGTCCTCATTCACGTGTTGGTATCGTATTACATTAAGGAAATTCGTTCATTTTAAATGTATTATCTAGGGATGACAACCTCCGTAGCTTAGCGGTATTTGGCTCGCTTTAGAAATGGGCAGCAGCGTTTCCTGGTGTAGTACAACATAATACTGCGGTCACCAGCCCGCCTACCAAGCGTGGTGACTATGGCAACTATCCTCTTTCGGGAGGAGGCCCATGTTCAGCAGTGGATGTTATACGGGCTGATGATGATGATGATCATGAAAATATGCGTGAAACAAAAATAAATGGATTTGCAGTAAAGTTATAATTAGCCTTGAGGTGAAGGCTGCTGTCCAGTCATCATGTGTTTCATCAGTCGCCTCTTGCACCACACATGGGAAGACATGAGGTATTCTAAACCGTAAACCACACAGCTCAGTTAATAACTTGACATATTAACTATGTAAATTCAAATCACACAGTAACCGATAAGTCCATATCGAACAATGTTAAAGCAAACCTCACATCGTCGCCAACCTCTCATTAAGCCTAATTTGCTTAAACTATTATGAACAGCGCAGGAATTGAACTCGCGACTTATCGATCGCGGTCAACGCCTCAGCTGGGTCATTGTCACATAATCACTGGAGAATTGTAGCCTTTAAGCTAAAACACACTAAGTGCTATTTGACATGCTCTAACTTAGATTTAACATAATAAAAAGGAAATTGAATTAGGCTAATGATTGAACTACGGACACGATAACAGCGGTTTTTATTTGTCGTTGTTGTTAGCAATGTTGGTTATGGGTAAATGTGTGTAACATTTTGTTTATTGGTTTATTAGTAGACTTAAAATAGTATACCTAAGTCGTACAGTGTACCCAGTTTATTTTTGTGAAAGTCCTTGGTAGAGGTTTGAGTCGGAATAATAAGAGGTATGTGTTGTATGGCATGACAATTATTGGGCGGAAACCGTGTATGTTGATACAATGCTTAACCTCGAAGATAACTCAAATATTAATGTAATGTTCTCAAATAATGACGTGTAAGCAACTCTTTAATTTATCCATTAAAAATATTATTTGAAAACTAATTGTGAAACTTTATCTACATTCAAGGAACACTATAAGTTAATGGGTTATTTAATAAGAAGTTTACTCAAGTAATATGATAAGAAAATTAAAGCTAATGACATAAACTGGAAGATATTATTCTTGGTTTCCTCTGAATTGTGAATCTTCAAATTGACTTGACGTTGAGAGAATGTTTTTGAATACATTTTTGACAAAATGGCAGACATTATGTACTGCATTTTTTATATTGTAAACATCGTCAGTAAAACATAAATGTTAGTTTCTTACCGTATTATGGTTGGTTGTTGCTTCTACAATTTGTCACCAAGCTTAGCAGGCAGGTTAATGATCGAAGTATGATAATATTTTAATTTACAAATTTTTTTTTCCGTACATATCGTTTACCATACATTTAGTTATGCCAACGGAGATTTCAAGGCAGTTCGTCAATCATTCAAATGCAAAGTATATTGTAAAACTTTTTTTCTTTTATAACTAGCAAATTTTTTGCACACTACTAGTATTCTTGTTTACCCTTCGTGCTAAGCTAACATGCTTGTGTTACGAGTGGGTTCACGTCGGTAGTGCAATGGGTAGGGATCGACCGACAGGCGACCACATGATTCCAAGTCCAACGCCCTAATTTCTCAAATTTGTTAAATTTCACAGAAGTCTTTCTTACAAATAAATATATTTTTATTTCAGTTTAAAAAAGTACCACAATCGTTGAAACCAAAGTTGTAATCCCGGCGCTCAAACTTAGATCTTGAGTTCCGCATCGCGTTATCATACTAATGGGCTCGCAGGGAGTGTACATTATTGTATTGTCATTGCTCCCGGGATCGAAGGTAGTATAACTAGATGTGTTTGTGGAGCATATGTTATTAGTTTTAATTGGGTTTTTAAATGACAGAATAAGGAATAGCGTGATAAGAGAACGTTGTGGAGTGAAAGAGGACGTGATTACGAAGATAGAGAAGGGAATGTTGAGATGGTTTGGTCACGTGGAAAGAATGGATGAAGAAAGATTGACAAAACAGGTATACATGGCAAGTGTGAGTGGCACAATCGGAAGGGGAAGACCTCGACGAACGTTCTCTGACCAAATCGGAGACATCCTCGCAATAGGTCAAATAAGATCCACCCTAAACCGACGTGCTTGTATAAAGAATGTTATGAGAGTGAATGAAGCGAAAGATGTGTGTAGGGATCGTAGCAAGTGGAGGTCCATTGTCTCTGCCTACCCCGCTGGGAAACAGGCGTGAGCTTATGTGTGTAGGGTTTATTGAACCTTGAAAAAGTTTCTATACCACAAGTATTTTGCTTTGTTTGTATAGAATAAATTAATCTATTTATTGCAATCCGCCTTTATTTGCGGGTCATCATCATCAGCGTATTATGTTCACTGCTAAATATGGGCCTTCTCCCGAGAAAGGGTTTTTACTATAGTCGTTATGTAGTAACAAACTAGGAAACCCTGCTGTCAGTTTCCTGGTTACGATTGTTATAGATGGATCAACGGGTTAACATGCTTTCGAAGGCACGGATGGTAGATCTTTTAGCATCCAGCACCCGCAAAAAAATCGTAGAACTTACTCATCGTTATATCTTAATTTTGAGCTTAAATTTCATCCAGATTAAATATTTACAGGCGATAAAATAAATTGTTTTTTATAATGCAATAGATTTTGCATGATTCTGTAAAAAACATTCAACTAAAAACATCTAAAATACAACGTATAAACATCTATAATATTAGAAAAAGTGAAAAAACAAACTGTGATAAATACTTCATAACTGTCCAACGCGTTTCTAAGAGAAAAAGAAGCAAAAAAGTACATTTAATTGACAAAAAACAAAGAAAAGGAAGTCACCAAAAAAGATCGTTGTTTCCCCAAAAAAAGAATGGCCAACATAATTTTTTCGCTAAATGACGATTCAGCTACAGTGGCCATATATAGTGCTGTGTATCTTTGCTGATTTTAATTAACAGATGGAGAGAACCACGCGACGCGTGCGGTCGCCCCACGCTTTTAATTACCACAGAGTGGCATTTTGTACCAACCCTGACGCCTCACTCGTGATATAAATCAGCTGCGAGATATACATTGAACGCTGAATACTGCAAACAACTTTTGCAGTCACAAAATTATAAGAGCTATGCATGGGGTCCAACTCGATAATCTCTGTACGACACGTGCTTTTTCCCGAATTGACTCTAATATACCGATGTTAAATTGATCGAGTTTTAGATGTTGATATGGTTTTTGTGCAATTAAATTTTGTTGACGAGAACGAAATAAAAATTTAAATTTTATTTATAATAAATATGAATAAAATTGAGGACGTAATAAGCAAAATTTATATTTTGCTGTATGTGTGTTCTACGATTAACTAATTAAATCCAAGGCGCAAGTTTAGATATCAGCTAGTTGAAAGCCAGTTACAATTAACAGCAATATAAATAATATTACATGTTATATTAATACTAAATGATATTTTAGTTATGATCTCAGCTGACTTTGTTTTGTTTGACTTATTAATAGTTTATGTGCGTGGATGTAATAGCCGTTTATTTGTTGTACTGAAGTTAAAATTATTTTCTCGAGTAGAAAAAGTACTTTTGTTTTTATTTATAGAGTTTTCTAAGCTATTGAGAGCGAAATTTCTTCTGTATCGGTTACAATTGAATAAAAGTAGAATTACGATCAAATTGCAAGTAAGAAATATATATTTATTTTTGAATGATATACTCGTTTCTGATGTACAATTATCAACATACATTAAATATCTCTTATAAAGGTTTTTGGAGATGAGATGCCTCTTGTTTCTTTAAAACTAAACCATACTTAGTGCCAGCGAAAAATGAATAAACAATAATCATCATATCCGGCCAGTAAATCTTTTTAAATAAAAACATATTTGGTTATTAATTAATCGTATATTAAAATCGGTCTTCATTAGTTAAACGCGCGAGTGTGAGCTTAGCAATCCAGCTGCTAAGCTGACACGTGTGTCACATGTGGACGAGGCGAGGTTGGACTCAGCACATCGGCGCTTGCGTTGTTCACACGCTGCAGCAATGTTTGGTCAGCCTTAATTTTGCACATATTTTACTTTTATCCTCTTGACTGAAAATAATATATTTTTATCTGTTCTTTTACATCCTGTCATACAACTTGTACAAAATGTATGAATTCCCTTATGTCAACTTTGAATGGAAACCCGTTGACTATAAATAACTTGTAGATTCGTTGAATATTATTAAGAGACAGACCCTCCGGGAATTGTACAGAGATTACGTGCGCCATATTTCCTTATCCTCAGTGGATTATTTTATGTCTTACCAAGCCTTATTCATAAGTATCAATTTAATGTTTATTTAAAATTTTGCTGCAAGAGAAACAGCTCCAAAATTTGAAATTTGTTTACTATACCGTAAACAAATTGTTTAAATACAATTGAAATCTTCAAGTTCAGGCGCAAATATTATTTGTTATGTCATACTTTATAATTAATTAGCTACCTCGCAATCAATCATGTTGAACGCATTGTTTCAAAGTGAAATATGACTATTACAGTTTTGAATCCCAGGCGCCTGTAATTTTGCCCCAATCTGCCCACGCCTATCTTCATTAAGGAGACAAAAATAGGATTTAGAATTTCAAAATGTAATTGAGCAAGCCGCTTTAAGGAATGGATATTAGTCTCGTTTTGTTTTAGCACAAACTATTCATAATAATTAATCATTTCTCATGACCTTTGTTTCTATGTCTTGGAATTGTAGTTTTTATTATAGGTTCGTATACAGATGCCTCTTTAACACGAACATTAATAGTGTAGCAGCATATTTGCAATAAGATTGGCGTTTGTGGAAATGGGAAGACGGCCCCCGGTCAGGTGGAACGAACATAAAATGAGGTCGCAAATCGTGACAAGCTTATACCTAGCAGTTGAGTGAGACCGGCTGAAGGATTGGATACTCTCTAACAGAAATACGAAACAAAACCTTGGATAAATGGAGAGTGATCGATTCAGGTCTATAATAACATGCCGAACCAATGTGGAAAGAAGTGCAGATCAAAATTACTGCTAAAATAACTTCATTTGAGTTAAAAACACTATGGTTACTCGTGATTAGCAGTAGGTAAATACATCATCTCGTATCATGGATTATTTTATGAAGTAGTTATTAAACATGCAGGGTTAAAACAAAAACCCCTTTGTAAAACTCGTTATCACTGGCAATGATAAAAATTAAATACGTTTATTTTAATTATTTAACGCGGTTCGTGGCTGTTCTGCATCTAAATCTAAATTAAGTTTCATGCCGGTATTTTCTTTGAAAGTTTTTGACGCGAAAAACTGGTTGAGAAACGTTTCTGAACAAGTTTTCCTTGTCAGAATCTGGAATTATCAATTACTAGCTTCCCGCGCGCGGTTTCACCCGCATAGCTCCCGTGCCCGTGGGAACCTCATAATAGAATAAAGCCAAAAAAAATATAGCCTATAACCTTCCTCGATAAATGGACTATCCAACACTGAAAGACTTTTTGAAATTGGACCAGTAGTTCCTGACATTAGCGCGTTCAAACAATAGCAATATTATAGATTTCAGGTACGGCTAATTTTGTTTTGTTATTATACTAAGAATAAAAATATAAATCAGCAATTCTTCATAATTGTTGTTAGCCAAGCTTAGTAAATTTCCCTAACTGCCTCTACTTATAATAAAAGCTAAATGATAATGTAGCTGTTCCTGAAACCTGAAGTTTTCACGAAGCTGTTGTATCTCGAGAAGTACATTTTGAGTTATTAGTGAATGAATGAGGAAGCTCATTGAAATTAAAATGGCTTCGTTGCGATCTTTACAGAAATTTTCTGCACCGTTTCGAAGCTTGGAATTGAAGAGTTTTGTGACTATCCGACTAGTTGGTTCCGTATACTATTCTAATAATCAACATTACTATTACAAAACACTTAATTTGCAATTGCCGTGTGGTTTCCGGCTTAGAATAGACCACCCCATGTCTTCCCATGGGTGTCGTAAAAGGCGACTAAGGGACATATGGCTGATGGATGGGCAGCAGCATCTATTAGCTCAAGGTTTACATCTAACTGCGATCACCAATCCGTCTGCCAAGCGTGGTGATTATGGAAATATCCCTCTACGATCCTGGCTTGCCAAGTACTGTTAAGAGGAGGCCCATGTTCAACAGTGGATGTAAACGGGCTGTTGATGATGGTGATACTATTAGAAAAAGACTATTTAGATTATTACATTAAATAGTGTAGCATGTGAAAATTTATGTATTAAAGACATAACGGATATCAGAGACATAAAGCTGCTACTAAAATACTTAACTTCATCGTATATTTTTTCTTTTTAACAACGAAGGCACTTAAACAAATTACGCAAACACCTGTCTTGTTTCACCATTAAACAAAAGCTGCCAAAACCAAACTACCTCGTGTCTATCAGTACATTTAATTTAAAATAACACCGAGATAATGTCGGCCATTGTTCTGGAAGGCTCAGAACAAAAGACTTTATCAAACAAACGCATCCAGTAAATGGAGCATCATGAGCACACTTAGAAAATTGGGGCATCTGTTTTTGTTTGGTGTTGACAGAGATGCATCCGGGATTAACTGGCACCGTCTTGTTTTTAATCCTTTACCCCTGGTACAAGCGTACGATTCTATGTTTAGAAAGTTAGTATGTATACATACTAATAAACTTAAAATTTCATAAGAAACACTGAATATATTAAAATTTAAGTCTGAATTTTTCCGGAATCCAAATTTCTGACCAACGTCTGTTACCTAGACTAGTTTATAATAAAACTAAGCCTGTGTGTTACTTTCTGATAACGTAGTTTTCTGACATTGAAATAACTTTAAAATCGATCAAATAGTTTTCAAGTGTATCTATCGCAACCTTATAGTTAAATCAGCCATTTCATTGGAAGACTGCATCGGTAGCCCGTTAATTAAACGCCATTGACATTAACATTTAATTGAATGCCAATCGTTGATTGAACTAATATCACTAAACGTTTAACTAATTGGTTTATAGTAAGCTAGCCCTTTGAGTTTGGCTGACGTAAAATCAGGGAGGTGATTTAAATTTTGTTCATTTTTTACTTCACCGACCTACGAGACCACTTCCTGTTCAACTTCATTGTTTAAGTTGAAAAGTTACATTTAGCGATTTGTCTAGTCGTGCTTTAGCCATTTTATTGAATGACGATACTATTAACCGGTTATTAACCGGTTAGCCGTTTATAGAATGGCTGATTTAACTAGATGGCTACGACATATCCATTATAAATCTCCTTATAATATTAGTATAGATGTGGCTCATTTATATTGATTTGTTTGTCTTTTTTCACGTCAGTATGGATAATCGTATTTTTTCTTTACCGTGGGAAAATTCCCCCACTACCCCTTTAACGAAGAGTTGAGCTAAGGGTAACAGCTTGTAATTAATATTCATAATCGCGATAAAGGAAACGGCGGATTATCCGTTTTCACTGTTTTATATTGCAATTTTCTGCTTTCGTTATTAATGACCGCTGCTTTGTTCATATAATTGATTAAGTTTTGTAATTAGGTTACCAGTTAAACACTGTTTTTAACTTCATATAGTTATTGTTTGATTAGTCATGATTTATTTAGTACTTTGATGCTTTAATTAATGTTAAGTTTATTTAAGTCGATGAATGCAATTTTCCGGAGGTAATAAAAATAAATAAATGAACTGGGCGCGTTTATTTTTCGTGGAGAAAAATCGCTTTGGATACTGTGGCGTCAAGGGCTGTACCATCTTTCTTTGCTCACTTATCGCTCGGTCTATGTTATTCGCAACATCCTGCAGTCCGTATAAGCGCTAACCCGCTTGACCAGAATTCCTTTAAGCTTGACAGGTGCGCGGAACTCATACACCGCCATCAAGTACCTGATCTGATCGGGCAGCAGATGCATTCCATGAATAATGCCGTAGCAACGGTATGTATAGAACTCTCCTCTCCATAGTGATGATATGCTGATCATACCATGAGGGGAGGATCTATCCACTAAAATCCCCCTTGTATTCATCCGAGCGTCATTAATTAGGGCAGTGGAGACTGCATGTGTGACTCAAATAGTGCTTAGTATTAATTAGTAGTACTATTATAGGAATAACCTTTGTGGCGTAGTGTTATAGGTCTCGCTTTAATTGTGGGTTCGATCCTCAAACCAGACAAGATGACTTTGTGTAAATTCTAAGACTTCTTTCCGGGTCTTGTTGGTTAAGGAACATTCTTTCCGAGGCACAAAGGATAGTCCTTTGTGCCTCGGAAAGAATGTTAAGCTGTGTTTGATTATTATATCGTCATCTATAAGCATCTATAAATGCCTGCTGACCGTGGTGATAATAGCTAAGCCCTTCCTCGGAAAGAGCCTCTTTGACGTACGGGCTGATGATGATGAGGCAAGGCTAGGTCATAGAACATACTATGCACCATTTACTACAGGTAACCAACGCGTTGAAAACTGCTGTTTACAACTAATGTTATTATATATAATGTTTGCCAATATTTCCCGTGTGTACCGACGGTAGGTAAATCAAACATGAAACTTCATGAAACGTTCCAGTTCTTAACTCGAAACAAATATCGGTAGCCCGATCAAATGTTTGTGCAGTCGGTAATGAAACTCGTAAGGTTTTGAACGTGGCTTCTTAAGAAAACTACGTTCGAGCTATAACACTTGAAACGTGAGTTTAAGCTTAATGGTAAAGCTGTTGTTTATATTAGGCACTTCAGGTGTGTAACAATAAATTAAAATTCATAGTCGTATTTGTAAACAATAATAAATATTGAAAGTTTTGATATTAATACCAATGGTTATTATCAGCAACCATTTTTTTTTTCAGTGTATCTCAAAATTTAAAAAATATTATGATGGTGGTTTAACATAAAATTAACCGAATATTATAAGGTTTATTGCGAATTCAGTTTTTCTAATGTATTGTGAGCGATAGCATAGCTGTGATGCCTAGTGATTAAAAATCGGCCAAGTGCGAGTCGGACTCGCACATGAAGAGTTCCGTCCATTATTATATACAACATTAGATCCTACTATTATCAAATTTATTATGCAAGTTTGTCGAAAAGAAGTGTAAAATATGTATTTATTTCTGTTTTTAGTTTAGCAACAAGTTGTCATCACCTTGTAAAAATTGAAACCACCCAACACTAACAAACTCGCATAGTTTTAAAATGTGACACATTTTTACTACTACAATATTCACAAAGAAACATAGGAGTTAAATATATATGTAAAAAGTTAACAATAAAATTCTTAAAAAATATATAAATGGCGACTTGTTTGGTGTTCGCACTGATCACACTTTAAATATGCAATATGAAACGTCACTGTGACAGTAGGTACGTGGTACGTACAAAGAATTTTATTTGTTCTGAAATTCTGTTCGTTGAATAAATGAAGCGATATTCGTTTAACTCGATTCATACTACGAGTTGGCTGTCAGCGATAATTTATAGAAAAGGTTCGTAATAATAATTGACAAAGAATGCTTTGCGTTCTATTCTTATAACCTTTTTTGTTAGTAGGTATATTTTTTTAACAAATAGATTTGGAATGGTGGATTATTGTAGTTTATTTTTAACTGCTGGATTCAAGCTGTAAAATAAAACATATTTAATATTATTATTTGATATTAATATATTTGACTAGCTAAGGTAAATATGACAAATGTCTTTCAATCTTGCTTTACATCTACATGTTCCCGAATATGATAAGAAAGAATGTATAAAGATACATAAACATGGAATTCATGTTTTATCAAGTTTGTTAGTTAAACTAAATACTACTGAACAAATTTATATATTTTTATGTTTAATTTGAAATACTTGTTATAGAAAGGACGCTACGCTTTGATGTGGTTCTCAAAGGAATGGGTATTTTACAGTTGTAAATGGCGCAAAGCTGCATTATAATATCAAATTATTTAAAAAATATTTAGTATGAAGTCGGTAATTACATCAGTAAGCATTTATTAAGTAGCTAGCGATCCGGCTTCGCACGGCTGCAATGCTAAAGTATTTTATGTATAAACATTCCTCTTAAATCAATCTATCAAATAAAAAGAAACTGCATCTAAATCCATTGCGTAGTTTTTAAGATCTAAACATAATACAGACAGACACACAGACAGCGGGAAGTGACTTTGTTTTATACTTTGTAGTGTTCATTCATGCCCCACAATTATCTTATCAAGTCATCATCATCATCATCAGCCCGTACAACGTCCACTGCTGAACATAGGCCTCGTTCCGAGGGAGAGTTTTTGCCATATTCACCACGCTTGGTACGCGGATTGGTAACCGTAGTATTATGCTCTAATACCCGTTTCCTGGTCTACGCTTGTTATAGATGATGTTATAACAATCGGAACCAACGGCTTAACGTGCTTTCCGAGGCACGGAGGGTACCAACCAGTAGTAGTAGTAGATATTATCAAGTAATATGTCATATTATATAAAATTCTGTTATCGACTAAACATGGCACAGACCAAATGCGCATCGGTTCACAAATGAAGGCATGTATATGCAGCAGGCATCGGTACGTCGCTACGTGTTGAAAGCGATGTTATTGCATCATTAGATCCGCAATGCTACTAGTGCATGCAAGGAAATGCATTTTGGAGTTTGTTATTTAGAAAAGATAACATCAGAACAGCTTACAAAAAGACGTGCGAGTTTTTATAGAGGTTTTGTACTTCTGTTGTATTCTTGTAATATTTATGTGGCAAAATTTTTAGGAATGACAAGGTTCTGCACGCGGTTTCACATGCGTAGCTCCCGTTTTTTAGGAACTTCAAAATAAAATATCGATAAATGGGTAAAGTTCTTGAGTTCAGCGCGTTCAAGCAAACAACCAACGTCGCCGTGTGGTTTGCGGCTTAGAATAGACCACCCCATGTCTTCCCATGGGTGTCGTAAAAGGCGACTAAGGGGCATATGGCTGATGGATGGGCAGCAGCATCTATTAGCTCAAGGTTTACACCTTACTGCGATCACCAATCCGTCTGCCAAGCGTGGTGATTATGGCAATATCCCTCTACGATCCTTGCTTGTCAAGGTCTGTTAAGAAGAGGCCCATGTTCAGCAGTGGACGTAAACGGGCTGTTGATGATGATGATGAAGCAAACAAAATAACAATATAAGTAAAGATAAGTACAGATAACAACAGAACAGCTTATAAAAATGTGCGAGTTTTTATAGAGGTTTTCAGATCTGTTGTTAAATAAATTGCTAAATTTATAAGGATGTTAAAAAATTTACCTTCTTTATATTCCGAAAAGTTGAACAAAAATAAAACAGTTGGTAAAAATGGCAAATAAAAATGAAGAAGCTTACGATTCCGAAGTCCGAAAGGCCCGCGAACTGTAACGTACGACATTTGCACAAAATTACCCTAAAAATAATCATAACTCTTCAAACCCCCCTCAAGCAACTGCGCTGAGCCGAAGTCCAAGTCCCACAGCTCTTGGGCAGGTTGCTTAAGTTTGTAGTTGTTAAACCATTTATCAAACCTGGAATACTACCTGCCTTCATGCCTGGTGATGTAGCAAAAGCCTCGTGGCTAACTACATATCCAAAAAATATAACATTTATTTTTGTAAACTTATTTTGTACTTTTACCTACATTGTAACACCCCACTGTGTAACATTTTATAAATACATAAATGGCTAAAATAAAATAGAGTTGAGAAAATCAACAAACAACAATTCTAAAGAGATTTCCTTAACTTTGCTATTTAAATAATTTTCACAAAATGTGAAACTACTAACTATTATATGTAATAAATTAGGATCATAAAAGAACAATAATAAAATTATTTTAGTTACAAATGGCATGGAATTAAGCCTCTAAAATACTCTCAAAGAGCCTGTTAATTCTTCACCACTAAAATAAAATATTGACTTAATTATTTTTCCATAAACTTTTCGACACGGAGTGCATTTAAATTTGAGTCGAAGGTAGGCGCAGCCGGTATAAAGCTTAGCACGCCATCAAGAGAGCTTTTAAACAGCCATATTTCCATTAAACTACCATTCAAGTTAATGTACATTTAGCATAAGTCCATATGTATGGTAAAGTTCGCTACTTAGCACGAGAAGTAAGTTGAAATTTGTAGAAAAAATTCGAGTACTGAATATAAACCGGTAAGTGCGACTTATCAGATATTATAACAAACTACCTATACAGGGTTATTTTAAAACACCAACAACCTTTTGGGGAATAGAAGTACTCATGATTATGAACAACTTTTACTATGGGACCAACTCAAAAAAATCAGCTGTTCCATACATTTATGTTTACTTACCTCGACAAAATGTATGGAACAGCTGATTTTATTTTCGCGATTTCAGGGTTGGTCCATAGTAAAAGTTGTTAACAATCATCAGTACTTTCACCCTCTAAAAGGTTATTGGTGTTTTAAAAATAACCCTGTATAAAAATAAAAATATAGTAAGATAAAAAAATGTTTTTAATTACTCATTTCTTCATCTCAATGCCCTTATCCCAATTTGCTTAGGGTTGGCTTACCACGTTTTGCTCTTCCATTCTGTCCTGTCGGCCGTCACGTTATCACTAACTCTCTTTTTCTTTGTATCTCACAGTCTTTTTTTTTCGGTTGGACTTACGTTTTGCCATTAGGCTTTTGCTACTTCACCGGGCATAAAGGCGAGCAGAGCTCCAGCCTTAATAAATGGTTCAAAAACTACAAACTAAGCATCCTGCGCAAGAGAGCGCCCCATGTGGGGCTTGAACCTCGCCTCAGGGCGGTCGCTGGCGATGAGATTGAGGGATTATGACTTTTACTAATTTAGGGGAGTATTGTGCAACTGTCTCTCTACTTTACAGTTCGCGGGCCTCTCGGACTTCGGGTCTACGAGGGCATCGGATGGTTCAGTGCAAACTAAGGGTCAGGAGGACGAGGGAGGAATCACAGTCCATTCATATTTTCTTTGGATTGCATCTTCCTTGTCATCCATCTACATTCATATTTATTACACTTTTGGTTACATGCGATTTATTCCTCCTCTTCAAAGTACTAAACACTTAATATTTAAAAAAAATCAACAAGTATGTTTTACATATCGCGTACCATTTTTAATAAAAAACAATCTTATCAAATCTCGCTCGAGTCGATAACCCATGTATAGATAAACCTAATTAGCTTACCTAACCTTAGAGCCTTAAGTAGAAGGTACTTCGATCGGTTCACATGAATATTAACTTTATCAGTGTACTTATACTTGTCATCAGTTAACCGAATGCCGGTAATGACTATCCGTTACTTCGATAATGAGCACCTCTTATATCGGTAATGAGCAAATCTTATTAGGGCGTGACATGGCACATTCGAATTCCCGAGACTGGATTAAGCCGATACTGCTGATGGTAATACGAGTAATTAAGTTAAATCGTACAATCCTTACTATATAATATTATAAATGTGAAAGTAACTCTGTCTGTCTGTCTGTCTGTCTGTTACGCAATCACGCCTTAACTACTGAAGCGATTTAAATGAAATTTGGTACAGATATAGTCTAGAGCCTGAGAAAGAACATATAATATTATAAATGTGAAAGTAACTCTGTCTGTCTGTTACGCAATCACGCCTTAACTACTGAAGCGATTTAAATGAAATTTGGTACAGATATAGTCTAGAGCCTTAGAAAGAACATAGGCTATATTTTATTATGAATTTCCCACGGGAACGGGAGTTACGCGGGTGAAACCGCGCGCGGGAAGCTAGTAGTTTATATGAAAGTTTAGGATTCGATAGGTTTATGCATTAAACTATAAGTTCAGTTATATGTAGACTACTAGCTTTTGACCGCGTAGACTTAATTTTTTTCATATAAACTTTTGCCACCTCTTTGCATTATTTTTTTTGAAATGAAATGAAAATGAAATGAAAACGTTTATTGATAATGTAGACGAATCGATCGTACTTATTATAAGTCAAATACAATGATACAAATATAAAAAGAGAAAAAAAAAAAATCTTGACTAATTCATTAATATACATTTCAACAGTCATGTTATTAAATATAATTTAAATCTACCAATGTGGCATGTGATAGTCGCGTACTATAAATATAATCAGAATCAACCAGCGTGGGCTGGGATTCGGTCAGAAGCATAGAACGCGTCGCGAGCCTCGCCTTGCAAGGACGACCGGACCCTATCCTAGCTTCCTACGAGTCTTTCTCTATCTACCTACGTTGTGACACCCGGAGAAGAAAGACTATAAGAAACTCCGAGATCATTCTTTTGTCATCTTTTAAAGTCTTTGATTAATCATTTGTACATCTTTTAAAAACATTTTAGTATCTAGGTTAGTGATCCCCATACATCGATATGTAGGTACTCGCAGCAGGATATTGTGACGGAAACCATGAAACCTTTAAGTAAGTATCGAGTATAGGGAGCGCTCCTCCAGATTTACATTTCTTTTTTTTTTAACAATTGGAACATACCTACAGTCTAATCAGTTGTCTTACATATAGATTAACAATTACTTATTTATAAATTACATAGAATAGACTTTTAATTTAGTTGCAAATTCGGTGTGATAGCTAAAAGGTGCCAGTCTGCCGCAATGTAACCGATGGACTCATCCGCCAAACATCTCCATCCTCCATGTATTCTTTGATATTGTAATAACCGCCAGTCATAAGGACCTTTTTAACATATTTTTTGAATTTATGATCCGGCAAAGCTGTTACATTTAGAGGAAGTTTATTATAGAATCTTATACAATTTCCAAGAAACGATTTACTTGTCTTAGATACTCTGAAAAAAGGTGTAATGAGCTTATCTTTGTTTCTAGTATTAAAATTATGTACGTCCTTCCTCTTGCTGAATTTATTCATATTTTTACGGGCGTAAACTATATTTTGATATATATATTCAGAAGGCACAGTAGGTATATTTATTTCTTTAAAAATACTACGAAGAGAATCGCGGCTTCCTTTTTTATAAATACCTCGGATTGCTCTTTTTTGTAATATAAAATAGTTTGAATATCGGCGGCCGATCCCCATAATAGGATCCCATATGACATTACGCTATGAAAGTAAGCAAAGTAAACTAACCTAGCTGTTTCTACATCAGTCGTTTGTCGGATTTTCCAGACTGCATAAGATGCAGAGCTAAGTTTGTCAGCTAATCTTTCAATGTGTGGTCCCCATTGCAACTTGGAGTCCAGAGTAATTCCTAAAAATATTGTTGATGGAGTTAAGTTTAATAGCTCCCCATTTAGTTCAACATTAGGAATGCTATTTGACACATTTGGTAATGAAAATTTAATACATTTAGTTTTACTTGCATTAAGAAGAAGATTATTGGCGGAGAACCATTCCGATATTAAGGTAAGTGTGCGATTTAACTCAGTAACACTTTTATCTTTTCTGTTTACATTAAATATAAGAGACGTGTCATCTGCAAATAAAACGATATCGCACTCATTCTTGACCACATTTGGAAGATCATTAACATAGATTAGGAATAAAAATGGACCTAGGACAGACCCCTGTGGAACTCCTATTTTGACGGTAGAACTTTCAGAAGTTACATTATCAATAGATACTTTCTGTTCTCTATCTGTTAAATACGATGTTACAAGATCAAGTGCTGAGTCAGTGAATCCGTAGTATTTTAGTTTCATAATAAGCGTGTTATGATCAACGCAATCAAAAGCCTTAGAAAGGTCGCAGAAAATACCTAATGCATCCTGCGATTTCTCCCAAGCTTTAAATACAGATTCTATTAGACTGGAACCGGCATCTTGAGTAGATTGGCCTTTCGTGAACCCAAATTGTTTGTTGTTCAAAAAATTATTTAAGTTAAAGTATGCCAGCATTTGATTCAACATTATTTTTTCAAATATTTTACTTAGCGCTGGTAGTATGGAAATTGGCCTATAGTTTGAAGCATTATTTGAACAGCCTGCTTTAAAAATGGGAACAACCTTGCTTATTTTCATTAGGTCTGGAAATATTCCATCTCTTAAACAAGTATTAAAAATATCTGCTAGGATTGGGGCTATACTGTCAATTATTGAGTTTATTGCTTTGGTTGACAGTCCCCATATATCTTCAGTGCTTTTTTGTTTGATGGTTTTAAAGACTTTTATAATATCTACTTATCAATAAGTGCTTCAGAAATATAGAAAATATACTCAAGTTTCAGATTTCTATAATCAGTAATTTAAAGATTCCGTTAGGATAAAGCGTTTTAATCATCATCAGCCCATATAACGTCCACTGCTGAACAAGGGCCTCCTCCCGAGGGAGGGATTTTTGCCATAGTCACCACGCTTGGCAGGTGGATTGGTGACCGCAGTGATAATTTGTAATACACAGGGGAAACGTTGCTGCCCGTTCTCCGGTTCGTTTGTTATAGATGAGGTTATGACAATTGGGACCAACGGCTTAACGTGCTTTCCGAGGCACGGAGGGTAGTCCCTCAACCAACAAGACCCGGAAAGAAATCTTAGAATTTACACAAAGATTTCTTGTCTGGTATGGGGATCGAACCGACAACCTTCGAGATTTAAAGCGAGAGATATTACCGCTACGCTACGGAGGTTGTCAGCGTTTAATGATATGGATTAAAACGATTAAATATCGTAAGTGATAGTGGTCCCGTACTCATACTTGTCTCTTCTGACTTGGACTGAGAGGGGCTTTATTTTGCGCAAGTTTCATGTAGGTGATTTAATATTATCTAAAAATGCAATTTGTTATTTTAAAGAAACTAACCTAATTACTACACTTGGATACTGTTTACTGTTAAAAGGATAATTAATAGAATCAGGCGTTACTTTGCGGAAATCCATATTAATCTAATTTAAAAAGACAAAATATCTAGTGTTAATTCCGCTAAAAATGTGTCTATATGCTGTAATGCAATTTTTGCACCACCCTCCCGCCCGCAAAAATTATGCACATGCAACATGTTAACTACTCGAACGCTAGTGCGCACTAGCGTTCGAGTAGTTAACATCACCCTGATGATGCTCCGTGGAGGAGCGAAACACGTGTCGGGTCTTCGGCTGGTGATTGTATTTTTGCACGTTTTATTTTTCCTTCCTGCATGTGCATAATTTTTGCGGGCGGGAGGGTGGTGCAAAAATTGCATTACAGCATATAGACACATTTTTAGCGGAATTAACACTAGATATTTTGTCTTTTTAAATTTTGTTAAAAGGATAACTTTTTCATAAATAAGAACATTTCCAGTACCAGTACTAGAGTAATCTCCACAACATCAGCTTCAACAGTGTGCGTGTGACCTAATTAGTAATTGATACTCTACTATTTCTCGTACCTCCTCATACGTGTCGTATCGCTCCTAATTAGTGTTATTATGAGAAATCGGAAGATTTATAGAATCATAGCCACTGTGAGCTTATATTTGTACTTAATATTCTTTTAAAATAATTTTCTTTTCGAAGATTTTATTTCAAAACAACAGACAGGCACTACATTAGCTTTCTGTCCACTAACCTCTGAATCGTAGCGGTTTAAGCTCGCTTTAAGTCTCGGAGGTCGTGGGTTCGATATTTTCAGATCTGGTTGGCTGTTGTAGCGTTGTCTCCGTGCCTCGGAAAGTATGTTAAACAGTTAGTCCCGAATGTTATTAATATCATTTATAACAATTTTAGATGGACCAGTCATCGAGGAAGGCTATATTTTATTTTATTATTAAATTCCTACAGCAACGGGAGTAACGCAAGTAAACCACGCGGGAAGCTAGTATACAATAGACACAGCAGCCAGCCTCTTGGCCTACCTAAATATGTTCATCATCATCATCAGCCCGTACAACGTTCACTGCTGCCTCCTCTCGAGGGAGGAATTTGCCATTGTCACCACGCTCGGCAGGTGGTTTGGTGACCGCTGTATTATGTTGCAGTACACAGGAAAACGCTGCTACCCGTTCCCTGGTATACGCTTGTTATAGATGATGTTATAATAATCGGGACCAATGGCTTAACGTGCTTTCCGAGGCACGGAGGGTAGTATATTAGTCATTCAGACCCGGAAAGAAATCTGAGAATTGACACAAAGAATCTTCTGTCCGCCGTGGGGTTCGAACTCACGACCTCCGAGATTTAAAGCGAGCCAAATGCTACGCTACGGAGGATGTCATCCATTGACTTTAAATAAACTCTTAAAAAGTAGTATTATGCGTAGCTCCTCGACCCGATTGCTCTCTTAGTAGCGTCACTCGTCACAAGTAGTCGCATGAGCCGTGCTTTATCGCTCGCGTATCGCTTTTATAACGCAACGTGCTGTAAAAGGTTTATAAGGGCCAAATTTTGAATGGAGATGTATGTAATTAGGCGATGTTTAATGTTAGGGGAAGGAAGGAGGAAATTAAGAATTAATGGAGCGAGGGGAATGTTTCGTTTTATTAAAACATTGTAAGATATATTAGAAGAAGTTTGTTTGACATATTTTACTATTACAGTTTTAATAACAGATAGTTTGTGATGTTTAAAATAAATTAAAAATACGTTTTACGTTTTAAATAGATGTTTTCTTGAATATAAAAATCATTTATATATTTACTATTAAGGTTTTCTGAAATAAATTTGGATATTGTCCACGTTGAGTAGTTGAGCGCAAACTTATTTTTTTTTAAACTACTTTGATTGATCCAGATATTCTTTTATTAAGAACAATGTATATCTAGTCCAATCAATCAGCTTTCGTTAATATTAGCTAGATAATAGGATCCAGTTTACTCCATCAGCTATTTTCATATCGTAGTTTTCTACTTTGAAACGTTAAACCTTGTATGCCATTTTATGTAGGTGCTTGTGTCAGAGCAAGTATGAGAAATTCTGTATATATTCTAGAAATACAATAACTTCCAGCGAAGCTTCAAGTAACAAAATACCGTATCCAAAACACTACATAAACTGCAAAGACCTCCATTACAAATATGAGTGATCGAAAAACTCGAGTGCTCGAGCGCGGCATTGTCCGCACCATCGATGGCGCGCCACTTGAGCTCTAACGCCTCTTACCCTCGAAACCTGCTTTGTATAGCGCACATTGCGAAAGTGTTGCTAGCGGGGACGTTCGTAGTGATCAAAGTGGGCTTATACGTATGTAGTGTGGATTTATTTGCTGAACGTAGTAAATAGACGCTTGATTTTCTTGAAAGCTTTTGTTGGCGTTGAAGTTGTTGTGTACATGAAAATAATGTTAGGTAGCTAATTACGGTTATTATATTAAATGTTTCTGTGAAACACAATGGATAATGAGTTGATTACATGTTGGTGCAATTCAATTTTGTATTAAGATCACGAAGGGACTTATAAAGAATTTACTTCTGCTATGCTTTTCTTCCTCTGTAGCGTAGCGGTATTTAGCTCGTTTTAAGTCTCGGAGGTCGTGGGTTCCCCACACCGGACAAGTAATCTTTGTGTAAATTCTAATATTTATTTCCGCGTCTGGTGGGATGAGGGACTACCCTCCGTACCTCGGAAAACACATTAAGCCGTTGGTCCCGATTGCTATAACATCATCTAGAACAAGGGAAACGCTGCTGCCCGTTCCCTGTTATAACATAATACTGCGGTCACCAATCCGCCTGCCAAGCGTGGTGACTATGGCAAAAACCCACCCTCGGGAGGAAGCCCATGTTTAGCAGTGGACGTTGTACGGGCTGATGATGATGCTTTTTCTTCATGTAAGATAACTAAGTAGGTAGGTATACCAAATATAATTGTCTATTGTAATAATATTTGCTTTTTTTTGTTACTATAACTTTCAATGTCTCAATACGATTATACAACAGTTTATTAAGGTAGCTTCATAGTATATATAAGTCGATGCCGCAAGTACGTCATCAACCATTATGCGAAACAAAACCACACTCCGTTGTTGCCATTCAATACGATGTACAAACAATGCATTAGACTGATTTCACTACATATATACAAATGAAACGAATAATGACATAGCAATATTTGTTAATGCGAAACAAAATCGGGTCGCATCCGGACTGACTTCCCCGATCAATCTTAATAAACGCTTGAAAGGCATATTTTTGTTCGTTCCTAGGCGAGGCCGATGTCAATCACTTTGATAGACTACTGATAATATTGGCGCAGTGACTGAGTCCTACCGCTGCCTATCGGTGAAATTGAAATATGTGCCCTCATTTTGAATAGAAAATGGAGTAACACTAATGCATGACACGTTCATTAATTAAGATTGAAAGCTATAATTTCTGTTTTCATTTCGGATATATCAGTAGTGTTAGGCGATGTGTGTCATATGAGACAGACATCAATCCAAATGGTAACTGTGGAGTATATTAGATTATAATTACAAAAGATATAGTCTTCTACTAATACTGATATTATAAAAAGGTAAAGTTTGTGACGTTGTAGGGGGTAAATTTTACCAATAGAAAGCCACATTGTTTGTGAGTGTCATAGGTTATATTTTAAGTCAAGGTTTCCACGGGAACGGGATCTACACATGAGAAAAAGCGCGAGACATGTACTTTTAAATAAGAACATGGACGGACATTTAAAATAATAACACGTATCAGTTTGATTCGTGTTTTCTTCCGGCCCACGACACAAAACAGGGGTGTTATAAGTTTGTCCATGGCATCATGGCTGGGAAACGGGTGAAATGATTTAAATGCGGTTTTTTAATTGAAAGGACCACGTAAATTGGATCATAAGAAAGAGAGGCCCGCGATCTGTAAATTAGAGCGGCAGTTGCTCAGAACTCCCCTAAAAATCTAAAAGTCATAAGTGCTCAATCGAGCCTCTTTGAGCCGAAGTCCAAATTCGACAGGGGGCGCCTTTTTGTGCAGATTGCTTTGTATTTTTTTACAACATCTTAAGGTTTGAGCACTGTACGCTTTTATGCCCCGTTAAATATCAAAAGCCTCATGGTTAACTACATTATGCCCGTCCAAAACAAAAAATAAAGGCTCCATAAGACGTTGTTCGCCCTTTTCTGTTGCTCAAGCCTGCCTTCAAACGTCCGGCGAGCACTAACAATACTATTGTTTTCTTTGTCTTAGCGTCCTTTGTCTTTATATATTGAGTCGAACAACAGAATAAAATGATAAATAATTGTGACAGAACTCAGTCATTAATTGTTAGGCTTTGATTTTAAGTCATTAATTAGTCTATTGAAACGTTTTTGATGTCTCAGACGATGGTTGTGTCGTTATCAATAAGAAAGTCTATTAAGATGTCAAAGAAAATTGAATTGAATTTAATCATATTATTATTTGGAAGAAAATAATTTATTTTCAATTTATAGAAGGTGTTTTAAGATAAAATGCCAGTTGAGTTTTGCATATTTTGTTAACGCTATTTCCGAAGCACAAACGATGGTTCCTAAGTCTACCACTATCCGTGACTTGGAAATTACGTTAGACCTTTGGACTTGATTATTATTATTAATAATAATATCATCATCATTTTCCTGCCCAGCTCCCATTAAAGGGGTTGGCGCATTTTCTTTAATGTTACAAACAGAGTTTTGTAGTCTACTAGTACTTATCAATCTGCCGTGCTAAGCTTAAATGCTTGGGTTACGAGTGGGTTGACGTCGATAGTGCAATGGGTGGGGATTGAACCGGTGATCACAAGATCACAAGTCCGACACCCTAGCCATTAAACTACGGCCACATACATATGATGTCTCTTCCATTCTCACACCTTTCTTACACGTATCATCTATCACACAGTCTAAACATTTTTTTGGCTTCCTTTTCCAATCCAGTTTCATATTTAGCACATAATTAATAAAAATAAGCGTTTATAACATGAATCTCATGGCAGCAGCGTTTCCTTGTGTGTTACAACATAATACTGCGGTCACTAACCCGCCTGCCAAGCGTGGTGACTACGGCAAATACCCTCGGGAGCAAAGGCCCACGTTCAAAAGTGGACTTTATACGGGCTGATGATGATTATCATGAATCATATAATGTTAGTAACAATTGTAAGTGCCTTTTGTGTTACAACATAATTCTGTGGTCACTAAGCCGTCACCCGTAAGCCGTAACCAATCGTGAAAAACCCCCATTCGGAAAAGTCCCATATTCTAGCAATGGACGTTATATGGACTGATCTTATCTTATACTAATATTTGTAAAGCTGAAGAGTTTTTTTGTTTACTTGAGCACGCCAATCTCAAAAAATACTGATCCGATTTGAAAAATTCTTTGAGTGTTAGATAGTCCATTTATATATATAGGCTATATTACATAATGAAGTTCCACGAAAACGTAGGTGAAGCCGTACGCGGGAATCTAATGATATGATGAATAAATATAATATTATAAACGCGAAAGTTTTGTAGTATGGATGGATGTTTGTTACTCTTTCACGCAAAAACTACTGAATGGATTTGGCTCAAACTTTGCACGAGGATTGTTAATAAGCTCGATTAACATATAGTCTGTAAAAAATCACGCTCCGACCCACTGGAGCAGAGTGACGCGGGTAAAACCGCAAGGCGCAGCTAGTAATAAATACAATTTAAATCTGTACCTTAATCTCTGCATAACTTTCAAAATTAGTAAGAAAACGATAATGTCAGTAACTATAACTTAAATTCAACATTAATAAATTCTAGTATAACCTCTTAATACTAAACTACCTAAATATAAGTAAGCCCAAGTCCTTACAAAGCTGTAAGTTGTAATAGTGAAACTCTCAAGTTATGTTTCATTGTTCAAGCAGTTATTATGCAAAGTCTTGCGAAGCCAAATCTTAAGCCCGCCCCACTGATTGTATGGATTCTCGGTGAATTGTTAATAACTTTGGAGACGTTCTTACCTTAATTTAATTATTGTTTTAGTTATATAAGGTACTTGCAAAATATACGCCCCCCCTTACAAATATTAATATGAAATAGTGAAGTGATTACTTTAGTAAAGAAATTATAAATTTTAATATACCAAAAAAAAATACTTGAAAAAAATAACCCAATAAACTAAGTATTGGGTATAAACTTTATTGAAAAGAAATGTATTTTTAAATCATTTCATTTATTTATGTAAATAAGAATTTTATAAGCTATACTAACTGCGCCCCGCGGTTTTACCGGCGTCACTCTGCCCCAGTGGGTCGGAGCGTGATATTTTGTAGCCTATATGTTAATCCAGCTTATAAACTATCCGCGTGCAAGCTTTCAGCTAAATCCATTCAGTAGTATTTGCGTGAAAGAGTAACAAAAATCCATCCATCTATCCATCCATACTTACAAGTGAAAGTCCCGTCAAAATCGGTCCAGTTACTGAGATTAGCCGGAACAAACAGACACAGTGACAGATAGACAACCAATTTTATTATAAGAACCCTACCTGTATACACCTACTGATATTTTATGAATATGTATGTATGTTAAGTTTGTTCTCTTAGACGTAATAAATGTTAGACAATTTTTTTCGATTGAATTTAAAATAGATTTGTCTCTATTTCGGCTATGATATTACCATCTAAGGCTAATCGACAGTCCAGTGCGATACAAAACAAATATAAACTAAAATCAAACTACAATACAGAATACTTTTTTTTCCGGGGGCAAATGCATTAACGCATTCCCACCGCCGCTGCAGCGTATTCGCGCACTGGCGGTGGGATATGTGGGACTCGCCCTCTCCATAGCGTGGTATGCTAAACTCATACCACGAGGAGAGGACCCTACACCACTAAAACCTCCCGGACCCTCCTTCGATCCGCCGTTGGCGGGGGCCGGGTACGCATGAGCAATCCAGCCCACAATACAGAATCCTGACTAAAATTCAATCAACGAAAAAGTATCTGTACAAGAATAACATCGGCAGTCCCAAGCGGGCAGAACCGGCTATAACTGGATTCAACCGGCTAATTCCAGACACTAACAGCTAGAGACGTCCGGTTCGGAAATACTGTAATAATATTAAATATCCGGCTCTGCTTTGTACTGCCACAAGTACTTACCTACTACCTACTTCGGCTCTGGGGTTTATAGTTTTAAGATGACGACGGTGCCACAGAGTATGGTGGAGATATATATATATATATATGTTTGAGACTACTACGGAGGACCAGTTGATCGTCGAGACCGCTACTAATACGGTAGAGTGTATTTCGTTGTTACAGTTTCGACGAACAATTATAGTAACCACGTTAATTGAAAAAGTATACACAGCGATTTTTGTCATAGGAAATACTCTATGTTATGATGTAGTACCTACAATTGATATGTATATGTGACTGTAAAAGTTTGAAATACGGTTCATCCTAAGATTTATGAGGAAGTCTTAGGATTTACCGACATGAGTTGGTAAAAGTAAGGATTTATTTATGAAAATGGAACAATATTCTCGGGCTTTTACCATTAGTTAGATTAGGTTAATATTTACCAAGTGAATGGTAAAAGTTCGAATCGCAAATCTGTTCAGACTTTATCATTAATAGTTGGTAAATCTTAGGTTTTACTGGAAAATCTTAGGATTTACCGTATTTCGAGCTTTTACAGTAACATATTTACTATTTAAGTGTGTTCGTACAACGAAGATTATCTGGATGGATTTATCTAGAAAATATGTATATTTAAAAATTAAAATAATAAACCTTCTAAATGAAGCATGGTGGCAAATCATCCTGCCTTTTATGAGAAACCATTAAAAATATCACGACAAACATTTATATTTTAAGCCCGTTCACAGTACCTATACTAAAATACGTATTTTCGACAAATGTTAACAGAAATATTAAATTAATATTAAGAGAATATTAAAGGTAGCTAGCTAATAGCTTATAATGTAATTCCACATTAAAACTTTTTTTTTTGTTAATATAATACCACCAGCAGGATTCGAACCTGCATCTTAGGTAAAGCTCCCAATGCTTTAACCAATTAGGTTATGGTGTGTGGTTCCACCGTAGCCTAATTGGTTAAAGCCGGTCATTGAAATCTCTTTGCAACAAGTCTCTAAGGGAGACGTTACTACCATACATCGGTAATGATCCGCTTTACTTCGACAAATATCTCCAAAGTTACATTTTGCATTGAATATTAAACAATGACACAGCCCATTTTTTCACATGTTTTTTAAATGTTTTACACACTTTATCAAAAAGTCAAAAACTTTTCCATAAGTGTTCAAAACATTTAAAATATACCTTCTTATTGTTATACTTTTCTCATTTTATATTTAAATACTGTCAATTTCCATTTCACAGCTTAACATAGCCCAATAAGGTTCTCCCAAAAATACTGATAAACAGAACAAAAATATAATCATTTTCTTGTAAAATAAAGCAACGAGGAGATTCTAAACGCCAAACGTGTCAATGTGTGCCCAACAACAAAGCGGGCTAACACTGGCCGTCACAACTCTAGGGACGTTCTACTAACTATAATTTTCTGCGGGAAACGAATACGGGGAAAAACGTCCCGTAGTCCCCCGGGAAGGTTTCACCTGAATAAACTGCGGGGGACGGAATGTCCTTGCTGTTAAAACGGTCCTAAGATTTATGGGGAGTTCGATAAGATGAAGGAATAGGTTCATGTCCTAAAAATAAATTGTATTAACTGAGCAAACTGTTGTTAGAGTACAAAGATTTGTTTTGTTCCTTTTCCGAGATTACTGAAGCGTTTATTTAAAGATCCCTTTCTCTGTCTATACAACTAGCTTCCTCACGCGCGTGAAACCGCGCGCGGGAAGCTCCCGTTCCCGTGGGAACTTCATAATTAAATATAGCCTTTGTCAGTCAGGGTGAAGGTAGCTTTCCAATGGTGAAAGAATTAATGAAATCAGAACAGTCGTTTTTGAGTTTATTAATTACAAACATACACACAAAAATACAAATCTTTCCTCTTTATAATATTACTAGCTGACCCGACAAACGTTGTACTGTCTTAGCTAAAACTATAAATTGAATTGAACTTTTAATATAAGGCGTGATAGCAATGAACTAACCGTGATGTGCACTAAGAGTAGCACGCATTGGGCCAGTGTTATGTCAAACGCCATAAGATTACAATAAAAAATGAAAATAAATTTACTCTATCCATGATCAGTCAGCCAGATCAGCCAATGATTTTTAATAACTAATGTTAAGTAGGGGGATACGAAGTTCATCGATGCACTTCGTATCACCTGCCTACTATTAGTTATGAAAAAAAACTTAAAAACTACACCATCTTCTAGTGGTAAACCATCTTCTAGTGATATAATAAGCATATCATCGCTATAAACAGGGGAGTTCTACATACTACATACCACCACTGTGGCCGTGGATGCCTAATGCATTTTCAACCGGGAAAAAAATGGACATTGAACGACAGTGACGAATTTCTAATAGTAGCAATTTTTTTTTACTTTTTGACGAATTCAAAGCAATAACTGCAGCAGTTTTCATTTTGTTCAAAATGTGGTCACAGTTCATGTCGAACAAAAGAATTAATAAAACAAAAAAACAATTCACACACAAATTAGAATTATAAATTCTTAATTTCATTAACGCCATCGATTATGGATAGAGTAAGTTTTCTAGATTTCAATATCACCGCGGAAGAGTTTAAGCAATTGGAAATGACCGAAAGAAGCCAGAATCACAACATGAACAATGTACTAAGTATATCGTTACTCTTTTCAAAATAAAATTCTGAACCCACCTATAAATATTTGACAATGGTGACAGATCAACTTTCGTCTAGAAATGTTCTTCTTCTGATTTAAAATACTATCGACTATTTGTCACTTTTTGGTTGCTCAATCAATCAATGACGGAACAAAACTGTAACGTTTGACAGTTATAATAATTTGTATGGGAAAATAAAATAAACTTTTTTTTAAATATGCTCAGCTGTCAGTTGCATTTTGTTATACCATTCTTAACAAATGAAACGCTGACTTATATTTTGACTGTGTTGTTTTGTTATTTCATGCCAGTTGCGTTTTGTTATACCACGTTTTATGTCACGTCACACGGGAACGGCATAAAAATCCTATGTCCTTTTCTCAGTTCTTAGCTACCTCCCCACCAATTTTCAGCTAAATCGGTTCAGCCGTTCTTGAGTTATAAATAGTGTAACTAAGACGACTTTCTTTTATATATATAGATTAGTATAGATTGAATTAAATTGATGTGTCTGTTTCCAATGAAAAAATTCCAGGTTTTTATAAAATGCATATTTATTATGTTTACAGAATGCTAAAAGCATATGTATGTTGATTCCGGCAAATTTCTGTAACGGCTCGACCGATTTTGATGTTAATGTTATAAGGTATAATATAAGTGTCCATTTTTTGTCCGTCTGTTAATTTGTCAGTGTATTTCTCTAATTTCCAAAATTCTATAGCAATTTAGATGGGATTAAATCAGCACAGGCCTTCTTTTGTAACAATCTATAAATAACATTTGTCTTCGTTTACGCGGAAGAAATCGCGGGTATAAACTAGTCCTATATAATTAAGCTGCATAGTTACGTTATTTAAAGGTACTGCTTTGTGAATTTGATTGCATTCACATGTAGGTAACACAAGTGTAAGACACATGGTAGTTTTAGTCACTTATATTTTGATGTTTTTTTTATGCCTAATGCCTAATGTATAACACCGAACACCTAACATCCTATTTATCACATTTTAGTATTAAAACTATGTTTTAACTTAATAATTTAATAGCTAAGCTAAGCTAAGCTACATTTTTTAGCTAAGTTAACATTCTTAACCTATTTTTCTTCGAGCTCATATTGTCCTATTTGTTTACCCAATTTTCGGTTTATTCCCAGTAGTTCCATTCAACAGTTCTATGATAGAACTAGTGAGACATTTTTTTCTCACCAGTTCTATTCGAACAACTTGATGAGAAGAATAGAACTAATGGGATATTTAATAGAAAATGTCGATGCGCTGAACTGGACACAGTAGCAATACATAAAACTGTTAATATGTTACTCTTGATTACATTCCACACACATGAATATTATAAACAACATGGAACGGCGACACATAAATAATTTAGTAACTATGAATGCACGAGATATTCCCACTAAACCGCGAGACAAGAGAATTTTAGTGCTCGCTATTAACCTCGATTCGCCAGCATATCTAAGAAGCATCTCTTACAATACATTGTATATTATAACAGTCGAATCGTAAATGTGAGCTATAAAGGCGGTAGAGCAGGCTATCTCGTGTAATATGCAAACGCCAAAATAATAACCGTAGACGCGAGGTATTGTGCTTCTTTCACAAAAATTGCTGAATCGCTGATGTTAGTTTTGAAATATTTTGTAGAACGTTACTTTAATACATACTTCCAGACGTAATCTAATAAATATTTGGTGACAAGAGATAACTTCAGATTCACTCAACGAGCTATGGAGAGGGAATCAGGAGTGAAGAGACACGTAAAAAAGCGGATTAGTTCGTTGAAGTGACAGTGGGCAGGCCATATAGCACAGATAATTCGACCAGGTGGCCGCTGGGGCCGAAAAGTTCTCGAATGGAGACCGCGGATTGGCAAGGTATCGTAGGACGTCCACCAACTAGATGGACGGATGATCTGGCCGCTTCCAAACGTAATATCTAACGAGCAATAAGGGAGACCTATATCCATGTTACTTATATTATAGTTAATTCGTATATTGTTAATACACCGAGTTTATTAGCCTTTGCTCTTAAGGATGGAGGAAATACTATTAGTATTGCTTACAAAACGTAACATTATAATTTTAAAACAGACATATCTACATTTCTTACGTAAAATGGAGACAGTGTTGATATATATTAATAAGTAAAGTAAAAGTAAAATACTCTTTTTTGTACACCAGGAATAATACAAGATAAATTCTACATAATAATGACAAAGTACAAGTGGCGGTCTTATCGCTGCTGCGATTCCAGATAACCTCAGCACGAACTTGTTAGAGAGAAATCAGAGCTGCGAAGTATGGATGTAGCAACATAACCAAGTAATTACACATCTAACTACAACTAATAAATACATAATTATTAACCTATCTAATGTATATTAAAATATAAGATAATATTTATTACTATTAGCATAGACAACATTAAAAGTCATAAACCAACATGTTACCATTTCATAATGTCGCTAATAGTTCTCGTTTCTAATATTTTGTTAACAACTTAGGCAGATGTGATTACATGGACCTTCGTGTTTGTTCGTAAAAATATATTAATAAACGTTTTACTTTGTGGTTTACATCCCCCAAGCATATTGGTTTTCCACTAGAGTAGGCAAGGACCAAAGCAAAGAGGTAACCGCTGCTGCTATCAAATTGTTTAATATTGAAGAAGTTTAAATGTAAACGTGTTTTCATTATATCCGATATGAGCAAGTTATTTCGATCTTACTCACATGTATAATACAATAATATTATAATCTGAAGACTGTTCAAGGATTTTTCCTTTAACCATCCCGCTTCGCAGTCGGTTTGGCGATCGCGTTATTATATTCCCATATACAGGGAAACGATGCTCGTTTTTTACTACAAAATGGGCACAGATGATTGACAATCTGACCAAAAGGCATCCTCTCCTTGGTACTTCCTTATACCAACTCAAGCCATACATATTATATTGTTGAAAGTTATTCCTGTTGCGGTCATCTTACCGACGATCTCTAACACGTATTGTGGAGGTGATGACCGGAACATTGATCATACAAAACCGTATTATTTTCTACATCACTAATTCTAAACTAAAATATTCGCAACATTATTTAGTACATTTAGTTTAGCAATACTAAAACTCGCTATACCATACATACAGCGATCCACTGCACTGGCCTAAATTCACCGCTGGCCTCACAATGAATGTCCCGCATTAGCCAGCGATGTAGCTCCGGCCCAGTGGCTCGTGATGCGCCTTTAAAATTGAGCTAAGCAATTATTTGATTCAGCGCGGTCATTTTACATGACGAGCGTTTTAACAGACGTCGTTCCGCCCCACCTATTCGTATTTATCATAATCTAGTAATTTATTTGTAATAAAAAAACATGAATACGAATAAGATATAAAAAAATATAATTCACTATCGTAAAGGTAGCCAATTAATGAAGAATTCCAAAAAGTTTTTTTTTTTTTTAGAACACGCCAAACATACTATTACTTTTACAATATGTTATCATATATTTAGTTCAGGTGCAGCACACGTGGTAAAGGACGGTAGTTGGTAATGAGGCTTCGTTTTTTGAGTTAGTGTCTAAGTCGTGAGAAATATTTGTGAGAACCAAGAATAAATTTGAGTGTGCTTTGTGTATGTAAATTATGAGTTGTTTTGTCCCCTTGACACAAGAATGAAACAGCTACCTACATAACTGATTTTGGGGAAGTTTCTTTTATCAATAGACTGACAAAGTACAAACAAATATGCCTTTTTTGCCCGGGGGGAAATGCATTTACGCATTCCCACCACCGCTGCAGCGTATTCGCGCGCTGGCGGTGTGATATGCGGGACTCGCCCTCTCCATAGCGTGGTGTGCTAAACTCATACTACGACGAGAGGACCCTACACCACTAAAACCTCCCGGACACTCCACAAAAACGAATATGCCTGGCTGACACTATATAATTAACGATAGAATTTAAATGCACGAACTTTGTGAGTAACTACATCTATACCAAGCACGGAAAGAAGTAATTAGTTTTCATTTATTGCGCGATCTCAAAGGTTTTGTGCATAGTTTAATTTCTTTGCACGCCAGTGTACAGAACAATTAATGCAATTTGTTAAGCATTGCAACTCGTTATATTACACTTCAGTTAGCTAACTATTGGAATCGCTTTGTATGAAAAGTAAAATGACTCTGTTACATAAAAATAAAATGAATATTTCAGTTTCCGTTCACATTTCAGCGCCAGAGTAAATAAAAAACCGGCCAAGTGCGAGTCGGACTCGCGCACGAAGGGTTCCGTTTCAGTTACAAGTGCGTACCTATTTTTGATATCAAGAATAAATAAAAAAGCGTATGTTTACGAAATGAAATGTTATTTTATATTTTTATATTCGAGTTGATTGAATGAAAGCTAAATTGCGGTTTACGATTTTTGACGTATTAAAAAAAAACTACTTACAATATCTCGTTCAAACCAATTTTCGGTGGAAGTTTGCATGGTAATGTACATCATATATTATTTTTAGATTTATCATTCTCTTATTTTAGAAGTTACAGGGGAGGGGCACACATTTTACCACTTTGGAAGTGTCTCTCGCGCAAACTATTCAGTTTAGAAAAAAATTACATTAGAAACCTCAACATCATTTTTGAAGACCTATTCATAGATGGGTATGGGTACGATTCACGTATGGGTACGATGAAAAAATTTTTTTTGAGTTTCTGTTCTATGTATGGGGAACCCCAAAACTTATTGTTTTTTTTCTATTTTTGTGTGAAAATCTTAGTGCGGTTCACAACATACATCTACTTGCCAAGTTTCAACATTATAGTTCTTATAGTTTCGGAAATAAGGGTTCCGTTTTTTGCCATTTGGCTACGGAACCCTAAAAAGCTAGGTGTGTGATACAGAGAACCGATATTGGCCCTACGTTTTGGTAGTACTTGAAATAAACATATAAGACAACTGCATTAATTTGATATATTATTTAAAAGTTTACAAGAACCATGTATGAGAATTTCCCTGGAATATGGACGATTTTATTAGAAAAATATATTTATTTTATATTGTACATATGAATTTCGGTGATGGCGAGATGAGCTGGACTCATTTTTAAAGGATTGGCCTACTTACTACGCATTACTTCGCGAGAGATGGAAGGGAGGCCTTTACTTTGCAGTGGGACAACGTAGGCTCATAATAATAAAAATAATATGAATTTCACCTATTAAATAATATTTGAAGATGACGTACAGTGGCTTTTTTACCAGCACACCATATTTAAAGTTTTAAAGTGAGACACGTAGTAGGAAACGGGCAAGAACGGATATAAAATAAAATAAAATAAAATAATGAGTAAAAACATAATACATATTTATGTAATAATTATATAAAATTGGATATACATAGATAACATACAAAACATCATCATCATCGTCATCAGCCCCTACAACGTCCACTGCTGATCATGGGCCTCCTCCCGAGGGAGGGTAATTGCCATAGTCACCACGCTTGGCAGGCGGGTTTGTGACCGCAGTATTATGTTGTACAACTCAAGGCAACGCTGCTGCCCGTTCCTTGATATTCGATTATTATAGATGATGTTAAAACAATCGGGACCAACAGCTTAACGTGCTTTCAAGAGGGTAGTCCCTCTACCAACCAGACCTGGAAATAAATCTTAGAACTTAAACAAAGATTTCCTGTCCGGCGTGGGGATCGAACCCACGACCTCCGATAATTAAAGCGAGCCAAATACCACTACGCTACGGAGGTTGTCATACAAAACATATATACAGGCAATAACTACAAAATACACAATTAACTAAAACATATTACAAAAACTACTATAATGTGACTACAGAAAATAGTGGTGAAAGGAATGGTGAAAGAACCATCGTAGCGGCTGGAAGTGTGTTAATTAGTTTTAAAATAATGAATGAGAATCGTATAGAAGGTAACGAGCAGCAGTCTCCACCTGTGTGTACCTACCTATATGTCGCAGCCGTTGATAGGGATCGGCCATTTAATGGAATGGCTAGCCCGTTAATTTGCCGCCCACATTCAATGAAATGGCTAAAGGGCAACTAATCAATACGTTGATTTTGAGTGGTAAAAATATATAACTATATATATAACTGTAACTAAATTTTAATCAAATGCCCAATTTTACGTCAGCTAAACTCAAATCTATGCTTACTATAAGCCAACTAGTGAAACGTTTATTAGTTTAAATAACGATTAACCTAGGCGTTCAAATAAATGTTGGAGTTTGATTGGCGGGCTGAATGGCTGAGTGTTCAGCACTAGACGTTCTGCGAGCTATTGATAATGTCCATGAAATAACTAATTAAGTACTTACATGAACGTATGTATACCAATGATGGGTTGCTAGCCAATCAATAAAACGCACTACTTGCTCGGATCTACCCGTCACCTATAGGCCAAACCGTGAAAGCACCTAGCTCCGACGTATTTGTAGGTACCAGGCGCACATAAATCTAAGGCGTCGTCAACAAACTAACAGCGCCAAAGCTCGGCAATTATCGCAAATTGCGCCCCCAGTCTGGTTCGAATCCCGACGTGTGAATGTGACGGCTCGTAATTATGCACTCGGCTCTAGCACAAGATTGTAGTGCGACTAAGTTTTAAGGTTGTTAAGAATTTGAGAATGCTTGCTAAATATAAATGTTTCATTGAAAAGGGAAAAAAGTGCAAAGTGCACTCATCTCAGTCACTCATTCCTCCCTATATATTTTTCTCTCAGATGGAAATTTAGGCATTATCATTTTAAATCTAGCCCTTAGAAGTATAATGACGGATGTACTTCAGAAGCATTTGCCAGTTTACGATAAGGGCACATTCGACCTTATAAAGCTGAAGAGTTTCTTTGCTTGAACGCGCTAATCTTAAAACCTACTAGTCCGATTTGTTTTTTTTTTTTTCGGCCTGACTTACCTTGTTAGTCACTAGGCTTTTGCTACTTCACCGGGCATGAAGGCGAGCAGAGCTCCAGCCTTAATAAATGGTTTAAAAACTACAAACTTAGCAACCTGCGCAAGAGTGCCCTCGGCTCAGGGCGGTCGCTAGCAATGAGATTGAGGGATTATGACTTTTAGTATTTTAGGGGGTTTTGTGCAACTGTCGCTCTACTTTACAGTTCGCGGGCCTCTCGGACTTCAGATCTACGAGGGCATCGGATGGTTCTTTGCAAACGAAGGGTCGGGAGGAATTATTTATGTGTTAATTAGCCCATTAATGGAATTACTCATGGAAACGAGAGCCGCTGCGAGGTTTTCACCCGCGTTACTCTACTCCAATGGATCGGAACGTGATACTTTGTAGCCTATATGTTAATCCAGTTTATAAATAATCCGCTTGCAAACTTTCAGCCAATTTATTTCAGTAGTTTTTTGCATGAAAGAGTGACAAGCATACTTCCATGCATTCTCACAAACTTTCGCGTTTATAATATTAAGTATCATTTGTCTCCCGATCCATACTGCCTCATTATTTCGACACTCTTCATTATATTTATATTATGTACTCGGTAACGAACCAAGCCAGTTCCGTGTGATTTCCGGCTTTCCGTGTGGTTTCCGGCTTAGAATAGACCACGCCATGTCTTCCCATGGGTGTCGTAAAAGGCGACTAAAAGACATATGGCTGATGGATGGGCAGCAGCATCTATTAGCTCAAGGTTTTCATCTTACTGCGATCACCAATCCGTCTGCAAAGCGTGGTGATTATGGCAATATCCCTCTACGATCCTGGCTTGCCAAGGTCTGTTAAGAGGAGGCCCATGTTCAGCAGTGGACGTAAACGGGCTGTTGATGGTGATGATGAACAAGCCAGAAACAATAGGTGAATATTTAAACGAGGGCTTCAATATATAGCTTTGAAATGAGTAAATTGTATTATGAATGTTGCAGAAATTTTCATCTCCACAAATCTATTATTCGAGCTGTCATTTTCAATTCTATATTAAACGTTAAAAGACAATACTCATGTAATGTACTGAGTAGACATAATAAGATGTAATAAACCGGTACACGAATGAAAACCGACACGTACCACATAACAGATTGCTTCTAAAGCCATGTTTATATCATTTCGTTTGTTCGCAACGGTTTTAATTGCAAATTATAACAGATCTCAAATGTGAATCTTAATAGATTTCCTCATTTCGTTTCACAATAAATAATCTGAAGTTATATTGTAAGTATGTTATTAAAAGCGCTGAATGCATAAAAACTGGCTAAGTTCGAGTCGGACTCGCGCATGAAGGGTTCCGTGCCATTTTCAAGGGCCTTGCCTGTTGCTGTAATTGATATCGAGTAAAAAAAGGTAGAAAAAAAAACATGTTTGGTGTATGGCAACCCCCATTCAATATTCTTAGTATTTGTTGTTATATAATTTGTAAAAATTTCAACTGTCTCGCTATTACCTACGGTTCTTGAGATACAGCCTGGTGACAGACAGGCAGCGAAGTCTTAGTATTAAGGTTCCGTTTTTACCCTTCGGGTGCGGAACCCTAAATATATATTCTATACTACCTGCTGTTAGCGACTTTGTCCGCGTAAAATAAGGATTTTATAAGTTATCTAACAATGCTCTGTCGAGGTTGGTAGCTACTACCGTATTGGACAAACAAACATTCAAACAAAATAAAAAGCAGCCTTAGCTATCTAAGTACATTAGCTATCTACAAGTACAAGTTGATCCAGGCTTTACTGAGTTTAGACGGAACAAACAAACACTTTGTTATACCCTGTGCGGGTAGTGTATTAGCTATTAAGCATACATAGGTATTTAGCAAAACCCTGTTATTTTTTTCACTTTAGCCATTAGATTTAGATTCGTAGATTTTGATGATTGATCTGTAAGTTAGTTAGGATAAAGCGTTATGTTTATATTGCAGTCAAAACTCTTAACCAGTCAAAAATACTTTTATCTAGCAAAATCAGTCAAAACTAATTTAACCTAACCTAACCTAAAACTACTTTTGTATGATTTTGCTAGTGAAAAGTACTTTTGACCGGCCAAGACACTTGACTGCAACATATATATAGATTAACTCTATAATGTAATATATACTTACCTTATTACTACAATAATTAAAGTGCAAACAAATGTAATTAAATTTTTTTGGCAAAATATAGTTGCCTACATTCATTGAACAGTGAACCACATAATTGAATTGGTGCTCGAAAGAACAACAATTCATCCGATTAAATTACTTGTTACCCTTTTCTGTAAGCAAATACGTTTGTGTATTGAAAATCATTTAATACTATTTACAAAACGAACTGTAGCTTAACCACACTATATCACGTTCTCATTCAACAGTTCTTTGCAAAGGTTTTTATTTCGTTCTATTTTACTTTGAAGCAAAATTGGGCTAATTTTGTGATTATAGATTATCGCGGACATAGATTATCTTATATACCAATATAACATGGTTTGCTTGGACGCGGTATCTAAGGAACTCATATTTGAAACATTCTTTTATTTTTATACAGCTCAATTATCGAGCATCAACCTCCGTAGCGTTGCGGTATTTGGCTTGTTTTAAGTCTCGGAGGTCGTGGGTTTGATGCCCACACCGGACAAGAAATCTTTGTGTAAATTCTAAGATTTCTTTCCGGGTCTGCTTGATTGTGGGAATACCCTCCGTGCCTCGGAAGGCACGTTAAGCCGTTGGTCCCGATTGTAATAACAGCACCTATAACAAGCTTATACCAGGGAACTGGCAGCAGCGTTTCCCTGTGTATTAAAACATAATACAGTGGTCACCAATCTGCCTGCCAAGCGTGGTGACTATAGCAAAACCTTCCCTCGGGAGGAGGCCAATGATCAGCAGTGGACGTTGTACGGGCTGATGATGATAACGATGATGATCGAGCAAGGCTACAGGTTATATTTTAGTATCAATTTCCCACGGAAACTCAAGTAAAACGCGCGGGTGAAACCGTGCACAAGAAGCTAGTAATTTTATAAATAGTCAAATAGCAAACGTATTTTATGGAATGAGTAACCTGACCAGACTGTACCAACCAGTTAGATATTTAGTTTTATTGTTAGTGGACATTTTGATGAAGACTGTTCATAAATTAAAATCATATCGTCTTACCCAAGATCTACCGCAAACCTTTAAAACTACAGTATAGATTAATACTACCTAAACATTCCTTTTTAACAAATAAATAAAAGTTAGGTCAAATAGAATATATTTATGAAAAAAATATGCAAATCATAAAAACCTCAGTTGCCACTACCTCAGTTGTCACCAGCGCTAGCTTCCGAGAGCTAGCATAGCAATTTTAAAATAAATCAAAGTAACCAACGCTGGAGATCACAATCCGAACAGGCAGCTGTACAAAGGATACCCGTCATTCTATTTCAGTCGAAGGCGGTATAACATTACTTCAATCGGTGTCACTCTGCACTCCGCTCCCTCATACGAGAATAACCTATCACAAATTCATTGGAATAGGTATCTTTGTTTGGTACTCGATTTGCGACTGAAATATTTATGGGGAAACATTTTTAGTATGTTGATATGGTACATAGTCTTCTGAATTGGGTGCTTATTTCATTAAATAACTTATTATAAATCTTCTTAATGATATATTAATCCATCTACAGTATAATTTTTGAATAGAAAGCCAAACCAACCATCTGCGATAATCCCACTAATATTATAAACGCGAAAAATTGTAAGTATGGATGGATGGATGTTTGTTACTCTTTCACACCAAAACTACTCAATGGAATTGGCTGGAATTATGCACCGGGATGGGTTATACGCTGGATTAACATGTGGGCTACAAAACATCACGCTCTTACACACCGGAGCAGAGTAAAGCGGGTAAAACCGAGAGGCGCAGCTAGTCAATTATAACATCATTGATGTAGTGTTCATGTTCGCAATGCGCGAGGATCTTCACAAAGAAGATTGAGTATATAAGCCACACATTAAATACACAGGAGTTAAACGTCAGCCTAGCCGAAATCGGTCGGATCGAAATCATCATTTTTATTTTTGTGATTTGAAACCCTCACTGAAATTTATAATTTAAAAAGTTTAATGGACTAGTTTTCAATTGAGAAAAAAAACCTGCCAAGTGCGAGTCGGACTCGCGCACGAAGGGTTCCGTTTCAGTTACAAGTGCGTACCTATTTTTGATATCAAGAATAAATAAAAAAGCGTATGTTTATGAAATGAAATGTTATTTTATATTTTTATATTCGAGTTGATTGAATGAAAGCTAAATTGCGGTTTACGATTTTTGACATATTAAAAAAAAACTACTTACAAGATCTCGTTCAAACCAATTTTTGGTGGAAGTTTGCATGGTAATGTACATCATATATTTTTTTCAGATTTATCATTCTCTTATTTTAGAAGTTACAGGGGTTGGGGGACACACATTTTACCACTTTGGAAGTGTCTCTCGCGCAAACTATTCAGTTTAGAAAAAAATTACATTAGAAACCTCAATATCATTTTTGAAGACCTATTCATAATTACCCCACACGTATGGGTGCGATGAAAAAAATTTTTTTGAGTTTCAGTTCTATGTATGTGGAACCCCAAAATTTATTGTTTTTTTTTCTATTTTTGTGTGAAAATCTTAATGCGGTTCACAACATACATCTACTTGCCAAGTTTCAACATTATAGTTCTTATAGTTTCGGAAAAAAGTGGCTGTGACATACGGACGGACAGACAGACAGACAGACAGACATGACGAATCTATAAGGGTTCCGTTTTTTGCCATTTGGCTACGGAACCCTAAAACGATATGAATAGACGATACACTTCATTAACAAAAATGTATACTATGAAAATCTGGTAACAATTAATAAGGTTGATAATAAGTACTTAGTTTTACTACTGATTTAAATTTTGATACCTACTGTTTAAGTAGAAGTGCCCCAATTACACTTCAAAACGATATCCTCATTTTCGGATATTAATTTCAAGTTTGATTACATAACATTAAAAATTGGAGTATGTATTTTTTCTTAATTACCAGAATATTTGAAGAAATAATTATATCCCTGGTGAAGAAGCATTATGAATAGTTAACGGTTTTTTTATTTAAGTATAACTTAAAAAGAAACTGTTAAATTAATCTTAAACTCGCACTAGGACTCACGAAACATATAAAATCTGCGATATCTTTTTATAAAAAAATGGCGCTGAAATTTTAAATTTATATTTATACAGGTACATATAAAAATATGTTAAATATAGTTTACTAGAATAAACTATTGTGGTTGTAAAATAAAATATGGTCGAAACGAGGTCATTATTAAATACGCTCCACGGCTCCATAAAGCACGCTTAGCGATGTAATAATATTAATTCTAATATGTGGTTGAATCATCATAACAAAGCTGATTATAGTTTACACGTCGTTAATATACATTATATTGCAGTAATATATAACCATTGGTCTTATGTCCGTGTAGAATCACGCTTGACTTCTAAATACATGGGTTTCAAAACCATATTATGATACGACATTTGATATATCGCTCATTTGGAGCGACAGTGACACAAATGCAAATTTAGTTAACTTTACACCAGATCACAGTAAAGATTATTTCTTAGTTCAAAAGAAGAATAATGCTACAAAGACTTTTTGCCCTCTATCAGACGGTTTTTGAACCTACAAATGTGGCGTTTTCACTGCCAACGCAGATGATTATGCATAGTATTTTGGCATTAATAAGTTATTTTCGCGTATTTTTGCAAATCTGTCACTGTCGCTCCAAATGAGCGATATAGTATAAGGTAAACTTTTCCATAAAGTGTTCAAAACATTTAAATAATGTGAAAAACGGGCGGTGACGTCGTTTTATATTCAATAGGTACCAAATGTAACTTTGAAGATATTTGTCGAAGTAATGCGGATCATAACCGATAGATGTCACTATCGTCCCCCTTAGAGACGTGTTACAAAGAGATTAATAAATTTCGATGATCGACTGTGTTTCCACCGTAGCCTAATTGCTTAAGGCATTAGAGGCTTTACCTAAGATGCAGGTTCGAATCCTGTCGGTGGTCGAATTTTATTAATCTCAATTTTAAAATATAGTATAAGGAAAACTTTTCCTTAGTGTTCAAAACATTTAAAAATATATCTCTATCTTTCTATCTTTTAAAAAGGACAACACCCTCACTAGTCAAGCTAATCTCTGTGTGTCCCTCTCTATTCACGGATATAAAGTACATCCAGACTCATAACAATTGTCTTTGGTTCACACAAATAACTGTCCTGGGGTGGGAATCCAACCCAGACTACCAAGTCTCAGAACAACCGTAATCACTGTGCCACTTTTATCTTTAGAATGATACGTTATTTTGAAGGAGTCATACGAAAGATTTGACAATAACTAATTAGATTAAGTTGTTGTCTATTGTCATTGTCATCCATGTAATTCTTAGATCTTGAATTATTCTTGTAGAAAAAACCCAATGTGTTCAAATGCCGACATCGACTCAACCAACCTTACATTTCTAATTGTCATTGTAATGAAATATTTTTGTATAAAACCTAAGGGTAAACAAAATCCCAATTTATCTGTACCAAAGGAGGCATTGTCCTTTACAAATCTTTTACGTTTCAGTAACCATGTAAATGTATCATCTTCATCATCAGCCCATACAACGTCCACTGTGAACATGGGCCTCCTCCTAAAGGAGGGTTTTTGATATAGTCACGACGCTTGGCAGGCGAGTTAGTGACCGCAGTATTATGTTGAGACATACATGGATAGGCTACCACCCGTTCCCTAGTAAACAATTGTTATAGATGTTATAACAATAGGGAGCCACCGCTTAATGTGTCTTATGAGGCACGGAGGGTAGTCGCTTCAGCCAACCGGTTACCAGGCCCGGAAAGAATGCTTAGAATCTACAAAAAGATTTCATGTGCAGCATGGCGATCAAACCTATGATTTTCGCGATTTAAAGCGAGCCAAATACCGCTACGCTACGGAGGCTTGTAAATGAATAGCAAAAATAATTCCCAACATCACACGAAGCTCAGCGCCCACTCACAAAGTTAGGGAAAGGAGTTATTATTGCGCTAGCGTACAACTTCACACGTCGCGAGAAACTTCCAGATAACGTTTTGTGTCCTTATCGTCACTCCCTTTAATATTACTTGTAGTAACTCCATGCGTAAGGGATACGTGGAAATGTATGAGTATGTGTAAAATTAATTTGATATTTTCTTTTTGTAATATTCAAAGGGTCATGAAAGGTATTGTTCACGCGTAGCGTGTAACGAATAATGTTACTTTTGATCATTTTGACAGATATTGAGTAATGGATAATTCCATAAAATATGTAGTATAAATAAAACTGGCCAAATGAGTCGGACTCCGGTATGTAGTGTTCCGTTCCATTATTTATACAAAAATTGCCAATAATTATTAATTTAAGATTAGCCTTGGCACATGGTTTCACTCACCCAACTCCAGTAATGAAGTTTCTTCGGGAACGGTCCTGAAGAAACTTTATTACTTAATATTTTAAATCGGACCATTAGTTCTTGAGATTAGATCGCGTTCAAGCAAACAAACTGAAACAAACTTAAAGAAACTTGTAGCTTTATATAGTACATATATACAGTAGAAAATTTGGATCTCTTATTACTTAAAATTAAGTGGATAAGGGGCTTTTTCTAGGCCAGGAATAAAAACACTTTGATAAAGGCAATGAAAATAAGAAATAAACAAAATTTAACGACGATGTTATCGCAGTGAAATCTGTCATAAACAAACATTTTAGAATGGAATAAATACCAATTAACTAGAAACAAGAAACTACCCAATAGGCTAAATATTTAGATTTAAACCCGGCTTAAAGCGATTAAACTTAATTCAATCTTCAAGCTTATATAGAAGAAAATAATCTTTCATCGTTTATACTAGACTTAAATATCCGCTGAATATAATCTAACAACTCTTTGTCTATCTTAAGCTTATCATATAACTTCAAAGAGTTCTTATGTTTCAAGCCTACAATGTTGCTGAACTTGAGAAATATAGTTTGAGCTAAATTAGTCTTTATTGTGAAGCAGCAAGAGTTTACATTCATGTGAATTTGTAGTTTGTGAATCTGAATATTCAAATTACAATAATTATTGTCATTAAAATCACAATCAATTCGTTGCGGCGACGGCTTGAACAAATATATACTAATATAAAATTAAAAAGTATAAACACTAGCTGCAAACCGCGGCTTGGTCCGCATTGTTCTGCTCCAGTGGCTCCAGTTTTGGAGCCTATAGTTTAACATCTTAACAGTCAGTAGGTATGTTTCAAATTCATTGGTTTTAGACTTTATGACAATCCAACAGAGTTCAAAATATGATGGCTTCTATATTCCCTCTGCCCGTTAAAATTGAAAATTGTTGGTGCAAACTTTCAGCCAAATGCGTTTAGTAGTTTTTGCGTGAACGAGTCCAATCCATCCACATATACTCACAAATTTTCACCTTAATAATATTAGTTTGGATTTCAGTTTTTTAATCTAACAAACATAATAATATCACTAAGGGAGATTTTTTTTTCGTAAAATATGTTTAATTATTCTGTAATTATTTATCTGTATGAGTACGCTACACTGTAATTATAAAATAACAGGCTTTTTTATTTATTTACTTTATGTAGGTACACACATAATATTAAAAAGAAAAATATTAAAATACAACAAAGGTAGTACAAAGGTACTGCTTATTTCTAATGAAATTAAAATTTCTTCCAGCAGAAGGAAAATAAGAAAATAAAAAGAGAACAAGAATAGTGTGTAGGGTTAGGAGACCAAGATACAGATGAACATGAAATAATATACAGGGTGTCCCAAAAGATTACGTAGCTGGGAAGGGGGGTGATAGGGATGGTCACAAGGGTCACCAGAAAAATATAAAAAATTCCCTCTGGGTGTTTAAAAAAATAAATGGCATTTTTTAAAAGACTAAAAATTTTACACCTTGTGCTAACTGTACCTACAAATATGGCTGTATTTAAAAAAAATGCTGTTATGTAATCTTCAATAACAACAAGGTCATCAACATCAACATCAAAAATAACAAGGTGTAAAATTTTAAGTTTTTAAAAAAATGCCTTTTTTTTTTAATTCCCAGAGCGGTTTTTTTTTTTATTTTTCTAGTGACCATTGTGTCCACCCCTGTCACCCCCTTTCCCAGCTACTTAACCTTTTGGGACACCCTGTATAGACTTTGAAGAATAAAATTTATAAAAAATAGACTAACATATTAATACATAAATAAATACATATTAGGCATCATAGACATACATTCAAATATATAAATTAATACTATCATAATGTACGTTTTGTACAAAATTCCCAATTTAATTAACTTTGACAAATTAATTAACTGCCAACTAAGAGTTAACAGAAGCTTAATCTCAAATGTAAACAAACACTCAATATGTTGTAAAACTCAAATAACTATCCGTTTGTTCGTTATCTTAGGACCAACTAATTTGTTTAAACATCGTACTAAGGAACAGCTACTAAGTGTTATGGTTACTCGAACAAAAATAACAGCGAGATAAAACGTTGTTTTAACAGTTAATGTTCAAGAATTGCTTGAGGATGGACGTGACTTACTTGTAATGATTGAGGAAAAGACGTCGACTATGTAACATCATTCTATTGTTACACGTACAATATATTTGTTCTGTTTTTCTACGATATTCAGATAAAATGAAATTGCTGCACAAAAAAAATAGCTTGTGGTTTCAATCAAACTTGGAGCCGCCGATATATATTTATATGAAGTCAAAGTCAATAATTTCTTAATTCATATAGACACAATTAAAAACAAAAAATAGGTCATGTTCATATGATGCGTCCATTTCCTTTCCTAGCACCAGTTCAAAATGTGGCAACTTTGAGAAGAACTGGCAAAAAACTCAGAGACTTTGACTGAACCGGTGGCTCAGTGGTTACGATAGTTGCCTCTGAGACCTGGTGTTCTGTGTTCGATTCCCACCCAGGACAATTATTTGTGTGAACCACAAATAGTTGTTCTGAGTCTGGGTGTTCTTTGTGTCCGTGAAATGAATGTTTGTAAAGTCCCCCGCGACACAGGGATTTACTTTCCTAGTGCGGGAGTTGTCTTTTTAAAAGATAAGATAAAAAAAAAGATTTGTATGATCTGTAAAGACAGCTTATAGAAGACTAGTGACCCGCCCCGGCGTCGCACGGGTTTAATGCTGTTGTATTATACATATAAACCTTCCTCTCGAATCACTAAATCTGTTAAAGAAACGCATCATAATCCGTTGCTTTGTTCTAAAGATCTACGCATACATAGGCACACAGACAACGGGAAGCGACTTTGTTTTATTCTATGTAGTGATGGTTATTGCCATGCAGAAAGCTATAAGTCAATTTATGAATTTAACATATATTTTTCTTTTTTATCTAAGTATCTTGCTCTGGAATGACACTTAATTCCAAAGCAAGTTACTCCCAAGCCATTCTGTGAGATTTTGTTTAACGTTGTTTTCACAAATTGATATCGGTGCGGCGTCTGCCTTATAACAAACAAAATTAAACATGAACCTCTCCAAGAGTGGTTTACCATATTGACCAAACGATGAAATCGAAATCTTGTCGAAAAAGTTTGAATAAAGTAAACGTAATAAAATCAAATTATATATCTTCAAATACCACGTTAAGACTCGACACAAAAAATATAAGGGAAATAATTTTTGTGAATATATAAATTCTCTATATACACAATAGAAAATAATTTTAAATGCGCAACCATTCTCGTATATTGCTAGTACAAAACATCGAACATTACACTATGTTTACCCGTTGTACATAGACTATTTGCATATACTAAACGTAGGTACGATATGTGCTATCGACACGACGTCCGCGTCAAAAAGGTATTCCGATTCGCTACGTTTCGTGTTACTAGCATTCCTACTACGCGCTACGCCGTGCGTAACGGCTACGGATTCGTAGCTTGTATGTGAAATACATGCTACGAATGTTGTATGTGATATTTTATGTATGATGATAAGTTGTAATACTTTTTTAAGCATGTATCATGCATTGAGGCATGCAACACATGGGTAGGGACGTCGAACTTGTGATCTTGTGGTCGCCGGTTCGATCCCCACCCATTGTTTTACCGACACACAGTGTGGGATTTGACCGTAGTTGCGGTCATCCTCGTTTTATGTATTCTTTTAAGAGATACATTTCAAACTAAACTCCTATTAAAACTCCCCTGATTTTATCTATTAAAGTTTAAGAGAAATTTAGAAAATCGAGAAAAATCCAAAAAAACCATAGAAACACATTAACTCGTTTTCTAATATTGTTTTTTTTTGCTGAATTTTCATGGCTTGATGGGAAACTACTAAGAGCATCACTATATCCACTTAACTTTAAATAATTCTGCTTTTCCAGGCGACAACGTTTTTTTTTTCTTGATATCGTTATCATTTTTTTCTTCTACATCTTTTCACCGTACCATTTATTTTTAGTGCAATAATGTCACTTATGGTAATAGGAACTAGCACAAAAAAAAACAGATGCTACAAACACAGATCTTGGATGATATTAATTTTTAAAGTTTTATGTTAGGGTTGTCAATCAACGAAGCCTTCCTGTTTGTAACATGCAATATTTCACACGCAATTTGCTCATCGTGACTTATCAGGCGTTCTAGGTATGTGTAGAGAATGTAAGTATATCATTTTTAGCCGTACCTTATCAAAAAAACCTAGTACGTTCTGTGCCTGGGCGATAATTTGCTAATAAATATTAAGTTGCAAATAGGACCTTGCAGGACGTTCACAGTATGTTTTGTACCAAAACATCTTCGTTTGGTATGTCGTATTATAGAGTTTTATTGTTTTATTTATTTATTATAGTTTTATTTATTACGAAATTATAATACAACCCGATGTTGAGGATACATAGACTTTTTGAAATCGTAAGCATCTAATATTATTAAAAAAACTATATATTTTACTTACTTCTTGAAAACCCTATTTTCCATAGAAATTAAAAAAAAAACATAGAAACGCAGTATCTCCCAGATCTCGCAAGATAAAAAATCACATTTTCTACATTCAAAAGGTACGTTGTTATACTATATTTTGTTGCTAAAAAAAATGCTACCATTGTGTAGGTAATTTAATAAAGATTTTTTGTTTAAATTCACTAAATAATTATTTTTTCGGTTTCTGGAACTGTTAGACACTTGAAATTTTTACATATAAATACTTTTTAAACAGACAATAGATGAATATTTTTAACAAAGGGAAGTTCTACTTTTTTAGGGAAATATAAATAAAAACATTTTTTATGAAGTTCACTGAACTTACAAAAAAAATCGATATATTCTTCGAAAGTAAGTTAAATATAAACCTTTAAGAATCGAAAATAAAACGAGGACGACCGCAACTAAGGTCAAATCCCACACTGTGCGACAGTAACACAAGCATTTTAGCGAAACACGAGAGGTTATAATAATAATTTTTTTAAAGTGAGTGAGTGAGTATCTCTCAAACCAACTGTCGTTTTAAAGGAAAAAAGCTTATATTTTGGACGTACATTGTATTTAAAAAACTCATTCTATTTTAGTATTATACTTTATTTTTTGTATTTGCTGTTATACTGGCAATAGAAACACATCACAATTTCAACTGTCTAGCTATCACGGTTCTTGAGATACAGTCTGGTGACAGACAGACAGACAGACGGACAGCGAAGTCTAAGTAATAGGCTCCCGTTTTTACCCTTCGGGTAAGGAGATTTAAAAAAAAACTTAAAATAAAATAAAGAAAAATGAAGAAATAAAATCAAGTCCCACAAATAGGTAGGCACAATACACTCAAACAGCAAACTCCGTTCCAAATTCAAAAGCTTAAATTCTCGGCGAACCTAAAACCCTCCGATCGCATTGTAGATGCATCCATAAATTTCTTCTCGTAATTTCGTTCCCGAAACAAAATCCCATTGTGTTTTTGTATCTTATTTCTTGCGATAGAGACGCCTGCTTCAGTTCCAGTCCAATTTGCGTGTGTAATTGGCGAAGCCTTGATGGGAAATCACTTGTGGACGTAATTAAACGACGCACGGTCACCGTCCAGAACGTTAAATATAGACGGACGGGATTGCCCCGCAATTGTGGACGTTGCAGTACAGATTATTGGATTGATGTGAAGCGAATGTAGGACACGTAAAGTATATATTACATAAGGAATTATGTTATAACGTAATATGCTTTGTTGATTTTAAGAACGTGTTTATAATAAAGAAACACATTAGTAACCGAACTTACCTCCGACAACCTCCGTAGCGTACCGGTATTTTGCTCGCTTTAAATCTCGGAAGTCGTGGGTTCCATTCCCAAGTCGGACAGAAACTCTTTGTGTTGATTCCAAGATTTCTTTCCGGGTCTGGTTGGTTGAGGGATTTCCTTCCGTGCCTCGAAAAGCACGTTTAGCCGTTGGTCCCGATTATTATAACATCATCTATAATAATCGCATATCAAGGAACGGGCAGCAGTTTTTTTTTGTATAGTACAACATAATACTGCAGGCACCAACCCGCCTGCCAAGCGTGGTGACTATAGTATATACCCGTCGTTATACGGGCTGAAGATGATGATGATGAACCGAACTAACTACTCCATTATACAGCGGTATATGTCTCAGAGATCATGGGTGAAAACTTAAAATCTAAAATTTCTTTACGGGTCTGGTTATTTGAGGGACTACTCTTCGTGACTTGGAACGCACATTGGTCTCGATTGTTAACAGCATTTGTACAAATTGTATACCAGGGAACGGGCAGCGTTTCATTGCGTTTTGTTCTTTTTTCGGACGAATATTTATGTAGTCAAAATTAATGTATTATGATTTATGCAGCTTTTGATACTTCAACTTGCGAGGATGACTATAGCCTTATTTAATGGTTAATAACTAAGTAACCTGAGCAAGAGGCAATGCTTGCTAGGAGGCAAGTAATATGTGTAGTTTACAGATAAGTTTCTGATAACTATATACTGTTTAACAGACAATCATTGCTATCCAACGGGGCAATGCTGCCAGCATTTTGGGACCGCAGTCATGTAGTATAGATTTAGGATAGTTAGTAATGTATAAGTTGGTTTTAATTTAAATTAGTTACTTTAGTCGTATAGGCCGATAGCACATACATAAAATACTCGGCCTCGGGGAGTGGGAATCATGGGTCCCGCTCCCTTCGGGACCAATCGCCCTGATACTCCGGGCGTCTCTTTAACTGGCTTAATGGGCCACTATTGTGGCCCAGAAGAGCCTGCGGCGCCAATCTGCCGCGGGTGCCGTCGAAGGGTGTCCCAGAAAGCCATGGGTTCCTGGGCCCCTCACTAACGGTGGACTCAGAAGTACCAGGTGGTTTTAGTGAGTAGGTTCCTCTCTACAAGGAGAAGCAGCGGCTGAGGGGATGGCGTAACATTAAAGCATTTCCTCCCGGACAAAAAAGAGAAAGGTATATGTGTTGTATTATAAGTACAGTTGTTTTCTATTAATTCGATAAAATAAATGGTTCCCTAAAATGCCTATATAGTGTCGTGCAACTTAGTTAACAAAACTACTTATCTATGGAACACAAAACAGGGTTAACCTCTTTTATCGTGAAGTATCGTAACCGTATTTGGAAGTACATTAAAACTGCTCTTTTATTGAAACGAACTGCGATAGAATTAAATCCGTCTGTTAATTTGTTTCACTGTTTACAAAGAGTAATTTCCTGTTTCACGGCTGAGCGAAATCAAAAATTCTATTGCTTCCGATGTTATTGTTTCGCTTTGAAAGCTAAGATTTTGTTTTAAATTGGAGTTTTGATTTGAATAGCTGTAAAACTGGATTGGACTGTAGGTATCTAAAATAATGATATATTTTTGTTACTGTGAAACACTAACTATTTTCCACGACTTTGTTCACCTAGAATAGCTAGCGGGGTAAATTATTTATTTGTGTAATAGTGATGGCGAACTTCAATACAAACATTCATATGATATTTCAACCATTTCGAGAACTATTTTCAATAAAGGTAGCCTGTGTACTTTCTTCAGGTCTCGTCTTTGTTTGTTATAAATTTTAACACCATTGATTTTGTGATGAAACTTAGTAATAGGCTGGCAGAGTGACTTTCAAGGTATAATATGAGTTTATATTTACAAGCTCTTAGTATATAAGTATAGTAATTAAACTTTTTCCAAAATTAAATGTCAATTTAATCATTTGTTTAACATCATTATTACTTTAGCATAATCAGAATATCGTTGTTGTTCTCGAAGTTGTCATTGCTTTTTAAAGACAACTCTCGCATTCAATAAATAGATCCTTATGTTGGACTTGACACAGAACGAGGGCACACACAACAAACATAAATCAGACCCAGACTCAGAAAAATATCAACACAAATAGTTGTCCTGGGTGGGAATCAAACACACGCTACTATCATAATGACTGAGCCGCTAGTGCAGCCTAAGTTAATATTATTATACAAACATTGATCGTTTAATTAAAATCCGATACAAAGTATACAATGAAACCATTTCCCATCCGGAAAATGAAAATGATCCAAGGGTTGCGTGTACAACACTCATAGGGAAATACGAACCAAATTACAAAATTGGGTTTCTGGGGTCCTATGTATTGATGTTAAATCGAAACATTCACTGTCCCGGACACACGTGAGCTGCTTAACGTTACAAATATGTATTTGATATCAAATAATTTTACCCCGTATTGGCATTCATTCATTGATAGAAATTATGTTCTATTATTGACTTGACAAACAGAGTATTCATATTCTTATTTGAGAAATTCGTACATGTTTCTGTGTCATCGTTCAAGGAACAATAATCAAATATCATTAAAAAGGCAAGTAACTATATCATATTTTGTTTGTTTTTCCTTATTGCTAACATTAATTTTTACATTCGGATAAATAAAATGATAAAGAAAATTTTTACAAATACATAAATTGAAAATATACTTGTGCAATTTATCGTCATAGAAGATAAATAAAATAAAAACTATAACTAACAGATAATTCTCTATAAAATATCCGACTAGGTAACTAACAGTACTGGTAGGCAATAGCAAATCATACAAATCTACAGACTGCATAGTCCGTCCGTCTGTCCTGTGACATTTATTTCAATTAACCAATTAATATTATTATTATTATAAGAAGTAATGAAAACCGCATCCAAATAAAAACAAAAGCATATTTCATTTCAGGTGACCAGCTGAGCTTTACTTGGGCCAGCGGCTTAGCATCTCAATCTAACGAGTAAATGCGGCCAGCATTCTGAGAACGCTGTCTAATGATGTCGGTTTGGAGGGATACTTTGACGTCTAATGCATATTGTATAGACTTTTATATATTTACCTACAGTACATTGCTTAGACTTAACAGTTAATAAATAATTGAATTGTATAGTAAGCTTGTAATCCAGTCCAAACTGATAACAACATTCATCATATCTACATAATAGCATGACGATTACGATTGCACAACACAAAGGTAGCCCTCCCCCCACTAGAGCCCGCGACGATTCCTCCGACCGGCAGAAAAACCCGATAAGTGGATAAAAATTCGCGAACAGAATAAATATGAGCGAATACTTTTTGCTCCATTCTCGATCGTTATTTATTATTTATGGAAATAGACCTGGAACCTCCGTAGGAGAAGGTCGTCATATTTTTCTTAAAAAAAAAAAGTAATGTCCCCGGCGCGGTAACGTTTGTCATGTAAATTTATGCGATCCGTTTTAGGGTTCGTTTTTAAACCGATAGCGATTTCTAGACGGAATATTCAATCGGATTGTGAATAAAAATATGATTTTTGTACGTTAATGTCAGACGTTATGTTTGGACGGCACGCAGGTTTGACAGTCGTAAATTAAAATGTTCCTGAAGGGATAACTTCTCGTTAAACGATGACTATGTCAAATTGAACATTCTTTTTTACAATTGGATTCTAATGTTTAGTGACGGAAGAGTGCAGATACAAAAACAAAATAAAGTGAATGTGCAATAAATGAAATGAAAACTACTACGTCGGAACAGAAGATGCAGTGCATATGATAGAACGCTATGCTAGTTTAATAAAACGAGGCTAAAATATAAGAACAACAGACTTTTATTTAGCACTATGCACATACACTAGTACTTGTCACTATCACAATCACTATATAGTATAAAACAAAGTCGCTTTTTCTGTCCCTATATCCCTATGTCCCTATGTATGCTTAAATCTTTAAAACTACGCAACGGATTTTGATCCGGTTTTTTTTAATAGATAGAGGGATTCAAGAGGGAGGTTTATATGTATAATACATCAGCATTGTACTCGTGCAGAGCCGGGGCGGGTCGCTAGTGTATCATAAAAATAAAACAAATGTTACTCTAAGAAATAACCTACTAACAATGATAGACAAGAGTATCATTATTTTCAAATCCTCCAATTCTAATTGTCCTGTGACCTTTATTTTCCGTTTCAAAACATAACCTCAATAATATATAAGTAGCAGACACTCGTTGTTATTGAGGCTTTCTAATAGGTACAAGTATTCGAATTTAGATTTTTCAAATTCGGTTCAGTAGATCCAGTTAACCCCTAAAACCTCACAAATTACTTATAAACTTTACCTCTTTTTAATATTATTAAAGATACTGACTATACTTAATTTAATTTAATAAAGTTAAGTAATTATTTATCATCGGTTTTACTTTGCGTTGTATAAAATAAAATAAAAAGACGTATATATCCTAAGAGATATCAAATGTTATATAAAATTATATTTTCATAAAATAATATTTTCGTAATAATTTGATAACACGTTTTTGTCGTTTGCCGTGTGGTTTCCGGCTTAGAATAGACCACCCCATGTCCTCCCATGGGTGTCGTAAAAGGCGTCAAAGGGACACATGGCTGATGGATGGCAGCAGCATCTATTGGCTCAAGGTTTACATCCTACTGCGATCACCAATCCGTCTGCCAAGCGTGGTTATGGCAATATCCCTCAACGATCCTGGCTTGCCAAGGTATTTTAAGGGGAGGCCCATGTTCAGCAGTGGACATAAACGGGCTGTTGAAGAACACGTTTTTATGTATTGCTTTAGACCATCTTTTTTCCATCATCCTTAGTTTTGCATTCCAATCTAAATCTATATATATAAAAGAAAGTCGTGTTTGTTACAACACTTATAACTCGAGAACGGCTGGACCGATTGCCATGGTTTTTGATTTGTTGGATTTGTTTCCGTCCCGAATAGCAGAATACATTTTAAAAACAAAAGAAAGTCGTGTTAGTTACACTATTTATAACTCAAGAACGGCTGAACCGATTTGGCTGAAAATTGGTAGGGAGGTAGCTAAGAACTGGGAGAAGGACATAAGATACTTTTGGGTAGGGGTAGGGTAGGGTAGGGTAGGGTAGGGTAGGGGTAGGGGTAGGGTAGGGGTAGGGTAGGGTAGGGGTAGGGTAGGGGTATGGTAGGGGTAGGATAGGGGTAGGGTAGGGGTAGGGTAGGGTAGGGGTAGGGTAGGGTAGGTGTAGGGTAGGGGTAGGGGTAGGGTAGGGGTAGGGTAGGGTAGGGGTAGGGGTAGGGGTAGGGTAGGGGTAGGGTAGGAGTAGGGTAGGGTAGAGGTAGGGTAGGGTATAAAAGTCCACCCGTGCGAAGCCGGGGCGGGCCGCTAGTAACATAATAATTTATCTAAGAAGTTACAAGCACAGAAAACATTTACAAAAATAAATAATTTACTTACTTAAATTACTGACTATGTGAGTACACATCAGAACAACTGAAACCGCGCCAAGTATCCCAAAATCACACGACTCATTGTTCGCCCCAACTTAATTATAATCAAGCTATGTTTACGAACAAACGGAACAAACCATTTACGTTGAAATAGATAAACTTACTTTGATTAAATTTGGCAAAACTTGTATCTTGCAATCAAAGGACAAAGTTTGTAGAAATCCTACAAATGTACCGAATTTCTCCACCGGTTGAAACTTGGCTATTGTACAAAGTGCCAACAATTTTCTTAAATACTAACCGAAGACATAGTTTTATTTTCTTTGGTTTACTAAAAGCATGATACTAACAAACAATAACAGTCTCAGTAGCGAAGCGGTACATGGCTCGCTTTAAATCTCGGAGGAAGTGGGTTTGACACACTCGGGCAGGAATTTTTTGTGTAAATTCTAAGATTTATATACGGGTCTGGTTGGTTCAATCAAGGAACGGACAGCAGCGTTTCCTTGTGTGATACAACATAAAACTGCGGTCACCAACCCGCCTGCCAAGCGTGGTGACTATGGCAAATACCCTCCCTCGGTAGGAGGCCCTTGATCATTAGTGGACGTTATACAGGCTGATGATAATGATGAACATATTTTATGGACTTACCTTAAAATATGCTTGTTTTTTTTTGTATAAGTAACTTATTTTATTACTTTAAATTTTTTTATCTGAAATAATACATTTTATTTTACCACAAATCTATTATTAAAGCACCACAACTTTTACTTAATTAAAGAAAATAAACAGTTTACATCAAACAAGGTTGCTTTACTACTGACTAATTTAACCTACTGCTCTAATCACTAAAAGTGTTATAAACAATCACAGTTTTATTTAAAATTGTGTTTTAATGCCATACCGTTAAAACTTTATTTACTGTGCACTAAACGTTCTGTCGTGGCTACACACGAGTGATGTTTGGTTTGCATTAAAATAGGTTTATGCAAATACAAATTACGTAGGTACATTGTAGTTATTCACAGTGCGTTATGTACTTGTGTCGGGAAAATTTGTGTTATTTTTTTAAATAAGATTTTTATCACGTGCATATAACTTTTGATATTTGTAACTTTGATGTTTCAACTTTACTTTTCCTCCTTTATTTTATAAAATGTAAATAAACTGGTTAAGTGCGAGTCGGACTCGCGCACGAAGGGTTCCGTTCCATTTTCAAGCATCTCCCTGTACCATTATAGATATCGAGCAAAAAGGGCAAAAAAAAGTTTTTGTATGTCCCCCTTAAATATTTATTATATTTTTAGAGTTTGTTGTTATAGCAGCTATAGAAATAGATCATCTGTGAAAATTTCAACTAGCTATTGCGGTTCTAGAGATACAGCCTGGTGACAGACAGACAGACAGCGAAGTCTTAGTAATAGGGTTTTTACCGTTTTTACCCTTCGGGTACGGAACCCTATAAATATATTAGTTATCTATTAGCTATTAGATTGGAATGTTTGATTAGTGATGTTCATTAATCAATTGATTATTAGTACAAAGTCCAATTAATGGATTTGGATATAAAAACAAATATAGAATATAAATTTGCATACAAATACATAAAATTGTAGTATCTTCATGTAATATTAGCGCATATGCTAACATCATCAGCTCGTAAAACGTCCACTGCTGAACATGGATATTCGCCCCAGGGACGGTTTTGCCATGGCCTATACGCTTGGCAAGCAGGTTGATGACAATATTATATTGCTACACACAAAATGCTGCTAATCTATAAAATTTACAAACCAGGTCAGCGTTTACACCTGTGTATTTTACCTCATAATACTGTAGTCACCAACCTGCTTGCCAAGCGTGGTGAATATGGCAAAATCTACCCTCAAGAGGACAAAAATGTTCAGGCGTAGACGTTTTGATGATAAACCAACCGATAAACCAACGAGAGAACAATAGACAAAACATTAAATAAACAACTAAGTGTTATATAAACATATCGTTTAAATAATATAATTGCTTTATCACCATATATATTAAATAATTAGAAAAGGTGAAGTCCTATTTAACGTAACGGCCATTAGATGAAATACAGTTTCTCAGAAACTGATTTATGTTTTACCTTAATATTATCTAAATCAAAATCATTATTCCTGGTAAAGATACAAATATTATAATGTAATTATAATAAACATGGTAACGTTTTGGTTCACAAGCACACGAAGAAGTAGAAATATTTCTGATGGTTTTCGTCAGACAAAAAAGACAAACATTAACGAAGGATAATGATCGTCAAGCTACGTAGTGAATCGGTATTTGGCTCGATCGTAGGTCATGGGTTCTATGAGTGGGTAAATTCTAAGATTTCTTTCCGGGTCTGGGACTCCCTTCCGTGCCTCAAATAGCACCTTAAGCCGTTGGTCCCGATTGTTATAAAATCATATGTAATAATCGTATATCAAGAAACGGGCATCAGCGTTTTCTTGTGTTATACAGCATAATACTGCGGTTACCAACCCGCCTGCAAAGCGTGGTGACTATGGCAAATACCCTTTGGGAGGCTAATGTTCAGCAGTGGAAGTTATACGGGCTAATGATGATGATGTTCATTATGTTATAATTATAGTTTTAGTAAATTTTAGTAGTAAATCATAAGCCAAAATAAATAAAATGTGTAATTTTGACACACAAGTAATTAGGTATACCGATTCGTGTTTACTGCACATCTACACTTTAACAAGCACATTAATATAAAACATGAATGTAAGCAAATGTTAGTGTACTAAGTAAATAAATAAATTACATTAGTAAGTATGTCGACTCGCGTATGGTAGGTTGCACACGCAAATTTCTTGTCCCTTATAATTTTGCTTATTAATACTTGTTTTGTCAAACAGATTGCATGTCTCATAGTTAGCTTTTATTACATTTTGGGTTTTGAAGAAGCTTGAAGTTTCTTAATGAGATCGAATTAGAGATAAGGAGATACGTAGAAGAACCGAGATAACCCCATGAATTAGTTTGTTGTAGTGGCAATGGGCAGGCCATATAGCATGGGGAACAGATGGCCGTTAAGGCTGAAAAGTTGTGGGATGGCGTAGCGAAGGACGTCCAACTAGATGGACGATTGATCTGGTGAAGTCCGCGGGCTCACTGTGGATGCAGGCCGCTTTTAAACTGGACATCTATGTCCAGCTGTGGTCGTCCTATGCCTAAAATAAGAAATTTTGGGTTCAAGTGTCTCAAAATTAAGAACTGTACTTTGAAATTTTTAAGCTTGCATATTCTTACATTTTATTATTATTCCGAAATAATAACGTATACTGTATGTGTAATTTCTGCGTGGGTCCACTTAGCTAACAGTTGTTCAAAACTAACACCACCCTTAATTGTGTTCCTCCAGAGCTTGTCACTGAACTGTATCGTTAGCAACCGCAAGACCGCGACACAGTGTAGCAGGAGTCGTAGGCTAACAAGTCATACTATAATAATATTAATATTATTATTATCACTACAGTCTAAAACAAAGTCGCTTTCTCTGTCCCTATATCGCTATGTCCCTATGTATGCTTAAATCTTTAAAATTACGCAACGAATTTTGATGCGGTTTTTAATAGATAAGAGGGATTCAAGAGGAAGGTTTATATGTATAATACATTAGCACTGTAGCCGTGCGGAGCCGGGGCGGGTCGCTAGTTAGAAATATAATAAAAAATAAATATCACTACGTTGACATTATTTTGGTTTTGTTCATTTAACAATTGTATGTATTAGTATCGTGCCTAAGCGTATGCATTCAGTAAATTGATTTTCCCATAAATTGAGTGAAGATTCGTTCAATTTGTATTTGTATGTTTTTTACTTTAACTAAGTCACATTTTTTAATACGTTGTATAGAACATGACTTGTAATAGTCTTTATTTACACTTAAGAGTTGATTTCAAAATTGATTCAAATACCTATTTGATATCTCTTTTACTAAAGATTCATAAATAGTCATTATAACTTAATAACTTGCTTTTCAGCTTCTACTATCAAAATTATGGCAAATATAAAAAATAGATAGAAGATTTGTATCATTAGTTTTTTTTAGACTAATTTGACTATGATTTGCTCATTAAATTCAACCTACTGATGCCCTTGCCCTGTGGCGCGTGGACGCGGGTCAGTCAGCCCTCTCCTTCTCTCAACCTTCGTAATGCGAAAATGAATTATGAGCCAACATAATAGCAGTCGTTATTAAATCATGACGCCTGTTTGCGTATGTACTTTGTATGTACTTTTAAGCGCTTTGTTTTATATCAAATTGCGGGGAAAGTCACTTATATATTTATATGAACGAAGTTATGGTGAACACTGTTCGTATTCTGAAAGTAATTCATGTCATACTTACATTTAAAAAAATACTGATAACATATACACAATATACACTGATATCCTTCATTGGTCTTATGAGTGTAGCATCAAATATATACTAATATATAAAGCTGAAGAGTTGGTTTTCATTGAACGCGTTAATCTCTAGAACTACTAGCCTGATTACAAAAGATCTTTCAGTGATATATAGCCTGTGAGAGAGGAAGACAATAGGCTATATATAATTATGAAGTTATTATGAAAACGGGAGTTGCGTTAGTGTAATAGCGCGCAGGAAGCTAATATTAAAAAAAAAAGTAGGCACCAATACTTAACTTAAGTTTTACATATATATATTTTCATAAATGTTATAGTCGTATACCGGGTTATTTTTAAAACACCAACAACCTTTCAGGGGGTGAAAGTACTGATGATTATAAACAACTTTTACTATGGGACCAACCATGTAATCGCGAAAAAAAATTAGATATTCCATACATTTTGTCGAGGTAAGTGAACATAAAAGTATGGAACAGCTGATTTTTTTTTCGCAATTTCAAGGTTGGTCCCATAGTAAAAGTTGTTTATAATCATTAGTATTTTCACGGCCTGAAAGGTTGTTAGTGTTTTAAAAATAACCCTGTTTTTACTTTTACTTCACCTCATTTTTAGAATTTTAGTAGCAAGTTCACCAATAAAATAATAAATAAAAATTGAGTAAAATTTTCTGATACAATTTTTACTAGAAATATCAAATGTCAGTCAGAATTAAGATCTACTTTCAAACAATATACATAATAAAGGCAGTATTACATGAAAATACGCAAGCTCGAAAAGAATTTTATCTGAATACAATGTGACTATTATTCCTACCTAAAAATAACCGTTAACCTTTCCAAATCGAAGATTTAAGCTTCGGTAGCAACTAGTAACAAGAACCTAACACCTTAGTCATTTCGACCCAATTTCTCTATCCAAGGATTGTGATCAACGAAGCGAGAAAATATAAATGGAATACTTAAAGTGACGTCAAGGATTCTTTTTTTATAGAAAAGTTTTTTTTTCGGATAGACTTACATAGGTAGCCACGAGGCTTTTGCTACTTCACCGGGCATAAAGGTGAGCAGAGCTCCAGCCTTAATAAATGGTTTAAAAACTAAGCAACTTGCGCAAGAGGGCGCCCCCTGTGGGGCTTGGACCTCGGCTTGACTTAGGGGAGATTTGTGCAACTGTCGCTCTACTTCGCGGGCCTCTCGGACTTCGGGTCTACGAGGGCATCGGTTGTAGAAAAGAAACCTGTTCATATATCAGGGAATTATTTAAAACTTGCTTCCATGTACGGCTTCTCTTTTGTAACTCCGGATTTAATAAAACCTGCATAATTACGTATGTTTTCAATAAATGGGCTATCTAACACTGAAAGAATTTTTCAAATCGGACCAGTGGTTCCTGAGGTGAATGCGTTCAAGTGAAAGAACAATCTTTTCAGCTTAATATATTAGTATACTAGTTTTCACTGATGGTTTCACCCACGTAGCTCCAGTTCCTATAGGAACCATGTTATTAAATAAAACCTATAGGCTTTCTCAACAAATGGGCTATCTTACATTAAAAATATTTTTTCAAATCGGACCATTAGTTCTTGAGATTAGTGCGGTTAAGCAAACAAACAAACTCTTTAGCTTTACATATTAGTATAATAATAGATATTAGTTACTCGAACTAGTTGTGAAATAAAAACATATAACAAACGATTTATTTGTTATGAAAACATAAGCTCACTTCCTTTCCTAAGAGGAGTTAGAAAGATAACACGCCCACGTTTCATAAAATGTGAACGCGATTCATATTTAAGTGGGTTTTATAAGCAAAAATGTGACAACGATAAGCACATCACTTAACATACGCATAAAACTTATAATGTTAAAAATAAATAAATATAACATTAAGTAAAAGATGAAAATAAATAACTTGTATCAAAATAACTAAATTCTAAAATAAACGCGGTTTTATCCGCGTCACTCTGCTCCAGTGTGCTGGAGTGTGATATTTTGTAGCCTATATTTTAATTCGACTTAATAACTATCCGCGTGCAAACTTTCAGCCAAATTTATTTTGTAGTTTTTACGTGAAAGAGAAACAAACATCCATCTATCCATACTTACAAACTTTCGCGTTTATAATACTATAGTAGGATGTAAGTATATTTGTGAATAATGTATAGAATTATACAAACGGAAAAAGGTTATTGTGCAGTTTAAAAGTGAGATCAATACAGTTAAGTTTCACTAAATTTTGGTTGGAGTGGGAGCAAGGTTGTTTAATATAAAGTATCAAGATTCCATATGTTCGTACTATTTTCTGGTGCCTCCGTTTTCCTTCTAAAATAAAACGCGTATATCACAACATTATGATTTGCAAATTGAGACTTTAATACAAGCATGTAACGGTCATTATTGAGTACTCTAAGTTCTTTACTAAAACTTTTAAGGTCGGTACACGTATCAATACATATTATTGGAAAATTCCTTTTGTATCATATATATGTGTGTTTTGTTTGTGATGTTTATTGTTGCTTTTGTGAAACGTGTAGTTTGTCTCGAGGGGAATTTAGTGAAGTAAATAGCAAGTTATTTATGTTTACAAGGACGTCTGTATGTTATGAAATAATTAGGTAGTAAGGATGATTAAAATTGAAGTTTAATATAACATATGATTGTGTCAATGACAAAACGGCTTTCAAGTGAGTTTCTTTGAAACAATACTGCTTTATTAATAATTGTAATATTATATTTATTAAACAAAAACAGTTCCTCTGAATTTCTTTCCAGTTTTTCTCAGAGTTGCCACGTCCAGAACTGGTTGGGGGAAAAAAGAGACGCATCATAAGAACATGATTTAAAATATTTTAAGCGTGTTTATTATTAATAAAGAATATTTTGATTTTAATTTATTGATTGATTTATTAATTTACAATAAAAACTTTAAAGCAAGTCGTAAGTATATTAAAGGAAAAAAAAAGTTAGGACACGTTGACGTCGATTCGGTTGTGGAAGAAAAACAATCAAATTCGCTTAGATTGCTTTTCTGATCACGATTTGGACGATTTAAGCTACAAAAAATAAAATCTTAAGATAATTACATGAAATATTGAATAATCATAATTCAATTGTTTTCCATAGATTTAAAGTTACCTATCGCAGTTTAAAGTGAATCATCATCAACAGCCCGTTGACGTCCACTGCTGAACATGGGCCTCCTCTTAACAGACCTTGGCAAGTCAGGATCGTAGAGGGATATTGCCATAATCACCACGCTTGGCAGACGGCTTTGGTGATCGCAATAAGATGCAAATGTTGAGCTTACAGATGCTGCTGCCCAATCCATCAGCCATATGTCCCTTAGTCGCCTTTTACGACACCCATGGGAAGACATGGGCTGGTCTATTCTAAGCCGGAAACCACACGTTTAAAGTGAATGCTAAACATATATTTTATCCACACGTAATAACTGTATTTTGTCACAACACAATATATACCACATTCAAAGACCAAAAGATAGTAAATAAAGTTGGCAGTCTATCAAAACATAGCCCCCGCTATAATAGCCAAAAAAACAGTTTTATTACCACAAAAAGATGTTGATAATAAACGATATATTTCTCCCGTAATATACAAACATTTGGAACAGGAAAAACCGTAAGACTATGGGCAATTACTATAATGACACTCGAGAGCCACCGGTTATCACGTCCCGCCCCCATAATACTGTGAAATATGGCGAAACAACGACACAAAAGAAATGCGTAGTTTCACATACATCATATCATGAAGACAGTGTTAGTGAAAGCTTGCGGAAGAATTCAAATAAATGTAAAGTTAATATAAACACAATAACAAACGAAGTTTATTAGACGGTATTATATGATGACAAACAATATTCCTACGAACCTTAATATTAGTAAATATATATATATATCTCTTTTTGGTAACAAGCAAAACGTTAGCACATATTTTAAAATTTTAATAGGTCAGATACATTTCCGCATTCCCACCGCTGCTGCAGCGTATTCGCGCGCTGGCGGTGGGATATGTGGGACTCGCCCTCTCCATAGCGTGGTATGCTAAACTCATACCACGAGGAGAGGACCCTACACCACTGAAACCCCCCGGACACTCCTTCGATCTGCCGTTGGTGGGGGCCGGGTACGCATAAGCAATCCGACCCAGTCAACATCACACTGATGATGCTCCGTGGAGGAGCGAAATACGTGTCGGGTCTTCGGCTGGTGATTGTATTTTTTGGGCAACTAAATCCCGCAACAATGTATGGTAGGCCATCCTTTACCATTAGTCTATCACATAATAATACAGAGTTAATAAACAAGCTATTGTTCGTAGCGAAATATTTATTGTTAAAACCTTTATTATAGTACTTGAAGCGAAGATCGAAACTTTCATTAGCCTCAACTCCGCTGGAGGTTGCAGCAATATTGTTACAATGGAATAAATGAGTACCTACTAAACTCTTGAGATATATTAAAGCAACCTTAGTTTTACTTATTCACTGCAGACTGAAGAAAGTTTCTTTGAGCTACAACTAATGAATTGTTAGAAATGTCTCTATTTATTGTTATCTCGTTATTATTTAACTGCTGTTATTATATTTTGTACTACTAATGGTAATGGGAATGGAAAAGTTTATTGAAATGCTCATTAGTCATAGTTAGAATGTTTAAGCACACTGCTTAAGGCTGCAGCTCCGCTCGCCTTTATGCCCGGTGAAGTAGCAAAAGCCTCTTGGCTAACTACGTTTGTCTGTCCGAAAAAATACAAATACTGGGTTACGACACAAATTATCGTGACCAAAGGCTTAACGTGCTTTACACAAAGATGTTCAGTCCGGCGCGGCGTGGGGATCGAAACCACGACCTCCGAGATTAAAAGCGAGCCAAATAACGCAACGCTACGGAGTTTGTGATGTACTTCATAGTTTTGTATATTTCAAAGTCTTTTAACCGAAGTATAAAAAAATCAAGTTCAAGTTAACAAAAGCCTTGATTTATTATTTAACTGTTGCTGCTTATTTTAATTCGTATCGTAACGTTATACCGACTTTAACTTATCAATTTCAAGGGTGCTCCCTTAATTGCTCTCGACCCTGAAAACATCAAATTGTTTGTTTTTCTTTCGCTGGGACGAAATAGAAACCAGAAGATTTAGATTTTGAGTTCTTCTATATTAATTAAGGAAAATGTTTCTTTTTGTAATATCCTGTTACTGCCTTATTGTAATTTGTGCCAGTAGTTGTCATGATCATCATCATGAACAAAGGCATCGCTTGGAAGAGGTGTTGCCATAGTCACCACGCTTGGCAGGTGAGTTGGTGACCGCCGTATTATGATATTGGACAACATTTCAAAATTAGCAACACAGTAAAACTTAAATACCATTTCTTTATTTTCGAAATCTGATACCAAAATATATTTTGTTTGCCTTTAAAAAAAAAAGAATAAACACTGCAAAATGCGTGTTGATGTCATCATTACGTTATTAGTCTAAGATCTGACCCTACATCGACCTTCACCGAGCTGATAATAGAATGAAACATGTTTTATAATAAATTAAGTATATTAGAAAATATATAAAAAATGGGTTGGCTAAAAAAATCCTGGGCAGACTATTTTTAATTAGTATTTAAAAAAATATTTTAATGAAATTTTAAAAAGATTTAATTAAATTAACGCAATATCAGCGCTTGTTTGTTATTATAATTTTGTAATTATCCAATCAATTGAAAGTAACTGTCATCTACACACCTTTTTGTACCTAGTAACCCAGTAGTTCGTCCAGGTCCAACCTAACAGCTGAACGTTCTATACGTTTAATAATTTTAGTAATAATAAAATTTACTTATTATCTTATCTTTTTTTTAATGATTTAATTTAATTTTAATTAATTAATTTAATTCAAATCATTAAAAAAAAGTCTGTCCAGGATTACTTTAGCCAACCCATTTTTAATATATTTTCTAATATACTTAATTTATTATAAAACATGTTTCATTCTATTATCAGCTCGGTGAAGGTCGATGTAGGGTCGGATCTTCTACTATATCGGACTGTTACTACGGCCTGAAATATTAACTTTGCCTATTGAAAATTAAAAAGTATTGAAACATGCCTAATTTGGAAACTCTAATTATAAATTTAAAAAATATACTGACTTGAGCTAATGCACTAATGCCTTAAACATTAGCTCATGTAAGTTTATTTTTTAAATTTTCTACTCAGGCCAAGAAATTTCGTCAAACATCCGTAACAATGACGTCATCCGGCGATTATGTCTAATTAGAATGAGCCAAACTTAAATATATTATGTTTTTGTATGAAAAACTTTGAATTTCGAGAATATAAAAAAAATTGGTTCTTAATTTTTGATCTAGTTTCATAAATACATAATACAAGTTAAAAAAAAAAAGTTGTCAATTGTCACGTGTTATCCTTAACCTGATTGTGTCGCGGACAAAATATTTTAATTAAATTATTCTATCATTCAAGATCGTAGTAGACAAAGGCATATTATGTTTTAGTACATAAAAAAAACGTGCGTAGGATGCATTTAGAAAAAGTTAGTCAAAATTACTCAGTACAGGAACATGAAATAGCTCTTTACTTTCTGGCATCGCCTCACAGAGTTCATTCATGGTGGCGCGTCCGATTTCATAAAGCAAAGTAAGCCATTTAAATTCTAACAAGCGATAAAAATACGCGTGTCGCATCAAATTTCCATTACATTAAAATGATACCGGTGTTACATTTCCCGATAATTATTGTACTGTACAGTATTGAAAAGCCAATGTCGTTTATACAACAGCAATGCAGCTACCGGGAAACCAACTTTTCTTTACCTTCGCTCTCAAACTTAGGTGGTTGCAATAAGGTTTAATTTCGTTTGGTTAAGAGTTGGCATATAAGTTGGTAAATGCTTAAAGTAGTAAAAAGATGGCGTGACCACGCATATATTAAAACACAAATAGCAACATTTTACTGAACAGCTGGCCTCGCCAATTTATTGATAGCACGTGATTGGGGATTGGTCGCTTTGTTATTACCTATTTAGCGAACGTTAGATTCAATGTGACCGGTTAGAAAAGAGTTTATAACTCGTCGTATCTTACCAAGGTTTATAAACTAAATTAAATTTGAAAAAAAAAACTTAAATACACCGTGGTTTTTTATTCATTGCTAATAATTGGCTATTGTCTAAACGTAACATTAAAATTTTAATATAGACGTTTGCTTTTTACAAAAAAAAGTTTACCTCAAGGAGACGGAAATGGTAAATTTACATGGCAAAATGAGTAATACATTATTATCTAGAGTGTACGATCGGGTGTCCTTAACATAGGTTTAAAGTTATTTTATTCTGTTACTAGCTGCGCCCAGCAGTTATACCCGCCGCGTCACTCTGCTCCAGTGGGTCGGAGTGTTATATTTTGTAGCCTGTTAATCCAGCTTATAATCTATATGCGTGCAAACTTTCAGCGAAATCCGTTCAGTAGTTTTTGCGTGAAAGAGTAACAAACATACATCCATAAATCCTTACAAATAATATTAGTAAGATTATTAATGCAACTGAAAAATTATATGCAGAGATGGACCAAAATAAATCATTTCGCCAAGTATTAATAACTAATAAAAATATAAGTATTTATTTTTATAACATAAATGTCAATCATATAGACTATTTTTAAATATAGGTAATATTTTTAAGACTATTTTTAAATATAATATTTTTAAGACATGCCGTGTGGTTTCCGGCTTAGAATAGACCACCCCATGTCTTCCCATGGGTGTCGTAAAAGGCGACTAAGGGACATATGGCTAATGGATGGGCAGCAGCATCTATTAGCTCAACATTTGCATCTTACTGCGATCAACAATCCGTCTGCCAAGCGTGGTGATTATGGCAATATCCCTCTACGATCCTGGCTTGCCAAGGTGTGTTAAGAGGAGGCCCATGTTCAGCAGTGGACGTCAACGGGCTGTTGATGATGATAATGATGATAATTTTTAAGACTGCCACCACACATATGGAAATATGACATTTACCTATGTTAGGTATGTTCTGTCAATTACTGCAATCGGAATCCATTGCCCCAAGCGCACAACTTTTATACCTATAAGTCATCGCGGCTAACAAATAGTCACGAAACTATAATCACGCAAGTTTATTCCAATAGCAATTTACATGAATATAAAGAACGTACCTAATTCTTTCTAAAACTATTATGAATAATTGGAAAAATATATATTTGTATGTTTTTTCAGAATTAGAAATAGTTACTTTTTCTCAGAATAATACAAGTTTTTGAATAAATCTTTTTAGTGCGGCCCGCTTTAGTGCGGCACGTTCTCCGAGTGCTGGTTGTTACTTTGCACAGCAGTTAAGCATTGCCATTCAACGGGGTAATGCTGCCAGCATTCTGGGAACCTTAGTAGTAGTAGTATTTTATTAGTTAGTTAGTTTGGGGGATAATGCTGTTCGCGCCCGTGGGCATTAGCTCTAGTCACCCACACATGACCCTGGGTAGCGCCAAATGAACAGCACATCTGGTGGTAGGTTTCGACCGCGGTTTGTCACCACCCTCAAGGCAAAGCCATGCCGCCAAGTGACTTTCGTCGCGTTCCGGCATGTTGCCTTGAGTAGCCATCGTGAAAGGGGAATCTGGGCAGTTGTGTGCCTTTGCGAACCGGTTCCGGTGCTGCGTGGTGTCTGTGCTGGGTGACTGTTCCTGGAGGGTAGCGGGATCCTAAGCACGGTCTTCCGCTGGCCGACCGCAGGTAGTAGGGGGCCCAATTAGTAGGAAAGCCACCTATGAAAGGCTGCCCCGCCAACTAGCGAAAAATCCCAGGATGCGTCACCGTGCCGGTTGGCGACCGGATGCAAGGGCCCGGTGAACATCTCTGGGGGGGTTAGGGCGTCCCCGCGCGCTCCAGATCAGTCTCCCGTCGGTGCAGCATCATGTGTGTATTGCGTGGTACTCGTTTATGTTACGCCTCGCCCAACTGTCCCTTTTCTATTTGTCTGTTCGTCATCAAAAATAAATGAAAATAAAAAACAATAGGAAACTGGTAAAACAGCGGTTGCACTCCCTCGCACTAAAAGTGCACCTTTCTAACATCCGAGGTCTGCACTCCAATCTCATCCCGGTCCATCACCACCTTGAGACCGAAAAACCACATTTACTGTTCCTCACGGAGACGCAAATCAGATGTCCAGCCGACGCAGCATACTTGCACTACCCAGGGTACACCCTGGAGCACAATTTCAGGCCACGCGCTGGCACCTGCGTGTATGCTCGTGATGACATCTGCTGTCGACGTCTCCGTAACATTGAGGATTCCAGTTTCTCTGTATTGTGGGTTCTGGTGGACACTGGCTTGGAGCAGATACTCTATGCCAGTGTCTATCGGTCGCACACCGATAACATGGAGACAACCAGGTTGTTTCAGTATCTTTCTGACTCAGCTGAATTAGCTCAGCTCAGGTACCCATCGGCGCAGCTAGTTGTTCTGGGGGACTTCAACGCCCACCACCAGGAGTGGCTGTACCCATACCAGAACACCGACCTTGCGGGGAGACTAGCGTATGCATCTGCTCTGACGCTTGGTCTCTCCCAACTGGTGACTGGGCCGACACGGGTGCCCGACATTGATGGCCATACGGCCAATTGCTTAGACCTTCTGCTGACAACCGATCCAGACCGATATCAAGTCGCGGTTTCCTCACCGTTAGGTAGCTCCGACTACTCTCTGGTGAAATCTGTGTCTGTCTACTCGCCACCCGATCCCGATCTCAAGGGGACTAGGCGTGTTTGGCGATACAAGTCAGCAGATTGGGATGAGATGCGGCATTTCTTCGCGTCTTACCCTTGGCTGCGCTTATGTTTCTCTTCAGACGACCCGACTTGCTGCGCGGAGGCTGTTTCTGGAGTGATATGCCAGGCAATGGAGTATTTCATTCCATTTTCTGATGTCTCACTCCAAGACAAAGCCCGCCCATGGTTCAACGCTGAGTGTGATTGTGCTGAGGCACATAAGCACTCTGCTTACCAAGCGTGGGCGGATGCTCGAGCCCGCAAAGCGCCAAATATTCGGAAACTGAAGAAAGCCTACAATAGTGCTGCCAAGTCTTGCAAACGTGCCCTACGAAAGGCCCGCTTTGACCATATTGGCCGCATTGGAGCCAGACTAGCACCTTACCCATCTGGGAGTAAAGCTTTTTGGTCTCTTGCCAAATCGGTCGAAGCCAATTTCTGTCGGTCCTCTTTGCCGCCACTGCAGAAGCCGAACGGTTCATTAGCTCACACCGCCAAAGAGAAAGCAGACCTGTTTGCGTCTCTATTTGCGAAGAATTCACAACTAGATGCTGCTGGTAAAAGTCCACCCAGGCTACCACATTGCACTTCCACTATGCCTGAGGTGCACATTCGGCAAAAAGTGGTACTTAAAATTCTCAGCACTCTAGATGTGAATAAGGCTAGTGGGCCTGACGGCATTCCTGCCATTGTCTTGCGGTCATGTGCGCCTGAGTTGTCTCCTGTTTTGACTCGCCTCTATCGCTTATCCCTGAAGACTGGTCTAGTTCCAGCATCCTGGAAGATTGCCAATGTTCAACCGATCCCCAAGAAAGGTAGTCGTGCCGACCCTGCCAACTACCGACCAATCGCAATCACCTCCATACTCTGTAAGGTTATGGAGCGTGTTTTAAACAACCGTCTCCTAGCATACCTGGAAGACAACGATCTCCTCTGTGACCGCCAATTCTGATTCCGTCGAGGCCGGTCTACTGGTGATCTTCTTGTTTATGCTACTCACTTCTGGAGCGAAGCCATTGAGAGACACGGTGAGGCTCTTGCCGTGTCTCTTGATATCTCTAAGGCTTTTGACAGGGTTTGGCACGCAAGTCTCATTGTTAGGCTTCCGGTTTACGGTATTGCTCCCGGACTTTGTACCTGGATTCAGGATTTCTTGAGGGGGAGGTCGATTCGAGTTGTCATTGATGGCGCCTCGTCCGATCTTCTTGGTATTAATGCCGGTGTCCCTCAGGGATCTGTTCTCTCCGCGACTCTTTTTTTGCTGCACATCAACGACCTGCTAGCTACTCCCGGAATCTTTGGGTACGCAGACGACAGCACAGTCTCGGTGAGATACTTGTCGGATGTGAAGTCTGGGTCAAAGGTTCAGTCGCTCAGGGAGTCGATGATGGAGGGGGTGAACTCGATCTTGGAGGCTGTCTCCTTATGGGGTGATGCCAACCTGGTTGGGTTTAACCCCTCAAAAACACAGGCTTGTCTTTTTTCGGCGAAACGGAGTCCATTCCAACTGACTCCGACTTTCCGGAATGTTTCCGTTCCGATCAGCGACCATCTTGAGCTGTTAGGGCTTGATCTCTCTTCTAATCTAAACTTCGGTCGCTACATCGAGTGCATTACAAACACTGCAGCCAAAAAACTTGGCATTCTCTCCAAGGTGAGGCGGTACTTCACATCGGAGCAGCTCTTGAGTCTCTACAAGGCTCAAGTTCGCTCCTCAATGGAATATTGTTCTCATCTTTGGGATGGGTCTGCTAGATATCAGCTGGATGCGCTGGACTCATTGGAGCGCCGAGCGAAGAGAGTCATAGGCAATAACTCACTTGTGGAGGCAAGTCTTCAGAGCCTCGAACACCGTAGACGAGTAGCCTGCCTATCGGTTTTTTATCGGTTACATTTCGGGGAGTGTGCAGAGGTTCTACATAACCTGATACCCCCTTCACCCTTCCATCACCGGACGACCAGGCGCGGTGAGCGGTTTCACCCTTATGTTGTAGACATTCCTTCAATACGCACGAAGCGATTTGCTTCTTCTTTCATAATGCGGACAGCTAAGGAGTGGAATTATCTGCCGGGGTCAGTTTTTCCGGAACGCTATAATCTGGACATCTTTAAAGCTAAAGTGAACAGACACTTTCTAGGCACGCGTGAATCATCTTAGGCCTTATCTTCGCCTGCCATCAAGCGAGATTATGGTCAAACGTAAGCCTATATTTAATAAAAAAAAAAAAAAAAAGCTACTTTTAGTTGTACATTCTGCAGTTTTTGAATACTACATAACGATTATTTGTCTTTGCAGTAAACGACAAGTATGAGTTAGTAGACTTCACTTTAACATCCCGCTTGCGTCCACTGCTGAACATAGGCCTCCTCTTAATAGACTTTGGGAAGCCAGGGTAGTTGAGGGATATCGTCATAGTCACCACGCTTAGCAGGTGGATTGATGATACCTGTAAGATGAAAGAAAGAAAGGAAAACAAAAGAAAGATGGTGAGAATCCTGCCTTACCTGATAGATCCTGCTGGCCATCAATCAACTGTATGTTCCTTAGTCACTACTTACGACACCCATGGCAGGATATAGGGTGGTCTTTTCAGCGAGTCTATACATTAATCATATTCCGAAACAATATTTACCTGCACTTAACCATTTTTTTAGCTCTTGTACGTCCCCGTATGTCTGCCATGAAACTGAATAACAGGCAAAAGTAATAAGCGCTGTAATAAATTAGGGACAGTCTACATTGTCAGTCAGCCGTCCAATTTGATCCCGCGTGCGTTATTCTTCTACACTTTATGAGACATCTTCATACACAATTAAGTGTATGATCCAAATTTCAGACTTCGTTTGTTTATGTTGAAAACATTTCCAAGTATTATACGTCGTGGCATCGTCAAGTTTACAACATGGTTGATATTAAGGCATATTGTTTATTCTAATTGAGATAATAAAAACACTAGACTAAGACTAACAGAGAATACAAGACAACTTGATGTGGTTCGGTCGACCTGTTTGATCAGAAATTATTGTAGTTTGTGCAAGTTTAGGCGATTCCAAACAAATGTAACCATTTTTACCGAATAAATGATTTTGAATCTTTGAATGAAAATGTAAAAAGTTTACCAGGGCGATCTTCATCGGATAAGATACTCGTTATCATAGATCATTAAATAGAACAAATGTGAATATAAAGTGACTCGAAACTAGCTTCCACGCGCGGTTTCACCCGCATAAATCCCCTTCTAGTACGAACTTCATAATTAAACACAGCCTTTCGCGATAAATGGGCTATCTGACACTGAAAAAACTTTACAAATCGGACCAGTAGTTACCGAGATTTTCACACAAACAAACTCTTCAGCTTAATATATTAGTTTAGATATATATCAACTGGTTGTATGTTCAAACTAATGCATATCACCCAACTCACAACCAGATTCAAATATATCTTCATGCCAACATCCCACAATCACATCATCTCAAATCGTGAAATTCGTACAAAAATCTCAACTGCTTAGGTACCAACAGAAATGCTAACGCCGCGAAGTGTAACGTAATACACAGTTCCACAGAAAATATTAAATTCAATTTTGAAAAATATAACGTTGTAAACATTGAAAAATGTCGAGTGTGCGGAGTTTGTGCGAGGATTCTGTCCACTGCGATCTTTCCATCGGAGCGTGGGAAGCGACGAGCTGGGAAACAAAAATGAGACTTTCTTACACCTGTACAGTTAGAAGCTCGTGGCACAGCGGTGTTGTGTGCGATATCGGAGCTTCAATACACGATAATGGAACGATAGTTAAAGCTGGTAAAAAAGTAGGTAGCTCTTTACTTCTTTGTTACAGTTACTTACAGTTTATAGTAAAAAATACTGGCGAAACACTACGTTCTTAAATATTCAGGTAGTGTATCACATTAGGCACTTAGATTTATTTCAAAATAATATATTTGTAGATCAATACTTAGAAATGGCCGCAAGCGGTTTCACCCGCGTAACTCGTGATCCCGTAAGAATTTTTTATAATAAAATTTTGTCTACAGCCCCCCTCGTATCTAACTCTGAAATCATTTTTCAAATCGGACCTATTGTTCTTGAGATAATCGTGTTGCAAACAAACTCTTCAGCTTTATACTGGGTGATTTTTTCACCGTTTTGATAATAATATGGTGTGTTGTGTAAGTGGAATAGAATCCATAGACCACAGTTTATTTGTACTAGTATTGCGGTAATTAGAGTTTCGATTATCTCATAGATTTTTTATTACTATACACCCTACATAGTAATAATACCAACGCCGCAATCACATATGAATGAAAAGAGTGAGCATAATAGCGTAACTAAAACTAAGAAGGTACTAAGGTATACATTTTTACCGTTACGATTTTCATTCTATGTCAGTAAATAGATAGATAGAATAGATGTCTACATCTATTTCATATAAATATTTTATTCAAGACAGTAAAAAAGTTATCCAGTATATTGGTATAGATCTGGAGGTACTTGTTGCATACAATGTATTGCTTACGATTACAACTGACAGTACGTGCCCAGTGCCTGTTGTCTTAGCGGGATTGGGCACGCACGGTCATCCTAAACCTCTATTGTGGTCTGCTCCCCGATGTTAGCTCATAATATTAAAGTAATAAGTTAAATTACAATAATATTATGTAACAAAACATTATTATATAAAAACATACCTACATATAAATATAAACCTTATATATAGATATTATAATATTTAAATTAGTAGTAAGTTTATGTACAAAGTAATGAGCGCGTATCCCGCCATTAAACGTAACAGTTTGGTGGGGAGTAGATATTGTATTTTTTTGCAATGTGTTTTTAAATAATAACAACAAAAAAACTGCGTGGGCTTCAATTTATACGTGCATTTAACCATTTTTTTAGCTCTTGTACGCTCCTGTATGTCTGACATGAAACTGAATAACAGGCAAAAGTAATAAGCGCTGTAATAAATTAAGGACAGTCTACATTGTCAGTCAGCCGTCCAATTTGATCCCGCGTGCGTTATTCTTCTACACTTTATGAGACATCTTCATACACAATAATGTGTATGATCCAAATTTCACAATTCGTTTGTTTATGTTACAAAATTTAATCCTTCGTTTCCATCTTATAAGAATTTTGATAAAATCTCGAATATATTTTTCAAAGTTAATGTTTCAAACTCCGTAATCGTCCTTTATTTAATCTTCACAAAGAGATAAATTAAGATTCTTATGTTCTCTCTAACAAATACCAAGGTGTTAGGTCCCACGTTAATAAATAATAGAGGCCCTCCCTTCGCAATTGTTTCAAGACGGGCCAAATTGTAATCTGCATAATTTACATTGAGCTTTGCTAAAAATAAACGAAAGGTTTTTCCTATACATAGCGTTAGTTCACTGAATATTTAAAATTATCGGACTATTTTACGATAGAAGAAGTGAATATAATTTTGTATTGCGTTACCTTTGACTGTCAAAAGGCTGTGTATGGCACAAGCAGTGAATAATAATAATTGGAGATAATTAAAAATCGTAAAAAGGCGTAAAGTCATGGCAACTGCAATAAAACGGCTGTATGTAAATAAAATAATTAATTTATTATTTACAGAATAAATTCCAGTTCTTGTGTTCTTTGTACACATGTTAAATAAAGATATGCTCTTTGTTATACAATTAATTTACTTACATTCATCTATCACTTCTAAATGTAAATAAAATGTCACTGTAAATTTGTTAGTTAGGCTTCTACGAAAAAAAATACTCAACCATCCAGACCCGGAAATAAATCTTAGAATTTACTCAAAAGATTTCTTGTTCCGGTGTGGGAATCGAACCCACGACCTCCGAGGTTTAAGCGAGATCGAAATACCACTACGGAGGTTGTTTTTTTTTTTTAAAGTATACTTTAAAAAAAAACAATGCGCGGGCAAAAGCTATTATTTTAGAAGTAATGTAACATACAACATCAGGAGAACGAAGGTCACTGGCATAGCTCAGCGGATTAGCAAGCTGAAGTGGCAATGGGCAGGACACATAGCTCGATGAACTGACGGCTGATGGAGCAGAAAGGCTCTCGAGTGGAGACTATGAACTGGCAAACGCAGCGTCGGATGACCGCCTGCACGATGGACGGACGTCATAAAGGTTGCAGTGAGTCAGTGGTTGCAGAACACTAGCGATCGTTCCCGCTGGAAATCGATGGGGGAGGCCTATGTTCAGCAGTGGACTACAACAGGCTGATGATGATGAATGTAACATTATAAATACAAATAAAGGAGCCTAAGTAATTATTGTTTTCAAAGACAGCCCTAGCACTGGGAAAGTTAATCCCTATGTCGCAGGGGACTTATTAAAAAACACGTAACCTCCGAAAATTACGGTAAGCCTTATACTACTATACTACGAAAGTGGTCTCGGTTGAATATTTAATAATCTGGTTGAATCGAGAGCTACAAAAAATATACGAAACTAAATTAAATCAATGAATTAGAGAAGTATCTTCACCTTACAGAATAATAAATACATAACAATATTGTAATCACTATCATCATCAGCCCTTACAACGTCAACTGCTGAACATGGGCCTCCTCCCGATGGTGGCTTTTGCAATAGTCACCACGCTTGGCAGGCGGATTGGTGACCGCAGAATTATGTTGCAATAAACCGGGAAACGCTGCTGCCCGTTCCCTGGTATACGCTTGTTATAGAAGATGTTATAACAATCGGGACTAACGGCTTAACGTGCTTTCCGAGGCACGGAGGGTAGTCCCTCAACCAATCAGGCCCGGAAAGAAATCTTAGAATTTACACAAAGATCCGGCGTGGGGATCGAACCCACGACCTCCGAGACAACGCTATGGAGGTTGCCAAAATTGTATTGTAAGACCTGAACTTTAAAATTTTAAAGATATCTAAAAAGGTTCTCATAACCTGGTGTTAGGCAATAGGCATGTAGCCTTATCGAAAATCAAATTAAAGACACAGAAATATTCATGACATTCAAATTTAATTGAGTCACATAACGTGTCGGTTACTAAAACATAGTAAATTAATTATTATTATAAGTATTTTGTTTTACTAACCGTACAAAATAAATCGTACTAGATATCAGATTAGGTATTCGTAGCATTTACGTAGCGCTGCTACGTAGCCGCTACGCACGGCGTAGCGCGAAGTAGGAATGCTTGTACTACGAAACGGAGCGAATAAAAATACCTTTCTATAGATCCGGCAGCCGATTTTATTAGTATAATGTGTGTATCAATACAAACAACACGGTTTATTTCCTTACAAATAGCGAAAACTTTACTGTGGAAAATATTTTGCTATTTTCCCGTGTGGAGATGGCGTAAATATTATCTTTTATTGTATGCTATCAACATTAATAAAAATAACGTGATATTTTAAGCGTTGCTTATAATTTTTCTATCAATTATAAGCAAGTAGCTGTGCTTGCGACTTCGTCTGCTTGGAATAATGACTTTAAGTAGCAGTTTTAATTATTTTAATTAGTTTCAAGCTTCTAGCTTTTTAAAATGATGATACTTCCATACAATTCTTCCAAATCGACCATTTCATACTACTCCTTACAGCTATTTTTTGCTATAAAAAGTAGCATATGTCCTTCCTTAGGTTCTATACTATCTTGCTACCAAATTCCATTGAAATCGGTTCAGTAGTTTCGGTGTGAAAGGCCGACAGTTAAACAGACAGATTTACTTCACATTAATAAAAATAGTAAGGATTATAAGCAAAACACGATAATTATTAGCCATTGGTATTACTATTGAAATGTAACATTTAAATATTAAAATGTTTTTTTTTTTTTTTTTAAGATAAAACTTAGTTTTTTTATTTATTTTACTATTTAAAAGCTACGCTATTTAATAGAAGATAACAACAGGGTGTCCCAAAAGGTTAAGTAGCTGGGAAAGGGGGTGACAGGGGTGGACACAATGGTCACTAGAAAAATAAAAAAAAAATCCGCTCTGGGTATTTTAAAAAAAATGGCATTTTTTTTAAAACTTAAAATTTTACACCTTGTTATTTTTGATGTTGATGTTGATGACCTTGTTGTTATTACATAACAGCATTTTTTTTAAATACAGCCATATTTGTAGGTACAGTTAGCACAAGGTGTAAAATTTTTAGTCTTTTAAAAAATGCCATTTATTTTTTTAAACACCCAGAGGGAATTTTTTATATTTTTCTGGTGACCCTTGTGACCATCCCTATCACCCCCCTTCCCAGCTACGTAATCTTTTGGGACACCCTGTATAGGTAAAAAAAATACACTGCGCTAGACAAAATCCAATTACGATATAAATCAATGCATCAAGTGCATCTAATAAATATATATAGTAGCGACTTTTGTTTATGTTTATCTAGTTTATTTATAAATTTGAAATGTTATGAGTAAATAATAAAATTGGACACAAAACAACAAACATAGTATAAAACATCGACGGATAATTATGTTTTTCCTTTGATTTCTCAAACTGGCTACTAACTTAGAAAAAATTCTCAGTAAAACTATTTAAAACTGCAGAATACATTATATTTTCTAAGAATACTTGATAACTTCACTGAACTGTTAGAACCTAATTGGCTCAATAAAACGATCTTTTTTAATCCTTATTGAAATGCAAAGGCTTCTTTGTTCTGTTCGCTAATACGTGTTATTATTCACTGAACTTTAAAATTAATTATAGATTCTTACGAACGTCGCAGGGTAATTGGCCGCTCGCTGAGACATTTTGTGCAATAATCGTTTCATTGAAAAGACCTGAGGAAATTGTTCAAGGACTGCATTCATAATGGCTATTTCTTTACTTTTGAAATAAAATGTCAAGTAGCGATATTATGTTAGTTACTTAAATTGGAATGTTAGTATTTGTGTGATTAGGTTACGAATATCTGAACTTTTAAACATAAGTTGTTGATTTTGATAGAATATTGCAAGAGTAAAATCTAAAATTTATTTCTGGTAGTTGGTTGAAAGTATACTCTCCGTGTCACTCTGAGCGCTCCTGAGCCGTGGTCCTTATCTTTTAGGGATTCAGGCTAAATTTAATATAATTTGGCTGAGGACCTTTGATCTCGGTATTTGACCTATCAAAAAGGCTCAAAGGCTTTGCTATGTAGTAATTAACGAGGTATTCAGTTTGAAATCCAGTTCAAAAAAAAACCTACTAAATCTCCATTAAAAAAAATCAATACCAGCCTGGAAACTGAAAATGTTTTACTCCTGCTTCGAAGACTACGTTAAACTGTCAATATGCGTGATTTTTTACAAGTGGTATTGGTAAGACCACCCCACCGGATATTGAGAGTGAAAAAGGTACAGAGAGTGGTAAAAGTACACTATAATATTTATTTATATTAAACTTAGTGCACGTTATAAACAATTGTACAGAGGACGCGTCAGGAGCCTGCACAGGACACATTAAGGACTTAATGTGTCCTGTGCAGACTCCTGAAGCGGGGCCGCCGTGGCCGAAATTGGTTGGGAGGACTTTTCCATCTCTCGGGGCTTATCATTCTCAACTCTCATTCTTCAACAAGATCAAGCATTCTAACATTTCGACCACCATGAATATTTACTAAGATATTTTCAAGATGACAATCTTCAAAAATACCAAACGTGCCATAGACCCACAATCCATAAAACAAGGCAAGCTCGTGGAATGACCTTACAATAAGACATAAATATCGTCGCTTCAAACATTCCGACAACGTCGAAACATCACTCGAATACCGCATCTCAAAATGAGGACACAAAATTCAAAATTCAAATTACCACCGAACCGTAAATCGGAACGGAATGGCGCTGTAATAAAAAGTAATAATGTCAAATAATTGTGACCAACCTCGTGCAAGGTGGTCGGGCACAATCAAAATGCAATTTCGTTAGTCGAGGTCGAGATTCCTCCGCCACGCGACAGGGCTGCCCAATTTGCTACACAGATTCGTAATAGGCAATCTTCAAAATTTCTGGAGATGCAACGTCGGAGATAGCGAGTACCTTCCTTGCATGAGAACACTTCTCAGATACCGACTCAACGAGGCAGGGTACCTTTTATATTTTTTCATGACTTTTAAAATGTAATATTTTCAAACAAAATGTGCAATCCATTACTCTTTGGTAGCCCTGTCTCGCGTCGCAATATGCATTGTCCGGGACAATTTCGTGCTCTTTTCCCTTTTGTTGCCTTTTTCAGTGTTTGTAATCTGTGTGGAAATTGAGATCGTTTTGTTTTCAATTTATTAATGTTGCTATTGTTCTATTGAAAATCGTCAGCTCGAAAATGTCAGTTGCTTTATGTTAATCGGCCGCGTGTTCATACCGAGCCGGTCTATTTATTTTTATCATAGTATGAAATTCCCAGTATATTATTGTTTGAAGAAATAGTAGGACAGGTAAAATGAACATATTTTTGACATTGTATCAAAACAAATAATATACCAATATAAATGTTGATAGATTGTGGTCCTTTAATCGCATAAGTGCATGTGTTTATAACTGTTAATCGACCTAATAACTTTGTGTTAACACGGCATGAAATACAACCTTGTCTAGAAAGACATGTGTTTTATATCTTAGTACACGCTGAGTACATTCATGTCGTAAAAGTCCATAAAACCTAGCGTATTTAGTTGTAGAAGAGGCAAGTTTTCAGTCACTAGCTCTCGACTTAGTACCAAATCGATGCAGTGAAAAAATATATTTAAGAAAACATTTAAAAGTGATCGTAGCCTAATGGCTAGGGCGTCGGACTTGTGATCGCCGGTTTGATCCCCACCCATTACACTACTGACATGAACCTACTCGTATCACAAGCATTTTAGCTCAGCACGAGGGCTTAACAAGAATACTAGTCGACAGAAAAAACTCTGCTAGTAATCTTTTACAAAAAATCAGTAAGTGTGTTTTTGCTTATAATGACACAGGTAAATTGTCAACCCACTGCTTACACTTCGTTCTTTGTCTGTCACATCTATGATGAAATGATTAATTACCGTGATAATTAAATACCCAATCATATCTGCAATTAAGGGTTAATAATAGTCTCTTATTAATCTAACAAAGATCGCAGCTTCACCTCACCTTTACCTTCGCTAATTGAGATTGATGCCATCAGATATTTGCGAAACCACTTTAAGAAGGATTCAAGGTGTTTGGTCAAATATCTTAAATATAATATTATTTGAGAACAAATTGGACTGTTTATGTTTTTTCTTAAATTTAAACTCAAATATTTATACAAATATATAAAGCTCATATATTTATTTCTATGTTTGTTTGATTGATTTTTGATTTAATTTGAAAAATTATCGAGGAAAGATATAGGCATTAAATTATTATGAAGTTCCCACGGGAACGGGTACTACATCGGAGAAACCACACGTAGGAGCTAATTATAGATATAAGTTTATTTAATTAAAACGTTTTTGACGTGACTGGTGTCACCCCCCAAATTACTTAATTTTTTTTAGTATTCCTTTATGCATACTGTGTCCTAATAATAACTTATACTAAAATAAGCGCTCCATTTTTTTTAAAAATAGTGTCTATCTTATTTAGAAAGAATTAGGATACATTTCTGTTCTATGGCTATCAGACCAAAAATATTAACATTAAAATTTAAATAACGCCCAACGAAAAAAAGGAAATATATAAGTCAAAAATATTTTTCTAGATAATTTAAAAGTCAAAAATATTTTTCTAGCTTTTAAATTTCATTTCGTTAGTTAATTCAACTCATTTCCTTTCAGTATATAGTTAGAACATTATTCTACTATTCCAGACCGTTCATTTGATATCCATATTGAGGGTGTTGTTAAAAAATATATATTCCGCCATTTTGTAGCCATCTTGGATCGATTTTCATCAAACATAGCTAAGAACACTCCCGACTAATTCACCTTTCAAACAAAAATACAAAATCAGAATCGGTTCATCCGTTCAAGAGCTACGATGCCACAGACACACACATACACGTCAAACTTATAACACCCCGTCGTTTTTTTGCGTCGGGGGTTAAAAAGCACATTTTACTGCATACCACAAAACCATAGTGAAACTTGGTATTTAACTTCTCACGTGGAATATGGTGCGCTTAAAATACCAATAAATGGTTGATTGGTGCCGGCGTCTTATACGAGTATATGCAGGAGTAAAAAAGTTATAAAATGCGACCCAATTTCATCATGAAATGCTTTGAGCTACGGCCACAGGGTTATGGGTCATGTTTGTGCATAGTCGGGAATTATATCACGTTGCTACCAGACTATAAAGGCGCTGTACTGTGGTGTCGCTCGTGTGAGAACAGGATGGAAAATAAATGTGTGCTAATCGCATTCTGCTTATTTTATTATTCACTAGCTGACCCGACAGACGTTGACCTGCCTTCACTAAAACTCTATATTTAATTTAACTTTTAATATTAGTCGTGCCAGCTCTGAACTAACCGTTATGTGCACTAAGAGCAGCACGCATTCTGTCAATGATATATCAAAAGCTATGATTACATTAAAATATATACATATTATTGTCGAAAGCACTAAGGTAACATAAGAAATTTATAGAGTGCTTAAGTATTCTCGAATTTTCTAATATTCGGCGCAATTTTTTTTTTTTTCTTTCATAAGAACCTTCTCCGGACAATTACAAACTCAACAAAAAAAGAATTAGTGAACTCGGTCCACCCGTTCACGCATGATGCCGTGACCAAGGAAATGGGGATTCCTTTATATATATATATAGATTATCCAAAATATTATTATTAAACCAAGTTAATTAAGCGGCCGTAAACCAATGGCCAGAGCGCCGGACTTGCGATCATGTGGTCACCGCCGGTATAATCCACATCCATTGCACTACCGACGTGAACTCACTCGTAACACAAGCATTTAAGCTTAGCATGAGGGGTTAACAAGAATGCTAGTATTGTGCAAAAACACTGCTAGTAATCTTTATAGAAAAAAAAAGGTTCCTGAATTTCTGAACTGGTAACCAATCTACTTTTCTAGAACTGTAGCCGCGTGTTTTCGTAACTACCTATCTTTCATTTAATTTAATTTTGGAGTCAAATAAAACAATCTTTTAACATAATAATATGTCTTTCAGCACGTTTTTATTGCGAATATGTTAGTACCATATAACAGAAAGCAAGTTTTTTTTTTATGTACGTGAATGAATGAATATAAGACTAAATGTTATTGGCTCGTATGGTTATCACATCATTTTACCCGTCTCCTATTGGTTGCAAATGATGAGACACTATTTTTAAGATACTAGCTATGCTTGCAGCTTTATCCCCGTGGAAAAGTGACTTTTAGTAAAAGTTTTAATTTGACCCAAATTTCATTTAAATCGGTTCTGTACTTTTGACGTGAAAATCCGACAGACAGACAGGGTTACTTTCGCTTTTATAATATTACTAAGGATTAGATATATAATGAACTAGCTTCCCGCGCGCGGTTTCACCCGCGTAACTCCCGTTCCCGTGGGAAATTCATAATAAAATATAGCCTATGTTCTTTCTCAGGCTCTAGACTATATCTGTACCAAATTTCATTTAAATCGCTTCAGTAGTTAAGGCGTGATTGCGTAACAGACAGACAGACAGAGTTACTTTCACATTTATAATATTAGTAAGGAATAGTAAGGATAGTAAGGATTATAAATAAATTACTTAATAAAACTCTTTAACCAAACACGTTAAGAGTATGATTACATAGGGGTGTCGGTATTTTTTCAGTTAAATTCGACATAAAAAGAACTTTATAAACATACTTTGCACTATAAAATAATAATTTAACGAGTATTTCACAGAATTCTAATATAAAAGCAGTTGGTCGCGTGATTTAATTTAATTGCTTTTATGGGTTATTTATTTAAATAAAGCGCAGTTTGCACAATACTGAGTTATGAATGCCCGCGTGGTACTAATGACCTGGGATACAGGTTTGTTCATTCGATTGTGATTCAGAAATAATCGGCATTGGGCTGTTACGATACCGCCAAAATTAAGCGTTGGATTGATTTTAACATTTTACTTTTTAGCAGTAATAATTTGTTTAGATTTTGAAAAATATATATTAAGCTGAATAGTTCGTTTGTTTGTTTGCTAGAACGTGCTAATCTCAGGAACTACTGGTCCCATTTGAAAAAGAAAGAAAGGAAGTATATCATTTGCCTAACTCCCGATCCTAAGCTAGTTTAAAGATATTTTGGGTTAAGTCATATCATATATGTCCACCTCTGAACATAGACCACACTTATCCAAATCTGACTGACTTCTTGCCTCTCTCCTTTATAAGGTCGTCAGTCCAGCATGCAGAGGATCATCATACGCTTCGCGTGCCAGTTCGTTGTCTCTACTCTATAACTATATGCTCTGCCCACTGCCACTTCGCTATCTGTTGAGTCACCATTTCTTCTCTTAATTTCTGATTCAATTACATATGACTGCACCGGTGGCTCAGTGGTTACGGTAGTTGCTTCTGGGACCTGGTGTTCTGGGTTCGATTCCCACCCGGGACAATTATTTGTGTGAACCACAAATAATTGTTCTGAGTCTGGGTGTACTTTGTGTCCGTGAAATGTATGTTTGTAAAGTCCCCCGCGACACAGGGATTTATTGCCATAGTGCGGGAGTTGTCTTTTTTTAAAATAAGTAAAAAAAAAAAAAAAAACTTCGACAAAAGCCGAGCATAGATTTCTGTTGTGGGTGAGTGACTTGGAACTTATAACGCACACTATGAGAGACTTTAACACACGTCTCTCATCCATGTGTCATCCACTGCTGGAGTGTAGAAACATACAAAAAAAATATTTAGATAACTCATTTAAAAACAACATACATGTTGATAACATTTCTTTTATAGCTGCAAAATATTGTTATAAATAATTTATTAAAAAAATATATCATCTTACGCTTTGAAATATGAAAACTTTAAATATCTTCACTAGTTTAAAACTCCATCAAAATAGTTGGCACTAACTTCTCGTTCATTCACCAACATTAAGTCACCGTTCCTCAACGTTTGGAAATAACGGTAAGTTCACAAATTCCTTTACAACAAAGAGTTTGGAGAAATATTCTCTCGTTCGTGCTCGATGGACCACTCATATTTTAAGCGGAATATAACATCAATTCAATTTTACTGCACACCGAATGTGCGCCGTAAGCAGAATGACTACAATTATTATTATTGTGTCAGCTTGAAATAATGTATGTGAGTTGTAAGTTAGATTGTTTTATTTTGCTTTGTTCAATGATCATGTTAAGGATTTTATTGAAGAATACAAGGTTTATGAAATTGAAATAGTAAGAAATTTGTTATAAAATGTGGATGTAATGCTTTAGGAATACAATTCAAAGGATTTGTAATCTATACTTAATATTATAAAGAGGAAAACTTTGTTTGTTTGTTTGTTTGTTTGGTTGTAATGAATAGGCTCAAAAAGTACTGGACCGATTTCAAAAATTCTTTCACCATTCGAAAGCCACATTATCCACGAGTAACATAGGCTAAATTTTATTTTGGAAAAAAATAGGGTTCCGTAAGATATTTGAGTTTTTCGGACACAAGGTGTAAAAAATCAACCAGAAAAGTTACTTATTTTGCGTACGCTGCCTAAACTATAAAAGATAGAACCATAAAATGTTCTAATTAATTGTAGATCTTATAAATATCTACAAAAAAGTCCGCGACACACTATACCTATCTATGTCGAGTGAGGCACAACAACCATTTTTTTATTTAGAAATCTTGATTTTTTTTTGGACTACATTTAAACGCGTTTATTTTACTCATGCTATTAATCCTTATCAAAATAAATTAGTTCATCACTGAGTACAGTTTATGTAGATAATATTTGGTCCTTGAATGATTCAAGTTGGACGTTTGGTTTTAAAAATATGGCGAAATTAAAATATTACGATTTCTGCTAAATTCATGGACACCGTCACTAACATCGAGGACGCAGTGCACTACCCCCGGAATTTTTAAATTCTCTGAACCCCGCTGGGCTATCACCTCATGAACTGTCGTTAAAAGTTGGCACGCCGATAATGCTTCTCAGAAATTTAAGCCCCCTAACATGGCACGAGACTTCTTATAAAGAAGCTAAAAGATAATTTAATAGTAGCGAAGATTATCACCGGCCCTGCAGCTGGTGAATTAGCTCATATACCAAGAATACCCATGTTCCCTACTGATTTGCCTATACCCTTCAAAAGGCTCCAATTTCCACTAAAATTTCTTTCGCACTAACGATAAACAAATCCCAGGGCCAAACATTCAAATTAGTAGGAATTGATTTACGCAAAGAATATTTTACACATGGGCAACTTTACGTTGCCATATCACGGGCTCCCGACCATCAGTATATTTTGTTACCTGAAAATAATTTAACGTCAAACGTGTTTATAGAGAAGCTCTACAATAATCGCTTTAGTTATCTATCCTAAAACAACGGGTTGCACTCCGGGACTGCCGGCAGAAGTGAAAACTTAGTATTAATTACATTTAAATATTTTCATAATTAATAAGTTTAACATCCACAGAAAGACAATTTGTGCAGCCTGCGGATAATGACTGCGTCGTCGATGTTTGTGTCGGTGTCTGTGAATTGACCTGGGTATCATTTTGCTGACCGTGTCTTTCCTGGGTAGGCTTTTTGCAGCGGTAACCGACATTCGCACGGAGCCGCGGGCACCGCTATCACTACATCACTACATATTATAAAACAAAGTTCCCGGCCGCGTCTGTCTGGCTGTCTGTCTGTTCGCGATAAACTAAAAAAATACTACATGGATTTTCATGCGGTTGTTACCAATCAATAGAACGATTCTTCCGGAAGGTTTACGTATATGATTTGTTTAGTTTATGTGTACATTTGACTAATATATATTGATATTTGTCAGAGGTGTCGGAAAAAATTAAGCCATTTGGGAGCTTTCAACGAAAACGCTGCCTAAACCCTATGAGATATAACAAAACAATGTATGGCGGAAATATTCTTCCCTTTTAGATCTAGAAAAAAGTCTGCGATAGCATATGTCTATCTTTCAAGGTTAACTTGCTATATCCATTATATCTTTTAGAAAAATGATCATTTCTAATGCGGTAATTGTAAAGCTAATCAGACGGATTCAGTATTAATCCTTATCATTTTAAATGAGTTAATATTCTTAACCATTTCATGCAGATTATTTGACCCCTACACTATATACTTTAAATGAATAACTTAGAAGTTATCGCAAAATAACAGCGCGTGTTTTCGCAGCGCAGCGAGTGAAGGCCGAATGCGATTATGCGCGCTCGATCCTTAAGATTTATAAGGCAAATTTTTGGTTTGATCACAAAACATAAAAAATAGGTAGGTATTCAAGTATCTACTTGAATACCTATTTATTTAGTGTTTGTTGCATTGCACACTGTGTAATTTTGCCTCATCTGCGGTCACCTATGTTTTATCCCTTTATCCTGTAGATCCAGCAGAGAGCTAAAACTTCTGCGAAGAAACCATGTTTCTTTTTTGTTTAGTTTTGAAGTTGTTCAAAGTTATGCTGACGTCAGCAAATAACTGTTTTTATTTGTTTATTTCAAAATTATAATATAATTTACATAAATAAGAGTTTTTATAATGGTAACCATTAATATCTAACTACATACAAAGTTTAGGTATTGTAGCTTCTATATACAACGATAAATCGTATTTTTTTTCAATTTTTACAAAATTGCCGTTTACTCCGTATTCCTGTCGATTCCGTATTTTATTTTAATTCTGAGCTTGCATAACTTAGTTAGGTATAACACAAAATAAAAAGCATATAGGTAAACAGTGGGACTTCGAAAATATTGCATTTCTAAAGTTTCCATAGAATTTCTATAGAAATAGGGTTATCAAATTTATCAAAAATGACACGCATTTATACGCCACTATTTTTATTCTCTGTAGAATGGCAATAGAAAATTGGCAGTCTAAGTTATCCGAAAATTGTTATAGTAAAGTAAGTGACGGCCCTAAACACAAAAATACAAATTCAATAACTCGGAAGTCCCGCATCATGCACACCTGATTTTTTCATGAATTATAGCTGATTATAATACAAATCTATCTATGTTGAAAAAAAATGCGGATACAATGGGACCAATAATAAATATTTTTAATTTTGATTAAAAATAATTATTTTTCCTCCTATAAACGATCATTTTGAATTATATTTTTCTTTAAATCGGTAGGTATAATAGTCCTTTTTAAGAACCCATTTTATAATAATTGAAAAAACATATACTTGAAATGAATAATGCGTTTTTATGGTTTCTATGGAGTTTTCTCGATTTTTTTAATAACATTAAAACTAAACAAAAAAAAAACATGGTTTCTTCCCAAAAGTTTTAGTTCTTTGCTGGATCTACAGGATAAAGGGATAAAACATAGGTGACCGCAGATGTGGCAAAATTACACAGTGTGCATTGTTAGTCCTGAAGAGTATAGGTAGGTATTTCATACGATAAAAGTATACCCACCTACTTATTTCACTGAGTTTTAGTAGGTACCCATATTAATTAGTTTCTGTTTGTTTTGACCAAATTTCGCCCATTTGTTAGAGGTTTAAAGACATTCTGTAGTATAAGTATCAGTATTGTACCCGTGCGAAGCCGGGGCGGGTCGCTAGTATTAAATATGATAAGAAGTCTTTGTGCATATTTTGCCAGATTTTTCATGTTTTTTTTGTGCAATTACATCACTGTTGCACCGAGGTAGCGATATACTATGTATCAACACGTATTTAGAAAAAATACATATTACTTATAGCTATAAGAAACCTTAATAATGAATCTTCGTTTCTATAAGAGTTTCCCGTAAGTTAATATAGCCTTTGTAAATAAATGGGCTATCTAGCATATACATAATTTTTCAAATCGGATTTGTGGTTCCTGAGATTAGTGCGTTCAAGTATATAAACAAACTCTTCAGCTTTATACATTAAGTATTATAGAGAACAGTATCGTTTTTTTTCTAAAATTACTAGCAGAGTTTTGAAGTCTACTACTAAGCTAAAATACTTGTGTTACGAGTGGGTTCACGTCGATAGTGCAATGGGTGGGGTTCGAACCGGCGACCTCAAGATCACAAGTCTGACGCCGTAGCCTTTGGGCTACGGCTGCTTCGAAAAGTTTAAAGAGATCATCTCCGAATAGAAACCAGGGCATGTTTTATATACTATGTCATAAATATATTTAAAAAAAAGATTATAAAAGTATCACGGCACAATACGTTAAGCGAAACCGCGGGGCGTTATTTCTTTGAAACAACAGACAAAAAACAAAAATATCCCGCAACTTTTTATTCAAGTAGTCTGCAAAGCGTACACATTTAAAAGCATTTGAAATATGCAGTTCCACATATCCAACGAATAAAGAAGACAGACATACACACCGCCACCGCTTTTTCTTCTTACATACTTTTCAAACTAGCGTCACGAACAAAATGCAATACAATGTTCTGCAGAAAAAGTATAACCAGGAAAGTTGGCTTGAGTTTTTATCGAAAGAACTTAGTGTCTATTCTTCTTTTAAATAAAACGAATATCTCACCTCGTTGGAAAACTTTGGACTGATTTAAATGCAATCGGATCTCTTTTTCCTTTTTTTTGTGATTCGTATTTCAAAATATTGTTTTTTGATTCTAAAAAGAGTTTTTTATTCTAATAATTTGAAATTAGAATTTGCATTAACAACTTTTTTAACGAAGAGTTAGTCTTATTAGAGATTCAATACCGCATTGGAATTTTAATTTAATTTCAATTTTTACAATTTTGTTTACATACATAATAGTATCACTCTGTGCTCTGCTGAATAAGTATAACCAGCAAAGTTGGCTTGAGTTTTTATCAAAATAACGAAGTGCCTATCATTCTTTTAAATAAAACAAATATCTCACCTCGTTGTAAAACTTTAGAATGATTACAATCGAGTCTCTTTCTTTTTTTGCTTAATTTGCTTTGTATATCAAAATATTGTTCTTTGATTCTAAAAAAATATTTATTCGAATAATTTGAAATTGGAATTTGCGTTAACAAGTTTTTATAACGAAGATATACAGGATTAATTAAGACAAATCAGTCCCGCATTTGAACTTGAATTTAATTTGAATTTTTAATTTAAACAATAATTAATATATTTATTAACAATTATGTGCACATACATATTAGTATCACTCTGCTGTATATAAAACTGTATGACATACAAGTTTAGGACCTTTGGCTCCTAAGCTAAGATCAAACTTGTGTTATGGGTGCCAGGGTTTCCTTTTTTACAGTTTCTAGGAAAAATAATAAAACAATTAAATATTATACATACTATAATATTGTTTTAGGATTTTTTAATCAGATAGTGAATGTAATATTCAGCTGGCCATATTCTTTTATATGTGCCATACGTGCCTTATTTCATAGACAAAATTCATGAAAAATAGCTAAACATTTTTTTGACATTTATATATTTGTAATATTGACAATCATAAACAGAATATTAGATGAACAAGTATTTTACATTCCATTCGTAATTCAATAATCCCATAATTACAAGTACGTTTTAATTTCCATAGTAGTATATAATAAAAGTAAAGAACACACACAATCCATATTAAAAACATTTTAAAGAGTTTGTAGCGACATCTACAGTAGGCGCACAAAAATACAACATGACGAGCAGCGCAGATCTTCATTTTCTCCTCTAACGAACTCGTCGATGCATGGTTCAGAATATATATTTCAATTTAAAACTGTCTAGTTTCTAAAATAGATGAGTAATAATTGGAAGCATCTACATTGATTCCACGTCATTTTAAAATAATCTGACCAAAAAGACAGAAGTCAGTTTTCTGAACGGGTTTATTTAGTTATCCACGAGGTTTTTGTTATTTCACCCGGAAAATAGACAAGCAAACTTATATTAAAGGTTTATTAAAACTATCTAAGCAACCTGCGGAAGAGTTTGCCTCCCGTGGTCACCAGATTTAATTAATATGATATTAAATTAATGCTATTAAATTGTTAGGAAAGCATATAAGCCAAAGTTCTTTTTTATATTAAATATAGGCTTACGTTTGACCATAATCTCGCTTGATGGAAGGCGAAGATAAGGCCTATGATGATACACGCTTGCCTAGAAAGTGTCTTAAAGATGTCCAGACTGATCCTGGCAGAGAATTCCACTCCTTAGCCGCATTAAGAAAGAAGAAGCAAATCGCTTCGTGCACATTGAAGGAATGTTCTAAGCGTATGAGTACGTAACATCTAAGTAAATCATAGTAAGATTAATATTAAAAAAATAAACGATATATTAAATATTACTCTACTAATATAATTGTACGTTAATAATAACACGATGGATTTAAAAATGGTGACAATTTTCACAGTCTAATGTGAATAATTAAATAGTTTGACACGTTATAATAATTACAACAATGTCACCTTGCGGCACACTTGATAATTGTCACGTATTTTCTGGACTTATTTGTTAATTACATGTTTCAAAGACATTTCTTTAATAAAAATGAACTGAAATAAAGCTCCAAAAAAACTTCGTTCAACTAAATGATTAAGGTGGAGTGCATATTGATCACCTAAGTGAATAAAGCAGAATTTAAGTTCAGTTTTACACCTAATACAATCAATTCCTTGCTTAAAAGGTGATCTCCAATAATTATGTATCGAAATGCCTATTGTAATTGAAATAAACTTTTTTTTTGTTTATTTTAGTCTTTCTTTAGGTAGCTTTGGTCCGTAACTTCTTCATCTTTTATCCCTTTTACTAATATTTTTCGGAATTAAAGCTAGCCATAGTCTTATCTCTGTACCAAATTTCATCCGAATTCATGAAATTTTAAATTTCAAACGAATCTGTTGGACAAATCAAAACATTTTATTTCGCATTTATAATATTAATAAGGATAACAACATTTTATTTATCATGATATATGATAAATAGTTCAAGTTAACTTGAACGCGCTATTTTAAGTTATGTTATTCAGCAGTAACACAGTATATGATGAATATTTAATGCTAAAGTTTTAATGCAAAGCTTGTATAGAAGCTAGTACTATGTAAAATAATTGAAAATTTCACAAAAAAACTCACTTAGAGTAAAATGTTACGTTCGTAGCAGTAAGTTGCAACAAAACAACAAAACAAAAATGAAAACACTCTAAATATTTTCACAAACACAACATATAAACGCGGAACACGAAGAAAGGTAGAAAAATAATTAAGGCTCATGAATATTTATAAGGGTGTTAATGTTTTCGTTTTATTGTGGGCGGTCACGCATGCGGTGCCCGGGGCGAAAATATCGGCAAACTTCTCTTACACCGTGAGATTGCACTTATATGATCTTTTGTTGTCCTCTTATTGTCCACGAACAATTCTATATTTACAAATATGTTGAATGTTATTTTTCCCTTAGTTCACCGCTTGCGGCAATAGATGGCGTTAGTGTCCATTTTATAAGTCGCAAGCGTTTGGTTCACCCGGTTTGTTAGGGTCACCGATGTTTTCATAATTAAAGGGTGCTGTTCAATGGTTTAGTGGTATTATCAAAACCTTTATCATATAAAAGCATTATTGCGGTGCTTACTATTGCCGAATAAAATATGTAGTAAGCTTTTATTACTTTTGCAGGCATCTGAGTGGGCCTAACCTTATGAAATGGTTTTAAAAGTTCAGACTGCACAATAATCACAAGACGGTGACACCTGTGGGGCTTAGACCTCGGCTCGGGGAAGGGGAGGATTACGTAATGATGACTTTTGACGTTATATGCTAGTTTTATGCAGCTCTTGCCCTACTATAAGAGGTTATGTATGGAGTTAGGAAAGTTTTTATTGCAGGAATGTTTTTATTCAATTAATGAGTTTTTCCATAAATACCCTTGTAATATTTTTACACTTGATCGCACTTTTAAATTCTGACATTAGTACTCATTTATTTGAATTAATGTATATAATTATAATTGTTTATATTGATTGGGTGGTGATTTATGTATAATTTTGGTATTATAATGTAATTTTTGACTCATAAATTCTGACTTAATTAGTTGTATCTTGTAAGTTTTGTAAGACTGTTTGCATGCTGCGTAAGCGGCGAAACATGTTGTTCTCGAATTATGTAACATCTTTGTACCTACCGTGTTTCTGGCAAATAAACATATATTATATTCTATTCTATACAGATTCTGTTGCTTCAGTTCTTTACAGTTTGCGGGCTCTGGGACTTCGGGTCGATTAGGGATCCACTCGGTTCATTGCAAACGAATAAGTGGAAACCGTTAAAATGGTTACTACGTATATATATAGGTAATACTGATTAAATTCGTATTTTATGAAGGTAATCTTCATAAGTTCCAAGAACAGCTAATGAAGGATTAGAAATATTAAATAATTTACTGGTTTATTATTAATATAAAATTATTTATAAAGGGCTTAGCTACCTATCTTTGTTGTGTTTTAAAGTAAGTATTCCATCCTAAGGTTATCTAGAAGAGACCGCTGCTATTCTTCACTTCTATTCTAGTGTGCAATAAAGAGTATATATGATATGTATGTACATTTGAAAATAAAAATACCAGTTTCGATAAGACTAGTTTAAACCTCTTAGACATAAAAATGTTCTACTGTAAAAAAAGTCTTTACGCATTTTCCCAACAAAATACAACATCATATAATTTTATACACTCAAAATAAACTGCATTAAAATTTGCAATCAACGAACAATGAAATAAAACTACTCAATACGTTAATTCACAAACACTTCGTTGGCAGACAAGTGGCATAAAACCCATGCATATTCCATAACGTAATACATTCTGAATAAATTAAAATCAGTATGTACCATGCATCACCTATTCATTATTCGTTTAAAAATGGAGCAAAATATTTCACGGATTAATGGGCAGTAATTAATCGAGTAACTGGCTGAAAACGGGTCGATTAACTTTCTCTATGCGATGCTAATATCTCATGAGCGTGTGCCGCTTAGAATATTGGTTGGTTCAAGTTGGAACGAGAGTCATCACCACTGTTAAGTAGCTTGTGTAGCTTGGTGTGGATATTGAACCCACTACACAAACATACAGCAGCTATTAACCACTAAGCCACCAGTTCAAAACTATCCATAGAATATTAATTAAGTTAATAAAGTTAACATTAAACTAAAGCAATAGTCAAACGAGTTAAGCTAAATTGACAAGTTGGTCTCAGCAATAAAAATTAAAATGATATGTCGTCACGCTATCGTATCATTACTGTGTAGTACACGCCTGCCAGCACCACCCATAGATTATAGTTTTTAAACTGAGGTAACTATTATGCTTTCGTTTATCGTTTGATATGTTAGGGAATGGTTTGAGAATTTAAAAATTAGTGTAGGAGTTATGGTAAAAATACGAGTGAACTACGGAGTTTTAGTTGTATGGTATCGTTGATGCTGTATAAGTAAGCATTGATTTAGTATATGATTCTATAATAATGCTTAAATCAAATGGCGTAACAATTACTAAGTAAAAACTTAAAATTGGTTATTAGCACCAAATATTTTTTTTGCTTCGTCCTATGAAAAAAGTATAAGTACAGTTGTGTGTCAAAACTAACTTGGCATTAAACATTTCGTTTGGACTCTTTTATGTCAATTCGACGTTTTTTGTTAAAAAAAAACCACAAACCGCCGTGTTGGTTTCCGGCTTAGAATAGACCGCCCCATGTCTTCCCATGGGTGTCGTAAAAGGCGACTAAGGGACATATGGCTGATGGATGGGCAGCAGCATCTATTAGCTCAACATTTGCATCTTACTGCGATCACCAATCCGTCTGCCAAGCGTGGTGATTATGGCAATATCCCTTTACGATCCTGGCTTGCCAAGGTCTGTTAAGAGGAGGCCCATGTTCAGCAGTGGACGTCAACGGGCTTTTGATGATGATGATGAAAAACCACAAATGTAATGAAAAAAATTCCCAACATTTCCAAAAACCCCTTTCAAATATATAAACTGTTATAATTGAAAACAGCCGCTTAACAAGACTAACATATTTTAAAATAAAATTACAACACAAAATGTTTACAACTTCCATTTTAAAATAGAATATTTTTAAAATAGATAAACAACGTTTTTAATTCCACACAATATCCCATACATAATGAATTTAAAATGGCCTACCCATCCCAAAGAAGATACGTAATGTAATAAAAAAACAAACTTCGTAAATTTTTCACGAGGCGAGTTAAAAATTCGATGATTTATTCAACGGGAAATAACCTAGAGCCCGTAATAATATCAGACGTTAATGCCTCAACGCTTGTAAAGTAATAAATTTCGTTTTTATTGCAAAATGAGCGGTACAGAATACAATTGCAAATTTTAGAACATTGCCGCTCATAAAACGATCAGATTATAGCCGCAAACGCATTTCAATGCAATAAAAACGGTACGCAGCCACATTTTGGAATCGGTACTCTATTTGCTTGATTTTTGCTTTAGTACCTACAGCTGTTTTGCTTGTGTTATTTTCAGAAATTGAAAAATCTTTATCCTCCACCTTGAGTGTTGTCTAGAACGATCAACGTAATTATCTATGTTATTTCTAAGGACCGCATGAAGAGATCCACAGGAGAACGAAGGTCTTAGGATAGGATTAGCAAGCTTAAGTCGCTATGGCCAGGACACAAAGCTCGAAGTACTGACGGTTGATGGAGCAGAAAGGTTCTCAAATGGAGACCACGAACTGGCCAGCGCAGCGTAGGACGAACGCCTGCACGATGGACCGTCGCGGGGAGTCGGTGAATGCAGGCCGCTAGCGATCGGTCCCGCTGGAAATCGATGGGGGAGGCCTATGTTCAGCAGTGGACTACAACAGGCTGATGATGATGATGAAGATGATGATTTCTATAAAGAACGGTATACACCATGCAATAATTTTACCTTTTTTAGTGAGCTGTTTTCAGTCTTATGCAAACTAATAGTATGTCGACTATACGCCAGTAAAAGTAGTATGAAAATATATTATAACAACGATTTTTTTTTGTCTGGCTTGAAAATAAACAACCCATTCATCCTATGGGTGTTGTAAAGGATATACAGGTGATGGTTAGGCAGCAGCATCTATCATCTCTAGCTTGCCAAGCGTAGCTATTATGCCTATATTACTCAACGCCCAATGACCATGGCATGCCAAGTCAATTCGGAAGAGGCGCAGTGGTCGTCGTAAATGGGTTGTTGAAGAAGAAGAAGACCAATCTAAATTATAAACACAGAAAATGTAGTGTTCATTCCGCTCAAAATATGTCTAAATGCTTGAAATTTAAGTTTTGCATCGCCCCACTGCACGTCAAAAATTAAGCACAATATGCAATGGTAGGACAATGTAAACGAGTCAAAAGAAAACGTGCCAAAATACAATAACCAGCCGAATACCCGACACGTGTTTAGCTCCTCCACGGAGCTTTATCAGTGTGGTGTTGACAAGTCGAATGTCCTTAAGGATTGGCCGCTGCGCCATGGCCGAAAGCAATCGGAAGAACTTTTATTTTAATAAAATAAAATAAATAAATAATAAAATAAAAAAAGTTTTTATTCACGTAAACCTATTACAGGCATTTGTAAATAGTCAAAACATATTTGGCTTATTTTCGATTTAATTAATCAATTTTATTTGTTTATTGCTACGTATAATAATAGTTTATATAACTTTAGCCTAAAAGCTGTCAGGTATGAAAGTACAATATTATTTTATTATTTTATATCTATGATTATATCTAAGTTCTGTCCTTTGTGTATGTTATTATTTAGACGGACCATAAGTATCTCGTCTAGTATCTCGTAAAGTTTATGTATCATCGACACCAATATATAAAGCTGAACAGTTTGTTTGTTTTTTTGTTGGCTTGACGCGCTAATCTCAAGAACGACCTAATTAAAAATTTTACGTGCCAGAAACTTGTTAGTAAACGACACCAATTTCAGCACACCTTTAAATAAACATGTATCCTATTCAATTGCATCAGTCGATTGTAATTTCCATTGTATTTTTATTTTTATCTTTATGGCACAAAGTCACCATCTGCTGTCTCTGTTAAAAGGTCCACGCGGAGCCATAATACCCTCTTACAATTGCCTTCCAAGCGTTTTGTTCACAATTAATTAATCAGAGTTAGATTTGTAGCACTATTGCGAAGACTTAATGACACAGCCTTGTGTTTGCAATCAGTCTACTGTTGCTTGAACAAAAAATACATCAATTGAGACAACTTTTTATAGAAGCAATAAGTAAATGATTAGTTTACATTAGTCATAATTTCTTTTAAATGATTTTTTAAAAGCAGTAGTTTTATATTAGGGTATTTTGAACCTTTGTTAGCTGATATTTTGCGATTGAAAGCACTGCTTTTGGGTTTGTTTCCACCCGGAAAAACCACATAAAGATTTTCTAAGTCAGGACGTGCTTTTCGTGTTTATAATGAAAACGGGAAGTATTCTAGCGTTGGAGTTATCTAACAAATAAACGACAATTTTAGTAAGTTGGTAGTTCTAAAAATATACGTCTTTCTATCAAGCGCCCAAGCAACAGAGGTAAGGCCAACCTTCCAGAAAATCAATGATAATACATCAGGCTGAGTTTAATACGCTTCCTTTGTAATCTCGTAAAGCCAAATGTAATTCCAAGGGACTGAGAAAAACATTATGGAAAAGATTGTAAGTGTAGTTACTAGAGAAGTAATGGAAATCACAATCGTAGGACGTTTGTTTAATGTTGCTATATTTTAAGATAAAATTCCTAAGATATTTAGGTTATAATTCTTGTAAAAAGGTTTGCGTTTGATATCTTTTAGTTTTTAAATTTCGGATAGGGATATTACAATTTCTTTTTAGCGTTACATTATTTCAACATATTTACTAATAATTTGCGTTTTGCGTTCATACAGAAGATAAACTTCCCTCGTTGGGCGATTTGGTATACGTTTTGACTACGTGGGTTAGTATTCGTACCACCGGTTGCTAGTCCCAGTTAGTTCTTGCTTATAAGGGCTTGTCTACGTGGAATTGGTAAGACTACGTAGACCGATAAATGAGTCTGTAGGTGTCGATGACAGTTGCACAAAACCCCCTAAAATACTTAAAGTCATAATCCCTCAATATCATCGCTAGCGACCGCCCTGAGCCGAGGTCCAAGCCCCACAGGGGGCGCCCTCGTGCGCAGGTTGCTTAGTTTGTAGATTTTAAACCATTTATTAAAGATAGAGCTCTGCTCACCTTTATGTCCGGTGAAGTAGTAAAAGGCTAGTGAATAAATACGAAAGTCAGTCTGAAAAAATCATATAGAAATTCAATTTTATAGTTTGGCGTGATATTGTTAAGTGTTCTTAATACAGACGATTGACTTTCCTTCATGACCAAAATAAATACAGAGCAAATTCCTAACGTTTTTTATTAGTTAATACATTTGATATAACATTTGATATTTATTTACATATTAGCTATGCACGCGACTGCGTCCGGGTGGAATTTAACAAATAAATATTTAAGTTACTACTTATTACATTAGCTATCTCCCAGTGCTAATCAAAATTGGTCAGCCATCCCAGAGATCAAACAGACACACAGAAAAACGTTGAAAAATATGTTATTTTGGTATATTATGTGTTACGGCTAATAGCCGAAGTACGGCTACTACTAGTTTTAGTCGGCTACAACTAGGTGCAGCCGACATGCGGTTGAACTTAGATCAACCTCAATAAACCTGTTCAAAATTCTGTTTAACTCCATTGGTTTAGGTTTTTTTTTTTTTAACCTCCTCGACACCTTTTTGTGCCCTGCATATGTATTATTTAATTTAATTAAAACCTAGTTCTAACCGAAGATAAGTAGGATACATCTAAGTTTAACCGCATGTGGTCGGCTGCACCTAGTTGTAGCCGGCTAAAACTAGGTGTAGCCGCACTTCGGCTATATGCACCGTATTACACACTGTACATATACTGTACGTTTGTGCTAATGAATCCTTCTTTTGTTTTATTGTTACATGTCATTTCGTATGTACATAAACTATTAAATAAATAGAAAAATAAAAATATACATTCTTCTTCTTATGCATCTAGTAAAAGACGGTTATTTTTATATTACAAACATACTTTTCAATTGTATTTATTTGTTTGTGGAAAATAAATCATATTATTTAGTTAAAGCAACACACGCCACTTCTTTGCCACGTTATTCCTTTATTCCCAGCTAGTCTGTCCGCTACAAATTTTCCAATCAATTTTTAAGTAACTCTCCGATGACCTAGAAACGTGAAGCTGTAGCAGCGTTTCGAGCCAGATAACAATGCAGAAACTATGAAAAATATAAGACTTTCATATTTCTACTAAAATATACGGGGCGAAAATAAAATCAGCTTTTCCATACATTTTGTCGAGGTAAGTGAACATAAATGTATGGAACAGCAGAATTTTTTTTCGCGGTTTCATGGATGGTCCCATAGTAAAAGTTGTTTATAATCATGTACATTAACCCACTGAAAGGTTGATGGTGTTTTAAAAATAACCCTGTAGAACCACTGTTATAAAAACGAATTGAACATGTAGATAGAAAAGTAAGTTTACATTGCAGTTTCATTTGTTATATACATGCTATGCTATTTTAATAAGTCACATAATAAGCGTTTTGTAAAAATCTATCCAACCGTTACCGAGATTAGCCAAACCAAATAGACAGACAGACAATTTATTATGTTTTTTTTTTATTCCTCGTTAAAAAGGTTTATTTTTTATTTTTTTATTGCCTTCAGTGTCAGACGAGCCAGCGGCACACCTGATGGTAAGTGTTAACTGGTGCTCATGGACTCAAGCAATGCCAGGGAGGCAGACTGTCATTGCAAAAGCCGCTGCCTACCGTGATAAAATAGGTTATCTAACACTGTTTTTTTTTTCAAATCGGTCCAGAAGTTCCTGCCATTAGCGCGTTCAATGTAACGAATACTGTTTAGCTTTAAATATTAGTATATAAATAGATGTCCTGCAAATCTCTGTCCAATGGTAACTGAGATAAGCTAGAACATACAGTAATATACATGTATAGACAGTCATCAATTTTTATTCTGTTTTTGTTATAAGTAGGTACTATATAAACATAAATATGCATTTGGTAAAAACCTGTTATTCCTCCATTACAAAGAGATACTTCAATTGTATTTATTTGTATAAATAATGTTTACATGAGGAGTTTTAATCTATCAGTGAGATACTTTCCTTACGTCGCAAGTACCACCTATATGTGCCACAACTTAATGGGCTCGAGTAATCTATCACGCGGTAGGCGGCGCGGCCGGAGTGTGAGTGTGACCTCCACATGTCTCGAATTTAAACAACTAACCGCACCGTCGCGGGCAATCACTAAGTCAGCGCTTCACTCAAATATCCAAAAGAGCAAAAAGCTGGCAAATTGCAGCCTCACATGATATTTCACCATGATCACGCGTTATCCCCATAAGAGCTCACATACGTGATCTGAGAGACAACTACTGCGACCATTTGGAATATATTTCGCGTATTTCGGGTTGTTCCAGAACATTTTGACCGACTTTTTCGCTGTCTGCTAAAATGTATTGCGTAAGGATATTGCTAGGATTATTTTTCAGATGTTTGCGGAATCAAGTCAAAGTGCTATCGAGAACGGGGTTAAGTGAGGGTCAGCGGTTTGAAAATATCGTGATGCGAGGCGACCGACTCTGTGAAAGCAATGCAAAGTCAAAGCAAATAAATGGTTATTTTGTACATTTTGTATAGATGGGTTGGGCTAGAATAAGTAAAATGTATAAACATGCTAAATACGTATGCCAAAACATGCAAAAAAAAAATATATATAAGATGTGAGATTAATAATGAGTATTTTATTGGCTTCACTCCATTGTCGATTTCTGCAGACATAAAATATGTTTTTTTATAAAACTGCTTAACCTTCATCTCGTGATTTTTTTTTCTGAGGATTGAAAAATTTGACCCAATATAAAACATTTTAAAATGTTCGAAACAAAAACCTCAAACGTATCAAGTTAACATTGATTATTCTGTTTATATTTAAAGCATTCGTTTCTGACATAGCTGCGAATTCAAAGTTGAAGAACTGCGAACACAATGTGTGTGTGCCTACTATTATACCCCAGCACGGTATGGGGGGTACTTGTGGCGAGGACGCTTTGATCGCTCGCACGGAACCGTCTGCGACGACTAGCCTTTTTATGGCTTTTAAACGCTTTTAGCCAGAATCAACCGACTTTTTTATTATTAGAAAGAGCCTAATGGCCCCAGATTCTTTTTAAGTTACGTCTCGTTAAGATTTATTTTTGGCATATGATGATTATGTGTTCGCAACTGTTTATTGTTGTTGAAATTACAAGAATACCTTACATTTTTAGGGTTCCGTAGCCAAATGGCAAAAACGGAACCCTTATAGATTCGTCATGTCTGTCTGTCTGTCTGTCCGTCCGTATGTCACAGCCACTTTTTTCCGAAACTATAAGAACTATAATGTTGAAACTTGGCAAGTAGCTGTAAGTTGTGAACCGCTTTAAGATTTTCACACAAAAATTGAAAAAAAAAACAAAAAAAATTGGGGTTCCCCATACTTAGAACTGAAACTCAAATTTTTTTTTTCATCGAACCCATACGTATGCGGTATCTATGGATAGGCCTTCAAAAATGATATTGAGGTTTCTAATGTCATTTTTTTCTAATCTGAATAGTTTGCGCGAGAGACACTTCCAAAGTGGTAAAACTTGTGTCCCCCCCCCCCTGTAACTTCTAAAATAAGAGAATGATAAAACTAAAAAAAAATATATGATGTACATAACCATACAAACTTCCACCGAAAACGTTTGAACGAGATCAAGTAAGTAGTTTTTTTTTAATACGTCATAAATACAACATCGATCAAAGTTACAACGAACTACAAGAACTTTTATACTATGTTACTTGTTGTATTCTTGATATCAAAAATAGGTAGGCACTTTAAACTAGTACCTACGGAACCCTTCGTGCGAGAGTCCGACTCGCACTTGGCCGGTTTTTTGTAATGACTAGCTTCCAGCGCGCGGTTTTACTTCAGTGGGAACTTTATAATTAGATATAGCCTTCCTCGTTAAATCCTACTAATATTATAAACGCGAAAGTTTGTAAGTATGGATGGACGGATGTTTGTTACACTTTCACGCCAAAACTACTGAATGGAATTGGCTGAAATTTTGCACCGGAATAGGTTATATGTTCGATTAACATATAGGGTACAAAATATCACACTCCAACCCACAGGAGCAGAATAACGGGGGATACAGCGGGGCGCAGCTTGTGGGCTATATAACACTGAAATAAATTTGTAGTCCATCAAGCATCCAGACCCAGGAAGAAATCTTTGATAATACACAAACAATTTTGTCTGGAGCGAGAATCGAACTCACGGTCTCCGATAATTACAATAACTTAAGATGGTTATTTGAATACGTACATTCTGCATGATTTGCCTTTATGTATCAATAAATATTTAATCAGTTTTCAATTCAATATTCATAAAATAATTAATATAAATACGTAAGTTATCAAGGATTACGAAATTAAAGTCTGCTAGGAATAAACAAATACCATAAAAACTATAACAATAGATAAATATTTAAAGAAAATAAACAATTAGAAAAATAACAGTAGGTACGCTTAAAGTACACTATGCGACGATATGTAGGACAGGACGGTCGTAGCAAATAAAATTTTATTTAACATTTCTTGCACGAATTTGAAAAGCAGCGGATTGGATGTCAAATACATTTTCTACAACAACATCCGTGGCGTAGTGGTATACTCACCTTAAATCTCGGAGGCCGTGGGTTCGATTCCCGCTTTGTGCAAAAATTGTGTAATATCAAAGATTTCTTTTTCGGCGGGTTTTTGAGGGTCGTACTTTAACTGCCTCTAAAAGCACGTTAAGCAGTTTGTCCCGATTGTCATGTTGTCATCTATGTCACTTGTTTACCATGTCACGAGCAGCAGCGCTATGTATATTCTATATAAGGGTAAACGTCACCAACAAACACAATACTTTAGTCGTACACTTAGCTGCCAAACATGGTGACTATAGCAACACTCTTTCAAGGGTGGCCCATTTTCAGCAGTGGACGTGTGGACGCGTTATACGGGCTAATGATGACATTTCTACCAATTCATTTATTTAGTTAGTTACTAATTTCTACATTCATATACATAATGCATTACAATATAATCATCATCAATAGTCTATGTTGAACAAGACAAGTGGGACACGTACTTAATGGTTTGGTGACTTATGTCGCTAAACCACGGTGACTGTCATCAAATTCATCAAATGTCGAAAAAAAATCATATTAATCTACGTCGAAGTATTCAATTTTATCTTTGTACAAATGTGAATCCATTAGTATATACGTATAGTCGGTTCAAACCTTCTCGATCTTTTGAAACCCGTTTCCTTGTTGTTCAAGGTTGAACACGTTCCGAGCATATTTTAGTAGGAGCTTTGTGGGGAGAAATTTGAAGTCTCCTAAATATGATAGACATATACCCTGATGCGAACCAATGTATCAGATTCCCAAAATACTTGCATAATTGACTTGTTCGACGGCTCGTTGCCGAATTCATATTATTGGGATTAACATTATTACCGGCATTGTCTATTAGATTCTCTGCTACATGTACGAGTATTATGCTAAAATAGTTAATCATTTCCCTACCAGTCTTCACAAAATAAGTCATTCTTTTATGGGGCAATGTATACGCTTCTACAACAAACTTTCTAATAATGTATATGTTTATCAATGATAAACTATGTAAAAAAGCTTATTTTACAAATAATGATTATATAATTGACAAAACTGCTTTGGAGCGGGTTGTTGTGAAACAATACTGCTTTAAAGGATTCCTCTGAGTTTCTTGCCAGTTCTTGTCAGAGTTGCCACGTCCAAAATTGGTGGTAGTAAAAAAAAGGACACATCATAAGAAAATAATTTTAAATGTATCTATATGAATAAAGAATATTTCGATTTTTATATATAAAACCGATTTCTAAACACAGTTCTCCTCCATCCGCATCCAGTCCGCTCTGACTCCCCTCTTCTAGTCATCGGTCCATCTAAAAATATTTTTTTGATTTTTGTTTTCTTTTAATCTCATTTTTGTAAACATTTTGTAATTTTTGTTCATGGTAAATTCTTATAAACATCTACGTTTACAGTTTGTGTATAATGTGAATAAAAGAGTGAGATGCAGTTGATTTTATTATATTTTATGAAATGCGCTAAGAAATTAACAGTTTAATTCTTAAAGCAGCCACTTTGCGTAGTTCCCGAGGACTTAACATCTTCATTACAAGAGCTGCTATAAATTTACTAGCTCTAATAAGATTTGAGAGCTTCCTGTGAGGCACGGTTGCAGTAACATGGAGGTTAGAAGTCGACTCGCGCACCGAGGGTTCCGTACAAACCTGTTTTTATTATAAGATGTTACTAAAAATTTATGGGTTTCGCAATTTTTACCTTTATCTATGGTATAAGACGTTACTTCGTACCAAATTTATAAATTCTTTGTTCACGGGATACTTCCCGTGAACAAAGAATTTATAAATTTCGTAACAGGGTACTCCCTGTAGAGTCGAAAATTTGCGGAAATTTGCGGCATTAAAGGTTGTATGTAATGGTTGCTTTATTAGAATATATTAGAAGTATAATTTTTCTACAGCTCCAAGGGACAGTAGACTTGAGTATTTGATATATTTTGACCTTGATCTTGACAGACCGAGTACGGAACCCTATTAGGAGCAAGCCAAAAAAATAATAGTCCTGCCTGGTCTAGACATTCTTGCGCCCCCCAGAGTCTACGTCCTGTGCCTGGGCACCGGCACCGCCCTATTTCGGGCACTGCTACACTACAACTACAGACACATGTAGTTCACACAAATAGTTAACCCGGGAAATTAAATCACAAGGAGCAACTCCTGAGCCGCCGGGGCGTCTCGAATTATCTCAGTAGTCAAAAGCAGCACTTTAATAAGAAGCTAGATTTCTGTGAGAAGTTTTTATTTTAATTTTAATCGATTTTGTTAACCAGGTCTAAAAATTTTGATTTCTACATACAAATTTTGGATTTTGAATGAATCTTGTTGCTATGGTTGCCTATGTCATAGTAACTATCTGAGCTTCAAATTTTAGTGCAAATCGTTCTGTTTAAGAGTCAGCTATTAAAATATAAGTGTTTTAAATTTGAAAACCACAAATCCGACGTCTGTGTTAGTTTTAATTAATTATAGTCTATACACTTATAAAAAAATTAAAATAACTTTGATGTTCGGAATAAGACCTCCACTAGTTTTATCCATAAGATTTAGATTTTATTACAAACAATATACAACAAAAAGCAAACATATAACAGGTTGAGAGTAAAGAAAGCTATAGAGGCGTTCGTCTGTCTAATTACATGCATCATTTTAATATTTCATATGAAAATTCTCTTCGAAACTAAAGAATAATTAAAATTACCATAACAAGGATACTAACAACAACAATAGTAAAAAATTCTAACTACTGCTAAAGGAAAAAAAAACAAATAGCTACATCTGATTCTCCACACAACACTATATTGCATGCACACACAAAGTTGCAGTCCAACTACTCTGTATATTACGTGAATAGTATAATGTGGAACTATGAAGGCGGGATTGTGCATTTATCTCGCATTCCAAAGAGGCTCAAAGACCATTCTAATTTATTTCAAAACTGAGTCTTATGTTCATAATACTAGGAAACAGATTTAAGCTGAATTGGTCGCGGTTGTTTGGCCAATTGAGAGAAGGAAAGACGTTTCACCCAACTGTATGTTTAGCAGAATTTTATGTAGACAGAAAAGATTAATCTTGTAGACGTTTTATTCATGAAATAACAAGATTCTGTTGCGGAATCTTTATGCGTTGCATGTGTGTTGTGATTAATTGTGGGACAACGTGTTCTCGTGACGGAGATATAATGACTGTACTCTTGGCTGCAAACCATTTTTAAAGCGCACGAGAGTTATTAATATTGTCCTGTAAATTAAACTATACGGTATATAATAAACTAGTTACCCGCTCACGGTTTTCCAAGTAACTCCGGTTCTCGTAAGATTTTCATAATTAAATATTGCCATTAGCCCTTTAAGATCATTAGAGCCACCTGGCACCCACTCCGCACCGCCCCATCGCACGGCGTCCACTCGTTGTCGACAGGTGGTCCACGGGTGGACGCCACGTTATAACCAATAACCGTCGCGCGGTCAACGAGTGAACGCCGCGTAGTCAACGACTGGACGTCGCTTGGTCCACGAATTTTCGAGTAGTCTGTTAAGAATTGGCACTAGGTGAATAATCGCGGGCAGCGTGCGGTCCACTCGGGACCCGCGCGTTGGTAATCTGCAGTCAACTTGCCACATACACTTGAACACGTCATAATCACAATGTTTTTATTACACATTTTTATAATTCGTCGGTTTGTCTGTCCTACTATTTATTATACTTATTTCTTTATATTATAGTGATTCTAGTATTGTGAGACCTATCAAATTTCACTTAATTGTTTTTCGTTTAATACTGTGCTGTGTGACTTAAAATCATACTCTTAAATTAGGTTTTTAAGTATGTTTTAATTATATAATTATAACGAAAATTAGTAAAAACCCTATATGACCATTTGATACGTAATAATAAATTGGAACGTATTAAATATATAGATTAAATATTAACTATACGACATGGTGCCTTAATATTAAAGTTCCTTCAATTGAATTTGTCGAACGCTGTAAAGTTGCAAAACTACTTAGCTCTCCAAAGTTGTTGGTTGGTTGCTCAAATCTGCAACTTCTGAAGCCTACAACTAGAACTTACCAAGCTTATCCTGCAGTACGGTCTTGGTGTCGCACTGTACCAGGTAAAGTATGAGGACGAGAGCAACGTGTGACGCCATCTTACGCAGCCGAGGTCACGTGTGCGGAGGGTGGGCTGCGGAGATGACCGAGAGATGCATGCCCGAAGCTGAAACAAGGAAAACATGCTGTAATATATGATTTAAACAAATTGCAGGTTCGTGTGTTTTATTGGATTGGTATTCATAAATAAAACGAAGCTAAGTACGTTGTGATAGGTATTCTAACTCTTTATATAGGGTACTACTTTGTCTATCTGTGTTTGTTTTTTCCGGCTAATCGTAGTAATGGCTGGACCGATTGTGACGGGGCTTTCGTGGGAAGTAATTTTACATGGTATGTAGGTGATTTTTTATTTAGTCTGTCTGTTTCTCTCAAAACGAAAAAAAAAACGATTTAGATGGGACTTTCACTGTCAGATATCTAGCTTATAAAATCCTAACATTACGCAGATGAGGTCATGGGCAGCAGCTCGTTCAAAAATGACAATCAGTTAACTACGCCGCGATAGTTATTTTGACTCGTTGATTTATTATTACGATATTATATTACTAACTACACAAGTGAAAACTTGAGCTAGAACTTAGTACTTGTTTTAAATTAGTTGGAAAATTATTGGATGCTTCGAACCAAATTAAGCCTTATGAATAAACAATGTTGTAATCAACGTTACTGACGTGTTATCCATCAAATAAATTCTATAACAAAACAATATATTTGACATTTTATCAATGAAAAGTAATTATTTTAACAAAAAACTATGAAATTGCATTACCAACAAAATTATTAAATAGTTTAAAAAATAGTTAATTTTTAAATTGACAAGTATGTCCGCCATGTTTGAATATGAAATTTGAAACATGGATTAAACAATTTATCGCTCGATCCAAATTGAAAATAGTTCACAGTTTTGATGTTAGCATATACTTACAATATACATATTATTTATTAATATAACATAGAGGTAGTTCGAGGTAGTAGATGAATTTGTTAGTTGGTAAATTGTAGGTGGTAATCTCTTGACGCCGAACTGAGTTTGAAGGATCGGCGCCACGGCGCCATCAAGGTGCGAGGATGCCTCGCAGCATGACATAGTCACGCTGCCCTTGGGATCGCAGCGGTCAGAGTGGGGACTCTGGTCACCCTCACTAAGCGGTCCCGGGAAGAGGTAACCAAGTTGTAGCCGCAACCATTGAAAATTGCTATTTTTGACTTTGACTTTAATCCGCGGCGGGCCGGTATAAGTCTCGCAAATCGTGGATCGTTAAGCCGTTGGTCCATATTGCCGGGAGGAGGCCCGTGTCCACCAGTAGAGGTACAAATGAGCTGATTATGTTGTTTTAAGATCCCACATGGCATTTTGCCCGTCTGTTTGTTCTTTACTTACGCTTCTCAGTATAGCAATAACTTAAATAAAGCTAGAGGTGGAAGTGGAGCACTTGGTGGAAGGTGCACGGTACTGGTACGTGGTTACTGGTGGTGGCCTTAGATTGTTACTCCACCTTAAGCATCATTTTATAGCCCAAATTATATTCCAAACCTATTAAATATAGTTTACGTGATTGAATGAACAAAAATAAGTATATTTGTAATAATTGTAGCAATACATAACATTGTGAAAAATATAAGCAACGTAAAAAAACAAAACTTAATTTGTATCGACTGTGAGCGCACTGTTTAGCTCTGAATTCATGATTTAGTTGCAACAAGCTCACTCAGCTCCTGTAAGTCGGAGCATAATATTTTGTAGCCTAAATGTTAATCCAGCTTATAAAGTATCTGCATGCAAACTTTTTGCCAAATCCGTTCTGTGTGTTTTTGTGTGAAAGAGTAACAAACATATATCCATACATTCTAACAAACTTTCGCGTTTATAATATTAGTACGATTTATGTGTTGCTCATAAATTTTCAGTATTTTTAGAAATTAATAAAATTATCACCAGATGGACATTTACAACGTGAAATTGGATATTTCCAATAACAAACAGTGTTTGATTAGAACAATTATAAATAAAAGGCATTCAAACTACCTAACACCAAGTTTTGCTAAAACCAAACTCAATTTAGTATCCGAGCTAATAAAAAACGGACATTTGAATTAATTGGATGAGAAAATAGACGAAGTTGTTGAATTTCGGATGATACTAACGTTTATTAATTTAAGCTTAACTCTGAGTTTTAAGTGAGTAACTTAAAAGTGAAATTAAGTTTGTTGCCGAGTTTCGAGTTGACCTTTCGATGGAATACTAAGTTTTGGTAAGTGCCACTCAAATTATGTTATGCTGATACCGTTAATTTGTTGAGAAGCCGCCTAATTGAGTTTTATGATACACCTAAAAAGTTTCTATTACACGGTAATTGCTCGGTTCATTACAAAGTCCTTTTCAACATAAAGTGCTTCCGACAATGAAATAAAGATAGATATTATTACTGTTGTTGGAGGTTTGAATAACGAATTCCTGGAATGGTGAACGGTAACGTGTATTACGTAGACTGACATTGAAATATAATAAGTATTTGAGACAAACAAGGAACATTGTTTAAATAAAAGCTTTTATTTAACTTGGGCATTTAATTAACAAGAATAAAGATTGATTTCACCATACAAGAAATACTAAAAGTAGAAATATTTACAATATCACTTTAAAAAAATTAGTTAAAACTTTAAAACACATAATGACTTATATTGCTACTATTATGTGACAGCAAAAACAAAAAAAAAATACTAAAATAATTTCTCATTTTCATCTACGTTCATTAAAAATTTAACTCAAGTACAACTCTCACAGTGAACCAGTCTACCAGTGTTCGTGCAAATAAAATAATACTCATATTACACCACTCCGGCACGAATTGCATCACAGAACGGACCGAGCTAAAGTAATCAAAAATAGTGAGCATGCTATAAATACTAAAGATGGACAGATATATAAAACGAGTAAATTTTCAACGAGCTCACACAAGCCAAGACCAAATAATACCCGCCAAGTTTCAGAGCAGAATTTCAAAAAGGAATTAACCTGGACTCACTCCCTGGACAAAACGACAGATTTTATTACCGCCATGAATAAATTCCACCGTGGGGACGGCGCGTCGCACCTCGTAAATTATAACGACACTTTAAACCCTCGGCCGATTTACTGCGACGCTTTAGTACGCGGTGTTATAAACATGTGGCAAACTTGCACGTCAATGGATGTTGCGTTAAATTATATCGACGACGGCTGATTGGTTTTGTGGTGCTCGATTATTTTGGGCGTTTAGGTTTGAGCTTTAAGGGTGTTTTATTGGGTGTGGGAGGGCTTGTAGGTAAGCTGTAAATACTGCAAATGTGTTAAATTACACACCTTCAATTTAATTTAAATAAATTTATATACAGTAATAGTTGACATTTTAAATCGAATAGTTAGATAAGGCATTAGAGTGTAGTCATTCCATTTGTTGCTAAGTAAGCTGCAGAGTAGACACTAGTAACCAGAAATACAGGTTTTTATAGGCAGGCACCTATTGAGGCATGAGGCAAGATTTTGAAATCCTCTTGCGCATCGTGGGTAGTCATTTTCTAAGTACGAAAAACACAATATTTCGGTAATAAATTTAAATTTAACGAAGTTTAAGCCATATTTCTATTAAATTTTAAATAGCGCGCGAAAAAAGGCCTCAAGTGTCATGGCGTCGGCTATGACGTCACGCTATTGTAAAAAATGTCATTGAGTCCGCCAAACATAACGTAGTGGTTAAATTCTCTTTGATGGTTACAATATCGTGACATCATGCGCCGTGATTGGTGTTTCAGTCAAAATGGCCGATTGCAGTATTTTAATCTTTTATTTTATTAAAAATCACATTAATCACAAGGTTATATATAAAAATAAATAAGTGTAATAATTTCTTTTTATATGTACTTTGCCCTAAAAACATTAAATCTTTAATTTTTTGATACTGTCGTCACGCCTAATCTTTATATACGATATATTTTACTTTTATTAACAATATTGCAGTATACGTTTAAAATATGTGAGAGAAAGAAACGGAGAAATATTAATATGTCAATGACGAAATATTTCTAGCTTTCGCCACTTAAGAAGAGACATAATATTATAAGTTAAAGAGAATACTAAGTACTTACTCTTAAAGTATGACTAACTTCATGCCTTTATATTAAAAAAGCGACGGTAAACTATTCGATTCTTTTTATACGTCCTTTACCTTTAAATCTGAGCTGTGTTGATTTTTAATATGGTTTTCTTTCCAGTCCAAGGCAAGTATTATCCCTTACACGAGGGCTAAGGAAAATTGACCTACGCATTTATCATACCTACTATGAAAAATGTACACTTAAATATTCTCCATAAATTTCGATAATGGTTTCAGGTCACTTGCCGCCTCACCGATAACTGTCATCACTTAGGTATTTCCCAGTATTTGATTTAAGACTTTTAATATGATGTAAGATTTAATACGAGTTTAATTTGAAAATTTTCATTTTTAAGTATTTAAATGCTATGATTTTAATTAAAAAACGGTTGAACTCTATAAGAGATTCAATCAAATTTCAGGTGGACTTTCAGGTTTACTTATTAATAGTCCTAGTATTTTTTACTTTCAACTGGCGATGCATTTGACCTTCATATAATTTCAGATGTGATATAATTTCATCAAAATTAAAAAACCCAAATATCCAGTTGTGATTTCGCTCAAAAAAGTGTATCCATGCAGGCATGCCTTTTTTCAGCATTTAGACACATTTTTGAGTGGAATTAACACTAAACGTTTGGATTTTTAATTTACATTAATATTGATTTCCGCAAAGTAACGCCTAATTTAACTAAATAGTATAATTTCATCAGACAATCATGGTGTTGCTTTTGAAATATTTTATATTAGAAATTGTGATGGTCTATCTTACGCCACACCCAATGCCTTAACGCAAGATGTGCGTGACATATACGGGAGTCCCCAGTAGATCGAAGCTGTCGGTGGCCATATTGTCAGTCGCTGTGAAGCTTATGCAGCTTTTTTTTAAAAGAAGTTTAATTACACTGCATAGATTGGATATGATGGCCATAGAGATGTTATTTGATCGACACACGTGTCGTTGACTCGTTATACTCTTCATACTGATAATAGTTGTTTAGGATAAATTAGATTTAGACATCTATACAAACGATTGCATTAACTACTCTCGCTAAGTCGTTTACTAACTTAAATCGAATTACTGGGATCCCCACAAATCGAGGTCAGCGTATTTCAACTTAACGAACTTTGGCCATACAGTTTACGTCATCTCCTATTTCCTCGTGTCCTCCCACTGAGATGCTCCTAAGGGCCCAAGGTCCAAATTTTATGGTTATTAAAATTTTTGTGACTCGTCCTTATCTTTGATCATTAAAAAAGGGTTTTATTATACGAAGGGATGGGACTGTGGTCAACTCAACGAGATGGGCTGTTTACATTTGTTATATGCTTTACGCTTTCCAGAATGCACAAGCAGAAATTAAGCAATTAGTTGTAATTAAACTGTTGCCACTATAATATGCATATATAAATACAGTTCATATTTATATTGTGAAGAAGTTAATATTAAAGTACTCAATTTGAATAAAAGTAAAAAAATATGAAAACTATTTTTAAATCTACATTGGAACTCACTTCAAACGTAAAGTAATAATTAATATTGATATAAATTGGTGCCAAAAATAAACGTGTCTCCGATCTGTTCGATATATTTTTATGGAATGGTGTCACGTGTTTGTGTCACGCATGTTGTAACTGTTGTAAGTTTATAGCCTCACACGTGGTTCGTGATTTTACTATGTTATTTTAAACATTTATGAAACAAACTCTGACTTACAACTTATCCAAAAACATAACATTGCGTTATGTTCTTGTACAAGGACAAGGGAATTCGCTTTTAGGAAGCGAATTAGTAACTGCACTATAATACAGTCTGGTTAACACTGTTGCCTTATTCCTTCTTCAATTAATGAATATAAGTACTTTCTAAGGAAGGAAACCAATTAGGCTCGGGTGTGGTCTTTAATTATTCAAAAGATTTTCCTGTTGCAATAAGCGATTCCAACTTTTTGCTAACATTGAAAATTGTTTTGGGCATACAGGAGTTTAGTTCTTGTCTTAGGACGAAGGAGCTGCAGTAAATATAAATATATTTTAAATTATATGTATAGTTTATATTAAATTTCATATTATATATAAAAATAGTTAATATTATAAACTTAACACTGCCCCTGTCAAGACTAATGCTGCTTATCATATTCTCAGCAACAGAGTGCAACATAGTTGAGGTTCAAAAACGAGATTGAGAATTGATTACAGACCATTCAAATTATACAGTGAAATAAAGCGAATTACTGCACTGTGAGAGACACACCTGCTCGTCTTTAATTTAATACATCATTATAATAATATAGTTAAAAAGTGGAGTAAAACTTAAACACATAAGGGGACTGAACTTTGTATATTATTTAAAATGCTTTACTATTATTAAAATAACATATTTCATTTATATATAGTACTACACAACCCTCGTATTGTACAGTTTATTTTACTAAAATGATTCAAACGAGAGAAGCATTAAGTTGAATATTTTAATTTAATTTATTTTACGAGATCATATAATATAAGAAAGAAGACACACATAATTACTGAGTCGACTACAAAGTTTGTAAAATAATTTTCTTTTTAATTTTTATTTTTAAGGTTCCATATGTCAAAATTTTCAACGGAACCTTTATAGGATTCACGTCATTGTCTGTTTATTTTCTGTCAAATCGAAACATATATAGCGTACTCTACTCTCCATTAACATAGAAAACGTAACAAATACCTCTTTTTTGCGGACGGACCTATATACTTATGTATACAAACTGTATCAAACCCTTAATTAGCGACTCAGACTGGCACTTGTTCGGGTTTGTGTATGTTTTTCATTAGATTACTCATAATGATGTTTATAGAAGTAAAATTCACAATTGAATACTAAAATAATTATAATATTAATCAAACCTATTATATATATTCATTAGACAGATTTAACAATAAGTAGGAATACTGTGAATTGAGAATTTACAGCATCCCTTCAGCTAGCCAGCTAAAATCGTTGAGTAAAATCTTATTCACTGTTTACATCTAATGGAACAGGTACTAGAACTTCAATGAATTATTTTGCACAAAGGCCCTGTCAGGTATAAAGGGATAGGAAACAGTCTACCTATTAAGTAAGATAATTTTTAATGTAATTAATCAACTAGAATAATTTCTCAATGTATATCCATAGTTTTTATTCTCCGATCATTTCATTTTAGTATTTCGAAAGTGCATTTTTAATTTTTGATGATGATTCAATTTAATTAAATATTAATAAATGTGATTAATATTTACAAAGGACTCAAGAGAAAGTAATTTAAACGTCCTCACAAGTGAATTGAGTAAATTAAAGCGAATATTTTCCATGTGTTAACATTTTATACAGTGACCAAAAATTTAAATTAAGTAAGAACGAATATTGCATATGCATGAAAGTTGAGTGATACTCTCTTCCTGTAAACTTTACCATAAAGTCAAACATAACTTCATAAGATAAAAACAAAATCATATCAATTTAGGAACAGATGTATTACTATTATTTGAGAAAACCTTTGGCTCTTAAATTAATTTAAAATCATTTGTTTCCAATAAAACTCAAAAATCAACTTTGATATTAGCTTCTTTTATTGGTTTTCGGTAGTCTGTTAGTTGCGTAATGTACAAGGGTAGACATTTCATCGAGAGCCTAATTAATTGGGCGGGTCGACCCGCCATTAATGTGGTCAGATCGCTTCCAATCAGTGCGAGGCATTTGATCCGATGACAGGACGATGGAAAAACTTTGAGAAGCGTCAGAGAATTCGTGACCACATTTCAAATTTGTCATTGTATTAGCGACATTACTTCATAGTTTATAACAAAGTCACTTCCCGCTATCTGTCCGTATGTAAGCTTAGATCTTTGAAATTACGCAACAACTGTGGATGCAATTTTTTTATTGATAAGTCTGATTCAAGAAAAAGGTTTAAATGTATACGTCAGCATTGCACCCGTGTGAAGCCGGGTGCAAGTAAAATATACGTTAGGAACTGGTATAATTTTATTTATAACAACGAAAATCTTTAAAACAAAACGGGCCAACGAAAATTAAATAAAACCAAAATATTTCACTCACAAATATATAACACCCAATCCCAATTCCAACAATTACATTTCGGGATTACACTGAATCGAATTCCCGTGGACACATTACATAATAGGTGTCCATACTTAACCCAGGCCCGGTTCCCATTTTTCATTTTTCCTGGACCATAAATTTAATTGTCTCTATTCTAACGAATCTGAAATAAAGCCCTTATACGATCCCACATAAATCAGGGACTTAGTTGAATTGAGCGCTGATTAATATTAGCCACGGAAATCTGGGTATGGCCACGGTTTAAACGGAATGGGGAAAATCATATTAGATTTGTAAGATAAAGCGGAGCGTATTGATTTTAGAGAGATGGGAGATAGCTCAAATACCTTGCATATAATATGAGAAGCTGCAAATACCTTAATCCTTATACGACCAGTGTGGTCATTAGGTATCTTAGCTCCTTTTTAAGGGCACTAATACGAAAATAGATCACTTTGTATGCATTCGTAACAGATAAAGTTTTTCTTCAATTTTGGGTTTCTCTTTGGTAAAAACGAGATCCTATAACACTTTGCTGTCTGTTTGTCTATCATCAACCGGTATCTCATGAACCGTGATGAGATTTGAAATTTACACAGATGATGTATTTCTATTGCCGTTATAACAACCAATACAACAATAAATATTTAAAGGGGCTTCCAAAGAACGAACGTATTTTTTTGCCATTTTCTGCTCATGCTGAGGTGTATATTTACTTTTATAATGTCGAATAGATAATGGTACGGAATCTTCGTGCGCGAGTCCGACACGCACTTTATCAGTTTCAGTTATATTTCGCATTCTTTCAGCTTTCAGCTTTTTGACTGTGTCAATTAGAAAAATATTGTTGCAAATTAAAATAAACGATTTTCATTTTTAACAACTCTTCAAAGCTTAACTTTATCTGACCGATTGTCGATTTGATACACGTATGATGAATGCATGCATTTGCAACGTACATTTCAGCAACGTAACATTTACTCCTTCTGATTTATGATTCAGATTAAGCAGCATTAAAGTATTAATAGTTTAATACTGCAATATATCTTCGTGAGTATTAGTAACACGCGAGTTGTTCACGGATATAGCTAAGATTATTGCCATTATAGTGGCTTGTGAGAACCATTGTTGCCGGAAGGTATTTACGACTGGAAATTACGGGGTTCAAATTACGACTGATTTTGGATACGAGCGGTTATGTAAGATGATATGGTATTGATTTAGTTATTGGACGCGATACAGAAGGAACAGAAGACAATGTAAAGATGTTTGATGATTTAGAAGGATGCTTTAAATAATTCTGAATCGTTGTATAATGTAAGCACTATACTTATTAGCAAATAATTGGAGTACCTGAAATATTTTTTATTTTTGTATTGTTGGACTTTACGTTTCGATTGACATTAGTATTAAGTAAATAAATCAATGTTGTAATAGTTACCTACCAGATCGTAACATCTAAAATAATAATTTAATGGAACATGAGAAACTAACATAACTCATTGAAAATTAAATAATTTTCATAACAATATTTCCTGTCACATCACATGGGATATTTAAGGAGAGTAAAGAAGCACATTTCGGGCCAACCTCATGGTAATGTGTAACTTAATATCATCTACTGTATCACTTCTAGATCAGTCAATTGTAGTTCACTATCAACTAAGCTTAGCGGTTAAAGAGTCACTTTAATCTCAGAGATCGTGGGCTCGATACCTATTTCGGATAAATAATCTTTGTCTAAAATCAATAAAAAATCATGAGAGAAAAGACTCATTTTCTCTTAATAGAAATAACCCTTTGTGCCGTGGAAAGCACGTTAAGCCTTTGATCCCAATAGTCATAACATCATCTATACATTCGTAAACCAGCCAAAGGGTAGCTACTTTACATGAATTTGCAGTCACCAACCCACCTGTCAAACGTGGTGACTGTAGCAAATTCTCGGATATGGGTGGATGATAGCGATCAACTTTCAATTAAAGTCATAGAATTGAAATAAGCCAGAAGATAAAACGAGTGAATAAACAATTGAAACACTTTCCCGTACAAGCATATCTACGTGACAATATGAAATATAAAAACCAAATAAGACTCCCAAGGCTCACCATGATAATATGCTTATGCATTTAAATCACAACTTAATATAAATATGACTTTACACTTGTAAACCCTACCTGACTTAACGCGGCAATGAATGGACCCGGAAAATTTACATATACTCGTATGTGTAGTAACATCGCAGCAGTGAACTAGAGAAGAAATAAAACCATGTTTTTGTTGAAAGTAGTAAACCAGCCAAGGGTTTTATTACGAGAGGGTTTTCCCACGTGGTGGAATGAAATAGAAGACATTTTTGTATACAAAAAGCGGCCGTAGCCCAATAGCTAAGGCGTCGGATTAGCGATCATGTGGTTGCCGGTACGATCGCACCCATGGCTCTATAGTCGTACGTCAGTTTTAGATGGGTTAGTTATTGGTGCCATTTCTAAATAATGAAATAGTCCTACTCTGTACATGAATCTTTGAGAAAATTGTATAAAATTTCTTGCCGGGCCTGGTTCGTTAAGAAGCTACCCTCTATACCTCAGAAAGTAGGTTTAGCCGCTGGTCCCGATTGTAGTAACATCATCTATGACAGTAACCCTTTACTAAGTAACGGAAAGCCGCAAACTGTTTATTTGCCGTACTGCGGTCACTAACACGCCTATCAAGCATGACTATGACCTTCGAGCGAGACCTATGTTCAGAAGTGAACGGTATACGGGCTGATGATGATCATGATGATTTAATAATCTTTTCTACTGACTTCGGCCATGGTGGTCAGATACTACAATAGACAATCTGCGCAAGTCTTATTTATTACAGTGCGCGTGTGTGCGTGCGGAAACACCAGAGATTTTTTTGTATCACAATCTAAGGGGTCAGTTTGACTGATATGAGCGACTCAAAACCGTCACAAGTTTTGCGAGATCAACGAAGCAGTCCAGTGATCTACAATATAAAATTTGCTGGGACTAGGACTGTGGCCTTCAGAGTACGTCCATGAACCTAAGTTTAATGTGGGCTTAACTTTTTCTATTTAAGAAAGCATGTGGCTTGTGTGCAATATTCTTTTCTATAATTTTTTTGTGTACTTAATATACCCTTACGTAACGTATCTTTTCGATTTTACAAAAAAAAATACTATTAAGTAATATTTAAAATCATTTACTGTGATATATCTGATTCTGATTGAAATATCTGCAGTAAACTACCAAACGGAAATAAAACAAAATATGTGAAGTTTCGACAAATTCATTTCTCTCAAACTGGTTCTCCGATAATCATTTGAAAACAGGCGTTAGCTCAAACGCGGATGTGACGGTTCAAAAATTCTAACCCGGACTTTAGTATTGCTACTTTTCACACAAAAATCCAAACGTTTCTATATTTTAAGCATACAATGCAACTTTCTACGTGCCTGAACTAACAAAAATAGCGTTTAAATTTGGAAAAACCAAGAGCCATAAAGAAATAAGTTTGCAGGCTGCATTTCTTCTAAAATCACATTTGGCGGTGCAAATAGAACAACATAGGAGACACAAACAAAAGTTAGAGTCGGTTTATGTTACGGGGCTTGCATGTTGCGCCAGTGGCTTGAATGATGGTGCAGCGAGTACGGTTTATAGTGTTGGGAATAGTTTAGCATCGATAAAATATCTTTAGTGCCCCAACGTGACAATCTGGATAAAGGTTTCTAGGTTGACATTAAAATTTCAGAAAAAATGCATTATAGTCGTAAAACATTCTCGACGTGCTGTCGGATTCAATGACATAGTTAGCCATAAAAAGTGGTGGTATTTATGAGTTGTTAAACCTATATGAAAGTTTAATATACCTTTATGAAAGTTATCAGTATTATATGTTTATAACACAATCAAACAGAAACGGATGAATTCATTGAAATAAGTTTGGCACGCAGATAGCTTGTTACATAGGAAGATTGTTAGATAAATTACTTTAGACTGTTGTTATGTTGTTATTTTTTTTATAAAGCGATTAATTCTGCACGTCATAGCCATGTGATTTGCTTGAACAATATAAATTATGATTAACCTTACGGAATATTAAATCTTAACTTGTCTAAGACTTGTAAGAGCCACGTAATTATGCACCAACATTTAGGTAACTATAGGAATAATTTCATTGAAAATATTTAACTTTGATATTAATCACATAAAGCCATTTACCACAGATGTGCTGTGTCATCGAAGCACAGACTTATTTAAGCCACAAAGCTTCACTATCAATACAATTTCGATAACCAAACAACACGATACCAAAACCAAATTAATTCACTATTAGAACCAACAGATGTCGCTATTTTAATCCAAATCAATCTCATTTGCATTTAGACTAACAGACGAGTTTATTAACCGGCAAATTTATAATGATTGGCTGCTGTCGAAGCGAATGTTGGTGGCGAACTAAGCAATAAATGTCGACATCCATTAAGGTCGTACGTCCACATGACTACGCTCAGGCTACACGTATCTGATAGTTTATAGACGAAAAAATGCTGACGAGATAGTGCGAACCGTGATGAGGAGTGTATGTAGTTTCTAGTTTCGAGTGAATAGTTATTGATATGTCACTTTTTGGAATCGAATTTTCGCTGCGTTGGTTAAATATCTCTTGTCAATAAATCTGGGATAGTATTTCCTGATACTGAAACTTATATCTACGAAGGTTGTCAGGACAACGTTAGTTGATTGGGTGTATAAGTTTCGCTTAAATCCTCGGAGATTGTGGCCTCCATCCCCACGCCGGACACGATATTTTTGTGGATTTCTTTCAGGGTTGTTTTAAGGACTACCCTGCGCACCTCGGAAAGAACACTAAGCTGTCAGTCCATATTGTTAAAACATCAACTATAACAATGGAATACCAGGAAATGGATGAATGGATTATAATTATCTATGACATAATACCAACCTGCTTGATGACTATGGCAAAACATTCTATCGGAAAGAGGAACATGGGCCCATGTTCAACAGTGGGCGATTATAGGGCCTGATGATGATTTTGTGATTATTTTTATGGGGTATACGCTATCTGTAAAAAACCTTCGACCACCCTTGATGCATATGTAATCCTTGAAATATATGTCGATAGTTTTTAAAAAAATCATTTGTTTAAGAGAGTTATTTTTATTTATATAATTATCTAAAGGTTTGGTTTCCATTTCAACTTCTAAGGGCGGGTTATCGAAGTAGAAATATTCTGTACATATATTATTATGTTCGGATAAACTATTAAAAAATGTAGTTATTCTCAAAATATCTAATAGCAGTGATAAAACCTGTTCCTATTTAATCGGTTTATTATAAAAACGTGCTATTCTTTCTGTCGATCGACATTGAAAAACTCTGAGCGCTTAAGCGTTGCTGAACTTTGAACGATCAAATTCATTAACAAAGTGTTACAAAACCGTTCCATGCCAAAACTTGGGAAACTTCGCCTATTACCTTACATAGAATTTTTATTCGGTGTGAAAAACTTCTAAGTGTTGTTTACATACATAAAGAAATTTGAATGTTGTATAACGAGCTATGGAGAGAGCTATGCTCGGGGTTTCTCTACGAGATCGAATCAGAAATGAGGAGATACGTAGAAGAACGCGGGTTACCGACATAGCCCAACGGATTAGTTCGTTGAAGTAGCAATGGGCAGGCCATACAGCACGGAGAACAGATGGCCGTTGGGGCCGAAAAGTTCTCGAATATAGACCGCGGATTGGCAAGCGTAGCGTAGGACGTCCGATGGACCGACGATCTGGTTAAGGCCGCAGGATCACGGTGGATGCAGGCCGCTTCTAACCGCAACAACTGGAAATAGACGTCCTACGGCTGAAATGATGATGATATCTATTTATTCAGTAATTAAAGTATTGGCTTAAAAAATGCCTCGTTTATAAAAATATTTCCGTGTGGTTTCCGGCTTAGAATATACCACCCCATATGGTCCTTTGGGTGTCATAAGAAGCGAATAAAGGATATACAGCTTATGGGGGGGGGGGGGCAGTAGCATATATCTAATCAAAAATACGTCCATCTTACTGCGGTTACCAATCCGCTTGCCAAGCGTGGTGATTACGGCAATATCATTCAAAGACCCTGACTTGCCAAGATGTGTAAAGAAGATGTTCAGCAGTGGACAGGAATGGGGCTGATAAGTAGAAAAAAGGATATATTAATAATTAGTAGAAATGACGTGTAAAGTTTGATTAATTTATATTAACGTGGTTTATAGCCGCTAGCTGGTTTTTGGGTCTAGGCGATCATTATTTTAATGTTAATTATAAACGTATATAGAATATATCATTATGTGAGAAGAATTTGATTGAAATTTATTCGGTGTATTATGTTTATTACACAATCAAGCTAAAACAACTTGATTGTGTATCAAACATAAATAATTTTACACTATTAAATCTATGAATTACTAGGAAGTCATCATCATCATCATATCAGCATGTCGTCCACTGCTAAACATAGGCTCTCTCCCATCGATTTCCAGCAGAAACGACTGCCAGCGACCCGCATCCACTGAACCCTGCGAACTTTATGAGGTCGTCCAGAACCTTTTTGCTCCATCGGCCGTCAGTTCTTCGAGTTATGTGTCATGCCCATTGCCATTTCAGCTTGCTAATCAGTTGAGGTTTTATTATGCATGATCGATAGAATCGTTTCCATAAAGTTTTTCCATGCCTTATACGCCAAGACACCCCAAAGATTATGTTGTTATAATCTACTGTTTGAATATGGTAATAATTAGAAATTCAGATATTAAGCTGTATAATTCAAACTCATTAAGTAATTATAGTATATGTATATATTTGGTATTTCTGTGACTCCTTTTCTGTCAAATATAGCCCACGCTGGCGCCAGGGCCCGCTTTCTTTTTCGACGGACATTATGTAGAAGGTCAAAGTCAACCACAGTGCCGGAGCCTGTAAAGTACCTATATATATTATTATGGTGATTCTGGAAATGAATAACCTGGAGTTTTGAACCGTTTCTATAAAAAAAACGTTATCATGAAGAATAATTATTACTACATACGAAGATAACGTCTATAATCAAGAAATATCTCGCTAAAATAGTAAAGGCAAACTTGATATCAAACAACTTAGTGTTAGAATCACTTGCTGCCCAATATACGTGTGGTTCCTGAGATATAATATCTAATAAGATTGGGCTGACAAGGGGATTAGTTCTATTGACAGTAATTCAGTAGCAGTAATTATATTATTAATCCTCCACCTACTGATCGCCCGTTCACAGCTAATGACGCGGTAACAAAGTACTACCGGGATTATGTCTACCTGACTTCAAGGAGGAGGCAATTCTCAGTTCAGTTACATTAATTAGTAGTTAAAGAATTTAGTTTATTTAATAAAAACAAATCGGAACTCACTACTTATATAAGGTTCCATGAGTAATTAATTATTAGAACTTAAATATAATGTTCATCAAGGTTTAGTTTTCACTTTGATACTTTTTTACGATATGTTATTATAAAACTAATTGCCTACGAAACAATTACATGATCGGCAAAATGTTTGTCTTCTTTTTACTATATTATGACAAATTTCTCTGTATTCAATATAAATAAAAGGTCATCATTACTGACTGCTCTAAGATCAGTCAATTGAACGGATTCCGTTGAAATATGACACTGAGAATTGTGATTATGAAGTTGCTAAGAAAGGATTTTTAATAGTTTATCCTTTAGGGAGATGAAACCTAAATTACCTTGACAAGCCATGTAATGAGGGACATTGCCATATTTTTTTCATGTTTGGCAGGCCAATCACCAATCTGGTTATTCTACCAGTTGTGTGTCCCTTCATAACCTATTACACTCATGGAAAAATACGGGGTAGTTTATTCTACCACACTGGTTTCCGACCACAATATAAAAGAGAATGACCCTCCATGGTCATAAAATAACAATAAAATTGAAATTTATACATATACATATCACACTGCTATGATACACAGCATCATCTGTTTTGTCCATATGAGTATATATTTTCCCCGTTCGTTTCCAAACCACACACGTAGGTTCAGCAGAAACGTCCACAGATATTGGCCACTATAAGTAATTCTGATCACGGGCCGCTCCTAATAACGAAATAAATCGCGATGATACAGAGCGCAGGCTTTATTAGACGTTATTCAATACAGAGTGTGAAGTGATCAATAGCTGTGAGGTTTGATTGTAGAATTATATTGTGTGCTGTATAAAAATTTGGTACTTATTTTACCGTAGTTCCCGTTGCCGTGGAAAATTCATCATCATCATCATCATCATCATCTTCAGCCCGAATAACGTTCACTGCTGAACATGGGCCTCCTCCCGAGGGAGGGTATTTGCCATAGTCACCACGCATGGCAGGCGGGTTGGTGACCGCAGTAATATGTTGTACCACACAAGGAAACGCTGCTGTCCGTTCCTTGATATACGATTATTATAGATGATGTTATAACAATCGGGACCAACGGCTTAACGTGCTTTCCCAGGCACGGAGGGAAGTCCCTGAACCAACCAGACCCGGAAAGAAATCTTAGAATATACGCAAAGATTTTCTGTCCGGCGTGGGGATCGAACCCACTACCTCCGAGATTTAAAGCGAGCCAAATACCGCTACGCTACGGAGGTTGTTGGAAAATTCAGCACTGGGTAATTATACACAATCTGACTTTTCGATAGTGTAGATTTCTAGTGCTTAAAGATTTATTCAAATCGGTCAGAGCCTATTTAATTCAAAAATCAATCTTACCTCTTTAAAATATTAATATAGATTTTAGCACACTACACAACGATAACTTTTTGTTTAACCGTTTTTTCGGACGGGCTTTATATTGTTGGTCAAAGTTAGAAACCCGTAACTGCTTGTGTCAAATTTTAATAAATAATCGATGACAAAGTTTAACCTTAACTTTTATTATTTTTATGAGCATAAACCATTTTGTTATATATTTTGAAATGCTATTTCATCAGGCATAAAGATAAGTAGAGGTTTGTTGACAAGTGCCCGGCCGCGGCGTGGGGACCAATCCTTCGAGACCTAACGCGAAACTTACACCACTACGCCACGGGGATTGTCTAATTACATATCACCTATTTATAATAATAATATAATATATCTAGGGACAATGTCACACAGATCATCCTAGCCCCAAACTAAGCAAAGCTTGTACTATGGGTACCAGGCGAAGAGATAGATAAATACTTAAATACATAGAAAATATATATCATGCCTATAAATGTTCATCGGTGGTCCGGATTGATTCGCGCGTACCCGGCCCCCACCAACGACGGAGTGTCCGGGGGGTTAAAGTGGTGTAGTGTCCTCTCCTCGTGGTATGAGTAAGCATACCACCGCTATGTAGAGGGCAAGTCCCACATATCCCGCCTCTAGCGCGCGGATACGCTGCAGCGGCGGTGAGAATACGTAAAGGCATTTCCCCCCGGACAGCAAAAACACAGTCTTACTAATTGGCTTAAAAACTACAAGCTCAAGGTACGCCTGTGTGGCATGACCTTGGAGCTTGGTTCAGGGTCTACGCTGCCATGGTGTTAGTCATTCCAGACTCATGTTTTTTTATGAATTTTCCTCTCCAACTTCAAGATTATAGGTATTGAAAAGTTCAAAGCGAACTGAGGGTCGAGACATAATCCAAATACCATTGTGAAAAGCAACTAGATCAACAAAATCCTTTGTAGTTCTACCTGTGATATCCCCACAGAAATTGAACTAAAGGATATTATAAAATCAAAGAAAAAGATCTTACTAAAGGATTTAATATACTTAAGTTACAATACCTTGAACAGTAAAAAAGGCTTTGTGCACTAATCAAATGGATACAATACATCATCTTTAATGTTCACAATATTCATTACTGAATTACTTTAACACAATAAAACTATACTCACCCTTAGGCAGGCAGTGACCATTATGCGAGCACCATATTTGGAAATCTATTGGCTAGTAATGAAGTTAAAAAGCAATAAATTTTAAACAAACTTAATAAAACTTAATATAAATATAACATCAAATCGCTAAAAAGCGGAATGGGTAATGGCAATTAGCAAATAAATTAAATGAATTATTGCTTTTGGTATTTTTACTTTATAATGTGATTCCTCGTTTTTAAGATGTTTTTTGAAATTTGCAATTTAACATAATTTTCGGTATATTTTCTTATTTATATTTAGTCATAAGAACTATTATTTCAGCCGTCAAGCGATAAGAGCAGCTCCACAAAATGATTGTCCACTTTTTCCCGGGGAAGTCCACATTTTACAAAACAAACCAAGGTTCAGAAGAACTGCTCATAAATCACACAAATAGTTTTCCCGTGCAGTGATTGAAATAATAACACACCATTATATAAACATTTTTAACAAAGAAATGATTTAAAAACCGAAAAGAAGACTAAAGCGTACACACTCAAATATCTGTTCCTGACTTGCGTGCCTCAGTAAATTTCTTGGAAATAAATATTGCTTGGAATGTATCAAGCATTGGCAAGCTCGGCAGGTGCATTGGATAGCAGTAAGATGGTAATCGTGAGCTGATAGAAACTTTTTCCCATCCATCATCATCAGGATATTGAAATCCTGTAAATTTATTGATTAGCCTCTTTTGACACCCATTAGAAAACATGGTCTATTCGATGACAGAAATCGTTTTTGTTAATTCTGAGTCAAGAGACTGAATTCTACTTGACAGCAAAATTTACTGCTGCTATGCTAGTCGATTGTTGCTTCAATTGAGTGTTCAGGAACCAATTATTAATAAAGGAAACCTAATTACAAATACAAATTACTTACGATGTTTCAGAAGTGTGTTAGAAAATATTAAAATATAGTCGCTACTTTTAGCAAAATGTCAGAAACATTTAACAAAATTTGCTTGATAGAATTGAGGCTTAAATAGTACCATTACTTAAAGCGTGAAAAGAGTCTCTTTACATTTTCAATGCCCTTTTATTTATGTTATGCATTGCTGGATTTGTATGACAATTATAATATTAAACTAGATGAAAAACTGCAGTAGTTACGGAGAAAATTGTTGTAAAAAACACAGGTTAGGTACTCCAATAACCATTATCTGATAACCTTTTCTTTTGTGAACTGTAATCAGGTTGGATAAAATGGCGAGTTGAATTTATTTGATAATCCTTAACCGTAAGGCTATAATAATAGATTTTATTTTTTGTTTTGAGATTTTTTAATAAGATTTTTGCTATACCATAAACTCAAAAGATTGGATATAATATTTGATGCTAGTTTCTTGCGTGCGGTTTCACACTTGTAATTCCCGGTTCCCAGGGAACTTCAGTTATTATTCTTCATTGAAATAGACTATATTACTTTGTAGCTTTCTAACGGTGAAAGATTTTTTTATAATTAACTAGCTGTACCTGCGATTTCTTGTGTAATCGACTTAGACAATCTTCATCCCTTTTTTCGCTAAAATAGTAGCCTATGTCCTTTCATGTTCTACACTATCTGTGTACCAAATTTCATTTAAATCGGTTCAGTTGTTTTGACGTGAAAGGGTGACAGACAATGTTACTTTTGCATTGATAATATTAATAAGGATTTGGTACACATATTTAATTTCTGATTAGAATGAATTTGGACATTCGATGTTTTGGCTATCGTGCTACCATTGCGGCAGAGTTACTTATAAATAAAACCAAGAGCCCCAATTATTAAAAAAAAAACATCGCTCTAAACTAAATAGACGCGAGATATGCCAACTGTTGTCCACCAGTAGATGCTGGCAGCTTCCAATCGTAGTAACAGGAGATCTATGAGGCATATGCCTAGCAGTGAACGTCTTGCGGCTTAAATGAGATGAGGAAGGAAATGTATTCTATTTTTACTCAAACTATTCCGTTATTATTTGATAAACAAATTTGCATATCTCTGTACCGCAATGTTATATTCAGCGGTTGCTACTTTGAACCTACCACGTAGATATTTTTAGTCTGCGTTTTTCGTTTTCCCACGTTAATAATAAATTCTTGATAATTTACTTAGAAAACCAAGTAATTTTATATTAAAGATTCGTTCTATCAAATTATACTAATTATATTAGTCGAGGTGAAGAATATTATGTTGTTACAAACCAAGTTGGTGAAAAATAGTGAAGCTGGATTGTTGATACAGAGCTTTCTTAACTCGTCTTGCACGTCATTAGAAGCCTAATATCACGTTAACTATCAACATTCGTATACTCAAGAGTTGTGAGTAACTTTCGCGGCGCGTGTCAAAGATGGTGGTGATGTCAAGTATCAATTTTGGTTGAAATATAGTATACTTATTATTGACTAGTAGAAATAAGGAAGGAGCTTTGTAATATAGGAGTAATGCAATTTTGTAGTAAGTAAATTTTGAAAACAAAATGTTTTTTATGTTTCAAAAGTGATATAATTGGTTTATGTTCCTTTGATAAGATATTTTCAGTCTAATACAATGAAATGGTTGTGTAATTTTAAATATCATTAATATAATCACATTAGTAAATCATCATCATCATCATTGGCCGGTTGTAGTCCACTGCTGAACATAGGCCTCCCCCATCGATTTCCAGCGGGAACGATCGCTAGCGGCCTGCATCCACCAACTTCCCGCGACCTTTATGAGGTCGTCGGTCCATCCTGCAGTCCTACGCTGTGCTTGCCAGTACGTGGTCTCAACTCGAGAACCTTTTACTCTATCGGCCGTCAGTTCTTCGAGCTTGCCCATTGCCACTTCAACTTCCTAATCCGTTGAGCAATGTCAGTGACCTTCGTTGTCCTGCGGATCTCTTCATTTCTGATTCTATTACGCAGGGAAACGTCGAGCATAGCTCGTTTAGCGACTTTGAGCTTTCTTATGAGGCACACAGTAAGAGAGTATATAGGGTGACTGGTAATTAGTGACCGATACCTAAACACATGATTGTGTTCATGATAACAAACAACTTTTACTATGGCAACAACCCTGAAATCGCGAAAAAATAATCAGCCGTTCCATAAATTCATGTTCACATAATAACTCGTCAACATGGTAGGGAGCAGCTGATTTTTTTTCGCGATTTCAGGTTTGATCCCATCGTAAAAGTTCTTTGTTATCATGAGCACAATCATGTGTTTAGGTATCGGTCACTAATTACCAGTCACCCTATATAGTATTAGTATATAGTACCTACTTAAGTATACATTTTAATTCATAATCTATCAAAAACGCACATCTATATTTTATCTTATGTTCTCTGTTCAACTTGTAGATCACTTTGCATGCACTTGAACTAACATTTAAACTGTTCTCAACTACGTATTCTTCAAGACTGCGCCATAATTGACTATAATTAACCAAGTTTATCACGATTACAATGAAGATCACAGAAGAATACATTTGACTACACTTTAGAAACCAAGTTTAAAGTACTCTATAATCAAAGAATTAAAGTTGATTAAGTGGTTTAATTGTTTGGTAATTTGCAGATTAAAGGCGAAGAAACCGAGACTTTCTTCATAATAACATTTGTATACCTAAATCTCAAGCCATCCAAAGTATGATACTATATATACTACGTTATCTATATCTATACTCATATTATAATACTCATATTATAAAAACATCTTTAAGGCTAAAGTGAACAGACACTTTCTAGGCAAGCGTGTATCATCTTAGGCCTTATCTTCGCCTTCCATCAAGCGAGATTATGGTCAAACGTAAGCCTATATTTGGTAAATAAAAAAAAGAAGAAATATTTGATTGTATTGAATAGGCCCCGGAACTACTAAAATATTTGACAAATTCTTTCACCGTTGGAAAGCTACCTCATACTTACCTACTTCTACTTCATTATTAAATAAGACTATATTTAATTATAAAGTTTCCACGGGAACGGGAGCTACGGGGGTGAAACCGCGCGCGGGAATCTAGTAGTAGTTATAACAGGCCAAATTTTATGATAAGATTTATAATCAGATAGGCCAGTGAAATTGCGCCGGTCAACTAGTATGATATCCTTCTAATATTATAAACGCGAAAGTTTGTAAGTATGGATGGATGGATGGATGTTTGTTACTTTTTCACGCCAAAACTACTGAACCGAATTGGCTGAAATTTTGCATCGTGATAGGTTATACGCTGGATTAACATATATGCTACAAACATTGCGCTCCGACCCACTAGAGCAGAGTAACGCGGGTAAAACCGTGGGGCGCAGCTAGTAAATTTAATATTACAATATTTTTACTTTATCAGCTAGTTTACGTCCACTGCTGAACATGGGCATCGTCTTTAGCAGACCATGGCAAGCCTGGGTCGTTGAAGAATATTGCCGTAATCACCACGTTTGGCAGGCGGATTGATGATCGCAGGAAAATGGGAGTATCTTTGAGCTGATAGATGCTGCTGCCCATCCATCACGTGTCCCTAAGTCGCCCATTACGGCACCCATGGGAAGATATGAAGTAGTCTATTATAAGCTGGAAACCACACGAGTAATGTAGGTTACAAATATTGTAGGTGATTATTACATTATTTTTAAAATGTTTTGGTCAGTACCGATAGATGGCACTAACGTCCCCCTTAGAGTCGTGTTACAAATATTAATAAATTTCGATGACCGGCTATGGTTCTTCCTTAGCCTAATTAGTTAAGGCATTAGGGGCTTAACCTAAGATGCAGGTTCGTATCCTGCCTGTGGTCGAATTTTATTAATCTCAATTTTGAAATTTAGCTTTATATTCGCTTTATAGTGCATTTTTAGTGTACCTATCACTAATATATCTATTTGTATTCAATACAATTTTATAACAAAATACCTAAACATACACAATTTTCGTCAAAATAAAGGAACGTAAAAACGCAAATGCATTTTGTGCATAAAAAAATAAAACAAATTGAATGCAAACAAAATATTTAAAAATGCAAAGCTTTTTTAAAACAATAGTCACTTGTCCAATAAAAGTGTTTTTAGCTACTATTTATTTGGTATAATAAAATACAATCAATTAACCACTGGGACTGATGTATTCAAAATTCACATCGGTGAACTCGGAAACAATACATGCACACATGTTGTTTTTAGAGCAGGGTTTCTCAAACTTTCGCCTCCACGAACCCCTGTTAAAATTTCCAGGTGAAAACGAACCCCTAACTTACTAATTAAACCCCCAAGAAAATAATAAAATTGACTGTTGAAGAAAATAAGGTGTTTATTTGAATAAAAGGTAACAAATAAAGTGCCAAAAGAAATATCTTTTTAATATTAATATGATGGGTGTGGTTGCTTCTTGTCGCAAATGGATTCAATTTTAGGAGTCACGTATTGAATTTTCAAGCCGCCATTACGTAAATCTGGTCGCGAACCCCCTGCCGTCGAATGGCGAACCCCTAGGGGTTCGCGTACCCCACTTTGAGAAACCCTGTTTTAGAGCAATAAACGGCAAAGTTTACCATAATAGTAAATTAAAAGTTTTTTTTTTTTAGATTTCTAGGAGCGATTTGCAATCTACTAGTATTATTGTTAACCCCTCGTACTAACCTTAAAATGCTTGTGTTGCAAGTGGGTTAACATCGGTAGTGTAATGGGAGAGGATGGAACCGGCGACCACAAGACCACAAGTCCGATGCTCCTAGCCATTGGGCAGCAACAGCGGCTCAGTTAAATTGAGATTTATTTGTGTCGACTAATGTTAAATATTATTGATTTATGGCCTACGATTCTTAGAGACGTGTTATCAAGAGATTGATAAATTTGATGACCGGTTGTAATCTACCATAAATGTTGACGAACCTTCCGATACCCTCGTAGACCTGAAGTCCAAGAGGCCCGCGAACTGTAACGTGGAGCGCCGCAGTGGTATAAAACTCCCATAAACATCCAAGTCTCACAGGGGGCAAGAGGGCTCTCGCGCAGGTTGCTTAGTTTGTTGTTTTTAAACCATTTATTTATGCTAGAGCTTGGTTCGCCTTTATGCCCGGTAAAGTAGCAGAAGCCTCCTGACAAACTACATAATGCTGGTCCAGAAAAAAATCATGACGAGTAAATAATTCAATTACACAAAAAAATGGTCATTCAGTCTATTATTTGGTGTCAAACGAATTTTCAAAAGCTTGATTTGATTATTGTGTTTAGCTTATAGGATTTTTCTTTCTGATTGACTAAAACATTTTGTCCCTGTGTGTAGGTAAGGTTGTTAGAGCACAGAGGCGAAAACTGTGTTGTTTTATTTTAATAATTAACAATAATACAAACTAAACAAAACATTAAAAGTACCATACCTGTATATATATTTTAATAAATTAATGTGAATATAAACTTATTATTAGTCGAGGAATTAATGACAAACTGACGGACGGAGAACATTGTCTGTAATATTCTACAATTTGCTGCTACCTGTTAATTATCTAGTTTAAGTAATAGAATAAGAATAATAATGTAACATTGTGATTCTGACAAGTACAAGTGAATTTAAATACCTAAGCGCTGAATAAATTCATTATTTAATAAATGTTTCAATATAAGCAGTTGCATATACTTAACGGTCCCTTATGTAAAAATATTCTTTTACTTTATAAATGTATTTGCTGTTCGAAGCATCTTTGTTTTATTCCGGGACTTATAAATATAGGCTTCAAAAGAACAAATTCACGCTTCGTTATACTAAGTCTAAAATCTACAACTTTTGCAATATAAAATCGAATAAAACTGGGAGTAATTTTCTTTTTGATGAGTATGACAAAGATAAAAATCTTATTGAATTCTCTTGGAGTAATCACGTAATTTACTTATCGACTTTTGATCTGACATTGATACCCTTAGCTTTTCGAGTCAAATTACTAATACTATCATTATCCTTACTAATATTATAAATGTGAAAGTAACTCTGTCTGTCTGTCTGTCTGTCTGTTACGCAATCACGCCTTAACTACTGAAGCGATTTAAATGAAATTTGGTACAGATATAGTCTAGAGCCTGAGAAAGCACATCCTTACTAATATTATAAATGTGAAAGTAACTGTCTGTCTGTCTGTCTGTCTGTCTGTTACGCAATCACGCCTTAACTACTGAAGCGATTTAAATGAAATTTGGTACAGATATAGTCTAGAGCCTGAGAAAGAACATATGCTATATTTTATTATGAATTTCCCACGGGAACGGGAGTTACGCGGGTGAAACCGCGCGCGGGAAGCTAGTTATAGATAAAATGCTGAATTAAATTAGCATTTCTTTAATCTACATTCATTTCTAAGAATTTGATGATTTGATTTCAAAACTCCTTAATTCTCAACTTATTCTAAGAAGAAATATTCTTTGTAACTATAATCTTATTTAGCAGCCAATTTAATAAAGTTAAATCTCATTAATACTTGTAAGACATCTCATTAGCAATTTCGCGTCTACAGATTTTACACCCACATTCTTAAATTATGTTGAAAAATCGCGTTCAACTTACAAATGGGTATTACATTAAAACTTCCAACATTACCTACATTAAAAGTCAGTTTAGATATAAAGCGATCCAAACACGAAGTATTTGTGAAGCGAGCGTCCCCCCGCCCCCGCCGCCTCCCCTCATCCAAGTCCGAAACTTTGATGGTCCGATCCGGATTTTTCATCTCCCCACTTATTTGAAATTATAATTCGCGGCGAAGAAATCAAATCAAAATTCCATTTAAACTTGGGATTTCAATATTTGTTTGTTACGCAGATGTCGGCTATGGTAATCGCTGTGGTGCTTGACCGCTGGCGTTCTACGGCGCCGGCTCACCGACGTTTTGCTACAATTTAACTCTGATTTATGAGTTGGTCGGCAACTGTGTAAGGGCGCTGTTCCTCTTGATTGTAACACGATATATATTCTAGTTAATGGCCATCTTGACTGGTGCGGTCGGAATAAGTTTGGCTCTGAATGCACATGTCTTGCGAATGGATGGCTACAAGTTTGGAATGTTGGAAAGGTGTAATTATGGAGACGGAAATTAAATGCTTTAACATACTGACGACTTGAACGCTATGCAATGGGTTTATATGTATAGTCATCAATCCGTATATACATCCACTGCTGAGAGGGAGGGCTATGCCACAGTCACCAGCTTGACAGGCGGATTGGTGATGATAGTAATATCTTGTGTACACACAAGGAAACGCTGCTGCCCGTTCCCTGGTATACGATTGTTATAGATCATGTTTTAGCAATCAGACGGCTAAACGTGCTTTCCGGGACGAATTGTAGGGCACGACGGGTAGTTCATCAACCAACCAGACCCGGAAAGACATCTTAGAATTTACATAATGATATCTTGCGCGGCGTGGGAATCTAACCCCGAAAATGAGTCTCACTTTTAGTCTCGGAGGTGGTAAACTTAAAGTGAGACTCATATCGCTACACCACAGATATTGTCACGTATATATTATATGTTATATGTATGTAATGTTCGTTTGAAAAAAAAAGAAGTATCTAAGTAAATAAATGAATAATATATATACATCTGTGAGGTTGAGGCTAGAAGTCAATAACTGAATTAATTTAGATCAGTGACTCTTGTTGCCGTGGGCTTTTTACGAGGCTGTACGTTATACAGTCCAAAGTCAAAATCTCACAGACACTGATGGACGTTAAGCTAAGCTCATGGATTTTATATATTTTATGAAAGGAAACCCGTTATATGTCTCCTATATTGCAATTTATAGGCTTTAGGTGATTGGTAATTCGGCAAAATAACAATATTGTAACGACGAATCTATACTAATATATATAAAGCTGAAGAGTTTGTTTGTTTGCTTGAACAATCAATCCCAGAAATTGCTGGTCCGATTAGAAAAATCTTTCAGCGATAGATAAAAAGGTTTATCGAGGAAGGCTGTAGTTTATATGTACTTATGTATGAAGTTTTTATGGAATTGGGAGTTAGGCGGCTGAAACAACGCGCGGTAAGCTAGTTACTAACTAAAATGATAAATATCTCTAAATAGAATCAAAATGATTAATAACAACAAATCTATTTACAAATATCGCTATTGTATAAGCCAACAGCCTTCAACTTCCAATTTATTCATAAAACTTACTGTTTATGGAAACAAAATCAATCAGATACGAACAATACCTAACGCGAAGTACACACGGACCATTAAATTAAAAAAAACGTTACATTTTGTACGAAACACGGTTCAATAAGGCCAAGGCTACATGTGGCCTTAATTGAATATTAATGAAAGATTGTAATACGACAAATTTATTTTATTAGCTTCATGTTCCAATATAGTGGTGAACCTTTGTTGGGGAGTTACTTTTGTTAACAAAAGCCGATTATAAATATGGCTACGAAAGATAAATCTAGTAAATTATAAATGAATGTGAAAGTATGAATGAATGAGTGATGATAAATCTGGTCTGTATAAGCCCATTTTCGTCCACTGCTGAACGTGGACCACCTTTTAAACAAACCTAGGCAAGCCTTAGGTCGTTGATGGAAATATCCAAAATCACAACCATTGGCAGGCGGAATGGTGATTGCAGTAAGATGGTGAGTATCTTTGAGTCAATAGATTCTGCTGCCCATCCCTCAGCTGTATGTCTCTAAGTTAGCTCTTACGACACCCATGGGAAGACGGTGGACGGAGGTGGTCTATTCTAAACCTACATATTCAACACGACACAGCTTCACCCCACATAGGTTTCTTGAGCTCGCGACCATCACCCGCTACCGCCCCGCATGTGACACTCAAGGAACGCGTAAGTAAGACCAATGATTTGTGGTCCACCTAACCCTGACCTGAGATTTTACGGCATTGGGTAGTAATGCGCAAAGTGGATGCCGCGGCACACTGGTCGTGGTAATTAATTGGTGTACCTCGAAAAAATAAGGTAATCTCATAAAGTTAAATAAACACACTGAAGAAAAGAATCCATTTTCATTTATGGTTTAACTACCTTGAAAAAAAATATTTTTGCTAAATGTAAGTACCTTAACACAAAATGTTTGCCAGCCCAGTGATCCGGGCTACGGTATGGTAATTAACTAAGCTAGCTTCTACACTCACGAATGTTATAATACCTTAATCACATGTATGAAAATGCTTAACTGTTAATAATACTTATCAACAATTAAGCATTTTCATTTTGTTATTTAAGTTATTAATCTTTCATTAATCGTACTAATATTATAAACGCGAAAGTTTGTAAATATGGATTAATAGATGGATGTTTGTTACTCTTTCACGCCAAAACTACAAAACGGAATTGGCTGACATTTTGCACCGGTATAGGTTTTACGCTGGATTACCATAAAGGCTACAAAACATCACGCTGCGACCCACTGGAGCAGAGTAACGGGGATTAAACCCCGGGGCGCAGCTTGTAAACCAATAAGCTGAATAAGTATTAGTAAATGTCGTACGATGAAACAAACATAACAACTATAAGCAAAATACAGCAAATAAACGATAAAAATTACTATTCCATCACAAAAAATAAAATTATACTTTATTCAAGATATAAATTAAACCTAGGACCTCAACCACAACTTGCACACTCATGCTTGCAATATATATCCAACCAGCCAATTACTACTGAAGCATCTAAAATAGATGATCCGAGGGCGTCCCTACTCCACGAACATTTTTCACATCAAGACGATCCATGTAGTGCGGGCGCCAATGTAGAAAAACTGTACTCATGATAAATAGGTACCATGTGAATATAATAAACAGGTAATAAGGACTTACACTTTGTTGATATTTATCTTTTTGTATTAGCAATATCAAATAGTGACCTAAAGCTTTCTAGTATCGGTTAGTATAAGATTATGTTTAAAATATAAAAATATAACATTAAAAAAAACATAAAGACAATGTATTTTTATAATTTGTTCAGTATATCTATTGTTTAAATTATTTAATTTTAAAAGACAACTCTCATGGAAGCAGTCATTTTCGCAAGTGACTTTTAAAATACTCAATAGACAGTCAAAAACACACCAAGACTCAGAACAACGTGTTTGGTTTACACAAATGATTGTACCGAGTAGAAAACTAATCTGGAACACCAAGTCTCAGAAACAACTACTGTACCCATTGAGCCACCGGTGCAGTCATCCATGCAGTGAAAAGTAATACATACATCTTAAATACATACGATTATTAAAAAATATTATTATTATGATTCATCATCATCATCAGCCCGTATAACGTCAACTGCTAAATATGGGCTTCCTCCCGAGGGAGGGTATTTGTACTATGGCAAATACCCTCACGCTTGGCAGGCGGATAGATGACCGCAGAATTATGTTGTAACGCACAAGGAAACGCTGCTGCCCGTTCCTTGATATACGATTATCATAGATTATCATACATTTGTAATTAGATAATTTTGACAATTCTTAATTTAGTACTTATTTTTGACATTGGAATTTAAGTATTTTGTTTTAAATTAGAATCTTTGTTATTGTCACAAAATTTGCATGCCGAATTTAGTAGGCGAAATATGATGAACTATTGTGTATGGAGTATATGTGATAAAATCCGTAAAATACCATATTTCGGGCAAATAAATGAATCTATCTATCTATCTATACATAACAATCGGGACCAACGGCTGAACGTGCTTTCCGTGAAAAAAAAACCTTATAATTTACACAAAGATTTTTATGTCCAGCGTGGGGATCGAACCCACGACTTCCAAGACTTAAAGCGAGCCAAATACTACTACGCCACGGAGGTTGTCAATAATTATTAGTAAAATTTATTGTTAGTTGGCCGATAGTTTTTGAATCAGGATCCTGTACTTTTATATCCACTGTGGGCCCTGGTAAAGTTTTTCAAACTATTTTAATATTCACAACTTGTGAGGTTCGAATAGATAGGGACTTACAAGTTTTACAATATGTTTGTCACTCAATGTAAACGTTATCTTTAAGATTATTTTGATAATGAAAGGCGAGTAACAAAAGGTATTTACAAGGCAGATGTTAGTGGAAGCGCCGGGAGAGGACGCCCTAGAAGGACATACACTGACCTCATAGGTGATGTTCTCCAGAAAGGTCAGGTGCGTAGTACTCGCAACCGGTGTTCGTGTATGACCAGATGTATGAACGTGGACGAGGCAAAGGGAGTGTGTAAGGATCGTAGCAGGTGGCGTTCCGTAGTTTCTGCCTACCTCCATGGGAGAACGGCGTGATTATATGTATGTATGTATGTATTTTGATAATAAAACCATTAGGATTTTTTTAATTTACGTAACGAAAATTGACAAAACTTGATAACCGCGAGGTGAAATGTTCGCGCTTTAGGAATGCGACCAAATATGGCGTATATTATTTATTTTTTAAATTTATGTATCGTAATCCACCACCCCCCGCGAGTCCGGGGCGGGTTTATGTCACATCTGCTATAAAATAGTATACGATACTCGTGATCTAAGTAGCCTATTATTGCACGGCGTTTCGCAGTATCGTAGTCATACGTATCGTAATGTTCTAATAACTTACAGGTAAAAATACAATTTACTTCAATTTTCCCTTAAATACCAAAAGTGCAAACGTTGTTGTAATTACAATTTAAATAAAATATATGTTTTAATATATTTTTAAATGGCATTCTCAAATTTGTTTTCATTAGAAAACTAATTGAGAATACATAATTTGTGAACGGGATCGCAGGTGACACCGCGCGGTACAGCTAGTATTTAATAACGAGGCTTCTGCGGGAAGGAAAATTAAATATATTACAAACCTAGCTAGTTAACTATTTCAATATACAGGGTGTCCCAAAAGGTTAAGTAGCTGGGAAAGGGGGTGACAGGGGTGGACACAATGGTCACTAGAAAAAAAAAAAAAATCCGCTCTGGGTATTTAAAAAAAAAATGGCATTTTTTTAAAAACTTAAAATTTTACACCTTGTTATTTTTGATGTTGATGTTGATGACCTTGTTGTTATTGAAGATTACATAACAGCATTTTTTTTAAATACAGCCATATTTGTAGGTACAGTTAGCACAAGGTGTAAAATTTTTAGTCTTTTAAAAAATGCCATTTATTTTTTTAAACACCCAGAGGGATTTTTTTATATTTTTCTGGTGACCCTTGTGACCATCCCTATCACCCCCCTTCCCAGCTACGTAATCTTTTGGGACACCCTGTATAAAGCTGAAGAGTTTGTTTGTTTGTTTAAACGCACGCTAAATTCAGGAACTACTGGACCGATTTAAGAAAATAATTAAAAAAGGCTATACTTTATTACGAAGTTCCCACCAGATTCGGGGATTACGCAGGTGAAGCTGCGTGCGGATGCTAGTAATCACTACACAGTATAAAACCAAGTCGCTTTCTCTGTCCCTATATCCCTATGTATTAAATCTTAAATCTTATCTTAAATCTTTAAAACTGCGCAACGGATTTTGATGCGGTTTTTTTTAATGGATAGAGGGATTCAAGAGGAAGGTTTATATGTATAATACATCAGCATTGTACCCGTGCGGAGCCGGGGCGGGTCGCTAGTAAATAATAATATAAACATCAAATTAAACGTAACAACAAAAACAAATTAAACGCAATGTCAAAAGGTAACCAACTGTAAAAAAAACAGTCCAAATGTTGAAAAGAAAAAGTCGGACTTTGTCTGAACTGCCAAAGTAACTCCTAATATTGTGTTGTTAGAAAGTTAACTGTCACTTTCCTTAACATGGCTCCGTCTTATTATTTATTTTCCGGCGCTTTCTTATGAATTATATTCGTTATTATTTTCCTGGTACCTACATCAAACAACATTATTAGCATCGGATGACTCATGTTTGAAATGTTGTATTTCTTGTTTGTTATGTTAAAGATTATTATCAAAGTTTTTGGCTGTTAGAAATATAATAAGAATTATTATTACAAGCATAACCTTTTCCTCTGCAGGGCAAAAACCTACCTACTCTTCTTATATCCTCTCCGTCCCTACACACGGCAAGCGGCATACCCAGATGAAGATGGCGGGATGAACTTGACTCCTTCAATAGGATGATTCCTGGATTTATGGTAAAATAATAGTTTTCATTTTATTTTCATTTTGTTAATAGAAAGAAAGAAAGAATAAATAAAATACATTTAATTCAGCACAACACACAAGCTATTACATAGAACATTTAGCTAAATGTACAAAACAATTAGACGTCTAAGTAAACCTAACCGTACATTTAATTCAGCACGGTTCAATATTGGTTCATAGTTCAATATTCAAGTTAATTATATTAATATAGGAATCAAATGACGATTTTATTACAACTACCTACATATAATTAATTAGTTAATAATACAAATAAAATTTATTGAGCTTGATACTTTGAAAATATATAAAGATAATTATTTCATTAAAAAAATAAGAATAGTATTGAAATTAAATATGTTTTTAAATCGTCAGTTTCAAAAACTTTGTAATGAACAGTATAATAATGCCTATTAGAAAAAACCCTGATTATGTAAACGTTATTCAATAAAAATAGCTACCTCTGATGTTCGTGTCTGTCCTTTTCATAGTTGCCATGGCCAGTGCTCGTAGTAGGACAAAAAACAAAGAAGAAGCACCAAAAGAAACAAGTTTAAAAATATTTCTAAATAAGTCTATGTGAATAAAGATGTTTGGCTTTTGATTTACAATAATGTTTTAGGATTGCGAAATATTTTTGCACATAGTTATCTTGTCATCAATGGCTGGTTTTCATTAAAAAGTTACTTTGCAATACGCGTGTATCTTTGATGTATAAAACTTGCAACCATACTGTTTTGTTGATGAACTCATAAGAATTTTTATACGAAATGTTAAAGAAACCGTGTTGCTGCATGGAAATAATTTTCATATAGAAATAATTTAATGAGAATAACAATTTCAGCCTTCACTGTATCAATTCAATAACGGTGGGTAATTAAGTCAAGTAAGTGACTTAAAAAAATAAAGATGGTGGTTAAACTAGCGAACCGGCTTCGCACATGAGCAATGCTGATATACATAGATAATTTCCTCTAGATTTATTATATCTATTAAAAAAAACTTCATCAAAATCTGTCGCGTAGTTTAAAAGATCTAAGCAATAAGGACAGAAAGACAGTGGAACTCGACGTGGTTTTATACTATGTAGCAACGCTTCAAAAAATTTACAGACAGGATCAATTTATACCAACTTTTTCTTTACTGAAGTCATAGTTTGTTGACTCAAGTTTACAACGACTTTTAGCCAAACTTTTTCACTTATTTGGCAACAAACGACTTTGTGGGACGACCTGTGTGCTTCCAAATTTATTTCAAACAAATATTATAACAGCTATTTAAACTTCAATTGTTCCTATTTCACTATGACTACAGAAAAGTGTGAGACTCATTAAATGATATTACAAATATCGAGTCGCCAATGCTTAAAACTAATTACTCAGCAAATTTAACGGATAAAATAAGACTATAGTAAAATTGTTTATTTCGGATACTTAATTAAATTTCAATTTCTTTTATTTTAGTTCAATCCTTAACTTCTATAGCTTTTAAAACACTATAAACTCTGCGCAAACTGTCATTAGTTTATGTAAGTTTATCCGACAAAAATACGGAAAGTCATAAATCATCATCATCATCATCAACAGCCCGTTTACGTCCACTGTTGTACATGGGCCTCCTCTTAACAGACCTTGGCTAGCCAGGATCGTTGAGGGATATTGCCATAATCACCACGCTTGGCAGACGGATTGGTGATCGCAGTTAGATGTAAACCTTGAGCTAATAGATGCTGCTGCCCATTGTATTTTTAAGAAATCCAAATTTATAGAAACTGTTGATATATATAACTGAAGCCAGGAATTATTTATTGGTATTGAATGCATCGGTAACATTAAATATTGTATTTTTAAACCAATAACCATGTTAATAATATTCGCAACAACTTTTACTGAAATGTATTTCGTGTTTGTTAATTTTAGTAACCCGGTATGAATAAATTAGATTAAAATTAATTCTGTTTTGAGTCAGTGGAAGGGGGATTGTAAAATTTGGAGATACAGAAAACCATAGTCAAGTTTTGTGGTCTCCCCGGGCTGATTTATACTGGCGAAGTTGGAACAGGGCAAGTTACTGTTGTCTTTAGCTACAAGTTTGTTGATGAAGGTGACAATGTATAGATCTGAATTATTATTAAATGATTTATAAGTTGTATTTGGTTGTAGGCCAAAGTATAATTGCATTCTCATTTTTTTGTTTTAGTGGTCCATAGACGATAAGAGGAAATATAGTGTAGTTTATATTATAATATCTAAAGTTATTGTGTCATTACAACAACGCTAAATTAAATTTAGCCACCGTAGCCGAATCCATACTGTGTACTAATAAAAAGCTGAAGAGTTTGTTTGCTCTAACGCGCTAATCTCAGAAACTACTGGTCCAATTTGAAAAATTATGTTGAATGTTACATAACCCGTCTTTGGAAAAACGCTTTAGGCTATATTTTATTATGAAGTTTCCACGGGGACGGGGCCTACGTCATAATTTTCATTTGACGACTAAATTCATAATAAAAACGCTATGAAAATAAAAATAACTCTGCACTAAAATCACCAGGCATTTACAGCAATAAATACCTTGCAGAAATATTTAAAAGACCTGATTTCGTTCGTCGATTCAGTTTGCAGAACTTTAAACACGATTCATTTTTATTCTGTTACATAAGCCTTTTTCAAAAGCATCGCGAAATTTGTTTTAATTTTGCTCAATTCGATTTATCTTTTCTGTTCGTTGGACGTTTTGAAGTAATTAAGAGAGTATTGGGAACCATCAAAGGAATTCATATCGAAACGTCCAACTTAGAAATCGCTTCGATGGACATTTTGACATTTCTAAACATTATTTTAATAAAATTGTTTATTAGCTGATTGATGGAATTTACTGTAATTAAAATTAATACGTTAAAAAATTAAATATTTTTTGATTTTATGATTGGAACTATCGTTGAAAGTATAGCAATAATCATATTTATAGAAAAAAAAACGAATTAATGACAAAATCCGTGGCGTAGCGGTATTTGGCTCGCTTTATATCTCGAAGGTCGTGGGGTCGATCCCCACGCTGGACAAGAAATCTTCGTGTAAATTCTATGATTTCTTTCCGGGTCTAAAAAGCACGTTAAGTCGTTGGTCCCGATTGTTATAACATCATCTATAATAATCGTATTTCCGAGAACGGGCGGCACGCTTTTTCTTGAGTGTAAACATAATACTGCGGTCACCAACCCGCCTGCCAAGCGTGGTGACTATGGAAAATACCCCCCTTCGGGAGGAGGCCCATGTACAGCAGTGGACGTTATACGGGCTGATGATGATTATGGATGATGATGATGACTGATATTATGATGGCGGTCACTAGAGTTAGAATTTGAAAACAAATAACCATTCTTTAGTTACCTCTTTGCAAACAACTATATTTTGGAAATAAAATTGACAAAGCTATGTGAAGAAAAAAACAACGTCAACATAAACTTAAATCAAACTTATCAGAGTAATCAATATGGGGCGCATAAGATTTTATTTAAATTAAGTTATATCTTTCATTTACTTAAATATGAGGGCTTTCCTTATGCCTTGTATTGACTAGTATCAGTGTTACAATTGAATTGATGGTCAATATACACTGCACCATTGTGTTAGATCTCTATACAAGGAGTATGATATTTCTGATGAAAAGGTACACTTCTTCTGAGAAATAAGATAATCACATGACATTATCAAGGAATATAATTGTATCTTAAGTATCACTTACGGCCCTTGAGTTTGTTTTAGATCTTTAGTAATCGTTCTCCGATACATCCAAGAAAACAAAATGAGTACCAAATATCAGACCGAATATTATAAATTAATACTTCAGCCATTTAGGCATGAGGTATTTGACTTACATCAAATACCTACAGCATTTATAAATGTGGGTCTATAATAATACGATTACAATTTTGAAATGAAATATGATTTTCATTTCTGTGTGATGTTAATAATTAAAGCTTCGGTTGATGTTATAGTGAATATTGAATTTAGTGTCACAGTAGGTACTATACTTGTCTATTCCCTGTAACAGTTAAAATCAACGAATTTAATGGACTTGTTTACGATCTAGTTACGCTTTAGTTTACGACTAGCTTCCCGTGCGCATTACTTCTGTTCCCATAAGAACCGTTTTATTAAATATATATAGCCTTCTTCGATAAATGGGCTATTTTAGGGCTCCCGCACACGGGCCACCGGCCACAACCACAAAACGCCGCCACCGGCATATTTTCTGTAGTTTTCCTGTAGTTTACTTTTATTCCTGTAGGTTAGTTTTATTTTTATATTTGTCTTCCTTTGTTAATTTTTTTTTTGATCTATTTTACTTTTTTCATGTTTGTCATTTGCCTAGTTGTATATCTTTAATGTAAGGGAAAGAGCGGAGCCTTCAATTACAGGCATTTCTATGCCTAAATGGAGACTCCTCGACATATAATTAAAGCCAAAATGATATGCAATAAAGTTTATTTTTATTTTTATTTACAAGAAGCGAGCAGTGTAGCATGTGGCGGCCACCGGCATCAACCATGTGCGGCGAGTCCATATAAAATGTATGAAAACTACAGGAAATATGCCGGTGGCAGCGTTTTGTGGTTGTGGCCGGTGGCCCGTGTGCGGGAGCCCTTAAACTTTTCAAATCGGTCAAGTAGATCTTGAAATAAGCGCGTTTAAGCAAAAAAACTGCAGTTTTTTTATATTGGTATACTAGCTTCCACATGCATAGCTCCCGTTATTATACATACCTTCCTGTTGAGTCATTCAATCTATTTAAAAAAACTCATCAAAATTCGTTGAGTAGTTTTAAGGATCTAAGCATACATAGGGTCAGACAGACAGCAGGAAGCAGCTTTGTTTTATACTATGTAGTGATAGATAAGAGTTTTTTTACGAGTGAAAGCGTTAAACTAAGGAAGTCTGGTCTGATTCGAAAAAATCTTGCAGAGTTAGATAGCCCATTTATCGAGAAAGGCTGTATTTAATCATAACGTTCTTACGGAAACGGGTGTAACTCGGGCGAAACCGCGCGCGCTAATCTAGCAATAACATTTATTATATTATTTCGTTTAAATAAACTTTTGTGTAAATACTAAGATTTCTTTCCGTGTCTGGTTGGTAAAGGGACTACCTTCCGTGCCTCGGAAAGCACGTAAAGTCGTTGGTCCCGATTCTTATAAAATAATCTATAATAATCGTATAACAAGGAACGGGCAGCAGCGTTTCCTTGTGTGGTACAACATAATACTGCGGTCACCAATCCGCCTGCCAAGCGTGGTGACTATGGCAAATATCCTCCCTCGGGAGGAGGCCTATGTTCAGCAGTGGACGTTATACGGGCGGATGATGATGTTTAAATAAAGTTTATAGAAACAACATTTTTGCACGACCCGGGACCTCGTTCGTTTATAAGTCCACCCCACTATCTACTAGCGACTGTAAAACATTCGTCTTAAAAGCTCAGTAAAATAATCCATTTGCTAAAAATCTTTTCACAGTATAATATCTAGTTACAAAAGAATTCTTCTCACGTAACAAAAGTCAACTAACTGAAATAGGTCTGAAACCTGACAGCGGCGACCTGACACTATGAAAATGTAATTTTAACGTATTAGATTCGAATATTTTGCGACGAAATGTAAGGTGATAAAGTTGCTTTTGAAGAAAAGGAACAATGCTGATTAACGCTCTTACCTTGTTTTAAACTCCTTTTTATTCTTTATTGTACACACATAAAAACAAGTAACAATACATTTTTGACAAAGAAAAACATGTACAAAGGCGAGCTTAATTCAATTATGAATAATGAAGACGTGAGTGGATGAAGGTGATAAGTCACAAAATCATAATTTCGAGTAAATCGAGTTTAAAGTTTCACTTTTATTTTTTTTAATAAGTCGCTACCAAACAGATTTTTAAATTAAACTATGATGCCAAGTTGTGTAAACAACCTGAAATATTAATGGTACGAAAGCAATTAAACAAATTAATATTTTTTATTATATAATTTCTAAAAAAACTACACATAACTCCTTCTTCCATAAACAAAAGTCAACTTTTCTGCACTTTTAGTTAGGTTTTAAAGTAAGAATGTAAGTTGTACTGTCTTAATTATAATATAAATATTATATTTTACTTTACTTATATAATATTATATTGTTTTAGACACTATTTGGTATATCCTACACATGTTCGAAATTTCTTTAGTGATTCCTTAAGTTTTTTACGTTATACTTATTAGCGTTACTGCGTATTTCTGAGGTGTTTTTCCGATTTGTTTTGATTTTTGCATATTAATATCTCAGAATCTTCACTTTCGTGTTGGTTACTAGTAGAAAGAATAATTAATTTTGCCTTGTACTGCTTGCTCACTTACATTGCAAGAACGAAAGGCTTTCCGCAAATAAAATACCATCACTACCCAAAGGAATGTTCTAGCATGACCGAATGGTTAAGGCATTAGTGGCTATACATAAGATGGTCGGTAGTGTAAATATATTAAGCTCAATTCAAAATAAACAAAATTTTTAAAATGTAATTACGGGCGGTGTCTTCGTATAAAAATTTAATTCCAAATGCAACTTTGGACATATTTGTCTTGTTAAGTATTATCGATAGATGGCATCTGATCTACGTGTTACCGTGTTAGACGTGTTATAAAGAGGTTGATAAATTTCAACGACCGGTTGGGTTCCACTGTGGCCAAATGGTCTAGGCATTAGAGGCTAAGTATACCTAAGATGCAAGTTCAAATCCTGCCGGTGGTGTAAATTTATTAATGTTTGAACTTTTAATTTTAACTAAAAGAAACTAACACTTAACACCATGTTTTTATAAGCTTATCCTTGTAATCATCATGGATTCTTTTCCGTTACTGGGTGACCATCAGCAGTATTTTAACAATTTTTTTTTAGTTACACTACCTATACATTATTAAAAAAAACCGGCCAATTGCGAACCGGACTCGCGCAAGAAATGTTCCGTATCATTTTCATGTGCCTGTCTGTTGCTTTCATTAATATCGAGCAGAAAAGAGCAAACAATTCAGGTTTGTTGTATGGGAGCCCCCCTTAAATAATTAAAGACATGAGTTGATGAAGGTGATATGTCGCATTTTTGAGATTTTGTGTTTTTTTGCATAGATGAGCTGGAAATGTCGATGACTACAGACTACTGGCCTTAAACCGTCGATTTAAGGCTTATTTTTCAAAATAATATGTTGAAAAAGGTGTTATGTACAGTTAACTTTGAAAATGGCACTAGATGAAAGAGATATGGGCCCATATCACCCTCTTCCAGATCAATAAAGTAAAGACTTTGTTTTTCTTTCGTGGAAGGAAGTGATATGTACGTACATAACACCTTCTTCCACTCAGCTTACGATGGTTGAAAGACGCGATGTCACTTTTTCATGAATTAAGGTGTTATGTGACATGCATATCACATTCATTTATTCACGACATTTAGTTATTTTGATTCTCATTCGGTCACATTATCGCGCATGTTTAGGGTTCCGTACCCGAAGGGTAAAAACGGGACCCTGTTTCTAAGACTTCGCTGTCTATTTGTCTGTCATCAGGCTGTATCCCAAGAACCGCGATAGCTTGACAGTTGAAATTTTGAGAAATTATGTATTTAATTTACTAAAAAATATATAACAATTATTTAAGGGGGGCTCCCATACAACAAACGTGAATTGTTTGCTCTTTTTTGCTCGATATTAATGAAAGCAACATACAGGCACATGAAAATGATACGGAACATTTCGTGCGCGAGTCCGGTTCGCAATTGGCCGGTTTTTTTAATAATGCATAGTGTAACTAAAAAAATATTGTTAAAATACTGCTGATGGTCACCCAGTAACGGAAAAGAATCCATGATGATTACAAGGATAAGCTTAAAAAAACATGGTGCTAAGTGTTAGTTTCTTTTAGTTAAAATTAAAAGTTAAAACATTAATAAATTTACACCACCGGCAGGATTTGAACTTGCATCTTAGGTATACTTAGCCTCTAATGCCTAGACCATTTGGCCACAGTGGAACCCAACCGGTCGTTGAAATTTATCAACCTCTTTATAACACGTCTAACACGGTAACACGTAGATCAGATGCCATCTATCGATAATACTTAACAAGACAAATATGACCAAAGTTGCATTTGGAATTAAATTTTTATACGATGACACCGCCCGTATTTACATTTTAAAAATTTTGATTATTTTGAATTGAGCTTAATATATTTACACTACCGACCATCTTATGTATAGCCACTAATGCCTTAACCATTCGGTCATGCTTGAACATTCCTTTGGGTAGTGATGGTATTTTATTTGCGGAAAGCCTTTCGTTCTTGTAATGTAAGTGAGCAAGCAGTACAAGGCAAAATTAATTATTCTTTCTACTAGTAACCAACACGAACGTGAAGATTCTGAGATATTTATATGCAAAACCAAAACAAATCGGAAGAACACCTCAGAAATACGCAGTAACGCTAATAAGTATAACGTAAAAAACTTAAGGAATCACTAAAGAAATTTCGAACATGTGTGGGATATACCAAATAGTGTCTAAAACAATATAATATTATATAAGTAAAGTAAAATATAATATTTATATTATAATTTAGACAGTACAACTTACATTCTTACTTTAACACCTAACTAAAAGTGCAGAAAAGTTGACTTTTGTTTATGGAAGAAGGTTATGTGTATGTGTGGTTATGTGTAGTTTTTTTAGAAATTATATAATAAAAAATATTAATTTGTTTAATTTCTTTCGTACCATTAATATTTCAGGTTGTTTACACAACTTGGCATCATAGTTTAATTTAAAAATCTGTTTCGTAGCGACTTATTTTAAAAAATAAAAGTGAAACTTTAAACTCGATTTACTCGAAATTATGATTTTGTGACTTATCACCTTCATCCACTCACGTCTTCAATTGTTATATATTTTTTAGTAAATTAAATACATAATTTCTCAAAATTTCAACTGTCTAGTTATCGCGGTTCTTGGGATACAGCCTGGTGACAGACAAATAGACAGCGAAGTCTTAGAAACAGGGTCCCGTTTTTACCCTTCGGGTACGGAACCCTAAACATGCGCGATAATGTGACCGAATGAGAATCAAAATAACTAAATGTTGTGAATAAATGAATGTGATATGCATGTCACATAACACCTTAATTCATGAAAAAGTGACATCGCGTCTTTCAACCATCGTAAGCTGAGTGGAAGAAGGTGCTATGTACGTACATATCACTTTCTTCCACGAAAGAAAAACAAAGTCTTTACTTTATTTATCTGGAAGAGGGTGATATGGGCCCATATCTCTTTCATCCAGTGCCATTTTCAAAGTTAACTGTACATAACACCTTTTTCAACATATTATTTTGAAAAATAAGCCTTAAATCGACGGTTTAAGGCCATTAGTCTGTAGTCATCGACATTTCAAGCTCATCTATGCAAAAAAACACAAAATCTCAAAAATGCGACATATCACCTTCATCAACTCATGTCTTTAATTATCTTCCAGCAAACCTTCCGCGGACAGATCACTACATAGTATAAAACAAAGTCGCTTTCTCTGTCCCTATATCCCTATGTATGCTTAAATCTTTAAAACTACGCAACGGATTTTGATGCGTTTTTTTAATAGATAGAAGGATTCAAGAGGAAGGTTTATATGTATAATACATCAGCATTGTACCCGTGCGGAGCCGGGGCCAGTCGCTAGTATATAATAAAAAGGTAGCTAGTGTACAACAAAACTAGTTTGCCTTTGCAGTCAATCGTGCAGGAATATTTGGCAGTTCAATGTTATTTATTTCTTTTAGACAATTTCCAATTCCTTCATTCAAATTTAAATATTCTTTATTCATATAGACACATTTAAAATATTTTAAATCATGTTCTTATGATGCGACCTTCTTTAACTACCGCCAGTTTTGGACGTCGCCAATCTGAGCAGATCTGACAAGAAACTCAGAGCAATCCTTTTTAGGGTTCCTAGAAGGGTAAAAACGGGACCCTATTACTAAGACTTGACGCTGTCTGTCTGTCGCCAGGCTATATCTCAAGAACCGAGATAGCTAGACAGTTGAAATTTTCACAGATTATGTATACATAGATACTAAATCAACGAATACTAAAAATAACTTTTTTTTTAACATAAAAAATTTGTAGTGACGTTGTCCGGCACTTGGCCGGATTTTTTAATAAATTAGCCCAGAGGACTTTACTCAAACACACAATCCATTGACATAAGGCACATCTAGACTCGGCAAAACTATCTGTGATTAACAAAAACAATGCAGAGGACTCAGAAGCATCTGAGTTTTTTTTTCGGACGGAAATGTGTTGTTAGCCACACGGCTTTTGCTACTTCACCGGGCAAATAAACAAGCAGAACTCCAGCCTTACTAAATGGTTAGCATATCAGGTTGAGAGTAAAATACTCCCATACGTACCTATATTATTTAACTATTTACATTATTATTTAAAAGATTACTAGCAGAGTTTTGCAGTCTACTAGTATTCTTGTTAACCCTTCGTGCTAAGCTGAAATGCTTGTTTTACGAGTGGGTTGACGTCGGTAGTGCAATGGGTGGGGTTCGAACCGGTGACCTCAAGATCACGAGCCCGACGCCCTAGCCATTGGGCTACGGCCACTTCAAATTCAATACAATTGCATAGTTAATATTATTTTAAACTAAAACTATCACAAAGATAGTCTGAAATGATTTTTGACAGCATAGGCTCAGGCCTGCTGTCAAAAATCATTTAAATTGTCATCCACTTCGTCGTATATACCACACAACGTTAGTAAAATATCGAGTTAAGTTATACCCGAACCCTTATTGATGTTTATCTTCGCCGATGGACGCTTTAGGGTCAACAAATCGACTCTCTAAAACCTTTAGCCAAAGTTTATTCAATGGATGTAAAGGCTCCTTTCCTGAATGTCCTGAGCTTAAGCTCCAAGGATTGGTCATCTGCTTAGGATAGGTGCAATAGTTTGTGCGAGTAAACAAGTTCACCCTCTATTCCTTTACTCAAATTAAAAAGACTTACGGAAGATTTGATGCAAGATTTTACGTTAAAACAGTACCAACTTTTTGACTCCGTGACGTAGCAGTATAAGTCTTGTTTTGAGTCTCAGAGGTCGTGGGTTTGATCCCTACGCCGGACAAGAAATCTTTGTTTAAATTTTTAGATTTCTGCCCGGGTATGTTTGGTTGAGGGTCTATCTTCCGTGCCTCGGAAAGCACATTATGCCGTGGTTCCCGATTATTAAATTGTATGCGAAGGAACGGGTAGCAGCGTTTCCGTTTTCCGTTGTACAACATAATACTGCGGTCATCAACCCGCTTGCCAAGCGTGGTGACTATGACAGGCAACCTCTCTTAGAAGGATGATGATGAATTTTTTGGCTAATACAAATTTTTGTTCGATTGGGACTCAAACTCGGAGATATAACTTCTTACTAATTCGTAGACCAACGCAGCAGTTAAAATCCTCAAGTAAAGTAAGTAATCAACTGTTAAAGCAACCTTAATTTATTTTACCGACATTTAATCACGTTAACACGTATTTTATGTTCCGAAATAATATTATAGTGTTGAACGAATTAAAATAAAATGGCGATAATTGTATCATTGGCGCGTCAATGATATCAATAAAAATATTACCGGGCTTAATTACCTGATTATAGGTACTTTAATGTGAAATTTATAGGATTATCGATGTAAGTCATGAAGTTAATATACATCCGAGTATAATAATTCAGTTCTTAACTATTTTAAGTAAAAACTACTGGACTGATTTTGGTCAGTTATTGTTAACAGGATTATTTGTACTAATATAAAAAAAAAAAAAAGTTTATTTCGGACCGGAATCCATAGTGTTAGTAACAATAATCTTAAAAACTATGTTAGTAATATATTAACATTTACAATTGAAATAACATAGTAGTACATAACAGGATACCACTATTACACATACCGGTTATATGTAATAGCGGCATCCTTGGTTATGTGTACGCGAGTCCAGTGCTGCATAATAGCACTGTCCACGTCAAGTCTGTTGGCCACAGTCTTCAGGAGGCTGTTGGAACCGCCACGAACCCACTGTAACAGGGACGCTATACGTTTTCTGATGATAGCCGAAAAGCTATCAACCCCAGCTGCGGCCAACATCCCTGAGGCACTACAGTGGCGTCGCAACCCCAACAAATAAAGCCGAAGTGTTTATTTGCTTGAACGCACTTATATCAGGAAGTATGGGTGTGATTTTTAAACTTTTCGACATAGTTAGTGTTACATAGATAATTTTTCGCGGAAGGCTATATTTACGGCGGTCGCTGGCGATGAGATTCAGGGATTATTACTTTTAGTATTTTAGGGGGCTTTGTGGAACTGTCGCTTTTCTTTACAGTTCGCGGGCCTCTCGGACTTCGGGTCTACGAGGCCATCGGATAGTTCTGTGTAAACTAAGGGTCGGGAGGAGCGGTTAAACCGCGCGCAGAAACTAGTACTGATGATATAATTTAATGTATGTATGGTAAAAATTTTGGGCCATCGGGATGTTTTACAAATTTGGACCTTGAGCAAAATTATTTCATTTCCATCCACATTCAATGACACAGAAAATATGATAGAAAAGAAAACAATAATTATATAATCTCAAATGCCAATAGTGGTGACGAGGTGAAACCCTTCCTCGGGAGTAGGTCCATTTTCATAAGTAGACGCTATACGGGCTGATGATGATGATGAAATGATCTAAACGCCATAAATATTTTGTAACATTTAAAAACTTTTATTAAGTATAATCATGTCGTTAACCTGTAGTTGACATCAAATAGCTTACGTAAATAAGAATCGAGTTTGTTTTAATAAAAAAAATCATTTCAATTTAAATAATTGAAATGAATTTTTTATACGACAAGTTGTCACACTCTTTGGTTGTAACAGCCATTGGTCAAAACAGGTCAAATGCCACATTCACAGAACCGCTTAATGCATACAATCATGCAACCTACAGTTCAACGAAACAATTAGGGCGTCAACCAGCAAATTCTAAAATCGAAACTTAACCGTATCGTATTGCAATCGATCCCTACGATCGTTCGTCAGGTTCAAATCGAGTCGAATACCGACTCCGGTCACGTAGGACACCCGTATCTTTATTCGCGACCTATTTGCTGTATCGCCTCCCAATCGTTTAGTACGATTGACGTTATTAGTTTTGTATCGATTGTGCCTGGTAGCTGTCATTAGCGCTGAATGTGGAATCTTTTTTTTTTTTGTTTTTGTACCAGTTACGTTCGTGAGTGAAGTGCTTAGTGCTCAGATGTGTAATGAGGTTGTTCGTTGTTTGTTTGATACCGATTTGTATTGTTGTATGTGGTAACGTAAACGATACGACTCCGCAAATGTTATTCTTATGTATAAAGCTGAAGAGTTTGTTTACTTTAACGCGCTAATTTCAGGAATTACTGCATGGATTTGAAAAATTCTTTCAGTGTTCGATAACAAATTTATTGAGAAAGGCTATAAGCTAGGCTATTTTATTATGGGATTCCCACGGAAACAGGAGTAACGCGGGTAAAACAACGCGTGGTAAAGCTAGTGCTATATAAAAAAAAAGGGTTTTGATAATTTTATAAAAATTGAGAGCTTAACTTAGTGGTATTATGAAAGGGTCAAATCCTTTTGTAAACAAGGGCTCAATAAATTTATATTCCACAACACTTTATAATCCAGTTGTTTTTTTAAGACCGCTCACGCACTATTGAAATAAATCAGCTGTCGAATGTGTTTCGCGGAAGTCTTTACACATAATTCACGGACACAAAGTTTACCCAAACTCAGAACATCTTTTCGATTACTCACTCACACACTCACACTCACAATCAAGCCACTGGGGCCGGATTGCTTATGCGTACCCGGCCCCCGCCAACGGCGGATCGAAGGAGTGTCTGGAAGGTTTTAGTGGTGTAGGGTCCTCTCCTCGTGGTATGAGTTCAGCATACCACGCTATGGAGAGAGCGAGTCCCACATATCCCGCCGCCAGCGCGCGGATACGCTGCAGCGGTGGTGGGAAAGAGTAAATGCATTTCCCAACGGACAAAAAAAAATGTCTCAGAAGCCACTGCCGTAACCACTGAGCCACCGGTACAGTCGTTCTATTTTTATTTTATAAAATTAAAGACATTGAAAAAAATCATATATCACTAAATAGGTTGCCTGCTTTTAAAACAGTCAAAGTTTTGTATTATTCACAAAACATCTATTCAACTGCGAAAAATTTCCCTTAGCTAGCGTTTGTATCTCGAAATAGATTTTTCCCATTTATTTCGACACCACGTCCAAAAGCTCCTATCATATTATGTTTATTTGACAGATGGGTCCATCGGACACCCGATATATTAGGGTAACTTCGGACAAAAAACAAGAGGAGTTGCTTAACTCGGTTGATCTATTAATCTGTACTATATCTACCGGAGTCCCTCGTCAATCATGAATTTGTTCCCGAAATCGCCTGTTTCCGTCCGACTACTTACGTTATCTGAACAGATTTTTCTCTTGAAAAGATTTCGTAAAGTCGCAGGAGAATTTAGTAGATAATATAATGTCGTATCAGAGTTATTGAAGAGACTTTGGGCTCGATTGTATTTTATACAACTTAAGCCGCAGTATGGTCTTAACGGCGGTATAATATATTTTTAAAATATTATCAGATTCATTATGCACACTCCATAATCTTTAAAAATATATTAAGAGACTTGGAAATTTAAAATAATTGGGACTGCTTACGGACTGGTGCCGTTAAGACATATATAGAGTAATAGCGGCTCGCCCCGGATCCACAAGGGTAGACTTTTATCAAAATCCGTTTAGTAGTTTTTGAGTTTATTCGAAACAAACATACAAAACTTAACAATACTAACTTTACCTCTTTATAATATAAGTATAGATATACCTAAATGCAATGAAGACTATAAATTTTCTGTTAATATAAACCACAACCGTCCCAAGCGCAGTTTCTCCCGCGTTACTCTCATTATTAAGTTTCATTAAATATAATCTATAGCCTTCCTAGAAAAATCTAACAATAACAGTTTTTCCAGTCGGACCACTTCCTGAGATTCAAGCAAATAAACGAAAAAACTCTTTTTTATATATTAGTATTTATAGGAAAATATAATAACTCCTCTAAACCTATAGGTATATATTATAAAGAAAAACTATGCTGCTGTTGCTGGAGAATAAAAATATATTTTACTATAATAAAGAGGCTTCCCTAGAAACGAAATATTCACGGGGCGTATTGTTTCATTGGAATATGATATCGTTAACTATAGATATTGTTTAGGACTGAAATAATAAAAAGCCGTTGGTTCAGTTGGAAACAAAAGTATAATAATAATATGTATCAAAATGACAGGTAAAATAAAAGGTATAAAAACATAGACAAAGTAAATATAAAAAGGTTGTGCGGTCTTGCACAGATATTGCTTTCACAGACATCAACTAAATAGTAAAATCCATAAACCCAAAACATTTTCAACCTCGCATAAGCAGCTGTAGAAGAACGGTTGATAGTGTTCCTCCACAGAAAATGAAGATCTTCTTTGCCGAGAGAAGTGGTATGCCGGCCGACCGCCATTTGTTACTGTTCGAAACTTGTATATGTTCGAATTGGCTTGCGAATTCGCATTGCGCGATATAGGTTAGTTGGGATGCTAGGTGGTAGATGGCGCTGCTTGTCTTCTTGTAGTTTTTGTGCAGCTACTGTAGATGTCACTACACAGCTTTAATTCAGGTAAAGAAAGATAGATAGATTAACTCTTTATTGTACACTAATAAAACAAGAACACAGAAAACTTACAAACTAATCGGTATACAGAGCATGTACAATTGGCAGCCTTATCACAAAATGTGATCTCTTCCAGGCAACCGAGGAAGGAGTCAAAAAAAGGAATTTGGGAGATGGGTAGTGTAAAATAAAATAAAATAAAATAAAAAATAAAAATAGTGTATTTGTAAATATATGTAAATATATCATGTTAACATAGATAACGATATATAAAATATATACTTATATACAAAAATAATTAAATAATAATCTAAACAGGAATACATCTAGTGTTGTTGAATGTTTTGTAGTGACAGGTGATGGTCATTGACTCGTCTTTGAAACTCATGCAAACTTTGCGATCGTCTAATTTCGGCAGTTCATTCCACAATCGGACACTTTTTACTACGAAAGATAGTTCTCAACATATCCAATAACTTATCCGAAACTTCGTTACAAAGCCGTATTCTATAGTTGTGAGATCCTCAAACACACACCAAACAAGGCAGCCATCCAAAGCGCAGAGCATCCATTTTTATATATAAACTCGCAAATCAGATAATCCAAATTGGTTTTTAGACGTAAACTCAATTTTGACGTGTATTTTACTTTATCGCGGAAGCAGATAAATTGAGTGAGATACCGTGGAATGTGGTGAAGTGTGAATAAAGAAATTTGTGCACTTGTATGGGCGCACTATGGTGTGGAAAACAGGTAGGGATGAAATTAACTTATAGTATAGTATATGGGTGGTCTTTTAATAACTAAAGCTATCCTTTTGTAACCCAAACTGAGAGGATAGACAAAATGCTACAGTGAAGTGATCGCGTGTAAAAAATCGCTACTGAAAATGTTGTCACAGTACTAGCTTTCATCATCATCATCATCAGCCTGTTGTAGTCCACTGCTGAACATTGATTTACAGCGGGAACGATCGCTAGTGGCCTGCATCCACCGATTCCCCGCGACCTTTATCAGGTCGTCGGTCCATCGTGCAGGCGGTCGTCCTACGCTGCGCTTGCCAGTTCGTGGTCTCCACTCGAGAACCTTTTTGCTCCATCGGTCGTCAGTTCTTCGAGCTATGTGTCTTGCCCATTGCCACTTCAGCTTGCTAATCCGTTGATCTATGTCAGTACAAGGTTTATGCAACCGAAATTCGAACGACCGGTTTGCTCGTTTCAAAGAAGATTCAACCAATCAATGCCCGTCATTCTTCCCACGCTCGCTTAGTCACGTGACAAATGTCATACATTTGCGTTAGCAATTTTCTGCTAGCGATCACTCCGTTGTAGAGGCATTTTGTCTAGCGAACCAGCTTTCGGCTAACCTCACATTGCGCTAACGCATTCCTTGAGCGTGTGTCATATGCGGATGGTGGTAGTATCGGGTGACTGGAGCGTGCTCGGCGTTTGCGTCGTTCACATGCACAAAGAGGGGTCAGCGTTAAACGAAATTATATTATGAACATCTTTAAGTTATACAGATGTATACTATGTTTAACTAATGTGTTAAGAGAAGCAAATGTTCAAAATGCTATGCTTCTCATGTAATTTATTTATGATAAAAATTCATGCACTTACTATTGCAAAACATTTAATAAATATATTCTCGATGTACCTGCAACAAAAACAAATACCATAATGAATATAAGATAAGAAAAAAACATGAAATATAAAATCATAACTTACAATGAATGTATCTCTTTTCCAATAATTTTCTGAGCTTAAAGAAAACATAGATTTAGTTACGCTGTTAATTTGTTTTTGTTTTTATTGGTTTCATTACTAGGAAAAAAATATTGTTTATATTATTTTAAAGTCAACCTTCGTGACGTACCGATATGAGTCTCACTTTAAGTCTTGTCGGTCCTGGATTCAATTCAAGACAAGAAATTGTGTAAATTCAATTATTTCCGGATCAGGTTGGTTGAAGAACTACCCTCAGTGATCCTAATTGTAATATCAAAATCTATAGCAATTGTATAACAGGGAAACCCGTGGTGTGTTATTGCTTAATGCTATCCCTACACCAAGATAATACGGTGTTTACTAATCCGCCTGTGGCAAAACCCCCCCCCTCGTTTTGCCTCGGTCCATGTTCAACGGTGGACTTATACCGGCTGACGAAGATTCTAAGAGATGATTAAAATTTAAGGAATAAAAAACATACAATTCAACATATCTTTCACCTTCTAAAACTCCATACAGAATCAGAGATCACCTATCGCGACGCAATTTACTTCCCAATGTATCGGTTCGGACCTTATTTTAATAAATTCAACTGAACATCGTAGAAAAAGTAAAGAATTTGTTCACAAAATGTCGCCCTTGATAAGTGGCACAAAAGATAGCGAGTGGACAATCTATTCGGAGGACGGCGAAATCGCTTCGATTGCTGTATCTGCAGACCTTAGGGGTTGGAGCAAGTTGTGAGAGAACAGCGGGCGTGTAAAAGTAGACACAACTACACTAGCAAAATGATAAGTATGTTTATTTTTATAGTAATTACAGTAGGTATATTTTTCTGGTATAGGTCAAGCAAACAAAAATCCCTAATATTTCGCCAGTGATCACAATCGAAGTAACTTTAAAAAAAAAGATTGAAATAATCGGCATTAAAATAGGTGACACATGCCTGAGTCTACTATCGTAATGGTGTGTTGTGCAACTGTCACTGACGTCTCCATTGTCAGTGTTTTGCACATTTGGTAATCTACTAATCCAAAGAACAAGGAATACCGACCATCGAGACGTCAGTGACAGTTCCACGACACACCATTACGATAGTAGGCTCAGTCCCCTGGTGATCTGAGTTCAATTCTCCCCTGGGAAAATTATTTGTGTGAACCACGAATACTGATTGTTTTGAGATTGGGTGAGCTTTTTGTCCGTGATTTATGTATTCGTTAAGTCCCCCGTGACACAGGCAATTTATTCGGAAGTTGTCTTTTTAATTAAAATATATACCGATAGTATCTGGTTAAGTACATCATTCTAGATCTTACCATCTTACCATGAAAAGAGAAAATAAATAATTGATTTTTATACGGCACAGCAATCAAAAGCTATTCATCTAAAATTAACAGCATTACAGAAGGTAAACTAACCTTCTAACTAGTAAATTTAATTACCAGTATCCCGAGTCAGAGGTCAGTCCGCTGCCTCTTGTACCAAGGCCCATGGGTTCCGTTCACCTTTTTATCAGGTCAATGGTTAGGCACGAGGGTCACGCAACGCGGGTCTTGCGAAGATGTCGTCAATGTATTAAATTATGTCCGCTTGTCCACCGGTGGGGCCCCGTGCACTTATGTACACCTTGGAGAATTACTTAGAGATGTTTTGATTTTCATGTGTTACTATTGTACATATATATACAGGGTTATTGAACGATTGAAATGCAACGTATTCCTGTTATGATGTTAGAGATGAGGTCAAACTCAACTGATTTTGACTGTGATTGTGCTCTAAACTTTTAATAATAATCCAGATTGGACCTCGGTATTTCCAGACATTTCAATATTGTCTAATATGTCATAGTAAACAATCATTACAATCAACATGAATAATAATATAACCAGAAACTACAGCCCTTTTTTGGTAGAGATCCTTAACTTCTTTATTTTTACAATTTAATAACTCAGAAACTATATAGTGTAGGAGAAAATATGATTTAACAAAATTTGTTGCTTTTAACCTTATCTATAACATTCTAACAGGAATACGCCACATTTCCAATAACCCTGTATATACAACATCTGTCGCGTATCGGTCCAAGCCTCGTTTTAAATATCGGAGGCCGTAGGTTCGAACCTCACGCCAGACAAGAAATCTTTTTGGAAATTCTAAGATTTATTTCCGGGTCTGGTTGGTTGAGACCCACCGTGCCTCACAATGAACTTTAAACCGTTTATCCAGATCGCTATAACATTATCTATAACAAGCGTTGACCAGGGAACGGGCAGCAGCGTTCCCTTGTGTGTTACAATATAATACTGCGGTCACCAACTCGCCTAGCGTAATGAATAAGGCGAATAAACCCTCCCTCGTTAGGAGGCTCATGTTCAACAGTGGACCTTGTACGGGCTGATGATGATGATGGTATATACCTATGTATTTGTATAACTATAGTATTGTGAACATAACAGTTAGCCTCGAGGCTTTTGATACTTCCCCAACCATACGGGCGAGACAAGCCTTAACAAATAGCTTAAAAAAGCTACGCTACTACGGTAGTCACGATGTACAAGATGGAATTAGATACATTACGAAACGAATATGCAATTTAAGCCTTACGCCTTACGGCTGACTGCTTTATCTCTAAAGCGATTAGATTTGAAGGTAGGCGTATAAAAGTCAGTGAATCACAGATGTACAGCGGGCAGTGATTCGGACATTACCCGGATGATTGGGCACAGGTCAATTCATTAGGGAAAACGCACCGAATACCGGCCGATAAAACAAATCCGTGTCCGCTCACTTTTGTGCCGTTGACTTTTATTGGGACCGTTTGTAGTTAAGTCGTTTTTGGATTTCCGTTGTTTTTGTTTTTGTACAACTGCAAAAAATATTTAGGTATAGTTTTGACCGCGTTTTGTTAAACAAAAAGGACGGTTTCAATTACTAATGTTTTTTGAATGTCACATTAACCGCCCGTTTATGTCCTGATGGATAGGGCTCATCATAACAGACCTTGGCAAGTTATTGTCATTGAGGGATTTTGCCATAATCACCACGCTTGGCAGGCAGGTTGGTGATAGCACAATATTTGTTATTTTTTCCTTGATTTAACTTTCAATTCAACTAAGAATGACATGATTTTCATTCAGTTTGATTACTGGAACTGACTATTAACAATGAAATGCCCCATCTATATTGATACTATCGAAATTGGTTGGAATACACGGATAAACAAACAAACAAATATAATAAAAAGTAGCCTTTCTTAAACACCATAAAATTCACTATTTACCAATGAAAGTCCCATCAAAATCGGTTCAATTAGTAATGAGATACAAACATTTTTTTAAATAGTGATTTAGTGTTATGTTGTATATTATTTTCCATTTCATAAAAACAATTTCATTTTATTTAATTGAAAATGTTTAAATAAAAAACACATAAATCCTTCCAACTTTGTTCTAAATTTCCATTTAAAATAGTTCTGTTTAATTCATTTACAGAAGTTAATTACATCACTTAGGGCTATCAGGAGTTAACGTACCAAAGCTTTTAGGAATTAACTTTAATACCGAGATAAACGAAAAGGCTCGAGGAAATAAAAATAATGTTTTAATTGCATTCTATTTGGATACAAATTATTTTAGTCTAATAATTGAAACTATTTTCTTTCGAAATAAAAACAATTGTGAAGGAAAAAATATATAAAGCTGAAGACTTATTTGTTTGTTTGCTTAAACGGGCTTATCCCAGGAACTACTGGTCCCATTTGGAAAATTATCTTTGTATTTGATAGCCTATTCATTGGAAAATGCTAAAGGCTATATGTTATTATGAAGCTTTTACAGGAACCAGAGTTACGCGGATGTAACTACGCGCGGGATCCTAGTATAAACATTATGTCAACATTGTACTCTGTTTGATTGATGTAAGTATAAAAAAACAATAAAATGTATGTGCTAAAACTATTAATCCTTACTAACTTGATATTATTTAGTAGTTTTTGTTTCATTTCATGAAGTTATTTTCTTCGTGACACTGACTTGTTGTCGCCGCAGTCTAATATACTATTATGTTTATAGAAAATGCCTTCAAAATTTTTGTTTAAAGTAAAATGTTAGATTAAAGTAAAGCCACAAAATGAGGAAACATACGGATTTAGAGCATGTCGAGTTCAGGCAACGAGGATATCTAAACTTAAGTGAACCATAACTATAGTGCAGTGATGATATACATATTACTGAAGTTCTATTTTTAACAAAATAATATTATGAACGTACACAATATAACTATAAATATTAAATATCTCCTAAAATATCAATTTATAATCTAACATAGACACCTTCCAAAAACCCAAGAAATATAACATAGATTTAAGCAACACCACCTGAATCGTTCCAAAATTAAATTATAAACCTAAAATCCAGTGCGGAAACCGAAGCAACGAATAGTGCCATTAATAACCCTAACTTTATTCATAAAATGTTTCGAATACTAATGAAACTCAGTTATTACTTATCCACGACTATTAAATCCCGTTCTTGGAACTTTTCCATTCATAACTTGTTTAATTTCACAGTAAAGATCACGGCGGCTCCCGTAATATGTTCCAGGTGAATATTTTAGCCGGTGCGCCGGCAACGGGAACTTTTACCCTTTCTTTTTCCACTTGTTCGCGATAAGACGTGAGTTTTAATATCGCTGGTGGATCCCGCTTTAATTCTGACGACGGATAACGTTACATCCTAACTTTTGATACAAAAACTTTTTAAACATAGTTGGATATGAAGTTCTGAGTTGAGAAATATTTTCAAGCGTAGATTTACAAGAAAAATATTCAGCGCCCTACAAAAATATGATAAAGTGTGTCTTGCGGTATATATTGTATTGATGCTATGACGGTGACGGTTTGTTTATAGTGCTTAAAACTGTGTTTTTTTATTTTTTTATTAGAAATAGGTTAGCGTTTGACTACACCCTGCCTGATGTTAAGCATCGGAATAGCCTAGGATGGAGCACGCTTACCTAGAAGGAACCGGTTTACTCTTGATTTGAAGAGACCAATATCGTACTTATTGGGAAATATAGACCCCGGCAAGGAGTTCCACATCTTCGCAGTACGTACAAAAAACGTGGACTCGAAGCGCTTCGTACGTATTTTGGGAATATCGACCATGTACTGATGGCGCCTCTCCGAGTGTCTTGTAGTCCGATAGAAGAAAGGGGAAGGCAGAACTAAGTTGTGCAGTTCCTCAGCACACTCTCCGCAATGTATCCGATAAAAAACCGACAAACTGGCAACCCTTCGTCGGTGCGCAAGGCTTTGCAGCTGAGACTCGGCTACGTTGCCTATTAACTTTTTGTTATATATATTTAGTAGTTAAACCGTGAAAATATAACAACACATTGATCAGTAATCTGTATAAGCAGCGCATGAAAAAGAGCCATGATTTGAAAGTGATCATGCTAAATTTTGCTTTTTAAATTTAAGTAATAAAATATACTTATGAAGTGCAATAAAAAAGTTATCTAGCAGAGAAGATCTCTACTCTTTACTTTGAACATCAATATTACTTTTTCTGTTTTGTTTGTTTTTGTTTTAACTGAGAATTTTTAATATAATTTTAATCTAGTTTATGTAGTATACACATAGTTTTATGTTACAATCTAGATCTAAATTTTTAGTTTTAAGTTATTTTTTATTGTGATTGTAATGTGTTGTGTGCATCAAATAAAAAGTTATAGGATTTTTTTTGGTTATCAACTGTTTATTTCTTTAAAAAAATAAATAGTTGTTTTATTATGATTCTACCGTCAAGCAATACTAAGAAAATTTAATTCAAAATATAGTCAATTATTTAGGAACAGTGTACTTCTAAAATAATAATACTGAAGACGTGATTATTGTAGAAAAACGTTACCTATTACGTTAAACAAAGGGTCCTCCCTACAACACTACATTAATCAAAAAGGGCACTTCAAAAAGGTACAAACGAAGACTTCTGCAAATGAACCAACGGAATACAATTGTCAGACATCCGTCCCAATTTCATTTATTTTAATAAGACACAATATTTATTTGAAAGACAAACGTCGCTGTTGTTTAGAAATCTTGTGGGCAGGAAAATAGGGAATTATGTGCCATCGAGGGCCCTTAGGGCCGCTGGGTTGATTCGATTTGCGGGCCCTCCGAGGGTTGTCCACATAAGTGTTTTAGACCCACGTCCTTAACTAAGGGCATACTTGAATATGCAATCACATCTGTCGATACTTAATGTATGGATCCTTTGGTGACACACTGAGCCCTTAGGAACTCCTTAATTATTTAGTTTGATTGGGTATTTCACGTTTTGGATGTTTGATTGTATTGCTGACAAACATATCAGTGAAATTTTGTAGCAAATACAACGTTTTAGATAGATGGAAAGGTTTGTAATATATCTAGGTTCTATCTAAATATAAAATCTTTTACTCATAGACTTAACATACCTCGTAATGGTAAGAAGGATCATCAGCCCGTAAAACGTCCATTGCTGAACATGGTCTTCATCCCGACGGAGGGCTTTGCCATCGTCACCACGCTTGGCAGATGGGTTGGTAACCACAGTAGTATATCGTAATACAATGCTGCTACCCGCTACTTGGTATACAATTATTAAACAATTGCGACCAACGGCTTAACGTGCTTTCCGAGGCACGGTGGGTTCCTCAACCAACCAGACTGGAGATTTTACACAAACGTTTTCTATCCGGCATGGGCAATAGAAAATTATATGTCTATACTGTATTGGTAACACAATCAAGGCAAATAGTTTCTGTATCTACGATGTAAACAGTTGCATGGACTACAGCCGTAATAGAATTAAATTTCTCTCTGTATTATTAGAATAGAAAAAGTTTATCAACTATTTTGACCCAGTTTCCTTACTGCGACAAACTAGTGACGTGTTGAAGTCAGTGACATATGCCAAGTTGTCTAACACTTAAGGTGAACTTCGGTGATCAGAGGACAATCGCAGCCGTGTAAATTAAGGGTAGCTTCTCGGGATACATAAAAATTGAAAAAAAAAACTTTACGTAATCAATGTTACTGCATAATCTGCACCTGGTGTTCAGAGTTTACGGTAAATTTTTCAGAGATCTTGTGTTCCTGGTTTCATGGTTCGATATCCACCTGGGAAAATTATTATAAAAATTAAAAACAGGATGACTAAATGTATTGTTAATTTTATGTCAGTGCGCTTATATAAAAACAAACAAAATAAACTAACGTTAATCAATACAATGAGATTGATAAAAGTATCTATTTTATTAGCTCGGAAGAGAATTTATAAGAATACATTTATATTAAGCATTTTGAGTATATACAGAATGCTACATGCTACAATGATTTAAATGACAATTTACATAGTCAAATCAAGTCACTCCCAATTGGAAATTGAATTTACAAAGTTCTTCTTGCAAGGGATTGCCAATTAGACAATTCATTTAATTATCTGACTTCTAAATCGAGGATCCTCAGTTCTGTCCAGAGCAGAATCCGACGACTGTTATATATACTGGTTTCTGTCCGTGACTTGATTTTCATTTTTCATCTTGGTTTTGTTAAAATAATAACTAACTACTGGCACATAATACATAATGTTTTTATGGTCTTTTAGATCGGGTAACTGAGTTATTGGTTCTCGTATCAACATATTCAAATTCATTGGATCCGTAAAAATGATTGCATTTGTTTGGAATCGTCATATTTTTCTCTTACCGTTTCTCAGTAGTCGCCACGTCACGCACTGCAGCGTGACGTGGCGACTACTGAGAAACACAACACATATAACTAGTGACTTGTTTGTGTTTGTCAATGCATAAAATTACACGGAAACAGGGCCTACTCTCGAATATTAAAAAAATAATATTATATATTACCGTCATGACTTGTTTTAAAAATTACGCCACAACTAGCTTTGATTATAAATCCTTGAATTCAAGTGAAGTCCTAAGAAACATCAGTTTATTGCATCCGATCAGCTGAAGTTACCGAACAACTAAAGTCATCTGTCAATCGTTTGAAGTGAAGTCACCAAGATAGATAGACCGAGTCCGGAAGATATATAGAGCGGAGATAAATGGCGCCGGATTCCACAGCACAGGGAACGAACTGCGCAGTGGTTCAACAATTTATCATAGAATAATATTGATTCGAAAACCTAGATTTTGGTTAACGTATCACATGCTTCTAGGGGTATAAGTCTCAATTTAAGTCATGGAGGTCGTGAGTTTAACTGCCGCACCGATCAAAAATCATTGTGACCAAAATCTATGGATTGTTTTTGAGTCTGGTCGTGTCTCAGGAATGCACGTTAAATTGTTGGTCTGAGTCTGGTGAAGCGTTTGAGGCAGCCCATGTTCCGCAGAGGACGCTATATGGTTTGGTAATGATTTAATTTGCGTTTTTTGTTTTAACTAAAGAAACGCGAATAGCTTGATTGTGCCCAGTTTCACCCATTCGCCGTACTAACATTTCCCGTACATTTTCCAATGTTTTTATTTTATTCAAAACTAGTCCTTATAGTTAAAATTACAAGACAAAACTGTGGTCAAGTCGCCATCAAGCTATACGTGTCTATATTGGTGATTTTTATTTCATTTTAATATATAAGAGTGCTAGTGTGTTCATTTTATGTTGTAGGTTATTCACAAGATCATAATCTGGTAATAAAATATATACTTCTAAAATTGAACTCAATTTTTATTCCAACTCCAAGTTGACAAATATCTCGAGTTACACAAACATGTAAATGCATACGTCTTAGAAGGTTTTATGGACCCTTACGGATGCCGTAACCTCTGGGGAAATCCTAGGGGGATAATAATATTACTGTTAGTTAAAGCCCTTAAAATTTAAACATCACTATGCAGGATAGATGGGAAAGTGGTCGATATAGGCGATGTCCCAGAGGCCAGTTGAGTGACAGTTGTGTTGGAGTGATGCGCCGTAGGCCCGTATTATCATCATCCGTAAATACGATTTACGAGAAAATGTAGAAAAATGATTTAATACGAGTACTTATGCGTCGATGACAAATTAATCGTTTTAATTATGTTAAGATAGATAACGGTAAACCGTGCTTCGGGGTCACAGAGGATAGAGTTTCAACTAATTTGACTAAGAATACATTTGATTCTGCACAAAGATTTATAAATTCGTAAATTTAACCCGCAAGTATCTTTTGACGCGACACATGTTAAGGCGGCAGTACGTTATGTCGACCATTAGTTCGACAAATGTTAATGCGACCGATTTTTTTCTTGACAAACGGCAGGGCGACGCAACTTTCGATCAACAATAGATGACGCGACTCAACTTGTGGGTCGACAAAGCTAAAGCGCAGGCCACTCTGCCAGCGGGCGGTCGAGCGAGCTAGGCGGGCGAAGCGAGAGAAGGAAACTATGCGGAATATTGGCGAGCTAAACTATGGTGTTCCTAACCTAACCTAACGAGGTAAACGAGTGAATCTTTGGATATTTCGTTAGCTTCGTTCGCATCGCTAGGCAAGTGTGTATCATCTTAGGCCTTATCTTCGCCTTCCATCAAGCGAGATTATGGTCAAACGTAAGCCTATATATAGTAAAAAAAAAAAAACGCTTTCGTAGGTTAGTCGGTAGCTCGCGGTGTGAACCGTAGTATGTAAAAGAGGTGAAACGATGTTCGCCTGCTTAGCACACTCGCCCGCCCGCTGACGGTGTGGCCTGCGCTTAACACTGACATGCAGTGATAGTATATTCATACAAAATACTACATTTATTTTAAGTAGCTGTCCGCGCACGATTTCATACTTGTAGCTTCCGTTCCTATATAACCTTCCTCGGTAAATGGACTATCTAACCCCGAAATATTTTTCAAATTGGACCAGTACCTAGTTCCTGATATTATCATCATATACAGGGTGTCCCAAAAGATTACGTAGCTGGGAAGGGGAGTGATAGGGATGGTCACAAGGGTCACCAGAAAAATATAAAAAATTCCCTCTGGGTGTTTCAAAAAATGAATGGCATTTTTTAAAAGACTAAAAATTTTACACCTTGTGCTAACTGTACCTACAAATATGGCTGTATTTAAAAAAAATGCTGTTATGTAATCTTCAATAACAACAAGGTCATCAACATCAACATCAAAAATAACAAGGTGTAAAATTTTAAGTTTTTAAAAAAATGCCATTTTTTTTTTAAATACCCAGAGCGGATTTTTTTTTATTTTTCTAGTGTCCACCCCTGTCACCCCCTTTCCCAGCTACTTAACCTTTTGGGACACCCTGTATATAAGAAAAGACTATATATTTTCAAAAATAATGATTATTGACCACGTAGTTACCATCGTAGCCTCCAATTCTATAAAAACATACATGCTTTGTTGCAATAGCTTTTAAAACGTTCATAGTATATTAATCACCAAACTGCGAATGAATTCAAGAAAAATATCAAATACCACAAATATTTCATTTTCAAAAGCAACAGATAATACAGTTGGTATATACCAATTAAAATATCGCATTTATTTACGATTACTGCGAAACTCTCTTTGAAGCGATTTTAATCCAAAAACATTTACTTATTTGAGATATCCATTTATATCACAAATAAATGTTTAAATAGTTATCAGATTTTTCCCAGTATCGATAACTCGTTTTTGTTTAAAAAACTACGTTCCTTTGTATAATATTGTTCAATTTATTATGTTTAAGTTTTCATCACAGGGGACTTTAATATTACATGTGTGTTGTATGGGTCCATATTGGCTCACATCATATTTTTTTTCTTACTACCGCTCTGTGTTCATAATCATCACTCTTCATAATTTTATTTTTCATACTTTTTTTATTCATACATTTTTATTAATATCATCGGAACTCATAATTTTTTTTATTAGTACTGGTACTACCTATTAAAGTGTGAAAAAGAGATTTTTTATTTAGAAATTTTTCTTCATACCATTCTATTATCATATTGCTTTCTAACAAAGATTAGTTTCTGGCGCTTCGCCGGCCGCTGCCGCGGCACGCTCGCTACGCTCGCTCGGCCCGCGCGTTGTTGTGGTCGCAGTTCTAACCTAACCTAACCTACTTGTCTGGAAGCATCTCGTGTCTGGTACCAATAAGATTTTCACTGGAGTCGCAGGTTTACGATTATCATTGTTATGTATTCTAATGATTATGAATTTCGATAATTTGTATAAACAAAAATATGAAAACAAATAGTAGTAAAAACAAAGTGTATGATTTATGATATTATAAATTTAAATGATTATGTTTTGTAATCTTTAGTTGTAATATTTTTTTATGAATAACGATCATTATAGCTTGAAATGGTATGAGAAAAATTTTCGGACTTCCGATGATAGGAGTTAAAAAGTTATGTAAGAAAAAGCGCACCCGTTTTGTATGTATGAAGAAATCGAGGATGAAACATAGTGAAATATAAATGATATTTTTATACAAATAACCCAAATTCATCATCATTAGCTCGTATTACGTGCACTGCTGAACATGGGCCTCCTCCCGAGGGAGGGTATTTGCCATAGTCACCACGCTTGGCAGGCGGATTGGTGACCGCAGTATTATGTTGTACCACACAAGGAAACGCTGCTGCCCGTTCTTTGATATACGATTATTATAGATGATGTTATATCAATCGGGACCAACGGCTTGAAAGCGCTTTCCGAGGCGTGCCTCATATCGTCGTGTCGTGGTTGAGGGACTACTTTCCACTGAGGGTAGTCCCTCAACCAACCAGACCCGGAGAGAAATCTTAGAATTTACACAAAGATTTCCTGCCCGGCGTGGGGATCGGACCATCCGAGATTTAAAGCGAGCCAAATACCGCCACGCTACGGAGGTTTTCAATAACCCAACGTATCCACAAATATTTATAAGTTAGAAATTAACAGTGAAGAAGTGTTTAGTATCTTGTCTTCCCATGGGTATCGTGAGAGATGAATCAGGGATATTGGATGGATGCAGCGTCTATCCGCTCATAGTTAGTTATCATCTTACTGCAATCACTAATCCGCCTGCCAAGCGTGGTTATTGTGGAATATCGCTCAACGATCCTGCCTTGCCAAGGTTTGTTAAAAGGATGTCGATGTTCAGCAGCGGACATAAACAGGCTGCAGAAAAATAAGAAGTTTTCTGAAACAAATGTTTTCATTTTCATTTCGAAATTCGAATATTTCCTTCCCTTTTCCGATGAGGACACTAATTGCGAGCGAAATGCATTAGGCATCTCCACCGCCGCTATAACTATCCACGAGAAGAAGTTCCACCCACTAAAACCCCCCTGATGTTCTTCCTATCACCTGTAAAGAGGGTTGCAAAAAGACTGCAAAAGCATGACAACAAACTAGCCGTAACACTAAGCTCATAGTTTTATACAAATTTATTTTGTGTCAAGCGGAACACGTAACACCTGTAACCAAAACTATCTTAATTGGATCCTATCCATTTTCACAAGCTTTTGTGACATTTCATTTTACCCGTTTTTTCCAAGTTGTTTCCATCTGTATTGAATGAAGTGGTAGTGGGGACGATACATCACAATTTACAGTTCATTTCAGTAATGCCCGATGCCTGACGTCATTTGTCATGTTGTACGAATTCGATATGTTATTGCACCGTATTTTTGTTATATTATTTTTTTGTTAGAAAATGTTTTTGTTGATGAAATTTATTTAGCAGATATTTTTTGCCTTTAAGCAATTGACAGTCTACATTTGATTTTAATCCTTTCACCTATAGTGTTTTTAGTACCTTTTAAAAACTGTTTTCAGTGTATTTGCTGTTTGGCCGTTGAGGGATATAGCCATAATGACCACGTTTGGCAGGCGGATTGGTGATCACAGTAAGATGGAAGTATATTTAAGCTGACATTCGGTCTGTCTCGGCACCAAAATTGTTAATAATTATTAAACGAGTACCAAAAAATTTTACTTTTCCAAATAAATCAAATATTATTTTTTTAGTGTTACGAATTGAATCTTTTTATTCAATAAGGCTTCATGAGGATGTAAACATAAAAGAATTAAAAAAAAAATCGTATCTTTTAAAACGTATTTCATTTGAACTCCAGTCACATATTAACAAAGTCGCTGAGAAATATTTCAGATCCCACACATGTAATATGAATAGTTGGTAAAGCAATTTTGTTCGTTCAACTTCTAAATTCAGCTTACACGCTGAGCCTAGGTTCAAGTAATACAATCATATTAGGAGTCATATCAGGCCTGCGCTGAATCGCGGCTGTAATGAGATGAGCGCCACCGTTACATTGAGCCGTCGCGATAGATGAATGCAAATCAGTTTCACACTAACTCTTCAAGGGTTACTGCTGTTAAAAAAGGGTCGGTATTGTATCGGGTTTTGTTGTATTCTTGTTGAAATGTGAGGTGAATGATAAATGCTTTTTCCCTGTTTTATTCATTCATCATTGGAAGGATCTTTGAAGTGTATGTATGTTATGTGTTTTAAATTTATATTTTTATGTGTTATTCGCCATATTCAAATGCGTATATTTTTATTCTAAGTCACTGTATTCAAATATTTAATACAGTACATAATATTTGGTCAGAACTCTAGTGGAGAGGATGCTTTCAATAATTAAAGTCATATGTTTTTTAATGGAGTTTAATCCAAGTAGTAGCTATAATTCTATGTTTTTAATATCATTGATCATCATTGGTTTTAGAACGCGACACACACCAGAAAAAGTACAACATGACTTGCTTATTTCCTACATCGCAGTCTGCACTAACAATATAGGTACAAAAGAATTACATCAGTCTCAGCCGCTGCCCAATGGCTAGGACGTCGGACTTGCGATCATGTAGCTGCCGCCGTTTCAATCCCCACCCATTGCACTACCGACGTGAACCCTCTCGTGACACAAGCATTTAAGCTTAGTACGAGAGGTTAACATGAATACCAGTAGTGTGCAAAAATTCTTCTAGTAATCTTTTGGAACAAAAATAGAAAAATGGTTTTTCTCGTGAAATCATTGCACCGCTTCAGCAGTATGTTAACATACCACACAGAACTACTCAACGAGCTCTCAGTGTCCTCACATATTAATAAATACTACAGACGCAAATTTCATAAGTTGGGGCACTAGAGTTCTGCGCCGGTGACCTATTTCCACACATTACTGGTAAACTTACAGGGTCTCGAACCAATATTACGAGCACTACGCGGAACGTTTTTAAACTTCGCTGCTAAAAATGTCGGCGACGCCGCGACGTGAATATTTGAGGCTTATATATATGCAAGGGTCAAGAAATTGTGTTTTATTTATGAACATAAATACTACTCCCTATGCATATCATGCATAGGGAGTAGTATGCATCATCATCACATAAATACTATCCCTGCATAGGTAAATTTTACGTAATTTTGTTCTTGTCACCTGATATCTGACTAAAAAATACATTGATATTGTTGATTGTACCTGTTAGAGTTACAAAATATAAGTACAAACTTGACAAAAGTATAACTTAATTATATATACGTAGCTAGAAATAATGTGTACATTTTTGATCTTTACAGATTTTAAAATCCGTCGTGCGGTATACGACAAATGTACACATTATCGTTAGATGTCTTAGAAGGGTAACAGGTTCAAAATTTTCTATCTTTTCTTTCTTTCTTACTAACAATCCGGCGAAGGTCTAAGTGACATCCATCTGCGGGCCTGAGGGCACCCTTAAGGGGTTAGAACCAACGCTCATGTTGCCACTGGATTGGTATTCTGTTATACATTCTTCAATATAAAATGCTAGAGAATCTTGTTAATACACAGTCAATAAAACACACATACATTAAAGATCAAACCAACGGCAAATATTTTATTTTTTAAAATATTGCATATACTCCAGTTGTACCTAAAGTTACTTTCAAGGCACAATATAACTGTTTCGGTGTAAGTTAAGGTGCTTCCGAAATAAACGCTTTTCTATTAACATAAATATAGTATGCGAAATGAAAACTAAACAAATTAAGTGTATTTCTCAAAGACTAAAATATTTCTTTTTGAATGTGAAGTTAACTAACGATTTATACAGAATCATTCCTCAAGCAATAAACAGCTTATCCAGCAAAATTCAAATAGCTTGCAAATAACGTCAGTTCAACTCGATAATATTATTAAAATATATTGAATAAAATTAATTTTATCGCTGACAGTCACACTTCGCCCAACCGCAGACGCAGCAACTCGGAATATACGGATAATTAAAAAGCGGAATAAATAATACTGAGAAGTGTGCATAAAATTCAATTCGCTTCCAATTCAATAAAATCTGTTTACAGCGTGAAATCGAAGCTATTTCGAGCTACGTAACGTGACCTTAGTTATTGCTGGGGCTGATTTATTAATAACTTAAGCGAGCTGCAGCATAACGTTAACACTTTGAATGAGCAGCTTGGAGCGTGAAACTGTAGACAGAAAGACGCTTGTACGATAGCACTTTACACAGAAATCACACTTAATAGAAATATCTTTTTCTAGACATCAAGATTCGCCGAAAACTTTGTTGATAGAAATATTGTTCGTAGACATCTCGGTCCATAGAAATCACTGTGGACATAACTCTATGTCCATAGATAGCACTTCTCGCCGTATTCTTTATTCATAGAAACCACTGATCCGAATCCGAGCGAAACGTGATGTCAAGGACTAGAGATTTCTATTAACTGTGATTTCTATGTATAGTGGTACCGTGATGCTTCCGTGTGGTTTCCGGCTTAGAATAGACCACCCCATGTCTTCCCATGGGTGTCGTAAAAGGCGACTAAGGGACATATGGCTGATGGATGGGCAGCAGCATCTATTAGCTTAAGGTTTACATCTTACTGCGATCACCAATCCGTCTGCCAAGCGTGGTGATTATGGCAATATCCCTCTACGATCCTGGCTTGCCAAGGTCTGTTAAGAGGAGGCCCATGTTCAGCAGTGGACGTAAACGGGCTGTTGATGATACAAACTTAGCAACCTGCGCAATAGGGCGCCCCCTGTGGGGCTTGGACCTCGGCTCAAGGTCGTCGCTGGCGATGAGATTATGACTATTAGTATTTAAGAGGAGTTTTGTGAAGCTGTCGCTCTACTTTACAGTTCGCGGACCCCTCGGACTTCGGGTCACGAGGGCATCGGATGGTTAATATCTACACTAATTGAGACAAAAGCGAAGACAAATTATATTTTCGTATGTAATAAAATATAATTTTTAAAACAGCAATACCGTTGATGTTAATGATATATCATCTTTTCGAGAGGTTTTTATAAAACAACGGTCTACTAAATATAAAGAATAAGTTCATATTATGTTATACAAACTAGAACCACAACAAAGCAACAAAATTAGCCAACACGACTCCTATAACAAAGCCAGCAACGTTTACTTGTATTGAGCAAACGAGCCAAAGAAAACACAAGAATACAATGTTACAAAACAAATACAGCCTCAAAAATACAAGTGTACCTACCCCAAGACTTCAAGGTCGCTTCCATCATTACACATATTTCATTTTAAGCGAATGCCAGACGCATAGCTCTGACGTCATCGATCATGATCCTACTCTGCCCGAAGCACAAGGAATTTGGGATGTAAATAGCTCCTACTTATCCTGCCTGCTTTTTGCTAAACAAATTTATTCGGAGAAACAGAGAAAAAAGAGGTTATCGATCTAACAACATGCGAATGGCTCGCGATGTTTTTCGACGATTTGGAGGCGAAAAAATTATCGTGTTTATATTTTATTTACGGTTGATGGCGTGAGGTGTATTGCTGTGTAGGTATTTGGACTTTTTTGTGAACTTTATTTGACTGGAATGAAAATTAGATGACACGCGATGTGTTATTATATTGTATTGCTATACGAGTAATGGTTAACTAATAGTCATATTAAGACGTTTTCCCTCAAAAAATTTGTTCGAGTTAAAGGAACGAACATTTTATGAAAATGTTTTGTGGAAACAATTATTTTTTGAATATGACAAGTTCGTTTCCACAAAATTTTGCTACCTTCGTTTTTATATAAACGTGGAACCGTTTATATAAATTTATTAAGGAACATAAATTACATTCAATTACCGACATTGGCGGTGGGATATGTGGGACTCGCCCTCTCCATAGCGTGGTATGCTTAACTAATACCACGAGGAGAGGACCCTACACCACTAAAACCTCCCGGACACTCCTTCGATACAGTGTTAGAACCTAGCAATCCTGTTACTTAATTCGTATCTTTATCCTCGCTAATTAAGTAAGAATAAGATGCTATCTTATTCTTACTTACTATCAAAAATAAAATAAAAACATAATAAGCCCATATAAAATCTACTATTGAACATAAGCATCCCTCTAAGTGAACGGTTTACACGACTTCTAGATCGACTTAAAGGTCATAGAGTTACTTGTAGTAATAAAGAACATACAGAACAAAATAGTCCCAATCAAACTCAGACTTAATGATTGTTATCTTTTCATTTGTTCTTTTTTCTAGTTTTGAACAAAGTAAGATATAACAAAGATTAAAGCAATATATTTTCTGTCCGCACTATCGTTCTGGCTTGACCTATATCCCTCGAGCTGAGGTACAACTCCTGGTGTCAGTGCTTGACCCTCATCCAAACAAAGTTTTTACATAAGGCAGAAAATTGGAGAGAAATTCAAATTGGAGTTGAATAGAGACAGATATTAGAGAATTTATTGTAATGAGGATACATACACCTACTGTGTTTTGTTTATTACTGCCCGATGATAGGAGAGTAAATAAGTCCCTTTAATAGAATTATGTCGAATGCTTATGTAAGTGAAAAAAAATATTCTTAAAAAATGTATTACAGTGAAACCTGGTTAAATGGGACCTGGATAAGTAAAAAACCTCTATTATTGAGAACTACAATGAGATCCTTTCACTTTTTTGTCGAATTACCACTGTTAATGGGACTTTTCGAATCTTGTTAAATGATATTTGATTTCTAGCATTTTTTCGATGTTTACCTCTATAATTGGAACTCTGGAGCTAAATACCCTTTATAAATGAGACAATATATGAATATTTTTAAACACTAAAGTTTGTGAGTATGTGGAAATGGATGGATGGATGGATGTTTGTTGCTCTTTCACACATAAACTTCTCAATGGATTTTCATAAAACGTTACAAGAATCTAACTTATACTTCAAAATAACACATAGGCTATATTTTATTATGAAAGTCCGACGGAAACTGGAGCTATGCGGATCAAACCGCGCGCAGGAAGCTAGTAAAAAATATTTTTCTGAAAAAATCTTTACTAATGCTCTGATACTATCTACTTTCAAAGGGATGGCATATAATACGAAATCACTTTATATTCAAATTAAATTTATTTTATCTATACAAATATTACAAAGATGAAAGATTTGATTGTTTGTATTGAATAGGCTCCGAAACTACTGGACCGATTTGATAAATTCTTTCACCGTTGGAAAGCTGCACTATCCCCGGATAACATAGGCTATATTTAATTATAAAGTTACCACGGGAACGGGAGTTACGCGGGTCAAACCGCGAGTGGAAAGCTAGTTCAGTATACGACCATTCATCAACTTGTATTATCGGAATCACAACTGAACATACATATAACCTCACTCAAGTAGACGTCACTTGAGTATTTCTAGTGACTGATTTCAGATTTATTTTTACCACCTTTCCTCAAAAACTTGTTATCAGGAACAGTTACTGAACAATGTTGGACATAATTCCTATTTTTCCTTCAACTAGAAAAGTCGGTACCTTTAAGGCGGGGTGAATGACCGTTGAATTACAACCTCTGTAATGATACTTAAGCGATTCGCCCACGAGAAGAGATTAAGAGTATTGTGAGCAAGGGACCGGCCCTTCAACAATATGGATTGGATACCTAAGTACAATATTTAAAAGCGTATGAGTGTATCGTATTCACATAGGGGGGATTTCATTACACAGCTAAAAACTTTTACTATTACGTTATTATTTTTAAAAATATAAATTTGGGGGTTATCATTGATAGCACCCTATCATGGAGCAGCCACGTTGCAGAGGTAAGCAGGAGGGTGTACTGTTCGTTTCAGTCCCTAAAGCGTCTCCAAAAATTCTTACCCTTACACACCAAAGTCTCTTTAGCCCAAACTCTTCTTCTACCTCTTCTTGATTATGCTGATGTCTGCTTTTTGGATGCAACTGAAGAACTTCTTAATAAACTGGAACGACTGCAAAATTTGTGCATCCGATTTGTTTTTGGCCTCCGTAAATATGACCATGTGTCGGAGTTCCGATCACAATTAAAGTGGTTGCCAATCCGGCGACGTCGCGATTGCCATATTCTGTCCCTTCTCTTTTCGGTTCTACATAACCCAAATGCTCCTTTCTATCTCCGTGAACGCTTTGAGTATTTAATTCCTCGGGACAAAATTGGTCGTACAGCTACTTCTCTTCTTCTTCGAATGCCTTTACACACCTCCTGCCGTTTTGATGGCTCTTTCACCATTCGTGCTGTACGCCTTTGGAACTCTCTTCCACATGCTATTCGTGCAAGTTCATCTATTGACGTATTTAAAAAAAGAATAAAAGAACATTATCTATCACATTAGTAGTTTTTATAATATGTATTAGTTTATTGTTTATAATGTTATATTTTGGATGTATGTATGTATTATGTATTAGTATGCGTATATGTATTAGTCGGATATATATAATAATCTATTCTACTTATTATTATTGTTTTATCTAAAGTCTGTCGTGTACACTGTTCTTGCCCATTTTACCTTAATTTTACACTCTGAAAATGGTTTGCTGGAAGAAAACTCATTAATGAGTTAAGCTCGCCATTGTACATCATCTTTAAATGTTGTTTTTACTCCAATTTCATGTGTACAATAAAGAATAAATAAATAAATAAATTATTTTTAATATTTATTAATTATATTCTACTCAGTGCCTGAAGACGAAAGTTTTTAACCAGTATGTGTTGCCAGTGATGACCCATGGATCCGAAACGTGGTCTTTCACTATAGGCCTTATAAACAGGCTCAGAGTCGCTCAACGAGCTATGGAGAGGGCAATGCTCGGGGTTTCACTACGAGATCGAATAAAAAATGAAGAGTTACGTAGAAGAACAGGGGTTACCGACATAGCCCAACGGATTAGTACGTTGAAGTGGCAATGGGCAGGCCATATAGCACGGAGAACAGATGGCCGTGGGGGCCGAAAAGTTCTCAAATGGTGACAGCCTGACAGCGGATCGGCAAGCGTAGCGTAGGACGTCCACCTACTAAATGGACGGATGATCTGGTTAAAGCCGCGGGATCACGGTGGATGCAGGCCGCTTCTAACTGCAACAACTGGAGATCTATGAGGGAGGCCTATATCCAGCAGTGAACGTCCTACGGCTGCAATGATGATGATGATGAATTATATTGTACGACAGATATAAATCATAGTTAAAAATATAATTTGCCTTAACACCGTGATTTTTGTTGGTTTGGTAGTACAATGGATGTATATATGTTACGGCTAATAGCCGAAGTGCGGCTACACCTAGTTTTAGCCGGCTACAACTAGGTGCAGCCGACAACTTGCGGTTAAACTTAGGTCAACCTTAATAAGTTCCTATAAGTTCCTCTAAGTTAACTCTAAATTAAACAATACCTATGCAAGGAGCAAAAAGGTGTTGGGGTGGTTAAAAAAAAAAATAACCTAAACCTAAACCAATGGAGTCGAACAGGGACTTATAAACGCATGTGGCCGACTGCACCTAGTTGTAGCCGGCTAAAACTAGGTGTAGCCGCACTTCGGCTATTAGCCGTAACATATATATAAAATAGTTTTATTGGACATAATACGTAATAAAAATCTAGTGAAATTGTATTATTGACTGTAGTACTAATACATTTGTATTATTCGTTTATTATACTTTCAAAAAGGACGCGGGAAAAACTAAAATTGTAGTTAAATTCATCTTGATTACCAAATCACAATTTAAATATTTATATAAGGAAATATTTTTATGGTGATCTGTTATAAAGATGAATATTTTTAATCAAATATCATTTTCGATTTCAAAATAAAATATGCAATCCAAGATTTGTACCTATTTTTGTATGTTTGTAATGAATAGGCTCAAAAAATACTGGGCCGATTTCAAAAATTCTTTCACCATTGGAAAGCAACATTCACCCTGAGTGACATAGGCTATATTTAATTACGAAGTTCCCACGGAAACGGAAGTTACGCGGGTGAAACCGCGCGCGGGATGCTAGTAAGAAATAAATTAAAAGATTTTTATTTTCAATATTTAAATTTAAAAATTTTGTTTAATACATAATAGAAACAAGAGCATCGTAGTCCATCTCACTTCACTAACCTTTTCTTTTTAATAAATTTATAAAATTCATCATTATTTCATAAAAAATCTTAGTACTTAACTTTTACCTCTAATTTCTATATCTAAAATAGGCTTTATAATAATTAATGAATTAGAAACAAAGATGATAAAATAATACCAAATACAAACATCATTTGACGGCTAATAAAAACACTCCCGAGAACTAAAGCAAACATCGAAACACATAAAACTAAAGCTTAATAAATAACAGAATTAATTTGATAATTTGACCGTCAGACATCCCACAAAGACACAGCTCAGAGAGAATAGCTTGCTCGTTCTACGGCAACACCAATAGTTTCTTCAACAGCCCGTTTACGTCCATTGCTGAACATGGGCCTCCTCCTAAAATACCTTGGCAAGCCAGGATCGTTGAGGGATATTGCCATAATCACCACGCTTGGCAGACGGATTGGTGATCGCAGTAGGATGTAAACCTTGAGCTAATAGATGCTGCTGCCCATCCATCAGACATGTGACCCGTAGTCGCACGACACCCATTGGAGGACATGGGGTGATCTATTCTAAGCCGGAAACCACACGGCACAACCAATAGTTATATAATTGGAAAGTGAAAATATTATTAAATATTATTGGTGAAGCTAGTCTATACTAATCTATAAAGATGAACAGTTTGTTTGAAAGATTTTTGAGATTTGCGAGATTACCATTTATCTAGGAATACTAAAGGATTAAAATTATTATAATGTACTTATAAAACGCGGGAAGTACTATATAAAATACATTCATACATACATACCATGTCTCATGGACACCCACTTTTGTTAGATTTTTAAGTTTTTAGTTTAGTTTTATACTTAGTTTAATTTAATTTGATTATTGTTTTTTAAGTTATTAAATAAAAGTATTTTTAGTAAATACATTTACTACGTATATTTTAAGGAAGCTTGGTATATGGATTAGATAAACGATAAAGTGAATGTCATGTCGAATCAAAAATTCAAGAAGCTATCTCCAAATGGAAAAGAGTGGAGGAGGCTACACCGACAATATAATCTCTTAAATTCGATGATGATGACGTATATTTTATTTCGTATTCATTTTATTATTTCATGTCATGTATGTTTTGTATGTTTGGTACAATAAAGTGTACTCTACTGCGTATTGAATGCAAAAAGAACACAATATCCGTAAATTAATTTCCTAACTAACACATTTAATCTGTGTCCCGTTCCAGCTTCAACATTTTAAACAAACTTTCGAGTCTGGCTGTTTTCAGCAAATAGATGAGGGGTAATTTTAGAGTGTTTTAATTAGTGGTACTCTGTGGTACCTAAATGAGGTTTTGGGTCACTTCACTTTGTTGTTGATCTTATTTGATGATATTTTAGTTTTTAGCTGGCGCGTCTATTTTAATAGTGTTTGTAATTGTAATTCTACTTTGAGACCGTTTGATACCAAATCCTATAAGAGTAATTAGTAATGAAGTAACTACTAATTACTCTAATAGAAGTAATTAGGGTAGCTACATCAATATGCGGCCATATCCCAATGGCTAAGGCGTTGGACTTGTGATCTTGTGATCGCCGGTTCGATCCCCACCGATGGCACTACCGACGTGAACCCGTCAGTGAACAGCGTTTGTTTACACTCGAGGAATTTTGAACCTTCTGACTATAACTTTAGTTTCGATTACAAAACATATTATTAAATATTTAGATGAAATTCATTCGGTTCAAAGAAAAAGAAAAAAAAGAAATACATTTAATTCAGCACAACACACAAGATATTACATATAACATTTAGCTAAATGTACAAAACAATGAGATGCCTTGCATGTTCTGCCGTAAAAGTCGCCACCTCAGCATAGGCTAGGCGATACCTAGCGCTGGTTTTCAGTTGGCAACTCGAGTAGTGACCCACGGACAAGGGATGGTAACAAAGAAATTTGATTAAAATTAATCCAAAGAAAAATAGCCATGATCATTTTTGATTGGCAAGTTATCATAGGCATGTTTGCTAATAAATCATTTTGATAAAAAGATCTTTCACGTCTCCTTTACTAAGAACATTTTTTTTTAATTACGAACACAATGACAATAAAAGTAATTAATCCATTAGATGAAGTCGTTTTCTACTTGTGCATTTTCATAAATGCGACTATTATTTTATTCTTATGGGAACATAAAGTCATAATCACTTTCAACGACAACATAAAACCGTACACACGTACCGTTATTACTATGCATTTTGAGGTCTCATAATTTTTGATTGCTAAACACATACCTGATTATAATGTCCAATGGCATAATAACCGTTATCTGAGGGTTACTGTAAGTTAGGTATAAATTTAAAATACTTCCTCCCCGCACGTTGGGAAAAAACGCGTGGCGTAAAAGTCGACAAAACCCAGCACGCTTGATGGTAGGATTTAATTATCCGCCTGGCTAGCAACCACCCTCACATGTAAGGCCTGCGCCAAACAGTTTTACTGTGTTTCGTAGTGAGTATGTGAGAGCCAGAGCCCGAAAGGGTGTCACTTGAATTGCGTGTTCCATCTAGGACCCTGTCTGTGCTTACCATCAGGCAAGACTAGGGTCAAACGCAATCAAGAAAATAATAAAAAAAAAAAAAAAAAAAATACTTAATCATTCATATTGAGCTAATCGACAACCTCGTGGCGAAGCGGTATTTGGCTCGCTTTCAATCTCGGAGATCTTGAATTCGATCCCCACACCAGACAAGAAATCTTTGTGTAAATTCTAAGATTTCTATCCGGGTCTGGTAGGTTCAGGGACTACCCTCCGTACCTCAGAAAGCACGTTAAGCTGTTGGTCCCGATTGTTATAACATCATCTATAATAATCGTATACCAAGGAACGGGCAGCAGCGATTCCTTGTGTGGTACAACATATTACTGCGGTCACCAACCTGTTTGCCAAGCACGGTGACTATGGCAAATACCCTCCCTCGGGAGGAGGCCCATGTTTAGCAGTGGACGTTATACGGGCTGATGATGATTGACCTAATCTACTCATAGAAAAAGCAAATATTGTTGACTGATCTATTAACACATTATCCAAATTACTTGCGCTGCTATTTAGCACACAGATAAATAAATTACCTATATGAGGTAGGCCTCTGCCATGAATGTATTTTGTATTTCATCCCCAAACTAAGGGCATCATGAATTTAATACAGCAATTAATTAGGTATTTATACACTTAAACTTATCAGAATCACTATGTAAAAAAAAACCGGCCAAGTGCGAGTCGGACTCTCGCACGAAGGCTTCCGTAGGTACTAGTTAAAAGTGCCTACCTATTTTTGATATCAAGAATACAACAAGTAACATAGTATAAAAGTTCTTGTAGTTCGTTGTAACTTCGATCGATGTTGTATTTATGACGTATTAAAAAAAAACTACTTACTTGATCTCGTTCAAACCAATTTTTGGTGGAAGTTTGTATGGTTATGTACATCATATATTTTTTTTAGTTTTATCATTCTCTTATTTTAGAAGTTACAGACAGGACACACATTTTACCACTTTGGAATTGTCTCTCGCTCAAACTATTCAGATAAGAAAAAAATGACATTAGAAACCTCAATATAATTTTTGAAGGCCTATCGATAGATATCCCACAAGTACGGGTTCGATGAAAAAAAAAAATGAGTTTCACTTCTAAGTATGTACCCCAATATTTTTTGTTTTTTTTTTCTATTTTTGTGTGAAAATCTTAAAGCGGTTCACAACATACATCTACTTGCCAAGTTTCAACTTATAGTTTCGGGAAAAAGTGGCTGTGACATACGGACGGACAGACAGACAGACAGACAGACAGACATGACGAATCTATAAGGGTTCCGTTTTTTGCCATTTGGCTACGGAACCCTAAAAATAGCTTACTAGATTTCCGCGCTTCATTGTCTGTCTGTCCCTATGTATGCTTAGATCTTTAATACTACGCAACAGATTTTTATGCGGTATTTTTGATAGATAGAGTGAATTCAAGAGGGATTTTTAATTTTTTTAACAAGCTTAATTACAAGCTCTACGCGAGTAAAACCGCGCGCGGCAAGCTAGTTTAATTATAAATGGAATAATAAAATCTTAATTCTACAACAGTGCCCTAAACGTATGACCCAAATAGGTTTCAAGCATAGAAAGTGAGTGAGACTATCCTTCAGTGAGCGCGTACTACACGTCGATACCTGAGCGTCTCGAGGGAGCGCCACTATCAGCGACCCGCGGACGGAATCTTAACAAGCCCTCAACGGCTCCTATTTATCACTGATACGCACCTTCCTAATACATTCCTGTTTAGAGTATTCTGTGAATTGATGGACAAGTTTGAAGAGGGGAATGTTTAACTTTTCCAAGTAAAGTACGATGCGCATTTTAAATTCTGATTAATAACGATAAAACGTTTCGATAACTAGAAAAAAATGTATAACATTACTAGCTTCCCGCGCACTGTTTCACCCGCGTAGCTCCCGTGGGAACTTCGTAATAAAATATAGCCTATAACCTTCCTCGATAAATGGACTATCCAACACTGAAATAATTGTTGAAATCGGACCAGTAGTTCCTGAGATTAGCGCGTTCAAACAAACAAAAAAACTCTGCAGCTTTATAATATTAAGTATAGATTAATAAATGTCAATTTCATGTCTTCAAACAACTCTAGAAGTCATAAGCATAAGGTCAAATGTGACATAATACGTCAGAAACGTTCGTCGTATGTGCCTTAATCGTAAAATGACACATTCGACTATATATTTTTTTGTCAGAAACGACCAACGTTTCAGACGTATTATGTCACATACGACCTCATGCTTCTGAGCACTAGAGTTTTTGAAGACATGAAATTGATATTTATTAATAACCTCGTCAATTTTTAAAGTACATTCGTTCTTATGATTCAGATGTCTAGAACTGCATTAAAATAACTAAAATAATTGTGATACAAACGATACTTTCGACTTCTGAATACTCGAAAATGAAAACAGCACACTATTAAAAAAAACTGAATCGAACCCACAATTCATTAGGGTGTATCTAAATGGAACAGAAATAAAACCCGAACTGCTATAAAACTAAAAAGAAAATTTTAAAACGATAAAACTTTTATTCGTTCAAAAAACCGCACCTCATTGTTAAAAGTTCGATTGAAAACTAAACCTTATCGATTCAATTTAAGGTGCAAAATCGTAACTGAATTCTGTACTAGGTACCTGCATAAAACTGCGATGGAATATTCAACGAATATTCTTGGAATCTGAAGCGAAATTAAAGAAGTTATGAAATGGGAAGTTCGAGACAGGAGGCGGTCTTAATTCTTAGGCCCTCAAATGGTTTAATTAAGAGAATTGGAGAGAAAAAAGAGAAATTGGTAAGTGCAGTTGGACAGGGCTTCTGACTTTATAATAAACTAGCTGTTCCGCGCGATTTTACTCTTATAGGTCCGTTTCCGTGGGGGCGTCCGCGTCGTCCTAAAATATAGCACTCACAAATAATTTGTCTTTCGGCTATTGTTAAAATAAATTTTGATATCCAGAAGTTATGAATTAAATCAAAAATGATCTCTCAATACTTTTAACACTTAAACAAAGACCATATCAACACAAATAATTAATATTTTATTAACTCTGCTATCAGTATACCTACCAATATATAAAGCTGCAGAATTTGTTTGTTTGTTTGCTTGAACACGCTGATCTCAGGATCTTTTACTCTGATTCACAAAACTCTTGCAATGTTAGGTAACCTATTAATTGCGGAAGGCTATCCTATTAATATTGTAAGCGCGAAAGTTTGTAAGTATGGATGGATGGATGGATCTTTATTACTCTTTCACGCCAAAACTACTGAACGGAATTGGCTGAAATTTTGCATCGGGATAGGTTATACGCTGGATTAACATATAGGCTACATACGCTCCGACCCATTGGAGCAGAGTATATACTATATTTTACTACAATTTTCTTACGGGAACGGGAGTAACGCGGGTGATAACGCACGTAGGAAGCTAGTACTATATACTAATATAAAAAGGTGAAGCGTTTTTTTATTTGTTTGTTTGAACGCGCTAATCTTAGGAACTACTGGTCCGATTTGAAAAGGGTTTTCAGTGTTCGCTTGCCCATTTATCGAGGAAGGCTACGATATTAATATAGGCTTATTTAATTTAATATAATATTGAATAAACTGACGACCTCATAAAGGTTGCAGGAAGTCAGTGGTTGCAGGCTGCTAGCGATCTTTCCCAATGGAAATCGATGGAAGAGGCCTATGTTCAGCAGTGGACTACAACAGGCTGATGATGATGATGATGAACATTGAATTATGAAATTCTTACAGAATCAGATTTTGACTTTATAAAATCGATAATTCTATTTAACATTATCACGTTAGGCCAATTCGTCAGCACACGTATACACATAGGAATTAGCTCCCAGTACACGTCAGTCAATCTGTCAAGTCAATAATGCTTGTTAATCAACATTATGTACTATGCTAATTAAACCAACAAATAGTATATCGATATAGGTATTATATCGATATCATTAAATAGGTAATTCGATTGTATTCAATTATATATCGATATAATTAATGACTTCATTTGTCATATGTAGTGAGTACATTTATTTGGGCGGTTTCATAGAAATGCTGGTTTTGGGTATAGGTTATGTTTATTAATGTTGCAAGTTTTTATAGAAAAATAAAACTTGAGATTATATAATGCAAATATGCTAGAAATTGGAGCCAAATTTCTTTTTTTTCCCACGAAACACGCATTCAATTCAATATTTTTCAGATTATTTATATCATTAAAAGTTTTATCAAAATCATTCTAATTTTTAGATTTTTTCATTCAAACTTGCATCACCTATTTCATCTCTTTATGGTTAAAATTAAAAAAAACCCCTATTCAGCTCTTTAAACTTAATATTTCCATATAGGTACATATAAGTGCTAAAAAAATTATCTAAATAATTACTTATATTTAATTCATCATCTGATAACTTTTTCTAAATGCGTAAGTCCAGATTTTTTTAACCTGGTCGTTATAAATAACAAAAAATATTTTTAGTCAAGTTCAAACAAAAATGAATCCATGCTCAACTTAGTTACCTTACGAGTTTCTTTCCGTTTGTGTCATTAAACGAATTAAACGATATTTATTCAGCACTTAGGTATTTACATACACTTGTACTTGTCAGTGTCAGTAATTGTTTCATATTTAAGTACGTACTTACTACGCGCACTGTAAATAATAATCTTAGTTTTAATTCAAACTATTAATTTTATTGAGAGGAAATATTTGATTGTTGGTTTGCATTGAATAATCTCCGGATCTACAGGACCGATTTAGAAAATAATTTCACTATTAGACAGTATGATTATCTAGATGTAACGAAGGCTATATTTAATTATGACTTTCCCACGGTAACGGGAGATAATAATATTAGGTTGCTGTTAAATCTAAACCTATTTTACCCAAGAAAATTCTTATTAAAATTGTTAATAAAAACATATCAATAAAATATCTTGAAATTTTACACGTTTCACATAATAATATGCTTTCTTCGTAAACTAATCTTTCAATAACATTATTCTGGCTTTAGCCGTTTCGGAAGAAGTTAACGATCTTAGCTTCACGGCGCATAAAATTTCGCTCCTTATTCATATATTGGATGCAGACTTTGAATTTTCAACCGGTTATTTTATTCTAATCGTAGTATTAAATCTACGATTTCCTTCCAGCTTTGTTTAGCGCTCGAAAAAGGACATAAAGCAATTTGTTTCAGTGGTCATAACTTATCCATGATACTGCAGTCACCAGCCCCCCTGCCAAGCGTGGTGTCTACTAAAACATAATTGATTAATAAGTTAAAAAATATACAATCTAACTACAACTATACTGCATCAATCTATTCATAATCATCATCAGCCCGTATAACGTCCACTGCTGAACATTGGCCTCCTTCCGAGGGAGGGTATTTACCATAGTCTCCACGCTTGGCAGGCGGGCTGGTGACCGCAGTTTTATGTTGTTACTACACAAGGAAACGCTGCTGCTGCCCGTTCCTTGATATACGATTATTAAAGATGATGTTATAACAATCGGGACCAAGCCCAATCTAGCACACCTGAAATAAATTTAAACATAATTTAATAGTAAAATGTTACCTATTTATAATTAATTTTATATGCATTGTTAATGTTCTTAACAAGTACAAGTGTATGTAAATACGTAAGTGCTGAATAAAAATCGTTTATTTCGTTTATATCAAGGCACGGAGAGTAGTCCTTCAACCAACCAGACCCGGAATAAAATTTAAGTATTAACACAAAGATTTCCTGTCCACCAGGCGTGGCGATCAAACCTACGACCTCCGAGATTTAAAGCGAGCCAAACACCGCTACGCTACGGAGGTTGTCAATGTCTATTACAACAATCAAATTATTTCCATCATGATTTTATTACTTTCTTTGCCCATTTATGGGTGAAGGAGGGTTATTTTATAAATAACATTTGTAGGTCTATTATCTTATACTAGCTTCCCACGCGCTGTTTTAATCGCGTAACTTCCGTTTTCAAGGGAATTTCATAATTAAATAAAGCTTATGTTACTTCTGGGTAATGCACCTTTCTAATCCTAAAGCACCAGTTTTTAAGTTCAATCGTTAAAAACATACAAAAGTTTGTAATATTATATAATATATTAGTACAGATTCATACACATTACTGATTGTTACGGCTACGACGCAACACCGAGTGCGGTCTGACGTGTGACAAAAAACCGTATACACGTGTCTTCAGTAATCAAATGTCAATGAAGACTGTTTCATATCGCGTATGCAAGTAATCATCTCACATGCAAATATTACATTTAAAATATTAATAATAAATCATCTCCAACCTGTTTTATTCAATAAACATCGTCCATGCCCCGAGTTCATATAGGCCAATACAGTGTCGATGCGGATTAACATGGAACACGTTTGCCTAAAAAACCGAAAGACATTTTTGCGGTAGGTACTCAAGACTCTTTATACGACAGTTTACACGAGATTTGTCACCAATCAGTTTTCTTGCACGTCTTTCTACTGAATCTAGGGCAGACAGCTCATAGCGGATAGAACCGACCCAAAGGTGGCGGCAATACTCTATGGAAAACCTCCATTTATAAGTTCAGAAGCATGTAGGCGCTATTATCAACGATTGTCATAATTGATATGAAATACTACTAAAATCACTGTAAGTATATTACGAGTAAGGCCTTGTCTACGGAGACGCGGGGCGTCGCGCGTCCCGTGCGGCGTGCCATCTTGCATCTCATTCACACTTATACAACGCCATATGTTTGATTTCAGTGCGGGCCGCACCGCACATCGCGCCGCGCGAAGCCCCGCGTCTTCGTAAACGAGGCCTAAGCCAGCCTAGAAGTAGGTTGAAAAAAAAATAGATGCCCAGACAACAGTTCTAAGCTTCTGCTTCTTTCAGCCCACTTCTTGGCTGAAGGTGTGAAATGCGGAGGTTTCAAACTATTTATTAATTTAAAAATTAAACTCTATTTGAATATGTTATAATAAGAAACATTATAAGTCATCTATCAAAGTGCAAGTTCAATAAAAAGAGCATAACTATTTTAATTACTTTTCTTTTGGACTAGTTTTACTGAAACTTATAAGAGCTTTGTAAGCTCAACTAAGAAAATGTTTTCTAATATTTTAAAGTAGAAAAGAGTTTCATTATAGAATAGCAATCAAAGCGTATGAAACTTAGTTCTATTTCAAAAGTAAATCATTCATTACAGAGTTTAGTTAGTAATAGTATAAGATGTATGTATGTCGAATACAATTCACTAAGTTGTATGAAAGCTTTAAGTGGTTTAGCCTCTTACGCTACAAAGTGTACAAGTGAATCTTTCAGATCCATTACGTTATTGCTAGGTATTTCTATCTTTATATTTTCACCAACATTGTTGGAAAAAATAGAAAGCTAAAAGCTTTGTAATATTCAAATTGCCTATCAAACGTTCTGTACCTAAAGCATAATATCAATATGATATCGGTACTAAATTTTCCCAAAACTTGACAAACGACCAATATACATTTTTTATCGTGGAGATACAACAATAAATTGTTGGTAAATTCGCCAAATTGACGGATGTTATAAAATGGGAGTTTATTTTGTCGCGTGTGTGTGAATTGATAGGGCGTATGACGGCGCCCGTCGCTCGCACCTGCAATTGTCACCGCGGCACCGTTTGAATTCATCATGGCATTATTAAATAAAACAAGTGAGTGGTTGACATACAGTCATGTTGTGGTTTGTCGACCGCTTTTCAACTTTTTGAATGAGCTGGTCGGTTTAATTTTAATGGGAACTACGTTATTATGTTTCTGGTTAAAGGATTTAGTGATTTCATTTTGGACAGGAGCATTAATACACGTCAATATTTTAATTCTGCTTTTTTCAAGACAGTTCTCCAACATTTTTAGCGGAGCTCGTTTCGTTAAATCAGATTTTCATCATCCCGAGGCCGAAAGTTTGACTTTCTTCCCTTGTTTGCGGGAAGAAAGATGCATATTTCAGACTACCCACCCGAGGCCGAAAGTTTAATTTTCTTCCCTTGCGATATTGTCACCCTCGCCTTCGGCTCGGGTTGAAAAGTCATACTTTCCTCCCTTGGCACGTAATGTACTATTGGTTATTTAATACGTATTTTAAATTTGTAAAAAATAATATTTATTATGGGTAAATCGAAATTCAAGTCACAATATGTTTAATTTATCCAATAAATTTTAATGTTTTAGTTTTTCTACGGAGCCCTAAAAAAGCGTTTGTCCAGCATACTCTCAATTTATGTTATTTAATTATAAACATACGTGTATTTTAAACAAAACTAATTAAAATTATAAGCGAAACCCAATAAATTGTCATCATCACCAAAAGTTTCCAGAAGAGCATCAAGATCCAGTTATCAAAGTCTCAATTTCGCCCGCGAATCACATTTGAGGTGTTATCAAAACTCGGTGAAACTTCCAAGTAACGATGATAACGATAATATTAACGGAGCGCGTGTGATGTTTAATAAATTCCCCGCAACTCTCAACTTGTATCTCGTTAATGCATCGTTGAAATTTAGGCATTTCTCGTTATGCGGCAGCCAATTGATAGGGCTGTCGGTAACAATGTTAAGTCGAATTTTGGATATGCAATCACAATTTTAAATTGAAAGAAGCTCTGATATTTGATCAAAATTATCTCTACATAGGTACATAGTAAATGCTTCAATCGCTCTTGGAAGTTTTATAGTCGTTTCACTGTTAATTTAATGCCGTGATTTATAATGTGCTTACTATACTTATTTTTTTATTAAATTGAGTAAAATTGTTATCAGTTTGTTTGTCTTCGAGATTGTTTATGTCTCGAAGTCTCTCAATTTTATTATGTATGGTGTTATGGATTTCTTAATCTTACAAAAATTCTTTCTTTGCGGGTGGTTGGTTGAGAAATTACCCTTCGTGCGTCCGACGCGTCCGTGCGTTAAGTCGCTATATTATTTTATAGCATCTATTGCAATTGTATACCAGGGAACTAGCAACAGAGTTTCCTTGTGTGATACACCAGGCGCGGTGACTTTAAAACCCTACCTATGGAGGAGGTCCATGTTTACCAGAGGACGTTTTACGGACTGATGACGATGATGACAAATTTATAACCTAGCTCTGGAATAAAGTTTTAACTGATTTGACGCCTCTAATGGTTAATAACAAGATGACTATGATTTTAATTATGAGACAAAAATATCTTAACTGTTTACTATTAAACAGTTTTTAGTTTAAATTAGCTATCTACTAAACTCTTTTCAGTAGAAAAAAAATCCGTATTTGATAACAAAACGACTTTTGCGTAATAAAAACCCAAGTTTATGTGTTTAAGAGAAGTCCCTCGATACTCGGCGACGGCGGTGGTCCCAATTATTCGAGTTGAAAACTTGGGAACATGCGAAGTGCTGAGAGAAGTAGTGTAGTGAAGGATTTATGACGTCATGTGTCTTTAACGACATGTCTTATATATGAAGGAGGCCTATATTCATCTGCGTACGTCTATAAGTTAGATAAGGGTTGAATAACTATAATAACATTCAACTGTTGTTCCAATTTAAATTCACCTTTAATGTTTAGTAATAATTTGGTGCCAATAATGTGCAATTCGTGCAAACGACCTGCAACTTGCTTATTAAAAACTAAGTGCTGATTTTCATTACAATAATATGTTACAAGAACTTAAGTGCCTTTTTATGACGTTCATAAATATATGAAATAAAACGAAACTTTACATAGTTTTAAAATCGCTAAAAGACAAAAAAAAGATGTTATTTTTATTTATTTCATTTTATCTTTACTACTTTTATAAAGAGGAAAGATTTGATTGTTTGTATTTAAAAGGCTCCAAAACTACTGGACCGATTTAAACATTTCTTTCACCGTTGGAAAGCTACACTATCCCCGGATGACAAAGGCTATTTTTAATTATGAAGTTACCCCACGGGAGCGGGAGTTACGCGGGTGAAACCGCGCGCAGGAATCTAGTTTCTTAATAAGACAACTCTCGCACTAGGGAAATAAATCCCTGCGTCTCGGTGTCAGAACAACTATTCGTGGTTTACACAATTAACTGACACGGGTGGGAATCGAACCCAGAACACCAGTTCCTAGAGGCCACTGCCATAACCACTGAGCCACCGGTTCAGTCATTTAATATCGCTTTTAGTAAGTAAGTAGGATAATTATCATGTAAACCAAAAATTCACCAAGTAGAATTAACTTTCCGACAGTCATAGTGAAGAGAAAAGTGAATAGCAAGCGATGGTTTAAAAAAAATGAATAAAGATCTACCTTAAAGTGTTGACCCATTTAATTGTAATTATCCAAAGTAGGCAATTTAAAAGTGCAGCAAGTCGCTAACCGATCATGCAAAGAAACCGCAAACCTCGCAAAACTTAGTTGCTCGAGCGTTCTCCAGACGGTCGATAACATACAGTCAACTAAAACAAAGCAAAATTGTGATTTGACGAAATGTTATATCCTATTTTCGTGTAAATTCTAAGATTTCTTTTCGGGTCTGGTTGGCTGAGGGACTATGAGCCTCGGAAAGCACGTTAAGCGGTAAACGTCCACTGCTGAACATGGGCCTCCTCCCGAGGAAGGGTATTTGGCATATTTACCACGCTCGGCAGGTGGGTTGGTGACCGCAGTATTATGTTGTACTCAAGGTAACGCTGCTGCCCGTTCCTTTATCTATGAGTTTCTTCATTTTACTGTAATAGCGTGGCAGCCCTACGGCTCAGAGCTGACTGTTGCTTAGTATTCCCGCCGCGAGTGCGCCCAAGCTGCCTCGGGACAACGCTGCACATGTAACTTTTACTAAATCCCACCTACAACGGCTTTTTATCTAATCTTTTGAATATTTTCTCGCCCTTGTATTGTATTTAGATCGGCTAGTTTTGCAAGTCTGATGTGTACTGAATTTCGAAATTGAGAGTACTAAATTTAGGTAGGATTCATATTTGCATTTCAGATATAGCCACAGGCGACAGGTGCTGGTCGAGCAAATCGGGAAATACCTCTCGCATTAGGCTGTAATCGCAGCCATGCTGTCGTCGAGGGATAGTTGGAGCTTGGCTGTGGTCTCCTTCTGCGAAGCGAAGCGAAGTAATGCTTCGGAAGGAGACCGCAGAACGCGCTAGAGAGCGCAACGACGCCTCGCGTCGTCGTAGGACGAGGGGCCGGGGCCGGGAAACTAGGTAAGTTTATTGGCGAGGAAGGGAAGCGCCAAGCTTACCTGTCATCAGGATAGCCTTGGCGCTGATAGGCCATCCGTGACTTGAATTTGTTTGCATGGGCTCGGCACGGACCAACAACAGTTAGCGCGGGCATGACCTTGGGATTACTGACGGCCAGAGTTGGGGCTCTGGCTCTGTGCACAACACAGCAGCAATCCCGGGAAGAGGTGACCAGTCGTAGTCACTGGTCACCTACAAGTGCAGCTGCGCCTAGTGGGGGGAGGCACTTCGTGCCTCCTCCGAGGGGAGCCCCTTATGGGCAGATGTAGCACAATAACTCTGGTTGTGATCTCTCGAGACCCCAGAGTCACTGTAGCGAACATCAGAGGAGACTCTACCGTGGTGGCTATTCCCAAGACGGCGGGTAGTCGATGTAAGATTACCACCAAGAAAAAAATAAAAAATTGCTTTTATACACAAACTCCTACTTGTTGGTTCGAGAAATGCAATCGCGAGAGAGGAATGACGTCATATTGTGATGCGGCTCACTAATACCGTATGGCCGTGTGATTTCCGGCTTTGAATAGACAACCCCATATATTTCTATGGGTGTCGTAAGCCAAATAAGAGACATACAACTGAAAGATGCTGCTATCTTTCAGCTCTAAGATACTCCCATTATACTGCGATCACCAATTCGCCTAAAAAGCGTGGTGATTACGGTTATGTCCCTCAAAGACCCTTGCTTGCCAAGGTGTGTTAAGAAGAGGTCCATGTTCAGCAGTGGACATAAACACGCAGGTTGGGCCTCCTCTTAACAGAACTTGGCACCCAGGGTCTTTAAAAGAAAATTCCCATAATCATCATGCTTGGCAGGCGGATTGGTGATCGCAGTGAGTTGGTAACTAACTCAGCAAGGTTCAGCTATATATATCTTATTCACCTCTTACGACACCCATGGAAAGATATGGGTTGGTCTGTTCTAATCCGGAAACCACACGGTATGTGGCAGTAGACATAAAAGGGCCGATTCAATAAAAAAGAAGCCACTGATACGGATTACCGTACCGTTTTGGATTTTAACAACAAAAAGGATCCACATGTAATAGATCAAGAAGTACTTAATTATCTATTTTATTAGTAACTGATCTGTGACTCACTTGGGCAGGCAGCTGAAAATTATCGCTGCAGTCGCCTCGCGGCTGTAACAATATGCTGAGCTGCTAGCCATTAGAACTCATTACATGTTTTGTACTATTAAATGCAAATCCATGCATTCCCTTTAATTGTGTACCATTTTATATTCTAATCTAGTATTTTTTTGTGTTTTTTGTGAGTTCAATAGACGCTTTTTCTTTCTTTATTTCGTTTACTAAATCTATTTCACTCGTGAACAAAATATATTCTTACAACTCAAATTATTAGCTCAAATAACCCCTTTTACAAATATATTAGGAGGGCTAGACATTGACGTATATTTTAAAGCCATTATTGTCATAGGAAGCGCGTCGGTGAATACATTAGAGAGATTTATACTCCCGATAGATTTCAAAGGAGGATTATTGAATATTTTTGACTAGATGATGTGTAACGAAAATAAAATCCTTTACTTATGTACATTTATGTTTTATTGATGTCATTAGAATATACAATTATCTTTGAAAATATAATTAATTTACGCAGCCATATTAAAGGCAAATATTGTTGACAACTTCCGTAGCGTAGCGGTAATTGGCTGGCTTTTAATTTCTGAGGTGTTCTAAGATTTCTTTCCGGGTCTGGTAGGTACCCCAGGAAGGGTATTTGCTATAGTCATCACGCTTGGCAGGTGGGTTGGTGACACACGGAAACCATGCTGCCCGTTTCCTGGTATATGATTGTTATAACAATCGGGACCAACGGCTTTACGTGTTTTCCGAGGCACGGAGGGTAGTGAACCTCAACCATCCAGACCTGGAAAGAAATCTTAGAATTAACACAATGATTTCTTATCCGGCGTGGGGATCAAACCCACGACGTTGTCAGCCAATTATAGAGGTAAGCAAAGATAAAAAAACCAAGATATATATTATTATAACACCGATATTCCATCCTGGCCAGAGATAAAATAGCTGGAGGTCAACTAATACGATAATTGCTGTTGCCGGTATAATTGGAGCGGCAGACATTTGCATCACGACCTACTAGCTGATTATTCGGATTATTACCACGTTACCAGATTTTAGCTTCAATTGACAGATGTCGAAATTATTCTGTTAAAATGAGAAAAAGCTATTTTTTTACCTGTATCTACGGTTTTAGCGACTGAAAACTGATAAACTGAATGCGAAAAGTGTAATTCTTTTAAATATATAAAATATTCACACTTAGAACCAAAGCCCTCGTAGAACCAAAGTCTAAGAGCCCCGCGAACTGTAAAGTAGAGGTACAGTTGCGTAAAATTCCCGTAAAATCTAAAGTCATCAATACTGTATGCCCCGCCAGCAGCGACAGCCCTGAGCCGAGGTCCAAGTCGCACACGGGCGCCCTCCCACGCAGATTTGTTAGTTTGTAGTACCTCTGGGCGGAGGGATCGTCTTCCCTTTTCTCGATCCGCAGCCTCCTTCTGTGACATTATATGTCTACAGAAGGAAGCAACCGCCATGAACTCTCGCTTTGGACCATCTCTGAGATGATGGTCGGCAGTGAGGTCGTTTTCCATCACGCCAACGAGCTCCTCCCGCTCGTTGGCCCAAGCCGGACACCACCACCACCGTGCCGTATCATCGCCATAGTTAAGTGGTGACAGAGAGTTATTTTCGGTGAAGTAAAAGCTTCCTGGCTAACTACTTAATGTCATGTGTAATTATGTTATATATTAAAATGACATAAACCATATTTTTACAACTTATTATAATGTTTTGAGTATTCATTTTTTTTTGTGTGATTAATATATTCGAGATACGTTTCTTTAATAATATTTTAACTAGCTGTTGCCTGCAATTTCAACAACTTACATTTCGATTTCTCCGTACAAATTGTTTAGTTCAAATAACTAATCGAGCACTGTTTTAATTATATAAATATTCCAATTATATATACCTATTTAATACTACGAAAGAAAATTACTACAGCGATCAGCTACACTAATTGCTACGACTGCTCTTAGTTTTACTACTCGCTACGAAGTCAAATATGGCTGCTAATTTTATTATATCGCATTATTATTGATTTATACAAAAGAAATTTGTTTGGATTTTGATAGCTGTACGAAAAATCTGACAAGTGAGAGTCTAAAACCATATGAATGTGAAGCAGAAGAAAAGTTCCGATTTGGCACCCATTATTGTACCAGCTTAGAATAGACCACCCCATGTCTTCCCATGGGTGTCGTAAAAGGCGACTAAGGGACATATGGCTGATGGATGGGCAGCAGCATCTATTAGCTCAAGGTTTACATCTTACTGCGATCACCAATCCGTCTGCCAAGCGTGGTGATTATGGCAATATCCCTCTACGATCCTGGCTTGCCAAGGTCTGTTTAGAGGAGGCCCATGTTCAGCAGTGGACGTCAACGGGCTGTTGATGATGATTGTACCAGCAGATGATATGGTCCCTTTGCCCTTTCAACTTTATAATTAAAACAATTCATAATTTAATACAACATTCATCAAATGCCAATGCCTAAAATTAGGTAAATTTTATTTGGTATCCATTATAAATTGTTCTTTATAACATTAATTCAAGTTCGAAAAACTTTAACTTAACTTCATAACAAAACAGTTTTCTTCAAGCCATCAGCTAGGAAAAGTTCACGCAAAATTCAAACAACCAAAGATACTCACATTACACACGAAGGAAGTACGAAGTAGCAAGTAAAATATAATTCTCCGTGTAAATGAAGTCGGCCATTGTACATGTATCATACTACATTGAACTAACGGTATAATATATGACACAAAAAATACATTTTAGTACCACGGTGCTGTGGGGAAGTTGATGAGATGTAAATGCAGGTAAAAACATAAATTTTACATCATAATAGGCCCGTATAACGTCCATAGCTGAACACGGGCCTCCCTCGAAGGGAGTGTTAGCATACCACGCTTGGCAGGTTGGTTGGTGACTGCAGTAAAATTTAAACTATTATATAAAACTGAAGTTTGTTTGTTTGAACGCGCTTATCTCAGGAACTATTGGTCCTATTTGAACATTTTTAATCAATGTTAGATAGCTCATTAATAGATTTCTGTCTCTATAACATTATATTAATAGATATGTTTAAGTAGTATATTATATATACATACATATTATGGTATGTATTTTGTATAAGTATTGTATGTAAATATTAGCATGTAAGTATATGAGCTCATAGATGTTTACCAGATCGGTAAACTAGATTTGTTGTACACTAGCTACCTTTTTATTATATATCTGTCCTTCGAAGGTTTGCTGGAAGATAATTCATAATTGAATTAAGCTCGCCTTTGTACATGTTGTTTCTTTGTCTAAAACGTATTGTTACTTGTTTTTCTGTGTGTACAATAAAGAATAAAGTTACTATAGGATCAAGAATTACGCGGGTGAAAGCAGGCGGGAATTTAGTATTAAAAAAAAATTATAGATTTTTTTTTAAAGGCCTCCAGTTGTTCCTTACTGTATAATAATATGTATATTGGCCTTTCTCTGTTGTGTCTGTTATTTTGTGGAATTTCTTGTGTACAATAGAGAGTGATCTATCTATACTCCAAAACCGCGTAAGTGACAGTTGCTAATAAGGTCTAATTTTATCTGTCAATGAATATTTTCTTTGTACATGTTTTAAAGGAAGAAGATCGATTAGGTACATGTGATTTTCAACCTTATTAGCAACTGTCACTTACGCGGTTTTGGAATATCACCGACAATATGTTAAGCGTATACATAGGTAACCGCTGCTGTCCGTTACCTTGTATACAAGTGTCGTAAAAGATGTTTATGCCAACCAGTACCGACGGCTTCACGTGCTTTCCGAGAAACGTAGGGTCCGTCAACCAACCAGACCCGGAAAGAAAAATATTTGATAGTGTACAGACTTTTGTTCGGAGTGCGAATCGTAAAAACAACCTATGCTAATTTAGCAAATAACAAATTTATCGGTTGTTTATCACTTCATACACTACATAAAACAGTTACATCTTTCAATTTTCAACATTAAAACATTTCGTAGTTAACAGTCCCCTCATTATCATCTCCCGCCCAATATCGGACAAGTACGTAACATAACTTCGCAGCCGAAAATGCCCATAAGCCATAACCGAGGTAATAAAACGGTCCGCTCTCGGGTCAGAATAAACTGATATATATCCACTACACTGCCAATAATAATGACTTACATTCCCTTGAATTATGGCGAATATCATATAGGTACGCTGAACAAATTACGCTTCAAGTATTTCGCAAAATGTATTAATTCGATTACCTACTCATTTTTGTAGCCTAGGTTTATTATAGCAGTAGTTTCATTTGGCAGTAAATTATTTTGAGATTATTCTTCTTTCAGTAACACTCTTGGGATAGCGGTCGTTTTCATTACTCCTGGAGTAGTGTTGCCTATCGATAGTCTATCGATAGTTGACGTCATATCAATAGTATCGATAGTCTATCGATAGTATCGATATTAGTGATAGTATCGATACTATCGAGAATCAATATGTGTTTAGGAGCAATACTATCGATAGTATCGATAGTATTGCTCCTAAACATGGGTTGGTCTTCGATAGTATCGATAGTTTTACAAACTATCGATAGTATTGATAGTTTGAATCATTTAATGCAACGTCGATACTATCGATAGTATTACTTTAAAAATATCGATACTATCGATAGTATTATAATATAATAGTATCGATACTATCGATACTATTGCTTCCAAACAATAGTATTAGTTAATTTGTGATATCGATAGTATCGATAGCACTATCGATATTGTTACTACTTTTCGAGGTCATCTATCGATAGCGAAACTATCGATAGTTGGGCAACTCTATCCTGTAGTAATTCACTATAATACCACGCAATTCTTCTTTCGCGGCTTCATATCTGCATGCATGTGTGTATACGTGAGTTACAGTCTTTATTTTGTCAGTTCATCTTGTCGGTGATCTTCTGTGTGGTTTGGCGCCTTCAACTCAAACTATGAATGAGCGGACGTTTAATGTAGGTTTCACCTCGGCGAGACATATGCCGAAGAAAGTAAGTATACGATTTTGGATAGTTGAAATTAAACTGACTAATTGATGGTTGTTCTTGGAGTCCGTGACACTCCAAGCATTCTTCTCCAGCACCAAATTTGAAGATCATCTATTCTTTCTCTATCTCGTCTAGTCTATACACATCAGTATGAGTGTAACTCATTTATATATCGAAAATTCCTTTTAGGCTTCTACTGTTTGGATGTAAGAAAATCGAATGATCAATAAGTTACAAGAACTCCGTGGCGTAGTGGTATTTTGCTCGCTCTATATCCCAGAGGTCGTGGGTTCCATTCCCCCGCCAGACAAGAAATCTTAGTTTAGATTTTAAGGTTTATTTCCGGGTCTACCAAGCCACCTGCCAAGCGTTGTAACTATGGTATAACCCTACCTCGAAAGAAGGCCCATGTTTAGCAGTAAACGTTATACAGGCTGAAGATGATGATGATAATTCATCATCTTCAGTTACAATGTGCCAGATTCTCAGAGGTAAAATTGATGGATGGCCTTGAGTTTCAGCCTGAGTTGTATCGGATATATACACTAAATATACGGTTTAACTGTATAATATTAATCTATATATATAAAAGAAAGTCGTGTTTGTTACAACACTTATAACTCGAGAACGGCTGGACCGATTGCCATGGTTTTTGATTTGTTGGATTTGTTTCCGTCCCGAATAGCAGAATACATTTTAAAAACAAAAGAAAGTCGTGTTAGTTACACTATTTATAACTCAAGAACGGCTGAACCGATTTGGCTGAAAATTGGTAGGGAGGTAGCTAAGAACTGGGAGAAGGACATAGGATACTTTTGGGTAGGGGTAGGGTAGGGTAGGGTAGGGTAGGGTAGGGTAGAGTAGAGTAGGGTAGAGTAGGGTAGGGTAGGGTAGGGGTAGGGTAGGTTAGGAGTAGGGTAGGGGTAGGGTAGGGGTAGGGTAGGGGTATGGTAGGGGTATGGTAGGGGTAGGGTAGGGGTAGGGTAGGGTAGGGGTAGGGTAGGGTAGGGTAGGTGTAGGGTAGGGGTAGGGTAGGGGTAGGGGTAGGGTAGGGGTAGGTGTAGGGTAGGGGTAGGGGTAGGGTAGGGTAGGAGTAGGGTAGGGTTAGGGTAGGGGTAGGGGTAGGGTAGGGCAGGGGTAGGGTAGGGCAGGGGTAGGGTATAAAAGTCCACCCGTGCGAAGCCGGGGCGGGCCGCTAGTCAAATATAAAATGAACTAGATCTAGTAAGGTTAGGTTAGTTACTATAAATTGTTCAGAGAGGCAAGCATTTGTTATCTGGGATTTATTCTGTTAACATAAGTAAAATGGCGAACAATCACTTTACATTCCAGAAAGTGTCTCAAGGGAATTATGACGGGAACAAAGAATTAATTAATGGCCTCGCGCTAACCAAGCCACTGAAAGTTCTATTATAGAACGCCAATAGTCATTTGAACGGATTAATGGAAAGCTGTTTTTTATCTTATTACTTAGCACACTACTAAATATTTAAACTGTAAATCGAGTTTAATATATTAAGATAATCGGCACGATTTGAACCTACATCTAGGGTCCACCATGTCTGAATGTTGCAAGTATTAGGGGCTATATCGAAAAAGCATGGGTTGAATCCCGTCAGTGGTCTAAATTTATTAATCTCAGTAAAGCAATTTTGCATGCGTTAAACATTGTGCGCTAAGTTGATAAATGGAATTAAAGACTTAAAATATCTAAAGTCCCATCCTTACTATATAATATTATAAATGTGAAAGTAACTCTGTCTGTCTGTCTGTCTGTTACGCAATCACGCCTTAACTACTGAAGCGATTTAAATTAAATTTGGTACAGATATAGTCTAGAGCCTGAGAAAGAACATAGGCTACATTTTTATTATGAATTTCCCACGGGAACGGGAGTTACGCGGGTGAAACCGCGCGCGGGAAGCTAGTACACTATAAATTGAATACCTAGAAGCGTTTGGAATTTCCTCGCAGTAGAGTATCAAACAAGTCTCCCAACGCATTGAAACATAAACTGTTTCAAAATTAATAATTAAATTTTAGGATAGATTTTTTGACAGCCTCCGTGGCGTAGTACCAGTCCCGATTTCAGGTTGCAGGTCCTCGCAGGTTGTGCGTCGTGTCTAAAATTGAAGATTTATTTCCGGGTCTAGTTGATGGTTTCCATGCCTCGTAAAGCACGTTAAATAGTTAATCCCGATTGTTAGTGCAGCGTTTCCATGTTTATTACGACGAAATCCTGCGGTCACCGACCTGCCTGCCAAGCGTGGTGACTTTAGTAAAACCCTCAAAAGGGTGCCTCATGTTCGGCAGTGGACGTTATACGGTTCATGATGATGATAGATTTGTTGTTATGAACAAAAATATTGGTATTGATAACATACTGTCCTTATTTATGTCATATTTCCCCTATTAACAAGCTTTAGATAAAATTTTAAAAGCTGTTAAATTTTTACAACACTTTTCCTTTATAACACGTATAATAAAATAAGTAATAATTTTCAGTAAGTGAAAATTGAGTACAAATTTTATGTGCCAATAAATATTCCTCTTTGATGTTGAAATCGAAAACTGTGTTATACCTTTCATATTATGTATTATAAAGAAGGTATAAAATCAGCTATTTAGCTATATTTGTAAATAAATAAGACTTCCAAATTTAAATTACAATTTTACAAATGTTTAATTACTCCTTTAACTTAATAAAAAGCAAGTTAAGCATGTAAAATTATCTTACGTCGATTTTACATATAATAACACTGGCGGCCCGTCCCGGCTCCTCGCAAGTGCACATTTCGTGTAAAAATATTTCCTATGTTACTCAGGGATAATGTAGTATTCTAATGGTGAAAGAATTATGGAAATCCGTTCAGTAGTTTTTGAGTTTATTCGGAACAAAAATACAAAAATATCAAAATTCAAAAATACTAACTTTTCCTCTTTATAATATTAGTATAGGTGTAAGCTATGCTTCTAAAATAAATAGATAAATTAAAGGTTTTTTATACTTATATTATGAACACGAAATATTTGATTGTTCGTTTGTTTGTTTGCATTGAATAGGCTCGAGAACTTGACCGAGTTCAAAAATTCTACGTCATCCATATTTATTGATGAAGTTCCCACAAGATCGGGAGCTACGCGGGCGACACCGCGCGACGAAAGGTAGAATCTTAATAAGACGTCATCATATCTTAATATAGTCACCCTAAAAAAGTTTCAAAATGTATAAACTTAAGACTTATATTTCAATAACAATAGTTCTCACATTCCTTTAAGTAACAATATTATGTATTACATTTTCCACAGCCGCCCCAAATTCTTAACTTAACGGAATATCTAATACCTAAACAATTTAGTTATTAAATAACAGATTTCTATTACAAAGATATTCTAGCAAAGGTTAGGCCTCTGGCAATTGTATATTAAATTAGTTTTGCCTTACAGCTTAATACATATTTTTAATTGTACTTAAATATTAAAATACTAGCGGCCCGCCCCAGGCTTCGCACGGGTGGACTTTTATACCCTACCCCTGCCCTACCCTACCCCTACCCCTACCCTACCCCTACCCTACCCTACCCCTGCCCTACCTCTACCCTACCCCTACCCTACCCTACCCCTACCCTACCCCTACCCCTACCCTACCTCTACCCTACCTCTACCCTACCCTACCCTACCTTACCCTACCCTACCCCTACCCAAAAGTATCCTATGTCCTTCTCCCAGTTCTTAGCTACCTCCCTACCAATTTTCAGCCAAATCGGTTCAGCCGTTCTTGAGTTATTAATAGTGTAACTAACACGACTTTCTTTTGTTTTTAATGTATTCTGCTATTAAGGGCGGAGACAAATCCAACGAAACAAAAACCATGAAAATTGATCCAGCCGATCTCGAGTTATAAGTGTTGTAACAAACCCGTCTTTGTTTTATATATATAGACTAGCGGCCCGCCCCGGCTTCGCACGGGTGGACTTTTATACCCTACCCCTGCCCTACCCTACCCCTGCCCTACCCTACCCCTACCCTAACCCTACCCTACTCCTACCCTACCCCTACCCTACCCCTACCCTACCCCTACCCCACCCTACCCCTACCCCTACCCTACACCTACCCTACCCTACCCCTACCCTACCCTACCCCTACCCTACCCCTACCATACCCCTACCCTACCCCTACCCTACCCCTACCCTACCCCTACCCTACCCCTACCCTATCCCTACCCTACCCTACCCCTACCCTACCCTACCCTACCCTACCCTACCCTAACCTACCCTACCCTACCCTACCCTACCCTACCCTACCCCTACCCAAAAGTATCCTATGTCCTTCTCCCAGTTCTTAGCTACCTCCCTACCAATTTTCAGCCAAATCGGTTCAGCCGTTCTTGAGTTATAAAATTAAATAGTGTAACTAACACTACTTTCTTTTGTTTTGAAAATGTATTCTGCTACTCGGGACGGAAACAAATCCAACAAATCAAAAACCATGGCAATCGGTTCAGCCGTTCTCGAGTTATAAGTGTTGTAACAAACACGACTTTCTTTTATATATATAGATAGATTTGCTATCCAGTTCTAAATGTCCGTATTGCTCCATTAATCCGTACAATAATCGCCTGAGGAAAAAATCGTCAGGATTTTTTTATGTGAAATCAAAGATTATATTTCTGGTTGGTTGAATTACTGACTTCCACGATAGAGAAAGCAAGCTCTGAAAGCACGATTCCACCTGGCATGGATTTCGTTTACCACTGTATATGTTGTACAAAATAATACAGTCACCAAACCACCTGCCAAACATGGTGATTATGGGGCAGCACCCCCTTCGTGTGAAGCCCATGCTCAGCAGCAGACGTTATATGGGCTAATAATGAATCAAGATGAAAACATTCCCTCATAACTTATTTCCTCACTGTCTTCCTCATCGCTACGTCTTCGTTAATTGTTCTTTATTTGTCCAGTTCATATTACTTTAGAACTCACTTTCACTTGGGATCAGGATGGCTAAGAAATCGTGCCCCAAAATATGATTACTTACTTTGAAAAACAACATTGATAAAATTAAATAATGTTGGTAAAACCTATGGTATTCTGTTATAATAATGAGGGCTCAAAATTACATTTCGGCTGACCCCAGATATGGATGACAGAGTTTACAGCAGGTGAAGGTCAGCCTTATAAATTCTGACACGTCAACTAACCACAAATGCCATTCTTTCTATTTACCCCAAAAAAACATGTGTTTTTACAATTTTCTATGAATTGTAAGTTGTGTTCCCAATGAATATATAAATTCATTACGTTGTAACGCCCGAGGCGATCCTGTGATGTCTCTCTGCTCTATTTAAAGATTAAACAGTCTACTAAAACATCAAACTAAGCTAACAAAGACACAAGTGTTAGCTGAATAGTTAAATTGAATGACATTATGTTTATTCAGCACTTGAGTTGCCGTACACTTGAACTTGTCAGTTTATAGGAATCGAAAACTTGTGAATAACAATAGCAAAAAAATTACATTTTAAATTTAAAGCGTTATATATTATAGCTATATATAGGGTGACTGGTAATTAGTGACCGATACCTAAACACATGATTGTGCTCATGATAACAAACAACTTTTACTATGGCACCAAACCTGAAATCGCGAAAAAAAAAAAAAAATCAGCTGCTCCCTACCATGTTGACGAGTTATGTGAACATGAATGTATGGAACAGCTGATTTTTCTTCGCGATTTCTGGGTTGGTGCCATAGTTAAAGTTGTTTGTTATCATGAGCACAATCATGTGTTTAGGTATCGGTCACTAATTACCAATCACCCTATATAAAGCTAAAAAGTATGTATGTTTGCTTCATGCGGTAATCTCAGGAACTATGGTTCCGATTTAACAAAATCTTTCAGTGTGTGATAGCCCATTTATCGAGGAAAGCTAAAAGGTTTTATATGTTTTATTTTATTTTTGATTTTTGAAAGACAACTCCCGCATTAGGGAAATAATCCCTGTGTCGTGGGGGACTTTACATACATTCAATTCACGGTCACAAAGTACACCCAGACTCAGAACAATTATCTGTGGTTCACACAAATAATTGTCCCGGGTGGGAAACGAACCCAGAACACCAGGTTTCAGAAGTAACTACCGTAACCACTGAGCCACCATGATTATGAATTTCCTACGAGAACGGGAGTTACGCGAGTGTAAACGGGAAGCTAGTTTATCATAATCCAGCCCACGTCCTTACTGCTTTAATGTTTTTATATAACACATAATAAAGGTAAAAGATGCCTGTGTGATACAGAATAATTAAAGTGAAAGTAAAAGAAAAAAATTGAAGCAAAAAAAGTTGAGAAATGACGAAGTTACGTAATTTCTCTACCTTTTTTTAAAAAGATTGCTAGCACATTTTTGCTGTCTGCTAGTATTCTTGTTAGTGCAATGGGTAGGTATCGAGCTGGCGACCACAAGATCACAAGTCCGATGCTCTGAGCTATTATGCTACGGCCGCTTAAACATTTCTCGGCCACATCCGTATCCTAAAAATACTTATATAAAGAACGAGATTATAATATTATACGTACCTACATACCTACCTACAGAATATCATAAAATCAATATGAAGCTACAAAATAAATGTGTACCTACTTCGTACACAAAATATAATTTATCGGGCCTGAGTCAATATTTTTATAACCTTATTTTTAATTTGGTTCGTTTATTGGGGTGAAACACAACGAAGAGACGCTTCTATTTTTTTAGCAAGCCGTGCGGAAGTACGGGCATTCGAGTTCGTCGTGAAGCGAGCACTGAGGTAGGCATTTTAATATTAACCCCTTAATAAGTCATATATTTGTTTGTAATTGTTTTAAACTTTATTGAGACACGATTAAGGTTTATAATGCTTTACCGGTGATGGGATATGTTTATGTTTGCAATTTTAAAATAAGCTTTAGATAAATAAGAGAATTTATATTCGATATAAGTAGTCCCAAGTAGTTTTAAAAAGTACAAACCGCTATATGTTTTACTTTATGAACGTTTTTTACAAAATCAAAAAGAGTATTGGCCGATTTGACTGTTCAGTTAATATTGTCTTATAAAATAAATAACGATTTTTTGAAATCATATTCTAACTCGGATTTGTTTAAAATCATAAGTCGTATGTGCCATTCCCGTTGCGGACAAAAAATGTTCTAAAATCAAAGATTTTTTCTGGGTCTGACTGACTGACCCCCCGTGCCTCGAAAAACACGTTCCATCTATGACTATCGTTTACCAGGTAACGGGCAACACTGGTTACCTGTGTATACGTTTAAAATAATACTGCGGTCACCAACCCGCCTGCCAAGCGTGGTGGACTTTTTATCTAGGCCTCCTTCGAAGGGCGTATTGCTACATACGCCCTTCGAAGGAGGCCTAGATAAAAAGTTAGTATTCAGAAAACGAAATCTACTCGGACGCTGTCGCAGATAAACCAATGTCTGATTTAAAGTTTAAAAATACTTTTAAATAGTTATTCCATCAGACCCATAAATAGCAAACATTTTTCCTTTGCAACAACTGCTGCGACTAACGATTGCCGACATTTATGATGTTTCAAATAAAAAAGTAATTGCTCCGTATGATATAGCTACTTGTATACCCATGAATATTTTTGAAAGCATCCGAAACGCCCAAGGCAATAACGAAAGGCGAGGTCCCTATGATTTACAGAGGTCTTTGCTAAAGGGCTTCCGACCTACAGAACTAGTTAGACAAATGGCCGCGTTATTACGGAAAAAAATAAGTCAGTAACATTCTCCGGGGATTAGACATGGACTAGCTGAAGATTGTGAGGGGAAGAAACTCTTATTGGAGCAATACTACTAAATGGCTTTCGGAATAGTGGGCCTTGATCGTTGGTGTTTTGGGAATTGTTATCGATAGTGATCGCTTCAACAACAAAATTCCGAACGATATTCGTAAATTAATAACAAGTTTTAAAAGCTTATAAAAGTCAAATTGTGTAGCATATTTTAGTACTAATTGATAAAAATGCTTAAACTTATCTTTAGCGTTTTTATAAAATGTGGAACATCTGAATTTCGGAGGTCGTAATATGGGTAGGGTCTGCTCATGCTGCCTTCTACCAACGGTTATCCTTCGATTAGCTGTCCCAACTTTTTGAAAGTCTCTAAACTATTGAAGTTGTGATAGATGTTTCATTTGTCCTTTTTTCAGACATAAACAAACATGAAATATTTATATTATTTGGAAATACAATGTCTACAAAGGCGAGCTTAATTCGTTTATGAAATTTATTCCAACATACTCCTTGTCGTTTATTTCGTTTATAACATAAAATTTAATTGAGTACTTTAAAAGTTTACAAAAAACCGGCCAAGTGCGAGTCGGACTCGCGCACGAAGGGTTCCGTACCATTTTCAAGTGCCTACCTGGTTGACGTTATTGACATCGAGCAGACAGACAGACAGCGATGTCTTAGTAATAGGGTACTGTTGTAACCCTTCGGATATTGACCCTAAAAAGTTAGTTTTAGATTAAGGTTTAAAAAACCAGCCAAGTGCGAGTCGGACTCTCGCACGAAGGGTTCCGTACCTACTAGTTGCAAGTGCCTACCTATTTTTGATATCAAGAATACAACAAGTAACATAGTATAAACGTTCTTGTAGCTCGTTGTAACTCTGATCGATGTTAATAATAGTTGATTGAATGAAAGGTAAATTGCGGTTTACGGTTTATGACGTATTAAAAAAAAACTACTTACTTGATCTCGTTCAAACCAATTTTCGGTGGAAGTTTGCATGGCTATGTACATCATATATTTTTTTTAGTTTTATCATTCTCTTATTTTAGAAGATACAGGGGGGGGACACACATTTTACCACTTTGGAAGTGTCTCTCGCGCAAACTATTCAGTTTAGAAAAAAATGACATTAGAAACCTCAACATCATTTTTGAAGACCTATTCATAGATACCCCACACGTATGGGTTCGACGAAAAATTTTTTTTTGAGTTTCAGTTCTATGTATGGGGAACCCCAAAATTTATTGTTTTTTTTTCTATTTTTGTGTGAAAATCTTAATGCGGTTCACAAAATACATCTACTAACCAAGTTTCACCATTATAGTTCATATAGTTTCGGAAAAAAGTGGCTGTGACATACGGACGGATAGACAGACAGACAGAAAGACAGACAGACATGACGAATCTATAAGGGTTCCGTTTTTTGCCATTTGGCTACGGAACCCTAAAAATGTGCTACTGAGTTTTTTTTAAGAGTTTCTCAGTAGTTGCCGCGACACGCACTGCAGGATAGCGAGAAAAAATACCCCTCTAAGTAATTAACCTACATTTTTATGGAATAACTAGCGGCCCGCCCCGGCTTCGCACGGGTGGACTTTTATACCCTACCCCTGCCCTACGCTACCCCTGACCTACCCTACCCCTACCCTAACCCTACCCTACTCCTACCCTACCCCTACCCTACCCCTACCCCTACCCTACCCTACCCCTAGCCTACCCCTACCCCTACCCTACCCCTACCCTACACCTACCCTACCCTACCCCTACCCTACCCTACCCCTACCCTACCCTACCCCTACCCTACCCTACCCCTACCCTACCCCTACCATAACCCCTACCCAAAAGTATCCTATGTCCTTCTCCCAGTTCTTAGCTACCTCCCTACCAATTTTCAGCCAAATCGGTTCAGCCATTCATGAGTTGTAAATAGTGTAACTAACACGACTTTCTTTTGTTTTTAAAATGTATTCTGCTATTCAGGGCGGAGACAAATCCAACGAAACAAAAACCATGAAAATTGATTCAGCCGATCTCGAGTTATAAGTGTTGTAACAAACCCGTCTTTGTTTTATATATATAGACTAGCGGCCCGCCCCGGCTTCGCACGGGTGGACTTTTATACCCTACCCCTGCCCTACCCTACCCCTACCCCTACCCTACTCCTACCCTACCCCTACCCTACCCCTACCCCTACCCTACCCTACCCCTACCCCTACCCTACTACCCCTACCCTACACCTACCCTACCCTACCCCTACCCTACCCTACCCCTACCCTACCCCTACCATACCCCTACCCTACCCCTACCCTACCCCTACCCTACCCCTACCCTACCCCTACCCTACCCCTACCCTACCCTACCCCTACCCTACCCTACCCTACCCTACCCTACCCTACCCTACCCTACCCTACCCCTACCCAAAAGTATCCTATGTCCTTCTCCCAGTTCTTAGCTACCTCCCTACCAATTTTCAGCCAAATCGGTTCAGCCGTTCTTGAGTTATAAATAGTGTAACTAACACGACTTTCTTTTGTTTTTAAAATGTATTCTGCTATTCGGGACGGAAACAAATCCAACAAATCAAAAACCATGGCAATCGGTCCAGCCGTTCTCGAGTTATAAGTGTTGTAACAAACATGACTTTCTTTTATATATATAGATGTTAACTTTTAATAAATCTATATTATTACTATACACAGATATATCTTGTAAGTTGGTGCGGTGAAGAGAGTAACCTCAAGATCTACTGAAACTATTTCTTAAATTCTTTTGCCAATAAAAAATGCGGTTCCCACGGGAACAAGATCTACGCGGATGAAACCGTTTTTTTTTTCGGGCGTACGTATGTAGTTAGCCAGTAGGCTTTTGCTACTTCACCGGGCATAAAGGCGAGCAGAGCTCCAGCTTAGATAAATGGTTTAAACACTACAAAGTAAGCAACCTGCGCAAGAGGGCGTCCCCTGTGGGACTTGGACCTCGGCTCAGGGCGGTCGCTGACGGGAAGATTGAGGGATTATGGCTTTTAGTTTAGGGGAGTTTTGTGCAACTGTTGCTCTACTTTACAGTTCGCGGACACCTCGGACTTCGGGTCTACGAGGGCATCGGAAGGTTCTTAGCAAACTAAGGGTCGGGAGGGCGAGGGGACGGATGAAACCGTGCGGGGCAGCTTATACGTTGGTAGAACCATCTACATAAAATTTGTGAGAAGACGCGTGGCCTTTTTTTTACATTTTATATTATTTTTATAAAGTCTGTAGTCCATCATCATATCATAATCAGCCCGTATAACGTCCACTGCTGAACATGGGCCTCCTCCTGGAGGAGGGTATTTGCCATAGTCACCACGCCTGGCAGGCGGATTAGTGACTGCAGTATCATGTTGTACCACACAAGGAAACGCTGCTGCCCGTTCCTTGATATACGATTATTATAGATGATGTTATAACAATTGGGGCAGTCCCTCAACCAACCAGACCCAGAAAGAAATCTTAGAATTTACACAATGGTTTCCTGTCCGGCGTGAGTTTGAACGCACGACCTCCGAGATTAAAAGCGAGCCAAATACCGCTACGCTATGGAGGTTGATTTTTATAAAACTGTATAAGATTTCATTCTGTTATTCTTGTCTTGCTCAATTTTATGTTTGATAAATGAGACTCCTAATAAACGGCCTCCAATTTAGCTACGTATTGTTCAAAGTTTTTAACTCAAAAGTCCTTAAGGTTATATTTTGTTGAACGTTTTGTACCTTTTTGGGAAAAGGCACTTCAATAGTAAATTAAGTAATGGGAAAAAGCGAGTTGTTTTTGCAAATGTAGACATTAAAATAATAGTTTTTAGGTCTTACAGTCTAGACTTGTTTCACCTCAGGCAAACTATATTTTTATAATAATATCAAACAAGAGAATCACGATAATATTTTTCATACATTCACTACCATTATAAATATGATGAATAGTTTTAATTTCAGTCATTTTACAGCATTTTTCTATAATCTCTTTAAAAAAAATTAATTCATAATTGATTAAAAATTAAAAATAATTATTATCAGACATAGACATATTATCATTTAATTCTTGACAGAAACTGAGGATTTTTTTTTTGAATTTTTTTTGTCTAAGGATTGCAAAATGAATCCTCTTTAAATTAAATTTTATTTTATTGTTTTAAAGTTACGAGCCAACATAAAAAACGTTAATGAGCTTTTACTTTAATAAAATTAAAAAAAATATGTATAAGCCTATATTATAAACTCTGCATTCCGCGAAGTCTTATTCTTACACACAGCCTTATTCAGTTGCAATTATCATTAAATCATTCTGACAAATCTCAAATACACACTATAATAGTAATAAAATACTGAGCCCCTAATTCAGTCCATCAGCGTGAAGGTCTTCAGAACCATATTCTACGCACGTCCACCTCCGTCTCGAGGAGGCGCGGCCCCAGTGGCCGCATTATAACGTGTTTATTGCGGCCAGCTATCTGATCACTTGAGACCTCGTGCCGAAGATATATAGCATTCATAAAGATATGCGTCCATTCCACTGGCAGTTCAATGGCTTGATAAAAGTTGCTGAGAATAGCTTTGGTAAGGTTACTTTGTTGGATGTTTGTGAAGTTACAATGTTTGGGATTGAAAAGGTTTAGTTGGGAGTTGGAATGTTCAAGACTTTCTTTTTGGTGAATATTTTGATGTTTTGTTGTGAGCTCAAAGTTTTTGGTGAGTCAGACATTTTGTACAAAGTTTCTTTTCGTATTCAACTAATGAAAATATGAAGTTAATTTTTAAATAATTATATAGTTGACTTACGTCTGTTATAAAACAATAATCATCATCATCATCATCAACAGCCCGTTTACGTCCACTGCTGAACATGGGCCTCCTCTTAACAGACCTTGGCAAGCCAGGATCGTAGAGGGTTATTGCCATAATCACCACGCTTGGCAGACGGATTGGTGATCGCAGTAAGATGTAAACCTTGAGCTCATAGAATCTGCTGCCCATCCATCAGCTGTATGTCCCTTAGTCGCCTTTTACGACACCCATATGGGAAGATATGGGTGGTCTATTCTAAGTCGGAAACCAACAGCAAACAACGGAACAATAATGTTGATTAACAATTAAAAACATATTAGGGTCATCTAGGGTTGACTAGCGTTCAATAATTTTATTATTTATTGGCATTTATATTAGTATATAATTCGGTTTCATGGCACAGGTGATCCGCCCTATTACACTAAATAACTTCGACAAAGCTCAATTTGAGATGAGCCCTGTTATTTCAGGTTTCAATTCCAGTAGAGTGTGTTATATTACGCAATAACACTCCTTATTAGTAAAGGCAGTTTAATTGTACTACAATTATCGATGAAATGTAATGCCAGATAGGTAGTTGTAATCAACGAGTAATTCCTAAAGAAAAATATGTCTTGTCTTTAAGTATTTACTTGAGTATGGAGTGTCTCACTGTCATGGTCTGTATTGCTATAATAATAGAAATAATCACCCAAGTATGGATGGAGGGATGGATGGATGTTTGTTACTCTTTCACGTAAAAACTACTGAACGGAATTAGCTGAAATTTTGCACCGGGATAGGTATACACTGGATTAACATATAGGCTAAAAACATCAATCTCCGACCCACTGGAGACGAGTAACGCGCGTTATTTATAAACTACCTACTCTTTTCGTCTGATTTTTATTTAGATTGTAAGAGAATTCTGTAAAACTTTGATGGTTAATAAATATATTATTATTATTGTGTTCGTAAATTTATCAGCCACGAGCCCATGTAAACCCAGTCATTTGGAAGGCATTCATGAGACCGAAGCCAACATTGAAGAGGCATTTGGTGCCTTTCAATTTAAAAAAATAGATGGCTGCATCTATGAAGTTATGTCCTTTGATGTACCAATGGACATTGGACAGTCCTCCATAGTATTATATGCAAAAGTTCTTTTCAAAATAAATTTAATTTTTTTATAGGCATAACGTTTTTTGATACCTCAATTGTGAACATATGTTTTTAAATCATATTAATATTTATCTGTTTGTTGTTTACTTGCTCTACGACATTACGAATAAAATATAGTGTTCATTTATTTTATCAAATTATGTGCAAATAATTATGATTGCGGTATTCAGGAGAGCTATAGGACATAACTCAACGAGTAGTTCTACTATATGGAAGATAGCACACCGCGCGCGGTTTGAAAATGAAATGAAAATGAAAACGTTATACGTATATACAGGGTGTCCCAAAAGATTACGTAGCTGGGAAGGGGGGTGATAGGGATGGTCACAAGGGTCACCAGAAAAATATAAAAAATTCCCTCTGGGTGTTTAAAAAAATAAATGGCATTTTTTAAAAGACTAAAAATTTTACACCTTGTGCTAACTGTACCTACAAATATGGCTGTATTAAAAAAAAATGCTGTTATGTAATCTTCAATAACAACAAGGTCATCAACATCAACATCAAAAATAACAAGGTGTAAAATTTTAAGTTTTTAAAAAAATGCCATTTTTTTTTAAATACCCAGAGCGGATTTTTTTTTTATTTTTCTAGTGACCATTGTGTCCACCCCTGTTACCCCCTTTACGAGCTACTTAACCTTTTGGGACACCCTGTATAAGCTACGTTTTACTAAGAAAACAGTCTCAGGCTAAAGGCCTTTTTTTCCACGCAGGGAAATTTATTATGAATTCATGGAAACCTGATTCGTATATGATAAAACGAAGGCAGAAAAGTGAATCATCACTGCCATATATTATTATCGTTATAAATGTGACGTTGCAATATGAAACCGGGCATATCCGGGCATATCACTTTAGGTGTGAAGCTTTATCTTATTTGGAATTGTTGTAATGATATAACTATAACTGATAAAAATGTCTTCGTTATTCAGCGTTTACTTAAGCCGCAATAAATATGTTAAATATGTAATTTAATATTTAATACCAAATGTAACTTTGGAGATATGTGTCGAAGTAATGCGGATCATTAGTTTTTCTTCTCAGAGTGTCACACCATAGGTAGATAGAGAAAGACTCGTAGGAAGCTAGGATAGGGTCCGGTCGTCCTCGCAAGGCGAGGCTCGCGACGCGTTCTATGCTTCAGACCCGATCCCAGCCTGCGCTAGTTGATCTTAATTATATTTTATAATAAGTGATTAACTATATTAGTAAATTTTATTTAATAACATTATAGTTGGAATGTAAACTTATTTATTAGTTAAGATTGTTTTTTCTTTTTTGTGTTCATTATCATTGTATTTGACATAAAATAAGTACGATAGAATTCGTCTACATTATCAATAAACATTTTCATTTCATTTCCGATATATGGCACTAACGTCCCCCTTAGAGACGTGTTACAAAGAGATTTAAGGCGAAAACACATTACTAAAACGCCACACCACGCCACGTGTCAACACCTGTGCATCAGTACGGGCGTGGCGTCGTATCGGGTGTTCATAGTGTGTTTCTGGTCTATAGAAAACAATACATTTGATTCGACTCAACACGCGTGGCGTGTCGTCGGGTTGCGTGGCGTTTTAATAATATGTTTCCGCCTTTATACATTTCGTTGAACGACCGTGGTTCCACCGTAGCCTATTAGGCTACGGTGGAACAACGCTGTGGCTACAATACAGGTTAAGGCAATAGGGGCTAAAGCTAAGATGCAGGTTCAAATCCTGACGGTGGTCGAATTTTATTTATCTGAATTTTGAAATACAATGCTTCAGAGAATAGTAAGTAAAAAAAACAATGCTTAAACAAAATATCAGTAAAACTAGTCCAGTAATTTTTACGTAGATGACTTATTCATCCGGACAAACTTTAACGCAGGTTTATATCATTTATGTCATCTGTCTCAAACAACAACATTAGAAAATAATGATGCATGTGAAGTCTTAAAAAACATTTCATTTTATATTATTTTAACAGAAGCGAAACCTTTATAAATATTAGCTACAAATTAAATAAACAGGTTGATTTATTCCAGTTTTGGTTTATCAATGTACTTGATGACACACTTAACATATTATTTGACGATACGTCATCGGCACGTTTGTTAAAATTGGTTTTGGTTGTTTATACTCGATGACAGTGTCCACAAAAATAAATTAGTTTTATACAAATTATCGCCCAATTTTATACATGTTTCAGCGGCTATTTATTTCCATATCCTCTTTATATTAAATATTTCGCTCTGCTATGCTGTAATGTTGATAACTATGTTTCAATATCTCATCATAGTCCTACATTCCTCTCCTACTATACCTCAATAAGGAACTGCAAACCTGGCTGATGAGTAGGGGTGTTAATTTGAACGCATTTTTTTTAATATGTTTTTTTTTCCAAAATTTTATTTGTGCTATTTTTTTTCGAAATACCTTTTTTTATTTTAAACAAAAGTCTTTTAAAATTTCATACTGCTTCAAATATATTTTTAATATTTTGGAAAATTAAAAACAATAGGGGTTTAAGCCCCGCTACTCATCAGCCAGGTCTGCAGTTCCGCGTTGGGGTACAAAAGGAGAGGTATGTGACAAGTTTGATTTTATTTGTAATAAACTTTAAAAACTAATAATAAACAATGTTAATTTTGTCGTAAAGTTCTTCTTTTTGCATTTATTTTCTTAAGACAGCAATAATTAAAATTATTTGAGTTATTTATCAGATTAATTAGGTAATACTTTTCCGTTATAGAAAGTTTTTTTTTACGATTATCGGGCATTCAATTGCATATATTAGTATGCACGCTACGAAAAAGTCAACCAAAATATAAAAAAGTTTCCAAAGAGAGGGCGTTAGGCTTTAACCACACCCATGTAGAATGGTTTTAGTGATAAAATAGAGCAAACTATCACCTCCTAAAGTTTGTACAGTCTGAACTCCGACATATTCATTAACAACACAGTACAAACGTACCAAAATACCGTATGCTTCATGTCAGTCCATATTAACCTCTCTTTTGAAATTGCATCTCTGTACAATGAACACAGATTAACTTTGTTTTCAAATATTAAAAAAACTTAATTACATAAGCAGCGTCCTTAATATATGCCATCCTGTTAATATCAGATAGAATCAAGTTTAGAAGCAGCTTATTTATAAAAGCAACTAAATAAAATGTGGGTTGAATATCCCCGTTTCACCCTCTGAAGTCAGCGGACAAATCTACTCATATCCAACACAACAGTTATATTGACAATACTATCAATGTAAACTGGACCCTAATAGTTGAATAATACAGGTGAAATTTGTTTGTTAATACCCAACTATACGAATATATATGTAAATAAGGACATTTGGAAGCACGGCCGTTTGGGAGACCTCTTAACTATCAAAACACTTGGTGTATGTAATTAATGTTTTGAACTTACATTTATATTGTCACACATTATATAACTTATATAACAACCTTCAAAGCGTAGCGGTATTTGGCTCGCTTTGAATCTCGAAGGTCGTGGGTTCGATCCCCACGTCGGACAGATTTTTTGTGTAAAATCTAAGATTTAATTACGGGTCTGTTTGGTTGAGAGACTACCCTTTGTGACTCGGAAAGCACGTTAAGCCGTTGGTCCCGATTGTTATAAACATCATCTACGAGAATTATAATCGTATATCAAGGAACGGGCAGCGGCGTTTCCTTGTGTGGTACAATATAATACTGCGGCTACCAATTCACCTGCCAAGCGTGGTGACTACGGCAAAACTCGGGAGGAGGCCCAGTGGTTAAACGGGCTGATGATGATGATGATATAACTTATATTACAAACATACCGCGCCCGTATCACCCGTTCCTGTAGCAACTTCATAATTTGAAGCACTTTGTAGCACTTTAATGGTGACATAATTGTTGAATTCCACCCAGTCTTCATCTTTCCAGTTTTTGAGTTTAATCGTAACAAACGTACAGCAAAAAACAAATCTCCAAAGCCCTTTATATATTATATAAAGGGCTTAGAAGATTTGTTGTTTGTACGTATAGACTTCCTTTATAAATGGGCTATCTAACACTAAAATAATTTCTCAAATCAGACGAGTAGTTCCTGAGGTTACCACAATCAAGTAAACAAACAACATTTTCGGCTTTACCTATATATAAGTATAGATTACTAGCTTTTACCAATTGAAGCCAATGACCCTATGTTACTTTTAATACCTCTAATAAGACTATGTTTACAAAGTTTCATAATGATCAGTTAAGTAGTTTACGCGTGAAACGTAGCAAACAAACTTACACATTTATTATATTATTAGGGATTAGTAAAGACATAGATTTGTATATACTTTGACATATATATCGGCGCAACCACATAAAATAAGCATAGCAACAACACTTCATTAATGATAAACACATAAATACAATTACTCGTCTCATCAAAATAAATAAATTGTGAATCAATGCATGATTTGATAGAAACACAAATATGTTCATAAAATACTAGACTAATAAATAAGTATTCAGGATCAAATTATGATTTGTAAATCGTTGAAATATTTGTAGAAATAATTATCTGTTCACATAGTTTGAAAATTATCAAACTAAATTGTTTACTGTTTGTGAGCCGCTCGTTTAGTATAAATACGGCCGGCGGACCGATTGCAACTCAGTCTCGCTCGAGCTGCCGGACTGTACGGAGCTCCTCAATTTACTGGAATAAAACTTGAAAACCATATTATGGAGTTTTGCTGTTACTATTGATCAACAACCCTCGATAGAGAACCATCCTGATGAATGTGACGTCAGCAATGATGACGTCACACCTTATTAAAAACAACGATGCTCGTCCTTCCTCGTCATCAGAAGTGGGATTCGAAGTGATCCTTGGAACTGCTTCATCACGACCTGTTGCGACTCAACCTTGGCTTCAAGCAATGGAACGCAACAGGGGCAACAGCCGATGATCAATGTACCTATGCCGAATACGTCCATGGGTGGGGTGCCACCTTAATTCTTCATGCACATGATGCAAATGAATCAGCAAATGTTCGAGCGTTTATGCAAGAGTTGTGGGAAGAGGGCGAACACGAAAAGTCGCTCATGATCAAAAAAAAAATGCACCTCTCTAACATCCGAGGTCTGCACTCCGATCTCATACCGGTCCATCACCACTATGAGACCGAAAAACCACATCTGCTGTTCCTCATGGAGACGCAAATCAGATGTCCGGCTGACGCAGCATGCTTGCACCGCCCGGGGTACACCCTGGAGCACAGTTTTAAGCCACGCGCTGGCGCCTGCGTGTGTGCTCGCGATGACATCTGCTGTCGGTGTCTCCGTAACATTGAGGATTCCAGTTTCTCGCTTGGAGCAGATACTCTATGCTGGTGTCTATCGGTCGCACACCGACAACATGGGGACAACCAGGTTGTTTCACTATCTTTCGGACTCGGCTGAACTGGCTCAGCTCACGTGCCCATCGGCGCAGCTGGTTGTTCTGGGGGACTTCAATGCCCACCACCAGGAGTGGCTGTGCCCATGCCGGAGCACCGGCCATGCTGGGGGATTGGCGTGTGCATTCGCACTGACGCTTGGTCTCTCCCAACTGGTGACTGGACTGACACGGGTGCCCGACATTGATGGCCATGCGGCCGGTTGCTTGGACCTTCTGCTGACAACTGATCCAGACCCAAGTCAAGTCGCGGTTTCCTCGCCGTTGGGTGGCTCCGACCACTGTCTGGTGAAATCTGTGTCTGTCTGCTCGCCACCCGATCCCGATCTCAAGGGGACTAGGCGAGTATGGCGATACAAGTCAGCAGATTGGGATGGGATGCGGTATTTCTTCGCGTCTTACCCTTGGCTGCGCTTATGCTTCTCTTCAGACGACCCAACTTGCTGCGCGGAGGCTGTTTCTGGGGTGATATGCCAGACTATGGAATATTTCGTTCCATTTTCTGATGTCTCACTCCGAGACAAGGCCCGTTCATGGTTCGGCGCTGAGTGTGATAGTACTGAAGCACATAAGCACTCTGCTTGCCGAGCGTGGGCGGATGCTCGAGCCCGCAAAGCGCGAAATGTTCGGGGGCTGAAGAGAGCCTTCAATGGTGCTGCCAAGTCTTGCAAACGTGCGCTACGCAGGGCCCGCTTTGACCATATTGGACGCATTGGAGCCACACTAGCATCTTACCCGTCTGGGAGTAAAGCTTTTTGGTTTCTTGCCAAATCGGTCGAAGCCTATTTCTGTCGGTCCTCTTTTCCGCCACTGCAGGAGCCGAACGGTTCATTAGCTCACACCGCCAAGGAGAAAGCAGACTTATTTGCATCTCTATTTACTAAGAATTCACAACTAGATGCTGCTGGTAAAAGTCCACCCAGGTTACCTCATTGGACTTCTACATTCGGCAAAAAGTGGTACTTAAACATTCTTTGCACTCTGGATGTGAATAAGGCTGGTGGTCCTGACGACATTCCTCTCCAGGGTGGGGCGGTACTTCACATCTTTCTATCTATCTTCAGATATTAGCTGGATGCTCTGGATGCATTGGGGCGTCGAGCGAAGAGTCATAGGCAATGGCTTACTTGTGGAGGCAAGTCTTCGGAGCCTCGAGTGGCCTGCCTATCGGTATTTTATCGGTTAAATTTCAGGAAGTGTGCGGAGGTTCTACATAACCTGATGCCCCCTTCACCCTTCCATCACCGGACGACTGGGTGCGGCGAGCGGTTTCACCCTTTTGTTGTTGACATTCCTTCGTTACGCACGAGGCGATTTGCTTCCTCTTTCGTGGTGCGGACGGCTGAGGAGTGGAGTTCTCCTGCCGGGGTCAGTTTTTCCGGAGCGCTATGTTCTGGAGGTAAGCCTAAATTTAAACTTCGTCGTGCATCACAACCTGGTGATCAGGTAACCGTATCGGCAGAAGATGAGCCACTACCATCACCTGAAATAGAAATAGAGCCCCGTACCAAGCACATCAAGTGACGGGTTGCCTCAGCAAAAACTACGAGATCAAAGTGAAGAAGATTCATTGCCACAATAAACTGTGAGTTGAACATATTTACAAAATATTACCTTGAATTTAACTCTTTTAGAACCTGTGTATAAACACCTTCAACCTAGTTCCATACTCCCAGTAGAGCCTCTGTGTACCACGGCGAACAGGACCGCCCAGAGCACAGTATCATTCCATCCCCTACGAGAATCTCCGAGAACCCTACGAGAACCTCCGAGAACCCTACGAGAACCTCCGAGAACCCTACGAGAACCCTACGAGAACCTCCGAGAACCTCCGAGAACTCTTCGAGAACTTCCAACACCTTACACACCTTATTAGCATTGATATTCCTAGACTAACATAGAAATGCATGTTTTTGCATAACAACAACAAGTTGCTCACAGATACCCAACTCAGAGAAAGTTATTTCTAGTATTGCAGATTTCGCGAAGAACCCTACGAGAACCTCCGAGAACCCTACGAGAACCCTACGAGAACCTCCGAGAACTCTACGAGAACCTCCGAGAACTCTACGAGAACCTCCGAGAACTCTACGAGAACCTCCGAGAACTCGTCGAGAACTTCCAACACCTTATTAGCATTGATATTCCTAGACTTACACAGAAATTACTATCTGTAATAATAAAAATAATACTCCCAAATATTTATTCAGTTCTGTCTTTAAATAAATTATTTAATCTGTTTTTTTAATGAAAACGTAAATAAAATTCGTATAAAGACAACCGATTGGTAAATTGTGAATACCAACTAAATAATAAAAGTAACTGGACCAAAACTTCTTGGACATGCCTATCTGAGTATGTTTCGCCGGATCGTCTCGATGAGGCCGCGTTGAAACCGGCAGTAGAATAACTCCACTGAGTTTGTTTCGCCGGATCTTCTCAGTTGGGGCGTATTGGATCCGGTGGTAGCACTAAAGCGCGTTCGTTGAGATACTTATGGTCCGTCTAAATAATAACATACTCAAAGGACAGAACTTAGATTTAATCATAGATGCAAAATAATAAAATAAAATAAATAAAATTGTACAATTACGCGACGAGAATCAACGAGGCTGGTGCAGAGCGCGCACCGCCTGTCAGAATGGCCGTATCGGCGCAACCACATAAAATAAGCATAGCAACAACACTTCATTAATGATAAACACATAAATACAATTACTCGTCTCATCAAAATAAATAAATTGTGAATCAATGCATGATTTGATAGAAACACAAATATGTTCATAAAATACTAGACTAATAAATAAGTATTCAGGATCAAATTATGATTTGTAAATCGTTGAAATATTTGTAGAAATAATTATCTGTTCACATAGTTTGAAAATTATCAAACTAAATTGTTTACTGTTTGTGAGCCGCTCGTTTAGTATAAATACGGCCGGCGGACCGATTGCAATTCAGACTCGCTCGAGCTGCCGGACTGTACGGAGCTCCTCAATTTACTGGAATAAAACTTGAAAACCATATTATGGAGTTTTGCTGTTACTATGGATCAACAACTCTCGATAGAGAACCATCCTGATGAATGTGACGTCAGCAATGATGACGTCACACCTTATTAAAAACAACGATGCTCGTCCTTCCTCGTCATATACGTTAGTGATACTATGATACCATATACTTGTACCACAAGGCTACAGCGGTTGTCAAAAAAACTACTTTAATGAAAGCAGTCTTTGACTCATTTGATTCAGTTGGTAATAATTTTGTAGTTTGGAAACTTTGGCCAGTGACGGACCGCCTCGTGAGTCTAGAGATCATATTTTATTCAAGCTTAGTGTACGAGATTCTAGGCTCCAAATCTGGATCGGCACTAGAAATTTGTAACCGGGATTCCTCTCATGAATAATTGTGGTAGAAGCTTGAAATTGGTGGACACTGAAGACACAGTCTTATCAAATGGTATGTAAACTAAGCAATTTGTGCAAGAAGGAGCCCTGTAGAGCGTGGACCTCGGTTTGAGGCGACCGCTGGCAGATATAATAGCAAAGTAAACATTTAAGAATTAAAAGTGTCTTTAGTATAACTGTGTGACGCTTTTCAAAATTAGGTACTAGCAGTATTTTTGCCCACTTCTAGCATTATTGTTAACCCTTCGTACTAAGCTAAAATGCTTGCGTTGCGAGTGGGTTCACATTGGTAGTGCAATTGTTGGGGATCGAACCGGCGACCACATGATCGCAAGTCCAACGCCTTTTTATTTTGTCTGGTAGGAATTGCAATGATGCTTCGCATTCCCTTCACCGCTGCGGCTTTTCCGCGCCGACGAAGGGGTATGTTTTACTCGTACTCTCCATAGCGGTGGTATGTTAGTCATACCACAAGGAGAGGACCCTACTCACTAGAACTCCGCGGGTAACTCCTCCGCCCGCCGTTGTAGGAACCCGTAGATTTCTGGGACCCTCCAGCTGCTTCCGCGGCCAAGTCCAACGCTCTATTTATGGGGATACGGCCGCCACTTTACTGCTTAAGTAAGCAAAAACTTTACTTATATCTAATAAAGCAAAGTCTGTCAAAATTAAATATGAATATGTTGAATTCACGGTACAATTAATGAGTACTTAGCAAGCGATAAAGTTTAAGTAGTTAACCGCTTTGCTTCACGTCACTTGAAGCTAACGAGCTGACTGGACTATTTCATTTCTCTGTTTAACTTTCATATTCACATCGCTTTTGTGTGTCATCTCTGACATATGAAGATGAAAGGACTTGCTTCCATTATATTTTGTAGACACTTAAAGCTATTTGTATTTAAGCAGGTTAACTAATTAGCTTTGCTCGGAATAATATTTATTAGCTTTTGACCAAGTTGGATGAAATAATGAAATTTATTCAGCACTTAGAATGTCTCTGTCAGGTCGGGACTCCACCAAAGCAGAGACGAGACGAGCGGAGAGATGTTTTTTAAACAACCAATAGAATTGCGTTATTGAGACATCTCCTCTCCACTCAGCTTCAGTGGAGATCGCTGTGCGGAGATATGTAATATTTGTATGGCGCGATGGAAGTGGAGACGGCGGAAGTGGCTGTGCGCGAACGACGCACGGCAGAGACGAGAGATGTGACTCTTTTGTTTAGGTAGTATAAAGCTATCAATTTTGCTTCTTCAGACTGTAGTTCTTCTTCTTCAAATAAAACAAGATACTTTCTTTGTAATAATAGCGACATCGTCTACTTTTCGTGTCAGAATGCGTACTGAGCACTCAATGCCTCGCACACTCGCAAGACTAGCCAGCTTACATCTCCGCTTTGGTGGAGTCCCGGCCTTACCACTGTCTCTGTAGTTGCGGAGACTTTCACTCCATGGCTTAGCAGTTAAAGTTTTCCCTTAAGCCTCTTAAGAAATTGAACGACCTGGAAATAAATCATTATACGACCTGGAATAAAAGTAAAGATTTATTTCTCTTCCGATCACAAAGTGATAGTTGCACGTTGTTCAATCATATGATCCACTTGTTATGTTGAGAATACAAAAAAACTCGTTGAAAAACAAAAAGATTTCCACCACGTAAAAAAAAAGGTAAAGTACCTACTGCCTAAGTAAATTTTAATATATGGGGTATATTGTCATAACACTATGCTTGTTAGGTGGATTGGTGATAATCTTGAGCTGACATGCTGCTGCCCATCCATCAGCGTTATATCGTATTCATCTCTTACGATACACGTAGGAAAACACGGTGTTCTATTCTGAACTGGGAACCATAGGGTAAGATTATGATAATGTTATGATAGCTAAAAATATAATATGTAGTCATCGATAGAAGATGAAAGCAATCAGTTTTAATATAAAACAGTCCAATATCATTGATTACCCAACTTAATATTTAATATTTGAAACTCATTAAAATCACCCTTCAACTATTTACCTTTCAAAGTTAATTATTAGAATATCAAAAGATTCATCTGAAAATTCTATTGAACATCAAACGTGGCCATTAGTACTTAATCTTTCAAAGACAAATATTTTTAGAGAGAGAATTATGTTAATTCAAGCATTACAATTCGTGTAAATTAAATAATAATACTTAGTACATTCTTAATTAGCATTTGTAAAACGGCTTCAATTAGAACCAAAGTTTATTTTAGTTTGTTCAACACATTTTTAGTTTTACAAAAAAAACGTTTTGAATAGTTAATGTGGTGTGTTTTTATTAAGAATTAAACGCAGCTTATTTTTGTAATGACTAATGAACGAGAATATAGAAGAGTAAAGTACCTATTTAACTACTAGCTATTGCCTGCGTCATCGACTGCGATTGATTATTTCATAAAAAAAGATGCCACCTACATCCACTTGGTGGCAGATTCTTTAAAAAGCTATTCTCATCGGGCACCGAGCGACGTCATAATAAGAATATACCCTTTAAGTTTCAGGTATCTACGATCAGAACCTACATCTTGGGTTTAATGCTAAGACCATTTGGCCATGGTGGATCCCACCTGTTCATCAAAATATATCAATCTCTTTATAACTCGTACTTAAGATACGAATGTAGAGGATTCTATCTATATTTGTTTATATTACTATGTTTGTGTTTCTGCCGTTCTCGTTATCTTTAATTTTATCTAATAATTGTTAATACTCGTGTTTACTTAAGAAAACCTAAATCCCTAAAATCTGATTTCTTTCGCTAAACTAACAAATCCGTAAAGCTACAATATACACTATTTATAAAGCTCACAAAACCAGTGAACTAGCGCTCAATGAATCTTCTGTACCAGAGGTTCCCAACATTTTATGATTTATGCTTGGTCGTCAAGCTTCTGTAGGCGTCAAACTTTGCCCTACAGACGCGCGACGGTCCTAAAATTGACATTTTGCGTCTCCACAGTTTAGAGGTTATAATAATATTATAAATCGAATCACAAATAAATAAAAAAAAAACGTTTTTTAATCGCTACTCGTGGTTGTGGGTTATGTCATTAGAACTAGTCGATTACAACTAGAATTCCCGCGTATGGTCCTTGATTTAAGCAAATTTTAACCCCTGCTTCCACGATTCGTATGTACATGTCTGCTAACGCCCTTCCCGTTCCCACAATCATGCCAGCACCCATATTAAGACTATAGAATATTCTTACACTCCTTTTTATCTCCTTAGGAGTATAATTTCGCACAATTCAGTTTTAGAGCACCTAAGTACTAAAATCAACCACAATGCAAAATTTTATTTTAATTTTATTATTTTTAGCAATTTAAGTTTTTGAGATTTCGTGACGAATGACCTTTCGCTAGTACCGCTTATTTATAGACCTAACTGAATTAAAAATATAGAAACAAGTTGTAATATTTTTTATTTTATTTAGATAAAGGCCATACAAAGTGTTAATAACACAATTATCTCTAAACCAAAATCTATGCCGTATATATAGTGGAGGGGGGCAGCACGACAGCCAGCGCTCACTATGGGGCGACGCGACCCCTTCCGTTGGGAACCTCAGGTCTCCACCGACGGTGTACAGCAAAATGATATGAGCTCTCAAAGACGACATCAGTATTGGAAAAGGATTGTATTTGTAGGTACCCCTAATGCGATGTGCCCAAATATGTTTCTTTTGTAGCAACAATATTGAATATATTTTAGTTTTGTGTACATCATGTTATGTTATGTGGAATGTGTGTTTTGTATGTTGTTTACCTTTGTTGTTTTGTGGAATATTGAGTGTGAAAACAATGTTCTTACAAACAAGTGATTTGACTTTTTTTTTAATACAGAGAAAGCCTGCTTATGTTTTTTAAGGATAAACTCAAAATATTAAGCAGATTTCGAAAATCCTTTCACTTTTGGAAAATCATGTAACATATAGATAAAAAACACGAGAAAATGATTTACGCGGGTTAGACTGTTCAGGTTGAATTGTAAAGATAGGTCTCGATGTAAGCAAGTAATTTTGAGATAGCGCAGAATTAGTATAGGTACCGTAAGATTGTGGAAGACTTTGGTATGCAATTAAGCTCCTACTTATCATTCTCAGATCTACTAAATTGATATGAAAAATTTCGTGGAACTGACAAACACACCAACTTTGATATTAAATGAATTCCTTAAGTAATGTATCGTTTTCAATGTTCAAAGGGACTCCAATTTCTTGGCAATTTGAGCTATTGAGACATATCAAGCGCATGAAGAAATATGATTACTTACATTTTCCGCCATTATAAATTAGAAAAATAGAATACGAATGACGAATGACGTCACACGACATTAAGAATTAAAGTTAAATGCTAATCAATTTGAGGTGGTTCACCTAGAATTCCTGTCTAAAGGGCACCTACCTGCATGGCAACTACCCTGGTCCAGTTAAAACCTATAATAATAGAATAATGCTTTCAGTCCTTTGCCCCGAGATGAATTTCTAAACAAAAAATTAACATGTAATATCGCTTTTTCACTCAACTACAGCAAAACCAAGGGTTCAGCCACATAATATTAGTTGTCATAAGAGTGATCACAGACAACAATGGTTAGTTACATGATTTATGCACGCACCGCTGCTCGCTAATTATCGCTAAACACCCTCTCATCCATTACCGCGTTTATATACCGTAAAACTGTCAAATTTGTACTAAGTTTACGTTGGGGAACAAAGGCCGCCACGCCATGACGGTACGGACTTGAGAAGGCTTTACAAGATGTAAGAGACAGCCTAACTAAAACCGAAATCTATGACATCAAAATATATTTTTTTTTGCGCAGTATCGTTCGAGTATTCAACATCAACATCACCCTGATGATGCTCCGTGGAGGAGCGAAACACGTGTCGGGTCTTCGGCTGGTGATTGTATTTTTGCACGTTTTTTTTTTCCTTTCTGCATATGCATAATTTTTGCGGGCGGGAGGGCGGTGCAAAAATAGCGTTACAGCATATAGACATATTTTTTAACGCAATTAACACTAGATATTTTGTCTTTTTAAATTAGATTAATATGGATTTAGCAAAAAATTAACGCCTGATTCTATTAATTTAATACGGACCTAAACAAAAGGATTTATACAGTCTTCTATTTATGATTATGATTAAAAAAAAATGTAAGAAAAATAGTTTTTTTACATAATTATCAATTTCAGTTATTTTAGTTGTCTGTCTTGCACATTGGTATCATACAAGATACTGAAATATTTTATTGGTGACTATAGTAACTGATCGGCATTTTGTTTATAGTATTTCGATATTCAAGGCTTCAGATCGTACACCAACATATTTTTTTAAAGTATCATCAGACTAATTGACTCTAAATTAAACCAATAAATAAATGGGCTGGTTTTTGTTTTATGTTCAAAAAGATGTCTATCAGAGACGATAATAATAAAAATAATCATTTATTTGCAGAAATATACAAGTTTTAAAATACATTTGCAGGTGGTTTAGCATACATTGTGACATATATTCCGCCTGCTAGAAAAGGCATGCAAATTCAGGTAGACTAGAAGAAAAATATTAGGTTATATTTAGTCCTTACCCCAACAGAAATACTCTTTGAGTGTGTAAAATGTTTTTTCCAATAGCAGTACAAAACAACTTGTCGATGTTTTTGTCGAGCCCTTATTTACACCCTATATAATTAGTTGTCGTTAAAACGGAATAGCCGAAAGTTGGGAGCCATAAAACAGGCAACTGTTGTGTTTCTGTTTTTGTGTGTTGTAATGTGCGCTGCTACATGAAATTCGCATCACCAGACCCTTAATACGATTAAATTAAAATAAAACCCGCTTTATGGTTAACCAACATTCATTTGAACTAATGACTTATTGTGTCCTTGATTGTGAAATTATATTTATTTAATTTATGAGGTAAAAACGTAGCCATTAATTACGTGACTTTGTTTTTTGTTCTACTAAACTCTTTCTTATGATACAGGCATTCATTGTGAGAGACTCAAGTGTGTTTACCGCGCGGGTACACCTGAAGGACTTCAAGTTAAACCAGCTTGACTAACCTGACTCCCTCTGAGGAACAGACCCCTTATGCCGCGTGGTTTACGACTTAAAATAGAACACCCCATGTCCTCCCATGGGCGACTAAGGGACATATGGCTGATGGATGGGCAGCAGCATTTATTAGCTCAAGGTTTACATTTTACTGCGATCACCAATCCGTCTGCCAAGCGTGGTAATTATGGCAATATCCCTCTACGATCCTGGCTTGCCAAGGTCTGTTAAGAGGAGGCCCTGTTCATGTTCAGTAGCTGACGAAAACGGGCTGTTGATGAAACTCTTTTCCTCTTGTTTCCGTAGGAATCTCGTCATAAAATATATCCTTTTACGTCCTAAATAACAAAACTAATGCAGAAATAAGTTGCTTGTTAAATTTTCGAGCTTACTTTCCCTGGCGTAGATGTAACGTCAACTCAAACTAAAATATAAATAAGCTAAAGCTTGTCCTGTAAAATAACGGACATTACAAAAACATTTTGTTTTTTTAAGTAATAAAGATTGCTGGCAGAGTTTTTGTATACTACTAGTAATAATGAAATAATGAATTTTATTCAGCACTTAGGTATTAAGATAGAAGAGAGATAGAAGATAAATTAATAAAAAAAACCAGATAATTCTTACTCTATAAAATATCCGACTAGGTAACTAACAGTAGTAGGTAGGCGATAGCAAATCATACAAATCTGCAGACTGCGTAGTCCGTCCGTCTGTCCTATGACATTTTTTGCAATTAACCAATGATTATTTTTATAAGAAATTAAAACCGCATTCAAATTGCGAGGGGTCACATTATATCTAAGTGGCATACAACTGAGGGCACCCTTATGGGGTTTAGGACCACGACCCAGGGTGCCACTGAAGTAAAAGGGGTAGATATAAAGAGGATGTGATCACAGGCACCGACTACAGGCGCTCAATTACAGGGCAGGGGTACCGGCGAGAATCCTACCCTAGCTAACCTGCAACCTTTCACTAGCTACCTAAGTGGACGACTAGTATTATTGTTAACCCTTCGCATTAAGCTAAAATGCTTGTGTTACGAGTCGGTAGTACAATGGGTGGGAAATGCACCGGCAACATGATCGCAAATCCGATGCCTTAGCTATCGGGCTGCGGCCGTTTCTGTTTTTGTTTTAAAAGTAAATATAAAAATGATCAGAGCTTTTGAAAAACGAATAACCTGAAATAAACAACAAAGTATTTTAAAACATAGGTAGTTTTTTATGAACAAATTGTAAAACTGAATAAAAAAACGAAGATGGTTAGACTGATTAAAAAGCATACAGATAACACTAAACCGTGATTAGGTTATAGAAAAGAAGCAAATATACTAAAACAAGTAGCAGAGCTCCCAGCGTTGTTAAATTAAAAATACCATCTTCGCAAAAAGCCCAAAGAATACCGATATTAGAATATTTTTTGCGAATACATTTACTTGTTAAGATTCTCTTTGTAGCCGGCTTCTAGAAAGAAAATATTATATAGTCAGTTTGGGAAACTGAATATTGTTATGTAACATCGATCAATTATATATTTGTATGAATAATATTTATACATACTTTTATATGTTCTACTGGCTGCACCCCGCGGTTTTGCCCGCGTTACTCTGCTCCAGTAAGTCGGAGCGTGGTTTTTTGTCCCTATATGTTAATCCAGCGTATAACCTATCCCGGTGGAAAATTTCAGCCAATTCCGTTCAGTAGTTCTGGCGTGAAAGAGTAACAAACATCCATCCATGTTCCCTGTGTATTACGACATAAAACTGCGGTCGCCAACCCTTCTGCCAAGCGTGGTGACTATGGAAAAATCCCTCCCTCGATCGGCCCAAGTTCAGCCGTGCACGTTATACGGGCTGATGATGATGGGTGTGTAGCAACAAGGAACAAATATATGCTCAGATTTAAAAAGTCTGTTCATTTATTCTAATATTTATCTTTTGACAGCTAGCTTCTCTGTTAGACATAAAATGAGTTCTGACAAACATTTCCTATGGGAACTCACGTAAATGGATTACTTTTCTTTTGTAAGTACAACAAAAAAAGGACATTTATAATCATAATACTTTTTATATTTACATTATAATACGAAATGGTACGATCTTATCGCCTTTAACGACTTTCCGAGATAATTTTCTTCTTTCTTTCAGGTACGAACGCGCTAATTTAATGTAGATATACAGATAATAACTATCTACGGATAAAAGCTTCAAGCAGCCGTAGCCCAATGGCTAAGGCGTCGGACTTGTGATCTTGAGGTCGCCGCGCCGGTTCGAACCCCACCCATTGCACTAAGAACGTGAACCCACTCGTAACACAAGCATTTTAGCTTAGCACGAGGGGTTAAAAAGAATACTTGTAGACTGCAAAACTCTGCTAGTAAAGTTTAAAAAAAAACTATAATGAGAAAAACTATATTTGTAGATGCTTAATTATAAGATGCCATAGCATTGCCATTCATTAGAGTAAGTGCGAAAAAAAAGTTCGTAAATGCAAAACGAAAATCTATTGAACCGTTATCAAAAAACCTTTGTCTATTTGAAAGCACACAATTATGAGAAAAGTCGTAAACAGCTGTAAAACCTACATATTTTTTACTAGCTGCGCCCCGCGGTTTTACCCGTGTCACTCTGCTCCAATGGGTCGGACCGTTATATTTTGTAGCCTGTGTGTGTGTAACTGAAAGTTGGCACGCGGATAGTTTATAAGCTGGATTAGCTTATAAACTATCCGCGTGCCAACTTTCAGTAAAATCTATTCCGTAGTTTTAACATAAAAGAGTAACATCCATCCATCCATCCATGCTTACAAACTTTCGCGTTTATAATATTAGAAGGATTTCAGCTAAATCCATTCAGTAGTTTTTACGTGAAAGAGTAACAAACATCCATCCATCCCATCCAACCATACTTACTAACTTTCGCGTTTATAATATTAGTGGGATGAAGCCGTGTGGACAATATAATAAGGATATGTATATATATACAATATTATTTATTATCTAATTCAAAACAAACACGTTAAAACTACATAAGTAAAGTAATAAATTTATATTAATTGTATTTTCTACACAGTAAAAACGGCGCACTAATATAATAAACTAGCTTTCCGCGCGCAGTTTCACCCGCGTAACTCCCGTTCCCGTATACACTTTATAATAAAATATAGCTTACAACCTTCCTTGATAAATGGGATATCTAACATTGAAACAATTTTTCAAATCGGACCAGTAGTTGCTGGGATTAGCGTGTTCAAGCAAACAAACTCTTTAGCTTTGTCTATTATGGCAAATAACTCATTATTAGGTACCAATTCTTTGCGTTTTTATACTCGTGATAATTTCTCAACGAAATGTCCGATTGGAATAAAACAAAAAGTATTTTACTTCTACATAAATACCCTTGATAACGTAATGATTAATTTGGATAAGGATTAATATTACGATATGCATTTAACGTAGTTTCTTTCTTCAGACGATTAAATATTTTTTTATGAACATAAAAGCGTTTATTGTGACTAAACTATGATAGTTAGATATATGCTCTCGCGGACTTTTTTTGTAGATCTTATTATGACTTACAAACCCGTAGTACATCATTTTGTTCTAATTTCAAAAGTTTTTGCAGCGCACGCATGAATAGGTTTTCGCTTTTACACCTTGGGTTACAAAATCGCAATTTTCTTACGGATCCCTAATTTTTTTGAAAATAAAATATAGCCTATAACCTTCCTCGATAAATGGACTATCTAACTCTGAAAGAATTTTTGAAATCGGACCTGTAGTTCCTGAGATTAGCGCGTTCAAACAAACAAACTCTGCAGCTTTATAATATTAGTATAGATGTGAAATGTTAGTGAAGATTTGGTACAATAACTTTCTGCGATCTATTTTAACGAAAAAATGCAGCTGAAAAACTAGAACCAAGTCTTTGAATGCAACAATATTAGTATATACAAAGTAACTCAACATGCTAATGTCGACGCCGAGGTGCATGGCGTTAGCTCATTGTACGAATATAATTTCAGTTAACTTATCAAAGGTGTGGAAGACATTTAAAACTTTTTGAAGCGGCCGTAGCCCAGTGGATTGGGGCGTCGGACTTGTTATATTGTGGTCGCCGGTTCGATCCCCACCAATTGCACCACCGACATGAACCCACTCGTTGCACAAGCATTTTAGCTTAGCACGAGAGGTTAACAAGACTGCCTACTGCCAAAGAAACTGCTGGTAATATTTTTCCGGCCGGCTTTTTTCATATAGTTTTCCAAATTGTTTTAAACAGTGTCACAATGTAGACTTACATCCTGTCATAGTGGTAAGCCTACCATCATCATCAGCCCGTATAATGTACCCTGGTGAACATGGGCCTCCTCCCGAGGGAGGGTTTTGCTATAGTCACCACGCTTGGCAGGCGGATTGGTGACCGCAGTGTTATGTCGTAACGTAATACACAGGGAAAACGCTGCTGCCCGTTCGTCCTGTTTGTTATAGAGGATGTAATAACAATCGGGACCAACGGCTTAACGTGCTCAGAGGCACAGAGGGTAGTCTCTAACTAACCAGACCCGGAAAGAAATTTTGGAATTTACACAAAGATTTCTTGTCGAACCCACGACCTCCGAGATTTAAAGCGAGCCAATTACCGCTTCGCTACGGAGGATGTCAAGCCTACCATACCTTCACAATAACCTAAATGTGAACAATTACATGAATTATTGAGTGTTAGAAAAATAATTATGTGTACACAAAATATATATTTTTTTAAATATACGTTTAAAATGAATACTTGTGGAAAATGTGATGAAACAGTTATTATTATTAAATGCTTATTTCCTATTACTTTTCTTAATTATGCGTATTTTGAGACACTCTTCATTCAGCTTATTAACAGCCAGTTAAATAATATTACTCTATAGTTTTTATGGTTCCGTAATCCACAAGGCACCCTTATAGTTTCGTCATGTCCGTCCGTCTGTCCGACATCCGGGCTTGTACTCCGCCGTTACTTCACCGATTACCACGAAAATTGGTGGAGAGATGTATATTGAAGAGCCAAAAAATAGTTTTAAAAATTATAGAAAAATTAATATTTCAACCCCTTCCCACGCAACGAAAATTGCATAAAATAAAATCGACTAACCCCATTATGTAGGGCATCGTTGGAAAGGTCTCTTGAAATTCAACAAAAACTGCGTTGGAACTATTTAGATCAAACCCACTGTCTCGAGATAACGTAATACAAAGTTAAAATTAGAGCGTCCCCCGCCCCCCTTCAGTTTTAAAATAATTCTGAAAAAAATGTGATATATTCTCTGATATATTATACTCTTAGTAAGTACTTTCAACTAAAACTATAGCGTACTCGGTATCACAGATAATTATTTTTATACAACTCGACCAACTTATTAAGTCTTATTAAGTCGTCCTAACAAAATATTATGGATCCATATTTCAAAATTTGAGATTAATAAAATTCGACCACCGGCAGGATTCGAACCTGCATCTTTGGGTAAAGACCCCAATGCCTTAACCAATTAGGCTACGGTGGAACCACAGCCGGTCATCGAAATTTATTAATCTCTTTGTAACACGTCTCTAAGGAGGACGTTAGTGCCATCTATCGGTAATGATTCGCATTACTTCGATAAATATCGCCAAAGTTACATTTGGTATTAAATATTAAACGATGACACCGCCCGTTTTTCACATTATTTAAATGTTTTTAACTCTTTATGGAAAAGATTACCTTATACTATATTTCAAAATTTGAGATTAATAAAATTCGACCACCGGCAGGATTCGAACCTGCATCTTTGGGTAAAGCCCCCAATGCCTTAACCAATTAGTCTTAATTAATCTTTTCCATAAAGAGTTAAAAACATTTAAATAAAATATTATGGAGTCGACCGCAAAATGAAATTTTTTAAGCGGTCGGACCATCGGATGGCTACGGAACTCTTTCATGTGCATGCCCGACATGCTCTAAGTCGGTTTTTTGCTATTAAATTTGTAAAATTGTTAAAGACTAAAAAATATCGTCCGAGTTTCTATGTAGGTACGTGACCAGCTTTAAGCATTCGTTATTTCAGAGCTGAAGCTAAACTTGGACTGTCCTATATCCAATTAATGATTTCATGAAGTCGGTTCATACGTCGATACCATACTTTTTTCCAATTAAAACTTGTGGCTAACTTATAACAAGTAAAATAACACGGACTGATATTTTGCTTCGTGGTATATGTTTGTAAGTTTGTTTAGAAATGTTATTACCTACGGTTTCACTGGAAACTGACTGTATACTCTGAGTTTAATTTGGAGGAATTCTACCTAAATGTTGTATGTAAAATATATAAATTTATAAACGACAAACTTCTTCCCGCACACGGTTTCACCCGCGTAACTCCCGTTCCCGTGGGAACTTCATAACTAAATATAGCTTATGTCATCCGGGGATAGTGTAGCTTTCCAACGGTTAAAGAATTTTTCAAATCGGTCCCGTAGTTTTGGAGCCTACAAACAAACAATCAAATCTTTCCTCTATATAACATTAGTAAAGACAAAGAAGGTACTTATTCCACGTTAGAAATTTTAAATTCCATCTTAATTAAGGAGAACTTCAGCTTCATCTTCATAAAGATTAAATTTAATTAAACATTTTTTGTCCTTTAAATAAAATTCTTCATACTTAACGGTGCAGAGAGAGAAGATGTAATGTAAATGAATTTTCTTTACAGTAACAATAGTAATCATTTTCACCTCATACACATCTGCAAGTGTATCTTTTGGGCCATCTGGAAGTATTTTCAATTTGAATGTTTATTTATGTCAGTCTGTAGTATTTTTTTAAGATAACACAATATTTTATAGGTTATACTAGCTGACCCGGCAAATAGATGTTGGAAGATTCTCAGACCTACTCAATATGCTCACAAAATTTCATGAGAATCGGTCAAGCCGTTTCGGAGGAGTACGGGAACGAACATTGTGACACGAGAATTTTATATATAAGATAAATGATGCCGCAAAAACAAAAAAATGACTGACCCGCCATACTTTGTTATGTCTTTACTAAAACTCTATATTAAACTAGCGGCCCGCCCCGGCTTCGCACGGGTGGACTTTTATACCCTACCCCTATACTACCCTACCCCTACACTGCCCTACCCTACCCATTCCCTACCCCTACCTACCCCTACCCTACCCTGCCCCTACCCTACCCCTACCCTACCCCTACCCTACCCCTACCCTACCCTGCCCTACCCTTCCCTACCCTACCCTACCCTACTCTACCCTACCCCTACCCCTACCCAAAATCCTATGTCGTTCTCCCAGTTCTTAGCTACCTCCCTACCAATTTTCAGCCAAATCGGTTCAGCCGTTCTTGAGTTATAAATATTGTAACTAACACGACTTTCTTTTGTTTTTAAAATGTATTCTGCTATTCAGGGCGGAGACAAATCCAACGAAACAAAAACCATGAAAATTGATCCAGCCGATCTCGAGTTATAAGTGTTGTAACAAACCCGTCTTTGTTTTATATATATAGATTGAACTTTTAATATAAGGCGCAATAGCATTAAATATAAATTCACCGTGATGTGTACTAAGAGCAGCACGCATTCTATCAATAATATCAAACGCTATAAGACTACAATAAAAAAGTTTATATTGTCAAAAACGCTAAGGTGACATTTGAAAAATTTATTTTGTGGTTATTATCCGCGCAATTTTCTTATTTTTTCTTTCATAAAAACCTTCTAGTGTCAATACTAAATACAACAAAAAAAGTAGTAGCGAAATCGACCCCGCCTTTCACATCGTGATGCCTGGGAAATAGAGATTCATTTTTATATACATACTAGCGGCCCGCCCCGGCTTCGCACGGGTGGACTTTTATACCCTACCCCTATACTACCCTACCCCTACCCTACCGCTACCCTGCCCCTACCCTACCCCTACCCTACCCTACCCCTACCCTACCCCTACCCTACCCCTACTCTACCCCTACCCTACCCTACCCTACCCATACCCTACCCTACCCCTACCTACCCCTACCCTACCCTACCCCTATCCTACCCCTACCCTTCCCCTACCCTACCCCTACCATACTCCTATCCTACCCCTACCCTACCCCTACCCTACCCTACCCTACCCCTACCCTACCTCTACCCGTCTTATGTCACGTCACACGGGAACGACGGGAACGGCATAAAAAGTATCCTATGTCCTTCTCCCAGTTCTTAGGTACCTCCCTACCAATTTTCAGCCAAATCGGTTCAGCCGTTCTTGAGTTATAAATAGTGTAACTAACACGACTTTCTTCTATATATATAGATAGATAGATAGATATAAATTTATAATTTTCAGCTATCAATAAAATTTGGACTAAAATTAAGACCGCGTCGAAATATTTTTTTATGGTGCATCCATTTTTCCCGGAGATGCATTTTACTTCTTTAGGGATTTAGTGGCCTAAGGTATACAATGTCAAGTTTCAAACGAATCATTGTAGGCTGTGCATTGTTAATTATTCTTTTAATGTATATAGATATAAACATAAAACATGAACAACTGTCTTGTGTCTGATCTCATACTAGAAATAATTTTATAGTATTAATAAAAACCCCTTCTAACAAATTGATCTGACTTTGAAAGTAAAGTAACCCCACCATTTCATCCTAAGGTTGTCTGGAAGTGATCGCTGATGGTACATTCTTCTGTACGTGTTCTATTCTGGTGTGCATCAAAGAGTATTTATGTTTATGTTACGGCTAATAGCCGAAGTGCGGCTACACCTAGGTTTAGCCGGCTACAACTAGGTGCAGCCGACCACATGCGGTTAAACTTAGATGTACCTATCCTACTTATCTTCGGTTAGAACTAAGTTTTAATTAAATAAACAATACCTATGCACGACACAAAAAGATGTTGGGGTGGTTAAAAAAAAAAATAACCTAAACCTAAACCAATGGAGTTGAACAGGGACGATTGAGGTTGATCTAAGTTTAACCGCATGTAGCCGGCTAAACCTAGGTGTAGCCGCACTTCGGCTATTAGCCGTAACATTTATATTATGTTATATACCTCCACTTAATAGAAAACATACATAGCCGGTTTGATTACGCACTTAAATATTTTGGTTTGTAATGCGCAAATAATTCCCTACCCTTACTTTCAGATGACAATTAGTTGTATTCACGATTAATACTTGGCTAGACTACGACAATAAGATATTCTATCCTCAAGTGAATAAAAGTGTGTATTCACTTGGAAATGTCATATCTCAGGTCATGGTCTTTCTTGCTATAGCAATAGAAATCATCAAAATTACAGCTGACATTCTCAAGTAGGTAAACTCATACCTTTAAGTGTTGCTCTTGAATATGCAATTAACTCTGGCACACTTACTGGAACAACAAAACAATGTTGACGAAATTTAAAGGAACCACCCGAAATAAAAACAAGGACATTGCTCCTTAAGATTAATACCAATTAATTCGGAATCCACAATAATCCTCGAATTAATTGTAGGATAAAGGCTTCTAAATTAACTTGAGTAATAAAATCTTATCTTGGGCATAAAAGTTGAGTTGAGTTTTCTCTTACTGTCACTAACAGTACTTATTGTTTTTATTCCTTTAGTAATTATGTAAATTACCGCCTAATCTTTCGGCTTTGTTGTTGTGGGCATGTATTTGACATTTGATGCACACTTATGTACTAGTTCCACAATATTGATTATACATTCTATTAGTTATATCAGTCAGTACACTTGATACTAAACTTTGATCTACAAGTAGGTATATTTTTTTTTATTTATTTTTTTTATTTTAAAAAGACAACTCCCGCACTAGGGAAATAAATCCCTGTGTCGCGGGGGACTTTACAAACATACATTTCACGGACACAAAGTACACCCAGACTCAGAACAACTATTTGTGGTTCACACAAATAATTGTCCCGGGTGGGAATCGAACCCAGAACACCAGGTCTCAGAAGCAACTTCCGTATCCACTGAGCCACCGGTGCAGTATAGGTGTAGAATATAAATTACTTAGATTGTTTATTATAATATTAATAAAAAATCGAATATCCCCCTAATAAAAGACTTAGGATTATCTTGTATTGTAAACTAGCGACCCGCCCCGGCTTCGCACATGTACAATACTGATATTAATACTACAGAATGTCTTTCACCATACGTGCAGTACGCCTTTGGAACTCTCTTCCCCACTCCATTCGTGCTAGCTCATCTATCGACGTTTTTAGAAAAAGAACAAAAGAACATTATCTCTTATCTCATTAGTAGTGTTTATGATATGTATTAGTTTATTTTTATTAAGTATGTATGTATTGTATTCATATATATTATTATACGTATTAGCATTAGTTTAATATACTCAAACTGTAACTATTGTTGTGTACACTGTTCTTGCCCGTTTATCACAAATCTCACTCTGAATATGGTTTGCTGAAAGAAAACTCATAAATGAAAAATGAGTTAAGCTCGCCATTGTACATCATCTTTAATTGTTGAACTTTTCATAACTTGTTTTCATAAAGAATAAATAAATAAATAAAATAAATAAATGTCTTGTCTTGAACATTTTATGGTTCTATCTTTTATAGTTTAGGCAGCGTACGCAAAATAAGTAACTTTTCTGGTTGATTTTTTACACCTTGTGTCCGAAAAACCCAAATATCTTACGGAACCCTATTTTTTTCCAAAATAAAATTTAGCCTATGTTACTCGTGGATAATGTAGCTTTCGAATGGTTTGAAATCGGTCGAGTACTTTTTGAGCCTATTCATTACAAACAAACAAAGTTTTCCTCTTTATAATATTAGTGTAGATGACTAGTAATCGTTGTTATTTTGCCATGAAGGTACATTTGTCAATTGTAGATTTTTTATAAAAACATTGTTAATTTTAAAGTTATAATTTGGTGAACGCACCGTCTTATACCTTCGCTGGTACGCGACGACCAACTCCTCTGTCTCCATGTATCATGGCTGACTATCTGCCAGGAGGCAAGCCACATTTATCGTGACCGTACGATAGACACGGGACGCCCGAAATATTTTTTTATCCCAAATCTACGGTTTCAGAGACGCATGGTAGGTTAGGTTAGGGCTCATAGGTAGTCTTAATACTGATTTTACAAATAGGATGAACCAACTTAATTCTTCGTAAATTGTATATAAAAATATTACTGACTCTAAATCGAATAGAAGAGTACATACCCATATATTTCACCAGCTAATATTAAAATGTTAATTCATAAAAGACGTCAAATCGTTTTTACTTTATCCAAGTTTTATAAACCATCAAAAGAACTTGACTGAGAACTCTTCAACCACCGTAGAAAACATAAAACGGATTGCTTTTTTTCAATATTTTTCGTCATAAGTAAAAAGTAATATTTGAATATTAAGTTAGGGTACGACTTTATTCAATCCTCTCGACGGGTGATCACAGCATATCGATGGTGAGACGTCAACATGTTATGAATCTTGAGTCGCAGAAAATAAGGCACAGTTTATTATCAAAGCGTCGATATTAATATGCGGCTGACAGTTCTGTCAATTGAGACTAGACTTGATGGTTTGTCGATAATTTCTGCATTGATATCTTATAATATTAAACCAGTATTTCACGTTGACAATTACATATCGCTTTAAATAACGATAAATGATACCTTCTCTCTCCACAATATTTTTTTATAGTAGGTACCTGTCTATTTAAATATATGGGCCCTTTAAAAAGTAGGTAGTACTAATATTTGCAATAAAAACTAGATTAAATAATCAAATTAATTCCCTGTAAAGTCATCGATATTGCTATTTCAATTTGTCTCTATTCTTTCTTAACACTGTAATTAATTTTAATCATATATTTTTACTTAACAAATAGTGGCTTTTCTTGACTAACAAATCATTTATAAATTTATATGTATAAAAATTAATCCCTATTTCCCTTGGTCATAGCATCACGCTGGACTGATTTCGCTAATTCTTTTTTTTATGTTTGTTATAATAAGGAGAAGGTTCTTCAATTTTAGTTAACACAGGTCAACGTCTGTCGGGTCAGTTTGTAGACAATGTTTAATGCCCACGATATTCTTCACTATAATTTATTATATCTGACGATATTCTGTATTAATTAAATTTGCATACAAAGTGCCTTTATGAAATTCCCTTTGAATTACAAATAAGTTGAATTTGCGACTCAAATTTAAACATAAAACACATTTAATTATATTATAATTAAATTTAAATAAATTAAGTCTCGTTCATTGTGGCCGTCTTTGTTTGTTTAATTGTTTCTAATTGTAATAAGCTATAAATTTTATTTAAGCACTTAATGTATACGTAACAGGTTATGCGTAACTAAAATGGTAGTAAATAGTGAATGATTACATAAAAAGTTTTTTGGAATTTCATATTTCAATGACAAAATTGTGGCTTATCTAACAAAAATAGGTATCTAAGCCCGCATAGCTATGGTATCACTGGAAATTTCACCGCAAACTATAGCCAATATCACTTATAAATAGTATATTAATAAAACAGTTTTGTTTTTTTTTAACTAACAATAATAGTTTTTGTACTGAATTACGTAGGTTTTCAGTTCACAAAATTGGAAATTGTATACCGTACTTATAATTATGTATCAGTTGAAACCCCCGATTTATGGCGAGCAACTATGACCATCATAAAATATCATAAAAGTATCTTATACTTTATTATGATCGGTGTAAAGCTTAATTAGATATCTTTTACGTTAAAAGAGAATACACTGGGGAACGGAACATAAATGTGCTCAATTAAATGTCAATAAAAACATAAATCTGTATAATATAAGTATACATATTTATCGTCATCAGCCATGCCATCATGCTATAATATTTCTCGACCTCCGAGATTAAAAGCGAACAAAATACCGCTACGCTACGGTGGTTGTCCGCTACGCTACGGAGGTTGTCCGCTACGCTACGGAGGTTGTCCGCTACGCTACGGAGGTTGTCCGCACGCTACGGAGGTTGTCATACATATTATAGACAACATATATTTAGAAGAGCATATAATAAAGAAGTAGTTAGAGTTCGACGAAATATGCGAGTATTAATAGAACCTCACTGTTCGATTCGACCGTACGATTCGAACTTATTTGGAGCATTGTCTATTCTAAATTTTAGTGAACCTGTCATATTTTATACATAATTCTTATCATTGTCAAAAATATATATCTCCGTAGCGTATCGGTATTTGCCTCGGAGGTCGTGGGTTCGTTCCCACAACGGACAAGAAATCTTTGTATCATCATTATCATCTCAGCCATAGGACGACCACTGCTGGACATAGGCCTCCCTCATAGATTTCTAGTTGCTACAGTTAGAGGCTGCCTGCAACCACCGTGCCTTTACCAGGTCATCGGTCCATCTAGTTGGTCTCCATTCGAGAACTTTTCGGCCCCAACGGCCATCTGTTCTCCGTCTAAATCTTTGTGTACACTCTAAGATTTAGTTTCGGGTCTGGTTGGTTAAGGGACAATATAAACATGATAGATCCCTATTCAGACTTATGCCTAGCTAAGTAACTAACATATGCCTGTCCGAAATATTAATACCTATCATAAAAAGAAAAGATTTGTATTTTTGTGTGTATGTTTGTAGTGAATAAAATCAAAAACTACTATGCCGATTTCAAAAATTCTTTCACCATTAGAAGAATTGAATGTAGCAGAATTGAATGTAGCTTACATTCATCCTGAGTGCCATAGGCTATGTTTAATTATGAAGTTCCCGCGGGAACGGGAGTTACGCGGGTAAAAACGCGCTCTGGAAACTAGTCCGAAATAAATACTCTCAACGTAGGCAAACTTCATGTTGATCGGTAAATAGTAATCATTGCAAACTAACTTATTATCACATTTATTACACAAGTTAAAATTTAATCGTTGTTACCTGTTTGTTATTGAACTCTTGGTTATTATTAGAACACGTTAGAATTATTGAAAGCTTTCAGTCCACAGTAGTATCTGAAGCTAGCTCAGTGAGGTCTGGACAACTTTACGTATCTAACATGTGGGGAGCAGAAACGTTGGAAACTCAACACACGTGCCTAATGTGTGAGAGTTGCTGTTTTATTTCTGTGCTATAATCAGTTTTAATTTGTGTTAACAGTTTTATTTGGTGTTTTAGTAACTTGTAGCAAATAAAAATTATTATGATTATTTTTGTTTTACGAAAACCAGACTCCAAACTGAAGTATTTAATTTGAGTTAATTTGCCAATGTTCTGCTTGTATTCTTAGCTTGGATGGTTGGACATACAAAATTAAACATGAATTCCTAATATTATTATAAATAAGAAAGTAACTCTAAAAGTAACTCAGTATGGCTGTCTAATTGTCTATTACGCTTTCATACTTAAACCAATGAACTGATTTTGGTGACATTTGTTAGAAAGATAGACAAGAACTTAAGAATTAACCATGACTATATTTTATAGAGAAAAGAGTCTTGCAGGGGTTTAATAGGGAGCATTCCCTATTAAACCCCTGCAAGACTTTTTAAGTAGGTTTATATTATGGAACTCGCTGCGCCCCGCGGTTATACCCGCGTCACTCTGTTCCACTGGGTCGGAGCGTTATGTTTTGTAGCCAATATGTTGATCCCATTTATCCAATATCTGCTTGCAAACTTTTAGCCAAATCCATTCAATAGTTTTCGCGTGAATGAGTTACAAACATACATCCACATATCCATACATTCTTACAAACTTTCGCGTTTGTAATATTGGTAGAATAATTACAATGAATGGAAACTTCGAAGTCTACGCAAACTATATTGCGGGCAATAGCTAGTTTCATATATATGTTAATAAGTTAATTTCCATACGCAGGGCACTGTTCCTCATTCATATAATTTAATAATCCTGATCAAAGTGAATTTTATGTTCATATTACAAAATATACCTTGAGAGTAAAAATCGTTATAAAATTAACGTTAAAACAAATTAAGTTAAGCTGTTTACTAAGCGCCGCCAGTCAGGCCGCGCCGGTGACTTTTACTGCACTCAAAGAGAGATTTACTTAATCAACTACGAGTACCCGTCGTTTATTCAGTGTTCGTTTTATTAAAATTAAAGATCTGAGAAATTCTATGAAATGGACTTGCCAGCTATGACGTCACTACTAGATGATTATTACATTCGTTTTTTACAACAATCCACATAAGCCTTCCGTGCCTCGAAAAACACATTAAGCCTATTGTTATAACATAATCTATAGCAATTGTACACCGGGGAATGGACAGCAGGGTTTCATTGTGTATGTTATTTCGCAATACTACGATCACCGAACCACCTGCCAAGCGTGGTGACTATGGCAGAACTACTCCTTGGTAGGATGCCCATGAATAAATAGCTCTTTTTTATGTCACTATTTTAGTTGTACCTACCTTATTTTTTAACAAATATTGACCGTTAGATACAATGTCATAATGCATCACAATATGTAATATAGAAACTTGAAATTGGAAATATTTATGATGACAGATATAAAACAACATTATTCTATAACTATGACGAAACAACGAAAGATAATTTATAAAACAACTTCGCATATATTAAAAATCGAAGGAAAATTACCATTATTAAAAAGTTTGAACAAGCTACTGCCGTCCCCACGTTTTACATAAAAATTGAACTTTTGAACATCGCTCTATGCAAAAGAAAAACTTTCTAAGAAAGTCATTGATCAAATATTTTAAAACACGATTCCAAAGTTTAGTAACGACCAAAGTTTGAGAACCATGAAGATATAGACCAAAATATTTACTACCGATCGCTTAAGGAGGAAGGAAAAATATTGAGGGATTAAGTTGTTACAAATTTGTATAATAATGAAATTATGAATTTATTCAGCACTTAGGCATTTATTTACGCTAATACTTGTCAAAATCACAATGTGAAAAAACTATACATAATAGGTTATTATTCTTATTCTATGAATTTTAATCAAGTGAGAATCTTAGTTCATTAAACAGATACAATGTCGAGGAGTAACATTGTTTATATTTTACTATAAGAGGGCCCCACGGGTACCTGCTATGCGGATAAAACTGTAATGAAATGGAAGATATAAAGTGAATATCAAAAATTATCCCAATATTCACGCCTTTACGCCTTTAATACGATGCCCAGTTGAATAGATATAGTTAGTATTTCAAGAGTTAGTTTTCGCTAAAAATGTAAGTAGTTGTATATGATTATATTTAAAGTTCAGTTTATGTGCCCTTAGTTACTCAATCCTAATCGGTGCTATTCAATCTAAGCTTATTACTGAAACCAATTTAAATCGGCAATTTATATGTGAAATAAAAACTATCCATATCATAAATTACCGATAAAAATATGTTCTTTATTCGTAAAGTTTAAGCAACAATGAAATTAAAAATGAAATTGAATTAGTAAATATATTATAGGTGTGTTAATCCAGTAACTGCAGTGTTGATGTTGAGCGTAAAACATAAAAAAAACGATCTTAACACAACTTAATGACACATAAATATCATATTTTAGTTCGACATCCAACTCCTTTGATATACAAATATTTTAATTGGACTAGAATATCGTAAGCATGTTCGTCTTGAGATCTTTTTTATCTCTTTTTACTTATCCAAGCCGTATAAATGAACCTAATCCTCTTACATCCACGCTTCTCACATCTTGCCAGTTAAAAATTATATAAGAATATTCTGTTTTTCGTCCTAAGTAAAATAAATTGAAAATGTAAATTTACATCCTCATAAAATAATCCAGTGAGAAGAGCAAAAAGCTAAATTGAAAGCAAAAGGCTGCAGCGAATACTTGTTTATATTCAACGACAACAATGTGTACAATTCATGTATATTGAAATGCGCTTCCTTGCTTATAAGCTATTGTAAGAAAGTATGATATAACCCGAAATCTAATTGGGTAATAAAAATGTCTCCTGCACTCAGCTGTGTTATATTTTCTGAATTCTTTAGAATATTAGAGGAGCCATATTATGGTATTTTACATAATACATTACTGTTACTTTATTCATTACTTTCATGATTATTTTTGAATTGGCTAATTGGCGCCCTAACGTGGGGCTTTAAAAAATTGGCGCCCGTCGTGGGCCGGCACGTAGTTAACCCATGCCCGCTATTGAAGTTAGTTTTCTTTCAATCGTGCAGTAAAAACGCATACTCATCATGATAGGTTAATAGAAAACCACTACCGTTTTCCATTCTTTTTATATATAAAATTAACATTATTTTAATAATATAACCTAGCACCGTCAAAATTATGGTTAATCGTCTAAACTCTAAAGATATAATCTACACATACCTGAGTTAAGAGACGGTACACGAAACTGTGAAATTCAACACAATACCTTCAATCCACGTTTGTGATACACATCAAACACAATGCATAATGTCTAAATCCACTGACACATGCACTTGCACTGGGATCTTGTTTTTTTTTTCGTTTCACAATTCACTCGATGCGATATGCAGAGGAGTAGCGAGCGCGCGCGACAGGACCGGCCTGCACGAAGCCGCGAGTAGCACTGAGTAGCGAACGGGCAACGCGCACGCTTCTGCGGCCCGCGTCAAAGAGTATTTCGACCGTTCAGATTGGTGGGATTGTTAGATGATAGCGCACACTAATCATTTTTCATTTCTGTACCTATTCAATTCTATGGAAGTTTTAAAAATTCTGCAATCTATTATATAAATTCATTTAAAATAGTTAATTTATGAAAACGTAATATGTTAATTAAAATTTAGCTTTAGCTTCCTGAATAAATTGTTTAGTGTCACCAATTCACCAATTTACAGCCATTATTTGCTACAGACTTTACTGAATCTAATTATATTCCGTATTTTATATATGCATTTATTATAAACTAGCTTTCTGCGCACGGTTTTACCCACGTTGCTTCCGTTTTCGTAGAAACTTTATTACCTTTTAAATATATAGCCTACCTCAAAAAAGCTACGTTAAGCTAATGCTATTGACAACTTCCGTAGCGTAGCGGTATTTGGCGCGTATGGTGTTGTGGGTTCCATACCCACATCTTTATATATATAATTCTACTTTACTTGTGTATATCACTGAACTCCTCCAAACGGCTGGCCAGATTTGAACAATAATAATATAATAAATCATTTATTTTATTTCTCTTCACAGTGGACTTAAAAATAATACACAAAAATTACATACATTTTTTCAACCGCTGTGAGAGACTGGTGCCTATTGTAGGTTATTCATATTGAATACCTGTGTTACAGGTCACCAGTGTCCCCAACCTCGGGAGAATTTAGCAATAAAACTTGATAACTTGATTAAGTCTTTTTATATAAAACTAAAAGATAATTAAAATTCAGTGACAGTGTAAGTGGGAGAGTGTATGTGAAATGAGTATAATGATTTTATAGGTGATGTAAGTAATGTTTGAGTTTGAGTGTATGAGAGAGTGTAAGCCGACAATAGAATCAGTGTGAAAGGATCATGTTTGAGTAAACATCATAAGGGTATATGCAAAAGATTCTCAGTTTGATCGAAATCGAGTTTTAAGGTACGCTGTAACAATTTTTTGTTTTATGAATTTTGAATGAATTGTTTTATATGTATTTTAGTGGCACCTTGGATGGTTTAGATTCACAAATCATGTAATAATATACATATCTTTATATATATAATTCTTCTGTGAGTGTGTATGTCACTGAACTTCTCTCAAACGACTGGACCGATTTTGATGAAATTTTTTGTGTGTGTTCAAGGGGATCTAGGAATGGTTTAGATTCACAATTTTGTCCGCTGGACAATGTTTTTTTAATTAATTTTTAATTTATTAGTAGTTGCCTGAAAACCCCTTAAAACAGCCTTTTTCTTTTTCCCATACAAACGTTTTCTAACTAAAATGTAGAGTCAATTTGAGCTTTATTTTTTTGCTAAGATTTTTTAGGGTAGGTGTAGGGTAGGGTAGGGGTAGATTAGGGGTATGTGTAGGGTAGGGGTAGGGTAGAGGTAGGGTAGGGGTAGTGTAGGGTAGGGGTAGTGTAGGGTAGGGGTAGTGTAGGGTAGGGGTAGTGTAGGGTAGGGGTAGTGTAGGGTAGGGGTAGTGTAGGGTAGGGGTAGTGTAGGGTAGGGGTAGTGTAGGGTAGGGGTAGTGTAGGGTAGGGGTAGTGTAGGGTAGGGGTAGTGTAGGGTAGGGGTAGTGTAGGGTAGGGGTAGTGTAGGGGTAGGAGTACCGCATAAACGAAGTCTCTACGGCCCAGTTTATTTTATACAAATGTTTAGGTCTTTTATGTATCGATTGAGGCAGTACGAAGTCTGCCGGGTCAGCTAGTATCAATATATTATCACGCAGGACAACGTCTGTCGGGTCCGCTAGTAGGTACTATATATTCTTGTAGACACGAAGAAGTTATTTATTAAATTTAGTTCATTAAAAATAAAAGTGCGCTTTATTTTCAAAAGCCTACAAATATTTTTAATTTTCATTAAGTTTTCTTCTTTATACCTATTGTTTTATTTTTATATTAAATGTTGCATTTTTGAACAGCAGTTTCTTTGAAAGCCTCTGTAGTGTAGCGGTATAAGTCTCGCTTTGAGTGTTGGAGGTCGTGGGTTCGACCCCCACACCGGACTTCTTTGAAGTAAAACTGAAGATTTTTTTCCAGGTCTGGTTGGTTGAAGCACGTTAAGCTGTTGGTACCGATTGTTTTAACATCATCTATAACAATTGTGAAGTAAGGAACGGTCAGAAGCGTTTCCCTGTATGTGTATCACGACATAATACTGCGGTCACCGACCCACCTGCCTTGCGTGGTGACTATGGCAATACCCTTCGTACGGGCTGATGATGATGTTTGAGTTTTAAGTTAAAAAACTTTTGCATAAAGCATGCCAATATATATCAAATCAAAAATGAATAATTATAAACATACCAAATTCAATTTCTATTAAAGTTAGTGTAACTAAAATATAAATTGAATTTGTGCAGCTGATATGTACATTGGTATATATCAACTGCCATTTCTCATCTAGAATCAAAACTTCAAAAAGGGGCTTTTCATTAAACAATAATACTTTGTTCTTTTCAATTTTGCTCTATAGAAGTATAGCCAAGACACGTATTAGTTAAAATAATGATGTCGATTTAAATTTACCGTTTACTGAACAGACACAAACGTGCAAAGATAAATCATATTTTTCTAAAACACCGCAGTAAAACATGACTACCTCGAGATTGACAAATGCAATATTTATGAGTACAGCCGACTTGTCTCACTCTAATGATGTGAGCATTACGACAAAGCACTTCCCTCACACACTCACAATCACTCACAGGTTACACACAGCCAGGGTTCGCAACCCCAACTTGATTTAAACCTTAAACAAATCCCAATTTTCAAAGAAACCCCGTGACATACAGCATACGTGATACACATTCGAAAGAGCTTCATCGGACGCGTGAAAGGAAGCTTGTAATTAGCGTCAGGGATCTTCACAACCGTTCCCATTTTCCGGACACGACGCCTAAAAGTAGGCCAGTGGCAGCCCTGTCTCCCACAGCTGCGCGGTGTACGCACACAGAAAAGTAAAAAAGGTAGATGTGTCATTTTGGTTACAAACGTTTTTAACCACAGGCTGGATGACAGGTAATTATAATTTTGTTCAACTTTTTTTTTATTTGGTTTTCGGGTGCCGTGTGTTTTCCAAATTAGAAAAGCCCATTGACGTATGGATGTCGTAAGAGACGACTAAGGGACATACTGCTGATGGATAGGCAGCAGCTCAAAGATGCTCCCATCTTTCTGCGATTATCAATCCAGCTGCCAGGCGCGGTGATAACGGCAATATTCCTCAACTACCCTGGATTGCCAAGGTCTGTTAAAGAGGAGGCCCCTGTTCGGCAGTGGACGCTAACAGGTTGATTCAGTAGAAGTAAGCAAGTAGTAAGCAGCTATCGTAAAATAAGAAGAATATCTGGAGTTAAAGTTAGTTCGCGAGCTTCATGTTTTGCGTTTTAGCAATACAATTTAACCAGTAAACATAACATACGCATATAAATAGCAAATCGTCATTGACATATTATAATTAATTATTATCACTAAAAACAATACAAATTAAAGTGCTTTCGATTGTGTGTTATCAAACAAAATTTTCGATAGTAGGTCTATTGTGCAATTAAGAAATTATAAAGAATATTTTATATACATTGTTTCTTAGAAAGCGTTATTAAGTAACGAAAGTTTTACTTAATATCGCTTTCTTAGAAACTGTATTCAACATAAAAATACAAGAATATCAAGTTATTTCAGTTCCATGTCAAGTTGTCCACTTCATTTCACAAAGTCTCAAACTGTAGATAGTATTATTACTTTTGCAAGTTATTACAATGTCTGAATAGTTTTACAAATAACTACTAAACAGCCAATTACTTTTATATCAATTTTATAAGTGAGAATGTTAAAATAAATGATTGTTCAACCACGTCAGTAAATATTATATCTCTCGGCCCATTAGAGCCACAGCGGCTAAATTCTAAGGAGGCTAGCCATCTGCGCAGGATCTATGCACAAGTATAAGCGCAAACAGAAGTGCACTCTATTCATTTACTCTCATAATAACATGGGACGGATATACTGACAAGATCGGTGAGAGATCAAGCCTAGGGCTGACATCATAAAATGCTCTCTGAGGCAAGGGTGAAACACCATCAACTTTCTGACTTCGAGCTGGTACTTAAAATTTACTCGACAGAAATTTTCTAGTAACTCAATTTTTTGACCCTGAAACTGTTAATAATAACTCAAATCAACTTTACAAATTTCGTATTTTCTTTAACTTATTAGTGCAACATATTCGCAGACTGATTAGCGATGGAAAACAATGGCTGTAGTTTCTCAAATCAACCCTCACTTTTTTGTGTCGCAGTTGTGACGAAGGAACGATAATCCGTTCATCACGTAGTATAACACTATGATGACTATTCCGTGTGTTGCAAATAAGGAAAACCTTCTTTAACCGAGAACTTATGAAAACATCACATTTATCTTACGATCGTATCTATTTACCGATGGTTTACCGATCATTGAAAATAATTTAATTCAGTATCTTAATAATAATCGTCATGGCTACGAAGTTATTGAAATTGTATCGCAATATACCTAAAAGTCTCGAGTCCAGTGGCCTAAATGTATACCTACTATGTATTTTCAAAATGAAAGGCAAAAGTATAAGTAATGTGTCATTCAGCCTCATTTAGGTTCGATACTAAGATTTTTGTTGATTAAATATCTCTAATCAACAAAAATCTTAGTATCGAACCTAGGAGGTCGGAGGTCATGGCTGTGACTCTCGCTCCGGAAAACAAACCCTTTGTGAAAGTCAAAGATTTCTTTGCGGATCTGAATGGTTAAGGTCTACCATTCGTATATCGGAAAATCTGAAGTTAATGTTGTAATAACATCGTCTATGGCACTCGTATATTAAGTAACGGGCAGTAACGTACTACTGAACGTAATACTGAGGTTACCTCCCGCTTGCTAAGCGTGGCGACTATGGCAATACCCTCTCACTTTCTTAGGAGGCTCATGTTTAGCAGTAGACGTATACGGGCTGTGATGAATGATGATCATGATGATACCTAACATACGAAAAAACGCCATAACGGCAAGACACTTCTAATAGTACCTGATTCTGTGTCCTCCGCATGAACAGACGTCGCCCGGCGGAGTTAGCACTGCAAATGTGTAAACGGAAAAGATAGGCTTTTCTTTGACTCCTTTTAAATGTCCGAGGGAGCTGTAAATAGGATGCAAACAGAGATACGACTGAGCCGGTGTGGATGAAAAAATTGTGTGTTTCACTGCTGAGACTTTTACAGGAGCTGTGTTTAAAATTGTCCGAGATGAATCGAGCGCTTTAACTTGTGGAACGTATTGTTGGAGTTTTAATGAGGAGTAGACCATGTGATAAAAAATAAGTACAACTAACTTTTTCTCGCTACTTCACACGTTTTGCTCTTTCAAAAGATGAGTAGTGATAACATCGAATAACAATTTTTTGAGTTTATTCGCAATTAACCAAATTTTAAATTATTTATCATTATAATAATTTTAATAAAGATAATAATTAATATAAGTAGTAGAACCAAAAAGCAAGAATTTCAAATTTCAGTTGACATATGCTTATAAAATTTATGAATATACAAAAAAACACTATTTCAATCTTAAAATTTATTGTTGCTTAGAATGAGATATTAATATTGACTGCACCGGTGGCTCAGTGGTTACGGTAGTTGCCTCTGAGACCTGGTGTTCTGAGTTCGATTCCCACCCGGGACAATTATTTGTGTGAACCACAAATAGTTGTTCTGAGTCTGGGTGTTCTGTGTGTCCGTGAAATGTATGTTTGTAAAGTCCCCCGCGAAACAGGGATTTATTTCCCTAGTGCGGGAGTTGTCTTTTTATAAAAAAAAAAAAAAAAACAAAAAAAAATGTTTGAAAAGTAAACCTCACACGTGTTTTCATTATCTTTGTCGAAAGATAATACAAAACAATAGAGACTCCTTTTCCTGCTGTACAACAATAGGTGAAGGCAGTTATAAGGTATACTTATTAAATTAAGATACTTACTTACTTACTTCGCTGGCTCAGCGACCCGAGGTGGATCTTGGCCTCCGACATTAAAGTGCGCCATTCTTCCCTATTCTGTGCCAAATCTGACCAGTCGGGCACTTCCAGCTCTTTCAGGTCTTTGGCGACTTCATCCTTCCAGCGATATATCGGACGCCCCACCGGGCGACGCCCGGAAGGTTGACCGAGATAAGCTTTCTTTGCTGCTCGATCCTCTCCCATCCTTTCCACATGTCCTAGCCAGCGAAGTCGGGAAGATTTTATTTCTCCAATAATGTTCGGCTCGGACACTAGCTCTTCTATCTCCCGGTTGTATCTCTTAAATTAAGATAATAAATAATAATAATAATATAATTTATTTCAATTTAAGTACATTATAAATGAAACATATCTTAGATTAACTTATGGTACTAACAGAAATTCAACAAGACATCTGTGTCTGAACTAGATTAATTAATATCTATATCTCAGACAACAGCGCTCTTCCCTAAAAATACCTATACATTTAAAAGCTTACATGTTCACATTTATTACTTACATACATTTTTTTTAAGTATATTTTAATTATATAAAATGTCACGAAACATTTACAAGTAAAATCGCCTTTTCAAAAAAATCCTGGACATTGTTAAAATACTACAGCTCCTCGAGTGATGGAGTAAAGTAGAATCTTTACTTTCGCACACGGTTTCATTCGCATAACTTCCGTTCCCATAAGAACCTTATAATGAGAAATAGCCTTCCTTGATAGATAAGCTATCTTACACTAGCAGTACCTAGTACCTGAAATTAGCGCGTTCTAGCAAACAATTTTTTTCTAGCTAGCTTTTTGTCCAGCTCTCATGTTATTGTAATGTGTTATTAAAGAACATATTTGTTGAATACGGAAGACAAGTGTTCTTTTTAGGGTTCTGTAGCCAAATGGCAAAAACGGAACCCTTATAGATTCGTCATGTCTGTCTGTCTGTCCGTCCGTATGTCACAGCCACTTTTTTCCGAAACTATAATGTTGAAACTTGGTAAGTAGATGTATTTTGTGAACCGCATTAAGATTTTCACACAAAAATAGAAAAAAAACAAGAAATTTTGGGGTTTCCCATACATAGAAATGAAACTCAACAAAAATTTTGTAATCGAACCCATACCCATCTTTGAATAGGTCTTCAAAAATGATGTTGAAGTTTCTAATGTAATTTTTATCTAAACTGAATAGTTTGCGCGAGAGACACTTACAAAGTGGTAAAATGTGTGTCCCCCCCCTGTTACTTCTAAAATAAGAGAATGATAAAACTAAAAAAAATATATGATGTACATTACCTTGCAAACTTTAACTGAAAATTGGTTTGAACGAGATCTTGTAAGTAGTTTTTTTTTTAATACGTCATAAATCGTAAACCGCAATTTACCTTTCATTCAATCAACTCGAATATAAAAATATAAAATAACATTTCTTTTCATAAACATACGCTTTTTTTATTCTTGATATCAAAAATAGGTACGCACTTGAAACTGATACGGAACCCTTCGTGCACGAGTCCGACTCGCACTTGGCCGGATTATTTATTTTTTCTTTTTTGAATTCTTAGAATCACACATCAAAATATTAGTTGTGTCGACAAAAAAAATGATTTCATATATTATTAGCAATCTATAGTATCATTATCGTGATCATCGTCATCAACCCGTACAACGTCCACTGCTGAACATGGGCCTCCTCCCGAGAGAGGCTTTTTGCCATAGTCACCATGCTTGGCAGGCGGGATGTTGACCGCAGTATTATGTTGTAACATACAAGGAAACGCTGCTGCCCATTCCCTGGCATTACAATAGGCATGAGGCAAGATTTTGAAATCCTCTTGCGCAACGTGGGTAGTCATTTTCTAAGTACGAAAAACACAGTATTTCGGTAATAAATTTAAATTTAACGAAGTTTAAGCCATATTTCTATTAAATTTTAAATAGCGCGCGAAAAAAGGCCTCAAGTGTCATGGTGTCGGCTATGACGTCACGCTATTGTAAAAAATGTAATTGAGTCCGCCAAACCTAACGTAGTGGTTAAATTCTCTTTGATGGTTACAATATCGTGACGTCATGCGCCGTGATTAGTGTTTCAGTCAAAATGGCCGATTGCAGTATTTTAATCTTTTATTTTATTAAAAATCACATTAATCTCAAGGTTATATATAAAAATAAATAAGAGTAATAATTTCTTTTTATATGTACTTTCCCCTAAAAACATTAAATCTTTAATTTTTTGATACTGTCGTCACGCCTATTGTCATAGATGATGTTATAACAATCGGGACAAACGGCTTAACGTGCTTTCCGAGGCACGTTAAGAAGTTCAGCTAACTAGACCCGGAAAGAAATCTTAGAATCTATACAAAGATTACTTGTCCGGCGTGGAGATCGAACCCACGACGTCCGAGATTTATGGCGAGCCAAATACCACTACACTACGGAGGTTGTCGACTATATTATACTTATGTTAGTTACTAGGGTTTGTAAGCTTATTCAAATTGTTATAAGGTCTGAAGAGACGGTAAGTATAACATTCAATTAAAAAAAATCGCAACTATAGGTCACAAAGTCGTGAACGTACATAAAACAAGTAATTAATGAAGAAATAAATTTGCTTGCACAAAGTTATTAGCCATTAATTTTATCGAAACGACGGCTAACAAAATGATTACAAATTTATTCAATGGAGTTGTAGCGACTGCAACGCTGCGCTACATAAGTACTTAGGCTTTATTCATATCGTAAAAATACGAATGCGAATGCAATAACTGAATTTTATTAAACAAGCCTAAGAAGATAAACGAGATTAAAAATATAAAAGATTCGAGCTTTGTATAAAAAGATAAAACGTTGTAAAACTGAGTGTATTATCTAACATAAAGTCAAGCGGATCATACTTGTCTTGAATTACGAACCAATTGAACCGAAACTTGTTGATCAAAGTCATACGAGTTACCCGTGATCATCAGTGCTGCTCTCCCGCACTATGAAAATAAATCCCTGCCTCGCGGGGGATTTTTCAAACACGGGACATTTAACCATGTAGATGTAGATGCTTGGACAGTCAGTTAGGCTTTGTGTCAGTATTGACACATCATACCCAGACTTAGAAAAAATATCCGTGTTTCCCAAAAATAATTGTCCCGAGTTGGAATAGAAAGAAATAAAACCCTGAACACCAGATCTCGGAAACAGCTACCATAATCACTGAGCCAAACAACATCAAAGATTTCTTACCGGGTTTATATTCATGTCTCCAAAAGGGTCTACTTGTTTCGAAGACCACCCTAATCATCAGCCCGTATAACGCCCTACTGAATAAAGGCCTCCCTGGTGTTGCCATAGTCACCATGCCTGGCAGGCAGCTTGGTGACTGCAGTGTTATGTACAACATAAACACAGATAAACCCTGCTGCTATTGTTATAGATTATGTTATAATAATCAGGACCAAAAGCTTAAAATCCCTCAACCGACCAGAGCTGGAAAGAAATATTTGTTTTTACACAAAGATTTCTCGTTCTTCATGGGAATAGAACCACGACCTATCCAATTGTAATTGTCCTAGGGTTGAATAGCTCATTCGTTAATTTATGCAACTATTTTTCCAACTCCTCCTATAAACTTTCTTATTAAATTCGTTGCGGGATCCAAGACATTTAGGTGTCCCGGGACCAGCCTAAGCCCAACAGCTTAAACCCTCTTCCGTGTGTGCCGCTGTTGATCCTGGCTTACAGGAGTGGCGGGAGTATGGGAGGGATTAGTAAAAAAGAACCCATGACCTCCAATAATTAAAAAGAGTCTTATACCGCTGTTTCACAGGGTAGTCACTGATCAGTAATAAGGCTGCCAATCACGAGGACTGTGACAAAATTCTACTATTATTTTCGTAATTGCGTTATTCCGGTATACTAAGTTTCTCGTGTAGTGGCATTCGCGTGTTCTGTACTGTCAAACTGTGATAAGGTCAACTGTCAGTCCATTGACGAAGACGAGGAATTACGTACCCTGGAATTTGGACGTGGTTATTGATGAATTTCGTGTCATGTGCTTGCTATGTAAAAAAATATAGATAACCCCTGAGCCGTAGCAGTATAAGTTTGAGTTTGTAGTTTCGATCCCCACGCTGTATAAAAAATATGATGAAACTTCTTTTCGGTTCTGGTTGGTTGAGGAACTACCCTCCGTGCCTCAGAAAGTACTTTAAGCCGTTGGTCCTGATTGTTGTAACAACATACGTAAGAAGCGTACTGTAGGAAATGGGCAACATAGTTTCGTTTCGGTCACCAACTCGTTTGACAAGCGTGGTGATTATGACAAAAACCTTCCTCGGGAAGTGGTCATACTTAGCAGGGAACGTTATACGGGCTGATGATGATAAATCTAAACTGTACCTGTACATGACAACGGTTGAATTGAAACAAGCTAATGTAAACTGTGACACAGAAATAATGAAAGTACAAAAGTATTTAGGCAGCCCTTGAGTTCATTTGAAAGACATCCAACGGCTTCAACTATTGAATTACTATCTTACAAAAATCTTTTTGCCTTTGCCATATCGAATATAAACACTGGAAAATGTCTGTGACGGATTCTATTGGTTTAGATAAGACTTCCTTCTAGTTGCAAATTTGCCAAAGTAAAGAATATTTCATTGCCTTTACAAAGGTGACCTAATTAAATTATATCAATAAATTTAAAAGAAGACTAATAATGGAACATGACAACCTCCGTAGCGTAGCGGTAATTGATGCTCGCTTTAAATCTCGGAGGTCGTGGGTTCGATCCCCACACCGGACAAGAAATCTAAGATTTCTTTCCGGGTCCGGTTGGTTGAGGGACTACCCTCCGTGCCTCGGAAAGCACGTTAAGCCGTTGGTCCCGTTTGTTATAACATCATCTATGTATAAAAATCGTATATCAAGGAACGGGTAGCAAAGTTTCCTTGTGTGTTACAACATAATTCTGCATTCACCTACCCGCCTGCCAAGCGTGGTGACTATGGCAATACCCTCCTTCGGGAGGAGGCCCATGTTCAGCAGTGGACGATATACGGGCTGATGATGATGGTGATGATGATGAATAATGCAATGTCATATTTATTTTGTTAAAAAGAGTAAACCTCAAAAGATACAAACATTGAAAATATTTTATGAATTCGAATGAAATAAAATAGTCACAATATGCTATTAATTATTTTATTAATGTTATTGGGAAACATGTCTTAGTGAAACTCGGCTGGACATGTCTGCATGTAAGATGACAATTGGGCTAAAAGAACCACCAATTGGGTCCCAATAAACGCACGACGCTATCGCGGTAGGCCGAGACCGAAGATGGCGGGACGAGCTTGACTCCTACCGTAGGGACTGGCCGGCACTCGCAAAAGACAGAGTTGTGTGGAAAAGGGGAGGGAGGCCTTTGCCCTGCAGTGGGATAAAAACAGGGTATTTAGATATTATTGATACTGAAAACACAACTCTCTAAGTTATTTATTATTTATGTTATCTTAACTTTGTTACACTGTATTTTTTTAGTCTTTGCTAATACTTAGCGAGATTATTTTTTTTATCTTTGTATTATACTTTGCATATTGCATAAAAAAATCAGATTAAAACGATATCGAGTCTGTGTTAGGGGCGCCCGCGCCCCTTCGAATAATCAAGATTATCGTGTATTGCTAGGCACTAGAGTTGATGCCATGTAGGTAGGTACATTTCACAGTCCATCTCTATGAAGAAAACTTTTTCGTAAATAACATAGGTCTGTTTTAAAATTTAAATCTTACTTTTCTACATTAATACCGTTGGAAAATAGTCCTGCCAATTTTTGCAACTATCTACTAAAACAGTACAGTGTATAAGTGAGTTATAACAAATGCTTAACTCCTCAAACCTCAAAGACAACTCGCTAGCGACTCGATAACCCCCACATCATCATCATCATCATCAGCAGTGCTTTCCGAGGCACACCAACCAGACCCAGAAAGAAATCTTAGAATTGACACAAAGATTTCCTATCCGGCGTGGGAATCGAACTCACGACCTCTAAGATTAAAGCGAGCCAAATACCGCTACGCTACGGAGGCTGTCAACCCCCACATAACTCCAAAAAATAAGCCTTAAACATTTCTAAGACATTTCCCAACCCGAGTTTAAGATAAATATAAATCCCGTCAGCATAGATTTTCCTTCTAAACCAAACATCTTAAATTCTGTATAGTGCAATGGGTGTAGGTTTACATTTGGTCCGTCTATCGTAGACCGCAGACAGCCTTACTTCATGTCCAGCCTTATTTCGGCTTCGATGCTCGAATGAATAATATATGGAAAGCTTCGGATCCGGCTAGTACAGCGTAGGAATCACCAGAATATGGTAACGGGATGTACTGTAGTGGCATCACATTGTGGTTAACTCATATGATACGGTTAACAATATTAATGAAATTATAAAAATAGAAGGATAAGAAATTATTAGACTAAGTTTCAAAACGTAAGGTCCACCTATCGATAGGCACTCCTTTGTATTTTAAACATACTTTAAAAAACATTTTTCGGGTCTTAATTTTGACTGTATTTTTTTTTTATAAACTGTTTTTTTTACAGTCTTCTATCCCACAGTTTCTTACTAATGAATCAACAATTATTTTAAATGAATAAAACCTTAACCCGTTCGACTAACTTCGCCTGTCTACAATAGACACAGGAAATCTCATTTTTATGTTTAAATATTAAATAAGTTTTATTTATTATTTATCCTTTATAAATAAAAAATAAATTTATTTAATATTTTTCTTTATTTAATATATTAATTGATTTACTTTTGATTCCTTAAAGCATTTCTTTTTTAACCGTTTAAACGTATTTTACAATCTTTATATAGTAGTTCAAAAGATAAAAAGCCGTACTAACATCATTTACCGCAAAAGCACTCGACTCTCTTATTTACAAAATATTTCAATTCTGCAATGATAACTGTTTATTGAAAGTCAATAATTAGTTATTAAAAGACAATTGTTTAGTAAATGAAGTTATGTATAGTAACTATACATACATAATTATATTTATACTAGCTATATGTATAAAAGACCTAAACATTTGTATAAAATAAACTGGGCCGTAGAGACTTCGTTTATGCGGTACTCCTACCCCTACCCTACACTACCCCCACCCTACACTACCCCCACCCTACACTACCCCCACCCTACACTACCCCCACCCTACACTACCCCTACCCTACCTCTACCCTACCCCTACCCTACACCTACCCCTAATCTACCCCTACCCTACCCTACACCTACCCTAAAAAATCTTAGCAAAAAAATAAAGCTCAAATTGACTCTACATTTTAGTTAGAAAACGTTTGTATGGGAAAAAGAAAAAGGCTGTTTTAAGGGGTTTTCAGGCAACTACTAATAAATTAAAAATTAATTAAAAAAACATTGTCCAGCGGACAAAATTGTGAATCTAAACCATTCCCAGATCCCCTTGAACACACACAAAAAATTTCATCAAAATCGGTCCAGTCGTTTGAGAGAAGTTCAGTGACATACACACTCACAGAAGAATTATATATATAAAGATTTTGCTATGATGAATCCACATTTATTAAAGACATCACTCGTTTTAGGATTACGTTAATAGACTGCCCGAAGTCTAAGCGACTTTTATACTATTTCGCTCCTTAACTCTAATTCGACTACCATGCATTGATGACTTAAAGTTCAAGATTTTTCAGAAAGACATATGTAGTTAGCCACCAATTTTTAGGGTTCCGTAGTTTTTAGGGTAACAACGGGACCCTATGACGAAGACTTCGCTGTCTGTCTGTGACCAGGTTGTATCTTAAGAACCGCGATAGCTAGACAGTTGAAATTTTCACAGATGGTGTTTGTTTCACAAATACTAAAAATAATTATTTTTTTTGCTATTTTTTGCTCGATATCAATAACGGCAACAGGTAGACGCTTGAAAGTGGTACGGAACCCTTCGTGCGCGAGTCCGACTCGCACTTGAATAATTTTTTGCTTCTTCACTGGGCACAAAGGTGGGCAGGGCAGCCTTAAAAAAGAACTTACAACATAAGCAGCCCACTTGCGCAACCTGCGCTCCCAGTAGAGCTTGGACCTGGCTCATGGTGGTCGCTGGCGAAGAGATTAAGAAATGGTGACATTCAGTGCTTAATTTGTGTAAATGAAAAAGTATTTATTAAGTTATAATATTTCCTAGATGCAACTCTTAGTTGGGCCGGATTGCTTATTCGTACCCAGCCCCCGCCAACGGCGGATCGAAGGAGTATCCGTAGGGTTTAAGTGGTGTAGGGTCCTCTCCTCGTGGTATGAGTTAGCATACCACGCTATGGAGAGGGCGAGTCCCACATATCCCACCGCCAGCGCGTGAATACACTGCAGCGGCGGTGGGAATGCGTAAATGCATTTAACCGGGGCAAATAAAAAAACTGCAACTCTTATTTAAAAATTATTGTTTCCTTCACTGGGTTCAAGCAAATTCAAAACCATTTTAGGAATAATTTACAAATAAATGTGTATTGTTTTTATATATTTATAAAGTTAGATATAACATAGTGTCATCAACATCAGTTGTGGGGTTAGCTGTCAATACGCTGTCACACAGTTGATGGGGTGGAGATCGGACGTGCGCCAGCACATAAGACATGATAGTGAGCCAGTGATTAGTGTGTATAGGATACTACAGTCGTCACAACCCAGCTGTTAGCAAGAACGAACGTGGTAATCTTAACTTTAAATTTATTTTTTTAAGACTCAGTCATTGACATTGAGTCAGTCAAGTGGTCAATCGATCAGTCAAACTGCTGACCCAAATAGTAGCTAAGCTATCTGATTGACGATCAAGTTACAAAGTGAGTGTTAATCAGCCGTGTACTATATGTTAACTGTTGTAAGGATTCACAAATCTTTAGTTTAATCGACTCAAAGAAAAAGGTGACGATAAATAAAAGGCTTTTTTATCTTCTGTCATTTTACAGAAATGATATGATTTTACTTTTAAAAGAAAATCATTGATTTTGACAGTGAGTTAGGAATCTTCCGTGAAGGGCCCAGGCATTTTAGCAAGAAGAGTAGTTTTATATCCAGCCATTGTAACAAAATTATTACGTAGATAAAACTTGCGTAAATGAAATATTTACAAGAATACATATCCAATAATTATGTTCATCATTGTACTACATTTTCTAAGAATCTCGAACAAGTGACATAATTATGTATTTGCTTCGTATATATAATTGTGACATGAGATTATAATGGCCATTGTTTTTAATTCATATTTTTTTAGGGACTAATCCCACCCACACTCCCCATCACTGCAACTCCTGCAAGCCAGGATCAACAGTGGCACACACTGGTAATGGCAATGAGCACCGAGGCTCACCAAGTCCCGGGAAAAAGTTAAACTGCCTTGGGACCCGTACGAAAGACTTACTACTAGACTCACTTCCCTCCATAGCAAAGTGGGAGACAGCTCAAAGGAAAATAAAATAATAGCTTTGAAGTCTGACTTATTTCTAATTCATATATTTTTTTTAGTTTTAAGAGAATATTCAATAAATAAATGATGAATTTATATCTACGAACATTTATTTTATTTACATCCCAATAAAACAATGCTCAGCTCTTATGTGCATCAATTGATAAATAATAGCTAATAAATTAAATAATTCCTTTGGTAACTGTAACTGCATATCTCTATATCTTCTATCTATCTATATACACACATTATAAAACTGGTGGAGGTCATATATACATACAGGCATATTGAAGATATTCCGAAAGTTTTTATCAAAAAAACAACATTGCTGTTTAATTAATTTTTGTTTGTCCGTCTTTCTAATTATTTGAAAACGCATCACGCTCAAGTTACATCATGTAGGCAGAATTATCTACACTAATATTATAAAGAGGAAAGATTTGTACCTATTTTTGTATGTTTGTATGTTTGTAATGAATAGGCTCAAAAAGTACTGGGCCGATTTCAAAAATTCTTTCACCATTCGAAAGCTACATTATCCACGAGTAACATAGGCTAAATTTTATTTTGGAAAAATGTAGGGTTCCGTAAGATATTTGGGTTTTTCTGTCACAAGGTGTAAAAAATCAACCAGAAAAGTTACTTATTTTGCGTACGCTGCCTAAACTATAAAAGATAGAACCATAAAATGTTCTAATTAATTATAGATCTTATAAATATCTACAAAAAAGTCCGCGACACACTATACCTATCTATGTCGAGTGAGGCACAACGACCATTTTTAGGGTTCCGTAGCCAAATGGCAAAAAACGGAACCCTTATAGATTCGTCATGTCTGTCTGTCTGTCTGTCTGTCTGTCTGTCTGTCTGTCTTTCTGTCTGTCTGTCTGTCCGTCCGTATGTCACAGCCACTTTTTTCCGAAACTATAAGAACTATAATGTTGAAACTTGGCAAGTAGATGTATGTTGTGAACCGCATTAAGATTTTCACACAAAAATAGAAAAAAAAACAATAAAATTTGGGGTTCCCCATACTTAGAACTGAAACTCAAAAATATTTTTTTTATCAAACCCATACGTGTGGGATATCTATGGATAGGTCTTCAAAAATGATATTGAGGTTTCTAATGTCATTTCTTTTCTAAACTGAATAGTTTGCGCGAGAGACACTTCCGAAGTGGTAAAATGTGTGTCCCCCCCCTGTAACTTCTAAAATAAGAGAATGATAAATCTAAAAAAAATATATGATGTACATTACCATGCAAACTTCCACCGAAAATTGGTTTGAACGAGATCTTGTAAGTACTTTTTTTTAATACGTCAAAAATCGTAAACCGCAATTTAGCTTTCATTCAATCAACTCAAATATAAAAACATAAAATAACATTTCATTTCATAAACATAAGCTTTTTTATTTATTCTTGATATCAAAAATAGGTACGTACTTGTAAATGAAACGGAACCCTTCGTGCGCGAGTCCGACTCGCACTTGGCCGGTTTTTTTATTTAGAAATCTTGAATTTTTTTTGGACTACATTTAAACGCGTTTATTTTACTCATGCTATTTATCCTTATCAAAATAAATTATTTCATCACTAAGTACAGTTTATGTAGATAATATTTGGTCTGTGAATGATTAAAATTGGACGTTTGGTTTTGAAGTTATGGCGAAATTAAAATATTACGATTTCTGCTGCCCGTTGCGAAGTGGGCGTCACCAAGCCGGGGGTGCGCGTGCGGGAGGGGAGTTTAGATCCCGCTGGGCTACCACCATATTATCACTGGCCCTGTAGCTGGTGAATTAGCTCATATTCCAATATACCCATGATCCCTACTGATTTGCCTATATTAATCCAATTTCCAGTAACAATTTCTTTCGCACTAACGATAAACAAATCCCAGGGCCAAACATTCAAATTAGTAGGAATTGATTTACGAAAAGAATGTTTTACGCATGGGCAACTTTACGTCCCTATCACGGGTCGGGGCTCCCGACCATCAGTATATTTTGTTACCTGAAAATAATTTAACGTCAAATGTTGTTTATAGAGAAGCTCTACAATAATCGCTTTAGTTATCTATCCTAAAACAAAGGGTTGCACTCCGGGACTGCCGGCAGAAGTGAAAACTAAGTATTAATTACATTTAAATATTTTCATCATTAACAACTTTAACATCCACAGAAAGACAATCTGTGCAGCCTGCGGATAGTGACTGCGTCGTCGATGTTAGTGTCGGTGTCTGTGAATTGACCTGGGAATCATTTTCCTGACCGTGTCTTTCCTGGGTAGGCTTTTTGCAGCGGTAACAGACATCCGCACGGAGCCGCGGGCGACCGCTATCACTACATATTATAAAACAAAGTCCCCGGCCGCGTCTGTCTGTCTGTTCGCGATAAACTCAAAAACTACTACATGGATTTTCATGTGGTTGTTACCAATCGATAGAACAATTATTCCGGAAGGTTTACGTATATAATTTGTTTAGTTTTTCTGTACATTTGACTAATATATTATATTGATATTTGTCAGAGGTGTCGGAAAAAATTAAGCCATTTGGGAGCTTTCAACGAAAACGCTGCCTAAACCCTATGAGATATTATAACATAACAAAACAATGTATGGCGGAAATATTCTTCTCTTTTAGATCTACAAAAAAGTCCGCGATAACATATTCTATCTTTCAAGGTTAACTTGCTATATCCATTATATCTTTTAGAAAAATGATCATTTCAAATGCGGTAATTGAAAAGCTAATCAGACGGATTCAGTATTTGAAAGAAGAAAGAAAGAAAGAAAATATATTTATTAGACACACAAACAACAAAAAGCAAAACAATAATAATTGGGTACAGAGTGAATACAAATGACAATATAATATAATATTGGGAGACAAAGAAAAACAAGTAAAAACATTTTAAGGAATTAAAAAATAGAGCACATACAATTATATAAATTTACATTAAAATTACATTATTTATTATTACATTAAATTTTATTTATTACATTAAAATTATTTATCCTTATCATTTTAAATGATTTTATGTTCTTAAGCATTTCAAACAGATTATTTTACCCCTACACTATATACTTTAAATGAATAACTTAGAAGTTATCGCAAAATAACAGCGCGTGTTTTCGCAGCGCAGCGAGTGAGTGATTGGCCGAATGTGATTATGCGCGCTCGATCCTTAAGGCGATTAACACACGGCACCGCGCAACGCCGCGGAGGGCGGTGGCGGTAAAGCGGATTTCGTAGCGGTGCCCCGCGCGGTAAGGCGGTTTACGCGCCTGTCCGCGCGGATGGATTTAACACGGTTTTGACCAGTTTGATCCACCCTAAACCGACGTGTTTGTATGAAGAATGTTCTGAGAGTGAATAAAGCGAAAGATGTGTGTAGGGATCGTAGCAAGTGGAGGTCCATTGTCTCTGCCTACCCCGCTGAGAAACAGGCGTGAGCTTATGTATGTATGATCACAGACACTGGCAAGAATGGACGCTGAAGTGGTGGCAGCATTCTGGCTTTTATGGCGCAGAGAGAAAAAAATAAGAAGATATTTGGTTCATCCATTTTTAAATTGCAACACGTCCTGCACCCATGATGATCCGCGCGGTAATGCGGCGCCCCGTGTGTGAGGCGCCGCGTCACCGCGCGGACGGCAGCGCGGAGGGGCGGTGGCGGTGAGAGCACCGCTCCACCGCGCGGCCGGGCGGTGTACGTGTGTAAGGGTGCAGTTCCATTGAGGCGGAGCGGAGCAGAGCGGAGAAGAGCTGTGCCGCGATTCACCAATCACATGGCTTGAAATCCACATCTCTTCTCCACTCGGAGGTGGATGGTGCGATGTGATTGGTGAATCGCGGCACAGCTCTTCTCCGCTTTGCTCCGCTCCGCCTCAATGGAACTGCACCCTTAGGCGATTAACACACGGCACCGCGCACCGCCGCGGAGGGCGGTGGCGGTAAAGCGGATTTCGTAGCGGTGCCCCGCGCGGTAAGGCGGTTTACGCGCCTGTCCGCGCGGATGGATTTAACAAGGTTTGATCCACCCTAAACCGACGTGTTTGTATGAAGAATGTTATGAGAATGAATAAAGCGAAAGATGTGTGTAGGGATCGTAGCAAGTGGAGGTCCATTGTCTCTGCCTACCCCGCTGAGAAACAGGCGTGAGTTTATGTATGTATGATCAGAGACACTGGCAAGAATGGACGCTGAAGCGGTGGCAGCATTCTGGCTTTTATGGCGTAGAGAGAAAAAAATAAGGAGATATTTCGTTCATCCATTTTTAAATTGCAACACGTCCTGCACCCATGATGATCCGCGCGGTTATGCAACGCCCCGTGTGTGAGGCGCTGCCTCACCGCGCGGACGGCAGCGCGGAGGGGCGGTGGCGGTAAGAGCACCGCTCCACCGCGCGGCCGGGCGGTGTACGTGTGTTAGGCATCTACGGATTTAATAGAAACCAATGCGACATGAGATCCGCTTCACCGCCTACCGCGGCGGTGCGCGGTGCCGTGTGTTAATCGCCTAAAGCGATTATTGAGCAAATTTTTTGTTTTGTGTTCGTTGTAACTATGATGGATAGTTACTTGAATACCTATTTATTTCGTGTTTGTTGTATTGTTAGTCCTGAAGAGTATAGGTATTTCATACGATATAAAAGTATACCCAACTACTTATTTCATTGAGTTTTAGTAGGTACCTATATTAATTTGTTTCTGTTTGTTTTGACTAAATTTCGCCCGTTTTGTTAGAGGTTTAAAGACATTCTGTAGTATTAGTATCAGTATTGTACCCGTGCGAAGCCGGGGCGGGTCGCTAGTATTATCAATATAACTCTGCGCTGACAATTAGTACGCAGACTGTTATTTTAACGTAGGCTTAGAAGACTCTTCAAAAGTCGCCCCCTAAACGTATTTTTTTAGAAGAAGATTTTTGAAGAGTCTTGTCAAATGTCGAAAAGAAGCGGACGTTCAAAGTTTCTACAAGGAAACCAAAATTTTCCGCGGACGAATTCGCTAAATAAATATTACCAAAATTATAATTTAATGTATATATTACTTATTAAAATGTTTTGAACTCTTTATGGAACAGATTACTTTAATTTTTTACCCTAATTTTATTAATCTCAGTTTTGAAATATAGTATAAGGTAATCTTTTCCATAAATAGTTCAAAACATTTAAATAATGTGAAAAACGGGCGGTGTCATCGTTTAATATTCAATACCAAATGTAACTTTGGAAATATTTATCGAAGTAATGCGGATCATTACCGATAGATGGCGCTACCGTCCCCCTTAGAGACGTGTTACAAAGAGATTAATAAATTTCGATGATCGGTAGGGTTCCACCGTAGCCTAATTGGTTAAGGCATTGGGGGCTTTACCCAGGATGCAGGTTCGAGTCCTGCCGGTGGTCGAATTTTATTAATCTCAATTTTGAAATATATATTACTTAGTTACTTAGCAACTAAATATAAAATTACTTGCCATTGTTAATTAGGTTCTATCTTCTCATCTAATTACTAGCTTTGACGTCTGACTTATTTAATTAATCTTATTGAATCTAGGACATTAGGGTTCCCTAGTTAAAAGGTAACTTAAAATTACTATCTGTATATTATTATCTTCAAGATTTTATAGTGGATACAATAATAAAAAAAATTTACTTACTATCTGTGGCCCGTGACTCCGTCTGCGTGGATTTCAATATCTACCTATAACTTTTCCACCCCTTTTCGTCTGAGCTACGCCCACCGAATTTTAGCTCTCTATAATCACTCATTTAGGCTGTGTCAGTATTGAGAACAAAGCGTTTTTTAATCCATTATTTGAAATAAGTACAGGGTTCATTGATGAAACATTATTTTTGAAAGTACAATAGATGTGCACTTATTATTTGACCAACTAGTTGGTCCAGCGATAATATGTTCGAGCATAATCAGTAAACGATTCCCGGGGCAAGCACAATATAGTGTTAGTCGAAATTCTGATCAAAAATTTTTGACTTGTTCCTGGCACAGCGCACAGCGGACGGACATTTGTAGTTAGCCCTGAGGCTTTTGCTACTTCATCGGGCATGTATTGTCGTTCCTGCGACTGATTTCTCTCCAGTCGTATCGTACCGACCCATCGGGTTAATGAAATAATGAAATTTATTAAGCACTTAGGTATTTACATACACTTACACTGTATAAGACTAAATCTAACAAAAGTATCACTTAAGTATCACTAAAAACATTGTTAAAATTAATTGATCTTACACATTTTTTTATCAGTCAGTCTGTCTATCGTAAGATATATGTCAAATGTACATATAGTAAGATGCCTTAAGGGTAACAGGTCTAAAATTAACTTCCAAGAATCTGGCCAAAGCCTAAGCGACATCCACCTGAGGGCACCCTTAAGGTGTTAGGACCAACGATCAGGGTGCCACTGGAGTAAAGAGTAGATTTTCGAACAGTGGTGATGATCGCTGGCACGAGATCACAGTTCGGGCAATAAGCAACAACGCGGTCCTCGGTCATGCCGTCGAGGATCCTACCCTAGCTAACCTGCAACCTTTCACTAGCTACCTAAGTGGACGACCCGGAGAAGAAAGGAAGAAAGAAACTACGGTTTTGAAAGTTAACGGAATAGCATTTTAATGTCCTTAGAGATTGGACGACTTGGCTGAAAGCGATAGGCACTATATGAAAAACTATAAGTGCAATTATCTTTAGGGTGTCAGCCTTCTCATCTTATGGTCGCTGGTTCTATCCCTACCTATTGCAGAAGACAGTGAAGAATACTAGAAGACTGCAAATAACTGCTAGTAATCTTAAAAAAAAAGAATAACTATGTAAAGACGCTTGGGCCGTGGGGTCCGGGAGCGCGGTCACTGTACAAAGATATTGCGAAGCGTCTAGTAGACGCTTCCCGTGACCAGAAGGCTGGCCTTTATTTAGGACAACGCATCAGCATTGCCATCCAGCGTGGCAATGCTGCCAGTCTTCTGGGGACGTTCTCCGCAGCGGACTCGGATGTGGAGGAATTCTTTGACGCCTAGGTAGAGTAGTAGTTGTCGTTTTTGTAGGTATAGCTTATTTTAATTTTGTTATCCCATAGTATTTTATTTTATTTTCTTAGTTATTAGTTTTTTTTTTTAGTTTAATTTAAGATTTTACTTCAATAAAGTTAAATTACCTAAAAAAAAAAAAAACTATGTAATGTACGTTAGAAAGTACGATCTTGTTTCTAAAGTTTTTATTTTCAAGCATTGCCACATGCCACATTATGTTACTAAAAATATAAAACGTAATTGCTCATAAAACCTTGCAAAATTATACATTCAACCAGCATTCATCATACCGACAGATCTGCCTCCAAATATAATTTTCACTTCTTTTTTTTCCAATTTTCCATATCCCCGCTTAGGGTTTTAATCTCTAAAAATCCGGTGGCATAAAAATGTTTTTAGTGTACAAAGCAACATTTAAAATTTTAGAGTTGTGGTTAAAATTTCATGGGGAAGAATCGTAGAAATGTTGTCGGCGTTTCTTGTTTATGGAATAGATTTTAGTCACTCATTTCTGTTTTGTTTGAGTTTTGTTCATTTTTTTATTTACATATTAGATATAATCATCATCAGCCCGTATAACGTTCACTGCTGAACATGGGCCTCCTCCTGAGAGAGGGTAGTTGCCATAGTCACCACGCTTGGCAGGCGGGTTGGTGACCGCAGTATTATGTTGTACCACACAAGGAAACGCTGTTGCCCGTTCCTTGATATACGATTATTATAGATGATGTTATAACAATCGGGACCAACGGCTTAAAGTGCATTCCGAGGCACGGAGGGTAGACCCTCAACCAACCAGACCCGGAAAGAAATCTTAGAATTTACACAAAGATTTTCTGTCCGGCGTTGGGATCGAACCCACGACCTCCTAGATTTAAAGCGAGCCAAATACCGCTACGCTACGGAGTAGATAATAGGTATGAAATAATTGAGAAATATTATCTAAAAAAGACTTTTTGCCGTAAAGAGCAAGTCAATTTCTAAAGTACTTTGCACTCGTCTTAACTTGGAATAATAATCATTTATGGACGCAGTTTTTACCGCTTTTCTATTATTCGTTGTAGAAAAGTGTTGTTTACCAACCTTCCGATGCCCTCGTAGACTTGAAGTCCGAGAGGCCCGCGAACTGTAAAGTAGAGCGACAGTTGCACAAAACTCCCCTAAATAAACTAAAAGCAATAATTCCTCAATCTCCCCGTCAGCGACCGCCCTGAGCCGAGGTCCAAGTCCCACAGGGGACACCCTCTTGCGCAGGTTGCTTAGTTTGTAGTGTTTAAACCATTTATCTAGGCTGGAGCTCTGCTCGCCTTTATGCCCGGTGAAGTAGCAAAAGCGTCCTGGATAACTACATATGTCCGTCCGAAAAAAAAAAAAAAAGTTGTTTACCAATCGGTATCTAGAATGACGATATAAGCCATCGGATATAAACTTAACTTTTGCGTAAGTTGAAAAGTAGCGCAAGAATTATAATAATAATTTTATATATTTCATGTCCACAAATTGCAAAATTGTTTTACATGCTTAATTTGGTACATAATAATGGTCAAGTGAAATTTGTGGGACATCTGGAGTCTAAACTAAGCCTAAGCCTGTATTTTAGTACACCAGGTTCCCCATCCTTAATTGCGAAAGTTTAAATTAGACACATTCTTATTTGTGAGAGATAAAAATGAACACTTAAAAGATAATTATACAAAGACAAACAGCAAAATTAAATAGATATGTGAGTGTTGTGTGTGTGTATACATTGACTACAGCAATCATACTACAGTGCAATTAAGAAGACAACATATTTTGTGTACAAGTAGAAAATATTACGGAGACATATTGTTGCACATTTTTGTTTTTGCTTTTTATTTCCTGATCAGGAAAATTACCGTTACGTCACTAGTCAAGTTTTTTATTTCATTTATTCTTATAAAAATACAAAATACTTGCTTGAACAAATGACAGTTAATTCATTCGGTAAATCGGCCGTCATTATTGTGGTATAGCCATTATAAAATATTTCCATGTCTGGCCAATACCAAGTTCAATGAGACTGGACTTAAACGTCTCAAAATAAAAAAGCTCAAACAATAATATGTTAAGTACCAAACAATTCAGTTTAAATCCGTACTAAAGCAAAGTATTGCCAAACGCCACCAAGAGCTCCGTTAATGTGCTCCGGAGAGACCGTCGTCCGTGAAAAATGCCCGGTCAAAATCCCAAGCGTCGTTTCCCCAAAGATACAGGACGCAGGATATTCAAATAAGCTTTTTTTTTTCTCGTCGTAAATGAAGCGTCGGAAAATAAATGGCTTGTCTACTTAAGAGTTAAGTTTTTCGGACTTAAACTCTCGTAGCTCTAGTGTATTTACTGGGTGAATTGGGAATGTATTCTGTTAGTTGCTACGTTTTATTGATCTGAATTTTAGTGCTGCATATATTACGGTTGATGGTACTCGTATGGATGTAAAATTGGTTATTAGTTTGTGAAGATGGTTATGCTAATTATACATGAGCTGCGTTTGGATTAGTTAATCCATGTTTAGTATTTAAGTGTCGAAATAATTTAATTTGGTTACATGCATATTTTAGTTTGAGTTTATTCAATTTTGACAACATCCATGGCGTAGCGGTAATCGGATCACTTTAAATCTCGGAGGTCGTGAATTCGATCCCATTGCCGGAGTAGAAAATATTTGTGTAGATTTTAAGATAGTCCCGATTGTAAGAACATCATCTTTAACTATCGTATACCAGGGGACGGAGAGCAGCATTTTCTTGAGTATTACAATATAATACTGTGTATTATGTCCATATATTTATAACTACATAATAATACAACCCGTCTGCCAAGCGTGGTGACTATCAGAAAAGCCCTCCCTCGGGAGGAGGCCCTTGTTCAGCAGTGGACGTTGTAGGGGCTGATGATGATGATGATTCAATTTACAACTGAGCAGTTCAGCTCTCTCTTAGATAATATTACAATGAATAAAAAATAGTCATAGCAGTAGTATTTTGCTTTTTTTGCCGACACCCGCGTTGTTCGAAGACGCCGTAGACTTATCAATCTATCCGTGACCACGACGGGCGTAACCCATGTCGAAACGTCGGATATCAACTCCGAGCTTGATTCGATTTTAAGGTAAAGATTTGCCTTAAAATCGTACTGCGATTGAGACCCGCGTATACTTTTAATTATGTGTACAAATCGCGAAAGTTTAAAAACATTCAATATACAGAAACTAAAACCACTACGATTGCGAGACCACTACCAAACAAGGCTTCATCTATTTGATCGAAATGAAATCACAAAAAATAACGTTAGATCTAAATCCGAAGACGTAAAAGCTGCACATTTCCCTAGTATTTCAGTTGGCACTAATATGAAATGTAGGATTGCGATGAACATAATAGATGTTCGGTGTATGACGGGCGCGGGCATCGCCGCACTATTCATCATGGACGCGGAAATGTGCGCCAGCTCGTGTAGTCATGGGAAAACTTCGGTATCGATACTTTCTTGTAAATATATTTTTTTAGAAAACGACAAATTAAATCCCATTTAGCATATAGTTAATATTAAGAATTAATTGACACAAGTCTGACAGACTTCTAGGACACCTGAAGTAAATTTAAACGTAATTTTAAAGTAACTTTTACCTATTGTAACTTTTACCTATTTATAATGGATTTTGTGAATTGTTTTTACATTACAGGTGTATGCACACACTTTTGTGCTCAATAAACATCATAAATTTAATATGTTTTGTATCAATAACTAACCTGCCGGCTAGGCTTCAGGTGAGACTCGACGTATATAACGGACAATTTGGGCAAAATATTAATATTAACAACAATATAATTACATAAACTTAGTCATCATTTCAATATGTTATACAATTAGGGTCTGATTGACAGAACTTAGTCACATTTAATAAAATAAACCTTATATAAGTCCTTTATGGGGGGATGCATTAGGCCCCAGCAGCGGAGTATGTTAGGCTCCTCTCTCTATGATGATATGTTAATCATACCACGATGAGAGGGTTTAGCTAATAAAACCCATAGTTGTTCTAACTCCACTTATGAAGGCACTATGATTTACAGAATTTCAGGCACATGACATCCAATCCACTATGCATCATCATAGGTTCATAATCGTTCGTTTGTTCTTCATAGAGATGTAATATAAACAGATTAGTATAGCTTAATGACCGGTAGTCGAATAGGCATGAGAGGTTATACCTGAGGTGCAAGTTCAAATCCATCCATTTTTTTCAAATTTATTAGTTATTTAGTAGTTAATTTTGCCGTAAAGTATTCTCAATTTTAATAAATATCAATGAATTAATAAATTTACACGAGTCGACAAAACCACCATGTATCGACAAGCTAAAGTGTAACATCTCTAGTACAGTAGTGCGTCGTCACCGTTACTCCGTTCGACCGGATATTTGGTATAAAAATCGTATTAATGGTAGAAACGCAATCTTTTACCACAAATAGTTCAGCTGTCAATTTCATTTCGGCTCGATTTGGTTTATAAGAATAGAACAAAATGTTTCATCATCATCATCGGCACGCACAGTGCTAAACATAGACCTTCCTAGAGAGGGGTTTATGTCATAGTCAATGGGATTGGCATGCGAGTTTGTGACAGCAGTATAGCCATGTTGTAACCCGAAAAGCGCTGCTGTCCGTTCCCTGGTTTTAACAATCGGAACCAAGGGCTTAACGTGGTTTTCGAGGCACAATAATTCCTTAACTAACTAGACCCGTACAGAAATCTTTGATATATACATTTATTTTAGAGCGGCAATCAAACCTATGACGCCCCGAGATTTCAGGCATAGGTACTCAATTTGTTTTACTTGGTATTCAAACCAAGGGATTTACATGAAATTTGGCTTCCGAGGTTTACTTCATCATAAATATCCACAGGACACTAATTGTATTCTTTAAAGTCTAAAACCCGAAAAGATTTTAATCCATATTCTTTCCCAATATTTACAAGTTTAGTTCCAATAATATAACTTACTAAAATATTTTATTTGTCTATTGAAAATATTGGAGGTTGTGTTATTAAGTACGAACTTGTGTTTGTGTTACAAAACTACAGTCTTCAAAGATTCTTTGTTCTACAAACAAAGATCAAGTTGTTTTACTTGGAATCACAAATAAATGAAACAAAGAGAATACAAATTTTATACAATCAATTATAACTAGCACACTCGAAGAGAAACAAATCATAAAGTCGATATTCATACTTATTTATTTGTACCTAAAGGTTTCGATACTCAAACTCAATGTATCATACAAAAGTTTAATTGGACCCAGACGAGAAGAGAGCACGGAAATTCTAGGAAAAATCTTAGCTCGCAGCATTTACTGAGAAGGGGTTGAAATAATATTTCAACCGAATTATATAAACATAAGGATGTTTATATAATTTATGTTTTTACATTTTGCTTGAGAGTCGCAGTGATGGTGTAACGAAGGAGTGCAAGAAACACCACCACAATCAGTGCTGATTTGCCAATGTCAGATTGTAAATATCTCAAAGTAATGGAAAAGCAAAATACAACATTTATAAAACCTTTCATTATTTATCCTGTATATCTGTCTTTCGGCATTTCAAGCCAAAAGTACTAGAACCGATTTAAATGAAATTTGGTACACAGAAAAAGTGTTTTCGGCAAAGGAGAAAACACCATTTTTTTTTTTCGAAATCCTTTCATTCTTAATTTTCTATAAATAATAGTAAATGTTACAGTTTAAATCTTAGATAAAAACAACAACAATCTTTTCAGACCGCTGAACGTAAAATTCCAAGAACTTAAAGCTTAAAAGATAGAAAATATCAAGTTCCTTTAATAAGCTTTATTATTGCCTATATATTTTATAAGTACATTAAATACCAAAGCTTCAAAGATATAAAAATAGATAATCATCAACAAAAGGTTTTTTTTCTGCGTGCTCAGGAGCAATTACTTACATACTTAGTAACAAGAAATAATATTCAGAACAAAAGTAGTAGGTATAAGATTAAAGATAATAACGTAGGTTGAAGATTAATAATATATTACGTACAGTGAAATAAAGGAAGATAAAAATAGACTACATACATATTCCACACAGTTCATAAATGTGTATTTAACATACAGCGAAAGAGGATTTTAAAAGCTTTATAAATTTTTAGACTCCTTCATTTGCATAGTGTATATAAATATAGCCATGTGGTTTCCGGCTTAGAATAGACCACCCCATGTCCTCCCATGGTTGTCGTAAAAGGCGACTAAGGGACATATGGCTGATGGATGGGCAGCAGCATCTTTTAGCCAAGCGTGGTGATTATGGCAATATCCCTCAACGATCCTGACTTCCCAAGGTCTGTTAAGAGGAGGCCCATGTTCAGCAGTGGACGTAAACGGGCTGTTGATGATGATATAAATATAGTACATACATAAGTTAGGATTTATACCTAATCCACTGACATACATGTGCATCAAGTGTTTATAGTAGGTAATATAATCGGGCTTGGCTGTATGTAAAGCTATTGAAAAAAAAGTGGCAGTGATATACGGACGGACAGACAGACAGACAGACATGATAATCCATAAGGGTTACGTCATTTGCCATTTGGCTACGGAACCCTTATAAATAAAATTATTACCCACCCTACCCTACCGCTTTTATGTTTTTTTGTTGTCTAGTGGGTTATGCATTTACGCATTCCCACCGCCGCGCCGCTGCAGCGTATTCGCGCGCTGGTGGTGGGATATGTGGGACTCATCCTTTCCATGACGTGGTATGCTAAACTCATACCACGAGGAGAGGACCCTACACCACTAAAACCCCCGGACACTCCTTCGATCCGTCGTTGGCGGGGGCCGGGCACGCATAAGCAATCGCACGGCACCCGCGGGATCTCCTGGGCCACACTTACAGTGGCCCATTTGCCCTATTATAGGGACGCCCGGAGTGAAGAGGCGTCCCTACACCTCATGGGTCAGCCTCTAAGGGAGCGGGGCCCATGTGCCCCACTCCCCGAGGCCGGGCCTAGGGCAACTACCCGCTTACCTGTGTATTTACTGTACAACATACTGCTGTCACCAACTCGTCTGCCAAGCGTGGTATATATGGCAACATCCGCTTCAAGGGAAATGTTCAGCAGTGGGCGTTAAACTGGCTGATAATGATGATTACATAATGCTTCAAGGCGTATTTAAACTAATATTGTAAAGCGTTTTCTTTACGATAACTAGCAGAGTTTTTTGCACACTACTAGTTAACCCCACGTGCTGAGCAAAACTACTGGTGGTACAAGTAGATTTACGTTGGTAGAACAATGAGTGGGCATCGAACCGGCGACCATATTATTGCCGATTCCGAAATTACTTTTACCATTAGAAAGCTACGTTATCTAGAAATAATAAAGGCTATATTTAATCATGATGTTCCGCGGTTTCACCTCCACCTGTTCCCGGAACAGAACCAACGCTTGTGAAGAAATTAGTACTACTTACATTAAAATACTAGAAGTACCAGTACTATATAATATGTAATAATATACTTAGTTTCATATCTGTCGAGGACTGTCCAATGTCCATTTAAACTAAATAAACGATTTTTATTCAGCACTTAGGTATTTACATACACTTCGGGAAGTGGGGGACATGGGCCCCACTCCCTTAGAGGCTGACCCATGAGGAGTAGGGACGCCTCTACACTCCGGGCGTCCCTATAATTGGGCAAATGGGCCACTGTAAGTGTGGCCCTGGAGATCCCGCGGTACCATATTGGCCGCGGGTGCCGTCGGGGGGCCGTATTGTTCATCTGTACCCGGCCCCCGTCAACGGCGGATCGAAGGAGTGTCCGGGAGGTTTTAGTGGTTGGTAGGGTCCTCTCCTCGTGGTATGAGTTTAGCATACCGCGCTATGGAGAGGATGAGTCCCACATATCCCACAGCCAGCGCGCGAATACGCTGCAGCGGCGGTGGGAAAGCGTAAAGGAATTTCAAACTGGAAAAAAAAAAAATTACATACCCTTGTCCTTGTCAAGAAAATTTACAATGCGTATAAAATTAATTATAAATAGGTAACATTTACTATTAAATCAGTCTTGTGTTAGTAAATAAGCTCTTAATATTAACATTAATATCTATTTACTATATATATTTTATTCAAACATTTTATGAATAAAAAATCAAAAAATATAAAATAAAAAATTATAGCACATTTTAGAGTGCAATGACCGGTAAAGTGTCGAGATCAGACGTCCTCAGCCAAATTCTTTTAAATTTAAGCGACACACGCCTGCGGGCAACCTAAAGCGGTAATGACCACAACTCAGGGCGCCGCTGAAGCTTGAAGTAAAGAGAAATAAAAAGGGCGTGATCACTGGCACGGACTACAGGCACTGGATCACACGACAGGGACAGGGGTCAACGCGGTCCTCGGTCTGTCCGGCGAGGATCCTAGCCTAGCTTACTTACAGGTTTCTCTAGCTACCGAAGTGGACGGCCCGAAGAAGAAACTCAGAAAAAAACATTGGTATATCTCAATGGATAGACCTTCATAGATGCAGCCATCTCACTTTTATATTAAAAGGTACCAAAGGCCTTTTCAATTTTGGCTAAAGCCTAATAATGCCTTTCAAATAACCGGGTCCTCACGGGCCCGTGGCAGTAAAATGTACCAACATAATAATAATACTATAAGTGCTGAATTTAAAGCAGTACCTAATTGGCATCACCTACGATTCACTGTAAAGTTTGAATCAGTAAACAGCAAATTACTATCTCAAAGCAATCCGGGCTAGAAACAATCTACATATGGGCTGTGAATCTCCCTAATTGTAGCCTTGAGCGGGTATTTAACTGCAAACACATTTCATGCGCACCGGGGTAATTTCATTGATTTCTGACAATCACCTAAGGGTATAATGATTATGAAGAAGATGATTGGTAACTAACTGCTGCCCGCTGCCTACTAGGGTATAAAGATAGTCTTTATTAAAGGTAAAATGCTTCTAATTTATAGTATATCAGTACCTGTGCTAGAATTTCTTACTGTATTTTTGAACCGTCCACACTCTAAGGAATATCCATCTCAGGAAGCGAGGAAAGCAATAAGTATACGTGGCAAATAAATAACCACCACTCGATCAATCTAAGACCAGAACTCATATTGATCCAGGACCGGGAAATAAACTTTGTGTACGAGTAATTTATTTTTCAAATAAAATAGAGTTAGTAGTTTTGTGACTTAAGAAGTTGTCGCCTAGTTTTAATGGCTATTATATAATTTACTGCGACCCGCCCCGGCGTCACACCGGTGTAACGCTGATGTATCACTACCTAGTATAAAACAAAGTCGCTTCCCGCTATCTATCTGTACCTATGTATGCTTAGTGTTACGCACTAATATGTTTAGTTTAATATAATATAAATAAAAGGCGCTGGTCTTGGTAATGTCTTCTAATTTGACAAGAAAAATCCAAACAAAAAAAGGGTATAAAGTACACTAAAATTTAGAAGACAATATCAATGTTCCAAAGAGGTTCGATTCGTTACACTTAGATCTTTAAAACTACGCAACGGATTTCGATGTGGTTTTTTTTAGTAGATAGAGTGATTCACGAGGAAGGTTTATATGTATAATACATCATCATTACATCCGTGCGAAGCCGGGGCGGGTCGCTAGTTATACTCTCGAATCACTCAATCTATTAATAAAAACCGCAATAAAGTCCGTTGCGTAGATCTAAAGATCTAAGCATACATAGGTACAGACATACAGCGGGAATCGACTTTGTTTATACTATTTTGTGATATAACCACGCAGTTTACACCCACCGTGGAAATTATTAATTATATATAGCCGCGCGCGGTTTTTCCTGCGTAACTCCGATTTCTGTAAGAACTGTATGATTAAATGTAACTTTTAGACTTCGTCAATAAATGGGATGTCTAACACTGAAAGAATTTTTCAAGTCGGTTAAGTAGTTCCTGAAATAAGAGCATTCGAGCACACAAACAAACTTTTCATCTTTATAGATTTGTATATGTAGATATTTAAACCTGGCCTTCCCATGCAGTTTACGGCCCACAGGAGAATTATTCTTAACATAGGTAATACAGTACCTCTATATATCACACTCACTAAACAAACACACTCACATACATTCACTCATGCACGCTACACACATACTACAACAAACACACGCATCTGTACACATACACACACACACACACAGTCACATATATCTTATCTTATCTTAACATACTCTTGTCCGTTCCGTGGTAACTGAGGGCCTGGTGATCCGTAATACAGGTTTCGTATAAAACCTAGTACAGACACCAGCTCTCACAAAGGGTTATTAATGTTTAATTAATTAGCTATAAGTACAAATTGTAACTACCTTTGTGTTACAATAAAACATTATTATTATTTTTATATGGTATCTCTAGATAACTTCGTTTTATAACGGGTTTTAGAATCGATAAGTTTTAAAGAAATTCGTTGTAAAGAAAATTAAAGCACCTTGTGGTTTCTTTTTTGCACACTTATAGTTAAGGCGCAACGTTCGCACTTTAAGTATTTATCGATGAACATATCGGAATATGGCATTTTTAAGTGTTATACTTAAATAATTGTTTATTTTGCGAATACAAATACAAGTAGCAAGAACGGGTCTATTGTTAATAATCCTTAAAAGATAATAGCATCAGTAGACCAAGGTATTTCAATACAATGTTTACAGCATTTAAATTTAGATTACAGATATTCACAAAGATTTTTCCATTGTTTTGACCTAATGATGACTTAACATTAAAATAGGTCTATTATTGCCACTTACTTTCGAAAAATAAATAATCTTTAAATATAACAGATACCACTTGCCATCAATTTCTCCTTTAAATATCTTAAGTGCGGACGTTTCGCCTTAAAAATATTTTACTAATTATGGTCGACTTTAAACCACTAGTTGAGATAAATTACTGGTTGTTACTACCAATAAGTGAAATCGTACATTACAATAATAACAAGTAGTATTTCTATCATGATGACGTCGTTAAACGAGGTGTGAAAGCACATCGCGTGTCAGCAGCGAGGGTGACTGTGCGATGTACATTGTGCTACCCATAGCAATCGTCGTGTAAAGAATGTAATCTTACTTAACAGAAAGCATGCATTGTTATATTTCTGCATACCTTCAATATTATGGCACAATATCCCCCTATGTTTTCACGTTTGACATATTATAGACTAGATGCCCGCGAGTTCGCCAGCGTAAAATAAGCTTACAATGAAAGTCCTACTAGTAGTACCGTTTTGGATATTAGGTGGAATACATGGACAAACAACATAAGCTTATTTTTACTTTATGACATTGGCTATCTATCAGTGAAAGTCTCGTCAAAATTGGTCCACTCAGATGAGCTGAAACTACGGTTATTATTAGTAGTCTATAAACATTCATACGCATTAAGTAATAACCGCTGTTACTTTTTCATTACAAACAGATACTTATATTTAATTTATTGCTATAGATAGAGAAGTATAGGCACAAATGAAAAGCGGCCGTAGCCCAATGGCTTGGGTGTCAGACTTGTAAACTTGTGGTCATCGGTTTGATCCCCACCCATTGCACTACCGACGTCAACCCACTCGTAACAAAATCATTTTAGCTTAGCATGCGGGGTTAGTAAGAATACTAGTAGACTGCATAACTCTGCTAGTAGATAATCTGTAAAAACAAAAAAAAAGGGTTTCTGTTTTTTTTGCTAGATAACTGGGCTTAAAAATGAGTAGAACTCGAGCCTTGCAATTTTAAGACTAGAAGGGACATTCCGTGTGAAAGGAGCGTATAATGATAAAATGAACGCTTTAAGTAATTTACCTTCTCGAGCGGTTTCATCCACGATGCTCACATTCCTGCGAGGTATTCTTCATAAAATGTAACCTATGCAAATCATGGATAACATAGCTTTCCAAAAGTAAATAACTAATTTCGATCACTTGTTTCTAAGTGAATTTTTTGAAAATAATCGTCTTTTTTTTTGTATTTCTTCAGCATATTCTTGTCTTAATTCTATACCGAAAATATTGCAAAATTTTCCGCGAAAACAAAGTGACACTTCCGATGTAAGAGACGAAAATATCTTGGAAACTGGATCATTGTTCCTTCCTTTATAGACAGCTGACGTCAACGAAGCCTCACTGTTTCGTCGAATACTAAATATAGTTCAGATGACATACAGAAACCTAATACATATGTTCTGCCTACAATTTAATGATCTGAATTTTATTAATTTGTTGGTCTAGTATCATCTAAAATATTTTATAATGTACCAAATAATTATGTCTATCTTACTTGTTACTTTGACTTTTAAATTCGCTTAAGTGTATCTATAGCTATCCATAAGAACCTATAAATTAAAATGTTATGTTATTGTGCTTATCATTTGCGCAACAAACGGTTATTTTTTCACTAGTTGGGTAATGATACCTGAAAATGTACAAGATAAAAGTACTGAATGAATGGGATTACATGAAAATATTTATATAACGATACAAAGTTAACAATCAAACCGCGTTCCACATCATAACACCATCAATCACCCCGAATAAATCAGAGAACTCAAAACATAAACGTTTTTTACGCACACTAACATTTATTTAGGTAAGAAAGGGCAGGTACAATAAAAATGATCCAAATTATTACAAAGGTCATATGAAGGCCGGTCAAAACGCCCATTCCCATTATTGTCCCACTCCGCGAAATTACACCGTATTTGCTATTCACAATGTACTCGCTGTGACCTATTTTGTTGTGATGATATTTTTCGTCGCACCAGGAAACTGGACGTTTTTCAAAATGTCACACGAGAAACAATTCTTCCTGTAGCCGCATTTGTTTTAATGTGACGTTGTGTTTATCTTTGATAGAATGCAAACTAAGGAAGAAAATTGTTTATTAATTTTTTTGTCAAAATTTACACCGTACTTTTTGGGTCCTTGCTAATAAATTGGTAAGACGATTTGTCATCAGTATCGAAACGCATTTTTCTTAAACAGTTGCTTTCTGCCTATAAAAGTTTCCCTCAAGGAGATGACAGTAATAAATGTACATAAGCTCTCCAGGTATCTAGGTTGCGCATACGGGTATCCCCAACATCATTTCGATGTCATTTTTATCTGTTATTTTAAATACTATTGAAAAAGTATACATAGATAAATGTTATTATCAAAAATAAATCATTGTTCTGAGTATTAGCAACGACTAAAAGATCACGGTGTATATTTCTAAATTAACTGTACTTTTTGTGAATTAAAAGCCAATTCTACAAAACAGCAGGTAGACAAAAAAAATCAAAAAACTTTACTCCCCCGAACTCCAAACCAACTCCGTCACCAAGGCAGTCAAGAATAATTCAAAATAATAAAACCATTAAGCAACTCTGCAAAAACAAAACTAGAGAAGTCCAAGAAACACTCACTGAATCCAAAACTCGAGCTTCTGAATCTTAAAGAGAAAAGTTACAAAAAATATCCACATCAAGTCGGAGCGCATAATCGTGTATAAAAGCCACTTTCGTTGCTTTCTGCCACTTTTCGCTACTTTTTGGTACTTTTCGGATGCTGAGTTTGCAAGTCCCGAACTCTGCTGAATGAATGTTGTTTTAATCAACACGTGACAAAGTTAAAGGACAGAGTTCATCACATTTTGAAAGCCTCGCGAGTTTCAAATTATATTTTAGCGAAATGCTAATATTACGAATGTTGTAGGTGCTGCTTAAATTTGGAGTGAGATAAGTTTGAAACGAAATTATTTCGGTCTTTTACAAAAAGTTTTATGAGTAATAATTACTCATAACCCTATTTTTAATTATTAAAATCTTATATATAAAATTCTCGTGTCACAATGTTCGTTCCCGTACTCCTCCGAAACGGCTTGACCGATTCTCATGAAATTTTGTGAGCATATTGAGTAGGTCTGAGAATCGGCCAACATCTATTTGCCGGGTCAGCTAGTATTATTATATTTTAACATCACATATACAGGGTGTCCCAAAAGGTTAAGTAGCTGGGAAAGGGGGTGACGGGGTGAACACAATGGTCACTAGAAAAAAAAAAAAAAAACCGCTCTGGGTATTTAAAAAAAAAATGGCATTTTTTTAAAAACTTAAAATTTTACACCTTGTTATTTTTGATGTTGATGTTGATGACCTTGTTGTTATTGAAGATTACATAACAGCATTTTTTTTTAAATACAGCCATATTTGTGGGTACAGTTAGCACAAGGTGTAAAATTTTTAGTCTTTAAAAAAATGCCATTTATTTTTTTAAACACCCAGAGGGAATTTTTTATATTTTTCTGGTGACCCTTGTGACCATCCCTATCACCCCCCTTCCCAGCTACGTAATCTTTTGGGACACCCTGTATATCTAAAACATTTGAAAATTATAGTAGAAGTGGGAAATGTAAGTATATTATTGCCAGTGTTCTAGGATCGTTAAATAACGATCCTAGAACGGATGGCACGAAAAATAATGAAAGAAACGGAAATAAGAAAACTAAGGGACCATTAGGCCCCTCGCCCACGGCGACTTTATGCAGTGATGCAGTCGCGCGTTTTGTAAACGCGCAACAGCATCGCGACTGAATCGTGGGTTTGTGGGCGATAGCACACAGCTAATGATAGCATCGCGACTGTATCGATGCAAACGCGCGACATCATCGCTACTGCATCGCTGCAAAAAGTCGCCGTGGGCGAGGGGCCTTAGGTGTAATTACAGGTTCTAAAACATTTAAATCTTTTCACTATTCATTCATTTTGACAGTTTTGACATCTAAATATACCAAGTGTAATAATACTGGTAAAAATAAAATCCAGCCATATAAGAGACTTTTTGTGTTCGCCTTCACTTTTTAAATATTTTGAAAGTTGATTCAGTGACACGAATGATCGTTTGAAACTTGTAGTGCCTGCTCCAAAAACAATAAATGAAGTTTTCTTATGTAGTTTTTTAGTTTCTTTTACTTTAGTAACAACTTGTGGAGCCCACGTACTTCTGTGTGTTATGTATCTGAGCTCTTAACCGCGTGTATTCTTGTTTTCTTTTGCCAAGTCTTTATTCTCGAGAGCGGCATTTCTTTGTAATTCTAACTCAAAGGTTTTTACGTCGACTACTTGTTCTCTTGGCTAGTTTTTGAAACCGTCTCACTAATGCGATGTATGTTGTTCATATTCGTGGGTGTTTACTTGTATAGTGTAGGTACCTACTATTAAATATTTAGAGAATGATTTAGTAACCATAGCAACCTCTGTAACATACTGAATATAAATGGTTTTTAGAATAAACTTATGAAAAATTATAATAAAATAATTCTTTGGTTCGTCAATACGCGATGTAGTATACTGTTAAAAAGGGTCAAGTTTTGCTTAAAATTTTGGTTTATTATATATCGAATTAAGTCATAAAGCAAATGAAACAATAAAATGAAATGGAGCTTCTTAAAAGGAACTCCTTTCAATAATAGATATACACAATAACTGTATATTTATTGCTTTAAGTTATATCTTAGGACATATAAAACCCCACTTGTCATCTGCAATAATTGTAATATTTCCTTATACCATATATTCTATCCACTATCTTAGAACGACAGTTACGTTATACGCAACAATTTCCACGTCAAATATATCAACAATTCGATTATCATAATTTTTTACTGCTTTCAGGAATCATCCCATCATCGCACAGAAAGATATATAGCGTCGACATCAGTATACCGAAAATTATATACTTACTATACTTATATATTGAACTTAGTTATATTATAATTATATATTATATAGCTTCCCGCGCGCGGTTTCACCCGCGTAACTCCCGTTCCCGTGGGAAATTCATAATAAAATATAGCCTATGTTCTTTCTCAGGCTCTAGACTATATCTGTACCAAATTTCATTTAAATCGCTTCAGTAGTTAAGGCGTGATTGCGTAACAGACAGACAGACAGACAGAGTTACTTTCACATTTATAATATTACTAGCTGACCCGGCAGACTTCGTACTGCCTCAATCGATACATAAAAGACCTAAACATTTGTATAAAATAAACTGGGCCGTAGAGACTTCGTTTATGCGGTACTCCTACCCTACACTACCCCTACCCTACACTACCCCTACCCTACACTACCCCTACCCTACACTACCCCTACCCTACACTACCCCTACCCTACACTACCCCTACCCTACACTACCCCTACCCTAAAAAATCTTGGCAAAAAAATTCAAGTTCTTAATTAACAAAATAAAGCTCAAATTGACTCTACATTTTAGTTAGAAAACGTTTGTATGGGAAAAAGAAAAAGGCTGTTTTAAGGGGTTTTCAGGCAATTATTCGATTTTTTCTCGCCGTAAAAACCATCCTTGAACTTCCACGAACATTAAAAAAAAAGAATTGGCCAAATTGGTCCAGGCTTTGTAGAGTTATGCGCTTAGCAACACATTTTGCGATTCATTTTTATATTATAGATATAGTATATATATAGTATAGTATAATATAGTATATATAGTATAGTATATAGTAAGGATAATGTCTTTAAACCTCTAACAAACGGGCGAAATTTGGTCAAAACAAACAGAAACAAATTAATATAGGTACCTACTAAAACTCAGTGAAATAAGTAGGTGGGTATACTTTTATCGTATGAAATACCTATACTCTTCAGGACTAACAATACAACAAACACTTAATAAATAGGTATTCAAGTATCTATCCATCATAGTTACAACGAACAAAAACAAAAAATTTGCCCTATAATTCTTAAGGATCGTGCGCGCATAATCGCATTCGGCCTATCTCCGTAGCGTAGCGGTAATTGGCTCGCTTTAAATCTCGGAGGTCGTGGGTTCGATCCCCACACCGGACATGAAATCTTTGTGTAAATTCTAAGATTTCTTTCCGGGTCTGGTTGGTTGAGGGACTACCCTCCGTGCCTCGGAAAGCACTTTAAGCCGTTGGTCCCGATTGTTATAACATCATCTATAATAATCGTATATCAAGGAAGGGGCAGCAGCGTTTCCTTGTGTGTTACAACATAATTCTGCGGTCACCAACCCGCCTGCCAAACGTGGTGACTGTGGCAATACCCTCCCTCGGGAGGAGGCCCATGTTCAGCAGTGGACGATATACGTGCTGATGATGATGATGACCTACTAAAACTCAGTGAAATAAGTAGGTGGGTATACTTTTATCGTATGAAATACCTATACTCTTCAGGACTAACAATACAACAAACACTAAATAAATAGGTATTCAAGTATCTATCCATCATAGTTACAACGAACACAAAACAAAAAATTTGCCCTATAATTCTTAAGGATCGAGCGCGCATAATCGCATTAGGCCTACCTAAAACACGCGCTGTTATTTTGCGATAACTTCTAAGTTATTCATTAAAAGTATATAGTGTAGAGGTAAAATAATCTGCATGAAATGCTTAAGAATATTAACTCATTTAAAATGATAAGGATAAATACTGAATCCGTCTGATTAGCTTTACAATTACCGCATTAGAAATTATCATTGTTCTAAGATATAATGGATATAGCAAGTTAACCTTGAAAGATAGACATATGCTATCGCAGACTTTTTTGTAGATGTAAAAGAGAAGATTATTTGCCACCATACATTGTTTTGTTATATCTCATAGGGTTTAGGCAGCGTTTTCGTTGAAAGCTCCCAAACGGCTTAATTTTTTCCGACACCTCTGACAAATATCAATATATATTAGTCAAATGTACACATAAACTAAACAAATCATATACGTAAACCTTCCGGAAGAATCGTTCTATCGATTGGTAACATCCGCATGAAAATCGATGTATGTATGTAGTTTTGAGTTTATCGCGAACAGACAGACAGACGCGGCAGGGGACTTTGTTTATAATATGTAGTGATGTAGTGATAGCGGTCGCCCGCGGCTCCGTGCGGATGTCGGTTACCGCTGCAAAAAGCCTACCCAGGAAAGATACGGTCAGCAAAATGATTCCCAGGTCAATTCACAGACACCGACATAAACATCGACAACGCAGTCATTATCCGCAGGCTGCAGAGATTGTCTTTCTGTGGATGTTAAAGTTGTTAATGATGAAAATATAATTAATGATGTAATTAATTGGCATTTTAGGGATTAGGCATTTTAGGCATTTTCAAAGCTCTGAAAAGAACTGTTGTTTAGCTCTGAGAAGAACTGTTGATTAGCTCTGAGAAGAACTTTTGCGTAGGTGTAGTTTTAAGAACGAAATCTAAAAAAAATCGCACGAAAATTATTAGACTTCGCAACGGGCCGTGCAGCAGAAATCGTAATATTTTAATTTCGCCATAACTTCAAAACCAAACGTCCAATTTTAATCATTCAAAGACCAAATATTATCTACATAAACTGTACTTAGTGATGAAATTTATTTTGATAAGGATTAATAGCATGAGTAAAATAAACGCGTTTAAATGTAGTCCAAAAAAAAATTCAAGATTTCTAAATAAAAAAATGGTCGTTGTGCCTCACTCGACATAGGTAGGTATAGTGTGTCGCGGACTTTTTTGTAGATATTTATAAGATCTACAATTAATTAGAACATTTTATGGTTCTATCTTTTATAGTTTAGGCAGCGTACGCAAAATAAGTAACTTTTCTGGTTGATTTTTTACACCTTGTGTCAGAAAAACCCAAATATCTTACAGAACCCTATTTTTTTCCAAAATAAAATTTAGCCTATGTTACTTGTGGATAATGTAGCTTTCGAATGGTGAAAGAATTTTTGAAATCGGTCCAGTACTTTTTGAGCCTATTCATTACAACCAAACAAACAAACAAACAAAGTTTTCCTCTTTATAATGTTAGTAGTAGTTATTATAAAATCTTATTCAAATTTTGAAATATATACATACTCGTCAAGCCGTTTCTAGGAATGTGTAATATAATTATTCTACCTCGCTTTACTTTCTTTGGAAATTTACTACTGAGCAGGCTATAGGCTATAATATAATCACGATAAGACCAAAAGGTGCAGAGCACCAATGGAGAATTGTCCAAAATCAGAGTAAGTGCAACTAGTAGCAAGCACAAACTATTAAGTAATTAGCGACCTATATTTTATGTTTTGTGATAACTATGATGATATCTACAGTAACAAAATCTCAAAAGTGATCGCCGTTGAACCTAAATAAAATAAATACAACTGCTTACAATCAACACAACGGATTGCACCGTTACTCGCGCTCTATAGATTATGGAACACTAAGGGTATAACTATATTGTTATGTAGGTGTGGACTGCATATTAAATGAAATAACAATGCAAGTATGAGTTAATAATGATTAATATAATGCAGTTTTATCATAATGGTAACGGTACTGAACAATACAACGTTTTACTGTGTCATACCACACAAAAAAGCAATTATTATTTTGCCATATAAAAGGATGATTAAAAAATGATACAGTTTATAAAAAGAGGCGAACCTCGGTCATTTAATCTATATATATAAAAGAAAGTCGTGTTTGTTACAACACTTATAACTCGAGAACGGCTTGACCGATTGCCATGGTTTTTGATTTGTTGGATTTGTTTCCGTCCCGAATAGCAGAATACATCTTAAAAACAAAAGAAAGTCGTGTCAGTTACTCTATTTATAACTCAAGAACGGCTGAACCGATTTAGCTGAAAATTGGTAGGGAGGTAGCTAAGAACTGGGAGAAGGACATAGGATACTTTTGGGTAGGGGTAGGGGTAGGGTAGGGTAGGGTAGGGTAGGGTAAGGTAGGGGTAGGGTAGGGGTAGGGTAGGGGTAGGGTAGGGGTAGGGTAGGGTAGGGGTAGGGTAGGGGTAGGGGTAGGGTAGGGGTAGGGGTAGGGTAGGGGTAGGGTAGGGGTAGGGGTAGGGTAGGGGTAGGGTAGGGTAGGGTAGGGGTAGGGGTAGGGTAGGGGTAGGGTAGGGCAGGGGTAGGGTATAAAAGTCCACCCGTGTGAAGCCGGGGCGGGCCGCTAGTAGCATATATATAGTCCCAAATTAAATTAAATTAAGTCTCAAACAAAGTAATTTTTAGCATGTTCGACTGCGCGAGGTCTGCTTTCGTACCCACCAAAGCAGACCTCGCGCAGTCGCGCAGCAATGGTTATGATGAGACTTGGTATTATTATATCAACCACATATATTATGTGTCTGGGTGTACTTTATGTAAATAAAATGTTTATGAAGTCTCCCGTGGGAGAAGGATTTATATATAGGATTTATATACAAAGTAAAGTCCGGATAGGTCCTTTCTTATATCTGGAAAATTCTTCTTTTCAACTCTCGGTAACCTATCACTACCACTCCATACTATACGACAGCAATATCATAGACAATTCTCTCTATATTATTGGTGGTGACTGTATTCCTCGAGGCAGTCAATAAAGCCGTTATCCTAGACCATTGCAGAATCTGTGACATCAGTCCATTGTTGATGGAAGATGCAAGACTCATAATTCTGTTACTATTGATTTGATTGTCGATATTGAGAGTGCCAATAACTTGGTGGAAAATTTATTTTCTTAATTATTAGTATATGACAACCTCCGTAGAGAAGCGGTGTTAGGCTCGCTTTAAATCTAGGTGGTCGTGGGTTCGATCTCCACGCCTTACAGGAAATCTTTGTGTGGATCATGAGATTTCTTTCCGGGTCTGGTTGGCAGAGGGACTATCCTCCGCGCCTCGAAAAGCACGTTAAGCCGTTGGTCCCGATTATTATAACATCATCTTTAACAATCGTATATAAGGGAACGGGCGGCAGCGTTTCCTTGTATGTTACAACATAATACTGCGGTCAGCAACCCGCCTGCCAAACATGGTGACTATGGTAAAAACCCCTCCCTTCGGCCTTTGTTCAGCAGTGTGCTGATGATGAAGAATTATGAGATGTGCTTCTGAGGCCTGGTATTCTGGGTTTGACTATAATACTATTAGACTATAATTTTGAGTATGAGTGTGCTTTATATTAATGAATGAAGTATTTGCAAAGTCTACAATGACCCAGGAATTTCATTCAATGATGGAGAGTAGTCTTAAAAAATACGTCGTAAAAGCCAAAAAAATCTTCTGCTCCATTCCCGGTATCCTGTCACTTCCCACTCTATACAATTCGGCGCAATGTCATAGACAATTCATTCTACGAGTATATAATTGGTAGAGACGGTATGTTCCTCGAGGCAATTGGTAAAACCGTTATCAAAGACCATTACGGAGCCTATGTGGCATCAGAATATTGTAGATGGAGGGACGGATAGTAAGTCACGTTTCTATTACTATTGATTTGATTGTCTATGTTGAGAGTGTTATCATCTTGATAGGCACACTAACTTTCTTAATTATATTTTTATGCACCTATAATGAATCGAACCTATTTGGAACATTATCTATTCTAAATGGTAGTATACTTATATTCATTAACAATATTGGTTAAAAGCCTGTGCAAATTCCTGAAAACTAGGACCTTTTATTGAAATTTTTGTAAAATACACATATTATATGTAGGTACTATATGCATTTTCAAAATAACAAAGTTCATTTTCATGTACATTAAGGGTTCTTTTTTTAAAGAAAACTCTCGCATTTGGCAAAAAAATCCTTGTGACGCGGGGTCTTTACAAACTTATGATTCAGAGACACAAAGACCAAAACAACTATTTGTGGTTCACTCTAATAATTATTGTCTTAGGTGGGAATCGGAACCGAGTTCGAACACAGAACTTCAGGTTTCAAGAAGCTACTAGCGTAACCATTGAGTAACCTGTGCGGCATTTTCATTTGACTTATGCAATATAGTCAATTATGTACGGCTTTTCAATTACCGCAATTAGTGCTGTTATTTTATAGGTACCATAAATTTATCTTACTCCTTCCCTTCAATGGGATAGTAATATCCTTCTAATTTCCTTTTCATCTAAATTCAAGCACTGGTACAATTAACGCAAACAAAGAGGTGCGAGTCACAACCACGTTCATTTACGGAAGTCAAACTATAAAACAACCCGTCAAGAAGATAGCACATAAATATGGAGACTGTACGAAAGTATTATTTTTAAAATAATCAATTTAGACCACTGAACAGGTTCGACTCAGTTAGTAACTTAAGTGACCATAATCTTAGAGACTACACATTGTACAGATTAAAAGATTTTTTTCTTCTTTCTTCGTCTTAGATGTTACAGGAGCCATTTTTAAAATAATATGTTGTTTTTTATTATTTCAAGTTAACGTAGCTAATGGTATCAGGTAGCAAATGTATATTTTAATCTCATCCGTTTGTTTTTAAGTTTATTCGTTGCAAAAAAATATTTCAATCTGTTGAAACATTTTCTATATTAAAATAGATTTTACTTTTTGATTCTACGTCTGATCCAGTCAGACGTCTGATCCTTCTAAAACCACACTTGTTATCACAAATTCGACTCACTTTCGCCCTTTTAAGTCAGCTATCCGTATTCTATCTTTATCTTGAAGGGAGCCACTAATTGATTTCTGCGAGGTGTTACCCTGTTGCCCTATTCATTTATCCCATTACGCTCAAGGGTCATGGATACTTAATAAATCGTTTGTCGACGCGTGATGTGTTTACGATGAAAACTGTACCTATACAAATTAATGTTAGTTAACTGTAGTTGTTGAGTGTATTTGTAAAGTTTTGATTATGTTAAGTTTTAGGCGTTTATCAATTCGTAAGGTTTTTAATTTTAGAAAAGGATTACTTAGTTTTTTTTTTCATAACCTCACCTAGCTTTAATGGTTAAAAAGGCGTCATAATGAAAAAAGGGTCGCTTTAAGTTTTTATTTTCGAAAAAATCAGGACACTGATAATAACCATATGACTATCAGCGCAGTTGTTCTTGTTTTTCTTATTTATTGCGTTCTGATGAAAACAAATAATAATACAGACAAACGCGGTAGGGGATTTATGTTTTATAAGAAGAAGTGATTATGATTTCCAGCACCCAGCCTTATTGGTAGATTCTTTATTTGCATTTGTAATACCTTAGCGTAGCCAGCCAAGCTTTAAGTTGTGAATGTTCGATTCTTTTCCAGATTAGTTTATCCAGATTGTTATAACATCATCTATGATAGGCAACAACCTTGCCTGCAAACATACAAGATACTGCGGTCATCGTAACTATGACAAAACTTCCGTTTGGCAGGTACATCTTATCTTTATTTGAATGGTAACATGGGCGGTGTCAGAGTATATCTAACGGCATCATCAACATCGTTATCTATTTCAGAATCTGTGTAAATCAGTGTCATTGTAACTGTTGGCGTTGGAGTTATTGTTAGTTATCATGTCGGAGAAGGAATGGGCGTTGGCGTTGGGATCAGTTTAAATGTTTATGAGAATGACAACCCACGTCAGCCAGTTATAGGCATCGACGTTAGACTTCGTGTCAGTGCCGTAGTCATCATTATTTAGGTGTCGGCTTGAGTAACAAGCTAGTGTCATTGTGATTGTAGATCTAGACGACCGCGTATCGATAATATTAGAACTATATACCTCTATGTAAATACCATCCATATCTGAGACGCTTTTGACAATTTGATTCGATATCACGCCGAAAATGAGTATTGGTATCGGCGCCGTTATCACTCTCAGCGACGGTATATTTAAGTGTTGGGCATCAATTATAGTTTCATTATGACTGTTGGCCTCAACGACCATCAATGTAACTAATATTAGAGAATATATGAATTTGATTTTTTCAATTTTAATGCAGCGCGCTTTATTATGCAATTCATATGGTCTTATTTACTGCCCGTCCCAGCTTCATATTCTTTGTTGAGTTAACCATATAAAAATACTATAGATTCTGTCTTCTCAGGCTAGATTTATTATAGATAGACTGGCGATTATTTGGTAACACCAAAACGACTAGGCCAGGGTTCAAAGTGCAAAATGACGCGGCACTCTGGTGTTCCGAAGAAAGTAAAGAAGCCAGTATTTATAATTTTTTCTGCATCTACGTCAATACCAGTCTCAGCGACAGTGTCGGCATCGTTGTCGTTGTCAATATCAGTACCGGTATCGGCAGCGCTTTTAATATCAGTTTCGGTGACGGTTCAAATCTCAATCAAGGCGTTAGGATCTAGTAGGTGTTGGTGTGTCACGTTTTCTAAAAAAAAATGTTTGGGAGTCTTTAACTTTACTTTAATTTTACCCAGACTACTAGTTAGGACAAAACTATTAAACATTTCCTTCGTAGATTCAAAGGATTATTCCCTAAGGTCACACCAATAACTCGACGGCGCTTCAAACCCAGAAAACTGGTAAGAAACTAAAGTAATTTATAAAAAGTTATTATCTTATTCTAGTGATAAATTATGCAAACATTATTTCAAAATCATATCATTCATATTTATTTATTTAGGGTTCCGTAGCCAAATGGCAAAAAACGGGACCCTTATGAATTCGTCTTGTCTGTCTGTCTGACCGTCCGGTCCGTATGACAAAGCCACTTTTTTCCCAAACTAGTAGATGTATTCTGTGAACTGCATTAAGATTTTTTCACAAAAATAGAAAAAGATTAATGAATTTTGAGGGTCCCCATACTTAGAACTGAAACTCAATTTTTTTTTTCATCAAACCCATACGGTTGTCTATGGATAGGTCTTCAAAAATGATATGGAGGTTTCTAATATCATATTTTTCTAAACTATTCAGTTTAGAAAGTTTGCGCGAGAGACACTTCCAAAGTGATAAAACATGTGTCCCCCCTATAACTTCTTAAATAAGAGAATGATAAAACTTAAAAAAATATATGATGTACATAACCATGCCAACTTCCACGAAAAATTTGTTTGAACGAGATCAAGTAAGTAGTTTTTTTTAATACGTCATAAACCGTAAACCGCAATTTAACTTTCATTCAATCAACTATTATCTATATATATATAAAGTTACAACAAGATTTTTTATATTATATTAGGTACTTGTTTTATTCTTGATATCAAAAATAGGTAGGCACTTGCAACTAGTACGGAACCCCTCGTGCGCGAGTCCGACTCGCAATTGACCGGTTTTTTTTTAATTTCTTTAGTGACCAGTATTAAACTAGTTTGTTTTTGTTACTGTACCACTGATTTAATTTATGTTGTTATTCAATTTATATACCCACTAACAAGCAGTGGGAAATTTCATCAATTCGTTTCATTTTTAATTGGAGGGATATACATAAAATAAATAACCACTGTGTTCATATTTATACCTTCAATTTTATGTTGGTAAATTTGCATAAAACCTCGACCAAACACCACATCATTAGTTCTACAACAAGCATCATAACCCAGAAATATAAACACATAACAGCAAATAATTCCATCTAGGGTCATAACCAATGAACCGCATTAACATAATAAGAAGAATAACAAAAAAAATCATATTAATATTGGTAAGCAGGGTTCTGCCTATGGGATCAAAGAGTGCGCCAATCTCCAACAAGCTATAGGAAAATGAAACGGAGATATGTAAATTGAGTCAAAGTGACATCTGTTGGGGAACCGGGAAATAAGGAAGTCGTTTGTCTACTCAAATATACATATTTCATAATGAAAAGGATCTTAAGTGATGGTTTGGGAGTTGGAAAGACTTCTTGGTCTGACTATGACTTATTAATCTATTATTGATTTCAAACTAAATTATAGTTTAAAGGACGAATCTATTTACATAATTAAAATCGTTGTATCTGTTAGTAATAATAGGTTATAACTAATGTTATACATTCATTATATAGTGTATTAATAACCAAAACACAATAAAAAAATGTTGTCTGTCTGTCTGTCTGACTGTCTGTTTGTTCAAGCTAATCTAATTAACGACTGGACCGATTTTAGGGGGTTTTCCCTGGTAGTTAGCAAATGTTTATATAGGTTTCAGCTCAACTATTTTTTGTCGCTTTTCCATCCTCATTTAACGCGAACTACGGCTAATCCTCCTATAAATACCTATATATTTCCAAAAAGTATCAATATTTCGTTATTTTTCTTTGTTTATATAGTATTAAAAACTCATTGTATGTTAAAGTCATTGTTAAAGATATTTCAACTCAGTAACGTAAATCTCCTTAAAGTGGTAGAGAGCCTCACGGCTCTGTGACCACCATTCCACCTGTTATAAATCCAATCAGAGTAGACAAAATCCGGAATCCGGAAAATGCTTTCTGGCTTAGAATAGACCACCCCATGTCCGCCCATGGGAGTCGTAAAAGGCGACTTAGGGACATATGGCTGATGGATGGGCAGCAGCATCTATTAGCCCAAGGTTAACATCTTACTGCGATAACCAATCCGTCTGCCAAGCGTGGTGATTTTGGCAATATCCCTTAACGGTCCTGGCTTGCCAAGGTCTGTTAAGAGGAGGCCCATGCTCAGCAGTAGACGTAAACGGGCTGTTGATGATGAGATAAAATCCAAACAATAATAATACCGTTAACTCGACAAGAAATATAAAGCTGGGACCGGTTGCAAAATATCACCATATAAAATGCATAAGCCAAACTGAAATAAAAAAAAAAAAAATCATTCGATTCACCAAAATGTTTACATTAAAATTTACACTACGGAGAAAATTTTCGAAAAACTCAGCAAACCCTCTTAAAAAAAAACAATTTTTCACAATATTTTATAAGCCTAATTACATCATTTTTTAATACACATTGAAATTGGAGTAATTAAAAGCCAAGCATTTTTGACACAAAGATAATAAGAAACTCTAAAATAATCGCTCCTACACAATTTGGCTTTAATAGTCGCTTTTTGAACTTGTTCATTGACTATTATTTTATATTATTAGGAAATTGCCAATGTCCTATGAAACAGTAACTTTAATTTGTGGAAACGACTGAAAAATTGATGCGGCCGTGGCTGGGGCGTCGGACTTGCGATCACGTCTTCGCCGGTTCGGTTCCCGCCCGTTGCACTACATGAACCCACTCGTAACAAAAGCATTTTAGCTTAGCACGAGGGTTTAACGAGAATACTGCAAAAACTCTGCTAGTAATTTAAAAAAAGATAATAAATGAAATAATGAAATAATGAATTTATTCAGCACTTAGGTATTTACATACACTCGTACTTGTCAAAATCACAATGAAAAAGAAATATAAATAATAGGTTATTATTCTTATTCTATGAATAAAACTACTTAGGTAACTATAACTAGCAAATGTAACCTGTCAGTGCTGATAATTGTAGGACATTACAGACAATGTACTCCGTCTGTCCGTGTGTCATTAATTCCTCTACACATAATAAGTTCATATTTACATTTTTTTTTAAATTAGAAAGCATATAATTAAGTTACACACACTTGGGGGCACCCTTATGGGGTAAGGACCACAACCCAGAGGTGCCACTGATATCAAAGTCAGATTTATGGATATAAGAGGAAGTGATCGCTGGCACGGCCTACAGGCGCTGGATCACAGGGCAGGGGTACAACGCGGTCCTCGCCGGCGAGAATCCTACCCTAGCTAACCTGCCTAAAGATGAGCATATACCACAATAATGGATTTAATAATGGTATTATATAGCTTATTTGCAATATAACTACTCTAAATAACATATCGCTTATATATTATCACAGGAATTTATTAGTTTCCATGTCACGCGTAGTTTTAAGTGATGCTTAGGCATTGTTCAATGGTTCATGAGTGATTGTTCAGTAACTTTGATTAACATCAGTACCTTATTAATATTAATAAGCCCACTCGGGACCGCAGTGTTTATTTCAACGAAAATTTAACTAATATTGTAACTATATTTTGAATTTCGGGGAATTGCGAAAGTTGTGGGTTTATGTACAACTACTAAAATATTATAGTTTTAATTATTTATATTTGTGTTGTTATTAATTATATATTTGTTTATTGTAATATTAACACTTCGTAAGTACTCTATTAGAAGTATTTGCAAGCATTATTATAAGAGGCTGACTAAGTAATGTCACCAAATTTAGAAATTGAGATTAATTAATGTAGGCCATTGGCAGGGTTCAAAACCATAACCTGCATTTCAGGAAAATCCTCGAAACGTAAAAAAAAATGCAATTTAACTTATTTCTAAAAAATCAAGTTAGTGAGGTTCCTATAATCAAACTGCGCAGAAAATCGTGAACACTTAACAACGGAATGTTTAATGTAATGTGTAATATACATTACATTGCCTCATATTTATTTAAAAACATTTTTTCAAATTATTCCGGTAGCTTTATTAGTAAACTGCAAGTAATTAAGAATGAATTAGAAACATCTAACTTAAACTTAACAACAGAAAATTTATTCCGAGTACACCTGCTAGTAAAAGTCTGAAAATATGAAAAGAACTATAACCTCAACAATTTTGCTGTAAAGTGACTTTGAGTCCAATATGTCTGTGTGTTGAGTCTGGTCACGTAATGAAACGCTGCAGGCTAGAGGTTCCGACGCGCGACGTTTACCGTCCATCAATATTTGTGCAGCTTTACTCTACAACACTGCTCCGAAATGTACAAAAGCGTCTACCTGTTCAGTGTTCAGATTACATCTATATAAGCTTATAAGATTTTGTTTATTAGGGCACCCAATATTGCTTGAACATTAATCCCCACCCTTTATACTACCGACGTGAACTCACTCGTAACACAAGAGTGCGCCCTCGAACGCGACGCGTCCCCCTATCCCTATCGACCCTTAGTTTGCTAAGAACCTTCCGACGCCCTCGTAGACCTGAAGTCCGAGAGGCCCGCGGACTGTTAAGAAGAGCGACAGATGCACAAAACTATCCTAAAAAAACTCAAAGCCATAATCCCTCAATATCCCCGTCCGCGAACGCCCTGAGCCGAGGTACAAGTCCCACAGGGGACGCCCTCTGGCGCAGGTTGCTTAGTTTGTAGTAGAGTTGCCCAACTATCGATAGTTTCGCTATCGATAGATGACCTCGAAAAATAGTAACAATATCGATAGTGCTATCGATAGTATCGATAATATCGATATCACAAATTTACTAATACTATTGATTGGAAGCAATAGTATCGTTAGGATCGATATATTAAATTATAATACTATTGATAGTATCGATATTTTTAAAGTATCGATACTATCGAAAACTAATTTATGTTTAGATCGATAGTATTGCTTCTCAACATAAATTGGTCTTCGATAGTATCGATACTATCACTAATATCGATACTATCAATAGACTATCGATACTATTGATATGACGTCAACTATCGATAGACTTTCGATAGGCAACACTAGTGTGTAGTGTTTAAACCATTTATCTAGGCAGGAGCTCTGTCCGCCTTTATTCCCGGTGAAGTCAAAGTCAAAGTCAAAGTCAAAAATTCTTTATTCATATAGACACATTTAAAATATTTTAAATCATGTTCTTATGATGCGTCCCATTCTTTTACTACCACCAGTTCTGGACGTGGCAACTCTGAGAAGAACTGGCAAGAAACTCAGAGGAATCCTTTTTTTTAAATAAATTATATTTTACAATGATTAATAAAGCAGTATTGTTTCAGAGCAACTCACTCCCAAGCAGTTTTGTCATTAACATAATCAGAAATTTTATAATAAGCCTTTTTACATAATTTATCTTTGACATAACGTTTAAACTTGGTTGTTGAAAGATCTCTTACATTATTAGGAAGTTTGTTGTAGAAGCGTATACATTGCCCCATAAAAGAATTGCTAATTTTGTGGAGACGTGTAGCATGTAAAACGAGATTATGCTTAGATCTAGTATTAACATTATGAGTGTCGCTTTTTTTCTTAAAACTATCTATATTCTTATGAACATATAAAAGGTTTTCATAGACATATTGTGATGCGACTGTAAGAATATTAGTCTCTTTGAATTTCTCCCGTAGGGAAACCCGCGGACCAAGTTTATATATAGACCTTACAGCTCGTTTCTGTAGTACAAAAATGGTGTCAATGTCCGCACAGTTTCCCCACAGAAGAATTCCATAAGACATTACGCTATGAAAATAACTAAAGTAAACCATTTTAGCAGTATCCAAATCAGTGAGTCGTCTCATAGTTTTAACAGCATAGGCCGCAGAGCTGAGTTTTCCTGATAGTTTCGCAATATGTGGGCCCCATTGCAATTTGGAGTCAATAGTTATTCCTAAAAAGACAGTTGACTCTACTGGCTCCAACCGAATACCATTTATTTGCACATTCGTATCAATTTGTTTCACATTAGGTGTAGAAAATTTAATGACTTTGGTTTTGTTTTCATTTAAAAGTAGATTATTAACATTAAACCAATGGACTACCTTCGAGATTGCATTGTTTACTTCGTCATAGCTGCGTAGCCGTCTACTTATTTTAAATGTCAAGGATGTATCGTCAGCAAACAATACTATCTCATGATTATTTCCTACATAGTAAGGTAAGTCGTTTATATACACCAAAAACAAAAACGGTCCCAGGATTGAGCCTTGCGGGACGCCCATGGATACAACAGAGCCTGGTGATATTTTGCCGTTTATATCAACCTTCTGAATTCTATTGCCCATGTAAGAAATCAGAAGATTGAGAGCCTGGTTCCTAATGCCATACCGGTGTAATTTCCTGACAAGAGTGTCATGGTGAACGCAATCAAATGCCTTAGACAGATCACAGAAAATACCTAAGGATTCCTGCGAATCTTCCCAGGCCGCGAATATAGTTTTTAACAATTCAGTTCCCGCATCTATGGTTGAGCAACCCCTCGTAAACCCAAACTGTTTTTTGTGTAATAAGTTAAATTTATTAAAATGTCTGAGCAACTGGCTAAGAATTAATTTTTCAAAAATTTTACTCAGAGTGGGCAATATAGAAACAGGTCGGAAATTCGAGGGATCAGTGCTATCACCGGATTTAAATAATGGTATAACCTTACTATGCTTCATCAAGTCAGGAAATACACCAGAATCAACACAACTATTAAATATGTATGCTAGGTAAGGCGCTATTATTTCAATAATATTAGATACAAATTTCACAGAATGACCCCATAGGTCTTTAGTTTTTTTCTTCTCTATGGTATTGAAAGCATTAACTACATCTTTATAGTCTATTAAATTAAAACTAAAATCGGTAACGCATGCAGAAACACTTTCGTTTAATAGCGCCTCAGCAGATATTGAAGACGAATTTAGAGTTTTAGTTGTTATTAGAGGTATGTTAGTGAAGAAATTCTCAAACTCAGTTGCAACTTCCATATCTGCCGAAATATTATCATTTTTTATTTTTAAATTAAAGTCTCTATTACAATTTATAGCTCTACCTGTTTCATTATTAATAATATTCCATATTTCTTTTATTTTATTAGATGAGTTTTTAATTTTATTATTTATATACATTGATTTGGCAGTAGAACAGGCTTCTTTAAATACTTTGGAATATCTAGTTACCTTATTCTTAAAAATCGTACTCTTATTAAAAGTCTTCTCATAATACAGTTCATATAATTTATTACGACTTTTGTAAATACCAGGTGTTGCCCATTCACTGAAACTTAACTTACCCTTACAGATTAACTTAGTTTTGGGTGTAAATATTGAATTATATTCAGCAATAACCATGTTAAAAAATAAATTATACAGCTGATTTGGGTTATTGTGAATTGGCAAACCTGATAATTTAGATGACAAGTTAAAATGAAATGCCTCTAGACGGCTTTCACTAATGGGTACAAAACTTATTTTTTTACTTTGGATTTTATTGGTTTTCTTGGGAAAAGATACTAACTGTCCACAATGGTCTGACTGTAACATATTAATTACAAATTTATGTATAGGTTTTAAGTTAGTGAATATATTATCTATACAAGTAGCACTAGAGGCAGTAATCCTCGTAGGCTCAATAAATAAATTAATCAAATTAAAAGATTTAAACAAATTTAAGAAGTTACAGGTTAATGTATTCTTTTCCAAAATATTTATATTAAAGTCTCCACAAACAACAATTGTTTTATGACTATTCGCTAATTTGAACAGGGCATCCTCCATTATTTTAATAGAAGCTTCATAAGGCGCAGATGGAGGTCTGTACACACTCAAAACATGCAGTTGCTCCAATTCAATACATGCTATTTCTAAAACCCTTTCAACAGAGAGGCTCACAATGTCAGTTCTTTCTTTAAATTTTAAACATTTCTTTACAATGATTAAGGAGCCACCTCGTATCATACGAACTCTGCAGAATGAGCTAGCAACCTGATGATTATTGGAACTGAAAATGACCTGGTGGCATTTGAGCCATGACTCAGTAATACATAAAATATCTATATTGTGACAGTTCAAAAACAGTTCCAATTCTAACTCTTTACCTAACATCCCCTGTATGTTAGTTACATGTCTGTTATGTTTATCCCCTGTATGTGAAGTAGCAAAAGCCTCAGCTCTAACTAGATATTTCCGTCCGAAAAAAATAAAACCAGAAGTATTTTATGCTTAGCACGAAGGGTTAAGAAGAATACTACTATGGAAGAACACTGCTTAATACATCTTTAAAAAAATTAAATAAATTATGAAAAAAAATATATAACACATGTGACTGCAAAGTAATGAAAATTACATTCATTTACTAAAAAATATAATCACATTTTATAGCAAGCACCTAAAAGCAAAAATTAATAATTAGTGGCAATGCTACATAGAGATAAGTTCGATACACGGATAAAGTCAAAGTCAAAGTCAAAAAAATATTTTTTTATATAGACACAAATTAAAAAAATTAAAACACTTTCTTATGATGCGCCCATTTTTTTTCCTACCACCAGTTCAAGACGTGGCATCTCTGAGAAGAACTGGCAAGAAACTCAGAGGTATCCTTTTAAAAAAAAACAATTTATCGTTACTTTCACAATATTGTTTAGCAGCAGTGTCATTCCATTTACATAGTCTGATATTTTATAATATGCCTTTTTACATAATTTAGCTTTAACAATGGCTTTAAATTTATTAACAGGTAGTTTTCTAATATTATTTGGGACTTTGTTAAAAAAGCGAATACATTGCCCCATAAAAGAGTTGCTTATTCTATTGAGACGAGTTGCAAGTACAACTAAGTCATGCTTATGTCTAGTATTCATATTATGTATATCACTTTTTTCTTAAACTTATTTATGTTCTTATGTCCGTATAACAAATTTTCATATACATATTGCGAAGCTACAGTAAGAATTTTAATTTCTTTGAACTTCTCTCGTAGGGAAACCCGCGGTCCAAGCTTATATATGGCTCTAACAGCGCGTTTCTGCAGCACAAATATGGTATCAATGTCCGCACAGTTTCCCCATAGAAGAATTCCATATGACATAATACTTTGAAAATAAATAAAATACACTAGTCTGGCCGTATCTTGTAAAACGATATTCATCAGCTCGACGTGGGCATTAGTGGGCAATGCAATAATACATCTAGTCTCACCTGATATGCTATTTTGAACTCCGCTTCAATCCACAAGCTTCAGTCAACATTATGTCAATATTTTGCAATTTGCTTTCAGGACAGCTGATTCATGATTATTCGATAATTTTCGAGATAAAGGTAAGGGTGCGTTTCCACAGAAGCCGAGTTGCGCGGAGTTCAGCGGAGCAGAGCCGTGTAAATAGGTAGGTGTTTCCAATAAAGCTGCGCAGAGATGAGCGGTGCAGGTCTGAGCTGTGTAGCTGGGTGAAGTGGAGCCGAGCGGAGCTGAGATTAGCGGAGCGGAGCTGTGAAGTGGAGATGAGCTGAACGGGGCTGTAAATACATTTTGTTGCGCATCCCCGTTCTACACCGCACAGCCCCGCTCTACAACGCACAGCCCCGCTTCACCCGGCACAGCTCCAAAAAGCTCGACACCGCTGTGCCCCGCTTAGCTCCGCGCACTATACATTTTAATGTAAATCTTCTCAACTCCGGTAACAGTGTTTCCACTGAATCGGAGCGGAGATGAGATGTGTATTTTGAGCAATGTGATTGGTCAATTTTTATAAGTCTCTGCTCAACTCCGCACAGCTCAACTTCTGTGAAAACGCAGCCTAAAAGATGTATTAAAAAGTAATTGAAGTAAACAGGTCACCATTAAAAAAATCGATGCTCTTTTTTTTGTGGCGGGAAGTATGGCGGGATTTGTTTTTATTATGAGTCTATTAAAATTTGGCCATGTAAATAGCGCGTCATTCCCCAAATATTACAGTTGTATATATTGTCTATTACTATAATTTTTGTTTTTCACTTTACAACGAACCATATAATTGTAATAAAATTTAAATATAAAGACAATGCTAGAATTAATAAGGAATAAAATTGGACAAAAAAAAAAAAGTTATTATTTAATTTTAAAATCATTTAATTACAATGCAACTACTATTAAATTTGATATATAAAGCTGAAGAGTTTGTATGTTTGTTTGTTTGCTTGAACGTGCTAATAACATAAACTACTGGAGCAATTTGACAAAATCTTTCAGTGTTACATAGCCTATTTATCAAGGAAGGCTTTATTTTGATTTTACGAATAAAGTTAGTTTAGGAATAAAGTATAAAAAAATATTGATGACATAATGTAGGTACAGATACCTAAATAGCAACATTTTTCCTGCACAGTTAGTTTGGATATCAAGTATCTAAGTACAAAGCTTTATGGTTTTATCTTCGACATTTAACAACCTCTTTGAATTCAACATACATACATACATACATAAGCTCACGCCTGTTTCCCAGCGGGGTAGGCAGAGACAATGGACCTCCACTTGCTACGATCCCTACACACATCTTTTGCTTCATTCACTCTCATAACATTCTTCATACAAGCACGTCGGTTTAGGGTGGATCTTATTTGACCTTTTGCGAGGATGTCTTCGATTTGGTCAGAGAACGTTCATCGAGGTCTTCCCCTTCCGACTGTGCCACTCACACTTGCCATGTATACCTGTTTTGTCAATCTTTCTACATCCATTCTTTCCACGTGACCAAACCATCTAATTCATAATAATACAATTCATTGAATTCAAATTTTATCAAATTCCATCACCAGTTTATTCGTAAGCGTAAAAGATAAACAAAGTTATCATTATTTATTTAAAACTTTAGCACTAAACAGTACATGGTGGACTGCCGCCGGTGGCATTTTCTGCCAGTCAACCATAGGGTGGTGCAGAGAAAAAGTGGTAGCTGCAAAGAAATAACAAAGCTCTCCGATGAAAATAAATACCGTCCACTTAGGTAGCTAGAGAAACCTGTAGGTTAGCTAGGCTAGGGTCCTCGCCGGACAGACCGAGGACCGCGTTGGCTCCCTGCCCCAATCCGATGATCCAGTGCCTGTAGTCCGTGCCAGTGATCACTCCCTCTTTTTTTTTAAATATTATTATTGTTACAGTAATATTTCTCATAGCATTAGCGATGCCCTGAATCGTGGTCCTAGCCCATTAAGGGTGCCCTCAGGCGTGTGTCGCTTATACGTAAAAATATTGTTTAAAGACGTTTCTCTTTCTATAGAGCTGAATTATATTAAGATTTTGATATTATAATTAACTAGCTGACCCGACAGACGTTGTACTGTCTTAGCTAAAACTCTAAATTAAATTGAACTTTTAATATTAGGCGTTATAGCACTGAACTAACCGTGATGTGCACTAAGAGTAGCACGCATTCTGTCAATGTTATGTCAAACGTCATAAGATTACAATAAAATAGATTAAAAAATTTACTCTATCCATGATCGATGATATGCCAATTATGTCAAGATAAGATGGTTTACCCACTTGACCCCAGGGTGTTCCTCTAAATTTAAATGCCACTTAATGGAGCCCGGCAATAGCTAATCCGTACACGGTACATCCTGTACCGTCCGATACCTATGACCTAGCTGTCATGGACTCTCCCGAAGCTTTTATTTTAGGGTTCATTAAATGCAAATTTTGGGGGCGCATGGAGCACCACTACGTCTCTATAATACCTACACATCACGGGTCAGGATCTAAAAGAAAGTGGGGCTATGTTCCCCACTCCTCAAGGCCGAGCATCTGGGGACAGCCTGCGATTTCTGCGCCTTTGGTGAAATGGGTAGGAGAGATATTTCTCCTGAATACGCTTCGGGCTCTTCTACAAACTGGACAATGGTCGGTAGCAAGAGGACTGATACCATCACTCTTGCTCAACTGCCCAAACCCTCGACCAGTGTGCAGTGTGCTGCTGCGTGATGACTTATGAAATTGAATTTTCGGCTCTCGAATCACCCTCCTTCTTTTTTTTAGGCGATTCCATTATTTTGGGATTTTCCAGTTTTTGAAGATTGGATCAATCTAGCTGACCTGACAGACATTGTACTTTCTAAGCTAAATCTCTAAATTAAATTGAACTTTTAATATAAGGCGTGATAGCACTGAACTAACCGTGATGTGCCCTAAGAGTAGCGCGCATTCTGTCAATGTTATGTCAAACACCATAAGATTACAATAAAAAAGATTAAAAAAATGTACTCTATCCATGATTGATGATATGCCAATGATTTTAATAACTAATAGAAGGTAGGTAAAATGAAGTTCATCGGGGAATACTTACTATTAGTTATGAAAAAAAAAAACATTTTTAAATATCAATGCGATACACTTAAAATATTTTTGTATTTTGATCCAATCTTCAAAAACTGGTTCAAGCGATCTAGCCCAAAATGCTTGAATGTTCTAAAAGAAAAGAGGGAGAGTGATCCGGAAACTCAATGTCATCAGTCATCACTGCGACAGCACACGGCACATTGGTGCGATTAGTTTCCGGCTTGGGTGGTGGAGCGAGAGTGATGGGATCCGTCCTCTTGCTACCGACCATTGTCCATACAGTAGAAGTCCGCTGAGTGATTTCAGGAGAAAGATCTCTCCTGCCCATTTCACCGACGGCGCACAGACAGCAGGCTGTCCCCGGAGCCTCGGCTTCTAGGAGTAGGGAACATCGTCCAAATTTCTTTAAGAGTCTGACCCATGATGAGTTGAGTTGTAGTTGTGCTCCGTGCGCCCCTAAAGGTGCATTGAATGGACCCTAAAATAAAAGATTCAGGAGAGTCCAAGACTGCTAGGTCATAGGCATCGCCATGGTACCGGATGTATACCTATGGATTAGCTATTCCTGGTGCTCAATTTACTGGCATTTAGAGGAACATCCTGAGTTTAAGTGGGTAAATCATCTTTTAGTGATATAATAAGCACATCATCGCTATAAACAGGGGAGTTCTGCATACCCCGCCACTGTGGCCGTGGAAGCCTAATGCATTTTCAACCGGGAAAAAATGGACATTGAACGACAGCGACGAATTTCTTATAGTAGCAAAATTTTTTTAACGTTTTGACGAATTCAAATCAATAACTGCAGCAGTTATTATTTTTTTGTTCAAAATGTGGTCACCGTTCATGTCGAACAAAAAGAATTAGTAAAACAATTCACACACAAATTAGAATTATAAATTCGTAATTTCATTAACGTCATCGATCGTGATATTGAAATCTAGAAAACTTAATCTATCCATGATTAAGTTTTCTAGATTTCAATATCACCGCGGAAGAGTTTAAGCAATTGGAAATGAACGACAGAAGCCAGAAGCACAACATGACCGGTGTACCCGTAAGTATATCGTTACTCTTTTCAAAATAAAATTCTGAACCCACCTATAAATATTTGACAATGGTGACAGATCAACTTTCGTCTGGAAAAGTACTTATTCTGATTTTAAAATACTATCGACTACTATGCGTGCCAACTAAAAATAGGACCGCGCTTGCTGCCAACTTCACACGGTAACTGTCAAATACTTATTCGACAGTTATCGTGTGACCAGCAAAAAAAAGTGCGAAAAAGAAATTTCATCTAATTATTATTTTTTGTTCATAGATTTTATTTTTGTATAAAAATTATATTCATTAAGGAAAATACAATTTATATTTGACGTGAAATGTATAAGAAATACCAAAAAAGAGTACATTAATTATTTAAACTGAATATAATCTATTTATTGATTTTTTGGCACACCATACGCTTTGGTAATGAAGTTTGCGCGTATTACTGAACAAAATGGCGTCTTGACAGTCCTATTCTTATTTAGCACGCATAGTATATGTCACTTTTTGGTTTGTCAATCAATCTATGACGGGACCATACTGTAACATTTGACAGGATAATAATTTGTATGGGAAAATAAAATTATCATTTTTAGTATTTCCATCTCAATTTTTCCATATTTTCTCACCGTTTAAACCTTCCCTGGACCACGACAAATATTTCTAAACCAAAATCAGCTAAATTGGCCCAGTCGTTCTCGAGTTTTAGCGAGACTAACGAACAGCAATTGATTTTTATTATATAGATTATTATCTAGGGGCACGGCAGTGCCCCCCCAAGTCGAGTAAGAAAAAAAAAAAAAAGGTGCACGGCCGTACCTATCTTTTCTCGAAGCAACTCAGCCGATTTTCGACCCCCTATAACTTCGTTGTGGATAAAGATAGGAACCTGAATTTTCAGTAACTAAACAAGCTTTGTAAAACTACAGTATATTTAATTTTCAAATTTCATTCAATTTGAACCAGTACTTTACGAATTATAACTAGTCAAAGTTTGGTATTTTCGGTAATTTTGTCACTCGCTCACTGCTGACTGACCGATCATCAAAATGTTTAGGCACTTCTAGCAGACGTAGAAGCTTCAAATTTTGAGTATTAGGAGAGTTTAGTGTAAAACTCATGGGAAAATTCCAACATTTTGCAATTTCGGTCCAGTTGTTCAGTTTCATCAACTGCATTAATAACTTTGTTATTTCTTATAAATGTATAGGATTACAAAGTTACATTTGCAGTCAGTGAATCAGTGTACATGAATATGTTTGATTTAATGGAGGAATAGGTGTAGATAGGGACCTAGATGGAATTATGTTAAAAGGTAGTGTCTAAGTGGTTAGGTTAGTTGTTTCAGAGATCTGGTTTTCTGCGTTCGATTCCCACCCGGGACAATTATTCGTCTGAAATTCAAACAGTTGTACTGAGTCAGGGGGTGCTTTGTTTTCGTGAATCTATTGAGCGGTGAGACCTTCGCGACACAGGGATTAATTTAACAAGTAATAAAAAAAAAAAAAAAAGTAGTAGGAAAAAAAAAAAAACAATGGATTGTAAAAGTAAGATAGTACATAAGTTGTGCTATGAACGATAGGATACTAACAATCATAACAGCGTCTGATAGAGGTGGCTTGCCCGCTTGAGCCATGTCTCAGCAGGAGGCTGCGGTCCCTTGAGAAGTAGGGACCCCGTGTAATCTGGGCGTCCCTGAAACTGGTTATTTGGGCGCAGGAGAGCCCGCAACACCAATTGAGTCGCGGACGCTGCCAGAGGGTATCCCAGATAGGCAACAGTAACTTTTTTTTTTTTTTTTTTTTTTTTTTTTGTCCGGGGGGAAATGCATTGACGCTTTCCCACCACCGTTGCAGCGTATTTGCGCGCTGGCGGTGGGATATGTGGGACTCGCCCTCTCCATAGCGTGGTATGCTAAAGTCATACCACGAGGAGAGGACCCTACACCACTAAAACCTCCCGGACACTCCTTCGATCCGCCGTTGGCGGGGGTCGGGTACGCATGAGCAATCCGGCCCCCCGACGGCACCCGCGGCCAATATGGTACCGCGGGATCTCCAGTAGGCAACAGTACCTGGGCCCCTTACCAATTGTGGTCGTAGGAGTAACCAGGGGTTTTACTCTCATGTTATGATTAGCATTCCACTGCTATGAAGAGAGCGAGTCCCACATACCCCACTGCCCGTGCCGGAACACCGCAGTGGCGGAGGAGATGCGTAACATTCTTGCATTCCCCTGGACAAACTTACACCACGGCTTTCACGCTTCCCGTTCGAAACACAGAAAGACGGTCACATTCTTCCAAGCAACTAACAAATCTTACTGTGATATCGAAGGTATACACACAAACCACGTTTTATTAATCTGACACAAACTATATTTATATAATCATTTTATCAAATATTTTTATTCACAGTTTGATGTTAACTAGGTAGCTTTAAATTTACTTATGTACATATTAGCTTGTTCCCTAGTGCGGGAGCTGTCTTAAAAAAAGGCCATAATCGGACATGTATTATGTAGTTGTACCGAAATTCCATCAAAAACAGTTCATCAATTTCGTAATTTTAAAAACCTTTGACAGGCCGGAAGCCAGAAGGCCGTGAGTGCCATACATAAGTTCATGTTAATCCTCTGTTAAGCTTGATGTTGTAGTTTTCGATTAGGTACATTGACAATATTTATAACCAATGAGAGATAACAATGTTACATACGGATTAATTTTAAATGACGTTTGACGAGTGCGACGAATATCAATAAAGCATAAAAAAGTATACGACGCATCTGTTCTTGTTTCATATGGTGAGTGTTGCCATGCCAGCTAGGTACGTGGATATTCATATGTGCGTAAGTTAAATTATTTGGAAATAAGGGCACAGAGTTACTAGTCTGGATGGTTTACATCGAATTTAAGTCTACTTTGGAACTATTAAAGCCCAGGAATAATCCATTTGTGAATACAATAGACTAAAACCGGCCAAGTGCGAGTCGGACTCGCGTACTAAGGGTTCCGTACCATTTTCAAGTGCCTACCTGTTGCCGTTATAGATATCGAGCAAAAAAGGCCAAAAAATAGTTGTTGTATGGGAGCCCCCCCTTAATACTTATTTTATGTTTAGTTTGTTATTATAGCAACAGAAATACATAATTTGTAAATTTTTCAACTGTTTAGGTATCGCGGTTCTTGAGATAGAGCCTGGTGATAGACAGACAGACAGCTAAGTCTTAGTAATAGGGTCCCGTTTTTACCCTTTGGGTACGGAACCCAAGCATTTAATGTCTAGACATGCTTAATATTGTTGCATCAAAGATATCGAGAAAAACCCATAGAGAAATGGAGTGGGCTTTGAGAAATACTGTAGCTGAAGTTCAAGAAGTAGTACCGGTAAAGAGAAATAGGAACACAACCTACAAAAATTGGAAAGCTCATCATCAAGTGACAGAGTGGTATTTTAAAAAATAATGTAAATTGTAAAGCAAAGGAAAAAAGTACAACTATCTACAAAAAGAAATGAGATGCCATCAAAAACATACTTGTAAAAAAACCCAAGTCTCGTAACGCAGTTCTTTTACCGTAAAACTTTGTGAGATCTATGTAATACCAAGTCGGTTAATTTATTCAGTCCCTACTTAAGGGACCTTCTATCTTAAGCTATTACGTAATTATCTCACCTTACAGAATCTTATTTTGACCTTATCAAAGTTCAAAACTTTTATGTTATGAATATTAGATTGACTTGGCCATCGCAATAAACACTTGTGAGATACATTCTAATTATATCCGATGGCCAAGTTAATCTATTATTTAAAACTTTAAAGTTTCGAATTTTGATAAGGTCAAAATAAGATTCTGTAAGGTGAGATAATTACGTAATAGCTTAAGATAGAAGGTCCCTTAAGTAGGGACTAAATAAATTAACCGACTTGGTATTACATAGATCTCACAAAGTTTTACGGTAAAAGAACTGCGTTACGAGACTTGGGTTTTTTTACAAGTATGTTTTTGATGGCATTGTTATTACTATACATATGACGTGACACTAGACTGACATACAGGTCATTAGCTAATCCGCAATAGGTTTCAGTTGCGATATTTTGTATTTAATTATATTAATCATATTTAATTGTATATAACTGACAAGTGCAAGTGTATGTAAATACCTAAGTGCTGAATAAATAACGTTTAATTCGTTTAATTCATATAGGTACATGAAATAAAATATACCAACATTCTAATAATACATAGATAAAGTTACTTTGCATTATTTGCAATAAAGGCGTGCCTGTGTGGTTTTTCAGCATAAAACTGCATTTCTATTTAACTTGCATCCACTATTTGTCCACAAAATGTATCGTCTTGAATTCGCAACATTCCCTTGAACAATACAAAATAGATACCAGTTACATATTCATCTGCCCCCCCCCCCGCACTCCTGGCTGTGCGAGTCAGTACATATTCATGTTCGGTTTGTATTCATGAGGTCGCATCATGGTTAACGAATAACTGAAAAACAGCTGTCTTTTTTCTATAGATCGAAAATGACATTGTTTTACAAGATTCTGTTTCAAGCTCACCCCTTTTTGGGGATAGGAGGTACCTGGGTTCTGTACCTAAAGTCCGTTCGTCCGTCTGTCTTTCACCAGACTCATGAACCGTAATAGCAAGGTAGTTGAAAATTTCACAGATGATCTATTTTTGTTGCCGTAATAACAGCAAATACCTACTAAAAATAGAATAAAATAAATATTTAAGGGGGCTCCCATACATCGAACGTTTTTCCTTGATATTAATAGGCACACGCTTGAAATGGTTACTTATTTCATATTTTTAAATAATAATGTGTCTACAACTGTTGTGTAAATGTTACGGAACCCTTCGTGCGCGAGTTCGACTCGCCCTTGGCCAGTTTTCTTACTGTAACAATGCTTTAACCATCAGGGAACAATAACAGAGATAATAATCTAATCTCTATCTCTTTCTTTTTTCTTACGGTAATTACACATTTTGAAGGAGTATTTCAAAGCTGAAACTAAAAAACTAACTAAAAAAACAAGAAATAATAAACAACAAAATAAAAATAACAAGTGAATCGGAAAGAAATCTTAGAATTTACACAAAGATTTCTTGTCCGGTGTGGGGATCGAACCCACGACCTCCGAGATTTAAAGCGAGCCAATTACCGCTACGCTACGGAGGTTTTTTACTTGAGGATATCGAATACGAATACGATCTTCTACTCACGAGCGTTCGTACAAATCACTGATACCGTTCATTCATTACAATCAATCTCGAACAATCCATAAAACTTAAAACGCAACATTTCTAGGAACCGATATATTCACACACTCTCATTCACCATACAGAATATATTCATCCAATCCACACAGAGTCCTAGTTCTTGAAAAGCCAATGAACCATTCGAATTTGCTGCCAAATTGAGATCTATGAATATGTAAACAGGAATTTCTCTTAGGGTATAGCATTCAAGATTTTAGGCAGTGCATTGGACACAATAGGATTTCAGATCAAGTGGTCTGCGATCTGAGTAAATGTGGGACATAGAACAATAAGTAACAAGAAGTCATGTATTTTGCAAATATAATAACACATGGGCTGAAAAGTCCCGGGCCTAACACATAGATGGCACTAGTTTTATTGCAGTCACCTTTTTTTCAGTTAATACTAACCTTCAAAAGACAGCTGTTAAAATTTCATGATATTCTATTCATTAGTTTGTGAGTTATTGTGTTAAGAGTGACGCTACTTTTGTTATTTTCAAAACAATGAATCAAAAACAATTTCGTGTTTTAATTTTACACTGTTTCTTGATGGGAAAAAATACCGTTTGGCTTGAAAAGTGTTATGGGGACTCCGCTCTATCAGAAACTACAATAAAACGTTGGTTTGCTAACTTCAAACGTGGGCGTAGAGACACCGATGATGCAGAACGCAGTGGACGTCCAAATGAGGCGGTGACACCAGAAAACACAAAAAAGTCCACAAAATCGTTTCGAATGATCGAAAAGTGAAGTTGCGTGACTTAGCTGACATCGTAAAGATATCAAAAGAACGTGTTGGCTTTAAATTGCATGAGCATTTGACTGTGAGAAACCTCTGTTCAAAGTGGGTGCCGCGTTTGCTCACTGTTGACCAAAAACGAGAACCGATTTGAACGAACAGGATTTTTTGAACGATTCTGAGCAGTTATTGAAATGTTAGAGCGGCGCTGGAATGATTGCGTTGCTCTTGATGGAGATTACGTTGATGAATAAAGCTAATTTTGAACCAAAAAATCTGTGTTTTCTTTGTTAGGCCCGGGACTTTTCAGCCCATGTAATATACTAGCTGTGCCACCCGGTGTCACCCGCGTAGATGACATTCCCGTGCAAACTTTGACTTAAAATATAACCTACAAAACTCACAAATAATATAGTTTTCTATTGGTGACAGAATTAAAAAAATCGTTTCAGTGAAGCCAGAGGTATCTTTAGCCTCATAAACAATTCAGAAACTTTATCTATTTATAATATTAGAATAGATTTAAAAAAATGCAATTACATACGGGTTGTCGCCTTGTGAAAAAGAAACCTACATTTATATTTTTATGAACTAATCTGACAACCTCCGTAGCGTAGCGGTATTTGGCCCGCTTTAAATCCCGGGACCCCATTCCGGACAGAAAATCTTTGTGTAAATTCTAAGATATCTTTCCGGGTCTGGTTGGTTGAGGGACTACCATCCGTGCCTCGGAAAGTACGTTAAGCCGTTGGTCCCAATTATTATAACATCATCTATAATTTTCGTATATCAAGGAACGGGCAACAGCGTTTCCTTGTGTGGTACAACATAATACTGCGGTCACCAACCCACCTACCCTCTCTCGGGAGGTTGCCCATGTTCAGCAGTGAACGTTATACGGGCTGATGATGATGATGATATTTTTATCATCAGCTTACATGGCGAAGCGGTGTAAGTCTCAGAGGTTGTAGTACGATCACCATGCCGGACAAGAAACCTTTGTATAAACTCAAAGATAAAAATCTTTGAGTTTATATCAGGCAGATCTTGTTGGTTGAAGAACCTATTCAATAATAGATACAAACAGAAACATATGTCAACGTATCGAAACATGTGGCGTAAAATAATAAGCATCTATCAGCTCAAGGACACTCACCATCTTACTGGAATCACTAATCCACCTGCCAAGTGTGGTGATTATGGCAATAACCCTACTCTAACGATCCTAGCTTGCCAAGGTCTGTTAATAGAACCACATTTTCAGTTGTGGACATCATTGGACTGATACAGTATTAAAATAATTATTGTAAAGAACCTACATACAACATCAGTGTTTCTTCTACGATTCTGTTTATTGCCACTTGATAGAGTCACAAATAAGAAAATGTAGCAGGTATAAGAATCGTTTAAATACCTATATTTTATTTTTCATCGCTGGTGCACTGTATCTTAATCCAGGATCAAATGTATGTTTAATTACCTTCATCTATCTATCAGAATATAAAACCTTGTATAAAAATATTCGATCGAATCCACGACTTCCAAAATTTAAAACATCCCTTTTACCGATACGCCAAGAAGGTGGTTTAATTCCACTTTTTGGATCTACTACTTTTTAATTTTGAAAGAGTTTTTGTATTTCAAAAACTACATGATATAGGAGAAACATAGGCTTTATTATTTCATTATGTAGTTCCCATGATAACGAGAGCTACGCGGCTAAAACCACGCGTGGGAAGCTAGTGCATAAATCAATTATTATAGGTACTTAAGTATTTTGAAATGATTATGTACTTTCGACAAAATTCGTCAGTAATAAATTCGTCGTCTCCTGCTTCTACATAAAACTAGAAAAAAATAAAATAATTAAAAATATCTTTTTATCACATCTATTCAAAAAGAGCTAGTTTATTCCTCGTAAACAGGGACCAAAATAGCTCATTAATCCCTTAGGGACCAAAATTTGAATTTGGAATGTGGATATTGTTAAAAATTTTTCAATCAGCAAAGAGGTGAATCACAAACCATGCGGGAACAATGTATTGAATATGTGACTGGCTGAAAAACTGCGAGCGCGCCAATTTAAAAAAAAAGTTGATGAAAATTATATTTTATGTCTTATGGTTCTTCATTGTACGTAAATAAATTCTTGTTCATAAGTTGCACTTACTTATTTTCTCATAGAGGGTGATAAAAAGTAGAGTGTCCACCTCGGGAGCAACACTATTTTAAGCTCGAGTGACATACTTTTAATCCCTCGCTGCGCTCAGGATTCTAGTTAAGAAATTTTACTCTAGAATCCTTCGCTCCGCTCTGGATTAAAAAAAACAGTCTCGCCTTTAAAATAGTTGTTTGCTCCCTAGATAAACAATCTACTATTATATCTTCGTTGATTTTATCTATAATACACTGACTTGAAACGTTGTGTAGCACACAGATTTGTTAAAAAGTGTGGTCCTTTACTTTTAAGTTTGAAAAAAATGTAGATATTAGGAAAGACCCCTCTCAGGTTATAGAATAAAAGACGACGGAAAATAATAAACCGGAGTTTCTTTCCGAGTTTCTTCTCCGGGCCGTCCACTAAGGAAGCTAGAGAAACCTGCAGGTTAGCTAGGAAATTTTATATTTTATATGCAACTAGCGACCCGCTCCGGCTTTTAAACATATATTATAAACCATCCTCTTAAATCACTATTAAAAAAAACCGCATCAAAATCTGTTGCGTAGTTTTAAAGATCTAAGCATACATAGGGACGGACAGACAACGCAGCGGCAAGTGACTTTGTTTTATAATATGTAGTGATTTCTAGACAAGCACAAGTGTATGTAAATACGTAAGTGCTGAATAAATATAATTTATTTCATTAGTCGTGTGGTTTCCGGCTTTTAAAGCTAAAGTGAACAGACACTTTCTATGTTGATACACGCGTGCCTACAAAGTCTTAGGCCTTATCTTCGCCTTCCATCAAGCGAGATTATGGTGAAAAGTAAGCCTAAATTCAATAAAAAAAAAAAAAAAAAAAAAAACCCATGGGTGTCATAAAGGCGACTAAGGGACATATGGCTGATGGATGGGCAGCAGCGTCTATTAGCCCAAGGTTAACATCTTACTGCGATCACCAATCCGTCTGCCAAGCGTGGTGATTATGGCAATATCCCTCATAGGTCCTGGCTTGCCAAGGTCTGTTAAAAGGAGGCCCATGTTCAGCAGTGGACGTAAACGGGCTGTTGATGATTTCATTTATTTCTTCTCTGTACATCAATATGGCTGGAGTTATAGGCACAGGCAATTATTAATACTTACTGCAAATATTAAATTATTTTAATAAAAAAACTTAATAATGTAATGAACGAATGTTGTTGATTGGTTTCAATTATTACGGAATGTTTACTTAAGCGCCCTTTGAGAAGTAAACACTCAAAGGCTCACTCGGAGTCTTCAGACTATTCACTACTCATATATATACGTAAGTCTTGCTATATCTGTTTGTGGGTAACGGTCAGTAAAACACTTAAAAGGCTATTAAAGTTTGAAATTTTATTACTTTTTGATTACCTAATTAAGCGCTTAAGTCGTATGTATCGTAAAAATAGCTTAGTGTCGTAGATTACATATCTACTTTGATTTTTTGTCCGCATATTAAGGCTTGCCTTAATATCTTAAAAAATCTTTGTGGAAAATTTAAGATTTCTTTCTGTGTCTCGTTGGTCGAGGCACGGAGGGTGGACTATCCTCCGTAAAAACACGCAAAGCCTTTGGTCTTGATTGTTATAACATCATCATCATCAGCCCGTATAACGTTCACTGCTGAACATGGGCCTCCTCCCGAGGGAGAGTATTTGCCATAGTCACCACGCTTGGCAGGCGGATTGGTGGCCGCAGTATAATGTTGTACCACACAAGGAAACGCTGCTGCCCGTTCCTTGATATACGATTATCATAGATGATGTTATAACAATCGGGACCAACGGCTTAACGTGCTTTCCGAGGCACGGAGGGTAGTCCCTCAACCAACCAGACCCGGAAAGAAATCTTAGAATTTACATAAAGATTTCCCGTCCGGTGTGGGGATCGAACCCACGACCTCCGAATTTAAAGCGAGCCAAATACCGCTACGCTACGGAGGTGATGTTATAACATAATCTATGCCAATCGTATATCATGTAACGTGCCGTCCCCAATCCACCTGCGAAGCGTAGTGACTATGGAAACGCACCTTCGAGGAAAGCCTGTGTTCAGCTTATACGTGTTAATGATGATGTTGAAGCGTCTTCATGGGGGTCTTTATTTAACTGTAGTGTTATGTACAACTGCTTAAATATTTCCTCTACCTGCAGGGCCGGATTTAAGGGAGGGCATCCAGGGCAGCTGCCCGGGGCCTCCACAATAGAGGGGCCCCCACAATAGAGATTTAAAATCTTTCAAATTCTAACGAATAAACTCTACAGCTTTACTTTTATTTATTGTTTCGGCGTTATAGAATTATGATAAATGTAATAGTTCTTAAATATTGTAAAAACAGTTATTCATCTATACTTGTTCACTTAGATTAGACAATCAGTAAAATATCAGAATTCGAATCGTCCAGAAAAGTATGTACAAACTTCAAATTTTCTACACATTTTGAGAGAAACTTATTTGTGGACCAGGGGGGCTCTTCTTCCTTGTTGCCCGGGGCCCTCCGGACTTCTAAATCCGGCCCTGTCTACCTGTATAAATGCAACAATTGGTGATTTGTTAGTAACTTTAGATTTTATGAAATTAACAATTTTAGAAATAATAAAGTATATTTGAATATAGCGATAAATCGTTGGCTTCTTGGATAAATAAATATATAGGTACTAATACACATATAAAGTTGAATAGATTTTTCTTTGTTTGTTTGCTTGCACACCCTTTAATCAGAAACTAAAGGTCCGATTTGAAAAAAAAATTCAGTGTTATATTTATAGAGTTCTAACAGAAACAGGAGTAACGCGGGTGAAACCAAGCGCGGGAAGCTAGTAAATAAAGCGTCTGTAGCCCAACGGCTAGGGCGTCGGACTTGCGATACTGTGGTCGCCGGTTCGATCCCCACCCATTGCACTACCGACGTGAACCCACTCGTGACACAAGCATTTTAGCTTCGCTCGAGGGGTTAACAAGAATACTAGTAGACTGCACAAATATGCTAGTAATCTTTTTTAAAAAGAAAAATAAATAAATAAAATAAAATAAAAATCATTTTTATTTACGTAAACCTATTATAGGCACTTGCAAATAGTCAAAACAATAATTTATTATTAATCTATGTATAATTTTAAAATTTATAAATGAGCATATTAATCAGGTATTTTAGTTATTGTTTTCAATAATTTTAGTCTTAACTTTATTATTTTACTATATTGTGTCCAATTGCTTGTTCTGTCTATATTAAATTATATTATAAGAACAATTGTCATTATTTGGGAGGACCATTAGTATATAAAAAAAAGAGTAATACTATTATATATTATGAGTATAGTTTTTGTTTGTAACACTAGTCAAACTAACAGAAAAACAACCAGATTGGTTCAGATATTTTGCCCTATGATTCCTACAGCTTATATTCGTACATACAAATCAAACCCTGGGCAGTCTGTAAACTATGGAATTTACATAGGCCAGTCACTAAATAAGGTGAACGGATTAAACCGAAATCTCATCGAGTTCAATATGTTGAGTACTGACAAAGATTTAGTTGTGATAACATAATCAAAATCAGATTTAAGATACGTTTCTCGACCTAAACTATACATAGAATAACTTTAGTCGGAAAATAGACAAAAAACCTAGTCACTTATGACATAGCTACTAAGGAATATGCTTGCAACCAAGAAATTTAAACTAAAGGTTCATATTTCTAACTTTTTAGCTTATGGTTTTGTAAGTAAAGATATGAAAATATGTGTATGTATTTATTATATTATATATTGTTATTATGTAAGTATTTATGGTTATAATTTATTATATTTATTTAAATAATTTAATTATTATATGTATAAGTTATACTTTCATCTATACATTTATTACAGAGTAAGATTCTTTTTTACTCGTTTTGCTTTTATATGCACCTACCAAAATATATCTGCATCAGCCAAAGGTAGACTGGTAGATAATGCCTCTGGCATTAAGTCCGCCATTGTACATGTACTGTGCATGAAGTTTAATAAATAAATATATAGTAATGTAAAATGTAAATATTTTTTTATTTAAACTTTTGTCATAGATTCGAATCGCTAATAAATATTTGTACCTATGCTTATAAGCAAAATAGGGAGAAAAATGTAAAAAAATATGTATTCAAAGATCCTGCATAAAACAACAAGTCAGTTAAACAGTCCCAAATTCTATTAGTAAAGTTTCTGTACAATAATTCGGAATCGTCATAATACCGTATAAGTGAAATGCGCCAAGTTCTCACGAGTGGAAGACGCTTTTATCCGTCTAGAGCCAATGATACAGTCGTAACGAGCAATCACAGTTTCAAAAGTAAGGGCACGGTTACAATGTAAACATATATAAAAAAATCTTACAAATTAAGAAAAACAACATCCGCTGATTTTCTCCTTATGAACTTTTCACAATTTGTTTCAAGGAGGACACAAAACAGAATTGATACGGAATAATTACATACATAGGTAATGTAAGGAATAATCCAACACAGAAACAGCATCTATTATTGTTTTTGACGCACTAGTGCATATTAATCCCAGAGTTTATAATAGTGCAAGACCTAAGCTAAGAGAGTAGGCACAGTCCACATGTAGATGTCTCAGTCTAGTTCTAATTAATTTTAACTTAGGGCTTGTTATACAATTGCTTTATTTGTCACGTCAGTAAATGCGATGCAAGAGCGTGTCACGATAGTTGCATAAAATATTAATTTTCGATGTAATTAACACTTTTTCTTTGATGATACTCTAAATTAAAATATGTTTAATCCTATCACACTATTCTAAAACAATATATTTAATGTGTTGGTGGTCTTATGTTAAATTGCGGTGATTTTCATAGTGAAATAAATACACACAGCAATATATAAAACATTAATGTAGAATATATTGCATTAGGCTTAACTAAATAGTGTGCCTATCTCTTTCATTATAACGAATGTATTATTTTTTTAAATAAAAGACGGTATGCAGTCTCGATGAGCTTTCAAAATAAATTCATAACTCCTAAAGCTTGTAAATACGAAGCAAAAATTCAAGGAAACGATTTATTTAGCCTGACTTAGCCGGAAATATGCCTAAAAAGCAGACGTCTGTTCGTATTTAGTACGTTTAGACCTTGCTGCAATTTTCATGCCTAAGCATATTTGATGCCAAAATCGTGTCGCATTAGCTTTAAAAATATTCGAGATAGCCACGACCATTTATTTATAGGGATTTGGAGTTGCATGAAAAAGAAATCACTCCCTACTTATATTATATACAAAAAAGTACAGGAAGTAAATTAATTTTAATGAGTAGTTAATTTATATTTAATCTTATTATAAAATACCATGAAGATTTGATGATAGCACAAAATTTGCGGCTGCATACTGCCACAAAGTATGTCATAAAATCTGCAAAGTAATCTTTATCTTTAAATATGAAAAACTACCAAAAGAAAAATAGTGCACTCTTCTAAATATCATATTTGAATGAAAACGCATTAAAATAAAAAACTGATACTTTACCGAACCTACATAATTGATAAATAAAAATAAATCGCCGTAAAACAGTGATTTTCATATAGAATATTTTTCTGTTATTCACATGTAGTCTTTAGGCTGGAATCGCAATAATAGTCTAATTTAAACATGATTGTTTTGGTGGCTTAATGGTCACATTGATATGACTAAGGCTGATTTTCTTTGTGTATAATGTGTTTGTAAGATCTCCTCCTATTAGGTTCCCGTGCGCGATTTCACCCATGGGAACCTCATTCTTAAATACTCCTAGATAACGTAGTTTGCTAATGGTGAAATATTTTTGTAAATCGGTCCTTTAGTTCCGGAGTCTATTTAATGCAAAAAAAAACTAACTAACATACAAAACAACAACGTCAAATCTTTCCTCTTTATAATATTAGTAATAGTAAAGATATGCAAAAGTTCTTCTGATAAAAAAAAATCTTACACTCAAATGTGAATGTACCCTTAGCACGGTGTTTCATCGCAGATCGGCAGGACACGAGAACGCTTCTAAGTTGAACGCGTCGCACATGGCGATTTACTTACGTAATCGTTTGGACGCGTTTATACATAGCCACGTTCTACTGCTGCCACCGGCGACAGTGTTTGGCTTCCTTCAGTTTTTGAGGGAGGTTAAAGTGGTTTATTTCTGTGTCCTAAAAGCTTTGTTGTACCGAGTAAGTGCGGTTACCTGGTAAGTGTCAGTAAGTGAGACACGACAATCATGGCTTAAATAAAACAGCTACGTTTTGTTACGTAGATAGAGCAGGTAAGTATTTCTTTATTGTATCTTTAGATTTTTTAACTTCGAATTAAAGCTTAGTGTCTAATTGAATTACTTAACAATTCACACTGGCTGCCGTGTATTTCTACTGTGTAAACCTTTCTTTAATAGTGATAAAAAAATCGGGATACCCAACACACACAAACAAAAATATATATGTCATTTCTTGAATATCTTTTTTACTTTATTGGTGAATATTGGCTTTTTTTATTGGTGATATTGTTGACGCATAGAAAAATTTAATTAAAAACGAAAGTTTACGTAATTTCTCGGATTATTAAACAAATTACAACAACACAAATCGTTACACAACACCACCATGCCTTAGAATCCCTATCATCTTGAAACCCATACCACCTACAAATTACTTTACCAAAACCGCATCATCTAAAACGTGACATAATATAGCAAAAATGTCGGACGATGAATGAGCGTGTTCGGCAAAGCGATGGGTTCGATCACTTCGCTGACACGCGTGACGTACCGACGCGCTGCCGTGACGGAGCGAGCCAGTCAGGCGCGTTTGTCTTACTTGCTACATTATTTGTCACGATCGCTTCTTACTGTAGTTTGTTTATTTAGCGTCGGATGAAATATTCATGTTGCTTTGTTAGTTTTTATAACTTTTTATGGAATTTTCTTTTTGTATGTTGAACATGTTTAAATATTAAAATGGTTCGTCAATAAATCATCATTTTCTACCCAATTCTCAACTACTGTAAGTTTAACACCTATGTTACCGACGGAAAGAGGTGTTATATTAAGAAGTGTTAATGTGTATCCGTGTAACAGTTAAAAATATTAGATATACTTTTGCACAAAACTTCCCTTAAATACAAAAAGTCAAAATTCCTCAATCTCATCGCCAGCGACCGCCCAGAGCCGAGGTCGCACAGGGGACGCCCTCTTGCGAAGGTTGTTTAGTTTGTAGTGTTTAATCCATTTATCTAGGCTGGAGCTCTGCTCGCCTTTATTTGTGAAGTAGCTCAAGCCTCGTGGCTAACTATAAAAGTCCATCCGAAAAAACAAGATATACCATTAATAATCTATATTTTTATAACATCAAACATTAGTCTAACGAAGACACGAAGCGACACGCGTAGCGTTGAGCGGCCCGCCTCTTAAGTCTGAATGAAAATACAATTGCTTTTCCATAAACGCACTCATACAATGCCATATGTTTGAATTGAGAACGGACCGCGCCGTCCTGCGTCTCCTTGTATGAAGTCTTAGGAAGACCCACTGCCATAACGGTGAGTTTGGAGAGGGGAGAGCGATGGATGTTAATATTACCAAAGGGATTTTGTCTACCAACAAAAGACTGTTGTTTCTCCTATCGCCGTTACTAGAATGGAGGTACCGACCTGGATATCCCTAGCGGTATCTATTACCAGACTTTCGCGTGCTTGACTATTTGCATAGAAGTAGCTCCGAAGCTGCTGGTCCGATTTCAAAAAAATCGTTGACTATACGGCTATTTTATCTAGGCCAAATTTTAATACGTAGCACGAAGTAGAATCCAGTGTTTAAAAACATAGTTTTGTATATTTTTATTAGGTACTTTTCACCCTAAACACTAGAACAAAACCCACGGTAATAACCCGTCATTACATCCAAATGAGCAATAAACGAACTTACCCTGACTTATTACGGCTAAGTGAGTGTTGATTGCGTTTCTTTACTCTGGGATTGCGATTCGAAGGATACGGGCATTCGGTTAATTGTTCGGAATGCCAATTAATCGAGTCATTAGAAACAAAAGCATTGCTTATACAAATTATTTGCACATAATCCTCATGAATCTAGTAAATATGACCACTCATTTACCGTCCGTGCAGTGCGGTTATGGAATTCCCTTACACACCTCATTCGCGCTTGTTCTACTCTCAACGCATTAAAAAGGAGTATTTTCTGACTCAGTAATTATATTATTAAAAAAGTTGGACATGTTATGTTAGTATATGTAGTATATTATAATTAATATATATGTATATAGGTTTTAATATTTGCATGTATGTATCTATTAGTGTGTATGTTTATTGATACCGCTTCGCTTGATCGCATAACCAATTTGGTATGGATCAATTATTGTAATATTCGTCCGTTGTACACTTGTTATGCACTTTGATCAAATGCTTCTTTCATAAAGGTTTGCTGGAAGAAAATTCAATTTTGAATTAAGCTCGTATTGTTCCATTTTCTAAACTTTATGTTAAGTATTTATATTTATTAATTACGAACCCTAACGTATGTGGAGAAAATAAACAAATTTTGTATTGTATTGTGTTTACTGTGTATTATGTGACCACATGTTTAATAAAGAATAAATACTTAATTATTTTTTTATTAAAATCTTCGTTAATCCATACGTGTTTAGATTTATAGTAACTTAGACACCACGACATAACGGCATATCCATGTCCTGTTGGCCAAGCTATCGGTAAATAATTATATTGTTTTGTATCATCGAATATTTGAATTACTGTGTTTTTATTTGCTACAATAAGGTAGTAAGTAAGATTTAGTATTGTGCTTTATCAATAAAACACATAAAAGTAATGTTTGTATGTCAGTTTTATCTGTGACTTGTGTACTGTATGTGTGTTCGTCATATCTTAAATCAAGGCTTTTAATAGTCAAGACCCCCAGCCATACAACTGGAGCTTGATAATCAGACAATGTGTTTGTGTATACACAATTTTAGCGCAATGATCGAATATGTTATTGGCATTTGACATTTGCGTTCCAAAGGTTAATAGGTCTTTAAAAACACTTTTCAACTTTTTCTGTACAGCTCGTGTAGCGTTAATACGACATACAACAAACCATATGAGTAATCTTTGAATAGGACGTTGAAAAGTCACCACAATTGGCAGGCGGGATGGCGACTGTAATAATAATCTTATCTATAGGTCAATAGGCGACCAAATAATTCTTAACGTACTTTCTCAAGCAAGGAATGTATTCCCTCGACAAAGCTGATAAAATAACCCGTTAATTTTACAGATATAATGTCCGGCGCAAGAATCAAGTACCCGGCCTCTGAGAATAAAGGCGATACTTAGACCGATATTCCACGGAGGTCAACTCTGTCTATTAAGATAAGATAAGATACTCTTTATTGCACACCAACATAACAACACAAACACAAATAGAAAAAAGTAATGGTCTATTCAGGAGTATTACTTATTTTTAACCCTATTTCCACACCAACCTTATGTCCAAGTCTATTTATCACTCATGGCTGCCGAGTTTCGTATAAATCTGAACATTTTTCCACCCATAGTAGAATGCCAAGAAATTTAGAAGTTTCAAACTGTGTTGATACATGTGATAGAGATTACCAAGTTCGGCCCGCTCCTCTCTGACGGGTCGCTTTTGTTTTACCTACTTTATAAAAAGACAACGATTTTTGGTAAGGTTTCGTTTTTACTTTTACACGTGTAGTTTTTGTATGGTACCTACTACATATTTCTTAGCAGACACATTGATTATAAAGTACAAGCTTATGCTCCTGGGTAAACGGGTAAACGGGTAAACGCGGGTAGCATGGGTAAATTATGAACCCTTGTATCATCCGTTTTATAATCTTATAAAACAGGGCAAAAAAACTGAATTTGATGAATGTTCCTTCTTTCATAGGCAGGCTTTAAAGTTTAGAGCTTAAGATCTTAGAATTTTGATGATCGGTGAGTCAGTGGGCGACAAAACTTACAGCATTTTGATTTTTTATATTTTTTAAACTAATGGGTCACATTTTTTGAAATTTGGAAATATATCTAATATAACTATGTAGTGCCAATACAGCTCCAAAAGAAATTATTGCGGTAAAAAATATTCAAACTATGACTGTACCTAGACAATCAAATATGAAAAGTAAAATGTCAAACATAAAAATTGGTTGTATAAGCGCCGCCGCAATAAACATAATAATATGTAGTATGATCTTTAATAAAGAAAATACTGGGTGTCTTTTTTTGCTGTCTCGAAAATAATAGGGCGTGATATGTAAGTGAAATAGATGTGAAAGGCATAATCATTCTTATTCTTTTACCTAATTAGGTAGTTACGGTACGTTAGTTAAAATAGGCCGCAATCAATTTTACGGTTACGATTTTCACTATATTTTAGTTAAAAAAAAGATAAAATAACTATGCTTTAGACATCTATTTCATATTCATATCCCGCCCTATTATTTTTAAGACGGTAAAAATGTCACCCAGTATAATCTAACTTACCTATATAACACTTTCAAATTTAAACATGTCTAGTTTGTTCATTTCATCTGAAAAAATATGTTATTTTCTACGAACCAAATAATCAAAGCAAAATGTGATGCAAAATAATACTATTAGGCTGAGGGCGCAAGGTGTTTGAAGGGTCGCTGCCTATTCACTATTGCCGTATCAATGCAGCCTCAGTCTCCAAACCAGAAAAATATTTATAAAAACACTAAACTACAGATATATGAAAACAAAGAGAATAAAACGTTCAAATTCCTTTGGAGTGGACTGATTATTGTGATCTAACGTACCAAGGCTAAAGTAAGGGTCAAATGTCCCACGACATGAAAGGACAGCAATTTCGCTTAACATATATGGCAACATCGCGGGACTTTGCAAGACAACTGACAACGTCGCAACATTTGTCGCGGGACGTTTGTCCTATAGTGTATCCTTGGCTTTAATATAAAAAGGCGGCAGGAATCAGTCAAGCTCAGAGGCCATCAATACCGTCTTATCATAACTCCCCAGCCTGTTTACCAGTAGCGTTGGGGTTCGGTTGTTGTTATTGAGATTTTTAGAATAACTTTAACCAACATGTAAAAAGTATTAGTAAAGAATGTTGTAAAAAGAAACTTGAAAACCAAATCTCTAACGCAATATTATGTGTATCAGTACATATTAATTTTGCAATTTTTTTTTTGTATTTATGTCCGATTATTGTAATGCAAAATTAAGCATATGTTGCCCAAAAAGCAAATTTAAATTATTGCCATTGGTTCCACCACCAGATACGTTGTACTTATAAAAGGTAAGTTAAAAAAAATCCATACATTTAAAAATGATCTGATGATGATACGGGCGGTGTCATCGTTTAATATTTAATACCAAATGCAACTTTGGAGATATAAGTCGAAGTAATGCGGATCATTACCGATAGATGGCACTAACGTCCACCTTAGAGACGTGTTATAAAAGAGATTGATAAATTTCGATGACCGGTAGGGTTCCACCGTGGCCTAATTGGTTAAGGCATAAGGAGCTTAACCTAAGATGCGGGTTCGAGACCCGCCGGTTTTAGAATTTTATAAATCTCAATTTTGAAACATAGTATAAAATATGGTAAACTTTTTCGTAAAGTATTCAAAAACATTAAAAAATATAACAACTGCATCCATACAGTTTCTAAAGGACAAAAAATATAATTTGGGACAATCGTAAAGTAATCTATAACGAAAATAAACATTACCAAATAAAGTGTGGTTACCTACTTACAAAAAGGGCAACATAGAACATTAGTGTAGGTCGCAATGTAACTCTGAACCTCAGCCTTTAGTTAAAGCTTAATGGTTTTAAATCCATCAGTACCAAACACATTTCAAGACAATTAAAATCGAATCCCATTGTACAAACAGCCGAGTCAAACCTCCCGCACTAAGCTCAAGATAATTGCAACAGATTGTCTCAGGCCCTAAGCCATTGCCAAAGTTTAAAGAATTGACTACAGTTATTCTTATAGAGTAGACAGATCACAGACATGGTAAACAAAGAAAGGATTACAATTATTTATTGACCATTAATTATGTTCAAATAATATTCAACAAACATACATAATATATTTTTTTTAAGATTTCTAGCAGGATTTTTCCGTCTACTAATATTATTGTTAACCCTTCGTGCTAAGCTAAAATGCTTGTGTTACGAGTGGGTTCACACGTCGGTAGTACAGTGGGTGGGGATGGAACAGGCGACCACAAGCTCACAAGTCCGGCGCCCTACCCATTGGGCTAATACCATTGCATCAGATAAGTGATAATATTGAATGACTAGTAAAAATAATACTGCTTAATATATTTGCACAAAGAATAATCTTATCGGTAGAACAAATACATTTTATATTACAATCTTATTAAACAAACATAATTTAGTATTGTATGAGTAATTGATATTGTTTTATTTGTCAAAGATTTCGTCGGGGCTTGAATATTCTCCTACATAATCTGCTAAATATTTACATACCTACATCTTTTTTTTTTTTTATTAAATATAGCCTTACGTTTGATCATAATCTGGCTTGATGGAAGGCGAAGATAAGGCCTATGATGATTCACGCGTGCCTAGAAAGTGTCTGTTCACTTTAGCTTTAAAGATGTCCAGATTATAGCGTTCCGGAAAAACTGACGCCGGCAGAGAATTCCACTCCTTAGCCGTCCGCATTATGAAAGAAGAAGCAAATCGCTTCGTTCGTATTGAAGGAATGTCTACAACATAAGGGTGAAACCGCTTGCCGCGCCTGGTCGTGCGGTAATGGAAGGGTGAAGGGGGTACCAGGTTATGTAGAACCTCCGAAATGTAACCGATAAAAAACCGATAGGCAGGCTACTCTTCTACGGTGTTTGAGGCTCTGAAGACTTGCCTCCACAAGTGAGTTATTGCCTATGACTCTCTTCGCTCGGCGCTCCAATGAGTCCAGCGCATCCAGCTGATATCTAGCAGACCCATCCCAAAGATGAGAACAGTATTCCATTGAGGAGCGAACTTGAGCCTTGTAGAGACTCAAGAGCTGCTCCGATGTGAAGTACCGCCTCACCTTGGAGAGAATGCCAAGTTTTTTGGCTGCAGTGTTTGTAATGTTTGTAACTTCTATATAAATATACATGCATGTATAGAGATTTATAATTATATACCGACCGGGTCATAAGTATTTCTTACTCCTCTTAATCTTTTTCAGATTAAATTCGTTGCGGGCCCCAAGGCAGTTTAACTTTTTCCCTAGACTAGGTGAGCCTCGGTGCTAATTGCCATTGCCTGTGTACTACTGTTGGTCCTGGTTTACTGGAGTTGCAGTGGTGGTAGTGTGGGTCACGCTCCGACCTACTGGAGCCGAGTAACGCGGGTAAAACCGCGGGGCGCTAGTTAAAAATAAAACAAAAATATACCCACTAGCTAGCCATAATTTAATATAGCCTACTCTTGGAAAGCATAGCGTTCTAATGGTAATTTTGAAAATTGGTCAAGAAGTTCAAGATCCTATTTAATACAAACAATACATTTTTTCCTCGTTATAATATAGATATAGTATAGATATTCGGATTAGTTGTTGCCATTATGGCGATGCGTCGAATAGGTTAAATTTCACCCTTACGTTTTACCATTTCTGTCTCATTGCTCTATGGCTATCACAGTTAAAATTGGCGCGGGTTAATGTGGGTAGGCAGCAATTAAAGTTGTTGATCCTTCCGTTTGTTCGCCGTCGATCCGAAAGAGGGCGCTGAGATACTGTTTGTGTTCTGCGAGGATTCAGCTCAATTGAAATCATATCGAGTGGATCAAGATCAGATTTTCAAGATCTAAGAGGCTTTCAAAGTTTGATTGTTAATTAATGCAGTCTTTGGATAGTGCAGCGCAAGGATTACCGACGGATTAAATATTTAATACGTTTATTCTCAACTTTGGTTTATTATACTTTGCTACTTAAAAGATTTGAAAATTGCATATAGTGCTGTAAAATTGTAGACGCCGTTGTCCGTCCCTAGGTTTACGATTGTTATAGAAGGTTTTATGACTCCGGGACCGAGGTCTTAAAGTTTCCCAAGGTACGGTGAATAATTTGAAAAAACCGAGACAGGATTTCTGCACGATGGGTTCCGTACTGTTTATACATTATACACTATAATTTTAAGGTGTTCAAATATAGAAACATTTGCGTCTACCTGCCTTTATTTATATAATATTTTAATTTTCAAAACTCATATTTATACTAATATATAAAACTGAAGAGTTTTTTGTTTGTTTGCTTCATCGCTCTAATATCGGGAATTTTTGGTCCGATTAGTAAATTATTTATGTTTAATTATAAAGTTCCTACAGGAACAGGAGATATGCGGGTGAAACCGCGCGCGGGAAGTTAGTTAATAATAATATCATCATCTCCCTGTCACAATTTATTTGTGGCCGTCGCAACATGTTTTTTTCATGCATTCTGTCGTGTAAGCAGTCAGCTATCACTTACTTCCTTTTCCTTCAATCACTTCTCAAATTATCCATGCATCTTTTCTTCGAACTCCCTCTTCCTCTTCATCCATCTAAGTTCATATTCATTACCTACTCTTCTCGTTTTTTTTCATCTATATTAATATTAATATAGATGAAAAAATCTTTCATCATTATCATATGATAATGATAAAAGATTTGATTATTCGATGGTTTGTATTGAAGAGGCTCCGAAACTACTTAACCAATTTGAAAGATTATTTCACCGTTGGTAAGCCACACTATCTCCAGATGACATAGACTATATTTAATTATGATGTTCCCACGATAACGGGAGCTACGCGGGTAAATCGCGCGAGTAGCTAGTTAATAATAATAATATCATTCATTTCATAATTTGATCAGGCAAATTCATAATATAAAGAAGAAAAAACGGATAAACTTAAGGGTGAAATTTTGACTTGGGTTTGCACATTGACCTTCTTGTCTCCAGCTTACCGTGAACTCAATCACGCTATAAATCTGTAAGTTTTTGCCTATGTAAAGTCATAATTCATCAGACGGAAACAAAATTGTACTGTCAATAAAATACGTTTAACTGTGTCCCCAAACCAGAAGTAATTGAAGGGAGACGAGGGTTCTTAAAGATGACCCGCGATTGTCTTGCATTTTTTAACGTCTTAGAAAATAGTTTGCTTGTAGTACTGTAAATTGTAAGAAGGGTTATTCGTCCCATTTTGATTATGCACTGGTGTGGCTACAGTAGTTACTTCTAAATCCCGGTGTGCCGCGTTCGATTCCGACCCGGTACAACTATTTGTTTAAACCAGAGATAGTTGTTTTGAGTCTGGGTGTGTTTTACATCCGTGAGTTATGTGTTTGTAAAGTACCCACAACGGAAAGCGTAGCAACCAAGTTTTATTAGTTATTTAAGTTTAAGAAAATTTGTTGTAATTTTCATTTAACGAAGGTGATAACGGATATACTATGCTGTGTATCTAAAAAATCTCGAGATCTATAACACCAGATTCTGAAGCAATATACTCAATACTTTATTGATTTTTACAATGTGTTTACAGGTGTTTTAACATTATAGTAGTACCAAATATGCTCAATACATTGAGTCATAAATCTTGTCCTGAGACTCAGTTATACAATAGTTTTTTAATCAACATCAACAAAGTCACACTTTTGCTAAATCGCTAAATCTTCAGCAATCAGTCAAGGATATCGGCAGATCTTAAAGCACTTATTAGGGAGCAACGAATAATATGTTATCATGACAATCGGGACTAACGGCTTAACTTGCTTTCCGAGGCACGGAGGGTAGTCCCTCAACCAAGCAGACCCGGAAAGTAATCTTAGAATTTACACAAAGATTTCTTGTCCGGCGTGGGAATGGAAATTACGACGTCCGAGAATCAAAAGAAGGCTTTAACCGCTGCGCCACATTTGTCAAAAAAGCCTGACGGCTCTGCAAAGAACTAGTCATCTTTTATTAGTAATTACCGGGCGACGGCACGCAGTTAATTCTGATGTCTGTTCCCAAAACTCAAACAAAAGGGAGAAGTTCAAAAGCGCTCATTAACTTGCTACTCAAATAACGGTAGCCTGCCAAAGGCTTGCTGCTTTTTGACAATGATGATTGAGATTTCATAACCCAAGGAATTCTGGAATTTATAAGATACCTACTTTTATTGCGAAAAAGGGTAAGCTGAGTTATTTTGAGTTTAATTAAAGTCGTTTTTTTATTGTTTTTAAAATCGCTGCATTCGTTTAAATTTATCCATACCCCACAACATTGTACATACCTACATGTTGTTTCAAATTTAAGGCTACAATAAAGTTAAGATAAATAACGTAACAAAAACTCTTAATCTAATGCACAACATATTTTTCTTATTAATTAATAGTTTATGTACACACGGAATAAAATGTAACAATAAAACAAAAGAAGGATAGATTAGCACAAAGGTACAGCTTATTTTAACAGAAATTTCTTCCAGCTGACCTGCGATAGGTAAAAGTTAATGAAAGAAGACTAAATCGTGTGTAGTTTATACATAAATATAGTACAGTACATACACATACACACTTAAGATATAAACAAATATATATTATATAAATATATTATTATGTACATGTTCAAGTCGTAAAACTAATTTTAGGTACCTATTGAGAGTGACCAGCATGTTATTGTGTATTAACCAGCAAATCTAGTTTGAAAGGCAAGCAAGTCTTGAGATCGTCATAATTTTGACTTTCTCCAATTTATATTTATATAGATCTTTTAATTGGAAATTTGAAGTTAGTTGTCATCGTTTCCGTAGTGTAGCGGTTATCACGTGTGCTTCACACGCACAAGGTCCCCGGTTCGATCCCGGGCGGAAACAATTCTTTTTGATGTTTATTTCAGTTTATAAGCTAATTGTAAATTAATATATTATTATTCTTTATTATCCTAATTGTATTTAAATCTATGTACTACTACTATCCTATCTACTAACGACCCAGCTTGCACGAGTAGCAAAGTTTGATTTGCACAAAACCTGCACAAATTATACACTTATTGAGTAATTTCATTCAAGAATAACTCTATATATTTGTGAAAGCCGCATAAAAATCGGTCCAGTAGTTTTTGAGTGTATTGTAAACAGACATTGATTGACACGGCGAATAACTTTAATTTACAGCATTTTAGTGTAAAAATTTTAACACACTCCAATAACATAATAAAATTATTATTTTACTATCGCCAATTAAAAACAGACCAGTTTAAATAACAAACGTAATTTCTAGTTACGTACTCCATTAAAACAAAACAAAATGAATCTTACATCAAAATAATGGATACAATTAAGTGAAATCAATGAAAACAAACCAAAAACAGTGATTAAAAGTTACGAGCTCAGCGTACTGACGAATTGGCAGTAATTGACTCAGGTCAACCGAGGGTACAGTGACTACATATTACATTCTATAGAGGACGTACCGATGTTTAATCGACGGATAATGTAAAAATACACACAAACATGAAACAACAAATGCAATACAGGGACCAGGTATAGTTAAGTTAACGACGAGATGTACTGTAAACTTATTTTATTATTTATTTATTTAAGTACACACACAAGATACAAAAAAAAAGAAACAACAAAAAGACAATTATGTACAAAGGTACTAGCTACTTATTTCTAAAGAATTATCTTCCAGTAGACCTGCGAGAGGAGAAGTCGAAAGATACAAGAATTACACTTACTTAGTTATATAGGCTCTGGTGAATATGGCCAAAACAAAGTCTAAAGCCGAACATGAGCATCCCCTGGGGGGGTCCGATGTTCAGCTGTATACAGAGATCTTTAGTTATATTTCGGTTAACGATGAGACGTACACTAAACTTAGCTATATAGACTCTGGTGACTACTGCAATAACAAAGTCAAAAAAACTACAAAAATAGTCCTAAGCTGAACCTTTCCTCCCCCGAGGGTGCCTATGTTCAACTGTAGACTTTCTACGGTCTGATGATGACTCTTCGGTTTGATTTCACTTCCTTAGCTTCCGTTACAGTGGTATTCTATTACTATGGTGATGGTGATATAGATTTTAAATTGATCGGAACTCCTCTTAATTTTACGATTATCGATGTGTAGTCAGCAAGTGTGAAATTCATATTATTCCTGAAAAACTATTATAACAATAGTATTGTCAAATATTGGAGGGAGGCCTTTGCCCAGGAGTGGGACAGCGTAGGGTAGCTACTGTACAGGTTATTTTTAATTATTTCATGATCCTAACTGACTTCGTGTGCCTTCAGGTAGCTTAAATTTGTAAATAGAGGTCAACTCTATTTAACAATCTTTTCTAGGTGAAATTGAAATGCCAATGTCCCTTTTAAAGATAAGCCTGGTGTGGTCACCCTAAACAGGGGACACATAAGTACGGTACTAACAGACAAATTGACAAAATTCATACGCCAACTATGAATCGTTAAGCAAAGTTTTTAATTAAATTTATTTGGTGGGGATTGGCAAATTAATTGTTTTCAAAATAAACCTGATATTTATGGCTGTTGATTGTATTATTGAAAAAAGTTTTTTTTTAGGCAGGTCGATGATCTCGTTTGATATCCTTCTCATCATGATTCAGGCATCATCATCTATCATCACCATCTGACAGTATTTTTGGCATACCTAGATGGGAAATCATATGAAAGGCCGTCGTAGTGGTACGCGGTTACTATAGCTTATGAACGCTTGTTATAACTGGAGTATCAGTCACGTATTGCGGATTTTTGAAAATTGCAAGCAATTTCAAGTTCAAGTTAGTAACCGTAGTTGTGCATATTTTAGTAATGACTTTCTAGCAAGATTTACAACTGGTTCAAAACAATGAGAATCGGGCTTTCCATGCAAATTTCAAAAATCCTAAAGATGTGTGATACTTCCGTATATCATTCACAGTCCTGTATCAATTTTATACAATAATATTTCATGAAAATGAAACAGCATGATAAAATAGCACGAATCAAAGTTATAGGCACTATCTCAAGAAGATATTGCTCATGCAACCTCTAGATGCGGGTTGATTCTTGGCAAAATACCAAAATAATTTCCACTTTCCGTAAATCGATAATAGTAAAATATTTTCAGATTGGCTTTTTTGAAGTATTGTAAGGAAATATCGATGGATAATTCAATACAATAATCCCTGTTGCGTAGCGGTTTAATTCTCAAACTAGTATGCAGGGATTCAAAAGTCTTTGTTACATAATTAAATATATTTCCCTGCATAGTTACTTAATGGTCTAGCGTTATAGGAATAATTCATAAGTACTGTTCTCATAACTTATTCTATGACAGTCGTATACCAGGAAACAGGCCGTAGCATTTACTTATCTATCAGAATATATTACTGCAGTCGCTAAACTATCATTTTTTCGCAGCGTATCACTGTCGCCGTGGCGGCGCGGAATAGCTCCCCAATGGTATGCTTATCACCTCAGACCTAATCTATACTAATATTATAAAGAGGAAAAGTTTATATTTTTGTATGTTTTGGTTTTTTGTATGTTAGTTTCGAAAAACTACTGGATGGATTTCGATAATTCTTTCACATTGCTACATTATCCCTGAGTAACTTATGCTATATTTAATTATGAAGTTTTCACGGAAACTTGAGCGACACGAGTAAACCGCGCACGGGTAGCTAGTAAAAAATAAAAACGGAGCGCTGTAAACAATGCACTGAAGCCGGTTGTTTTTGAGTATTACATAAGCTCACGCCTGTTTCCCAGCGGGGTAGGCTGAGACAATGGACCTCCACTTGCTACGATCCCTACACACATCTTTCGCTTCATTCACTCTCATAACATTCTTCATACAAGCAGGTCGGTTTAGGGTGGATCTTATTTGACCTTTTGCGAGGATGTTTCCTATTTGGTCAGAGAACGTTCTTCGAGGTCTTCCCCTTCCGACTGTGCCACTCACACTTGCCACTTTTGTGTATTAGTGTGGGTAAAATAGTTGCATAAATTCGGTACGCTTTTGTGTGCGCCAACTGTGTGTATTTAATTTCATTTGGTCTGAACTCATAACACTACAAGGAATGGGTCCATCTTCTATAACCCTGGATGCTCTTCCAAATACCAGTAATTAAGTAAGAAGTCTACTAAATAAACTTAAAAGCACCGGAAACTGCAGACGCATTACATTCAGTGCCCACGGTGCCCATAACCAGAATATCATGGGCTCTTCTGCGTGTCGCCAGAACCTGCGAAGCGTGTTTACTACAGCAACACCCTTCGTTAGTGGCTCTTACGGTGGCGTCCGTCCAAAGATTATGACTGATCATATTTATGATGAAATGATTTTTTTTCGGACGGACATGTTTACTTAGCCCTGAGACTTTTGCTACTTCACCGGGCATAAAGGCGAGCAGAGCTCCAGCCTAGATAAATGGTTTAAACACTACAAACTAAGCAACCTGCGAAAGAGGGCGTCCCCTGTGGGACTTGGACCTCGGCTCAGGGTGGTCGCTGACGGGGAGATTGAGGGATTATGGGTTTTAGTTTCTTTAGGGGAGTTTTGTGCAACTGTCGCTCTACTTTACAGCTCGCGAGCCTCTCGGACTTCGGGTCTACGAGGGCATCGGAAGGTATGTATTTAACTGTAAAACAATTGTCATAATTATGTGCTATTTGTTAATCTTATATAGGTACTAATATATAAAGCTTTGTTTGTTGGTTTGAACGTACTAATCTCAGCAACTATTGAACCGAATTGAAAAATTATTTGAGTGTTAGATAGCTCATGTATCTTGGAAGGCTATAGGCTATAGTTAAACATGAGGTTCCTCAAGAACGGGAGTTGCGCAGGGAATCTGGTTTCTAAATATAATTGCGTAGGTATATACTTTGTTCTGGAGATCCCGCGGTACCATATTGGCCGCGGAAGCCGTCGGGGGCCGGATTGCTCATCCGTACCCGAACCCCGCCAACGGCGGATCGAAGGGGTGTCCGGGAGGTTTTAGTGGTGTAGGGTCCTCTCCTGGTGGTATGAGTTTAGCATACCACGCTATGGAGAGGGCGAGTCCCACATATCCCACCGCCAGCGCGCTAATACGCTGCAGCGGTGGTGGGAATGCGTCAATGCATTTCCCCCCGGACAACAAAAAAAAAACAAAATGTATATACATACTTTGTTAATGATCTAATTGAATATTCAGAAATGTCTTTATGTTCTTGGTGTTCTATGAAATAAACATCGTACGATGAATAAAATACTGAGTAGTGTTAATTATTGTTCGTTTACTACGTTAATTAATCTTTATTTATAGCGAGAAGGTCGTAAATATTTAAGGCTGTTTATTCGTTTGCACATTGTAATAGGTATTACATTTTTGTTACTTATTGGTGGGTGTAAAATATCGGGTCCATGACATTTTAATCAATTTTTTTCGAGATCATTTGCAGATCATAATAAGTACCTATTTACGCTGAAATATTTACTATTTATGGTATTAAAGTTCTTAATAATCAGCCCGTATAATTTTCACTGCTGAACATGGGCCTCCTTCCGAGTTGCCACGCTTGCCAGGCAGGTTGGTGAGCGCAGTATTTGTTTATAATACACAAGAAAATGCTGTTGCCCATTGGTCTACAAATGGTTTTAGATGATGTTATAACAATCGGGACCAATGGCTTAATGAAGTTCAGACACTGAAAGAAATCTTAGATATTGCACAAAAATTTCTTGTCCAGTGCGGGAATCGAACCCACGACACCCGAGACTTATATACCGCTACGCCACGGAGGCTGTAAATGAGGTTCTTAGCGTAGCTTGAAATTATTTAATAGAAAATATTTCGTGAAAGTACTTGGTAACTTTACCCTTAATTATGTGTCGTACAGCTACTAATTATATCATATAAAATACATATTTCAGAAACTCTCGTAATTAGAAATATCAGTCTGTACTTAATTAGTCTCGAGACAATTTACATTATTAATATTAATGTGATTTGGGTGCAAATAAAAATTAATAGAATTTAATGAACTTGGAGCTCATATATTTCTATAATTATATGTAATTATTTTGTTCTGAGGTCTGATACAACTACAGCATGTAGTTAGCTGTTGTTTCTTCAGTTTTATTTATGCAAACTTAAAAACTTAAATGATAAATTATTCCGAATTCTATTGCTATTATATTAATACTATAAATATGAAAGTGTACCTACCGAGTTTGTCGTAGAACTGTAATAACATTTTCTTGTAAAAAAATCACTTTTAATTTCGACTTAGTATTCAGACAACTATTAATCATAATGAACTCGACCGATCGAGAATATCATTTATTTAAATAAAAGGGTTCCTCTGAATTTCTTGTCAGTTATTTTCAGAGTTGCCACGTCCAGAACTGACGGTAGAAAATAAGAAGGACGTATCATAAGAACATTATTTAAAATATTTTAAATGTGTCTATATGAATTAAGAATATTTGACTTTAACTTTACCTTCCTTATTTTTAAATACAATGTTCAAGTTCCATTTTTAAGTACCTGAATTTACCGCCCACGTCAACAGATGGCGCCACGCGCCAAATTATAAGTCGCAAGCGTTTACTTCACCCGATTTGATGTAGTATTTGGTTAAAGCTGGATTTAGTAATTTATTAATCCCCTCATCATACAAAAGTATTGCGATGCTTAACAAGCGTAAATTCCATTTTACGTCTTCCAACAATATACAACGCTTTATACCCTTTTCCTGGGCGCATTGTAAAAAAGTAATCTACTCTCTGATGATTAACATTCGTACCAAAAAAAAGCGGAAAAAATATACGACATTTCTACAAACATGGCTAACTAAACCTGAAAAAATTACTGTACGTTTTTACAACGCCAGGGACAAGTTTACGTAGGGCTGTCGACCTTGGCCCTTAGTGGTTATGTATTACCGGAGAATTTATTTTGCATTGTCCTTAATGCACAACAAAAAACGAAAACGCTAATGTATGAAACATAATTTTTAATAATAACATAACTGTCCATACATCACATTATGGCAAATAAAGATTTTTGTATTTTTTTTATATATATTGTGCTTAGAGTCTTATAAAAGATTTATCTCTATAAGAAATTCGATTATTGATTGACAGATAAATACCATTTTTTGGGCGTACATATGTTTTTAAAGGCTAGATTGGCTCCAGCCTTTTTAAATGGTTCAAAACTACAAATTAAGCATTCAGCGCAAGAGGGTACACTCTGGGATTTGGACCTCGGCTCATGACGGTCATGTCAGAGGGCTTGTGTATGTGGAGGGAAGATATTTAGAGCAGGTTATGTGCAACTGCCCGCTTTCATGCATGACAAACATCTCACAAAGACAATTTAATTGTATATGTAGGCTACATATGCAGATAATAATATTATTTTTAGAAAACAAATATATAAAAATTGTATTTTAGTTACAATTTAAAACATGGTTAGTACGAGAACCAGTGATTAACACATTCTAATATATTTAAGAGTATCATTATTTCACTAATTATTAAAAAACCCAAACCACACACAAGGCAACCCTATCACTTGATAGGTTCTTTTTAGCCACGCAGTTGCGTAGGACTGAAACCTGCGGAATTTACTCCTACGACATCTCTCGAGGACAGTTCTGTATAATTTACACTTGTTCATTGTTACCCACGTTCGTGACTCGCGTTGAATGTACGACAGGAAGAATCATCTAGAAATAAGATATTTAATTTTATGAACAATATTAAAGTTAAGTAGATAGTAGAGAATGACTTTTTTTTTTTGGAGACCGTACGTTATCATAGGCCTAAGATGCCTACAAACTTGTATTATATTATTACTAACGCCCGTCCGCATAAAATAAGGATTTATAAACTATCTAACAATAAAAGTCCTGTCTATATCGGTCTAGTCGTTACTGAGATAAAACGGAACAAATAGACAATTGTTTTTATTGTGTTTTTGTTATCAGATTCATATGCATTTATTAAAAAATCTATTATTTTTCTTTTAAAACCAGACACCTTGATATTATTTATTATTTACTTGATTCCGCGCGCGGTTTCACCCGCGTAACTCCTGTTCCCGTAAAAACTTATTGTTTAAATATAGCTTTCCTCAATAAATGGGCTATCTAACACTGAAAGAATTTGTCAGAACTGGCCAGTAATTCCTGAGAGACAAATTAACAAAAAAACTCTACAGCTTTATATATATTACCTTCAAGCTGCGCCCCACGGCTTTACCCGCGTAACTCTGCTCCAATGGGTTGGAGCGTGATGTTTTGTAGCCTATATGTTTATCTAGCGTATAACCTATCCCGGTGCAAAATTTCAGCCAATTCCGTTCTGTAGTTTTGGCGTGAAAGAGTAACAAACTTCCATCCATCCATCCATACTTACAAACTTTCACGTTTAATATTAGTAGGACTATAGATTTAGGTAGTATTGTACTGTATATTATTAAATATTCCTTCCTTCAATATGTAGAGTTGATATAATCATCTCTTAATGAACCTCAATGCTATTATTGTCGATAAATACAAATCTAAAATGGCGAAGCTAAAACAATTGCGCGCCAAATTGGTGGCAGAACATCGGTGGGTCGTAGGGATGTCCATTAGCGAAATAAATCGATCGATTTGTGTCTCGTTTGTGACCCCTGAGATCTGATACCGAATTACATAGCTTTGCGAGAGTTAAAGATACATTTTATTGAGAAAATTAGAGGTTGTAATACAATATTTTGAACATTTTTCATTGGTGCACAGTTTTGATTGATCTTAGCGTGATGATTTATAATCTTTAACCTTTCTCGATAAAAAAAACTATCTAAAAGTAAAATATTTTTTTTTAATCGCCCAAGTAGTTCCTGAGGTTATCGCGTTAATACAAACGAACTAACTTTTCAGCTTTCTAACATTAGTACAGGTAGTTACAAAATTTAAAACCAAAATTGTATAAAATATTTTAGAACATAATCGTATTGCAGTAAATATTCAGCAATAGCTCTTCGTTTATGATAATTACCTATTTATTAATAATGCAGCCTGCCTCTTTCGACTGTTCCTGAATTAGATTGCTTTATAATCTATTTTTACAAACATACATACAAAGCACCTCAAAATTCTGATCTCATTAAAAGCCTCTTCATTTGTGTCTTAGTGTCCTAGTGACACAGGCTATATTAAATTATGAATTTCCCACGGGAACGGGAGTTACGCGGGTGAAGCTAGTCGACGAAGCTTGTCGGCTATAAAACAATATGTTGCCTTTACAAGGAGCTCACATCGACCAAGCTGCGATTGAAGACTGCAAAGTTCAAAACAAAACTAAAGTAACTTTGTAGCGCAAAGTTAGCGCGCAGGTGCTCGTAATGAATCGATTCTGAATGATGCATTTACAGCACCCGGATAAAACAACACATTATTTAGCTTAACTTTTACTAGCCCGGGTTGTTTCTATCTTTATCCCTAGCCTTTAGTATAAAGTGCACTGTAATGCAATGAAATAAACGAACGAATTCTATACTTATCCTACTAATATAATAAACGAAAGTTTGTAAGCATGGATGGATGGTTGTTTGTTATTCTTTCAACTAAAAACTACTGAATGGATTTCGCTGAAACTTTGCAAGGGGATAGTTAATCAGCTCGATTCACATATAGGCTACAAAAAATCACGCTCCGAACCACTGGAGCAGAGTAACGTGGGTAAAACCGTGGGGCACAGCTAGTATAATATAAAGCTTGCTTTTTGTTTTTGTTTGCTTGAACGAATCTCAAGAACTACTGGACCGATTTGAAAAATTCTTTGAATGTTAAATAGGCCAATCATCGAGGAAGGCTGTAGGTTATATTTAATAATCAAGTTCTGACGGAAACGAGGATATGCGCGGGTGGAACCAGGCGCGGGAAGCTTTTGTTAAAGGCGTCGGACTTGCGATCTTGTGGTCGCCGATTCTTACCCAATCCATTGCACTACCGAAGTGAGCCCACTCGTAACACTGGCAATTAGCTTAGTACGACGCGACGGGATGATAAGAATACTAGTAGTGTGGAAGAATTCTGCTAGTAAGTTTTTCTTTATAATGATTTTTTCATGATATGGGGTCACTTTAATCGAGTAACGTACAAAATATCTAAATATTGCATGGTGAATGAGCGAAGTAAAAACAAGCGAAATAATCTTTGCATTTTTTTAAAGATTTTATCTAGTTTCGTACACCGTCAGAAAAACAGTATGAATATATAATTTAAAATTATTTTCTTATTACGATTATTCTAGAAGGTACTACTTTACTATGCAGATTGCTCAGCCCTTAAGCCGATGATCTTAATCCAAAAGGGTATACTTTCAGGTGTGTTTAGCTTGGATATAAAACGCTTTGTATGTCTTGTAAAACTCGGATCTTGGTATTTACTTTGTCCTAGCTGACCCCCGCGGTTTTACCCGCGTCACTCTGCTCCAGTGGGTCAGAGCGTGAAAGTTTGTAGCCTATATGTTAACGCAGCTTATAATCTATCCGTGTGCAAACTTTCGACCAAATCAGTGTAGTTGTTTTTGTGTGAAAGAGTAACAAACACACATCCATACAAACTTTTGCGTTTATTATTTTAATAGGATCTCTGAGTTTTATTACAGCATAAAGTGCTTTACCAAAAAAGACACACCCTATCTATATATATAAAAGAAAGTCGTGTTTGTTACAACACTTATAACTCGAGAACGGCTGGACCGATTGCCATGGTTTTTGATTTGTTGGATTTGTTTCCGTCCCGAATAGCAGAATACATTTTAAAAACAAAAGAAAGTCGTGTTAGTTACACTATTTATAACTCAAGAACGGCTGAACCGATTTGGCTGAAAATTGGTAGGGAGGTAGCTAAGAACTGGGAGAAGGACATAGGATACTTTTGGGTAGGGGTAGGGTAGGGTAGGGTAGGGTAGGGTAGGGTAGGGTAGGGTAGGGTAGGGGTAGGGTAGGGGTACGGGTAGGGTAGGGGTAGGTGTAGGGTAGGGGTAGGGGTAGGATAGGGGTAGGGTAGGAGTAGGGTAGGAGTAGGGTAGGGTTAGGGTAGGGGTAGGGTAGGGCAGGGGTAGGGTAGGGCAGGGGTAGGGTATAAACTGGAGATCCCGCGGTACCATATTGGCCGCGGGTGCCGTCGGGGGGCCGGATTGCTCATGCGTACCCGACCCCGCCAACGGCGGATCGAAGGAGTGTCCGGGGGGTTTTAGTGGTGTAGGGTCCTCTCCTCGTGGTATGACTTTAGCATACCACGCTATGGAGAGGGCGAGTCCCACATATCCCACCGCCAGCGCGCAAATACGCTGCAACGGTGGTGGGAATGCGTCAATGCATTTCCCCCCGGACAACAAAAAAAAAAAAAAAAAAAAAAAAGGGGTAGGGTATAAAAGTCCACCCGTGCGAAGCCGGGGCGGGCCGCTAGTTTATTGATAAATTAATTCATCATCAGCCCGTATAATGTCCACTGGTAAACATGGGTGTTGGTCCACTGTTAAATATCAAGGTTCATGAAACCGAAATTCAAATAATCGAATCACTCGTTTCAAAAAATTCCCGTCAATTTTGAAATAGAATCGCTTAATCATGTGACAATTGTCAAGTATGTTACATGGTGCGTTAGCGTTTTAATTCTAGCGACTTTGTCTAGGCTCTCTGAACTCATGGCCTCCGATATTTAAGGTTAGGTACCTACTATTATTATTATACTTCGAAATAAACTTCTTAAATTTAGGTCTTATCTAGTAAAGTAATAATTGTGATTTGAAAATTGACTAAGACTAATAAAATATTTTTTCATCCCACCATCTCGGAAAGAGTATTTTTAATCTTCAATATCTGAGTGGAAAAGCCGTTTTTATTCTCTAGAGGATAAAGTAAATTGAATTTAGAACATCGTGTGCACTAAGTTTGTGAATTAAAAAAAAACATTAAACCTATTTACTGCTACCTCTATGGTGCCGAATATATCATACAACTTTTTTTTAATTTGTTAAAAACTCAGACTCGGAACCTTCTTGGTGTTCTTTTTTCAATTTGCTTTGTACGCGGTTCTTTACGCGGCATTTTTTCACGTCATTGTTAAACCTTATATTAAAAACAAGAAACTTGAAAACAAGTGAAAAAACTTAAATGAGTGATTCTAGCGACGAGGAAGTTTGTTTGACGCCAACAGAATTGACTGAAACTGTTAATAATACGCATTTCCTCGCTGAGGTGGAATGAAAAGTTACGTGTTGCACTCGAGTGCAAAGATTTTTCACCTCGTGCTCTTTTGATTCCCTCGCTAACGCTCAGGATTCTAATTTTGAATCAGTCGCTGCGCTCGTGATTCAATTTTAGAATCCTTCGCTTGCTCGGTCATCAAAATTGAACACGCGGTTAAAAAGCAACTTTGCACTCTTGTATAACAAATAACTATTGTTTACGTAAACCTATTACAGGCACTTGCAAATAGTCAAAACAATAATTTATAATTAATCTATGTATAATTTTAACATTTTATAAATTATCATTTTAAGCAGGTATTTTAGTTATTGTTTTTAATATTGTTTACACTATACAATATATTCACGCCTCTTTCCAATAGGGGTAGGCACACACCACTTCATTCCACTTGCTTCAATGTAGACAAACCACTTTTACCTCTTCTAAATTCACTAATCAAGACTAATATATTTTTCAATATTTTAGTAACTAGCGGCCATACATACAAACAAAATAGCTACCTGTTTTTACAATAAAAATATCCAGCAATACACGAAGCATCTCGTAAAACACTGACGGGATTCAAAGGCCCGCGAAACAATCCGTTTGCCTCGTTCTGTTCGAAACTTTTACGCGTTGATAGACGGACTAACATTTTTTTTTATTATACGGCACTTTGTAACAGTTTTCAACGTAGTATTCATGTATTATTTTTTGTCTGTAAGCGCAGTGATGGCGTCGATACAACGTGTTCGGTCAAAGGGTTGTAAAAAGTTCGCGGATTCTTTGCACACATATTTTTTAGGCAAGCTCTGTGTATATTGTACATGCTATTATTATACAAATTTGTATACTAGCTTTCCACGTAACTCCCGTTTCCGTAGGAACTTCATAATATATTTATCGCCTATAGCTACGATATCTACGATAAATAGGCTAGCTAACACTGAAAGAACGTTTCAAATCGCACCAGTAGTTCTTGAGATTAGCGCGTTCAAGAAAACAAACAAACTCTTCAGCTTGTTTAGATTGTAGGTCTCAACGTCAAAAAGATGTAAGGTATAAATAACATGACCATCATAATTGTTAAAAATTGAGTTTCATAATTAAACTTTAGACCACCTACCTAGAACTATTATTAGACTACTAGAACCTGCATCTCAGAGGCTATAACTACCAAAATAATTTCTTCATCAACTGTAGATCATGGGTTTTCCGTTTAATAGACCTTGCCAAGCCAGGATAGTATAGGGATATTGCCATAATCACCACGCTTGGCAGGCTGATTGGTGATCGCAGTAAGGTAACCTTGAGCTGATAGATGCTGCATCAGCTGTATGTCCCTTAATCTCCTCTTACGACACCCATGGAAAGATATGGGGTAGTATATTCTAAGCCGGAAACCACACGGCACACCTAAATTGCAGGTTTTTAATCCTACCAGTTTTTTCTTTAACTTCTCCGGAAAGACAAGTGTGTTTTAAGTATAAGTTTTTTAAACATATTGTGTGCCCCATAAGACACATTACTAAACATTATGGACTGCTTTTTTTCTTTTTTTTTCGGATGGACATGTATTTAGCCTCGGGTCTTTTGCTACTTCACCGTGCGACCGACTCTGAACAAAAATTTTAATCATAAATTAGGACTCATACGACGTATAAATAAGCGATTGTAGTATCATGCTGTAGCTGTAATACACAGTTGAAACTTTTTTTTTTTTTTTTTGTTGTTGTCCGGGAGGAAATGCTTTGACGCATTCCCACCACCGCTGCAGCGTATTCGCGCGCTGGCGGTGGGATATGTGGGACTCGCCCTCTCCATAGCGTGGTATGCTAAAGTCATACCACGAGGAGAAGACCCTACACCACTAAAACCTCCCGGACACTCCTTCGATCCGCCGTTGGCGGGGGTCGGGTACGCATGAGCAATCCGGCCCCCCGACGGCACCCGCGGCCAATATGGTACCACGGGATCTCCAGGGCCACACTTACAGTGGCCCATTTGCCCAATTATAGGGACGCCCGGAGTATACACAGTTGAACCTAGCTGCCCGTTCCCTAGTATAGTATTGTCATAGACGATGATATAACAAGAGAGACCAACGGCTTCTTCATCAAAGGTTTATTTCTCTTATCTCGCTAATTATGTAGCGCCATTGTCTTTTTTTATTTCGACGGATGTCCGAAAGCCACCCATTATGGACAGCAATAAGTATAAAGCAATCGTTGAATGAACCATTGAAATAAATTGATCGATTCAGTATTTATTACAGCGCAGTTCGCGTTGATCCCATCACTACAACACAAATGAATTGTATGTAAATGAACTAGTGATTAGTGAACACAGTACGAGCGGTCGAATTATTGCTAACGAGCAATATGCCATACAGTTCTGTAGACAGATTCTATATAATTACTTAATTACTATGAATTTTCTTATTTTTTTAACCACTAGATTTCCACTTGCTACTGATATTTAGTATTACTAGGTTTAATGTGCTAGTAAAGTTACAATACATTTGAGATATAATAAGTAGGAGAAATCTTTGTGTAAATTCTTAGATTTCTTTCCGGGTCTGGTTGGTTGAGGGACTTCCCTTCGTGCCTCGGAAAGCACGTTAAGCCGTTGGTCCCGGTTGTTATAACATCATCTAAAATAATCGTATATCAAGGAACGGGCAGCAGCGTTACCTTGTGTGTTACAACATAATACTGCGGTCACCAACCCGCCTGCCAAGCGTGGTGACTATGGCAATGCCCTCCCTCGGGAGGAGGCCCTTGTTCAGCAGTGGACGTTATACGGGCTGATGATGAAGTAGGAGAGCCGATCCCGCAATAAAAGATGTTATTTTGTTATTTTCTTCTTGTTATTTATTAATGTGCCCGTCCTTCGTCTAGCAGCCTCCTTTTCAAACTCACTTTCTCTCATTCCGGTATCCTTAATCCTTCAGTCTAACTCATTCAATCGTTGTTCATTCATCGCTTTCTTATTGGCTAATAAACTACTTCTGTACTCTGTTCATAAATCATCTTAACATTAGTCACATATTTCGTTCACAAACAAACATCTTCACTTATCTTCGGACACATCTTACTTACATTCCCACATACAATACAATTCTCTTAGATATTGCACACCAAAAGATAAAACAACAAATGCATAAAATAAAAGGCCAGTAAATATATATACATATTATGTACAACAGGCACTCTTATCGCGGAAGTCAGCGATCTGAGTTAATTCATTTTTAATTGCAATCAGAAAAATGGCTAAAGTTTTATAATTTTTATAATCTATTTCTTTTAAAGTTCACTATCATTCGTCTTATCTTTTCACATTTCACATTATATTGTTTATACTATTTGCAACCTATTAGTCATATTGCTCTTTTGAACTCTTGCTTAAAAACATGAGATTCTATAATCAATTTATAAAAACAACAATTCATTGTATTAAGGGTTGATATATCAATCTCCAGATAAAGAATATCGGAGGTATACATTTTAAATTAGACAGATTTACTCAAAACCTATATTTATAATAATGATATGTTTTATTTAAGCACTAGCGGCCCGCCCCGGCTTGGCACGGGTAAACTTTTTAGCCTATGTTACTCAGGGATAATGTGGTAAAGGTGAAAGGTGAATTATCGTAATCCATTCTGTAATTTTTGAGTTTATTCGACACAAATAAACAAGAATTAAAAAATGCATCAATTTTCTCTTTAAAATTTAGTATAGATAGGTTGAAAAAATTGCCCATAGTACAATTAATTGTTGTACACAAAATTAAAATGTAATAGGCATGAGGCAAGATTTTGAAATCCTCTTGCGCAACGTGGGTAGTCATTTTCTAAGTACGAAAAACACAATATTTCGGTAATAAATTTAAATTTAACGAAGTTTAAGCCATATTTCTATTAAAATTTAAATAGCGCGCGAAAAAGGGCCTCAAATGTCATGACGTCGGCTATGACGTAACGCTATTGTAAAAAATGTCATTGAGTCCGCCAAACCTAACGTAGTGGTTAAATTCTCTTTGATGGTTACAATATCGTGACGTCATGCGCCGTGATTGGTGTTTCATTCAAAATGGCCGATTGCAGTATTTTAATCTTTTATTTTATTAAAAAACACATTAATCTCAAGGTTATATATAAAAATAAATAAGTGTAATAATTTCTTTTTATATGTACTTTCCCCTAAAAACATTAAATCTTTAATTTTTTGATACTGTCGTCACGCCTATTCCAATTAAAAATCGTACAAAAGTTACGTTAATACTACAGTATATTTCTTCTAAAATCCTAAAATACTAGTTTATCAGTAGAAAAGGTCAAAACAAAACATTATAAAGCTCGTGGTACATTCTATGCTCCTATTTATTTCTCTGGCGATTCGCCAAAAATCACGACCGATCTTTTCTATTCTGTAAGTATTCAGACACAAGTCACCGGACTAAATGGCCGAGCGGATGCGAAATTAAACTTTTAAAAGCTATTTAAGCAGGTATTTTTAAAGCCTTTTGAATAACCCAAGCCCAAAGTTCTTGATGGGTGATGTTGAAATGTTATGAGAGGATGGTTAACGGATGAGTGTATATTGCTAAATCTTTTCTTAGATGTGGTTTTATTTTATTATATATAGGCTTACGATTGACCATAATCTCGCTTGATGGAAGGCGAAGATAAGGCCTAAGATGATACACGCGTGCCTAGAAAGTTTCTGTTCACTTTAGCTTTAAAGATGTCCAGATTATAGCGTTCCGGAAAAACTGACCCCGGCAGAGAATTCCACTCCTTAGCCGTCCGCATTATGAAAGAAGAAGCAAATCGCTTCGTGCGTATTGAAGGAATGTCTACAACATAAGGGTGAAACCGCTCGCCGCGCCTGGTCGTCCGGTGATGAAAGGGCAAAGGGGGCATAATAATAATCATGAAATAAGAAAGTTCGCTGTATGCTATTGTATACGCATATAGATAGCGAGATTTAGGTACAATGGTGTACAACATCCGGAAAAATTTAAGAAATGTTTATTTTTCCTGGCACTAGAATCTTAACCTTTCTGGTTAGTGTCGACCTAACTGTACAAAATGTAATTCGTAGGGCATGAAGACAAAAAAAATCTATTCAGTCGGTCAGTTAGATTACTAAAAAATATTGGACACGTATTTTTTTATTTATCAAATCGTAATCGATAATCGTAAATCACAGATTTTACTCCCGTTTCCTTCGGAAATTGATAATTAAATATACCCTTAGGCTTTATCGAAAAAGGGGCTATCTATCACTGAAATATTTTTTCTAATCGGACCAGTAGTTTCCGAGATTAGAAAACTCTTCAGCTTTATATATTAGTATAGGTATATAGAGTACATAAGCTTTTCCTTCTTTGATTTTATAGCAAAACTACCAAATTAAAACATTCCTTATAAAAGTACCTACCTAGATTTCAAACATGGCATTATCTATTAAACAAATAAAAAACACTGTTATCCAATTAAATTAAGCCGCACGAGAGATTAACACAACTAGTATCTTGATCGCATCTGCAATAATAATCCAATTTAAATACAATCATAACTGTAATACTTTGTAGACCGCGGGTGATAATCGCTAGATTACCGATAATTTAACACGTCGTACAGATAATCAAGCATACTAATAATAATATAATCATATATTCATTTATTAATTGCCTGCACAATTAACTGCTCCGATGCAAATAAATTGTAATAATGACGCTTATTGAAATACCAATTTCCCGAGCGCAGTACAACTCGTATAACTCTCGGTCTCGTAAGAATTTGTTAATTAATAGTTATTTGTTATACAAGAGTGCAAAGTTGCTTTTCAACCGCGTGTTCAATTTTGATGACCGAGCAAGCGAAGGATTCTAAAATTGAATCACGAGCGCAGCGAGTGATTCAAAATTAGAATCCTGAGCGTTAGCGAGGGAATCAAAAGAGCACGAGGTGAAAAATCTTTGCACTCGAGTGCAACACGTAACTTTTCATTCCACCTCAGCGAGGAAATGCGCATTATTAACAGTTTCAGTCAATTCTGTTGGCGTCAAACAAACTTCCTCCTCGCTAGAATCACTCATTTAAGTCTTTTCACTTGTTTTCAAGTTTCTTGTTTTTAATATAAGGTTTAACAATGACGTGAAAAAATGCCGCGTAAAGAACCGCGTACAAAGCAAATTGAAAAAAGAACACCAAGAAGGTTCCGAGTCTGAGTTTTTAACAAATTAAAAAAAAGTTGTATGATATATTCGGCACCATAGAGTTGCAGTAAATAGGTTTAATGTTTTTTTTAATTCACAAACTTAGTGCACACGATGTTCTAAATTCAATTTACTTTATCCTCTAGAGAATAAAAACGGCTTTTCCACTCAGATATTGAAGATTAAAAATACTCTTTCCGAGATGGTGGGATGAAAATATAGCTTATTGCCTTTTTTAATAAATGGGCTACCTATTATAGAGAGATTTTTTCAAATTTGACCAGTAGTTTCTAGGATAAACGCGCTTAAGCGAACATACTTTTCAAGATTTATATGTAATCTAGCTGCACCCCGCGGTTTTACCCGCGTTACTCTGCTCCAGTGGGTCGGAGCGTGATGTTCTGTACGTGGTTCCCGTATGTAAATCCAGCGTTCAGTAGTTTTGGCGTGAAGGAGTAACAAACATTCATCCATCCATCCATACTTACAAACTTTCGCGTTTATAATATTAGTAGAATTAGATAGAATGTGAAACAAAGGAAATTGTGTCAAAAATCTTGAGCATGATAAGTTCCACAAAATCTAGGCAATAGGCGTGCTGTAATTGTAATTATTATCTGTAATGCGTGACGACAGTATCAAAAAATTAAAGATTTAATGTTTTTAGGGGAAAGTACATATAAAAAGAAATTATTACACTTATTTATTTTTATATATAACATTGAGATTAATGTGATTTTTAATAAAATAAAAGATTAAAATACTGCAATCGGCCATTTTGACTGAAACACCAATCACGGCGCATCACGTCACGATATTGTAACCATCAAAGAGAATTTAACCACTACGTTATGTATGGCGGACTCAATGACATTTTTTACAATAGCGTGACGTCATAACCGACGCCATGACACTTGAGGCCTTTTTTCGCGCGCTATTTAAAATTTAATAGAAATATGGCTTAAACTTCGTTAAATTTAAATTTATTACCGAAATATTGTGTTTTTCGTACTTAGAAAATGACTACCCACGTTGCGCAAGAGGATTTCAAAATCTTGCCTCATGCCTATTCAACACTCTTACTTAGGTAAAGCTGAGGTAAACTAGGACACCTTGTAATACCAGAAAGTTTATAATAGCAGTCTGTTTCTCCGCTAACGTTCAAAATATGTCCTAGATTTGAACTATGTTATTTCATCGGGATTTTTGTAAGTTACATGGCCATTTCATCATCATCATGAACAGTCCGTTTACGCCCACTGCTGAACATGGGCCTCCTCTTTACAGATCTTGGCAAGACAGGATCGTTGAGGGCTATTGCCATAATCACCACGCTTGGCAGATGCTGCTGCCCATCCATCAGCCATATGTCCCTTAGTCGCCTTTTACGACACCCATGGGAGGCGTGAGGTGGTATATTCTAAGCCGGAAACCACACGGCGATTTACCTTTATATTATAACTCGTCTCATATTTCTAAAATCGCTATCAGAAGTAGTATAGCTATCATGAGCGTAATAAACAATTTCAAAGTGTAATATGAATTCGCCAAAGCCTTTTCAGAAACAATTCAATCACGGCTCAATAATTAAGTTGAACTATACTTAATTCGGTTACCATTCCTTGAGATGCCGCAGTAGAATACCGCGCAATGTTGAGTCAGCAGGTCGGTCCAATTATTTCATGTCGGAGGACTGCGACAGTCAATGTAATGGCCCAACTTACTGGCTATTCAAATAGGCTTATGTTTAACTTACCATCAGATATAGTAAAAATGATCACCAAAATTAAACCCGCATTTTAATGTAAAATTGTAACCAAAGTTTTAACATTTCGCTATCTGGGGGCACGGCAGTGGCCCCCCAAGTCGAGTAAGAAAAAAAAAAAAAAAAAAAAAAGGTGCACGGCCGTACCTATCTTTTCTCGAAGCAACTCAGCCGATTTTCGACCCCCTATAACTTCGTTGTGGATAAAGATAGGAGCCTGAATTTTCAGTAACTAAACAAGCTTTGTAAAACTACAGTATATTTCAAATTTCATTCAATTTGAACCAGTACTTTACGAATTATAACTAGTCAAAGTTTGGTATTTTCGGTAATTTTGTCACTCGCTCACTGCTGACTGACCGATCATCAAAATGTTTAGGCACTTCTAGCAGACGTAGAAGCTTCAAATTTTGAGTATTAGGAGAGTTTAGTGTAAAACTCATGGGAAAATTCCAACATTTTGCAATTTCGGTCCAGTTGTTCAGTTTCATCAACTGCATTAATAACTTTGTTATTTCTTATAAATGTATAGGATTACAAAGTTACATTTGCAGTCAGTGAATCAGTGTACATGAATATGTTTGATTTAATGGAGGAATAGGTGTAGATAGGGACCTAGATGGAATTATGTTGAAAGGTGGTGTCTAAGTGGTTAGGTTAGTTGTTTCAGAGATCTGGTTTTCTGCGTTCGATTCCCACCCGGGACAATTATTCGTCTGAAATTCAAACAGTTGTACTGAGTCAGGGGGTGCTTTGTTTTCGTGAATCTATTGAGCGGTGAGACCTTCGCGACACAGGGATTAATTTAACAAGTAATAAAAAAATAAAAAAAGTCGTAGAAAAAAAAAAAAACAATGGATTGTAAAAGTAAGATAGTACATAAGTTGTGCTATGAACGATAGGATACTAACAATCATAACAGCGTCTGATGGAGGTGGCTTGCCCGCTTGAGCCATGTCTCAGCAGGAGGCTGCGGTCCCTTGAGAAGTAGGGACCCCGTGTAATCTGGGCGTCCCTGAAACTGGTTATTTGGGCGCAGGAGAGCCCGCAACACCAATTGAGTCGCGGACGCTGCCAGAGGGTATCCCAGATAGGCAACAGTACCTGGGCCCCTCACCAATTGTGGTCGGAGGAGTAACCGGGGGTTTTACTCTCATGTTATGATTAGCATTCCACTGCTATGAAGAGGGCGAGTCCCACATACCCCACTGCCCGTGCCGGAACACCGCAGTGGCGGAGGAGATGCGTTACATTCTTGCATTCCCCTGGACAAACTAACACCACGGCTTTCACGCTTCCCGTTCGAAACACAGAAAGACGGTCACTTTCTTCCAAGCAACTAACAAATCTTACTGTGATATCGAAGGTATACACACAAACCACGTTTTATTATTCTGACACAAACTATATTTATATAATCATTTTATCAAATATTTTTATACACAGTTTGATGTTAACTAGGTAGCTTTAAATTTACTTATGTACATATTAGCTTGTTCCCTAGTGCGGGAGCTGTCTTAAAAAAAGTCCATAATCGGACATGTATTATGTAGTTGTACCAAAATTCCATCAAAAACAGTTCATCAATTTCGTAATTTTAAAAACCTTTGACAGGCCGGAAGCCAGAAGGCCGTGAGTGCCATACATAAGTTCATGTTAATCCTCTGTTAAGCTTGATGTTGTAGTTTTCGATTAGGTACATTGACAATATTTATAACCAATGAGAGATAACAATTTTACATACGGATTAATTTTAAATGACGTTTGACGAGTGCGACGCATATCAATAAAGCATAAAAAAAGTATACGACGCATCTGTTCTTGTTTCATATGGTGAGTGTTGCCATGCCAGCTAGGTACGTGGATATTCATATGTGCGTAAGTAAAGTTATTTTGTAAATAAGGGCACAGAGTTACTAGTCTGGATGGTTTACATCGAATTTAAGTCTACTTTGGAACTATTAAATCGCAGGAATAATCCATTTGTGAATACAATAGACTAAAACCGGCCAACTGCGAGTCGGACTCGCGTACTAAGGGTTCCGTACCATTTTCAAGTGTCTACCTGTTGCCGTTATAGATATCGAGCAAAAAAGGCCAAAAAATAGTTGTTGTATGGGAGCCCCCCCTTAATACTTATTTTATGTTTAGTTTGTTATTATAGCAACAGAAATACATAATTTGTGAATTTTTCAACTATTTAGGTATCGCGGTTCTTGAGATAGAGCTGGTGATAGACAGACAGACAGCTAAGTCTTAGTAATAGGGTCCCGTTTTTACCCTTTGGGTACGGAACCCAAGCATTTAATGTCTAGACATGCTTAATATTGTTGCATCAAGGATATCGTGAAAAACCCATAGAGAAATGGAGTGGGCTTTGAGAAAAACTGTAGCTGAAGTTCAAGAAGTAGTACCGGTAAAGAAAAAGAGGAACACAACCTACAAAAATTGGAAAGCTCATCATCAAGTGACAGAGTGGTAAAATCCATTGTTGGTATTTTAAAAAATAATGTAAATTGTAAAGCAAAGGAAAAAAGTACAACTATCTACAAAAAGAAATGAGATGCCATCAAAAACATACTTTTAAAAAAACCCAAGTCTCGTAACGCAGTTCTTTTACCGTAAAACGTTGTGAGAGCTATGTAATACCAAGTCGGTTAATTTATTCAGTTCCTACTTAAGGGAACTTCTATCTTAAGCTATTACGTAATTATCTCACCTTACAGAATCTTATTTTGACCTTATCAAAGTTCAAAACTTTTATGTTATGAATATTAGATTGACTTGGCCATCGCAATAAACACTTGTGAGATACATTCTAATTATATCCGATGGCCAAGTTAATCTATTATTTAAAACATAAAAGTTTTGAACTTTTCTGGCACTCGCCGGCCGCTGCCGCGGCACCGCTCGCTTCGCTCGCTCGGCTCGTGCGTTTTATGGCCGCAGCTCTAACCTAACCTAACCGATTGTCATTTTTCATTGATTTTATTAAGGTAGAAATAGCGCAATAATTTGCTCGCTAAGATTTGGTGATCATTAACTACATTTGGTGATCATTAACTACATTTGGTGTTCGAATACAATTTGAAGTGCAGTCGTGAGTAAAATAGCTAGTACTATTACAATTTTAGACTTTATTTTTCTGGTGTCAAGTATATATTTTTGGTGGTCATTATATTTTATCCCATTCAAATATAGCTGAGAAAACTAGCCATACCATTGATGGGTTTCCTTTGATCTGAACTATTTTCTAGTTTCTTTGAGGTTTATTCAATTTACTATTTACCTAACTCTAGAACTTTATGGTTTGATTTAATTAACTTAAGATGGCTTCCCTGTCTTAGTAGTAGTTGCCTGCCGTAGTTGATTTTTACTTAAGAACTTAGTTCTTTAAATAAATAGCTCACTGATCGCCCATTCTAATGAAGAAATGTTTTTTTCTGTAATGAAATTTATTTTTTATTATTTTAATATTTTATTTTTATTAATTTTTTTTATTTAATAACTTTAGCACTATGAAAGTACATGGCGGACTTAATGCCAGAGGCATTCTCTCCCAGTCAACCATAGGGTGATTTATCCGGAAATTTATCCCGTATAAGTACAAGTGCGTGTAAATATCTAAGTATTTAAACACCAAAATTATCACATAAGTTGCTAAAAAGGGAGTATAGGTACCTAAACCTAAATAAAATATTAACATAAGCCGTGACACCGCAACAGCAAGACATTTCTTTCTGTAAGATTTTCGATTTCGGGTTGGATCGTAACTACAACATTTTTAAAACTATGATCAGTTTGAGCCAATCCATAATATATGTTTATTCCAAGATAAAAGTCCACCCGTGCCAAGTTGGGGCGGGCAGATAGACATTTAAAGAAAACGTTCAATGCATATTACCTATATTGTTTCCCCTCGTTAATAACTGTTAAAAATAATATTATATCTACCTATGTATCGCTATTTGCTAACTTTATGACATAACGATAAATTTCTTTAGTTAACCTAAGTATACTTTAAAACAAAATAAATAATTGGGACCACTTATTAATTTCTTTGTGGAATACGGTAGATTTAAATATCATTATAGAATCTCTTATAAGAAATTAATGAATTTACCTATATTGTTTCCCCTCGTTAATAACTGTTAAAAATAATATTATATCCACCTATGTGTCGATATTTGCTAACTTTATGACATAACGATAAATTTCTTTAATTAAGCTAAGTATACTTTAGAACAAAATAAATAATTGGGACCACTTATTAATTTCTTTGTGGAATACGGTAGATTTAAATATCATTATGGAATCTCTTATAAGAAATTAATGAATTTAAATTATAGAAGACCTTGTAATTTGTTTTTATTAGAGCAATATTTTGTCGTGTAAAAATGTTTGTATTTTTAGGAGCTTATAATAATGTAATTAGGTTAGCAGTCATATGTATATTTATCAAGTTTTGTGGCGTAAGTTAACTATTATTACAATTGATACTATGATATGATAACCGGGACAAAAGACGTAGTAGGTATTCCAACTTTCCAATACTTCCTAGTAATGTTAGAGATCTGTCTATTATCAAGTTGAAACGATATGTGAAAAATACATTATGTAAAAAAGCTTATTACAAAATTTCAGATTATGTCAATGACAAAACAGCTTGGGAATAGTTGGGAGTGAGTTGCTCTGAAACAATACTGCTTTATTAATAATTGTAAAATCAAATTTATTTAAAAAAGGATTCCTCTGAGTTTCTTGCCAGTTCTTCTCAGAGTTGCCACGTCCAGAACTGGTGGTAGTAAAAGAAAGGGACGCATCATAAGAACATGATTTAAAATATTTTAAACTAGCGGCCCGCCCCGGCTTCGCACGGGTGGACTTTTATACCCTACCCCTGCCCTACCCTACCCCTACCCTACCCCTACCCTACCCCTACCCTACCCCTACCCCTACCCCTACCCTACCCCTACCCCTACCCCTACCCTACCCTACCCCTACCCTACCCCTAACCCTACCCTACCCCTACCCTACCCCTACCCTACCCCTACCCTACCCCTACCCTACCCCTACCCTACCCCTACCCTACCCCTACCCTACCCCTACCCTACCCCTACCCTACCCCTACCCTACCCCTACCCTACCCCTACCCTACCCCTACCCTACCCCTACCCTACCCCTACCCTACCCCTACCCTACCCCTACCCTACCCCTACCCTACCCCTACCCTACCCCTACCCTACCCCTACCCTACCCCTAACCTACCCCTACAGACGTGCACGCCCCACTCCTGTTTTTAAGTGCCCCCTCCACCCCGCCCGCCGCGATGCCCGGCGCGCTTTTCAGACTGCATCGCAAACAACGGCCACGGCGTTTATATATTCGTAATATCTTTTGAATGGAAAGTCCAATTTAAATAATTTAAAAACTATTTTATAGGTAGTTAAATGGTCTTGACCATAAAATAATTTATTTGGATAAGGATTAATATAAACACATAAATAGCATGGTTTGAATTTGGTTAGCATTTTCATTAATGTTTAAAATGAAAAAAGTTGTTGTAGTGACATAACTACAATAGTTGGACATATGCTACCGCGGAGTTTATTGTAGACATTATGATGTTCTTCAATATTGTTGTACATTATTTTGTTCTATCGCTAATAGTTTCGGCAGCGCATTCGACGAAAGACATTTTAAGACTCATTTTCCTACACCTTCGGTTACATTGTTCAAATTTTACCAAGGATCCCTAATTTTTTTCAAAATGAAATGTAGCCTATGTCAAATTGGAAAAATGTAGCATTCTATTGGTGAAAGAATTTTTTAAATCGGCCCAGTACTTTTTGAGCCTATTCATTACAAACATAGAAACATACAAAAATAGGTACAAATCTTTCCTCTTTATAATATTAGTGTAGATATTGTGTCTACATGAATAAAAAAATTTTGACTTTGACTTTGACAACCAACTGGATTCTGAATAACATGTTGGGTTTTTCAAGGCTTATCATTTTTTTATCCATTTACCTAATGATTTTTAATCTTGTTGGTAGGAGATGCGTGCTTATAAGATAATTGAATGCTAAATTGAATGGTTTATTTAATATGAATGCTAAAGTTCAGATTTTTTAATATTTATAAAAAAGAATAAACACTTGCTTATGACTAACCATAACAATTATAAAACAGAACTCAATTACTAACATTAGTAACATTATAATTATTAATTAGGAATAAAAATATAAAGTTACCTATTATTCTTATAATAAATACTATTAAAATTTTATAGCACAGTGAAACCGCGTAGCGCAATCAATAAATGCAAGCTTTAGATTTCAAAGGTAACTCGCATTAGTACCAAAGTCTTCTACGAAATCAGGTCAAATCGCATTGACTTTCTACAAGCAAGTATTTTATGTGATTCTAAATATACAGTACTTTCACTAGAAGATTCATAGCAGTCGTGGCCGAGCGGTTAAGGCGTCTGACTAGAAATCAGATTCCCTCTGGGAGCGTAGGTTCGAATCCTACCGACTGCGAATTCTTTTTGAAACCTGAACATGTTTTGTTAAACAGTCTGATTGTTATTATATTTTGATTGTTTAGTTAAAAGTGAGACATCCTAATTATATATTGGTTGGCATTCTGTGTTCAGTGGTATAAATAAAGTTTTCGGCAAGAAGTGATATCTATAAACAAATACTTCTATCTACAGTGCTTCGGACCGAGATATCTACGAAAAATGTTTTCCATCAAATTTTTTTTGGCGAAACTTGATTATTTGGAATAGATATTTCTATTAACTATGCTTTTTGTATATTGTGATATCGTACAAGTAGATAGACTGTATGTTATATATGTATTATATTTAAAGTTGTATTTTTCACTATATTAGTGACGTAAATCACACGAATTGGATTGAAATTTCGGAAACCTAACAAAAATGGAAAGAGAACTTGAGGTGCTGGAGTAGATTGAGTGCAGAAGATAGAAGACTGAGTGTCCTGTCTCAAAGTTGACTGAGGCAGGCTGATGATTCGCATCGGCTACTGACCAAAGATGACTGCACCGGTAGCTCAGTGGTTACGGTAGTTGCTTCTGAGGCCTGGTGTGCTGGGTTCGATTCTCACGGATTTTACGGATACAAAGCATACCCAGACTCAGAACAATTATCTGTGGTTCACACAAATAATGGTCGCGGGTGAGAATCTTAATTGAGAATTGAGAATCGTATATTAATTGTTTGTAGAGTCCCCAGTGACACAGGGTATAATATCTTTGGTGCGGGAGTTGCCTTAAAAAAAATAGTGCTGTAGTCCAAGAGGACTGTGGGTCATGCCGCGGCTGCAACAACCAACGGGCCCACCAACCAACGGGTTGGTTGTTGCCCTGAGCCGAGGTCCAAGTCCCATAGGGGACACCCTCTTGCGCAGGTTGCATTGTAGTTTTTAATCTATTTATTTAGGATGGAGTTCTGCTCGTCTTTATGCCCGGTGAAGTAGCAAAGCCTCTTGGCTAACTACATATACAAACTTTTAAACTTTCGCGTATCATAATTTTAATTTATTACACACAAATATTAGTTTACCCGCGACCACGATCAATGTAACTTGATCGAAACGTCGGGTAATATAAAAGGTAATTTTTATCGCGTTAATACCTGTGTGTAATAAATTATAACTATATATACGTCCGAAAAAAAAACAAAAGCTGGGTCATGCAACCCTACGCTATTCATAGGTGTCAGATCCAGCAATTTTTTTATTCAGGTTATAGCAGATAAATAACGGAAATATTAGATCCAGTCAGATTTGCATTATCATCATCATCACCAGCCCGTTGAACATCCACTGCGAAATATGGGCCACTTCTCGTGGGAGGGTTATTGCCATAGTCACGATGCTTGGCAGAGTGACCGCTATGCCCGGTGAAGTAGCAAAAGCCTCGTGGCTACCTACGTAAGTCCAACCGAAAAAAAGGGTTGATGACCGCAGTATTATCTTGTAATACATAGGGACACGCTGCTGCTTGGTCTCTGGTATACGATTGTTATACTTACAATAATCGGGGCCAATGGCTTAACGTACTTTCCGAGGCAGGGAATTCTGAGATTTCATGTCCGGCGTGGGGATTGAACCCACGGCCTCCGAGACTTAAAGCAAGTTATATCGCTACGTCACAGAGGTTTTCTCAACCTGGTGGATACTATTAAACATAACATAACTAAAAAATAATTCGCAGTCGGTAGGATTCGAACCTACGCTCCCAGAGGGAATCTGATTTCTAGTCAGACGCCTTAACCGCTCGGCCACGACTGCTATATATAGATGATTCAGAAAACTATAGCAGTTATACGTTGGTTATAATAATAATAGCGACCCGCTTCAATCACTCGGTCTATTAAAAAACCACATCATTATCCGTAGCGTAGTTTTAAAGATCTAAGCATACATGGGGACAGACAGACTTTGTTTTATACTGTGTAGCGATTTAGTGAAGTTATACATGTTATTATTACTTCTCATTACAACTTCTAACTATTCTCCATATTCTAATTCGTGTTGAATGATTACACAGCTCCAAGTATAATCCAATCCCCAATATTTTAAACTAGATTTTCAATTAAAGGTTATAGACTAAATAGCGCCTGATATGCGTACAATCTTGTATGCAAAATATAATTGTAAGTACAACTCATAGTCGCCAAGGTTAGAGCGTTCAAACAAACAAGCCACTCATTTTATTATATTAGTATAAATCATCAGTAGCAGTTTACTGACATCGTAAGACAACATCTGAACAAATATCAAATAGCTATTATAATAACATATGATATACCTATTTACTTACATAATAATTAGTATAATTAATTATTATCCATTGCGAACGTACGACTGTACATTTATATATAACTTGTATATAGCAGTCGTGGCCGAGCGGTTAAGGCGTCTGACTAGAAATCAGATTCCCTCTGGGAGCGTAGGTTCGAATCCTACCGACTGCGACATATTTTTACTAAGTTACTTTTTCATACAACCAGTTTCAGGTATAAACATGATTTATTACCAGTTCTGTGACGATATAATCGTACAGTAAATTGGGTATTCAATCAACTTATTTATTGAAAAATCATACGTTTAACGGCAGCTTAACAGAGTCCATAACAATTATGAATAACAAGAATGCCTATGATATCATGTCCTCTTTTTGCACTGAGATCCTGATACCTACCCCTACCCTACCCCTACCCTACCCCTACCCTACCCCTACCCCTACCCTACCCTACCCTACCCTACCCTACCCCTACCCAAAAGTATCCTATGTCCTTCTCCCAGTTCTTAGCTACCTCCTTCCAATTTTCAGCCAAATCGGTTCAGCCGTTCTTGAGTTATAAATAGTGTAACTAACACGACTTTCTTTTGTTTTTAAAATGTATTCTGCTATTCAGGGCGCAGACAAATCCAACGAAACAAAAACCATGAAAATTGATCCAGCCGATATCGAGTTATAAGTGTTGTAACAAACCCGTCTTTGTTTTATATATATAGACTAGCGGCCCGCCCCGGCTTCGCACGGGTGGACTTTTATACCCTACCCCTGCCCTACCCTACCGCTGCCCTACCCTACCCATACCCTAACCCTACCCTACCCCTACCCTACCCCTACCCCTACCCTACCCTACCCCTACCCTACCCTACCCCAACCCTACCCTACCCCTACCCTACCCTACCCCTACCATACCCCTACCCTACCCCTACCCTACCCTACCCCTACCCTACCCCTACCCTACCCCTACCCTACCCCTACCCTACCCCTACCCTACCCCTACCCTACCCCTACCCTACCCTACCCCTACCCTACCCTACCCCTACCCTACCCTACCCCTACCCTACCCCTACCCTACCCTACCCTACCCTACCCCTACCCAAAAGTATCCTATGTCCTTCTCCCAGTTCATAGCTACCTCCCTACCAATTTGCAGCCAAATCGGTTCAGCCTTTCTTGAGTTATAAATAGTGTAACTAACACGACTTTCTTTTGTTTTTAAAATGTATTCTGCTATTCGGGACGGAAACAAATCCAACAAATCAAAAACCATGGCAATCGGTCCAGCCGTTCTCGAGTTATAAGTGTTGTAACAAACACGACTTTCTTTTATATATATAGATGGTTAGCATTTTCATTAATGTTTAAAATGAAAAAAGTTGTTGTAGTGACATAACTACAATAGTTGGACATATGCTACCGCGGAGTTTTTTCTAGACATTATGATGTTCTTCAATATTGTTGTACATTATTTTGTTCTATCGCTAATAGTTTCGGCAGCGCATTCGACGAAAGACATTTTAAGACTCATTTTTCTACACCGTCGGTTACATTGTTCAAATTTTACCAAGGATCCCTAATTTTTTTCAAAATGAAATGTAGCCTATGTCAAATTGGAAAAATGTAGCATTCTATTGGTGAAAGAATTTTTTAAATTGGCCCAGTACTTTTTGAGCCTATTCATTACAAACATACAAAAATAGGTACAAATCTTTCCTCTTTATAATATTAGTGTAGATGTAGATAACGGCAGCCTAAGAGGATGCAGGTTTATTTGTGGCCGCTATTACCGTATTTATATAAAACAATAAAGCCTCTTCATCTAAACTCATATTATAAAGAGGAAAGATTTGTTTGTTTGTTTGTATGAATAGGCTCCGAAACTACTGGACCGATTTGGAAAATTCTTTCCCCATTAAAAAGCTACACTGTCCCCAAATGACATAAGCTATATTATATCATTTGAAGCTCCCGCGGGAACGGGAATTACGCGGGTGAAACCGCGCGCGGGAAGCTAGTGTTAAATAAAAATGACTACTTATTGTATCATTTTAACTGTATCTGATGTCACTGTTTAATTTTATTCGTACTTTTGTTAATTTTAAAATGATCATTTACGGTATAATTAAGGTCTATCAGCCTGAAACACAGGAATACCTAGTTCAGGCAAAATCACTATTTTTTGACCTATTTGTTTGTTATACGGATTGTATATATTTGCGATTTTTTATCTAATGCTATACTATCAATATAACAGAGTAATAATTAACCTGAATTTTGGGGCATATTATAAACGCGAAAGTTTGCGCGATTGGCTGAAAGTTAGCACGCAGATAATTAATAAGCTGGATTATAGATCCATATCATGGATGAATATAGGCGACAAAACATCACGCTCCGACCCAATGGAGCAGAGTACCTCGCAGCTAGTTCCTTCACCAAGGCATAGCTAGAGCCTACCGCAGGTACTTCCGCGTCCTACTCTGGTCGTCAGACTTGTGATCTTGTTCGCCAGTTCGATCCCTACCCATCGCTCTACCGACGTGAACCCACTCGTAACCAGCATTTTATCTTAGGATGAGGGGTTAACAAGAATACTAGTAGAGTGCAGAACTCTGCTAGGAAACTTAAAAAAAAAACATGTAGAAATCCAATTTACGATTATGAATAATATTAAAGTAGATATATTATATTAAGCAATGTTACTTATTACGTATAGTGCGTACTATTACCGGTCTTGAACACCTGTACATTTCTATAAAACTTCTACAGAGCAGTCGTGGCCGAGCGGTTAAGGCGTCTGACTAGAAATCAGATTCCCTCTGGGAGCGTAGGTTCGAATCCTACCGACTGCGACATATTTTTATTAAATCACATTAAAAAATTAAGCTAGATTATAAATTTAAGTCATTCATTGAAGGTTTAAAGAATATTTTTCCCCTATAAGCATAAGACATAACGGCAATTTAGATGCTAAAACTATTATTTTGAGGTTTCAAATATAACTTTAAGGTCATGTGTCTGTAATAATTAGAATCAGGCGTTACTCTTCGGAAATCCATAGTAGTCTATATTTAAAATACAAATTATCTTGTGTTAGTTCGGCACAAAAATGAGTATAAATGGTGGGATGCAATTTTTGTACTGCTCCCCCACCCACAAAAATAGCAAATTTTATAAGATTTATATACACTATATCGTCATCATTATCATCATCATTATAACGTCTACTGCTGAACATGGGCCTCCTCCCGAGCGAGGGTTTTTGCCATGGTCACCTGGCTGACCGGTCACGCTTGGCTGGCGGATTGGTGACCGCAGTATTATGTTGTACCACACAAGTAAACGCTGCTACCCGTTCCTTGATATACGATGATTATAGATGATGTTATAATAATCGGAAACAACGGCTTAACGTGCTTTCCGAGGCACGGAGGGTAGTCCCTAAACCAACCAGACGCGGAAATAAAACTTTTAGAATTTCCACAAAGATTTCCTGTCCGCCGTGGGCACCGAACCCACGACCTCCAAGATTTAAAGCGAGCCAAATACCACTACGGAGGTTGTCTACTATATCGTACCCTATAAAATTAGCTATATATTTGTATTTTTATTATTTCCGTCTGTTTGTTTAGCCGTATGACGCCGATGTTGACGATTTCACTGTTAGAAAACTGATCTCATGAGAAGTAAGATAAGAAGGCTTTGTATTTAATCCGGCATTTTTTTTCTAAATAAGATTTTCCTTATTTTACTATGGACGAAGTCACGGGTAGCACCTGGTTTATTAACAAAACAATACCTAGCTTTACTACCTGTGTCCTAACACTCATGCGATAGTTCATAGCTTCCTCTGTATAATAAATTTGGCACGTTTTATACAGCATCTCCATATAAATTTTAACTGTATGTATTAAATCTCATATTCCTCTAAGAGGTTATAAAGTTGGTCTGCGCGAATTAATATTATGCATGAGTAGTTTCGTTCAGCTGTTTTAGCTTTTAAATTGTTTTGCTCCAACTAGTTCTGTGACGTTATGTGGTCATCTGTTTTAAAAAACGACATTGCGTGAGAGAGAGTGCGAGAATTTACCACTAAAACTTATCACGATAACCGAACTCGAAAAGATTTTTAAGCTGATCCTATTTTCAACGTGAGCTTTCTTGCGTTTTGAATGGGTTCATGTGGGTAGAACAATGATCGAACCAGCGACCACATGATCGCAAGTCCGACACCCTAAACATTGGGCTACGGCCGCTTATTGAGCTACGGTCGCTTATTGGGCTACGGCCTCTAAATGAGCTACGGTCGCTAATTAGGCTTCGGTCGCTTATTGAGCTACGGCCGCTAATTGAGCTACGGCCGCTTATTGTGCTACGGTCGCTTATTGAGCTTCGGCCGCTTATTTGGATACGGCCGCTAATTGGGCTACGGTCGCTTATTGGGCTACGGTCGCTTATTGGGCTACGGCCTTTAATTGGGCTACGGTCGCTTATTGGGATACGGCCTCTAATTGAGCTACGGTCGCTTATTTGGCTTCGGCCGCTTATCGAGCTGCGGCCGCTTTTTAGGCTACGGTCGCTTTAGTAATAGTTGAAATAATGAACTGCAATACTCATAAGATCTAATCACGACAGTCCACACTCCAGACAAGCGCAGTCCATCACAAATGTGAGCGAACATTAGTACAAACAAGCGACAATCAAGGCAGCGCAAACATCGCGTGCCACTTATTGTAACCTCATAAACTGATTTATCTAATACTTCTGTGTTCACTGCGAACTGTTAATTGTTACGTTGTTAGGAGAGACTAGTGGTTTTCCACAGTTTTGCCTGCGTTGCTCTTGTGTATGTGGCTGCATAAAGTAATGAAGCGAGTAATTTATCTACAGCCTCGGAGAAAGTCATAATATTTACATAAATAATAATATTTTTATGCCGGATGTTTCTTGCTAACTAACTAATGTCCGTACACTGGCGTAGCTACCGAAGGGCTGGGCGAGGCAGTGCCTCGGGGTCCCCGAGCTCATAAGGGAACCAAAAACTTATTAGCAATCCTCTTCTTGGCTTTTTAAAATAAACGATATGTGAAAGATAAATTATGTAAAACAGCTTATTATAAAATTTCTGAATAGGTATGTCAATGACAAAACAGCTTGGGAGTGAGTTGCTCTGCAACAATACTGCTTTATTAATAACTAGCTTCCCGCGCGCGGTTTCACCCGCGTAACTCTCGTTCCCGTAGAAACCGTTCCCTTTATAAATGGGCCTTCCTCGATAAATGGGCTATCTAACACTGAAATAATTTTTCAAATCGGACCAGTGGTTGCTGAGATTAGCGCGTTCAAGCAAACAAACTCTTCAGCTTTATCTATTATGGCAAATAACTCATTATTAGGTGCCAATTCTTTGCGTTTTTATACTCGTGATAATTTTTCAACGAAATGTCCGATTTGAATAAAACAAAAAGTATTTTACTTCTACACAAATACTCTTGATAACATAATGCTTAATTTGGATAAGGATTAATATTACGATATACATTTAACGTAGTTTCTTTCTTCAGACGATTTAATATTTTTTATGAACATATAAGCGGTTATTGTGACTAAACTATGATAGTTAGATATGTGCTTTTGCGGACTTTTTTGTAGGTCTTAATAAGACCTACAAACCCGTAGTACATCATTTTGTTCTATTGTCAATAGTATTTGCAGCGCACGCAGGTTTTCGATTTAACACCTTGAGTTACAAAATCGTAATTTTCTTACGGATCCCTATTTTTTTTGAAAATAATGTATAGCCTATAACCTTCCTCGATAAATGGACTATCCAACACTGAAAGAATTTTTGAAATTGGACCTGTAGTTCCTGAGATTAGCGCGTTCAAACAAACAAACAAACAAACATACAAACAAACAAACAAACTCTGCAGCTTTATAATATTAGTATAGATTGTAACTTAAAATTTATTTAAAAACATCCTCTGAGTTTCTTGCCAGTTCTTCTCAGAGTTGCCACGTCCGGAACTGGTGGTAGTTAAAGAATGGAACGCATCATAAGAACATGATTTAAAATATTTTAAATGTGTAATGTCTATGAATAAAGAATTGTTGATTTTGACCTTAATCACATAGTTACGCCACTGTGGCCGTCCGAAAAAAAGACATAATATTTTATTTTATTAATAGTTTCACTTAGCGCACTGCTTATACTATATCAGGCTCACTAGTTCGTGAACTCTGTCCCATAAGGGCTAGTTTTTTCAATCGTCAGGTAAATTATCGGAGGAGTAAATTTTTAGTTTGATAGATTTTGTATGAAAATTCATTCAAAATTCAATGCTCCAGGCTTATGAAATGGTAATTCTTTGGTAACGGCCGTCCGCGCCGTATTTAATTTCTTTTCGATGTTTTAATATTAGCGTTTAAGTTAATATTTGGCTTATCAAGGTACAAGTTATTTTGAAAAAAAAACACTAAATTTAACATAGAATTTAAGATATTTCTGCAACTAAACTACATAGATTATCATAATTTCGCATTTAAATTCAGTAGTAAGTAACAACCGAATCAAAATCCGAATAATTTAATTCGAATTTTGATTTGGTTGTCACTTACTAACCACAGTTCTAAACTTCAAACAAATAATTTATTTATGATATAAAGAAGCATAGCTACAACTACCAGAAAATACTCTCGAAACATAAAAAATACCTCACTTTCTGACTGAGTGGAGATCAAGGCCTCCAACATAGAAGACTAACAGACTCAGTGTTCCTACTCTGCAGCTACTCATCAGGATGGATTGATACTTACTCCTAGCCTATTAACGTCCATTGCTGAACATAGATAGGCCTCTCAAAATTGACCAAAGAGTTGTCGAAGTTGCCATAATCACCATGTTTGGCACGCGCATTGGTAATCGCAGTAAGTGGTGAGTATCCTTGAGCTGATATATGGTGCTGCAAATCCATAAGCTGTATAACCCTTAGTCGCACCCATGGGAAGACATGCGGTGGGCTATTCGCAGCCGGAAATTATAAGGCTACGGATTGATTGACCTACATCAGAGGTTTCTTACCAAACTCAAATGCCGAAACAAACACATGAAATCAAACAGAATACTAGCTTAATAGAAAGAGATAGCCGTAGGTAGATAGAGAAAGAAGTAGGAAGCTAGGATAGGGTCCGGTCGTCCTCGCAAGGCGATCTTCGCGACGTGTTCTATGCTTCAGACCCGATCCCAGCCCGCGATAGTTGATCTTAATTATATTTTATAATAAGCGATTATCACATGCCATAAAAATATTGGTAAATTTCATTTAATAACATTATTGTTGAAATGTTAACTAATTTATTAGTTGAGATTGTTTTTTCTTTTTTGTTTTCATTATCATTGTATTTGACTTATAATAAGTACGATCGATTTGTCTACATTATCAATAAACGTTTTCATTTCATTTCAATTTTGTGTTCAACGGATTGCAAAGGTGCAGAAAGAGAAGCAAAAATATTTATTTTTCAATGACTCTTTACATTTTCAAGAAAACAAGCCACATATTTCAGAATAATTACAATAAATTGTCTTCACAAGTACGTAGTACATACAACTAACTACAGGAACAAAGATGACTAATGCTAAGGAGAATAGTGACGATTGTCAGTAACAAATGTATAAACTCCGATGCCGACCTAAAAATGAAAACATGAATATGTCTATTAAGGCCGGAACTACCTAAGTACTTTTTGGGCTGCAGTTTAGGGCCCCATGGATACAAAGGGTCCCCAGGATCTACTGAAAACAAAAACAACAAAAAATATAATATACTTATTTAAAAATATCCAATCATAAGGTAGGCAACCCTGAGACCAACAACAACTCATGTGAAAATGGCAATTAGTTGAGTAATTAGGTAGAGTTAAACCAGGTCTCCACAAATTCGCGAGCCAACCATGGTGTCTACAAGTTGAAAAATCCTTCTCCATACCATCCCGACCCTTAGTTTGCAAAAATCATTACAATTTCCTCGTAGAACCTAAGTCCGACACGCTTAACTCTGAACCGTTTCTTTTTAAGATGAACAACCCACTTCGCGAAACTCAAATAATCATGCCTTACTTACGATGATGGAAGAGCATTTCACGTTATCTTATTAAGTTGTTTGATTATCACATATATGTATATAATATATTAACTAGTATTAATTCATACTGTACTACTGTTGCAATAACTGAATTCGGTTGTTAACTTGCCTATTTTTTCCCCCACAACATTAGATATCCACCGAAAATAATTTACAGTTCTCGGTGCCACCACTATTGACGTATGAAAGAACACCTGGGGGTATTAGTGAGTAGAATCTCTCTTTGTGGTTTGATAAGCATATCATCGCCATGGAGACGGGTGTCTTACATACCCTATTGCTGCAGCGGGGGAGATGTCTCTTGGATTTTCCCTCGAAGAAAAAGGGCATTAGCTATCCCCACCGCCAGAACAGCGTGTAACATACGCCGCTCCTCTTCATAGTGATAATACTAATGCTAATTATACCACAAGGACAAGGTGAACCCACGTAAACCCTCCGTATGCGCTTCCAAATGCCAGTAATGGGGCACCTCGAACTGCAGATATATTATATGGCGATGAGTGCTCTTCCGAACGCACTGAAACCTCGAACTACGGGTGTCGTGCACTTGAAGTCCCCTGGAATTTCACCAGTTCTCCTGGTTGTTTACTTGTCTGATGCAAAAATAGCGTCCTGAGTCATCGCATAGTCAAACTAACGGCAAAGTAAACTTTCTTCGCTATTACAAAGTTTTGATTTATAAGTAGTGCTGCACAGAATATCAAAATGTATGAAGCGTTGAGAACACTTTTAAAATTCCTTTTTACGGGTTAGAAGAATGCGCTTGTTTTGATAGAGTGGCTCGTAGATTTTAGCCCTGTTCCTATATATTTTAAGTAACTATGAGAAAGCTTAGAGCTATTTACTCTCTTCTTGGCTGATTTAGAATTATAGCAGGAACCTTGTACCTACCCAGAATGAATCCAAAAATGGTAGTATACATTAAATTGCATAGGAAAAATATTTAACTTTATCTAAAAATAACATGTTGATTTTTAGTTATACAAATGTAGCTATAAAGATATTTTTCTAACAGGACAGTGAGCCACAGTTAAGTCCCCTGCATTATCTAAGACATGAGATATGTATATCAACTATGCAATATCATTAACAGGTGGGTCCCATGATTCTTTGCTCAATTTCTGAAAAAATAATCTTTAAATATATCATATTATTATGAATTATTAGTTACAAATTTTCAAAAAAAAAATGTATTTTGAATAAACACCTCTTATATCCTCTTTATTGACACAATATCACATAAACAACTGAGGCCCGACGGAATGACTCTGGTGCCTTGGAGGATGGGACGGCCTTTGGTGTGGGACGCTAAGTACATCGACACCCTCGCGCCGTCTCATCTTTCCGGGACTCAGGGTAGGGCTGGCATGGCGGCTGAATCCGCGGAGAATCTCAAGAGGCGCAAATATAGTACCCTTGATAGTGGTTATGTATTTGTGCCTTTTGGTGTCGAAACATTAGGGCCGTGGGGACCGGGAGCCAAATTAATTTATAAATACCTCGCAGCGGCCCTCTTAAGTGCGGCACGTTCGCCGAGTGCTGGTTTCTACTTTGCACAGCAGGTAAGCGTTGCCATTCAACGTGGTAATGCTGCCAGCATTCTGGGAACCTCGCCAAGTAGAATAGTAGTATATAAGTTAGTTGTATTTTTAATTAGTTACTTTTAGTTTGTATTTTATTCATGTTTGTTAATTATAATAAAGCTATGTATAAACAACTAAATCAGTTTACATAACTGCAGAGGCAACGTATAATAGTTGGTAGATCTACAAAAAGCCCAATTGACTCGATACGTTGGTGGTTCTAGATTAAAAATCTTTTTGAGTGGGCACCCGAAGCCTTCAACCTAATCACGTGAAGCTGACTGTAGTCGTTTCAAGAGGAATAAGGCCGTATTGGATGATGGAGTGAATACACTTTCGTCTCGTTCAGCAGTAGTAGAGCCTATTAAAGTGTTTTGACCACATAATCTACGTTGTGTCGTGGGACATTTCATAGTCGAAAGGGAATTTATATAAATAATAATGATGTTTTCATTTTACACATACATATTTGGCATACAGGTACTTAATCACCAGCCCGTATAACTTCCACTGCTGATCATAGTATTCCTCCCGAGGGAGCTTTTTATCTTAGTCGCCCCGCTTGTAAGGCGGGTTGGTAGCCGCAGTATTAAGTAGATATGGCAAACGGTACTTCCTATTCCATGGTGAAGAAGATTTAAGACACAAATATTTCTTATCCAGCGAGAGGAGTGAACCCACGATCTTCGAGAATTATACCGCTACGCTTTAGGTAGTCAAGTAGTTAATTCGTTTAATATGTTAAATATTACATTTATACATATACGAAATACCATTCTCAATAATTATAATGATTTATTATGCTCCGTCCATAAACATATCATCATCATCATCCCGTATAACGTCCACTGTTGAACATGGGCCTCCTCCCGAGGGAGGGTTGGTGACCGCAGTAGTATGTTGTAACACACAAGGTAACGCTGCTGCCCGTTCCTTGATATACGATTATTATAGATGATGTTATAATAATCGGGACCAACGGCTTAACGTGCTTTCCGAGGCACGGAGGATAGTCCATTATACAACAACAGTTTACATAAACATATATGATCATACAAAAAAAAAACATTACATCAGTGATTTCAAAAGTAGATCAGACTTCAAGGCAAACTATATCATTTCCTTTCACCGGCGCACGCTTAAAACTAGTTTAAAAAAAGTGAAAGTTCATATGTTCTACAATTCAACTTATAATTGATCAGTACAATATATAGCAGTCGTGGCCGAGCGGTTAAGGCGTCTGACTAGAAATCAGATTCTCTCTGGGAGCGTAGGTTCGAATCCTACCGACTGCGAAATCTTTTTTGCAATTTTAAATGATAACATTCCATAAATAATCATATCTCTTAATCAGTTACACGGTAAATAACTTGAATAAGAGCCACTGAGAAATTCATTTGAAGGTTTATTTTGCTGAGTTAAGAAAATTACTAGGAGGATTTTCTTTTTTTTTTTGTAAAAATAACGGTTAAGCAATTAACTTTGGTCAAGTGAGGACATAGTTAATGAGTTTATTTATAAATTCATTTATTTTAGTTTCAACGCGTTCTGTGTTCCTTTGACTTCAAATATTTGTGTGTTGGTTTGAACTGTCCAAGTCCCCGTTCTGACCAATTATGTACTAAATGGAGATGTGTCCCTCTCTCATGAGGTGCCTCATTTGAGGTACTCGTGATCGCAAATTGAAAGAGTTACTCGAATTTCAACATTGAACCACCTCACTACTCATTCACGCGTCAAAAATTCATGAGTGAAAGAAAATTATGTGAGTGAGGGAGACGTAAAAATCAGAATCGTGAGTACTTATGAGTCGACGCAACCGTCCGCCCCGCTGCCTCGGACTATCGGCTGAATTCGGCTGAGTTCGGCTCGGGCTCGGCTCGGCTCGTAAGATACGCTGACATACGACTCCTCGCCTCAAATGAGGGGTACCTCGTGAGGACCTCGCGAGGCAAAATGAGGTACTCCCTCAACCTCATATAAAAATGATGAGTTACCCATCACTAGTACTAAAACTTTCCATTTGGATCCTTTTTTAGACGTCGACTTTTTAAGTTGAACACCATATTCCCGCGATCCATCCTACAGGTATAAAGTATTTAGTATTTAAAGTTATGTACTGCATAAAATCACATTGATTTTGTTTTACAAACTTTATATGTACTAGTATTTCCGCATACCTACACAATGTCTCTCACATAGCTCCCTAAACAGTACGTATCTTCTTCTTTCTGCCCTTATCCCATATTACTTGGGGTCGGCGCAACACGTTCGTTTCTTTCATTCTGTCCTGTCACCCGTCACACTAACACTAACTCCAACTCCCTTTTCTTTCATATCACTCTTTACACAATCCATCCATCTTTTCTTTGGCCTTCCTCTCCCTCTCCAGCCATCTATATGTATCTATACTAATATATAAAGCTGAACTCAGTGACTAATGGTCCGATTTGAAAATATCTTTCAGCGTTAGATAGCCCATTTATCGAGGCAGGGTATAAGCTACTATTTAATTAGGAAGATCCAACGGGAACCGGAGTTACACGGATGAAACCGCACGCGGAAAGCTAGTCTCTAATAAAGTATAGCTTATATTAAGCGGGAACAACAAAGCATTCTAATTTTGAAATATTTTTGGTAATTTGTTTTGTTCTTTTTTAGATATTTCATTTCAAACAAATACAAATCATCATCAGCCCGTATAAAGTCCACCGCTGAACATGGGTCTCCTCCCGGGGAGGGTATTTGCCATAGTCACCACGCTTGGCAGGCGGATTGGCGACCGCAGTATTATGTTGTACCACACAAGGGAACGCCTCTACCAGTTCCTTGATATACGATTATTATAGATGATGTTATAACAATCGGGACCAACGGCTTAACGTGCTTTCCGAGGCACGGAGGGTAGTCCCTCAACCAGACCCGGAAAGAAATAGTATTTACACAAAGATTTCGTGTCCAGCTTGGGAATCGAACCCACCACCCCAGAGATTTAAAGCGAGCCAAATACCGCTACGCTACGCAAGTTGTCAATAAATACAAATATCCTCTTTTTATAATATTAGTATAGATATCTTCCATTAACGGTGGCTTGAGAACTACCACATACGTTCTCCCCAATTGCGACATCTAAACAAAGTTTGAAGTTTCAATCATCGATCGAGTTGTATCTCAACTTACGAGTTACTTTGAGAGACTTGCGACTGGACTTCCAAAGATCATCATCAACAGCCCGTTTACGTTCACTGCTGAACATGGGCCTCCTCTTAACAGACCTTGGTAAGCCAGGATCGTAGAGGGATATTGCCATAATCAACACGCTTGGCAGACGGATTGGTAATCGCAGTAAGATGTACCTAAACCTTGAGCATCCAGAGAGAGAGAGAGCAGATGCTGCTGCCCATCCATCAGCCATATATCCCTTAGTCGCCTTTTACGACACCCATGGGAGGACATGGGGTGGTCTATTCTAAGCCGGAAACCACACGGCCACACTTCCAAAGATAATTAATCTTTAATCTATACTAATATTATAAAGAGGAAAACTTTGTTTGTTTGTTTGTTTGTTTGGTTGTAATGAATAGGCTCAAAAAGTACTGGACCGATTTCAAAAATTCTTTCACCATTCGAAAGCTACATTTTTCACGAGTAATATAGGCTAAATTTTATTTTGGAAATAAATAGGGTTCCGTAAGATATTTGGGTTTTTCTGACACAAGGTGTAAAAAATCAACCAGAAAAGTTACTTATTTTGCGTACGCTGCCTAAACTATAAAAGATAGAACCATCAAATGTTCTAATTAATTGTAGATCTTATAAATATCTACAAAAAAGTCCGCGACACACTATACCTATCTATGCCGAGTGAGGCACAACAACCATTTTTTAATTTAGAAAACTTGAATTTTTTTTTGGACTACGTTTAGAACCGTTTATTTTACTCATGCTATTATTCCTTATCAAAATAAATTATTTCATCACTAAGAACAGTTTATGTAGATAATATTTGGTCTTTGAATGATTAAAATTGGACGTTTGGTTTTGAAGTATGGCGAAATTAAAATATTACGATTTCTTCTGCACGGCCCGTTGCGAAGTCCAATAATTTTCGTGCGATTTTTTTAGATTTCGTTCTTAAAACTACACCTACGCAAAAGTTCTTCTCAGAGCTAAACAACAGTTCTTTTCAGAGCTAGAATATTACACGCTATTAATATTTTCTTGAACATTTGAAAATGCCTAAAATGCCTAATCCCTAAAATGCCTATTAATTACATCATTAATTATATTTTCATCATCAACAACTCTAACATCCACAGAAAGACAATCTGTGCAGCCTGCGGATAATGACTGCGTCGTTGATGTTTATGTCAGTGTCTGTGAATTGACCTGGGAATCATTTTGCTGACCGTGTCTTTCCTGGGTAGGCTTTTTGCAGCGGTAACCGACATCCGCACGGAGCCGCGGGCGACCGCTATCACTACATCACTACATATTAGAAACAAAGTCACCGGCCGCGTCTGTCTGTCTGTTCGCGATAAACTCAAAAACTACTACATCGATTTTCATGCGGATGTTACCAATCGATAGAACGATTCTTCCGGAAGGTTTACGTATATGATTTGTTCAGTTTATGTGTACATTTGACTAATATATATTGATATTTGTCAGAGGTGTCGGAAAAAATTAAGCCATTTGGGAGCTTTCAACGAAAACGCTGCCTAAACCCTATGAAATATAACAAAACAATGTATGGTGGAATTATTCTTCTCTTTTAGATCTACAAAAAAGTCTGCGGTAGCATATGTCTATCTTTCAAGGTTAACTTGCTATATCCATTATATCTTAGAAAAATGATAATTTCTAATGCGGTAATTGTAAAGCTAATCAGACGGATTCAGTATTTATCCTTATCATTTTAAATGAGTTAATATTTTTAAGCATTTCATGCAGATTATTTTACCCCTACACTATATACTTTAAATGAATAACTTAGAAGGTATCGCAAAATAACAGCGCGTGTTTTAGGTAGGCCGAATGCGATTATGCGCGCTCGATCCTTCGATCCAAATTTTTTGTTTTGTGTTCGTTGTAACTATGATGGATAGATACTTGAATACCTATTTTAGTGTTTGTTGTATTGTTAGTCCTGAAGAATACTGGGTATACTTTTATCGTATGAAATACCTATACAGGTATTTCATACGATAAAAGTATACCCACCTACTTATTTCACTGAGTTTTAGTAGGTACCTATATTAATTTGTTTCTGTTTGTTTTGACCAAATTTCGCCCGTTTGTTAGAGGTTTAAAGACATTATGTAGTATAATTATCAGTATTGTACCCGTGCGAAGCCGGGGCGGGTCGCTAGTATATTTATAAATTAATCCATATTTCGCTCGGTCATCGCATCACGCGTGAACGGATCGACCAATTACGTTAATATTTTTTGTTGTTGTATATAATTATTGCAAATTGAAGGTTCACATCGAAAAATAATAAAGTTTATCGGAACATTAGAATGAATGAATTGTAATGAAATTGATATTATTGTCCGTTGTTTAAAATACCTGTCAACGATTTACAGAATGCCATATTATTTGTGAGAGTCATAGGCTGTATTTTACGATTACGAGGTACCCACGGGAAAAGGATCTACGCGGTAATTAATAAACTATGATTTTCCCACGAATTACTCCGAACTCAATCGACTCCTCCTTGAAAATATTTGTGTTTATAGTAAACTATCTTCCCGCGCGCGGTTTCACCCGCGTAACTCTCATTCCCCTGGGAATTTCATAATGAAATATAGCTAATGTCATCCGGGGATAATGTATCTTTCCAACGGTGAAAGAATTTTTCAAATCGGTCCAGTAGTTTCGGAGCCTATTCAATACAAACAAACAATCAAAATCTTTCTTCTTTATAATATTAGTACAGATTTTCAGCAACTCGTAAATTTATAATGGCTTCATGAAATTTTTGAACACGCTAATTCTACATCCTCGTTAAGTTTTAAATCACAATTTTAACGCAAATTGAGTTTTAAGTAATAATTTTAGTTTATTTTAATCTGTAAGCCAGCTGTACATTATTGTATTGACACAGGTGAGGTTTACTAGCCAGCTCAATAATCTTATTGCATTATTTAACGTTATGAATATGTTTACAATAACTCCGATGTTAATTTATTAATTATTGGATATTTCGCGTGTTTAAGAAGTAAATTTTAAAATGTTATAATCACGGCTTGTTGTAGTTTTTAATTTATCAAAATACGTCATTGAAGAGACGTAGAGTTTCGATTGATTAGAGAGGACAACCTCCGTAACGTAGCGGTATTTGGCTCGCTTGAAATCTCGGAGGTCGTGGGTTCGATACCCACGCCGGACAGGAAATCTTTGTGTAAATTCTAAGATTTCTTTCCGGGTCTGGTTGGCTGAGGGAATACCCTACGTGCCTCGGAAAATACGTTAAGCCGTTGGTCCCGATTGTTATAACAACACTTATATTAATCGTATATCAAGGAACGGGCAGCAGCGTATCCTTGCATGGTACAACATAATACTGCGGTCACCAATCCGCCTGCCAAGCGTGGTGACTATGGCAAATACCCTCTTTCGGGGGGAGGCCCATGTTCAGCAGTGGACGTTATACGGGCTGATGCTGAGAGTGGTTATTCTTTACGGAATAAGAGGATCCACTTAAAGATATAGACTTTAGAAACACAAAGACGGATGTACTATTGTACATCAGAAGCATTTAGTCGTAAGTGCCGGTTTAAGATGTTTCTGACGTATAATGGCACATTCGACCTTGTGCTTCTGAGCTCTAGATAAACAGGGTTATTTTTAAAACACCAATAACCTTTTAGAGGGTGAAAGTACTGATGATTGTAAACAACTTTTACTATGGGACCAACCCTGAAATCGCGAAAATAAAATCAGCTGTTTTCGCGATTTCAGGGTTGGTCCCATAGTAAAAGTTGTTCATAATCATGAGTACTTCTATTCCCCAAAAGGTTGTTGGTGTTTTAAAAATAACTCTGTATATTTGACTAGCGTGGAATAGTAACTTTGAATAGGAGTTTGTTTTAATTATTTTAAAAAAGACTGTTTTTTCGCTATAAAAAGTACCCTTTGTCTTTTCTAAGGTTATACACTATTTGTGTACTAAATAAATATCATTTAAATCGGTTCAGAACATTTGGTGTGAAAACCCGGCAGAGATACAGACAGAGGTACTTTCGTATTTATAATATTCTTTCTTTTTTTTAAAAAGACAACTACCGCTCTAGGGAAATAAATCCCTGTGTCGCGGGGGACTTTACAAACATTCATTTCACGGACACACAGAACACCCAGACTTAGAACAACTATTTGTGGTTCACACAAATAATTGTCCCGGGTGGGAATCGAACCCAGAACACCAGGTCTCAGAGGCAACTATCGTAACCACTGAGCCACCGGTGCAGCAGTAAGGATTACCGTGATACGGACGCTAGAACTAGCTCGGGATATTATTTCTATTAGGAAGATAATTGGCTGATGTTAGTTAGTTTCTGTTTTCCTTTCAAACTGACTGATGGAGATACCTGATCTATACTAATTATATAAAGAGGAAAGATTTGTATTTTTGTGTGTATGCTTATAATGAATAAACTCAAAAACTACTTTGCCGATTTCAAAACTTTTTACACTATTGGAAAGACTACACTCACCTTGAGTGACTTTGGCTATTTAATTGTGAGGTTCCCACGGGAACGGGAGTTAAGCGGGTGAAACCGCGCGCGGGAAGCTAGTTGCGGTATAAAATATACATTTTCAATACAGTCTGCACTACTGATCGGTTGTGTGGAGGTGATTATTATTACAAAGTCAAAGTCAAAATTTCTTTATTCATATAGACACAATTCAAAAAATTCAATCATGTTCTTATGATGCCTCCATTTCTTTTCCTACCACGCTTCCTATTATGAGCCCGAAGTGTCCCACTGCAGAGCAAAGGCCTTTCTTCTTTCCATTGTTCCCTATCACAAGTCACCTGGGACCAATCCTTCAATAAAAGAGTCCAGTTCGTCTCGCCATCTCCTTCTCGGTCTTCCGCGTCGCTCTTCCCGGTGTTAGGAAGCCATACTGTGGTACTATTTGCCCAACTTGTTGGCGACATACGGCAGATATTCCGGTTCCATTTCATTTGGAGATAAGATTATTATATTTTATGTCTGAAAACCCAAAAAAGGCGCTAATAATTAAGTCTTTTAACCTCAATATAAAGATTTTAAATCAGATTATAAATCTTCAATTTATCCAACACAATCGATGCCATACAAATAGTTTCTTTGTCCCCGCGTTCAACCGGATTACTCAATTAGCCGGGCATCCCGGCGTCCGGGATCCGGGACGTCCGCACGATACAGCACTACATCCGGACTCGAGTTGATTCACAACACTATAAAAGATTGGATACAATAGATATTGTTACTCTTTATTATGACGACAAATTGGATTTGGAGTAGGTTCTTTTAGATGAATGAAAGTGTGTACAGGCTTTATATTTTATTAAGTGCGGATACTTCTTGAACAGGTATGTTAAATATATTATATGTTATAATTAGTCCGTCAGTTAGATTTAAAAAAAAATGGACACATATTTTTTTATCAAATCAATAAAAATCACAAAGATACAGAGCGACAACAAACTGCAAAGTTCAAGAGAGAGGGGTATTGTGACGTCACTACTTTTTTTAAATTTAATAAGTTCAAGTAGTAAGTCATAGTTAAAATTGCACCTAGAAGTGACGTCACACGAAATTTTAACGCGCTGTATCTGCGTCATTTTTCATTTGAGGAACGCAAAAAACCGGTCTAATAATTTTTGGTCTTGGTCTTGGTTTTATCTAACTGACAAACTAAAGAGATTTTTTTATTCTTCACGCCTATTGTGGATATTAGTGATTCAATAATATACAACTTCATATTTGACACGACATATTTATGTGCTCCTATGTTGTTTTTTTTGCATAAATTTCTATAAATAAATAAATAAATAAAAAAAGTTTTTATTCACGTAAACCTATTAGAGGTATTTGTAAATAGTCAAAACATATTTGGATTATTTTTGATTTAAGTAATTAATTTTATTTGTTTATTGCTACGTATAATAATAGTTTATATAACTTTAGCCTAAAAGCTGTCAGGTATGAAAGTACAATATTATTTTATATCTATGATTAAATCTAAGTTCTGTCCTTTGAGTATGTTATTATTTAGACGGACCATAAGTATCTCGACGAACGCGCTTCAGTGCTACCACCGGATCCAATACGCCCCAACTGAGAAGATCCGGCGAAACAAACTCAGTGGGATTATTCTACTGCCGGTTTCAGCACGGCCTCATCGAGACGATCCGGCGAAACATACTCAGATGGGCATGTCCAAGAAGTTTAGGTCCAGTTACTTTTATTATTTAGTTGGCATTCACAATTTACCAATCGGTTGTCTTTATACGAATTTTATTTACATTTTCTTTAAAAAACAGATTAAATAATTTATTTAAAGACAGAACTGAATATATATTTGGTAGTAGTATTTTTATTATTATAAATATTATATTACTATCATTACCATTACCAAGCTCCTATTTAAGCAATCAGGTATAAAAAAAACAATTAATTAAATATTCAACACATAAACGTGACAAGGGGATTAATCCCTTGTATACCTACATCACCGCCTACACCTCCACCTGAAATAAGACCAGTCCGCAAATAACTCATTTTCATAAATTTATTATTTCCTTATTCGTTTTATCGCTAATAATAAATAAATTAATTCAATTTTTTTATTTAATTAAACTTACCAACTTAAATACATACTTGTCATTCACTTAAACATGTATTAAGTTAATGTATGCTTCTAAATTAAAGGAAGGGAAAACATTTTTTTTAATACTGTTCAAGCTAATTAATGTATACAAATATAAAAAGAACACGGTGTAGATACCTCTATATAAAAGATATAAGATTAGAAAGTCTTTCTATAACATTTTGCGTAGAAATAGTAATAATAATCTGGCGAACGTCTCTTAAGTGTTTAACAGGGGTCGTAAATAAAGTAAATAGCCTTTAATAGGCCAGTGCCGGCTAGTATCTGGGGCCGCTTCACGTTGGGGCCCCGAAATACGAGCAGTCTTATGTTTGCACGTAAAAAGTTCGTTTGTTTTATGTAGAACTTACTGTGCCCCGCGGTTTTACCCGCGTTACTCTGCTCCAGTGGGTCGGAGCATGATATTTAGTAGCCTATATGTTAATCAAGCTGATAACCTATCCCGGTGCAAAATTTCAGCCAGTTTCCTTCAGTATTTTTGGCGTTAAAGAGTAACAAACATCCATCCATCCATTTCGTGTCTATATTATTAGTTGGATGTAGAATAGAATAGAATACTCTATAATGTACACACATAAGTAAACAGGACAAAGAGAATATAAAAGACAGAACAATGGGCGGTCTTATAACATAAAGCAATTTCTTCCAGACAACCTTTGGATGGATAATCGAATTCATTAGGTAAGTGACGCAGGTAGATACTGTGTGAGATTATTATACACAAAATACATATACATAATAATACCTTATGTTTACATACAATCCATCTGTCCATCACTACATAGTATAAAACAAAGACGCTTCCCTGTCTGTCCGTCCCTAGCTATGTATGCTTAGACATATTATATAGATATATTTAAAACTACTCAACGGATTTTAATGCGGTTTTTTTAATAGATAGAATGATTCAAGAGGTTGTTTTAAATATGCATAATACATTAGCATTTCACCCGTGCAAATCCGGGGCGGGTAGCTAGTATTTTCATATTTAAAATTATTGTTGATTGAGCAATTTGTAATTACGGAAATTATATTTCAAAATTGAGATTAATAAAATTCGACCACCGGCAGGATTCGAACCTGCATCTCTGGGTAAAGCCCCCAATGCCTTAACCAATTAGGCTACGGTGGAACCCTACCGATCATCGAAATTAATTAATCTCTTTTAACACGTCTCTAAGGGGGACGGTAGCGCCATCTATCGGTAATGATCCGCATTACTTCGATAAATATCTCCAAAGTTACATTTGGTATTGAATATTAAACGATGACACCGCCCGTTTTTCACATTATTTAAATGTTTTTAACTCTTTATGGAAAAGATTACCTTATACTATATTTCAAAATTGAGATTAATAAAATTCGACCACCTGTCCCGTTCCTTATGAGTTATACTGTCTATCTACTATGAGAATAGGTATATGTAGAAATAAGAAAAGAACTAATAAGTACGGACATTTAATATTATAAAAAATAGTCGGTAGGGGTTTAAACAGGTGGTTCGGCCTGTACAGCTAAATAACTTGTTCACCTCTGGTCCAGTACTCCCCTGACACACACACAGCCGATGAAGGGGCGTGGCAGACGGAAGGCGCCAGGTTCAGGTTCGACGGTGGAGCTCGCTAATGACCCCCGTATGGAAGCGAGATGATCTACGGTGAACTTGAAACCCTGTAATGCGCAACGAGCGAAAGCTTTACACACTGGTCGCCGATGGTGAGCACCCACGGCAACGGTGAACAAGGAAGTACCAATAATGAAGCTGTGTTGCCGTGGATATTCACTATCAGAATCGGAGATCACAATAATTTTGCGATAAGCTAATGAAATAGGTATTAGAAATATACAGCTAAAATCTATGATAAAAAATTATAAAAATAAAATTGAAGGTAGATTTATTTTTTAGGCGAAGCGGCGGTTAAAATGAATGCCATGAAATAATATAATGAGTGATAAAAATATGATCACTAATGGCTGTTATTAATATCAATAACAAGGTGATAGATGAGAAACTATTACAACAAGCTAAAGAAAAAAAACCATTACAGATGTACTAAGCTACTTGCTATCTAAAAGTTGTGCATCACTTACCCAATCCGGGGTTAATTCACTCACACAATCTAAGTAATAATCGTCGAGGGAACGATAGGGACGTCTCGTAGATAATATTATTTTTAGATAATGATTACGCCAAATACGGAAATGATATCGCGTATTTGCGTAGCAGTGATCGTCTTCTAAAGTGACGTGTGTTCGCCTCGACCGTTGAAATCGCTATGTCATGCGCGGCGCGGTGGTGCGGGGAAACAGGACATACAATACTCCGTGTGCTTGCGCCGCGAACAATAGAACTGGATTTCTGGGTACCTAAGATGTTGCTGATTTAATACGAGCGTGTTGACAAATGCAGCTATAAGTAATTCTGGTTCGTTTTCTTGTTGTTTTATAAAAAATGTATTTAATTTGATAATGTAAATAGTTGGTACATAAAAAATAAATATTACTATGACATGTAACATATTGTAATGTTACATTACCCCTCTCGTCTCCGAAAGAGTTTTATTCTTATATAAAACTCGTCTACGTATTACTACTAACACTACATATTCATACTATCTCTTACAAAATCCTTTCATTATACCAAGCATACAATCTCACAAACTAGCAACAACAGTATAAAATTATGTTGACGCGTCCTTATAGAAACAAGTCGTATGTGTTAGACTGCACAGAAGACTAATGTTAGCCGTAAGATGACACATTACTATGAGAAGGGTTGTCTTGACAATAAAATAATTAATTTGAAATAAAATAATTAAGGATAATTAATTAATACCTAGTATTCTTTAGATCCTTAATATGCCATACGCCTATATTTTTCCCGGACATATCCTCTAGAACATAAACCAGAGGCGATCGTTTTTCAATAACGCGGCACTTTAAAAATTTTGGTGCCAACTTTTTACAAAAGAATTTATCTTTGTCACTTAATACAAAAGTACGCTTATAAACGATATCTCCTACATTGAACTCAGCCGGCTTCCTACGTAAATTGTAATGAGCACTATTCTTTTCATGTGCCTGCCATAATGAAGCTTGCACATCATCAAATACTGCTCGTAAGCAACCGAAGTTTTCTGCGTAAAGTTCACGAGGTAGAAATAGCACTTCGTCACCGAGATCATTGTCAGTATAGTGTGACCCGCATAGAACTAATTCCCTGCCATAAACTAGAAATGACGGCGTATATCCGGTGGCTTCATTTACGGAATTATTTATCGCGAACTGTACTTTAGGAATAAAAGTGTCCCAAGACCTATGGTCGCTACCAACAAACGTAGACAAACTTGTCACTATGGTTTTGTTGTAACGTTCTACAGTATTGACTTGCGGTGTGTACCTTGGCGTGAAAAATACGTTGGGTATATTATATTTTTTAAATAAGGCGTCAGTAGCAGAACTTATGAACTGGGATCCATTATCCAAGAATATTGTTTGCGGAACACCGTGGATCAAGAAAATTGAATCCTCTAAAATTTTAATAACTATCGCCGCGGTTGCACGTCGTAAAGGAAAAATATGGCAATATTTTGAGAAACAACACGTGATTACAAGCATATACGAATTTTGCTTGCGAGTAATAGGCAAAGGACCCACAAAGTCAATTGAAATCATTTGAAAAGGTCTCGAACATTGTTTCGGGCGACCCATTTCTCCCAGTGTGGTGTGATTCTGCGCTTTATAGGATAAGCAAACATCACAAGAACCAACAAACTTCACAACATCTCGGTGCATATTCGGCCAGTAATAGTTTAGGGACAAACGCCGATAGGTTTTAAAAATGCCAAGATGTCCACCAGTTGGCTCTGAATGATTATCAGCTATAATTCGTTCGCGAAATTCACTGGGTACGACTTCTTTCCAGTCGAACTCTGACGTTAATTGACTATTAATATTTTTAGTGAGTCGAAACAGCGAATTATTTTTAATAGTAAAATTTTGAAAATATTTAGGGGTGTTAAGACAACCGTTATAAATTTTCTTATACCAGAGATCTTCTGTACGGGCGTTAGCAAGAGAGATAGAGGCAACAGGGAATGATCTAGACAAGGCATCAGGGATTACATTATCAACACCGCGACGATGCTTGATAACAAAATTGAAAGATGACAAACGAACACCCCAACGAGCCAATCGGCCTGTGGGATTTTCTAATGACAAAAACCATTTTAATGCAGAGTGGTCAGTGTACACTGTAAATGTTTGCCCATTTTCAAGGTAACATCGCCAATTTTCAACAGCAGTCAGCACAGCAAGAGTCTCCCGTTCGGTGATGCTGTAGTTTTTCTCGGGGCTGGTGAAGGATCTGCTCATGTAGGCAATCGGGTGTTCCTTACCATCAATAGTTTGCGTTAACATAGCGCCAATACCGTAACTGCTCGCATCTGTATGCACTTCAAACGGCTTTGAATAGTCCGGGCAAGAGAGAACTGGAGCGGAGACTAAACAGTCCTTCAGAGTGTGAAAAGCAGCATCTGCTTCAGGTGACCACTGGAAAAGAGGAGCTTTTTTTCCATTAGCAGTGAGCTTATTGAGTGGACCGGCCACTGTGCTGAAATTTGGAACGAAACGTCGATACCAAGTAGCAGTACCAAGAAAACGTTTCAGCTCTTTTCTATTATTAGGAGTAGGAAAATTAAGGATAGCCTCCACTTTATCTGGGTCTGTGCGTAGACCACGAGAATCGACTACATATCCAAGATATTTGAGTTCACTACGAAAAAACTTACACTTCTCAAAATTTACTGTTAAATTAGCTAGTTTCAACTTATCTAAAACGCGCAATAAGCGTGAAACATGCTCATTAAAGTCGCGGCTTATAACTATGACGTCATCTAAATACGCGAAGACTTTAGATTCCATATCATTAAACAACAAATCTACAAGACGTTGTTGTGTGGCAGGAGCATTAGTCAAACCAAACGGAGTGGTTTTGAAACGGAATGTGCCACGACCCGGAACGTAAAATGCGGTCTTATCGCGGTCTTCTGGTGCTATTGGTAGTTGCCAAAAAGCTTTGGACAAATCGATACTGCTTAAATACTTAGCATCGCGAAGGTTGTCCAAAATCTCAGAAACATAAGGCAAGTTATAAGCATCACGTTTTGTTACGGCGTTTAACTTTCTACTGTCTAAACAAAACCTTGGCTGTCCATTCTTTTTATTTACAATGAGCACAGGAGAAGACCAGGCGCTTTCACAAGGCTCGATGACATCAAGGGACAACATTTCGTCAACCTGCTCAACTAAAATACGTTGCTTGTCAGGAGACATCCTATAATAACGCTGCCTAATAGGTTGGGCATCGCCAGTATCTATACGATGACATATTAGACTAGTTCTGCCCAAACCCCGCTCTTCGTTTGAAATAGACCTAAACTGTGCAATGACATTATCGGCTATGGCTTTTTGTGACGGAATCAGGTTATCATATGAGTTGATAAATGATTCATCGCTACTAGCTTTAATTTCAGCCAAAGATGTAGTAGACAATGTGATACTACTTAAATAATTTGGGCAGATTTGAAAAGCACGCCAGAAGTCTACACCTAGAATGATAGAAGTTTCAACCTCAGGCACTACCACTGCTTTTATAATATGAAACTGACCTTCAAAAGTTATAGGCAAATACATGGATCCTATGCTCTTCAGTAAATGACCGCCAGCACCTACCATATTTGCTTGATCGTCCTGGTGCAAAGTACAGTCAACTAATTGTAAATGGGAATTATTACCAAGAATAGTAACTGTAGCTCCAGAATCAAGTAATCCACAAGCATCAATATTATGATTAATTTTAATATTTAAATATGGCCTAGAATCATTTAAAGGTTTAGATTGCAGAATTGTAGCAACCCTATAAGAAGAAGAGAATTTCCTAAGAAAGCCAAGCCAAGTATCCCAGTCTTGCTTGTCAAAATTGTTACAATTCTGCTTAACTAGTTTTTTGAATTAGTCTTACGACAATTTGGACAATCAGGCGTTTTCACATCTTTCATACCGCATTTAAAACAAACTATATCTCGTGGAGCTTTACATTGACGGATGTGATGAGTATTATTACGACACCTAGGGCAGTAAGGTTCCTTTTTGGCTTCCTCCACAGCGTGAACGTACGATTTACTGTTATTATTTTAATATTGATTATTATTGTTATTTAGATTAGAATTCCTATATTGATTATTATTTGTACTACTATATTTATCTTGTGAATAGCTAGTGTATGGTTTATTTGTATGTTTATAGACATCTTTAGTGTACGCAAATTCTGGGGCTAGCGTATCAGATGTAACCTTAGGTGGCTCTTGAAAATTTTGAAAACGAGTTTGAAAAATTTCATAATTGCGACATAAGGAACGTAAGGTATCTACCGTTGAAATTTGAGAAGCTGCTGCTAACGTACTAGCATAGCACGGTCTAATATTATGTAGGAGAATTTCTAATTGATCTGCTTCAGGCAGTGGCTTGGATAAACGAGAGAACATGCCCTTCATAATAGAGATATATATTGTTATGTTTTCACGTTCTCCTTGAGTACGGGAGCGAATCTCTGAAATAAGACGATAATCATAGTCCGTCTGGCTGAAATCCTCCTTTAATAAGGTAGCTAGCTCCGACCAAGAACTAACGCGGTCCTTTACTGCACGATACCAATGAAGGGTGTCGTCTTGAAAAATTTCCGATGCATAACTCAGGACTTTATGTTGTGGAATATTCCTCGCCTCCATCAATTCGTCAACACGCTGTATAAATGAGCGAACGCAAGTTTTACCATTATATCTTAATTTACTTAAATCCGATGCGGTACGGTCGCAAGACACAGAAATTATGTTCTGCGATTCCGGCACTGTAGCCAATGGTTCTTTTACAGTACTAGCGCTAGCAACACTAGAAGGCTGTTTTGCTAAAAGAGTGGAAAGCTTTTGAGCAAACATTTTACACCCGCTTACAATGTCATCATATTCTTTTTTGATATCGTCACTACGCGTTATCCTCTCGATACGATTATGCAAGTGATTCAACATATTTTGGATTCTCATTAGTGAAGGAACAGTTGGATCAGTAATATCTAGACTAGTTTGAATTTTAGTAAGAACCTCTAGACAACCCTTAAGATCCTGTCTCCTGTCTAGTGAGGACTCTAAAATATCTTCCGATGGCAAATCAGGAGATAGTTTTAGTATTTGCTTACGCAATTCCTCAACTGTTAAAGCAGGAGTTGCGCCACGAATGCGGACTTCATATTCTAATTCGGATTTTTGAAGAGACAGAAACCTAATGGGTAGCATGATGATAGAATGTGAAAAAAAACAAAAAAAATTTTGGTAAGTGATGCACCTACATGTATGTACAATAATACAAACCAAATGAAATAAAAGAAGTAAATCTTAAAAAAAAAAAAACAACACGTTCTCCGTTCTGTTACAAAAATATATAAATTGAACGTCTGGTTTTTTTTTAAAAAAAGAAAAAAAAAATGATTGATATGAATAAATGATTGATTGATTTTAATGCAAAATCATAAAAATAAATGAAAAAAAATACAAAATATATGCTACTAATGTGTACCAAGACTAAGAACACAAAATTTTATAACATTAATAAATAAAAATAGTAATTGTTACAAAAGCGTTATTTTAGGTGCCCAACTCTTCATACAAAATATTTTTACAAAATGTGAATATTATTAATTTTAAATGTTATAATTGTGTAATAATGTTTGTTTAACGATAACAATAAAGCACCAACGATAAAAATATAAGTTTTGTACACTTTAGTAGCAGTTAAAACCAAAATTAAAATAGACGTTTTACACAACTACCACCAACAACACAACACAAAACCAGGTGAAAAAACAAATTAAAAGCTGTATTCTACCACGGTTAAGGGCGCCAGTGTCCCGTTCCTTATGAGTTATACTGTCTATCTACTATGAGAATAGGTATAAGTAGAAATAAGAAAAGAACTAATGAGTACGGACATTTAATATTATAAAAAATAGTCGGTAGGGGTTTAAACAGGTGGTTCGGCCTGTACAGCTAAATAACTTGTTCACCTCTTTCATGTGCCTGCAAATTATTGTGATCTCCGATTCTGATAGTGAATATCCACGGCAACACAGCTAAATAACTTGTTCACCTCTGGTCCAGTACTCCCCTGACACACACACAGCCGATGAAGGGGCGTGGCAGACGGAAGGCGCCAGGTTCAGGTTCGACGGTGGAGCTCGCTAATGACCCCCGTATGGAAGCGAGATGATCTACGGTGAACTTGAAACCCTGTAATGCGCAACGAGCGAAAGCTTTACACACTGGTCGCCGATGGTGAGCACCCACGGCAACGGTGAACAAGGAAGTACCAATAATGAAGCTGTGTTGCCGTGGATATTCACTATCAGAATCGGAGATCACAATAATTTTGCGATAAGCTAATGAAATAGGTATTAGAAATATACAGCTAAAATCTATGATAAAAAATTATAAAAATAAAATTGAAGGTAGATTTATTTTTTAGGCGAAGCGGCGGTTAAAATGAATGCCATGAAATAATATAATGAGTGATAAAAATATGATCACTAATGGCTGTTATTAATATCAATAACAAGGTGATAGATGAGAAACTATTACAACAAGCTAAAGAAAAAAAACCATTACAGATGTACTAAGCTACTTGCTATCTAAAAGTTGTGCATCACTTACCCAATCCGGGGTTAATTCACTCACACAATCTAAGTAATAATCGTCGAGGGAACGATAGGGACGTCTCGTAGATAATATTATTTTTAGATAATGATTACGCCAAATACGGAAATGATATCGCGTATTTGCGTAGCAGTGATCGTCTTCTAAAGTGACGTGTGTTCGCCTCGACCGTTGAAATCGCTATGTCATGCGCGGCGCGGTGGTGCGGGGAAACAGGACATACAATACTCCGTGTGCTTGCGCCGCGAACAATAGAACTGGATTTCTGGGTACCTAAGATGTTGCTGATTTAATACGAGCGTGTTGACAAATGCAGCTATAAGTAATTCTGGTTCGTTTTCTTGTTGTTTTATAAAAAATGTATTTAATTTGATAATGTAAATAGTTGGTACATAAAAAATAAATATTACTATGACATGTAACATATTGTAATGTTATAACCGGATTACGGAAATTGCCAAAATATTATGATATGATAAGTATGTTTGTTTCAGTAGCTTTGCGGTATACGCCTTTGAGGCCGGAGGTTTCAGTTTAGGGTTGAGGACACTACTGGAGAAGAAATTTTATATAAATTGGCATGAAGACTTAAAAATTATAATTAGTCTGTCAGTTAGATTACTACAATATATTTGACACGTATATTTTTATGTATCAAATCAATCAAAATTGTCAAAGATACAGAGCAACTACAAACTATGAAGTTTAGGAGAGGGGGGCTTGTGACATCACTACTAGGTAAAATTGTACCTAGAAGTGACGTCACAAGAAATTTCAACGCGGTGTATCTTCGTCACTTTTTGTTTGAGGAACGAAAAAAAAATACGTGTCCAATATTTTTAGGTAATCCAACTGACGGACTAAATAGAATTTTTTATTTTTCATTACTATTGTCAGATTTATTTTCGGATTTAGTTGGATGAGGGACCACTATCGGTGCCTCGGCAAGCACGTTAAGTTTAAGGTTAAGGTCCCGATTGATTTAACATTAATCTATAACAAGCGTATACAAGGAACGGACAGTATCGTTTCCTTGTACATTACAATATAAACCCAGGTGGGTTCGTGACCACAGGATTATATAGTATTGTGGGTTGTGCAATAGTCACCACACTTGGCAGCTACCAAGGTTGCAGACTCGCTTAGGAGGCTCATGTTAGCAGTGCCTTATACACCTTATACAAGCTGGTTATGACTGTTTCATTAATCTAAAAGAAATATATAAAATACTCATTCTATTGTATTTTTCCTCAAACATCTCCCTTCCTAGCCCGACGACCACGGTCTTCTATTTAGATTTTGTATTTATTATTATTGTTTTAGTTAGGACGTTCTATTCCGAGATTTAGCAGCTTTGTGCAGTAAACAGGACTTGCATGCCCACATGTCGGCTATATTAATCGGGCTACAACACTGCCTTATCGACTATAGTCAAGTGTAACCAAAACCTTAGTGCCGAGGCTTAGGCACTAGGTTTAAAAATTGATTGTTAATAATTTGGGTTTATTGTCCCATTGCTCGAAGACAAGCGTAGCGGTATTTGGCTCGCTTTCAAATCTCGGGGGTCGTGGGTTCGATCCCCACGCCGGACAGGAAATCTAAGATTTATTTCCGGGTCTGGTTGGTTAAGGGACATCCCTCCGTGCCCCGGAAAGCACGTTAGGACGTTGGTCCAATTGTTACAACATAATCTATAATAATCGTATATCAAGGAACGGGCAGCAGCGTTTCCTTGTGTGGTACAACATAATACTGCGGTCACCAATCCACCTGCCAAGCGTGGTGACTATGGCAAATACCCTCCCCGGGAGGAGGCCCATGTTCAGCAGTGGACGTTATACGGGCTGATGATGATGATTGCCCGTAGGAATATCGTAATTAAATAAATATAGCTTTCTAATGATGGACTAATAGGCATAAGGCAAGATTTTGAAATCCTCTTGTGCAACGTGGGTAGCCATTTTCTAAGTACGAAAAACACAATATTTCGGTAATAAATTTAAATTTAACGAAGTTTAAGCCATATTTCTATTAAATTTTAAATAGCGCGAGAAAAAAGGCCTCAAGTGTCATGGCGTCGGCTATGACGTCACGCTATTGTAAAAAATGTCATTGAGTCCGCCAAACCTAACGTAGTCGCCGTGATTAGTGTTTCAGTCAAAATGGCCGATTGCAGTATTTTAATCTTTTATTTTATTAAAAATCACATTAATCTTAAGGTTATATATAAAAATAAATAAGTGTAATAATTTCTTTTTATATGTACTTTCCCCTAAAAACATTAAATCTTTAACTTTTTGATACTGCCGTCACGCCTCTGCCCGACCAGGGCAGTGCCAGTCACCAGACTGCCAGAGATAATTGTTGGTTATATACCAACTAAAAACACTGTGGACTGCAATAAATCTGATGCAAATTGGTGAAGGTCGATCTTCCACGTCTCCTTTACTATAATGTTTTCCAACGCTTTTAAAATATATAATAAAATTTAATATACACTCGTTAATAGCTAGTATATAAATTTATTTTATTTTAAGTTTTAAGAGATTTTTATTACAAACATGAAAGCATTTCTTGGCGATCCTTTGTCCAGAAATATTCCATTAGGCACCTCTATAAACCTAGTATTACAGTTTGATGTGGGTGCAATAAAACCATAGTGTACAAATAATAATAGGATCGAAATATCATAAAAGAAAAGTAAAACAACATGTTATCTCTCTTTTACCTAGAAAATGGACACTTGCACTTTCAATTCAATCAAATCAATAAATGGTGGCCCAAATACCTATGGGCCACCATTTATCAAAAAAATGTTGTATCCAAAAACATGAAAATGAATAGAAACCACAGTTTTATCGTGGAAATCAATACGATAATATGAACTGAAATAGCATCTACTATTATTAATACCACTGTAGTCAGTTTAAACCAGGTATTATTATTGTATTTCACAGTGTCGACAAAAAAATAGCTTGCGGGAAGGTAGTGTTAAAAAACCTCATACACTTCCCTAGGCTTTAGGCCGCGTCCTGGACGCCAGCGTGCGGAGCGGGCGGCGCGGCCGAGCCTAAGGAAAACCTGCCGCCCGCACCGCGTGTCGTCGAGAACAGCTTCACACAAATCTATGAACTTTGATAAAGACGTGCCGTCGCCCGCACCGCCCGCTCCGGCCGCTGGTGTCCAGGACGCGGCCTAAATGAGCGTCAAGTCGAGCTCTACATCGAAAATAATATAATAATTATTTATTGTACAATGCTAATTATAAAAATATATTTAAATTAGGATCATAAAAAAATAGACATACTACAATAGGCGGTCTTATCATATAAAGCGATTTCTTCAAGACAACCTTTGGATGGATAGGAGCAACATAACATACAAGTGCTTTTAACTTTAGTGCACCTACGACTTTGTCTCTGCACCACCCAATGGTTGACTGGGAGAGAATGTCTTTGGCATTAAGTTCGCCTATGTACAGTTTTGTGCTAAAGATTTAAATTAATAAACATAGTTATTTTTGTGCAAACCTACTGTATTTTTAGACTGCGGCAAAAAGCTTGTAGTGATTTAAAAGACAATTAAACACAATGAGAGATCGCATGCACGGGGTAAGAACCCAAACTTGTGTCATCCGATGATAATGTGTCGAGGAGCAGTTCTCAAACTTTAATGATGATGGACCTCTTTAGAAACTACTAGCTTCCCGCACGTGGTTTCACCTGCGTAGCTCATGTCCCCGTGGGAACTTCATCATTACTATGTTACTTTTGGAGAACGTAACTTTCTAATGATAAAAGAGTTTTTGAAATCGATCCAGTAGTTTCAGATTTCAATGCAAACAAATAAAAGGCTAGTTGATACATATGAAATAATTTTACAACGATGTACCTAAATATTTTTTTTTTTCAAACAACTTGAATGTGTTTGTTTATACTCAACTAGCGGCCCGCCCCGGCTTCGCACGGGTGGACTTTTATACCCTACCCCTGCCCTACCCTACCCCTACCCTAACCCTACCCTACTCCTACCCTACCCCTACCCTACCCTACCCCTACCCCTACCCTACACCTACCCTACCCTACACCTACCCTACCCCTACCCTACCCCTACCATACCCCTACCCTACCCTACCCCTACCCTACCCTACCCCTACCCTACCCCTACCCTACCCTACCCTACCCTACCCTACTCCTACCCAAAAGTATCCTATGTCCTTCTCCCAGTTCTTAGCTACCTCCCTACCAATTTTCAGCCAAATCGGTTCAGCCGTTCTTGAGTTATAAATAGTGTAACTAACACGACTTTCTTTTGTTTTTAAAATGTATTCTGCTATTCGGGACGGAAGCAAATCCAACAAATCACAAACCATGGCAATCGGTCCAGCCGTTCTCGAGTTATAAGTGTTGTAACAAACACGACTTTCTTTTATATATATAGATATGAAAATTATTTATTTTGTCTATGTCTTTAACTTCCGAAAACGTTATCAGCCATTTTGTGACGTCATACGTCTAGTTAAAAAACTTTTTTTTTAACTACACGTATGACGTATATAACTATGACATATGTTCATGAACGCAATCCTTTACTATTACACTTTCTGAGTCATGACGTCATTGATCTTGAGCACAGATAATGTATATAGACCAACATGGCTGACATCGTTTTCATCTCTAAATGTCAAGCCAATTTTAAAATATTTATTGTAGTGCTTTCTTGATCTCAAATAAATGCCCTATTTTTTTCTTGATCTAGCAGAATCATTCTTTACTATATAAAAATTATTTCAAAAAAGTGTCAACTAACCTATTAAATCTTTCCTCTTTATTATAATAGAAGAGATTCTAAGATTTTTTTTTTTTTTCTTTAAAAAGACAACCCCCGGACTAGGGAAATAAATCCCTGTGTCGCGGGGGACTTTACAAACATACATTTCACGGACACAAAGTACACCCAGACTCAGAACAATTATTTGTGGTTCACACAAATAATTGTCCCGGGTGGGAATCGAACCCAGAACACCAGGTCCCAGAAGCAACTACCGTAACCACTGAGCCACCGGTGCTGTCAATAGTAGATCTATATCGTCACATGTCATAGGTATATGGTTTTTTATTATCAATTTTGAAACTCAATAGTACTCTATTCTTTTCAACATATTGAAGAAGCCACTTAACCAGACCATCTGTACAGAATAAATTATTTTTAACAATTGACCGCTTCTTTTCGTTCACACTCACCTTGAGTTAATTTGTATTGCGAACAAAGTTTTTTAATCTTTTGTATTCCTTTCATTTATTTTCGCCGTCGAATGATTTTCAATAATATTCCGTCGAGCCAAATTACAAAATTCCTTTATCAAATTCTCGTCAATGAGTGACGGAGTTTACGTTGTTGGGTACTCGGAAGTTATGGCAAAAATAATTTTATATTTCAGGTTCCAAAGATGATTTCTGTGAAGTATTCGTGTAGTTGACATCGGCCGGGTCTGTAAATAAAACGAAATGTTTATGAGGAATTCCTCAATTGAACACCCACGATTAAAATTAAATAATACTAAATATGCTCAACGGTTTTGTCTGTCTGGTCTGATCATGTGCTTTAGAGTTATATTTAAGGCCTATGTATTAATCTAGGTTATGTTATTTCTATGGTGTGGTGAATTTCGTAAAAATCATTTTTATGTATGTAAGCCTACATGTATGTAATCTATCATAATAAATTACATTTTCAACCTTTTCTGTATCCGAAAATAGTATTGATGATATATATCGGCGCAACCACATAAAATAAGCATAGCAACAACACTTCATTAATGATAAACACATAAATACAATTACTCGTCTCATCAAAATAAATAAATTGTGAATCAATGCATGATTTGATAGAAACACAAATATGTTCATAAAATACTAGACTAATAAATAAGTATTCAGGATCAAATTATGATTTGTAAATCGTTGAAATATTTGTAGAAATAATTATCTGTTCACATAGTTTGAAAATTATCAGACTAAATTGTTTACTGTTTGTGAGCCGCTCGTTTAGTATAAATACGGCCGGCGGACCGATTGCAATTCAGTCTCGCTCGAGCTGCCGAACCGTACGGAGCTCCTCAATTTACTGGAATAAACTTGAAAACCATATTATGGAGTTTTGCTGTTACTATGGATCAACAACCCTCGATAGAGAACCATCCTGATGAATATGACGTCAGCAATGATGACGTCACACCTTATTAAAAACAACGATGCTCGTCCTTCCTCGTCATCAGAAGTGGGACTCGAAGTGATCCTTGGAACTGCTTCATCACGACCTGTTGCGACTCAACCTTGGCTTCAAGCAATGGGGTCTACGCAACAGGGGCAACAGCCGATGATCAATGTACCTATGCCGAATACGTCCATGGGTGGGGTGCCACCTTAATTCTTCATGCACATGATGCAAATGAATCTGCAAATGTTCGAGCGTTTATGCAAGAGTTGTGGGAAGAGGGCGAACAGGAAAAGTCGCTCATGATCAAAAAAAAAAAAATGCACCTCTCTAACATCCGAGGTCTGCACTCCGATCTCATACCGGTCCATCACCACCATGAGACCGAAAAACCACATCTGCTGTTCCTCATGGAGACGCAAATCAGATGTCCGGCTGACGCAGCATGCTTGCGCCGCCCGGGGTACACCCTGGAGCACAGTTTTAAGCCACGCGCCGGCGCCTGCGTGTGTGCTCGTGATGACATCTGCTGTCGGTGTCTCCGTAACATTGAGGATTCCAGTTTCTCGCTTGGAGCAGATACTCTATGCTGGTGTCTATCGGTCGCACACCGACAACATGGGGACAACCAGGTTGTTTCACTATCTTTCGGACTCGGCTGAACTGGCTCAGCTCAGGTGCCCATCCACCCCAGCATCAGGGGACTTCAATGCCCACCACCAGGAGTGGCTGTGCCCATGCCGGAGCACCGGCCATGCTGGGGGATTGGCGTGTGCATTCGCACTGACGCTTGGTCTCTCCCAACTGGTGACTGGAGTGACACGGTAGCCCGACATTGATGGCCGCATGGCCATGCGGCCGGTTGCTTGGACCTTCTGCTGACAACTGATCCAGACCCATGTCAAGTCGCGGTTTCCTCGCCGTTGGGTGGCTCCGACCACTGTCTGGTGAAATCTGTGTCTGTCTGCTCGCCACCCGATCCCGATCTCAAGGGTACTAGGCGAGTATGGCGATACAAGTCAGCAGATTGGGATGGGATGCGGTATTTCTTCGCGTCTTACCCTTGGCTGCGCTTATGCTTCTCTTCAGACAACCCAACTTGCTGCGCGGAGGCTGTTTCTGGGGTGATATGCCAGACTATGGAATATTTCGTTCCATTTTCTGATGTCTCACTCCGAGACAAGGCCCGTTCATGGTTCGGCGCTGAGTGTGATAGTACTGAAGCACATAAGCACTCTGCTTGCCGAGCGTGGGCGGATGCTCGAGCCCGCAAAGCGCGAAATGTGCGGGGGCTGAAGAGAGCCTTCAATGGTGCTGCCAAGTCTTGCAAACGTGCGCTACGCAGGGCCCGCTTTGACCATATTGGACGCATTGGAGCCACACTAGCATCTTACCCATCTGGGAGTAAAGCTTTTTGGTTTCTTGCCAAATCGGTCGAAGCCTATTTCTGTCGGTCCTCTTTTCCGCCACTGCAGGAGCCGAACGGTTCATTAGCTCACACCGCCAAGGAGAAAGCAGATTTATTTGCATCTCTATTTACTAAGAATTCACAACTAGATGCTGCTGGTAAAAGTCCACCCAGGTTACCTCATTGGACTTCTACATTCGGCAAAAAGTGGTACTTAAACATTCTTTGCACTCTGGATGTGAATAAGGCTGGTGGTCCTGACGACATTCCTCTCCAGGGTGGGGCGGTACTTCACATCTTTCTATCTATTTTCAGATATTAGCTGGATGCTCTAGATGCATTGGGGCGTCGAGCGAAGAGTCATAGGCAATGGCTCACTTGTGGAGGCAAGTCTTCGGAGCCTCGAGTGGCCTGCCTATCGGTTTTTTATCATTCAGGTTACATTTCAGGGAGTGTGCGGAGGTTCTACATAACCTGATGCCCCCTTCACCCTTCCATCACCGGACGACTGGGTGCGGCGAGCGGTTTCACCCTTTTGTTGTTGACATTCCTTCGATACGCACGAGGCGATTTGCTTCCTCTTTCGTGGTGCGGACGGCTGAGGAGTGGAGTTCTCCTGCCGGGGTCAGTTTTTCCGGAGCGCTATGTTCTGGAGGTAAGCCTAAATTTAAACTTCGTCGTGCATCACAACCTGGTGATCAGGTAACCGTATCGGCAGAAGATGAGCCACTACCATCACCTGAAATAGAAATAGAGCCCCGTACCAAGCACATCAAGTGACGGGTTGCCTCAGCAAAAACTACGAGATCAAAGTGAAGAAGATTCATTGCCACAATAAACTGTGAGTTGAACATATTTACAAAATATTACCTTGAATTTAACTCTTTTAGAACCTGTGTATAAACACCTTCAACCTAGTTCCATACTCCCAGTAGAGCCTCTGTGTACCACGGCGAACAGGACCGCCCAGAGCACAGCATCATTCCATCCCCTACGAGAATCTCCGAGAACCCTACGAGAACCTACGAGAACCTCCGAGAACCCTACGAGAACCCTACGAGAACCTCCGAGAACTCTACGAGAACCTCCGAGAACTCTTCGAGAACTTCCAACACCTTACACACCTTATTAGCATTGATATTCCTAGACTAACATAGAAATGCATGTTTTTGCATAACAACAACAAGTTGCTCACAGATACCCAACTCAGAGAAAGTTATTTCTAGTATTGCAGATTTCGCGAAGAACCCTACGAGAACCTCCGAGAACCCTACGAGAACCTCCGAGAACTCTACGAGAACCTCCGAGAACTCGTCGAGAACTTCCAACACCTTATTAGCATTGATATTCCTAGACTTACACAGAAATTACTATCTGTAATAATAAAAATAATACTCCCAAATATTTATTCAGTTCTGTCTTTAAATAAATTATTTAATCTGTTTTTTAATGAAAACGTAAATAAAATTCGTATAAAGACAACCGATTGGTAAATTGTGAATACCAACTAAATAATAAAAGTAACTGGACCAAAACTTCTTGGACATGCCTATCTGAGTATGTTTCGCCGGATCGTCTCGATGAGGCCGCGTTGAAACCGGCAGTAGAATAACTCCACTGAGTTTGTTTCGCCGGATCTTCTCAGTTGGGGCGTATTGGATCCGGTGGTAGCACTAAAGCGCGTTCGTTGAGATACTTATGGTCCGTCTAAATAATAACATACTCAAAGGACAGAACTTAGATTTAATCATAGATGCAAAATAATAAAATAAAATTGTACAATTACGCGACGAGAATCAACGAGGCTGGTGCAGAGCGCGCACCGCCTGTCAGAATGGCCGTATCGGCATATTCACATAGTTTGAAAATTATCAGACTAAATTGTTTACTGTTTGTGAGCCGCTCGTTTAGTATAAATACGGCCGGCGGACCGATTGCAATTCAGTCTCGCTCGAGCTGCCGAACCGTACGGAGCTCCTCAATTTACTGGAATAAACTTGAAAACCATATTATGGAGTTTTGCTGTTACTATGGATCAACAACCCTCGATAGAGAACCATCCTGATGAATGTGACGTCAGCAATGATGACGTCACACCTTATTAAAAACAACGATGCTCGTCCTTCCTCGTCATATAAAATCGCGACCAACGACTAATGTACTTTCCGATGCACGGAGGGTAGTCCCTCAAACAACCAGACTCGCAAAGCAATCTTTAATCAAATTTTATTTTATTTTTTAGCGTAGCGGGAATCGAACTCTCGACCTACGTCATTGAAGGCAAGACTTAATACCGCTTTGTGTTACACACTTATGCAACATTCGTCTTATTACATTGCTATAGTTAGGTATATTGTATCTACTTACTATAAGCAGTCGTGGCCGAGCGGTTAAGGCGTCTGACTAGAAATCAGATTCCCTCTGGGAGCGTAGGTTCGAATCCTACCGACTGCGACATATTTTTGAACAATAAAATATTTTTTTAACTGAAACTGCAAAAAAATAAAATAAAATAATGATTTAACTCTGTACCTATGGTAGATAGGAGTGTTAACGAATGTATCTTTTCTTACTTACTCGGAGTAAATAAAGTGCAACCCGATTGCTGAATGTGGTCCTCTTAACCTACCTTGACTATCCGAGGTCATTAACGGATATTGCTATGATCACCACGCTTGGCAGGCGGATTGGTGCATGTATTAAGATGGTAAGTAATCTTGAGCTGATAGATGCTGCTGCCCATTTATCAGCTGTATGTCTCTTAGTCTTTACATAGCGTCTTTTATGTCACGCGTATATTTAGCTATTTAAGATAAATCATGTGAACATAAAAGGACGGAAGTAATCGCCATCTTGCTGCTTTTTCAAATGGGACCAGTTCCTGAGATAAGGGCTTTCAAGCAAACAAACCACCTCTTCAGTTTTATATATTAGTATAGATATTCACTTTAATGTATTGAAAGAAAATATTATTGTATTGTATATATAAAGCTGACGAGTTTGTTTGCTTGAACGAGCTAATCTCAGAAACTATTGGTCCCATTTGGAAATTCTTCCAGAGTAAGATAGTCCATTTAACGAGGCTATAGGCTAAGATAGCCTATATGTCGAGGAAGGCTGCTTTATTTAATTATAAAATTCATACGGAAACAGGAGTTAAGCGGGTGTAACCGCATGCAGTAGCTAGTATTGAATAATTTTAAAAGCATTATTAAACATGACAAATACACGATCGTTTTGAAAGCCAATTCAAACACGGTAGATCAAACAAAAGGGTTAATCTGACATATTACTTAGCATGTCAAGGGAGGGTTTTATTAAAAATGCCGCCGGGTCCCGAACGCGCCTCAATATACGTACATTTATACAACAATTTGTTTGGAAACACTGACTCGATACAAAAGATTACAGAAAGTACATGAAAAAAAAAACAAAAGGTGATTTTTTTTTTCATCTACAGCCCGTTTACTTCCACTGCTGAACATGGGCCTCCTTTTAACAGACTTTGGCAAGCCAGGATCGTAGAGGGATATTGCCATAATCACCACGCTTGGCAGACGGATTGGTGATCGCAGTAAGATGTAAACCTTGAGCTAATAGATGCTGCTGCCCATCCATCAGCCATATGTCGCCTTTTACGACACCCATGGGAAGTCATAGTGTGGTCTATTCTAAGCCGGAAACCACATGGCCACGGCTTTTTTTTTTTTTAAACTATTCTGACAATATGCAGGTATGGGGCCGTGGGGACCGGGAGCCAAATTTATATATCTACAGCTGAGAAGCATAAAGTTGTGTGTGCCATTACACGTCAACATTAGTCGTATGTGCCTTTATCGTAAACTGTCACTTACGACCAAATGCTTCTGAAGTATAATAGACATCCTTATGATTCTGAGGTATATATATAAAAATTAGCTAACCCGGCAGACTTTACTTTACTGCTTCAATCGATAAATAAAAGACCTAAACTTTTGTATATAATAAACTGGCCCGGAGAGACTTCGTTTGCGCGGTGTCCTTCCCCTACCCCGTACCCTACCCCTACCCTACCCCATACCCTACCCCTACCCTAATAATTTTATACATAAGATGATTCGTCTGGACCGATTTTGCTAATTCTTTTTATAACTGCGGTGCAAAGTAAATATTTGATTGGAAACTAAACTTACTTAAACCAAATTATAATAAGCAACCGATTAATATAAATACATAAATACGTGAACAAAAATCTTTAGGAAAAAATTACACCTCCTAGCTAATTTATATTGATAAATAAAAAAACCCAAATCACACTTTTTCGTCACTATACAAATTATAACATTAATCAATGGGATCAGTTGACCGATTCAAAATTTAATTAGGTCAACTGATCCCGGGGGATAAGTTTGAGCGGCCCCAGTTGCCTGAAGAGCCCTTAGTAGACAACATAAAATCTTACAATCTGCAGAATATGTATTCCGTCAATCTGTTTATCATTGGTTCATCTAATCATAATTTAATTACATTTAAATTATTCGGTGTAAATTGTAATAATAACAAATCAAAATCGCGCATATGCATTAAGGCGAAAACACATTATTAACGCCACGCCACGCCACGTGTGCATCAGTACGCGCGTGGCATCGTGTCGGGTGTTCATAGTGTGATTCTGGTCTATAGAAAACAATACATTTGATCCGATTCAACACGCGTGGCATGTCGTCGGGTGTCGTGGCGTTTTAATAATATGTTTCCGCCTTAACCATGCGAAATTTAGAATAAATTGTCAGAGAAACAGATAGAGATAAAACAACTAATTTTTTTAGCTCTGTTAAAAGATAATGAATGATAGGTATTTACAAATTGTAACAAAGCAACAAGATAAGATATCCAATTAATCACGTAATAAAATTGTTTTAGTAATATTAGATAGAATATTTTTAGGAATTAATAATATTTATTTTAATTACGATGTTTTAGGCACGTTAGTTGGTTTATCTATAATATAAAAATGAATCGCAAAATGTGTTGCTAAGCGCATAACTCTACAAAGCCTGGACCAATTTGGCCAATTCTTTTTTTTTTATGTTCGTGGAAGTTCAAGGATGGTTTTTACGTCGAGAAAAATTCGAATAATTGCCTGAAAACCCCTTAAAACAGCCTTTTTCTTTTTCCCATACAAACGTTTTCTAACTAAAATGTAGAGTCAATTTGAGCTTTATTTTGTTAATTAAAAACTTGAATTTTTTTGCCAAGATTTTTTAGGGTAGGGGTAGTGTAGGGTAGGGGTAGTGTAGGGTAGGGGTAGTGTAGGGTAGGGGTAGTGTAGGGTAGGGGTAGTGTAGGGTAGGGGTAGTGTAGGGTAGGGGTAGTGTAGGGTAGGGGTAGTGTAGGGTAGGGGTAGTGTAGGGTAGGGGTAGTGTAGGGTAGGGGTAGTGTAGGGTAGGGGTAGTGTAGGGGTAGGAGTACCGAATAAACGATGTCTCTACGGCCCAGTTTATTTTATACAAATGTTTAGGTCTTTTATGTATCGATTGAGGCAGTACGAAGTCTGCCGGGTCAGCTAGTGAATAATAAATATGAAAATAAAATTGTTCAGATCTGTTTTACCTATATAGAACCGACAGACAGACGAATTATATAAATCCGTAAACATACAAACATACATACAATCACGCCTTTCTCCCATGGGGATAGGCAGAAACGCCACCTGCTACGATCCTTACACACTCCCTTTGCCTCGTCCACGTTCATACATCTGGTCATACACGCACGCCGGTTGCGAGTACTACGCACCTGACCTTTCTGAAGAACATCACCTATGAGTTCAATGTATGTCCTTCTAGGGCGTCCCCTCCCGGCCGACCGGCGTCTCACATCTGCCTTGTAAATACCTTTTGTTACTCGCTTTTCATTCATCCTTTCCACCTTTTTTTTTTTTTTGTTTTTTGTCCGGGTGGAAATGCATTGACGCATTCCCACCACCGCTGCATTCGCCCGCTGGCGGTGGGATATGTGGGACTCGCCCTCTCCATAGCGTGGTACGCTAAAGTCATACCACGAGGAGAGGACCCTACACCACTAAAACCTCCCGGACACTCCTTCGATCCGCCGTTGGCGAGGGTCGGGTACGCATGAGCAATCCGGCCCCCCGACGGCACCCGCGGCCAATATGGTACCGCGGGATCTCCAGGGCCACACTTACAGTGGCCCATTTATGACCAAACCACCTAAGCATACTCTTTTCAATTTTTGTCACTACATATTCTTTTAAGCCGCAACGTTGTCTAATTATATCATTCCTCAATCTATCATTTAGAGTTACACTGAATAAACTTCATTATTATTCAATGGGTTTCATAATGATATCAAATCCATTGAACAATTATTTGAGTTTAAAAATTAATAAATTTCGATGACCGGTGTGCTTCCACCGTAGCCTAATTGGTTAAGGCATTAGGGGCTTAACCTAAGATGCAGGTTCGAGTCCTGCCGGTGGTCGAATTTTATTAATCTCAATTTTGAAACATAGTATATGGTACTTTTCTGTAAAGTATTCAAAAACATTTAAAATTATGAGTTTACTACAAGACCTTACTAATAGTAAATTTCACAAGGATCACTTTTTTATAATAACAACTAGCGACCCGCCCTGGCTCCGCACGGGTGCAATGCTGATGTATTATACATATAAACCTTCCTCTTGAATCACTCTATCTATCAAAAAAACCGCATCAAAATCCGTTGCGTAGTTTTAAAGATTTAAGCATACATATTGATATAGGGACAGAGAAAGCGACTTTGTTTTATACTTTGTAATGATATTATCTACCTGTGGCGTTCCTTGTATGGTCAAGAAGTTTGTAACCATGAGAATCTCACTATATTTTCAAAAGAAAAGTATAATTTACCTTAACTTAACATGCAAAATTCCATTGCAATTCATTGACCGGTTTTGGCGGGAATAAATAACAAATATTGAAACTCACTTTTATACAAATAATACTAATAGGATTTCAAATTAATAATTCATATTTAATCTTTTTTCAACGACATTTAAAGTTATTAGTACAAAAATAGTTCCACAATACGTAAACTATAAAATAAAATGTTCGCAGCCGGTAGGATTCGAACCTACGCTCCCAGAGGGAATCTGATTTCGAGTCAGACGCCTTAACCACTCGGCCACGACTGCCTCTGGGACATTAGGTAAATACACCCTATAGTACGTATTATACGTTAAGTTAACCATTGATGTGAGTACAAAAAATACCTTTAGGCCCGATTTTTCAATCGTCAGTTAAAAGTTGTCAGAGGAATTTAATTTATAAATTTTAATTTTGACAGAACGTCAATACAAAATCTGACAAAATTTTAAATTTATTCCTCTGACAACTTTTTACTGACTATTGGGAAATCGGGCCTAAATATAATAAAAAAGCAACAGCTTTAACGGAAAAACGCTTCAGCCGAAAAGTATGTTATTGTACTAGTGTGTTAGATATTTTTTTTCGGACGGACTTAATTAGCCACGACGCTTTTGCTACTCCACCGGGCATAAGAGACTAACATGAATTGAAAAGTTGGACTTTAACAAGGTCTGCAATCTCAAGTTGTTCGTATTTAGGTACCTATTATATATTTTCGTATAATTACTTTTGTTTAGTCTGTTCTATTTATTGTATCGAGCTAAATCGGCTACGTAAAGTACAGTATCGCCATAATGTCTATATAGTTCCAAGGCCAATCATGAATTTGCTCCGAAGCATTTAGGAACTTCCTAGAAACACTCGGGAATTCTCGGGAACTCCGGAAAGTGATCCTACTAAACACACTAGCCACAGTTTTATTGATCACCACTGAGAAACAAAACTTTTTTTTTATACATTTTGACACACATGTGTGACAAATTTTACTTCAGTTTCAGTTAGGGTTGCCTACTTATTTTTTACAAGAAAAAAGTAACTATATGAAGTTATGTTAAGACTGAGGTACTGAGGGACTGAGTATTTAAAATAAATCAAGAGTCTGTACATGTCACACTTGATGTCTTGAATATTTGACATAAAACATTTAAAAAATTGGGTCAGCGTCTGAGTATAACACAATACTTATGTATTGTGTTAAACATTTTGACGCTCATACAGTATTTTTTAATATACTTTATTTTTTTCAACAGTAGAATGTATAATCTAGTGAAAAACAGAATACTCAGTTGTTTTTTACAGTATAGTAGGCAACCCTAGTTTTAGTAGTGCAATAGTAGTTTGGTAGCGTAATCACTGAGTTTTTATTTATTAGACCTTATGTTCTAGGTTTGATTCCCATCTGAGATAACTATTTGTGTGAATCGCGTATAGGTGTTCTAAGTCTGGGTGTGAATTGTGTCCATGATTCTGTATAAAAAAATTATCCCGCGACAAATGAAATTATTTCCCTGCACCGCGGTAATGTGGGAGCTGTAAAAGTTTTTATTCACGTAAACCTATTACAGGTATTTGTAAATAGTCAAAACATATTTTGGCTTATCAATTTACTGTGTTAAATTAATTAAGTTTATTTGGTTATTTCTACCTACTTATTATAATAGTTTATATAGCTTTAGCCTAAAAGCTGTCAGGTATGAAAATACAATATTATTTTATATCTATGATTAAATCTAAGTTCTGTCCTTTGAGTATGTTATTATTTAGACGGACCATAAGTATTAGAGTTGCCCAACTATCGATAGTTTCGCTATCGATAGATGACCTCGAAAAATAGTAACAATATCGATAGTGCTATCGATAGTATCGATAATATCGATACTATCGATATCACAAATTAACTAATATTATTGAATGGAATCGATAGTATCGATAGTATCGATACTATTAAATTATAATACTATCGATAGTATCGATATTTTTAATGTAATACTATCGATATTGTCGATAGTATCGTTGCATTAAATTATTAAAACTATCAATACTATCGATAGTTTGTAAAACTATCGATACTATCGAAGACCAACCCATGTTTAGGAGCAATACTATCGATAGTATCGATAGTATTGCTCCTAAACATAAATTGGTCCTCAATAGTATCGATACTATCACTAATATCGATACTATCGATACTATTGATATGACGTCAACTATCGATAGACTAACGATAGTATATCGATAGTCGACTATCGATAGGTAACACTTATAAGTATCTCGACGAACGCGCTTTAGTGCTACAACCGGATTTTAATTAAGTACTAAGGATCATACAGCTTTGTACGTATACCAAAATCAAAATAATAAATCAAGGTAGCTTGAAATATTAAAATTCGAGTTTGGATGTTGTATTTGTTTTAAGATTTTATTTTTTTATCGTCTTTTTCGATATTGAAATATCCTACAGTCATGTCATTTCGAAGTACACAGCAATTCAATAAAATTAAATTCTTTGTACACTCGCTATGCACTCATTATCTTGAAGCCTTTCCTAAAGGTTTGCTGGAATTCATAATTGAATTAAGCTCGCTTTTGTACACGTTGTTTCTTATTTATACAATGTAGGTATGTCTTGTAACTTTCTGTGTGTGCAACAAAGTACAAATAAAATATAAATAAAAAATTCTAAACTGTTTAGCACTTAGTTCTATAAACATACGTCAATTAACTACTTCATCGATAAGTAACAAATAACACTTTCTTTTCTTTTCCCTACTTACGATTGATGATTTTGTATTTTTGTTCTTAGTTTAAATGTTTCTGCCATACTATTGATATACAAATGTAGTACACAAGTAGTGATTTACTAACGTACATACTGAGTACGGTAAGTGCACTGGAATGTGGGTCAGAGGTTAGCACTGAACCTATTTGGTTACTGGCTCCATACAATTTCCTTACGGTGCATAGTAAAATAAGACGAAGAGATTTTCGACGGCGAGGTACTGTTGGAGTTACCTTACTGGTGTAATGTATATATTAATACTATGGCGTATATCTAGTATGACTAAATAATAATAAATATATAATATTTATTCCAAATATATTTTAGGTTATATTATATTATATTAAAATGTATGGATATCTACGAAGCAATTTTTTTTGTCGAATATATTTAGTTATACACGAGGCTTTTGCTACTTCATTTGTGCCGGACAAAGGCGAGCATGCTACTTAATAAATGGTTTAAAAACTACAAACTAAGGAATCTGCGCAAAAGGATTGGTACCGCCTTTGGGATATGGACCTCGGTTGAGGGTGTTCGACTTCCGATTCTCACTCCAGGAACTTTGCAAAAATCTGGGATAAAATGCTCTAGGATCATACCAAGTTTTCACTACATAGTATAAAACAAAGTCGCTTGCCGCTGTCTGTCCGTCCCTATTTATGCTTAGATCTTTAAAACTACGCAACAGATTTTGATGCGGTTGCTTTTTAATAGATAAAGTGATTCTATTTATAAGTATGATACATCAGCATTGCACCCGTAGGAAGCCGGGTCGCTAGTATTTATTAAAATCGAAGTCATCATCTTAAAATTCTACAAATTCAACATGATGCTCGTTCAAAAAAACAGACAGCCAGACAGACAAAATATATTTAAGTTGTGATTTTGTTACCTTACCCTATTTACAATCATATTCATTCACTAAAAACCCAATATTTTTTTAAGTTTTCATTAGAAACAGACACTTCAATTTTATAATTTTTTATAGATGACGTTCTGACGTACATAAATATTATTAATACAAAAAATCTTGACTGCACTCGTCACGGTCCTTGGTGTTCTGTATAAATATAAATCATTTAATTTAATAGTAGCAATTACAAAAAATCACAGTAGATAATATATATAAATCTCCACCACTATTCCAAATGTACAAGAATGTAATTTCGTTACGAATAACAAAGGAATGGTTATTTTTATATAATTAAAGTTACCCTAAAATGAATAGCACTGAAGTAAAAGGTATCCACTTAATTTACAATAATAATTCAAAATGAAAGTGGACAGGCCACTTTCGTTTTGAATTATTGGGCACGTATTATTAGAAATGTTCCGTACATTTATTTTAAAATATTATTTTGTATTGGTTACATTTACAGGCATAGTCGGTGAGTAACTGTGACGAAATTGTGACGAAATGTTGTGGTTTCATTTTTTTTTAACTCATTTATTGGATATAACAACGACCGGCTAAATCAATCAATAATGCTTCGTTGGTCTAGCGATTTTATATTCAAACTAACTGGTAACTAGTGGATTCGATCCCCGACTTGACTTTCTATATAGAAAGTCTAGTCGGGAATAAAAAAATCTGAGTCCTTACATACAATTTCTACCAACACAGAGTCTGAAAGTCGGTGGTATTTCACACGCTTCACAGAGCACGTTAAGCAGTCAGCCCTAAGCCTGAACTCTTACTGATCTTTTCAGTAGAACCGTCCCATCTGATGTTGATAGTACCTAAAGGAATAGAGAGTGCTTCTGATTTTGTGGACACATTCGTACACTATAAAATGTCCTTCGCAGATGGTGAATTTTCTAAGAGATTAACAGAACAAAAAAATGTAAAATATTCAATTCAAAAATATTTATATATAATCAATATATCAATTTATAAAATGTAATTTTTGTTCCAATAAAGATTTATTTATTTAAACTTGTTTCTTTAAACTTGTATTTACTAACTATACCATACGGACCCCTAAAACAAAAATATTTATACGCCATCAAAATTCCTTAAGGGCCTAAACGATTCATCCCTTTCTTTCCCTACGGTATCTTACGAGCATATTGTCACGTACACTTATAAATACTGTAGTAAATCTCAGGCTAGAGCCTGCTCGCTTTTATGCCCAGTTAGGTTAGTAGCAAAAGCCTCGAGGCTAACTACACATGTCCAGTAGAGAAAAAGCCAATAATTATATATTAATGTACGTAATTCCACCATCTCCATACCTAGGATAGGTACGTTAAGATATTATTAGCACTGATGAACAGCTACCTCTTTAGATACAGTTTCAACTAGTTCAGGAGGTACGGAACCATCATGCTAAAAATAACCTATAGGTACACGCAGGAGCAATATTAGTGAAGACAGAAAATCTTATATATAACGAGGGAGACCGTGAATCGTTGTTTTTAACAGGTGTGACGTCATCATTGCTGACGTCACATTCTTCATGATGGTTCTCTATCGGGGGTTGTTGATCCATAGTAACAGCAAAACTCCAAAATATGGTCTTCAAGTTTATTCAAGTAAATTGAGGAGCTCTGTACGGTCTCTGCCGGCCGTATTTATACTAAACGAGCGGCTCACAAATAGTAAACAATTTGGTTTGAGTATTTTAGAACTTTGTGAACAGATAATTAATTCAACAAATATTTCAACGATTTACAAATCATAATTTGATCCTGAATACTTATTTATTAGTCTAGTAATAAAAATGTTTATGAACTTGTTTGTGTTTCTATGAACTATTTAAAATCAAATCATACATTAATTCACAATGATGAGACGAGTAATTGTATTTATGTGTTTATCATTAATCACGTGTTGTTGCTATGCTTATTTTATGTGGTTGCGCCGATATATATTATGTCAGAATAATTAAGATAAGACCATTTATATTGAAACTAGGTTAATTTTGTGTATAAATAAAAAATAAATACATTTCGCCTCGATCAAATTTAGATTATCGTGATCCCTCAGTACAGTATTACATATATATCACGTATAGATAGGTAATAATAATTACATTAATAGGGTGCAAGCCCCCTGATTGTGCAACCAAATTGTTAGCACACTAATTACTCAAACGCAATTGCAAACATTGCATTAAAACTACCCTACAATTAAAACAACAGACCACGAACATACCTTTTAAGCGAAAAGCACATCGTTCGCGTGCGAACTCGCGCGATATCGCGCCATCTACACCTATTACACGGCCGCCTTCCGCACGCCTTACAACTCACTCGCAACTAATATATTACGCTTATCTGTGTTGCGCACCTAAACTAATAGAAATTGCAATGTTCGACGATTTGTCAAAAGTAAACGAGTTTTGTTTGGAAATTAAGACTTTTGTCACTGAAAGTCTTTATCTGATAAGATACCGTAAATGACTAATGTTACATTTTTGTGCGATTTTGTAGTTACGCACGTCACGTTATCGTGCATGTTGACCCTAATGATTCACTGGGGACATGTAACTGCTTAGACATAATTAAATTTTGTTTTATTTATTATTGCTGTTTTCCAAAAATATTCCCTATTATATTGTCACACTATTAAGATAAAAGCTCTACATGATACAGTCCTAAGTTACTGAATAACGTAAATTTGGTACCGTATGGTATTAAATTTTATGTTATTCAGTAACGAAAAGGACATAAAAAGTTATTTGGACACATAATAATCATAGAAAATAAAAAGATTATTTTTAATATAGTATTTACTGAATACAATTCGAGATTTACACTTAGAGCAAAGTTAACAAGCATTTATTAAAGAGTTTAAGTTGTAGTAAATCTCCGCTTTACAAAAGTAGTAATTTATTGTATAAACTGTATTATGAGAAAATTATGAATTAGATTTAGTACTTTAAATACTAATTCTAGGAACACTGTTACTAGGTATTCTAAAGTATTTAAGCCCGTACCACGGGCAAATCAATGTACATCAATAATACAAATTAAAACTTAAGGAATAAAATTATTCATAAGTCTCAACTGAACGAATGATAGCTTCTGGCCACAATTAATCTCGTTGCAATCATTATGCACTCGCTCACATGCACCTATATCGTCACTTACTTTAACTGAACTTTATGCATCACCGTCACTGCTAACTTATAGAAGCGAAGCAGCAGTGCGGAGCGGCAATTGAATGAATGATAGCTTCTAGCCACAATTAATCTTGTTGCAATCATTATGCACTTGCTCACATGCACCTATGCCGTCACTTACTTAAACTGAACATTAAGACATCATTATCACTGCTAACTTATAGAAGCGAAGCGGCAGTGCCGAGCGGCAATTGAATGAATGATAGCTTCTGGCCACAATGAATCTCGTTACAATCATTATGCAGGCGACGCCGCACTCGCTTCCATGCACCTATGTCGTTACTTATTCACGCGATTAGTGTGCACTCATTGAATATTTAGTGGACAAGAATTACGGTGTGAAGTGGAACTTTTCGGTTGTAGTAAGAAAGCAGGAGTAGAGGTAAACCTTTAAAAGCAGAACCGACCTAGACCTTGTTACTGTATTGTAACGAAATTCCACCAAAACATTAGTAGTGTAAGGGAAACTAAAAGTGGGGGGGAAATTTTGAAAACGAATCAAATATATATATTGCCGTAATAATCAGTCCAGGAGAAGACAAAACTATATTTATGATTATTTTTTTCCCCTATTTACTAATAATAACAATTTAATTTGAATAATTATTTTCACTACCTTGCCTTTATTTCAGCCCTAGTCTCTGAAGAAAATGTTTTGTCTCTCGTCCCAAAACAATTGAAGATTTATTGAAATATCAGCAGATCATTCCTTCGACTCTTCACAAAAAACAAAAACCTCACAACCCTTCTTACACGACCCTTGACCCTTACGTATTTATATCAAAAATGCAGATCGAATAAACGCTCATAAAAAACACTTTGTCCAAATGGAATATTTGTCCCAATCTAAAGTTATCCGACCACTTCGGAGCTTCGAAGCGGTTTGAACCGGGAAAAGTCGCACATTTTCTTGTCGTATCAGCAATAGCAATCGTTTGTTAGGACTGGGATTCGGTGGCAAACTGCTTGCCATACAAATGGTAAACGACCGTACGCAGTCCGGAGTCCGGACGAGGTACAGACGACCCCGTCTCGTGAGGTTCCCGCCAACAATTGCGAAATGATTATGTAGGGATTTATGTTGATTTCTGTTTAGCTACAAACTCCTAGGATAGTTCAAAGGATTGTTGAAATGAGTTTTCAGTTTAGTCTAACTAAAGTCTCATGGATTCGGATAAACCCAAAGATAAGCATACGGGTATCTTTGAATATTCAACAGAATTGAAGTTAGTGGCGGTAGAAAAAAATAACGAACAAAGTTTAGTGTCATGCGCTGAGCGATCTAGGAGTCAAGAGTTTTACGTTTTACGTTCTCTATCATCTTAGCAGTAACTTGGTAGCTACATACACAATAAGCGAACTTTAGAACTTTATTTATCTATACTAATACATAAAGATGAAGAGTATTTTTGTTTGTTTACTTGAACTCGCTAATCTCAAAAGGGTTGGATAGCTTATTTATCGAGAAAGGCTATAAGGCTATATTTAATTACGAAGTTCCTACGTAGACGAGAGTTACGCGGGTGAAGCTACTTTTACTATATGCAAAAACTTTAGACTGTTACCTATGAATACGATACCTATCTCTGTAGTTTGGGCGAAGAAAATATTGTTGTGTTAAAATCTTTCACCAGTACTAGTCAAAGAACCGGGAAGATCAACCTTCACCCATCTGATAACTTTTGTCAAAAAGTATGAGACATACTTTTTGACAAATATTATTCATTGCCAAATATGGCTACGATAACTTGCCTATGAAAAAAGTGTTGATGTTTAATTTTCATTAAATAAATTTCAATCAATTTAGAGAAAGAAGAGGGTCGAATGATATTGTGATAGAAGAGAACACAACATACCAGCTGTAGGTACTCTGCCTGACCGAGTGTGCATAATCTTTTCATTGATTTGATAGAAAAAGAGAATTTGTTTCCACAACAGTAATTTTGAACTTTCTGACTGTAATTCTTACTTCTATTATACTTTTTGTATTATTGCATTACTTCTTATTTATATCTAATTTAAAAAGACAAAATATCTAGTGTTAATTCCGCTAAAAATATTAGTGCGCAAAAAAGCTAGCGTTCGAGTAGTTAACATCACCCTGATGATGCTCCGTGGAGGAGCGAAACACGTGTCGGGTCTTTGGCTGGTGATTGTATTTTTGCACGTTTTATTTTTCCTTCCTGCATGTGCATAATTTTTGCGGGCGGGAGGGCGGTGCAAAAATTGCATTACAGCATATAGACACATTTTTAGCGGAATTAACACTAGATATTTTGTCTTTTTAAATTAGATTAATATGGATTTCCGCAAAGTAACGCCTGATTCTATTAATTATCTTATTTATATATTGAGATGAAATTCATTTTGTTATGAAAAGAGTGAAAGTTATAAAAGCTGAATAAACATAATTCAGTGAAAAGCAGCTATGAACACCTTTTGATAGGCAAGTTATAATAAGTGTGTTTTTTAATGAATAATATTTGCTAAAAAGTATGATCAGATGGGCGAAGATTGAAAACAGAAACGAACATATACCGACTAAGCCACAAAGTTAATAATACAATTATCTAAAAATATCAAAATTTTAATCTTTTTTCTTTCGATTCTCCTCTTCTCTTATATAACATAAGATAATGTAATGTCGTTAACAGAAATATCTAACATTGGTACTTGTAAACCAATGTTACATTTTTGTGACAGCGTAGTTAATTAATGTGACATGTCGATTACCTTTTTCCTTATTAATTCGGTGTCGTTTGTTTAGCAATTATATTGCTAAAACGGCTTTAAGCCTATTCGCCTGTTTGCCCGGAAAACTAGCCATGTGTCCACCCAAAAAAAGGTCAAAAATAATAAAAAAAATCCATGTTGTTAAAGAGAATTTTAAAGCCTTAGTTAAAAATAGGGATAAATTAAGTGAGACCTTTTTAAATATACTTTGACAACAAGGTTTCAAAACGTGATAAACCGCAAGCAACAAAAATTGATTAGTAATAAGAAAACGATTCTTTTCTGTTTTTGTATTGGCTGGCAGGATAGGTATATAGTGCTTGACATCGACTACGGGAACTGGAGCTGGCCGACTTAGGTAGAGAAGGGTCATTTGCCTTTGGAGTAAAATAAGAAACATAAATATCACATAATGTTACCTAAGTTATGATTATGATGAAATAAAAAGTTTGAAAGGAGCGCTGCGAGTGACGCACTGACGCCGGTAAAAAAAATCATTGGCGTATCCACATACACAGCTTAGCTTACGCACACACGTTAACCAAAACTATGCCTTACCTCGTCAGTCGATCCGTTGTAGCTTGATGTCAACAAACTTCATTATTTGTTAACGAAAATGACTATTTTTTTTTTTTCCCACTATTTTACCTTCACTGTTGCCCAAAAAACCGGCCTCAGTCCAATGTTCGACAGCGCTCCATCTATAATAATAATAAAATTTTATTGATCAGAAAAAATATACATTGACATGGTATATCATCTTTAATTTTATAAATGAAATAAATGAATTATATTCAGCACTTAGGTATTACATACACTTGTACTTTGTCAGAATTACAATGAAATAAGCCAAATAAAGAAAACTATAACTAACAGATAATTCTAAGTCTATGAAATATCCGAACTTGTTAATTAACAGTAGTAGGCAAAAGCAAATCATATAAATCTACATTACAAAGTCCGTCCGTCTATCCTGTGACTTTTATTTCAGTTATCCAATTATTATTGTTATAAGAAGAAATTAAAACCGCATCAAAATAGCAAGTGGTCACACCATATCTAATTGACACACACCTGAGAGCAACCTTTATTTAGGACCACGACCTAGGGTGCCACTAAAGTAAAATGGCAGATATATAAAGAGGATGTGATCACTGGCACCTCCTACAGGCGCTCAATGACAGGGCGCAATGCGATTCTTGCCTGCCAGAATCATCATTATCATCATCATCAGCCCGTATCACGTCCACTGCTGAACATGGGCCTCCTCCCGGGGGAGAGTATTTGCCATAGTCACTGCGGGCTTGGCAGGCGGGTTGGTGACCGCAGTATTATGTTGTACCATACAAGGAACGCTGCTGCCCGTTTCTTGATATACGATTATTATAGATGATGTTATAACAATCGGGACAAACGGCTTAACGTGCTTTCCGAGGCACGGAAGGTAGTCCGTCAACAAACCAGACCCGGAAAGAAATCTTAAAATTTTCACAAATATTTCCTGTCCGGCATGGGGATTGAACCCACGACCTCAGAGATTCAAAGGTTGTTGTTGGAGGTTGGAGGTGTTGTGTTGCAAGAATCATACGATAACTTATTTGGTCTAAGATTGTTAATAACGCGATCTTTTCTAGACAACCAGTTTAAAACACGGCGACATTTTCGCAACACATTAACATCGCCTGATATAAATCAGCGAACTTAGGCGGGACCATTTCGACACCTCGCCGGATCGGTTCAATCTCAATGTTCACTACGGTAATTAGCGACTCCGTAGATCGGGCGATCGGGTCGGGCGATATCGCGCGACTGATAGGCGATGCACACGCGATCAGCGACCGTTTGATAACGTATCGCTGGTAATCGCGTGAGTATTGAGCTTGGATAATAATAATTAAATACAATGTTACATCACATATGGGTTGTTTCTTTATATGGCAATTATTCGTTATAAAAAGTGAGTGAATTTCAACAAAATTGCATCAAAGCTTTTAGTTTATGTTAGGAATTTAAAATAAATGTGTTTTAAACAATGTATACTTATTTGTCAACGTACCTGATTACGAATATCAACATAATAATTCTTAAATGCCTACTAATGTAGCAGAATTTTAAGTAAACTTTAGTCTTAAACCATAGAGTCTATGCTATAGACCCCTAGATATGTATCACCCACCATAGATGACCCATAGAGTAGTATCACCTGCGTAGCTCTCGTCCCGTAAAAATGTTAATGTAATAATAGTGGAATTACACTATTTTTTTTTTAATCGGAACAAGATTTCCCGCAATGATTGCGTTCAAGAAAACAAACAATTCTCCAGCATTATATATTAGAATAGATATTCCACAGATGTTATATGAATGAGTGCAATTTGTTTTGTGGTAAATGTAAAGTTTCTGCATTTAATATCCATTTAAACTTTAACTGCACAAAATTATATAATACGTTAAATTTTCGTACTAAGTTTCCGCTTCAATTTTGAATATGGTTGAACTTGGCTTGACACACGCCCGTGTGTCTGGATATTATAACAAGTCCCGAGGCCTAAATCGTTCAACATAGTAAATGCAAACATAAAAATAGGTTTGGTTATCAATGACTATATCGTTTCAAGTCGGTAAATAAAAACTTTGAAATAGTTATTAATATTGGCTTCGAAAATATGAAATGGCGGGCTTATTAACCCATTTACTCCTACCGGGTGTTATAACGCCACAAAATATAATAATACTTTATATTATATAAGCCGTGTGGTTTCCGGCTTAAGATAGACCACCCCATGTCCTCCCATGGGTGTTGTAAAAGGCGACTAAGGGACATATGGCTGATGGATGGGCAGCAGCATCTATTAGCTCAAGGTTTACATCTTACTGCGATCACCAATCCGTCTGCCAAGCGTGATGATTATGGCAATATCCCTCTACGATCCTGGCTTGCCAAGGTCTATTATGAGGAGGCCCATGTTCAGCAGTGGACGTAAACGGGCTGTTAATGATGATAATGATGATTATATAACATTTTTATATCATACCCTTTCAATAAAATTAAGCTTTCTTCTACTGGCCGTTATAACACCCATAGTGTTTTAATTTTTCCAAATAGACAGGACTTTTTACAAAATTGTTGTAAAATTTTTATTATCACAAAGTTTTGAAATGTTATATAGTTTTAGGAGTATCTGGGTAAACTGAAAAACGTCTTTAAACAATACAGTCTTCATCATCATCATCATCAGTCTGTATAATGCCACTGCTGAACACAGGCCTCCCTCGAGAGACGTTTTAGCCATAGTTTCCAGTTATGATTATGTTGGCACTCACAGGGAAACGCTTCTGTCTTCTTCATTGCATTCGATGATGTTTTAACAATCCATATTAACGGCTTAACATGCTTTCCAAGGTACGGAGGGTAGAACCTCAAATAAAAAGACCCATAAAAAAAATTGCACAAAGATTTCTTGTCGGGCGCGGGAATTGAACCGAGATTTAAAGCGAGCCCTTTGCCAATTCGCCACGGAGGATTGTCATATGCAAAGAGTGCAATTATTATTGTGCAAAATGCGAAGTTTTATGTGACAAACACAAAATCCATAACAACTTAGATTTCCAAAGTTGGTATTGAACCTTTAAAAATGATTTAACTTTCCAATATAAATATTATTTTTTTAATAAAATCTTGATCGCTGAAGCGTTAACATCATCATCATCAACAGCCCGTTGACGTCCACTGCTGAACATGGGCCTCCTCTTAACAGACCTTGGCAAGCCAGGATCGTAGAGGGATATTGCCATAATCACCACGCTTGGCAGACGGATTGGTGATCGCAGTAAGATGCAAATGTTGAGCTAATAGATGCTGCTGCCCATCCATCAGCCATATGTCCCTTAGTCGCCTTTTACGACACGCATGGGAAGACATGGGGTGGTCTATTCTAAGCCGGAAACCACACGGCAAAGCGTTAACATAAATAAATAAATAAAATTGAAATGTCGGTGTGTAGTGGAAAAATAACAAGTTTTTACTAGATCATATGAATGTGTATAGGGTACCAATAACAAAAACAATTTAATTGTGTTTTGTCTGTCTGTTTGTTCCGACTAATCTCAGTAGCGACTGGGCTGATTTTAACGGGAGATTCACTAATAAGTATACTAAGTATATAGTATGTTTGTTCAGTTTGTTTTTTCGTGAAGTCCATCCATATATCCATAACGGTAGTACCAATTTGAATTCTTTAGAGAAAATCCTTATTTTACGCGGACAAAGTCGAGGGCAAAAGCTAGGTTACATAAATTTAAGGAAGTCAAAAACTCAAGAAGATTAAAATGATACTGAAGATTGTGAAACACGGCACTCCTGGCCAGAATTAATATTGTTTTTGACGATTACAAATTCCTGTCGCGTCTCCACAAACTGAGACAAAGAGTAAAATATATAGATGTGCTATGACTTTATTTGGATTCGTGTCTATTTCCTTTTAGCAGTATATCACTGAAAGTAAATCATCAAACATGACGTCTAGTCTTCTTCTTCTTTTTTTTTAATGGCAATGTGCCGGGTGACGACAATTCTGCCAATGTCAGGCGTGAAATGGAAAAACGTGTCTTATGTGAGATTTAAGTAAAAATCGCGAATTAATTTACTAATTGTGAATCTTCTACTGATGTCCACGTCTAGTCTTGAAGCGTGTAAAAATGGAAATATTCAAATTCAAGTCGTTAATTCATGGGCGAGTTCATATTTCAACTTGCACACCGATTTTCGGGGGGCTTTTTTGTCAGATGGATCCGCGTCTGATCTTGATATAAAGTAAACATTTGTTTCATTTCTGTTTCTAAGAAAGCACTGGAGCACATATGGTGATGTAGTTCAAGGCCAGTTTTAGTGAGTAAACCATATATTCAAGGTAAAGAGGGGAGTCTGACATAATCCGCCCCCGGTTTAATGTAAGTCGAACAAAATGTTGTATATTATATGTGTTAAATGATACCTATTCTTTTTATGGTTATTCACGACCAATAGACCAAATAATTCATAACAAATGCCATTATAGTAGGTACATAAATTTGCCGCTCGCGTCAATGGATGGCGCTAGTTGAGATTTTATAAGTCACAAGCGATTGTTTCACTCAGTTAGTTTCAGTAATCGTCTAAATTTAAATTTAATTAATACATTAGTAATAACATATTAGTCCCCTTATCATACAAATGCATTGCGGTGCTAAACATAATTAGGTAAACAGGTCAAAGTGTTTTATTTTATTTTAATTATGGTAAATAAGTAAGGCTCGTCTGGTGTTAAAAGTTTTTCAATAAACGCTTGTTATACAAGGAGTACTCTCGCGTAACGTTACCTAATTCCGCTATCATAGGAGCTCTGGTTTACTGGTTTACGGACAGAAAACAATTTTGTAACAATAAAAAAAACCTAAAGGAAACATAATAAAAGTAATTTAAAAAATATATATCGACTTCAAACGTTGCGCATGTCTGAAAAGCAATTCGCCTTATAGTTTTTGAAAAATACGTGACAAAACCTGAAAAGCTCTTGCACCTTTGGCCTGAACTACAGTTTTTTAAAGATTACTAGCAGACTTTTCCTGTCTACTAGTATTCTTGTTAACTCCTCGTACTAAGCTAAATGCTTGTGTTACGAGTGGGTTCACGTCGGTAGTGCAATGGGTGGGGTTCGAACCGGCGACCTCAAGATCACAAGTCCGACGCCTTATCCATTGGGCTACGGCCGCTTTCTGACCGTAGCACAACATGAAACATTTAAAAGTTTATGTCATGAAAGCCCACTAACAATCACATTTTGTTTTGAATTCTTTATTGACTTAACTATACGATTTTTGGCGCCTACAAGTTTCAGTTACTAATACGAACAGCAAAATCATTCCAGTTAGTCGAAAAGTACAATACGTATAAACAACGGAGGTGCTAACGCAAAAAGGCGGTATGATGTTGAGTTGATAAGGATGGGCGGGGTGCCGCTACCACGAAACGATAATGCAACAACAGTGTATTCGAACAGCGGTATACATTGCGCGTCATGCTTAGCTATTTAAAACTGATATCTTTAGCTATACTGTAAAGTAATATGAATAAATATTATTTGGACGGCATCAACAAACAAAGACATTTTCTATTGTATTTTCAATAAGAAGTGGACGTAGTAGCTAAGGCTTCGGGCTTGCGATCATGTGGTCGCCGGTTCGATCCCCATCCATTGAACTACCGACGTGAACCCACTCATAACAAAAGCATTTTATCTTAGCACGAGATACTAATAGCATGCAAAATATCTGCTAGTAGTCTTTAAAAACAAAAATAGCTCGTATATTTGAATAGTTAATCTGTACTGGACTCAATGATAAGGGTAGTTGGCCTAGACTATAAACAATTACCCTTGCATATTTTTTACGGTTTTATCGATGAAATAGTCAATTTATTCAGTACTTAGCTATTTACTTGTAAAAATCACAATGTAAAAAGACTATATATAGGTAATAGGTTATTATTCTTATTCGATGAATTAAACTAGGTAACTAACAGGTGCTACCTGTGAGTGCTGCTAATTGTAGGATATTACAGACAATGTACTCCGTCCGTCCGTTTGTCATATTAATGACACTTATTATGAGTAAACCGTGTGGTAGAATAGACCACCCCATGTCTTCCCATGGGTGTCGTAAAAGGCGACTAAGGGACACATGGCTGATGGATGGGCAGCAGCATCTATTAGCTCAAGGTTTACATCTTACTGCGATCACCAATCCGTCTGCCAAGCGTGGTGATTATGGCAATATCCCTCTACGATCCTTGTTTGTCAAGGTCTGTTAAGAGGAGGCCCATGTTCAGCAGTGGACGTAAACGGGCTGTTGATGATGATGATGATTATGAGTATTAACTTCTACTCATAATAAGTAATCATAATAGTTTTAATGGTCTTTTTAGTTATTGAACCCATAAAACGGTCGGCCGCCGAAGCGTTTTCGATAAACAAGCGGTCGTTCGACAGTAATGTCAATTTATCCAGGCTTATTGTTGTCCTGGTTAAGTTTCAAATCCGGGATAACTATTTGTATGAATCCCTGATCGTTGTCCTGAGTCTAGGTAAGCTTGATGTACGTGCGTAAAATCCAGCACAGATTTAAAAAAAATGGACGTGAATAAAAACCTCATAGTTAATCGTCAATGTATACCGCTTAAGTTTTATAAACGATGTACAATTCGTCTGTTAAAGCGAACCCGGAAACTTAAAAGTAAACAGCTATGGAGTTGATTAATCATTGTGAAATATTATTGCGGTTTAGATAACGAAGCCATACTGATTCTTGCATTACAGTTTATGTATGAGAATTGAATTGCTTTAAGATTATTTTGAACTGTATTCCCGCGCGCGGTTTCACCCGCGTAGCTCTCGTTCCTGTGGGTAACTACTTCATAGTGAAAAACATAGCCTGGCTTCCTCGGTAAATAAGCTGACACTGAAAGATTTTTTCGAATTAGACCATTAGTTTCTGAGATTAGTGCGTTCTAGCAAACACATCTTCAGTTTTATATAAGTACTAGAATCCCGCGCGCGGTTTCACCCGCGTAACTCCCGTTCCCGTGGGAACTTCATAATTAAATATAGCCTATATTAATCAGTGATAAGGTAGCATTCAAATGGTGAAAGAATTTTAAAAATCGGTCCAGTTCTTTTTGATCCAGTTCGTTACAAACATACTTACATACAAATCTTTCCTCTTTATAAGATTTATAGTATAGATTATAGTCTGTATAAGTATATAGATTTACTGTATCAGGCTGTTTATGTCCACTACTGAACATGGGCCACCTCTTAACAGACCTTGACAAGCCAGGGTCTTTGAGGGATATTGCCATAATCACCACGCTTGGTAGGTGGTTTGGTCTCTATCTGACCCGCCCGAAAAGAGTCCCCCTCGTCCCCCTCGTCCTCCTGACCCTTAGTTTGCAAAGGACCATCCGATGCCCTCGTCGAACCGAAGACCGAGAGGCCCGCGAACTGTACAGTAGAGCGACAGTAGCAAAAAACTCCACAAGCCCTCCAAGCCCCACAGGGGGCGCCCTCCAAGCCCCACAGGGGGCGCCCTCCTGCGCAGGTTGCTTAGTTTGTAGTTTTTAAACCCTTTATTAAGGCTGGTGCTCTGCTCGCCTTTATGCCAGGTGAAGTAGCAAAAGCCTCGTGGCTACCTACGTATGTCCATCCGAAAAAAAAGGTGATTTGGTGATCGCAGTAAGATCATAACTAACCTTGAGCTGATAGATGCTGCTGTCTACCCATTAGCTGTATGTCTCTTAGTCGCCTCTCACGACACGCGTGGGAAGACATGGGGTGGGGAATATTCTAAGCCGGACACCACACATGTTTGCATTTGCATATACCAAATATATGCAATCTACAAATATTGCATTTAACAAAAGAGATAGGTTTACACCGTCAGTATCAAATAATGTAAATAAATATTTTTCTGTTAGTACAACAGCCGGTAATTCTTTTTAGGTGAAGAGTTCGCTGCTAGAAATTCACAAATATACATAATAGTGAACTCTTCTCATAAACGTGTACAAATGAAATGCGTTACACAGGGTAAGAGATAGGTTTACACTGTAAACCTATCTCTTTTGCTGACTGTACATATTTAACAAACTAAATGTTTCTTCCTAGCATCGCCCGTTAAAAACTGTTGAAATTTCCCGAGGATTTCGGCTTCAGAAATTGTCTACGTGACCCTGTGAGCTGGTGTGTGTGCAGCTGTGAGCTGGTGTAACCCAGTCGAAATGCTGGATTAATAAATCAACGTACAAATCGCAAAATATTAAAGAAACAGAATCGATCAAGTATATAGTGATATCGTTCTCAAATTATGTGTTTCATAAATTTAGGCGATTCATTTTTATTCACATTTATATATAACTAGCTTCCCGCGCGCGGTTTCACCCGCGTAACTCCCGTTCCCGTGGGAAATTCATAATAAAATATAGCCTATGTTCTTTCTCAGGCTCTAGACTATATCTGTACCAAATTTCATTTAAATCGCTTCAGTACTTAAGGCGTGATTGCGTAACAGACAGACATTTATAATAGTAAAGGATAGTTATAATTCTAATATTCATATTAAGATTAAGACGAGCATGAAATAATACAGCAGCCTAATAACTATTATATTAATAAATGTAATGTATTTATACTTGAGGTCACCGGAGCTAATATAAGAAATCATCGGGTTTATCTCTGACGCATAATTCTACATATTTGCCCAATGATCGGATATGGATGTATTAAAAGTCATTTACTAGAATAGAATAGAATATAATATTCTTTATTGTACACACATAAGTAAACAGGACAAAGAAAATATAATAGACACAGTACAATGTGCATTCTTATCGCATAAAGCAATTTCTTCCAGACAAGCTTTGTATGGATAATGGAATTCATAAGGTAAATGACGTAGGTAGATTGTGTGCAATTCAAAATTAAGATTATTAATTTAATACCAATATTTTGGTATAAATATATAGGTTCAGGTAGGTACATTCGATTATGTTATTATACACAAAATATACAATAATATACTATGAACAACATATGATAGATATACATAAATGATAAATATAAATATAATAATGTAAATGTTACAACGAAGGGACAATTTATAAACGCAAATAGTGTTCTTAGATGAGTTTGTTAAATGTTGAGTGAGTTTGGGCACTTCTTATTGTTACTGGCAGGGCATTCCATAGGCGGACTGCTTTGACACTAAATGATTTGTCCATAAAATTTGAGGAATGCAAGGGAATGTGCAGCTTTAGGTCTTGTGACGATCTTAGAGATCGCGAATGTGTATCACAAAGGAATTTACTAGCGGCTTACTAAGACGAAAAGATTTTGCTTTGACAGAACAAACATTCGTCACTTAGCTTATTGTAAGAGGAACTAACAAACATTCAATTTCATAATCTTAATATAGATTATTGGCAAGTGTGAGTGGCACAGTCGGAAGGGGACCTCGACGAACGTTCTCTGACCAAATCGGAGACATCCTCGCAAAAGGTCAAATAAGATCCACCCTAAACCGACGTGCTTGTATGAAGAATGTTATGAGAGTGAATGAAGCGAAAGATGTGTGTAGGGATCGTAGCAAGTGGAGGTCCATTGTCTCTGCCTACCCCGCTGGGAAACAGGCGTGAGCTTATGTATGTACGAGTATGTATGTATTATTGGTACATTTGAATCCGTCCGTATTATCCCGGTTTTTAGTACCAATAAATCAAAGTTGGTAACTTACGTAAGCGCACTTCAGCCTTCAGCTTAACTACATTCTACATTTTTGGAACTAGAAAAACCTTTGTGTAATAAATGGATAAAATAGCTTTCTAATATCGAAAGATTTTTTTTAAATCGGTTCAGTAGTTCCGAAGCCTATGAAAATGAAAAAATGAAAATGAAAACGTTTATTGATAATGTAGACGAATCGATCGTACTTATTATAAGTCAAATACAATGATAATGAAAAAAAAACAATCTTAACTAATAAATTAGTTTACATTTCAACAATAATGTTATTAAATAAAATTTATTAATATTGTTTTGGCATGTTCGTAATTAATAGCGCGGGCTGGGATCGGGTCTGAAGCATAGAACGCGTCGCGAGCCTCGCCTTGCGAGGACGACCGGACCCTATCCTAGCTTCCTACGAGTTTTTCTCTATCTACCTACGGTGTGACACTTATTCAATGGAAACAAAAAATCAAATCTTTCCTCATTATAATATGGGATAAAATATAATGACCACCAAAAATATATACTTGACACCAGAAAAATAAAGTCTAAAATTATAATAGTACTAGCTATTTTAGTCATGACTGCACTTCAAATTGTATTCGAACACCAAATGTAGTAAATGATCACCAAATCTTAGCGAGCAAATTATTGCGCTATTTCTACCTTAATAAAATCAATGAAAAATGACAATCGGTTAGGTTAGGTTAGAGCTGCGGCCATACAACGCACGAGCTGAGCGAGCGAAGCGAGCGGTGCCGCGGCAGCGGCCGGCGAGTGCCAGAACCGAATAGTAAATTAGTAAAACATTTAGGTACATTTGGTGATCATTTACTACTTTTGGGTTAACAATGATTTATTTGGAGTCATTTTGCTTAAATACGATAGCGAAATGTTAAAACTTTGGTTACAATTTTACATTAAAATGCGGGTTTAATTTTGGTGATCATTTTCACTATATCTGATGGTAAGTTAAACATAAGCCTTATAATATTAGCACAAACTATAAGTATCTTAGTATCATATTACTTTACTCGCAGTTCAACCCCAACAAACGAGCGTTTACTTACAAAATGAGCAACTATTTATTCCAGAACTATATTTCACCGTCGCCATACTTACCTATCATTTTTCAGTACGTAGTAAATTAAAACCTTTGACCTGTCTCCCGGTTACCGACTAGAAATATTTACAGCGAACCACTAATTAATATTTCTCAGCCTTAATATAAAGGCTGCGAGCTAATTAAAGAACAGCCATGACGACATTTTGTGTATTATTCTAAAAGTAAAGTGAAATTTTCTGTTTGAGGCAATAGTTGTAGTGTTTGGTATTTTTTAGCTTCTCCTATTGAAATGGGAGAATATTATAATTAATAACCGTTGCTCGCTGCTGACAGATATTGTCAAACTTTTTAATCCTCTTCATCATCAACAACCCGTTTACGTCCACTGCTGAATATGGGCCTCTTCTTAACAGACCTTGGCATGCCAGGATCGTAGAGGGATATTGCCATAATCACCACACTTGGCAGACGGATTGGTGATCGCAGTAAGATGTAAACCTTGAGCTAATAGATGCTGCTGCCCATCCATCAGCCATATGTCCCTTAGTCGCCTTTTACGACACCCATGGGAAGACATGGGGTGGTCTACTCTAAGCCGGAAACCACACGGCATCCTCTTTGGAATTTATAAAAATTATATTATAGAGAAAGAAGCGACCGTAGTCCAATGGATAGGGCGACGGACTTGCGATCATGTGGTCGCCAAATCGATCCCCACCCATTGCGCTACCGACGTGAACCCACTCCTAACACAAACACATAAGCGAGGGGTTTGCAAGAATACTTGCAGCGTACAAAAACTCTTAATAAAAAAGAAATTTTCAACATATTTAGATACGCGGGAAGCATATTATGTCAAGCCAAGTTTAAGCTAAGAGAACAGGCGATCAGTGTCCTTACAAATCTTTGCCAATTTTGACCCCTTCATAATTTAAACACACCAAATATTATATATACCTACGTATACCTATTGATATTCCTCAGATTAACTTAGATCCCAAATATAATTCCTTAGGTAGTATAACCTCATTTAGTTATACTTTTATTTCCTTCTACAATTTATGATGTTATACAAGTTGATCGTGAATTTTGACTTAAAATTAGCAAGCTACTTAGCCACCCTCCAAACCCCGATTAAACAAAGATATTCAGATCGGGTATTTAGGTATTTGAATCTGTGAATAAACGCCTTTCAGTAGCAACGTGGCCTACTTTCACTATTTTTATTGGTTTGTAAGAACTTTTAACTTCAGTGACGGGTGAACGTGAGGTACATTCTAATCCGAGTAGGTACGTAATAAAATATCTTAGCTTACAAGTTTGGACTACTGTTGTAAGCTGGTAACAACAATCTGTGATTGAATACGCTTACAAGATGTAAAATGCCTACTGTTTTTTTTTCCAGATGGACATATGTAGTTTGCCATGAGGCTTTTGCTACTTCACCGGGCAAAAAGGCGAGCAGAGCTCCAGCCTAAATAAATGGTTTAATAAACTACAAACTAAGCAACCTGCGCAAGAGAGCGTCCCCTGTGGGACTTGGACCTCGGCTCAGGGCGGTCGCTGACGATGAGGTTGAGGTATTATGTCTTTTAGTACTTTAGGGGAGTTTTGTGCAACTGTCGCTCTAATGCCTACTTTGTGGTACTTAACTATTGGTTTCTACTCTCCCAAGCAATGGTAAGATCTGGTATGGGATATGGTCTGGGATAATGTAGCATTCTAATGATGAAATAATTATCAAAATCCGTTTGGTAGTTTTTGAGTTAATTTGAAACAAACATACAAAAATTCCAACTTTTCATCTTTATAATAGTAGTATAGATCATCATCATCATCATCATCAGCCCGTATAACGTCCACTGCTGAACATTGGCCTCCTCCCAAAGGAAAGTAGTTGCCGTAGTCACCACGCTTGGCAGGCAGGTTGGTGACCGCAGTATTATCTTTTTACCACAAGGAAACGCTGCTGCCCGTTCTCCCTTGTATAAGATTGATATATATGATGTTATAACAATCGGGACCAACGGCTTAACGTGCTTTCCGAGGCACGGAGGGTAGTCCCTCAGCCAACCAGACCCGGAAAGAAAATCTTAGAATTTACACAAAGATTTCTTGTCCGGTGTGGGGATCGAACCCACGACCTCCGAGATGTAAAGCGAGCCAAATACCGCTACGCTACGGAGGTTAGGCCCCGATACTGCTAATTTAAACCCGCTTCAATATAACTTTATGTATTAGGGGTTAGGAGACGGTTTTTGGGTGAATTCTGATTTCATTAACTAAGTAAACCGTCTTTACTAAAACTTTCTCTCGGGAATGCCCATGTTCAGCTGTGGACGTTATACGGGCTGACGATGAAGAATAATCGAGAGTTCAGCGACGCTATCAACCGACCAGATCAGTGAAGAAATATTAGAATATACTAGGTATACAATAGGCGTGACGACAGTATCAAAAAGTTAAAGATTTAATGTTTTTAGGGGAAAGTACATATAAAAAGAAATTATTACACTTATTTATTTATATATAACCTTGAGATTAATGTGATTTTTAATAAAATAAAAGATGAAAATACTGCAATCGGCCATTTTGACTGAAAAACCAATCACGGCGCATGACGTCACGATATTGTAACCATCAAAGAGAATTTAACCACTACGTTAGGTTTGGCGGACTCAATGACGTTTTTTACAATAGCGTGACGTCATAGCCGACGCCATGACACTTGAGGCCTTTTTCGCGCGCTATTTAAAATATAATAGAAATATGGCTTAAACTTCGTTAAATTTAAATTTATTACCGAAATATTGTGTTTTTCGTACTTAGAAAATGACTACCCACGTTACGCAAGAGGATTTCAAAATCTTGCCTCATGCCTATTCTAAGATATCTTTACGGGAATATTTCTTATCCGGCGTGGAAATCAAACTCACGACCTCCAAGATTTTGAGCGAGGCTTATACACCACGGAGATTGTCATTGAACGTTCGTAATTTTACTTAAATAATCAAAATAGCGCCGTTGATATTCATGCATTATGTCCATACGGGCGCCCGTCTCTTGAAACATTTAAAAACCTCTTTCATAATATTACCAGAAATACTGCTGCAACGACGTCGTCACTCGACGGATCCCCGCAGTGTTTGTCCGATATATTTGCATACAAATGTTAGTTAGTGGCGCCGAGTTTCACTCATAAGTTACCAAGTCCAGTAATAACGTGGTTCTGCTAACGGTATTAAAACAATATTTGGTTTGAGCTAAGAAGTAAAGTTCAATTAGCCTACGTCAAGAAACAAGCTATTTATTGGTGAAAACTGCTTGAAATTCTGTGCTGTTTTTTTTTCGAACGGACATATATAGTTAGCCACGAGGCTTTTGCTACTTCACCGGGCATAGAAATTCTGTGCAGTAATTGTGTGTTTATCGCGAACAAACAGTGATACAAAAGCGGCGAATAACTTTGTTTTATAATTCTCGTAAGTAGTAAAATTTTGAAATGACAATGTTGCAAGTAGGTTCGATTAGTTACAGTTTAGATTATTAACTAATTGTGACGTTCTCATGTCTGGAATATCATCTAAACACGAAGCCAGTACTAATAAGAAGACCCAACTGCATAACTGGTAATGAATGCAATCAGAGCACCTTGTACACGGCGGCACTTAGAAACTTGCGTCGAATCGCCAACTTGGATCAAATCGCAGCAAATTGTATCAATTGCCCGTACAGGCGCAATTAAAGTTGGGGACAAAATCTGAAGCGAGACGAAGTACGAAACATCCACAGCTATGCAACATGGAACATGGAAGAGACATCGAAGAGTATAAGAGTAAATAGTCTCTGCTGTTGTGAGACTGCTACCTTAAAGCCGATATGATACAAACTCATTTTTTGTGTTGTAAATTACTAAGTACTCTTAACCACGAATTACTGACCCGAGGTCCGAGACACATACAATCTGTAAAGTAGAGCGACAGTTGAAAAACAATCACTTAAAAATATAAAATCAACTTTCCTCAATCCCACCCGCCAGCGACCGCCCTGAGCTGAGGTCCAAGTCCCACAGGGGACGCCCTCTTGCGCGCGGTTGCTTAGTTAGAAGTTTTTAAACTGTTCATTAAGCAAAACCTCGTGGCTCACTACATACTATGTCACTTAAAACAAAAAGGTTTTTAAACATTCGAAGTAGGTACAATTTTAAGGCAGACATTCTATCCATGACTACGACTGGGGCAAGTTATGTCGAAATATATAATTAATAAAAGGTTATGATTTGTGTCAAAATTGTACAGCGATTATACCACTAACATATCTACTGGTCACTTAGCAACATAGTACGCACAGATTATAAAGCACACTCAATCATTCCATTCCAAGTTATCTCCACGCAAGTAAAGGACTGCTGCAAACTTCATACGGACTTGGCCGAACTTAGGCGGAGTTGGCCGAAACTTGTCCGGCTTTATCCGGACTAGAACTTACTGCTAACTATCCGATCGACTCACAAAAGCTTTACCAGTAATTTGTTTAACAAAAGTCGGGCGTTTAGATTTACGACTTGCGAGGCTTAAGTAACCCGTAGCGGTGTGGCGAATTAACTTAATCGGGAAAGGCGTTGTTTATTAATTGCTTTATTTGGGTATTTCATTTTGATAGGTGTTTGGTATCTATTTTATATTTTAGATTTTAAAATTATAATTTAACTATTTGATTAAATAACGATCTAGAGTGTGAAAATCTATCTTCTGATATCGTTGTACAACCTATCTGCTTAACTTTCTAAAGGGTTTGATTTAAGCCAATAATTATTTAAATGAATTGAAACGATTTTTTAAGCAGACAACTCCCGTGCTAGGAAAATAAAACTCTTTGTTGTTGGGACTTTAAAAACACGATAATAGTTAAATACATAATGGTAATTCATTATATATAGGTATTAACGCGATAAAAAAATACCTTTTTTATATTTCCCGACGTTTCGTATCGAGTTGCATTGATAAATTATAACAATATTAGTTGTCTTGGTTATGCATCGAATACAGAACACAATACCTTCGATCAATTACCAAGTGTGTGCCACTGTTAATTCGGATGGGATTGGTGAAGTGACAATTGGGCCGCATATGCATGCGTGAACTTCTGAGTACCTAAGCTTACAATATAAATCAAATAATATCTCCCTAAGAAATCTTGTGTGCTGTTGAGTTATTATAATTTTATATTATTTTATATGTATTTTTATAATTGAAAGTAACATTAAGACTTAACTTTTGCTTTTTAGATCATTTGTATATTTGCTACATGTGACGTATTTAAATTATTTTACCTACATCACTTTTTTGGTGTGTTTAATTTTCAAGCATTATGATATAATATAGTGAATAAATATTGAATATAAATTACTTAAAATTAATACACCCTACATAGCGCGTACATAATAATAAGTTAACCTAAGCAGCAATCACACGCGAATGAAAAGAGTGAGCGAAATAGCGTAACTATCTACTTAGGTACGCATTTTTAACTTAAAGATTTTCACGCTATGTTAGTAAAAAAAATAAAAAGATAACATAACTATGCCTTAGACATTTATTTCATATACATATCACGCCCTATTATTTTCAAGACGGTAAAAAAGTCACCCAGTTATAGTAGGTAAACTTTACTTGTTGACAAACTAACTATCCACTTTCCTAAATATCAAATATATAGATAAACGATAAAAAATGTGTTTTGTTATTCTTAAAATTATCCGTTTACTCTTCTAAATCTAAATCTTCTTCATTCCTAAAATGTTTCCAATAATCTTAATATAAACAGAACGAAATTCCTGAACAACATCTTAAAACCTTGGTCCGGGAAGAGGCCCATCAATTAAAGGGACGAGCAACAAAGATTCCCAAGGGATTCCCTCTGATTTATCTCACAATCCATTATTATCAATAATGCTTTTTGTGCACTTTATTAGATACGGTATTTCTTCATTTTGAAACGATGGTACTGGAATACCAGGTTAACAGTTAAGTTGGCGTACAATATCAAGATTAGATTTAACAGTTATTTACGTAAAAAACAAACCTTTTACGCTTTTTTTATTAACACGCTTTTATTAGCTTGGGTTGTATGAAACGGAATCTTTGAACTTAATTTTCACCAGTTTCCAGAAGTCAGATTAATTTGAAACTTTGCATACGTATCAAGGACCGATGACAATGCAATAATTTGATAAAAGTTTGCCATTTTCCTTAAAATAATATTAAAAAATCACGCTTTTATAGCTAACCGAACTAAAAAATAGAAAATAATTTTGAAATTATAATATAGTTTAAGTTATTAACAGAATAATTCAATTCAGAGTGAAAAGCGTGGGGTGCTTGATAAAGTAAATGTCACAACTATCTATGGGAGGAGAGTTATGAAAAGTGGTAAAATGCACCCCACGCTTTTTACTCTGACTTGAATTATTCTGTTAATAACTTAAACTTTATTATAATTTTATTTTGAGGTGAAAATTATTTTCTATTTTTTAATTCGGTTAGCTATAAAAGCGTGTTTTTTTTCGTTTTTTAAACTATTTTTATAACAGCTATTCATCGAGACACACGAGGCTTAAATTATACTAGTATTTGCCCAGTGGAAGAAATTCACCATAATTAAAAAATATTAGCATTCTGCACTCCTTTTCTATATCTATACTTAATACTTAAATTTAATAATTTTATAAAGAGGAACGATTTGATTGTTTGTTTGTATTCGTTGGAATGCTACACTATGCCCGGATGACACAGGCTATATTTAATTATGAAGTTCCCACTGGAACGGGTGTTACGCGGGTGAAACCGTGCGCGGGAAGCTAGTAAACTATATAAGTGTTCGAAATATACAGGGTTATTTGTAAAACACCGGTAACCTCTCAGGACTACGTTACTAACATCATAATCAACAACTTTTGTTCTATGACTTTTAAAAATTCATCATATTTTAATTCATCAGATTTACACACAAATATAAAATATTTAAATTCAACGCTCTAAATGTTACAAAGTCTATGCGAAGCAAAAGAAAGCAGACAGTGCGTGGCAATGTATGTAGGTACAGCAAAATACAGAGTTGAAATGTGTTAGATAGGACAACGAAATATTGAAGGTTTGTTTTTGGTAAATGTATTATGTTTTGTAAAAAGTCGTAGAACAAAAGTTGTTGTTTATGATGTTAGTAATATAGTCCTGAGAGGTTACCGGTGTTTTACAAATAACGCCCTGTATATGTTACGGGCAATTTGATAAGTCCGGGCATTAATAATGGCCGGTCTGTATTAATAATGCCCGACTCAATTGGGCAAAGTGATTAAAACAGCATTATCAATCACTTTTCCCCGGCCATTATGAATAATTCCCACCCTATCAAAAGGCAAAGTAATAAAATAGGTGAAATGCAGTGTTTTTGTTTTATTAAATGAAATTAAACTTACAACATTTTATATGAGCAGCGCAAAAGGCTTTTAGGGGGCAAAAAAAAAATAACCTAAGCCTAAACCAATTTATCACATTGCCCGGCTACAAGTAGGGAATTATTCATACTCCCCGGTCCAAATGATAAATTCAAGCTATCTCAAACACTGACTTACTTCGGGCATTATTAATAATGGCCGGTCAAAGTGATAAATTATTCACTTTGCCCGTCGCTCTTGGGCATTATTAATAATGCCCAGTTAATCTCGTTGCCCGTATCATATATACTTCTCGCTTCGCCGTCCGCGTAATTTTCTTAAAAAGCGTTACAAAGTTTTTGATTCACGATTAAGATATACTATTTCAGACAAGTCAACATTTAGGAAGTTTGTTATAAAATATAGTGCAATATTCCATAAATAAGACAATTATAATATACTGGTAAATTGTCTGTATTAACCTGCTAAGCACGGAATAGCCAGTCATTAGTATACCAACAACGTGATTTAATCGGTACTTATTTTTAATAACTTATTTTCTTTTCTATATTTTGAAATAACTTATTTTTATTGATTTTTTATTTAGTTCTTAGTATACCAACAAGGTGATTTAATCGGAAATAATAAAAATAAAAAAATAGTTAATTATTAAATTAGGTTACGCATATAGTGCAATATACAATAGGTACCTACTGGTACTATTCCCCAAACTAGGCTCAAGCCGGTATCAAGGGAAATAGTGCTCAGTCAAAGAATTGATACCAGACGCATTATTGATTAAATAGGGGAAAGATCTTTACAAGAATAAACATCTTTTATCATTAAATACTAAGTAGCAATAATAGCCATTACAATAAGAAGGTGTATGTTAAATATTGTGTGAGTTGATCTGTGTGTATGTTTATGTGTGTGTGTGTGTATGTGCGTGTGTGTGTATGTTTGTGTAACTATGTATGATGAATTAATCTAAATATTGAAGAAGCGCTTCGGTCTTAACATAGTCCAGTTGGAGTAATCAACTAGTAGCTTTCTTTTTAACCTCGTGTCTTCATAGGCCAACAATTCTATCCCTTTTATTACTAATACTCAGCAAATTTTTTTTTTTTTTTGTATGATTTGATATAACTTATTTTTATTGAATTTTTATTTTATTTTATTTACCGATCAGGTATAAATAAATAGTTTGTTGGTTGTACACAGTAATGCCATATGTTCACAAATTTTGCCTCATACTCGGGATTTATCTAGGCTGGAGCTCTTCTCGCCTTTATGCCCGGTGAAATAGCAAAAGCCTCAGCCCAACTACATAATAATATGTCCGTCCGAAAAAAAATGATGATGTTCATTATCAATAAAATTTACAGATAAAAAAGACTTCGAACCCGTGTTAAAGGTCAACTAGTATCTTGTGTTCAAAGGCACTACCTATAGCTTATTTTACCGTGGGCAATCTCATTGAAGGGTACTTTTTTTTGTTTAAACATATGTCTATTTTAACCTTTTAATGGAACGTTTCGATAGTAATTAGCTACGTTAAAAAAAGACCGAATTCAGCCAATCTCTAAGGAGGGTGGCCATCTGCGCAAAACATTTTTGTCTAATGTATATGTGCGCAATCACAGAAGCACTCACTTTTCCTTTACCCTTAACCTAACCCTTACACGACCGATGACAGTTCAGGCACAAGATCGGCTCAATATAACTTGCTTTGATATATGCAAGTCAAACACCACCAACTACCATTTACAACAGTATTCGTATTTATGCGGTAAAAATCACTGATTTATTTTTGCACCTTTTGGCGTTGAACCATTGGGAACGTGGGGACCGGGGGCCAAATTAATTTATAAAAACCTCGCAGCGGCCCTCTTTAGTGCGGCACGTTCCCCGAGTACTGGTATTTACTTTGCACAGCAGGTAAGCATAGCCATTCAACGGGACAATGCTGACAGCTCGAACCTTGCCAGATAGAATAGAGTTTTGTAAGTTAGTTTTATTTTAAATTTGTTGCTATCAATGGTATATATGTTACGGCTAATAGCCGAAGTGCGGCTACACCTAGGTTTAGCCGGCTACATGCGGTTAAACTTACATCAACCTCAATAAGTCCCTGTTCAACTCCATTGGTTTAGGTTTAGGTTATTTTTTTTTTTTTAACCACCACAACGTCTTTTTGTGTCGTGCATAGGTATTGTTTATTTAATTAAAACCTAGTTCTAACCGAAGATAAGTAGGATAGGTACATCTAAGTTTAACCACATGTGGTCGGCTGCACCTAGTTGTAGCCGGCTAAACCTAGGTGTAGCCGCACTTCGGCTATTAGCCGTAACATGTATACAAAATGTTATAACAAAGATCGATAGTAATAAATTACGCCAAGGAAAACAGATTTCGTTGAACTCCTAATACATATGTACTGAAGACTTGAACCCCAAGTGGTGCTGTGGGATTTGCATAATTTAAATAGTTCGACTAAAGTATACTTTAGTTGGATTAGACTCAATGTAGCCAATGACTTGGAGTCACCTTAGTTGGAGAGTTATTAGAAATGTACGGATAGAGATTTATTTCTAATCCTACTATTATTATGAACGCGAAAGTTTGTAAGTATGGATGGATGGAAGTTTGTTACTCTTCCACGCCAAAACTTCTGAACGGAATTGGCTGAAATTTTGCATTAGGATAGGTTATACGCTGGATTAGCCTATAGGCAACAAAAAATCACGTTCCGACCCACTGGCGTAGAGTAGCGCGGGTAAAACCGCGGGGCGCAGCTAATCAGTAATAAGTATGCAGGCAGATTGGTAATTGTAGTAAGATAATAGGTAACCTTGAGCTGATGCTGCTGCCCATCCATCAGCCGTATGACCCATAGTCGCCACTTACGACACCCATGGGACAATATGGGGTAGTTTATTCTAAGCTGGAAATCACATGGCAATCTCCATCTCTAAAAAAGTAATCTGGTTTAACCAGGTTTCAGAGGCCAACATTAAGCTTTCCGGTTGAACGACTACGATTTGTGGACCGCACCAATCCGGCTGATTGAAAACATCAATAAAGTTGACACCGACTTTTGAAGAGTTTTTCAATTCTCTTTCGTAAGAAAAGTGCAAAATGATATCATTATCGGTAAGTGATCGCTTTTGGGTTTTATTTAAAAACGATTGTGAGCACTTTAGGTAAATTTTAATTCATTAGATATTCAGATATAAATTTTAAATAACTGTACTTATTATACTATGCTTAAGCAATATGTTAAATGTCCCAAAATACGTACTTAGAAATACTCTTTTTCCTTGCAAAATTTGAGGTATTCCTCGCTTACATTTTGAGGCGCTCCTTTTTTATTCCTCGGAGCGCTCCTTTCAGTAGCACCTCCCGATAGTAATTAAAAATATTAAAATTGAAGAAAACCTTGAAGCCCACCCACGTTTAAAAATAGGGAAGAGCATGAAGTAAAAGTAATAAATTGTATCGATGATTTTTAAAAACTCATTTGTGCATCATCATCATCTAAGTTGATAAGTTGGGAGAAAAATATATTTTTGCTTTCGGCACTCTAATCTGTATTCAAAGACCAATGGTATTAGAGTTAAAGTAAAGTGTATTCAAGGTATAAAATTTTAATATTTTTAATTACTATCGGGAGGCGCTACTAAAAGGAGCGCTCAGGAATAAAAAAGGAGCGCCCCATTTGGGGCGCTTCGAAGAATACCTCCAAAATTTACGACAAACTATTTATGAAAACACGAACCGTAAATATACAATAACTAAATATCTGTTGTCAATTCAACTCAAAAATGTGTATTTGTATTAGGCTTCTATTTATGCATGTATTTTTTATCCATATCCATGCATAATGTTTGCAGATGGTAGAACGAACAGACACTTTCTAGGCACGCGTGTATCATCTTAGGCCTGATCTTCGCCTGCCATCAAGCGAGATTATGGTCAAACGTAAGCCTATATTTAATAAAAATAAAAAAAACAAAAACGTCGGTACAATACTTGCACTAGATATTTTGTCTTTTTAATTTAGATTGATATCGAATTCCGCAAAATAACACGTGATTCTAGTCAGTATTTTTGGAAAAGTAAGTCTTACTAAATAAAAATTAGGTAGGTACCCTACCAATAATGATGTTTCAAATAGATGAGAATAGACCCACTACCCTACCACTAGACATATTTGTTGGTATTAAGGACTCAAAATACATGGTCCAAAAACCTACCTCAGTTTTCTCTAAAGAAAAACATATCTGAACGCCCTCATTAAATAACATTATCTACGAAATAGGCTAGATTAAATTTGCATTCAAGTTTTTGCAGATCTAAACCAAATTTATGGTTTATTTTATACTGAACATTATTATCCTTTCCATTCACGTGGAGCAAAAAACATCTGAAATCTAAAGTGCTTTCCAAGATTTATCTTGAGAGTTACTCATTTGATATTTAATGCAAAAATAGTGTTATTTATTCAAAGTGATGCGCAAAAGTTTATCTTTTAAAGTGTTGAGCTAAAAAATTTCAAAAATATTTAATGTTTTCTAAAGTCTTCTGTGGAAATATGTAGAAAGTAGGTTAAAGACATCGTATTATTTTTAGGAAAATAGTAATATCATAGAATGAGTAAATAATGTAAATATATAATAAATAATACACACACACACAATTCACTACACTACACAGATTTAAACAAAGAATTTCAGGATGGCCAGAGTAGCAGTATCAATTTTAGTACACTATTTATCTTCTTTAAACAAAATATTACGTTTTCTCCAACTTAAGTCATAGAAATGTCTACAATAATTCTACTTAATTAAAATATTCGAAAAGTAATCATCAGTTTGCAAAGATCTTAGAGCAATTATAAAGTAGCATGGCCCGCTGTTCTGATGCTAATCTTAAATAAGATACAATAAAAAATAGTAATACACATGCATGATAAAAAGTAAAATATATGTACAAGAATAAAAATAAGATAATAAATTCAAAAAATTAAAAGGCCAATGAGAGTAACTAGTCTGTGCATCATAGTAACTTGTTAAGCATGTATATTTTGAAAACAATATCTAGGTATGAAAGCCGCCAATCCTTTGAAGCGACGAACATATTCAACTCTTTTTTAAATAAACAGCAACGAGTGCCATATTTTAACCATGAACTTAGCCGCCCTAGCACAATGGCTAGGGCATCGAACTTGTGATCTTGAGGTCGCCGGTTCGAACCCCACCCATTGCACTAGTGACGTGAACCCACTCGTAATACAAGCATTTTAGCTTAGCACGAGGGGTTAACAAGAATACTAGTAGAATTCAAAACACAGCTAGAAATCTTAAAAAAAAAATAGAAAGATAAAAGAACCTGAACTAAAAAAATAAAAACGTGGATTTGTCAACAAGTTAACACACCACCTTGTTAGTGTGTAATCACTTTATTATCCCGTATAACGTCCACAGCACTGACCACGCGCCTCCCCTCGAAGGAATAGCTGACGCAGCTACCGGAATCGCCTTAACGTGTTTTTTAACGATGGCTGGTCCCCCAACCAAGATTTCCCGGTATGTATTTTTGTTATTATTCTCAAAGATTCATTTTTCAAGCCGAGAATCGAAAAACATGAGAGGCCATGAACATTGACAAATAATACAAATTTATGCAAAATAAATAAGTCGTATTTGAAACATGAAATACGGTTTTTTTTTCAATTATGTAATGTATAATTAATTTAAATTAAATTTATTAAACGGTTATCATGATTGAATATTACTCTAGGTGCCATACCAGTGAGAACACAAGACAGAGTTATCATCATCATCAGCCTGTATGCTGAACATGGGCCTCCTCCCGGGGAGTGTATTTGCCATAGTCACCACGCTTGGCCGGCGGATTGGCAACCGCAGTATTATGTTGTACCACATAAGGAAACGCTGCTGCCCGTTCCTTCATACAATTATTATAGATGATGTTATAGCAATCGGGACCAATGGCTTAATGCGCTTTCCGAGGTACGGAGGATAGTCCCAGAACCAACCAGACCTGGAAAGAAATCTTAGTATTTACACAAAGATTTCCTGTCCAGCGTGGGAATCGAACACTCGACCTCCGAGATTTAAAGCGAGCCAAATACGGCTACGCTACGGAAGTTGTAAGACAGAGTTATAATTTAAAAAATCGATGACTCTGCATGGGTGCACATCTGTGTAAATATAGCCTATGCTACTCAGGAATAATTTAGCATTCCAATGGTGAAAGAATTATCGAAATCCGTCCAGTAGTATTTGAGTTTATTCAAAACAAAAATACAAACGTTTCCTCTTTGTAATATTCTAGCGACCCGCCCCTGCTTCGCACGGTTGTTATACATATAGACCATGTGTGGAGCAGTGGATAGTTTAGGGGTTAATGATGATGATGATGCTTTTAGGCCACGAAAGTTATCGAACTATTAGCATCATTAACAAATGGCGAAAGTAAGCTCCCAACAAAAAAAGGCACAAGCATTTAATTTCCTTACTCCCAGGTAAAACGGTAATTCTAACTCAAGCTTTAATAAACAGGTTTAAAATTGCAGCTTTTTAAAATTCTCCTTCATTAAAACATTAAGAGAATATTTTTACAAACAAACATTTGCCACTTGGCGAGCGGATGGCATCGCGCGACGTCGCGTCGTGGCGCTAGACCGGGTCGCGCGACGCCGCGCGTCTTGATGCGAAGTGTGACCAATTAATTCTGTCCCGGTTTGTTTGCTGACTTTAATATTTTTATAGCTGTTGATATTTCACTTGCTTTTATGTTTGCTGAGAGAGAATAAAAGAGTAACACTACAGACATTTATTTTATGATTTCAATATAATTTTGTTTGTGGTTATATTAGTTTAGTGATGTGACGATTAGCCTATAAACTTAAAGAGTTTAAATGTTTAATGTATGGTTTCCAGCTTAGAATAGACTACTCCATATAATCCCATGGGTGTTGTCGTCGTAAGAGGTGAGTAAGGGTCATACAGCTGATGAATAGGCAGCACCATCTATGAGCTCGAAGATACGCACATTCATCATCATCATCAGCCCGTATAACGTCCGCTACTGAACATGGGCCTCCTCCCGGGGAAGGGTATTTGCCATAGTCACCACGCTTGACAGGCGGATTGGTGACCACAGTATTATGTTGTACAACACAAGGAAACGCTGCTGCCCGTTCCTTGATAAACGATTATTATAGATGATGTTAAAACAATCGGGACCAACGGCTTAACGTGCTTTCCGAAGCACGGGAGGTAGTCCCTCAACCAAGCAGACCCGGAAAGAAATCTTAGAATTTCGCACATTAATTTGGCTTTATTAATTAATGTAAAGTTCTTATTAAAACTTAAATAATTCATTTTCCAACCCTATAAGCAGCAGTTCAAACAGAAATACATCAAAATGCAACACGAAACAAAAACATCTCATCATTCACAATCGCAGTCCGACCAAGCGCCTGAAACATTCATTTGTGCTAATTAAGATTTTGTTTGAATTTAACAGCGGGTCCGTTTGCTTGTTTTTACGATCGCTATACGGGCTGGTTAAATTTGTATTTGTTTGTTTAACTTATACTTCGTTGTAGTGTGATGTTATGGTAATTGTGACTTGATTTTATGAAAATGACTGCACCGGTGGCTCAGTGGTTACGATAGTTGCTTCTGAGACCTGGTGTTCTGGGTTCGATTCCCACCCGGGACAATTATTTGTGTGAACCACAAATAGTTCTGAGTCTGGGTGTTCTTTGTGTCCGTGAAATGAATGTTTGTAAAGTCCCCCGCGACACAGGGATTTATTTCCCTAGTGCGGGAGTTGTCTTTTATAAAATGAAATGAATGAAATGAATGAAATGAATGAAATGAATGAAATGAATGAAATGAATGAAATGAATGAAATGAATGAAATGAATGAAATGAATGAAATGAATGAAATGAATGAAATGAATGAAATGAATGAAATGAATGAAATGAATGAAATGAATGAAATGAATGAAATGAATGAAATGAATGAAATGAATGAAATGAATGAAATGAATGAAATGAATGAAATGAATGAAATGAATGAAATGAATGAAATGAATGAAATGAATGAAATGAATGAAATGAATGAAATGAATGAAATGAATGAATGAAATAAATAAACTTTGTGGCGTAGCGGCATAAGTCTCGCTTCAAGACTCGGATGTCGTGGGTTTCAGTACCAGCCCGAAGTCAGAATATTGTTGGTGTTACACAAGTATATCAGAGAGTATATAAAGCTGTTGGTCTTATGCCTAATCTCTCTGTGGTCATGTCCGCACACCGTTTAACCAGGTTTTGATAATAAAGGAATAAAAAAGTGAATTTAACCCTTCGTGTGTCGGAAAGCTTGTTAAGCCATTGGTCCTTAATGTTATAGCATATATAACTATCGTATACCAGGGAACGGGCAACAACGATTCCATGTGTGTTACAACATGCGGTCACCAACCCAACGACGTGACTATGGCAAAAACCCTCCCTCTGGAAGTGGCCCATGTTGGGCAGTGGAGGTTATACGGGTGTGGCAGGCGCATTAGTGACCGCAATATTATATTGTTAAACACAAGGAAACGCTGTAAAGTGCTAGTTCTCTGATATACGTTTGTTACTGATAATATTAAAACAATCGGGTTGTCCCTCAACCAACGATACCCGAAAAGAAATCTTAGAATTGACACATAGATTTTTAGTCCAGCGGAAGATTCTAAGCCGGAACCGTGTGGTTTCCGGCTTAGAATAGACCACCCCATGTCCTCCCATGGGTGTCGTAAAAGGCAAATAAGGGACATATGGCTGATGGATGGGCAGCAGCACCTATTAGCTTAAGGTTTACATCTTACTGCGATCAGCAATCCGTCTACCAAGCGTGGTGATTATAGCAATATCCCTCTGCGATCCTGGCTTGCCAAGGTCTGTTAAGAGGAGGCCCGTGTTCAGCAGTGGACGTAAACGGGCTGTTGATGATATGGGGAACCTACGCCCTCCGAGGAAGTGGTGAAAAGTAAAGCACAATGTTATACTATCTCAGTGCATTATAATAGTATTGCAGCTAGAAGCTCAACAGTCGTTAATAATATGCAAGCAAAGAAGCCATTTTAAATAAAGAAAATACCTTGTTTCCAGCCAAAACTGCGCAGTGTAGGTAGTTTAATATGTGCATCGTTGGTGAAGTAGCGGCGCCTCAAGAATGCGCGGAGGACTCCGTGAGGTGCGTTTATTGCATTTTTGAGTGCGCTGTCCCGCCCCTCCCCGCGCCACTGGGATATGGTGACCATGTAGACGAATTTGAGGGCGAGATATTCAAAAAAGATTGTTTGAAAAAAGAAACTTAGGAAAAGTAGGAACGAAGTTCCTTCGGCTAATGTAGAATCGACACAATTTGCAAAAGAAAAATCGTGCTCAATTTTATGTAGGTTTTCTTGATTTATCTCTTAAATTTTGCTGATTAGTTTTTATTTAAGTACAGGAAAATAGCTAGGAAATTCAATATCTTAGGAAATAATAAATTACGTAAAATAAAAAAAATCGTAATTCAAATTATCAACTAAAATAACAAAATATGTCTCTTTATTTTTGTTTGACAACATAAAATTACATAGAAATAGAAATAATTACAAATTACAAAAAAATAGTCTTTAAAGTATGTCATACGGCTACTCGCACGCGCTCCGTCGGGGCTCGACACTCGACCGAGTCTCGCTCGCCGTCGCGCGTCCGTCGGCCCGCCTCGGGAAGGTTCGGCCACGTTCGGGCTGCGCAGGTCTCATTTAACGGTTTTATTCCACAGACTTTTTATTACAGTTTTACTATCACATTTTTTTCAGTTCGGTCGCGCATCAAAATCCCTATCTCCTCCAAGCCTGCCGTAAAGAACTTCGTTCCAAAAAATCTGTTGGAAATCTCTGAAAACACGTGAGCCGAAAAAGCCCATTAAATAAACATCATTCCTTGAGTCCATCCAATATTGCGCACCGTGTAGGTAATAAAATAATATTTTCTATGACAGGGTGCATGTTGGATCTAAATAATTGATATTATCTGTAACACCTTATGTAATACCTACACATCGAATGCATTAAAATATTTGAGTTTGAGTTTGAGTTTTAAAATTATTCGAAATTCCTTTCGTTTCATTAATGGACTAAGAGCTGACAACCGAAAAGGCAAGGTAATTTGATCATTCATAAAAATGATTTATCAGCTTACCTGGAGCATTCTAAGCATAAAGACGTTGACCTGGCAGGATTAGCGTGGTGGATGTGGGAGTTATGGGGTGGAAAAAAAATAAAAAAAAAGGTAATGTGATCAGGATTACTTTTTAGGCCAACCTCCCCAAAGCACACAAAAAATAATTATTTTTAGGTAATAAGAACAAGGCTGGCTTTTTTTGTGCTTAAAGTTTAGTATTCCCAGAGGCTAGGAAAAAAAAGCCAGCCAATAATAGTGGTGGGAACATGTCGAAAAAAATAATTGAAAATTTATATTTTAAATTGTATTTTGCTCGAGAAAGAGCTAAGGGGCATGAAAAAGAGCGCGTGGAGGGGATACACGTGACGATGGCGTCCGTGCTCTCAAAGTAATCCTGATCACATTACCTTTTTTTTTATTTTTTGCCCACCCCATAACTCCCACATCCACCACGCGAATCCTGCCAGGTCGACGTCTCTATGCTTAGAATGCTCCAGGTAAGCTGAAAAATCATTTTTATGAATGATCAAATTACCTTGCCTTTTCGGTTGTCAGCTCTCCGTCCATAACCTCTAACACGTAACCATACATGCCATACAAACCTATGGTTACAAACAATTCTAAGTGAAGGGCAATATATTTGATAAAATCAACGTTATGATTATGTGTGTCCTTCAACTGCAGTCTCACATAGTCGCCCTACTGCTAGAAGTTGCAGTAGCAGTACCGCCTAACGTATCTCCTTTCTATCGCTGTTTAGGGAACACAAACGATTATACTTGTTTAATCATCCCCTAAACTAAGATAGTGAGCACTTTTGTTGGCAACTGTAAGAAATCGTCCGCCCAAGTGGTTTGTAAAAGTTTTCATGGGGAATTAATGAATATTGTATAATATGTTGATTCATGTGAAGATGGGATGGAATAAAGTATTCAGTAATTCCCATTGGTATTCAGAAACAAAACAAAATACGGTCTTAAACTAAGGCCGCGATTGGCTTTCTGAATTTACTTAACTCGTAATAAAGCTTAGTAGGCATCCTATGATATGGTAGTATGGTAGATGGTGCCTATTTTCCCTTAAAACCATGTCAAAAGTAAATAATAAACTTCGACGGTCAGGTCTCAGTGGGCCACTGTAAGTGTGGCCCAGGAGATCCCGCGGTGCCATATTGGCCGCGGGTGCCGTCGGGGGGCCGGATTGCTTATGCCCGGGGGGTTTTAGTGGTGTTGGGTCCTCTCCTCGTGGTATGAGTTAAGCATACCATGCCATGGAGAGAGCGAGTCCCACATAACCCACCGCCAGCGCGAAAATACGCTGCTGCGGCGGAAGGAAAGCGTAGAAGCATTTGCCCCCGGAAAAAAAATCTCAGTGGCCATAAGGCATTACGGCTTTGACTCTGAGGTTCGGGTTTGAACTCTACCAGTGGTTTAACTTTATTCCTGTCTAATTTGAAATGTATTGAATGTATATTTATGTAGGTATTCTGAATGGATGAGTTTATGATAATAAATAGATTAGAAAAATCAAGATTAGGTATATATTTCTTTTTGTACTATCACTTCTATTTGCTTCTGTCCCATGTCTGTCGGTTTCATTCTAGTTTCTATTAAAAAAGATAGTGTAAACGTTTGTTGTATACCGCAGCGACTGTTTCAACCTGACGTTTTATTGTTACAAACACATGACAACGGCGGTATTCACAAATACCATTTTATACTCTTGTTTTTTATTGTTTATTTTTTAATTCGGTTCTGTTTTTTAATCATGTAAGTGATATGGCTATGTACTTATTCGGATGACCAGCAAAATACGATATATTGTTGATATTAAAGCATTTATTTATTATTGTCGCAGCAGAAATTATTTACTAAATAATTTATAACAATTTTACATAAGTAAGATATAAGAATCTCATGATTTAATTCATAATATTATGTAGATATATATAGTTTACTAAATTAACCAAAGTAATATTTAAGTAGATATGTTTGAGATTACTCGAAGATTAATCGGAAATATTATTAGTCAAAGTAAATAGAATGTTATCTATTATTGAATGTTGTTCTGTCTTTCTATGTGTTTCTTTGCAGTCTGATTCACTTCAATTAGTTCCATTTTAATATTTTATTCATTGGCCCGTCAACTTCCACTTGAACCAACAAGGAAGGGGCTCAAGCCTTAATCACCACGTTTGGCAGGTGGATTGGTAACCGCAGTATTTAAAACGCCGTGTTCTATTCCCCGGCTTTAACAATTGCTATAAATGATGTTATATCAATCGAGACCACAAGCAAAACATATTTCTCCCGGAAAATAAAATCATGGGACCTGCAAATGCGTTTAAATTTATATTTAAAAATATTTAGATGAAAATGATTTTCTACCGGTACAACTCCCGGGCGACCTCAGTCCCATAAATAAACACAGGTAATAGATTTACAACGCTCACAATTTCAATCATACCGCAATAAATATCTCTGAATCACATTACATCACCATAAAGTACGCCGACGCACCTCCCCGCAGTCACAACCATTTCCACAGAAAATATGTTTTTAAACCGACGACAATATTTTATTATCTGACACCAGAGACTTTGCCATTAAAAATTGTAACAAAAAAAAGATATACCTATCTACGTTTTCATAAGAAACTCGGTCCGGAAAAACGAAAAACCGGTTATCGTGATGAAAAAAACCGGCCAAGAGCGAGTCGACCTCGCGCACGAAGGGTTCCGTACTAGTTGCAAGTGCCTACCTATTTTTGATATCAAGTAGAAAACAAGTACCTAACATAATATAAAAGTTCTTGTGCTTCGTTGTAACTTTGATCGATGTTAATAATAGTTGATTGAATGAAAGGTAAATTGCGGATTACGATAAAAAAAACTACTTCGTTGATCTCGTTCAAACCAATTTTCGGTGGAAGTTTGCATGGATTTGCATGCATCACTTTCTTATTTTAGAAGTTACAGGGGGGGGGGGGCACATATTTTACCACTTTTGAAGTATCTCTCGGTTCACAAACGAAATAAACGATTTTTATTCAGCCCTTAGGTATTTACATACACTTGTACTTGTCAAGAAAATTAACAATGCATATAAAATTAATTATAAATAGGTAACATGTACTATTAAACTATATTTAAATTTATTTCAGGTATGTTAGAAGTCTGTCAGTCTTGTGATAGTAAATAAGCGCTTAATATCTATTTACTATATTTATTTCATTCAAAAATTTTATGAATAAAAATAAAAAAATATTAAAGCATATTTATTAAGAGTGCAATGACCGGTCAAGTGGCGAGACCAGACGTCCTCAGACAAATTCTATTAAATTTAAGCGACACACGCCTGCGGGCACCCTTACGGGGTAAGGTCCGTAAGGACCACGACTCAGGGCGCCGCTGAAGCTAGAAGTAAAGAGAAATTAAGAGGACGTGATCACTGGAACAGGCTACAGGCACTGGATCACACGACAGGGGCAGATCTAAGTAATATTATAAATATATTCTGAGATATTGGTGAGAGTAGTATAACAAGTAATTCTAATATACTCCCCTGAGATATATAGTCGAACTAATCCAGGCGGTCATCAGACACAATTTGCTAATATTTGTCTCCACATCCAGCTCGTCACTTCCTTATAAATATTTGTATACACTTTTTACACTTAATAGTACACAATACTAATCTAATTTACACTTAAAATTACATAACAACAATTAATTTAATTTAAAATAAAATCAGCTGGAGTTTGACAAGTCATTCACCAGTCAGGGTTGCCAAAAAAGTACATCTACTTACCGAGTTTCAAAAGTATTGTTCTTATAGTTTGGGAAAAAAGTGGCTGTGTCATACGGACAGACAGACAGACATGACCAATCCATACGGGTTCCGTTTTTTGTCATTTGGCTACGGAACCCTAAAAAGTTGATAAAAAACGACTACCAGAATGCGGAATGATGAATTGTTAAAATTCTACAACCGTGTAACATTTCTATAAGTCAATTTGGTAGATACCTAGGGGAAATTATCGAGATGCCGATGGCGGGGCGACTCTACCGCATTGATCATGACAGAATTAATATTTAAAATATCTCCGATATAACTGATGCCCCGGGGACGACGGTGATTATTAGGTCAAGTTATAATTTGAGTTTTTCCTGCAGTAATGATTGTAATTACTTTTACTGTGAAATAAAATTTTAAACTTGATTTTATTATCACTAACGATTTATTATCAGTCCGTGTAACGTCCACTGCTGAACATGGACCGCCTCGAGGGAGTGTTTTAGACATAATGATCACATTGGTGACCGCAGTATTATGTTGTAACACACAAGGAAATACTGCTGCCCGTTTCCTAGTAAACAATTGTTTTTCCCTTGCTATAAATAATGTTAGAATAATCGAAACCAACGGTTAAACGTACTTTCCGCGATATGGAAGTGTAGTCCCTCAACCAACCAGACCGGAAAGTAAGCTAAGATTTTTACACAATGTTTTATCAAGTTTGAAATTTCTTTACGGTTATGGATAAATTTATAATTATAATATAAACTTTACTAAGAAGGTAAGTTTTAAAAAATATTTATATATCACGACAAAGTGGGGTAGTTGGCGAAACCCGCGCTGTTCGAAGACGTTGCTGAAACTCATCAGTCTATCCGTGACTCGTGACCACCACTGGTGTAACCCATGTCAAAACGTCAGCTTAGTAAAAAGCGAATGATTTACTTAAGATTGTACCTACCTACTATACTATAAATTATGTATAGAAATGTGTCTACTTATCTGAATTTATTTAGTTATAATAATTTCATAATTTATTAGCGTATATAATTAATTGCTTATTTATGCCCCAAATCCATACTAACAATTTTGTTTAGTCCGTGATTATCATAATATTAAGTCAACATTTAAAGTATTACTTTTATAATTAACTATTTGAGCTTTGACCTGAAACTGTCACTGGACACAATAGCACTCCTATGTCAGTAAAACCGCGGATAAAACCAAAACCGCAACTAGTAAAATACAAATTTCCAAAATGGCTGAATCATTGTTAAACCACAACAAAGGGGGAAAAAGAGTAAATTAACACTCGCCCTAAGTTTAATAATAATAAAAAAGTTTTATTGATCAGAACAAATATACATACATTGACATGGTACCTATATCACTGACCACCCTAAGATTCCCTGTGTCGTGGAGGCCAGTCTCTTTCGTTGTAACAAAGTTAGATTTTAGTAGGTAGGGTCTGTAAATTTGACAAAGTGATGGATTCTTACTTAGTTAGTGTATGTCAAAGTTAGGGGGTGTCTGTGTGTGTATGGGTGTGTGTGTGTGTGTGTGTATGTGTGTATGTATTTTACAGTTTCCATTTGATGCATTTGAAATGAGCAGATTACTAAAAAATGTATTCACTAGCTTCTTTAACTGCATGTTTAAGTATAAGTGGATTAAACATAAACACAATCGCACACTCAATAAATACAAAACGCGCAAACGGGCCAAACAAAATTCCTGACAGTTGAGGGGCTCAAAATTATTTAAAGTTTTCCTTTAGACTAAACGGGCTATAACTAAAAAACGACAAAAATAAATTCCTGTGTTACGTTGGACTTTACAAACCCATAAAGCACAGACACTAAGAATACCTAGACTCAGAGGTACTATCTGATGTTTACAGGAATTCGTCGTCACAATTGTCTCGGGTGGGAAACGAACACAAAACAGCACACACTACGTCACCTCTGAATCATCAGTGCAGAATATTAGAATTTCATGATCCTTTTATTTGTTTGGCGAATTTTTGTCGGTCGAATTGAACAAAGATCTGCTTTTAAACAACGATCAATTTTTAAACCATAATTCACTAATTGATTTTCACAATTTTAATTTTCCGAATGTTCATTTCGACCTTTCATACCTAACTGGACACAGCATAAAGATACGCCCTTCCCTTTGCCACGCCTCAAACTTTTTTAATTTCACGCAAAAAAAAATCATCCCTTAGGAATTGGGAGTGAATAGAAGTTTTTCGTTAATATCAACAATGAAAAATTGGCGTTTGACTAATGGGCCCTTACCAACACGAGTTTTAATCGAAGCACTTTGATACTTTAATTTCTACTCAGTTTTGATGAAACATGACATGATTTTTGAGTTAAGTTAAAACATTATTTCAAAGTTTTACTGATAAGTACTTCCTCTGCCACGTCTCCATAGTTTTTGATATTTATTACCAGATATACCTATCCATTTCCAATAAAAGGAAATGTTTCCAAAAGAATCAGTTACTGACTGAAACCAGTTAGTGGCACCATCACAGATATTTCGACTTATAGCCTACTGCATAGCAATAACCATCTTGTATTAGCTGTCTCCACAGATCACACAGCTGCCTATAAATACATTTGAACGTGCTATATTCTCTTAGCTTCTACTCTGATAATGATTATCTAAATTATCCTACTAATATAATAAACGAAAAAGTTTGTAAGTATGGATGGATGGATGTTTGTTACTCTTTCACGCCGAAACTAGTGATCGGAATTGGGTGAAAATACATATTATGGTGGGCATATTGGCTATAAAACATAGCGCTCCGACCCACTGGAGCAGATTAACGCGGGTAAAACGGCGGGGCGCAGTGCCGTCATGAATAAATAAAAGTTAATACTTCCTTATATTAATAAAATAGATTACGCGCGATTGCACCCGCGCAGCTCCTATTCTCGTGAGAACTTCGTAACCTATAATATAGCCTTCCTCAATAAATGGGCTGGGTGAATTTACCAAACGACTTTTTTTTTTGTATTTGAAAAAAGGAATTATTATTCCAAATTATTTTTTTAGTGTTCAGAAGGTAGTTATTGGGTTGTGGCAAAAATATAAACTGCCTAGGACTATATATTAAGGTAGAAATAAATACATAAACCTCTATATTTTTCAAATCGGTGCCGTCCCTCTACTTTTTTTGCAAACAAAAAAGCTCATACAAATACGTAAGTAAAGTATATAACTTATTCTATTTCATAGAATATTAGTTTTATTATTAATATATAGCATATTTTAATACATAATTAACGTGTATTATTACTGAGAGGCACAAACGTACTTGTCTTGCAAAATGTTCTCATATCGCTGGACAAAAGTAATTAAAACCTAACTTAACATCGACGTGTCCGCCAGCGTACCCACGTGTGTGCTAGTGCGCAGTCAGGACGGATATGTTTCAAATCGCTGCATATTCCCGTAAATAACGTAAGAACGCCAATTCAGGTGCTCCCGGACAATTATTTTATATTATCGGTGGTTGCATTTTTCTAGTGTAATAAGTAGTTTTATTACTGCTGTTTGGTTTTAACAGAGACAGTAAGTGAATTAGCTTCAATGACTGTTATTGAATTTGTCCTAGATATTATGCATTTTTTCAAATTTTCAAAAAAGTGTGTTATTCACGTTGCTGTTCTCATATCGCTGTAATCGGTGGTCATTATTACCACCGATGTGATAATTTACACCGAAATTATAAGAAAAAAACAATCGGTGTCTTATCTATACTAATATTATAAAGCTGCAGAGTTTGTTTGTTTGTTTGAACGCGCTAATCTCAGGGACTACTGGTCCGATTTAAAAAATTCTTTCAGTGTTGGATAGTCCATTTATCGAGGAAGGTTATAGGCTATATTTTATTTTCAAAAAAGTTGGGGATCCGTAAGAAAATTGCGTTTTTGTAACCCAATGTGTAAAAGCGACAACCTATTTATGCGTGCGCTGCAAAAACTATTGACAATAGAACAAAATGATGTACTACGGGTTTGTAGGTCTTATTAAGATCTACAAAAAAGTCCGCGAGAGCATATATCTAACTATCATAGTTTAGTCACAATAACCGCTTTTATGTTCATAAAAAAATATTAAATCGTCTGAAGAAAGAAACTACGTTAAATGTATATCGTTATATTAATCCTTATCCAAATTAAGCATAATGTTATCAAGGGTATTTATTTAGAAGTAAAATACTTTTTGTTTTATTCCAATCGGACATTTCGTTGAGAAATTATCACGAGTATAAAAACGCAAGGAATTGGTACCTAATAAAGAGTTATTTGCCGTAATAGATAAAGCTGAAGAGTTTGTTTGCTTGAACGCGCTAATCTCAGCAACTATAACTGGTCCGATTTGAAAAATTCTTTCAATGTTAGATAGCCCATTTATCGAGGCTATATTTTATTACAAAGTTTTTATGGGAACGGGAGTTACGCGGGTGAAACCGCGCGCGGAAAGCTAGTATCTAATATCGGTGTTTTGATTCATGATCAACGCGCAGTTTTGTCTCATCGGTGGATTGCTTTATTATATGGATAGATCATTTTCTCATCTCGGTGAGTCGTTTTATCATATCGGTAGATTTCATGCCATTTCGTTAAGTATACAAAAAAACAAAGAAACATACAAACATACATACAAACACATACATTATATACATACATACAAACATTCATACATACATACTTACCTACATGTAAGTCAGTATGTATTATTTTGTAAGTAAGTCGATGGCGTAAGTCATTATTATTATTATTTTTTTAAAAAAGATTACTAGCAGCCTTTTGCTGTCTACTAGTATTCTTGTTAACCCCTCGTGCTAAGCTAAAATGCTTGTTTTACGAATGGGTTCACGTCGGTAGTGCAATGGGTGGGGTTCGAACCGGCGACCTCAACATCACAAGTCCGACGCCCTAGCCATTGGGCTACGGCCGGTTTAGGTATGTAGGTACCTACTAACTATTTCCTCTTTGATGTTCAAAGGTGGATAGATTATCATATCGCTGGATATGTATATAATTTCGGTGGATAAACTTATCATATCGGTGTATAGAAAAAATAATCGGTGCCGGTTTGTCATATCAATGGAAACCAAAATTCAAACTGAATTTTCTCCTTAATCTTAAATGATACGTTGATGATATTAAATTAGGGGATATTAAATATCCTAAAAATTATATAAAACCTGAAAAATATACAAAAAAAAATTAAATGAAGAAGTTCACCGATATAACAAAAAAATGGCATTTGTTGAAATTCACACGGCTAAGTGATATTGCATATTTAATCAAAAAAAAAATATATATATATATCTTCAACAGCCTGTTTACGTCCACAGCTGAACATGGATTTCCTCTTGAGACCTTGGCAAGCCAGGATCGTTAAAAAGACAAGAAATGCATTTACGTATTCCCAACGCCGCTGCAGCGTATTCGCGCGCTGGCGGTGGGATATGTGGGACTCGCCTCGCATATCCATAGCGAGGTATGCTAACTCATACCAAGAGGAGAGGACCCTACACCACTAAAACCCCCCGGACACTCCTTCGATCCGCCGTTGGCGGGAGCCGGGCACGCATAAGCAATCCGGCCCAGACAGATATACCTAACTAAATGATTTCAAATGAAAGAATTGCAGAGGAAAAACCTAGGAGTACGCGACGTGTACTCTCAATACTGAAGAAATCTTGAAGTAGTTTTTTCTAACGAAACCATAATTAGATTGGAGAAATAAGTAAATTTAATGTAAAAGACATTTAGCATGTAAAAAAACGGCTTATGTTTAACTTACCATCAGATATAGTAACATATAACACCAAAATTAAACCCGCATTTTAATGTAAAATTGTAACCAAAGTTTTAACATTTCGCTATCGTATTTAAGCAAAATGACTCCAAATAAATCATTGTTAACCCAAAAGTAGTAAATGATCACCAAAAGTACCTAAATGTTTTACTAATTTACTATTCGGTTCTGGCACTCGCCGGCCGCTGCCGCGGCACCGCTCGCTTCGCTCGCTCGGCTCGTGCGTTGTATGGCCGCAGCTCTAACCTAACCTAACCGATTGTCATTTTTCATTGATTTTATTAAGGTAGAAATAGCGCAATAATTTGCTCGCTAAGATTTGGTGATCATTAACTACATTTGGTGTTCGAATACAATTTGAAGTGCAGTCGTGACTAAAATAGCTAGTACTATTATAATTTTAGACTTTATTTTTCTGGTGTCAAGTATATATTTTTGGTGGTCATTATATTTTATCCCTAAAAAAACTAAACGGCAATATACGTATTTGTGTTGAGGACGCAGTGAGGTTTTATTTATAGTGTAGTAAAGAAATATAATTATTTCAGGCCTTTCTTACCAACTACATACATACGTAGTTGTAAGGAATTCAAAAGTTTTTTTTTATCATTTAATTATAACACAATGAATCGACTAAAGTTTACTAGCTATTTCTTTCTATAGCATACCTAGATATTATATAAAATTTATTGTAAATGACCTATAATAATACTGATTAATTTGAAGCGATATGTTACTAATAAACCACTTCATTTCCTCGACTGTAGCAATGAAGCAACTATTAGTAAGTTTAAACTAATAAATAAGGCGCCATTGACCTTTAAGCCTTAAGTGGGTTCGATCCCCACCCCGGACAGAAAATCGTTGTGTAAGTTCTAAGATTCCTTTTTCCCTCGATAACCTTCCGATGCCCTCGTAGATCCGAAGTCCGAGTGGCCCGCGAACTGTAAAGTAGAGCGATAGTTGCACAAAACTCCGCTAAAGAAACTAAGCCATAATCCCTCAATCTCCCCGTCAGCGACCGCCCTGAGCCGAGGTCCAAGTCCCACAGAGGACGCCCTCATGCGCAGATTGCTTAGTTTGTAGTGTTTAAACCATTTATCTAGGCTGGAGCTCTGCTCGCCTTTATGCCCGGTGAAGTAGCAAAAGCCTAAGGGCAAACTACATATTTATGTCCGTCCGAAAAAAAAAACCTTTTTCCGTCAGTAATTTATTATGTAATATGGACATATAAGTTAGAATATGTAGTTTATTATAAATAGCAGGCATATTTATTAGTATATAGTTGTGTATATGTAACTATTAGTGTGTATGTTTATAGATATGTATTTACCAATTTGGTAAAAAAAATATTAAATCTGTTGTACACTTGCTACGCACTTATTATCATGTATCTCTTTCCTAAAGGATTGCTGGAAGAGAATTCATAATTGAATTAAGCTCGCCTTTGTACATGTTGTTTCCAATTTATAAAATGTATTTCATGTAATTTTCTGTGTGCAATAAAATATAAATAAAATAAATAAATTCCTTTCCGGATCTGGTTGGTTGAGAGACTACCCTCCGTTCCTGGGAAAGCACGTTAAGCTGTTGGTCCCGCTTGTTATAATATCGTCTATAATAATCGTATATCAAGGAACGGGCAGCAGCGTTTTCTTGTGTTGTAATTTGGTTTTTATGATTTTTTAATGCAAAGATCTATTATTATTATTTTTTTATATATATTTCTTATTCATTTCAATACAGTCATTTTGTATGATTTTTTTGTCTATGACACTAAAATATTTTCACATAGAAACGGTACGTACGGTTTCACATAGCAACAAAATCTGTTAATTGGAATTCAGAATCACTTGCCAAAACGGTTGAAATACAATTTTACTAATAGATTTATTGATTTACTTACCTAAATTAAAAAAAGGCTTATACGCCATTTTTGTAATGATTATCCTCGAATATCTCCAAAATTGGACGTGATAGAATATTTTTAACTATTAAATAATATTTAAAAGCCAGATAAATGTATTTTTTTTCTGTGGCAAAAACTTTGGCGACTTATGAGTTAAGGTGCAAGTTGGAAGCGGGCGACATGAGGTGGCGGCGGACGACGTGTCGCGGCGACACTACTGGTTTGTATGTATTCCTATGAAACGCTAGCTTCATGTCGCTAACTGCGAAGGAAATTTCATAGAAATACATACAAACCAGTAGTGCCGCTGCGACACGTCGTCTGCTGCCGCCTCACGTCGCCCGCTTCCAACTTGCACCTTTAAACATAGATGTCGATACTATAGCTCAACTTAAGCATTACAATAACATGAACAAACAGACAAAGGATTAAACAGTTGAGCTATATTAACGCGAAACAAGAAAGATTAAATTATTCAACTAAGGTCTGAAAAGTACTAACTTAAAGGCAGTTATTATTTTATTACTCGTTAAGTTTTTATTTTACGCTTAAATAATAAAATATGGTCCTCCAGAGATATTCTTTATGGATCAAGATCTTTTTAATTGGTCTAACAAGGTTTATTCATAGAAGAGGCTGAAGTTAACTATTTAAGGTAAAGTACAATCTCAAGAGATGCAAATATAGTGTCCTTGATAGAGAAGAAGAATAAAACATCAAAATTTCTACTGTACTTTTGTTCGATCTTCCCACGATAACCAGAGCTCTACTGGGGAGACTACGCGCGGAAACCTAGTCATCATCATCGTCAGTCCACTGCTGAACATGGGCCTCCTCCCGAGAGAGGGTAGTTGCCATAGTCACCACGCTTGGCAGGCGGGTTGGTGACGGCAGTATTATGTTGTACCACACAAGGAAACGCTGCTGCCTTTCCTTGATATACGATTATTATAGATGACGTTATAACAATGGGACCAACGGCTTAACGTGCTTTCCGAGGCACGGAGGGTAGTCCGTCAACCAACCAGACCAGGAAATAAATCTTAGAATTTACACAAAGATTTTTCTGTCCGAACCCACGACCTCCGAGATTTAAAGCGGGATAAAAACCCCGACGCTACGGAGGTTGTCCTAGTATTACATTGATATACAACTACAACATGACAATGCGGCATTCAATCTTGATTTGTGTCGCAATCATTTCGCGTCCATATTCGATTGTTTAATACGCACGTTGCATTCTTATTGACGAATTTAAAACGGATTTTACAATTACCTACAGTGATAAATTTAATGGTGAAATGTTTGCATTGTTGGCTTTATTTGTTGTTACGGATTTTCGGCTTTTAAATTAATTTATATTGGTTTCCGTTCGGTACCTATTTGTTTACAAAATATTAAAAAATTGCAATTTTTTGATTGAATTGGAAAAGTTAATAAATACAAACGCTGATGTTTCAGGTGTTAAATAAAAATAATATTGTCGCGGCACGTACACCGGAGTACTATTTTTCACAGGATTTTGACAAAAACTTACACTAATCGTAACTATTTTTACAGTATTTTTGTTATCATCTTCATCATCAGCCCGTTTAACGTCCACTGCTGATCGTGGGTCCTCCCGAGATAGGGTTTTGCCATATTCACCATGCCTGACAGGCGGGTTGGAGACCGCAGTATTATGTGGTAACACACAAGAAAACGTTGCTCCCTGGAATACGCTTGTTATAGATAATTTTATAGTAATTGGGGCTTGACGACCTTTCCATGGAGGCTGTCATACTACATAATTATATCATCATAGATCAGTCATTAATATTGATATCAATAAAATGTGAAAGATAAATTAAATACTAAAATTAGTATTGTATAAACTTTTTATCCCTATGTTCTACATAACCTGATACCCCCTTCACCCTTCCATCACCGGACGACCAGGCGCGGCGAGCGGTTTCACCCTTATGTTGTAGACATTCCTTCAATACGCACAAAGCGATTTGATTCTTCTTTCATAATGCGGACGGCTAAGGAGTGGAATTCTCTGCCGGGGTCAGGTTTTCCGGAACGCTATAATCTGGACATCTTTAAAGCCAAAGTGAACAGACACTTTCTAGGCACGCGTGTATCATCTTAGGCCTTATCTTCGCCTTCCATCAAGCGAGATTATGGTCAAACGTAAGCATATATTTAATGAAAAAAAAAAAAAAACCTTTCTTGCAATAGAAGTTTCGTCTAAATTAGTACAATTGTTTTGGAGATAAGACTGATATAAAACGGTGATTTCGACAGGATTTTCATTATTAAACGTTTTAAATCCATATTATACGTGGAAGAACTTGCTAGCTGTAGTTTGTGACAACATAGTAAAAAACAAAGTCGCTTCCCACTGTCTGTTTGTCCCTATGTAAGTAAACTTCGAACTTAAAAACTACGCAACGGATTTTAATGCGGTTTTTTAATAGAATGAGTGTTTTAAGACAAAGGTTTAGGACAAACTCCGTAGCGGTATTTGGCTCGCTTTAAATCTTGGAGGTCGTAGACAGGAAATCTTTGTGTAAATTCTTACATTTATTTCCGGGTCTGGTTGGTTGAGGAACTACCCTCCGTGTCTCGAAAAGCACGTAAAGCCGTTGGTCCCGGCAGCAGCGTTTCCTTGTGTGGTACAACATAATACTGCGGTCACCTGCCACCCGCCTGCCAAGCGTGGTGACTATGGCAAATACCCTCCCTCGGGAGGAGGCCCGTGTTCAGCAGTGGACGTTATACGGGCTGATGATGAAGACAAAGGTTTATTCAAAGTGCGAAGCCGGGACGGGTCGCTAGTAAATAATAAACAAGTAAGTTATTAAAACAAAATACAACATTAAAACGAAACAAACCCACAAAACCGCTGTTACTACAATTAAAAGGAAGGAAGTGTATTGTACGAAATAACAAGGATTGTTCATCATTATTTAGCAATGGGGAAACAGAGATCAATTAAGGGTTGCTCGAGTTTCCTGTTACGGTAAGTATCGGGGGGCTTACCTCGTTGAGCATTGCGACTCATAAAAGATATAGAGGGACTTCTGTAGCCATAACTTTACCCCATATTGGATATGCGCTTTCTTCGAGCGAGTGAACGCCGTCACCTTCTGCATGACACACGCTTAGAGAACGCGCAGGTCCAATGCATGGTCAGTCTGAGTTCCGGAGATTGTGGATTTTGTGCCCACACTGGTATTTTTTTGTGTAAAATTGAATATTTTGTCGGGTGAAGTTGGTTGAGGGACTATCCCTCTGTGCTTCAGAGGGGTATACTAATCGGCCTATGTTAATCGTATACCAGGGAACGGACATCAGCGTTTCCCGGTGTGTTACGAAATAATATTGCAATCACCAACCCGTGGCCGCGATCTCAAAATAGTTGAGGTTGCAAATCCCCTTCGAGAGAAGCCGTTTTTTATTCTGACGGATTAATTTATTTATTAACGAGGCGTTTACTACTTCGCCGGGCAAAAAGGCGAGCCGGGCTCTAGCCTAAAGAGGAAAGCCCATGTAGAACAATGAACATTAGGTATACGGATTAATTATGATAATCATGATACCTATGCATTTTTAAATTGGTTCCGTAAGTTTTTTATCATCTTTCCGATTGATAGTAATACAAGCTGCCCGCGCGTGGTTTCACCGGCGTTACTCCCGTTTCCTTAATAACTTCATAAAAAAATTTAGCCTATAGCCTTCCTCGATAAATGGCCTATCTAACACTGAAAGAATTTTGGGTCCAATTTCAAAAAAATGTGATTAGCGAGTTCAAGAAAACAAATAAGTAAAGTAAGTAATAAGTTAGTATAGATATAGGCCTTCATCACAACGAACGCGGTAAATTTGACTGAAACTCAAACTTGTACTGCCACTATTTTTTTTTTACCCCAAAAATGACTATTCAAATAGTTTAGCTTTATTATTACCTTTTTTTATTTCTTCGTGGGTTACTCAATAAAACCCCCCAAGTGCCTCTGAATGCTACACGTCACCACAAAAATTAGCAATTCTTTTTAATGTATACGCTTCTAGAATAAACTTCCTAATAATGTAAGAGATCTTTCTACAAACAAGTTTAAACGATATGTCAAGGATAAATTATGTAAAAAGGCTTATTAAAAAAATTCTGATTATGTCAATGACAAAAAAGCTTGCTCTGAAACAATACTGCTTTTTTAATAATTGTAAAATAAAATTTATTTTAAAAAAAGGATTCCTCTGAGTTTCTTGCCAGTTCTTCTCAGAGTTGCTACATCCAGAACTGGTGGTAGGAAAAGAAAGGCACGCATCATAAGAACACGATTTAATATATTTTAAATGTGTATATGAATAAAGAATTTTTGACTTTGACTTTGAATGCTAGTGTTGGGAACATCGGTAGTCTACATCTCCATGATACGCCGGTGCCCCTAACCTACCTAAGCTATGGTTTAAGTAGATAATACCACGGGAACTGAGGTGCGTGGGTGAATCCGCGCTGGCCAGCTAGTCTCCAACACCTCTGCAGTTTAATTACAACACCGTTGACCTAGTACGTGAAATCCTCCCGCCTCCCCGAATGTCCCAGAAACCTTTTAATTCACTAAATTAAAAATCCTTTTAATTTTCGCTACCCATTCTTTTTGTAGATTACTGCTGGTGTAAGACCTAAATTCCGTCGGCGTAAAGAATATTTTCTTATGTCCCTTATTTCATTGTTTATGCGGTTATTATAAGGAACTCGATGGAATAAAGATAAGTCAAACCATAAATTTATGTAAAGATTAATGTAATTATAATACTGAGAGTTTTTTGTTGGTTTGCTTAAACGCGCTAATTTCAGGTGGTACTGGTCCGATTTGAACAATTCTTTCAATGTAAGATAACCCATTTATTGAGAAAGACTATAAGCTATATAAAATTACGAAGTTCCCACGGGAACTGGAGTTGTACGGAAAACCGCGCGCGGAAGCAAGTAACTCTAGAAAAAGGTGTTTCGTTTTTCAAAAAAAATAAAAATCTTAAGTTCGTGATGTTCTTCGCAAGGAAATCTGATTTGTTATTAATATTTGTAATTCACAAGATACAAGTAGTGAAACTGTATTTATTGACACAAAGACCATTGTTTTCTTCAGCATCCAGAGCCCATAACTGTAGCCAATCCATCGAGCCATGTGGTTTGAATGCAGTCCCAAGTCCAAGTTGTGCCTTATAGACCACTAGCGACCCGCCCCGGCTCCGCACTTGCATTTTGGCCCTCGGCGCGTGCGGAAGTGTTCCGTGTGCGCTCCGCCAATTTACAAGCTTACGTACGCTTGCCGTGCGTTTCAGTCGCTTGCGACCATCATTACATCAGAGGGGTGGCGTCTTTTTAAAGACAGCATCTCTCTGATAATTCTGTTTCTAGACTCTTTGCCCCTTCAGGGAAAAGCCACTTTGTGGTCCTTGGTGGAAACGTAACCGTGCCAACGAAGCCAAGTGGGGTGTTGACCCGATACACCCGGCTTTGTCCCATCAGGACAAAGCAGTAAATTGGAAGGGACTAGAACCACCGGCCTTGGGGGCTCCCCTAGTCGACGCTAGTTATCTCCTCATTCCCACCCTACACTGTCCCTATAAATCCCATCCTTAAGTGTCGTTTGGGTGCTGACGGCTTCGGCCCATATCACCCTCTGCACTTAAGCCGATAGGAACCCTTAGCACATTAAGATTGGCGAAGGGATTACAAGCTTAGGGCTCACCCATAGGCACTCAAACCTCCTCGCTTATACCCGGCGAGGAGGGTTACACATTCTTACTCATCCCCGGGCCCATCCAACTCGGGGACTAGGCAACATAATAAGATAGGAGCGACAGCCGAGAAGTTTGTTGTGGGTTCTTCTTCTCGGAACGCTACGCGAGGAACCCTCGTAAGTTCGTCGTAGTCAACCTGACATTGGACGTCAAAGATGTTGGAGCACTCCACCCAAGGGTCGGTAGACTACTTCTCACGTGCAGGCCAAATTATTGGATCGCGAGATCCAACACTTTGGCTGGAACTATGTGAGAAGTACGGATTGCCGAAACCAGGGGAAAGTGACTACACTTTGTCCTCCGATGAAAGGCTCGGCACAGTAAATACGGCCCTTTGTTCATTGCCTGATAAGGAAATGAACAATACCAATTCCGACAACCATTGTTCGTCACTTGCACCTGCAAGTAGTAAAACGAACAATGGGGCTAAATCCCTTTGTTCACGAATGACCGCCGCCGAGTTAATTGGGTACAAAGAGACCGCGAGGACAAAAGCCGCGCGTAAATCCGCCAAACGGGTCCAATCGCGGCCGACATCAGGTAGTGACCGCGATCGCTCGCCGAAAACGCGAAAAACGTATTCGCGGTCACCCTCACCTTCCGCTTCGTCCGTTATGTCAACGGACGAACTCCCTTGCGGAGGAAGCTCTCGGCCGTCTGAGTTTTCAGACTCGGATGACAATGGTACGGGAGCTCCATGGCAAGTGGCAGGTAAAGGGGGAAAGGCAAAGAGGAAATCTGAGTCCGGTTCGGATTTGGAGTCAAGATCTCCTCAGCCAAAAAAGCTTCTCGCCTCAGAAGCTAAATCACCTTCCCCTCTACCAGGTGCATCGACAAACTCGCAAGTTCGCCCTGAATCGTCTTTGATCAAAGAGAAAAGACCGCCACCGATTATGATCCAAGACATCCCGAGATGGATGCAAATTAAATCATACTTTCCGGCTAAGGGCTTAACCGTTGATGATTTTAGGGCGACGTCTATTCAAAGACAGGGCGTAATCCACCTCCAGCTCAAATCATCACGTCATTTTCGCTCAATAACTTCGCTTTTAGACAACGAAAAAGTGAAATACTTTACTTACGGACTCCCGGGCGAGCAACCCTTACGTGTGGTTATTCGCCGTGTACCACGTCACCTCGAGATTGATGATATTAAGGCATCGATCTTTAATCAGGGATTCCCTGTGCGCGAAGTGCACCGTATGCGCAAAGCAAATGGGGAATCATTCGACATGATTCTTGTCCATCTCGACAAATCTGCGGAGGGTCAAAAGATCTTCGCTATCAAATCCATCTGTGATTTAGATGGACTGATCGTTGAACCTCCCAGGCGCAACGCTACCATAGGACAGTGTCACAATTGTCAGCAATTTGGGCACTCATCTAGATATTGTCATATCGAACCGAGGTGCGTGAAATGCCTCACCCCCGGTCACCATACGTCTGAATGTAGTCGGCCCAAGGACCGAAACGATAGTTCTGATCCGCCTGGCTGTGTAAACTGCCAGGAAATAGGTCACCCAGCCAACTATCGGGGGTGTCCTAAAGCCCCGAACAAAGGACTTCACAGTAAAAGGGGATCCAGGAGCACACGAGGCAGGTCCAAGGTCGCTCGGAACCCCGCTGTTTCCGTCCCAGTTCCCGAACCCAACCCTAACATACCTCATATCGACTCCACCCAAGTCCGGGGTAACAGCCTAGGACTGGTGTGGCCGCTCCCTATATGGCATAAGTCACAATCCACCAATGAAGTCACTATGACATCGCAGGTGGTGGCCCCAGTGAGAACTGCCGCTTCCATAACTCAGGTTTCTCAAGCCTCGCAGGCCCCCCAGGCCCAAAAGGCCAAGACCCTTCAGGTCGCTCAGGCCCCTCAGGCTCAAAAGGCCAGGACCCCTCAGGTCTCTCAGGCCCCTCAGTCCCAAAAACCTAGGGCCCCTCAGGCCGTAAAACCAACCCAGGCCCAACCCATGACGGTCCGGGCCCCAAAGCCCAAACAGCTTATGCTTAAATCACGTACCGCTTTTCCTAAAATCGATATCATTGCTAATTATATAGCCTCTATCGATATCGACGCCATTATGGAGCTCGCTGATCTCGTTGAGATGAAAAACGAGAACCCTAATGACCAGGAAATCGCTCTTCAGACCGCGCTTCAAACAGCAAAGGTCCTTCGCTCGTTTATTAATCGCAACTAACTATGGATAGTGTTAGACAAGTAGGAATGAGTAAAGTCTCTTGTAGGATTAAACCTAGATCCCTCCGGATAGGGTTCTTTAACGCGGACGGTATACTAAAGCAGCGTGATGAAATTGGAGAATTTCTCCGTGACCATCAATTAGACCTGTTTTTAGTTCAAGAGACATTCCTCAAGCCGTCCAATCGGAGAAGTCCTGGAATCGCGAATTACCGCGTAGTTAGAAATGACCGGACTAATTCTGCAAAAGGTGGCACTTTGATATATTTCAAAAGGTCATTGCATTGCATACCGTTGGACCCACCAGTCAATCTTGTAAACATTGAAGTTTCCGTCTGTCGGCTAGGCATGACAGGTCATCAGCCAATCACAATCATTTCGGCTTACCTTCCTCCGGACAAGGAGTTGCTTCGGAGCGATATCCAAATCCTTCATGATTTAGGGGGAGCGGTCATCGTCGCCGGCGACCTCAATGCTAAGCATGTGACATGGAGCTGCAACACGAATAACTCGAGAGGCACCTCACTGTCACAATGCTTGGAATTAATTCCCTTCGATCCTATCATTCCATTCGAACCTACTCATTTCCCTTATACTCCTGGCCACCGACCGGACATACTCGACTTTGCACTTGTAAAGAACGTAAACTTACGTTTATCTTCTGTACAGGTGCATCACGAGCTTTGTTCGGACCACAGGCCCGTCATCATAGATCTACTATCTCCCAGTAGTCACTCAGATCCTTCTCAGACCAAGACTGTTACTGACTGGAAAAAGCTCGGGTCCCGACTCGAGTCTGCTTCCTCAGAATATCTTGACTCCATACCCTCTCATATTCAAACCCCCGAGCAAACACTTAACGCTATCGACTCTCTCACAGCTCACGTACATTGTCAGGTGAATGAATGTTCACGGGAGGTACCAACAATCGATAACCTCGATCGATGGAAGCTCCCTGATGATGTGCGTGCGCTGATGACCGAGAAGAATGCGGCCATCAGAGCCTACGACTCGTATCACACCGAGGAAAACCGCTTGCGCATGCGATCTCTTCAGCGCGCTGTAAGAGATCGTATCAACGAAATGCGAAACTCCAGATGGGATACAATGTTGAGTGACCTTAAACCGTCACATTTGGCCTTTTGGGATCTTTGTAAGAAGCTCAAATCCATTACCTGTTCCTCCATGCCCCCTCTCAATCGCCCAAATCAACGCCCCGCGTTTGACGACGATGAGAAGGCCGAATGCCTAGCTAATAGTCTAGAGACCCAATGTACGCCTAGTACTCTACCTGTAGACCCAGTCCACCTCGCAGAGGTCGACGCCGAGGTTGAACGTAGATCAGCAATTCCCTTACCCGCGATACCCGTCCGTTCCGCCGACGGCCCCCCCGTAAATGGGGAGGACGATGACAATGACGTGCTACCGGCAGTTACCGTAGACGAAGTGAAATCTTTGATCAAGGACTTACATCCTAGAAAGGCCCCAGGTCCCGACGGGATTACCAATCGAGTGCTTAAGCAATTCTCGATCCCTCTGCTGTGCCTCTTGACCGCAATTTTTAATGCGGCTCTAACAAATAACATATTTCCACACCAGTGGAAAGAAGCCACCGTGATTGGTATTCCGAAGCCTGGCAAGCCAAAGCAGGATTCCACTTCTTATCGCCCTATAAGTCTTCTCAAATCATTGGGAAAACTTTACGAGCGCATAATATATGCCCGACTTCTAATATTCACTATGAATAATAACCTTCTTCCAGATGAGCAGTTTGGTTTTCGAGCCAAACACTCTTGTGTTCACCAAGTGCACCGCATTGTTGAACACATCCTTGTTAAATCAGGCAAACACAAATGTCATACGGGAGCACTCTTCTTTGACGTAGCTAAAGCGTTCGACAAAGTTTGGCACAATGGCTTAATTTATAAGCTCTACCAACTCAAAGTGCCGGACCGTCTCGTGCACATCATACGAGACTACCTCTCGGGTAGAACCTTTAGGTATCGTGTAGAAGGAGATTACTCTTCTCCTCACCCGATCCAAGCAGGGGTGCCACAAGGCTCAGTACTTTCGCCACTCCTGTTCTCGCTTTACACAAGTGACATCCCGAAACCCAAGAAGGACCATCTGGCACTCTTCGCGGACGATACCGCTTTATACTACTCGGGCCGCAGTCCTACTGCAATTCACGACGCTCTACAATCCGCATCAAATGCCTTAGGCAAATGGTTCAGAAAGTGGAGAATCGAAGTCAATCCGACAAAGAGTGCCGCTGTACTCTTCTCGAGATTCAACAGCCCACCGGTCATTCCACCGGTCACGATGTTTGGCGAACCAATCCCTTGGGAACGGCAAGCCAAGTACTTAGGCGTAATCCTTGACCGAAAGCTAAACTTTAGAGCGCATGTAGAAACCGTTCGTGCACGGGCTTCACTTACGCTCAGTCGACTACACTGTCTCTTAAATTCACGCAGTAAACTATCACTTGATAACAAGGTCAGGATTTATACCACGTGTATACGGCCGATTATGACGTACGCGAGCACTGTATTCGCTCATACAGCGTCTAGCAGTTTGTACCGCTTACAAACTGTCTACAAAGCGTCATAAACACCGTCGGCCTCGGGGCGTCCTAGACGACCCGGACGACGAGATCACAACTTACCAACTAGCAGTACAGAGACTGCAAGAAACTAGCACCACTACACAGAGACCACTCTATCCGACCCGCCGGAGAAGAGTGCGCCCGAGAACGCGACGCGTCCCCCCTCGCCCTCCCGACCCTTAGTTTGCTAAGAACCTTCCGATGCCCTCGTAGACTCGAAGTCCGAGAGGCCCGCGAACTGTAAAGTAGAGCGACAGTTGCACAAAACTCCCCTAAATAAACTAAAAGCCATAATTCCTCAATCTCCCCGTCAGCGACCGCCCTGAGCCGAGGTCCAAGTCCCACAGGGGACGCCCTCTTGCGCAGGTTGCTTAGTTTGTAGTGTTTAAACCATTTATCTAGGCTGGAGCTCTGCTCGCCTTTATGCCCGGTGAAGTAGCAAAAGCCTCCTGGCTAACTACATATGTCCGTCCGAAAAAAAAAAAAAAAAAAAAAAAAAAAGCCCCGGCTCCGCACGGGTTCAATGCTGATGTATTATACATATAAACCTTCCTCTTGAATCCCTCTATCTATTAAAAAAACCGCATCAAAATCCATTGCGTAATCACATAGATTTGATAATGTAGTAACGAGTCGAATATACAAACATATAGTGGGTGACTTTTTTACCTTCTTGATTATAATATAGTGTATTTTCCGTGTGGTTTCCGGCTTAGAATAGACCACCCCATGTCCTCCCATGGGGGTCGTAAAAGGCGACTAAGGGACATGTGGCTGATGGATGGGCAACAGCATCTGTTAGCTCAAAGTTTACTTCTTACTGCGATCACCAATCCGTCTGCCAAGCGTGGTGATTATGGCAATATCCCTCTACGATCCTGGCTTGCCAAGGTCTGTTAAGAGGACGCCTATGTTCAACAGTGGACGTAAACGGGCTGTTGATGATGATGATGATGTATTGTGTAAGTGGAATAGAATCTATAGACCACAGTATATTTGTACTAGTATTTCAGTCATGAGAGTTTCGAAAATCTCATAAATTACTGAAAAAGTACACCCTACACAGCATGCATGATAATAAAATAGGTGCCTGTAATACCTAGGCCGCAATCACACATGAATGAAAAGAGTGAACGAAATAGCGTAACTACCTACTTAAGTACGCATTTTTACCGTGACGATTTCCACTCTATGTCAGGAAAAAACATCTAACTATGCCTTAGACATCTATTTGATATACATATTAATGTTTATCTAATATATGTCTAAGGCATAGTTATATTATAGCCGTATGTGATGCGGCGGATTGTACGATCTGGCTGCTAAATATATTATAATCAAACATTAGTACTTTTTCAAACTATGAATAGTACACAAAATACAACCATAACTCTTTAACGGACCATAATCTATGGGGTGGCATAGATTCCCCGTCTTACTCCGGTATTCCCCGTCACGTAGTGAGTTAAGCTATTGGCCTCACGCTATCACATTAGCTTACTTTTCGCAGCTTATTTTTCGCACTACGTCAAAATGGCGGAGTTGCGGCCAAATAGCTTTTGATCTGTACACAATTGATGGCGGCCTAACATGTAAGCACGGCTTTTGATTTATGTTTACTGATATTATACACTTTTATAACAACTTTTTCAATAGTTAATTTATGTAACAAGGGATACTTTAGTTACCTATTCATATATGAACTGATAAGCGTGGAAACAAGTGCATTTGGATCATGAATTTGATGTAAAATAAATCTTTCTTGTCCAAGTACCTATACAGTGTTTAATCATCATATTTGAGACTAGCTTCATGAGCGCTTCACCCGCGTGATATGCTTTCCCATAGGAACTAAAACTTAACTTCCCCTTTAAATGGGATATCTATCACTTAAAGAATTCTTTAAATCGGACGAGTATTTCCTGAGATAAGCGCGTTTAAGCATTTTTTTTTTCATATTATGGGCCAGCTCTTGACCCCAATCGAGTCCGCAAGAGACGAGATGAGGCCGAAGATGGAGCGAGCTTGCCCAGAAGATGCCTGTTTACTCTGACTTTGAAGAGACCCGTATTATATGCACTCGGGAACACAGAAGCAGGCAAAGAATTTCACTCACTGGCCGTGCGCATAATAAAAGATGATTTAATTCGTGCGGCAGAACGGAATGTCGACCAAGTAAAACAACACAGAAACAAACTCTTCAGCTTTACATATAAGTATAGAGACATTCCTAACATAACTTAAAATTTGGCATACTTAATAAAAAAAAGTGATTGATGGATATAAGCTTTATTCAGTATAAATTATAAATCTAAAAAACACAATCAGTTCTAGGACTTACATATAAACGAATGTCGCGATTTCAGTACAATAAGTACCTACATATACGCAAAAGCGAAGATACTATCGCATAAGGGACGAGAGTAGGAGAGAGCATTATGTTATATATCTTCTCCTGAAAAAATAAAAGCAGGTTTTACTAATGTCTACTAAAGGGTTAAATTAAATATCGCCAATAAGCAGTTAATTAAACTCCTCCTTAATATCCTCGCCGACAAAAGACATCTTATCACGTGATTTTCTCTCATCGGACTATTCTTAATTTAAATCAGAGCTTTAGAAATTCAAGTCATGACACAAAGTATGATATGGCAAATCCAAAAGCGTATCAAATAAACCAGTCCAATATATTAATTTATACTCAGGTAAAATCGTTTACCATTTTGACATATTTTTTCATTAAAACAGTGAGAACGTGACCCTATTGGCCATCTGCATATTCAATGCCTTATATTTTCTTATTTGCCGCAGTTCAACAATCTACAGTGATTGTTACACAGTATAAAATTAATAGTAGGACTAAGAATAAAAATATTTTTTGTATGCGATTATGATAATATACTATGTAAAAGATTATCATATCACTTCTGTATTGTTTTGTTAAAATATGATGTGGTTGTAGGTTTTCCAGTGGCACTTGAAGAAGTCATAGCGAAACCCAGGAGTGCTGGCGAGCGGTAATATCACTAGAGCTTCGATGACCATTTTCTACTGGTATCCATATTCATTTTTACTATTTAAAGAATCTTTGGGGTGAACTATTAATAGGCTGGTAATGTCATTAGCCTTAATTTTAAAATTAATGCGTTTTTTATGGCAGTAACTAATAAAATTTGGCACAAATATTGTATAGACCTACATCACACTCGCACACTGTAGTAGAGCCGACGCGCAACGTCTAATGATTACAAAGCCGTTTAAAAATATGTTAAATGTATGCACACAATCGTTTCTTTATTTAAAAAGTAACTACTAACCTTACAGATTAATTATATTCTATTCATAATTACTTATGTTAGCTATAATAAAATAAGAAAGTAAACAACAAACGAATAATCCTACTATATATTTTAGTCTACTTACCCCGATCGCCGCTTGCAAAGATTGTTCGAAGCAAAAACAATTTCTTGAGATATTATTTGTTGAAATACTGGGATATATTTTCTTTGAAAATTGATTTTCAAGTAGGTGGGATTGTGTCAAGATTGCGGAGGCTCGGAGCGCAGTCTGTTGATTTGTGGATACTTGTTGTATTGTAATGAAAATGGAACACTTGTACATTTCATTTCATTTCCGTAAGCCAATAGTTTTTTTTTTTTTTTTGAATACCATTCGAGGAACAAACGTCGGAACATATGCAAAATAATAAAAAATAGTATTGGTAGAGATTTTCTACGATAACATGGCCCGCCCCTCCAAATTATTGTTACATGTGTGGAGTCACATCCTTACGAAAGTTTGTATGTAGTTGTAAGTAGGTATTCGTCTTCAGTAGCAGGCCGGCCATATCAGTACGCACAAATGCGTGATGGCGTGGTGTAAATACTTTTACAAATACTTTAAAACGTTTTGAATTTTGGAGGGGCGGGTCATGTTAACGTAGTTAATCTCTACCTATATACTTTAGAAAAAATATTCATAGCTACAACATACATTGATAACTTCCATAGCGTAGCGGTTTTAGCTCGCTTTAAGCCTCTGAGGTCGTGGGTTCGATCCCCACGCCGGACAGGAAATGTTTGTGTAAATTCTAAGATTTCTTTCCGGGTCTGGTTGGTTGAGGGACTACCCTCCGTGCCTCGGAAAGCACGTTTACACGTTGGTCCCGATTGTTATAACAGGATCTATAATAATCGTATATCAAGGAACGTGCAGCACCATTTCCTTGTGTGGTTCATCATAATACTGCGGTCACCAATCCGCCTGCCAAGCGTGGTGACTATGGCAAATACCCTCCCTCGGAGGCCCATGTTCAGCAGTGGACGTTATACGGGCTGATGATGATGATGATGACAACATACATACATTGGCAATATTAATTATGGATTACCAAGACAATCGCCTTCTGGTTTCCGGCTAAGAATAAACCACGCTATATCTTGGGTGTCGTCAAAGGCGATAAAGGCACATACGGCTGGATGGGCAGCAGCATCTATCATCTAAAAGATACGCTCATCTTATTGCGAACACCAATCTGCATTCCAAGCGTGGGGGTTACGGCAATATCCCGACCCTGGCTAGCCGAAGTAAATGGGCTGATAATATAAGTAAGACAATGACCAAAACGTAAAATATTATAAAATTAATACTCAGTCTTTTTACTCTCAAACACAAATAAAACAAAGTTATATAAAACTTTTTATATTATTATCATCCCTTGAACCATTTACTAGTAATATAAGCAAATAAAATAGTAAGTTTGTAACATTTCAACCAAAAAATATATCACGTAATGAAATAAAAATGATAAAAGATCATTAAAATTAATACAATCCAATTATCACTAGGTTCAATCTACATTCAATTCAGTCATTCATTCAGTTCCTGAGCCTGGGAACATCCTTAATAGTCACTGAAGCCTTTCTCTTATCGCAATGCCGCTTCCAATGAAGAGGACCCACATTATTGAAATAACACATTTAAATGAACTACCAATAACAAATCTAACCTCTATTTTAATACCCATAGGGTATAAAATAACTGTTACGTAAAGTGAATTGTAAAAGCGAATCAATTTGTTGGTAGATGCAAGCTTTTTTAATCAAATGGACTAGAAATGCCCCTTAAAATCCCCCATTAAATGAAACGAACAAGTTCTGTCATATTTTCTTTTGTGATCGCTTTAGTAATTTGGGCTTGCAATTAACTGACCCCGGTTGCCGTCGTTTCTTTTTGTCTAATTGGTTTCTTATAGAATGGGTATAATTATTGATGCTTTTGATGGTCGGCGTCTTCGTTATTGAGTCGTTTGAATTTGAAAAGGTTTTAGATATAGAGCTATTTGATATCTTGTGAAGTTACGCTTTGATAATCACTTCATTATATGCAGATTGTAATTATCTTAATTAAGAATAATTAAAAAGGAACCTGGAACCTATTGAACCTCCCCTTCGCCGATGACATCGTACTTTTTTCTTCATCAGCGACTGATTTGGGTAACATGCTCGCAGATTTGAACAAGGCAAGCCTTGAGATTGGAGATTGGGCTTAGGATGAACATGTCAAAGACCAAAGTCATGACTAACAGCATCAAAAGGAGACTATACGTTGGGGGTAAGGAGATTGCATATGTCCAAGACTATATATATCTAGGCCAAATAGTCTACTTCCAGGCGCGACAAGACAAGGAAGTTGCTCGACGCACCAAGAGCGCATGGGGAAGCTATTGGTCAATGAAAGATCTTCTAAAAGGAGATCTTCTGTTATGTCTCAAAAAGAGAATTATGGACATGTGTATTCTTCCCATTCTCAGATATGCTGCTCAAACCGGGCATGTGATACTTCAGCTGAGGTCCAAGCTCGAGGTTTGCCAACGAGCCATGGAGCGCAGTATCCTCGGGGTTCGAATTTCTGACTATATAAGGAACACAATACTGCGCGCCAAAACCAAGATAACAGACGTTACCCAGAAAGCCGCTAAACTTAAGTGGGCCTGGTCAGATGAAAATTGAGAAATTGTCGTGCGTTTATTAGGGTTCCACGACGCCACCGCAGCAGGCCGAGAAGAAGATGGCGGGACGAGCTTGACTCCTACTGTAGGGACTGGCCGACACTCGCAAAAGACAATTTCCTTAGAATAATATACCACACCATGTCATCCTGTAGGTTTTATAAGCCTAAGTTCAGATGGTGTATGGGTACCACAACTATCTGCTCAAGGTGACTCACCATATTATTCCGATTACCAGTCTTGAGGAGATCCATGTTCAGCAGTGGACGAAAACGGGCATAGTGACATCGCACGGCACAAAAACTACATATAATTTGCATGCGCAGTTAAAATGAACTGTAGTGATTGCTACACGGTACGATAAAAATCAAGTAATTACCAATAAAAACGCATTTTTTACATCAATAGGTTAAATTACAATTTTCGTATCTTATTGACTTCTTTGTACATTAAAAATTACAGATATATTTTATTCATGCCTTCTGTAGTTACAAAAGACCCTCAACCCAACCAATACCAAACACACTTTAATCTTGATTAAAGTACTTGAAACAAAAAGTATTAAGACCCAAATACCCGTAATCGACTATTAACTGATACAAATTACTACTAATCCTCAAGCAATGGAAGTTTCGTAATTTTAGACTTTAGTTTAGTATGAACAGATTGTTGCGTTGCCACTGTTTTGTTAAGTTGAGCCATAAAAGCGATGGCTGCGGCTTAACCTACTAATTTAAACCGACTCAGAAAGCCATGCTTCAAGTTTGAGAGAATTCAGTCTTCTGAATTAAATTTAAATCGAGAGAATGTGATCACTAAGCCGAGGTAGATATATCGATAGATCTATAGTCAAAGAGTTGTGGCACATTTAAGAATTACAATGCTATGTAATACTAGATTATCGAGCGTGGTTTCACCCGAGTTACTCCAGTTCCCGTAGGAATTTCATAATTAAATGAAAGCCTTCCATGATAAATAAGCTATGAAAAAATGAAATACTTTTTCAAATCGGTCCAGTAGTTCTTGATATAAGCGCGATCAAGCAAACAAACAAAAATTCTTCAGCTTTTTATATAAGTATAGATGTTGCTACATCATTATTATCACTTTAAAAACATTTTAACTATAATTTAACAACAAACGGTTTACCCCCTAAAATATATTTGTTATTAAAAATAAAAATTGTTAATTGTTTTTCTGAGTGTCGCAATTTTATGTCAAACTTCATCAGTTTTAGTGTCAGCGATTCTAAAATTACGAATGTTGGCATCTAGTAGCATATAATCCAGTGTGGTCGCAGCTTTATTCACCTGCTGCTGATAGGCGATAAACCGTAGAACAAGCGACGCGACGCGACGTCATGACGCGAGTGCGCGCGACATTCGCACCGCATTTCATAGTGATGTTAAATTTATGTCATGCGCCAATGTGCAATGCGTATTTTGCTTTAAGTCTTTGTTGCATGAATTTATTGAGCGCTTCACCGCTGGTTTCACCCGCGTAGCTCCAGTTGCCGTAGGAACTACACAGTTATATATGACCTATGCTGTTTCTGGACAGCATAGCTTTTAAATAGTGAAAGAATTTTTGAAATCGGTGTAGTGGTTCCGGAGCCTATTCAAACATCATCATCATCCCGTACAACTTCCACTGCGGAACATGGGCCTCCTCCTGAGGGAGGGTTTTTGACCGGATTGGCGGATTGGGGACCGCAGTATTATGTTGTAATACACAGGGAATCACTGCTGCCCGTTCCCTGGTATACGCTTGTTATAGATCATGTTATAACAATCAGGACACACAATCGGGACCGACGGCTTAACGTGCTTTCCGAGGCACGGAGGGTAGTCCCTCAACCAACCAGATCCGGAAAGAAATCTTATAATTTACAACGATTTCTTGTCCGGCGTGGGGATCGAACCCACGACCTCCGAGACTTAAAGCGAGCCAAATACTGCTACGCTACGGAGGTTGCCTATTCGATACAATGAATCAAATCTTTCCTTTTCAAAATATCAATATAGATTATCGATAATACCACTTTTTAACTAAGCTAAAACGTCGTGCGAGATAATGAGTTGCACACACGTGAAAATTAATTTACTTTTCAGAAAAACTTGTATGGAGCTAACAAGAAAAATCCAGATATTTCTAGAATCGCAACGTTGAACGTTTACACACGGCTAAACTATATATAATAATATATATATACAATAACGACGATTAGACCGATTCGTAGAATCTAGAAATTGTTCTGAAATTCTCGACGATTGAAGTTATTGTCGATAGCTACTTTCAATACTAATTACTAATTTTAGCTTTAAGCGTATACGGGACTTCCAAAATATATGCTATCTCTTAACTAGTCGTTTTTTTAGACATAAGATTTTTTTAGACATAAGTTTTTCACACTACTAGTATTCCTAACAAGAATACTACCCCTCGTGCTAAGCTAAAATGCTTGAGTTACGAGTAGGTTCACGTCGGTAGTGCGACGAGTTAATTATGCATTGCTTTTATTAGTAGATAGATCTATCACGAATAGTAATACAATTATATTACTCAGTAAATAATACCAGTATAACATTTTCTCTTTCTCTTCGGGTATGGGATCCTTTACAGGGTCCCATACCCGAAGGTTAAAAACGGAAAGTGGGGGTAGTTGCTGAAACCCGCGTTGTTCGAAGACGCCGTTGCTGATACTCGTCAGTCTATCTGTGACCCCATCCGATGCCCCTGTAGACCCGAAGTCCGAGAGGCCCGCGAACTGTAAAGTAGAGCGAGAGCTGCACAAAACACCCTTAAATACTAAAAGTCATAATCCCTCAATCTCATCGCCAGCAACCGCCCTGAGGCGAGTTCCAAGTCCCACAGAGGGCGCCCTCTTGCGCAGGTTGCTTAGTTTGTAGTTTTTAAACCATTTATTAAGGCTGGAATTCTGCTCGCCTTTATGCCCGATGAAGTAGCAAAAGACTCGTGGCTAAATACGTAAGTCCTTCCGAAAAAAAATCTTACCGAGACCACGACTGGTGTAGCCCATGTCGAAACGTCGGATTATTAAAATGTTTTTTTTTTTTTTAAAGACAGCTCCCGCACTAGGGAAATAAATCCCTGTGTCGCGGGGGACTTTACAAACATTCATTTCACGGACACAAAGAACACCCAGACTCAGAACAACTATTTGTGGTTCACACAAATAATTGTCCCGGGTGGGAATCGAACCCAGAACACCAGGTCTCAGAAGCAACTTCCGTAACCACTGAGCCACCGGTGCAGTCAATCGGACCAGTAGTTTCTGAGATTAGCGCGTTCAAGCCAACGAGCAAACAAACTCTTTATCTTTATATATTAGTAAAGATATTGATATCATTTTATTTTAGTATGGAAAAATGAAATTAATAATTTCACAAAAAAATCTTCACTTATGTAGTTAATCACTACACGTGATATCTACAGTTAAAAGGAAGGCACATATTTTAGAAGCACCTTACATTTGACTTACTAGGTATACATTGATTACAAATTAGCTTTATCTGGAATAAGTTATTTTGAAGCTTCATTTTAGTATTAATAGTTCCGAGAATATCTCATCATAGTTTATTGATTACAGGAGTCAAATAATCACAATATTCCCGGCTTCTGAGTAACCTTTGCCAGCACTTTTGAATGCCAGACTGCTTAATATTAGTATTTAGTCGCTTCTATAAACTCAATATTATGATCACTAACTACGCTTAATCGTTTGGCATCAAACTTCGTACCCTCAAAATCATGTCTATATTACCTAGTAAAGTGAGTACTCTCTTAGTCATGCGCTGGAGCTCTGCTTGCCTTTATGCCCGGTGAATTAGCAAAAGCCTCGTGGCAAACTACAAAAAAATAAACAATCTTAGTCTCACCTACATTACCTAGTAAAGTGAGAACTCTCTAAATCATTTATACATTACCTAGTAAAGTGAGTACTTTCTTAATCATGATTACATTATCAAGTAAAGTGAGTACTCTCTTAATCATGCCTTCATTACCTAGTAAAGTGAGTACTCTATTAACGCCTACATTACTTAGTAAAGTAAGTACTCTCTAAATCATGCCTGCATTACCTAGTAAAGTGAGTACTCTCTAAATCATGCCTACATTACCTAGTAAAGTGAGTACTCTCTTAATCATGCCTTCATTACCTAGTAAAGTGAGTACTCTTTTAACGTCTACATAACTTAGTAAAGTAAGTACTCTCTAAATCATGCCTACATTACCTAGTAAAGTGAGTACTCTCTAAATCATGCCTACATTACCTAGTAAAGTTAGTACTCTCTAAGTCATGACTACATTCCATAGTAAAGTGAGCATGAGGGCGATCGAACCGGCCTCCACATGATCGCAAGTCTGATGCCCCAGCCATTGCGCCACGGCCGCTTCTATTAACTCAATATTATGATCACTAACTACGCTTCATCGCTTGTCATCAAACTGAGTAGGTACTCACTAAAACGTGCCTTTATAAGGTCCGTAGTAAAGTGAGTCATTTCATTGTAAGTACACTGGCAAGCTCCGTCCGATTTTCCTTACTCGTTCAAAAATAACTATAAAAATGCATTATTTCGCCGGTTATTGAGCGAAAGAGAACCAAATGACATCCGGGTGCCATAAACTATGAACGATGTCGTGGAACCCAGCCGGATAAACGATTTAAACATAATATTCACGCCTTTAGGTATAAGCACTTTTTCTTATATCCGGGTGTGAGCGTTGATATGTGAAGTTTACTGGTCGGTTTATTAAGTATTTTATCCTTTAAGTATGGACATTTCATTTTCGTAACACTAGACTGGACATGGGGTCTTCCCCTCCATCTAGGGCACCTTGACAGCAATTAATAGTAAAATTGATGAACAAAGACTTTTAAACAAATAAATAGGTATTAAATAAACAGATTTAGGGTAGGAATAATCTTTTTTTACTTCTTTCGACTTCTTTGACACGAGATCGCATAAACTTATATAAATAATTCAACTTTTCAGAACAACGAGACGATAAATTCTAATAATAATCGAACAAAGAAAATAGTTTATATTTTTTAATAATAGTTTATAATGTTCTATTTTAGATGTAGGTATGTATCTATGTATCTATGTATATATTATTATGTATTAGTATACGTATATGTATTAGTTATTAGTTATATATATTAATACTTATTATTACTGTTTTATCTAAAGACTGTCGTGTACACTGTTCTTGCCTGCTTTACCTTAATTTTTACTCTGAATATGGTTTGTTGGAAAACTCATTAATGAGTTAAGCTCGCCATTGTACCTACATCATCTTTAATAGTACAATACGATACGTGTGGATGTATTTATTAATTTAAAAGTCACATTCAAATCATTGCAATTTTTAATGTCATCATTTTATTATTCATTTCTTCATACTCTGTCATTTGTTTGCAGTGAATTATCAAACATCAAATGACATTTAAAAATGTTTGCTTTCATTTTTCATGCATAAGTGAAGTAAGTCGATTAATTTACGCACCGTGCAGAAATAGGCAACTTAGGTCACGGAAAAGCGTGCGTCAAATGCGTTTTTAGGTCACACTGTGCTATAAATGTTATTTTATACAAATTTGTGTTTCATTTGTACAATAAAGAATAAATATATATATTTCATACGGGGTCCTTCAAGAGCTTGATATACTTCTGATTAAATTCTAAACGTATGTTTTAATATTTCACACTATATTGGTTTCAAACAATAAGCGAACACCTATAACATCCAACTTTTATGTTGTATCAAATTCAATTGTTACCTCGTAACGGATACTGGCGCGGTAAAATGTGTTCCAAGCGTGGACATCAAGTGCCAATAGTCAACCTGGGAGCCACATTCGGAAGCTAATACACAAGAAATGTAGGGCTGCCATATACCAATGTGTTTTATGATAAAAATGACTAATAAAACAAAGTTATACCCTAACTTTTTTAATAAGGAACGAATAATAGGTAGCAATAGAAATATTTTATTCATAATGACAAAATATCAATATTTCTAATGGGCAATCAAAAATCTATTTAGTCAGTCAGTTAGATTCTTCTTCTTCTTTCTCCACCCCTCTTCCCAGTTTAGCGGGATCGAGTCAGTTAGATTACTAAAAAATTTTGGACATGTATTTTTTTATTTATCTAATCAATAAAAATTTACAAAGACAGAGCAAAAACAAACTATTAAGTTCAGGAGACTTGTGACGTCACTATTCGGTAAAATTGTACCTAGAAGTGACGTCACGCTCCATTTCAACGCGCTGTAACTTCGAAATTTTTTGTTTGAGGAACGAAAACAAATTGGTGTCCAATATTTTTTGGTAATCTAACTGACGGACTTATATATTTTTTTGTCTTCATTCCCATGAATGCGAATATAAATTAATTCTTCCTAATAATGTAAGAGATCTTTCTACAAACATGTTTAAATGATAAAAAAAGTCAAAGATAAGTTATATAAATAAAAAAACTTCTAGGGAGTGAGTTTTTCTGTAATAATATTGCTTTATTAATAATTGTAACATAATATTTATTTTAAAAACATGGATTCCTTTGAATTTTTTGCCAGTTCTTCTCAGAATTGCCAGAACTGGTTGTAGAAAATAGGAGACGCATTATAAGAAAATTATTTATATTATTTTTTTTGCCTGCTGCTGAGAGTTGCCTTGTTTAAATCTTAGATGAAGAATAACAGTTTTTTTTTTATATATTGATTCTGATAAATACGAATAATTATCTTAATACTTAAATGTTGAATAATAAGTGTTCAATGATTCATTATCGTGCTCGTTTGTTGATAATGTTTTTCTTTTTATTTAAATTGTGTCCAAATACTGGGATGTTTTGTAACTCTAATCTGGATTAGTATGGATCTTCAAAAGTTCATAAGTTCACAAAATTTTAATAAATCAATGATTTGTTGTGTAATATACAACATAAACATCTGTTGTGTAATACATTGTTTGACAACTTCCGTAGCATAGCGGTATTTAGCTCGCTTAAAGTCTCGGAGGTCGTGGGTTCGATCGCCACACCAAACAAACAAGAAATTTTTCCTTCGTGCCTCGGAAAGCACGTTCAGCCGTTGGTCCCGATTCATCATCTTTAACATGCGTATACCAAAGAACGGGCAGCAGCGTTTCCCTGTGTATTACAACATAATACTGCGGTCACCAATTCACCTGCCAAGCGTGGTGACTATGGCAAAAACCCTTCCTCGGGAGGAGGCCCATGTTCAGCAGTGGACGTTATACGGGCCGATGATGATGATGTTTGGCTTGTAAACAGAAGCACCAACTTCAAACCAAAACAAATTTAAATAACAGATCCAAAAGTAAGTAGGCAATAACGAATCTTACTAATCTACAGATTTCATAGTCCGTCCGTCTGTCCTGTGACATTTATATATCTGTTACCTAATTAAGAAGAAATTAAAACTGCATGAAAACCACTTGCAGTTTTGATGCGGTTTGCCCTCAGGTGAATGTCACTTAAATAATTATAGAATAGCGTAACGTTTATGGGCTTTACGTCCACGACCCATAGTGCCATAATTGCACTAAATAAGCCAAGTTTGTTTGTTATACAAACAATAAACTGAAAGAACACAATGATTTTTTACTTATTTTTGCTGAAAATAGTTCAAAATATTAGTTGAGGCTAGAAACGAGAACAGAGAGATCCCCAAGGAGTCATTGTAACGACTCAGATAAAGAGGCTGCGATGAGTTATGATAAGAAAATAAATTCACTTTTCTCCTTACGTCAATGTAAAAATGTGAAAATAAGGTGTAAATGGAACTAGAAGCGGGCGTAGGCCAATGGCTTGGGCGTCAGACTTGCGATCGAGTGGTTACTGGTTCGACTCGCACTCATTTCACTACCGACGTGAACCTACTCGTAAAGCATAAGCATTTTTGCTTAGCACGGGGGGTCAACAAAAGGGGCAACAAGGGGGTAAAACCAAAAAAACAGATTTGATTGTTTGTTTGCTTGAATTGAGCTCCGTAACAACAGAACCGATTTCAAAAATTCTTTCATCATTAGTAATCTATGATATTCAGGAGTAACCATAGGCTATATTTAACGATAAATTACCACGGGAATGGGAGGTAGGAGGTGGGAGGAAACCGCGCGTGATGTGCTAGTTATTTAATTTTTTTCTCTAAGCCTATTAATTTCTCTTTGCCCTTTGCTTGGCTTTAGTTTTTAACCAGTATGGACGATTAAGTGAAAAAAATAAAAATGAATAATATTATTGTTTCACTCGGTCCGCCAGCCCTACGCGTGGCGTGTAAAGGGCCATAACACATAATGTGACAGTTGGCGCCGCGGTCACGATCGTGTTTTGTTCTTTAATCTGCAATACCTATTGCCAGCACCTGAGGACTGCGATGGGAAATATTCAGCAAATTTGCTTGTCGAAAAAATATGAGTCACATATTATAAACTAGGTTCCTGCGCGCGGTTTCGCCCGCTTACGCCTCGTTCCCATAAGAACTTCACAATTAAATAGCCTAGCCTAGCCTATAGCCTTCCTCGATAAATGAGTTATCTAACTTTGAAAGAAATTTACAATTCGGTCTAGTAGTTGCTGAGATTAGCTCGTTCAAGCAAACAGACAAAAAAACTCTTCAGTCTTATATATTAGTAAGTATAAGATAGTATAGTAGTAGACCACCTCCGTAGCGTAGCGTTATTTGGCTCGCTTTAAATCTCGGAGGACGTGGGTTCGATTCCCACACCGGACAAGAAATCTTTGTGTAAAATTCTTAGATTTCTTTCCGGGTCTGGTTGGTTGAGGGACTACCCTCCGTGCCTCGGAAAGCACGTTAAGCCGTTGGTCCCGATTGTTATAACATCATCTATAATAATCGTATATCAAGGAACGGGCAGCAGCGTTACATTGTGTGTTACAACATAATACTGCGGTCACCAACCCGCCTGCCAAGCGTGGTGACTATGGCAATGCCCTCCCTCGGGAGGAGGCCCATGTTCAGCAGTGGACGTTATACGGGCTGATGATGATAAGATAGTATAGATTTTTTTATAATAGGTAGTTAGTATTGTAGCCTAATGGTCGTGTGATGTCCAGCTCAGAATAGACCATGCACCCCATGTTTTCCCATGGGTGTCTTAAAATACGACTAAGGGACATACAGTGGACGGGCAGCAGCATTTATCAGCTCATGGATACTCATCATCTTCCTGCGATCTCCAATCCGCCTGCCAAGCGTGGTGATTATGGCAATAACCCTCTGCCGCTTGCTGAGATCTGTAAAGAGGAGGCTCACATTCAGCTATGGCTAGCTATAAGAAACGATAAAAGAAATCACAGTGTATACCGATTGTTATTAAGGGACAACAATTACGCCGAAGGTTCAAAAAAAAAATTACTTACATGAAAACTAATTTAATTAAGAAATTATATATTTAATAAAAATACAATTATTTAAGTGAAACCTATTCGATGTTAGAATATGGAATGAAATGATATATTACAAATAGCTATTATATTATATTATTTAATTCGCTGCGTCGGCATCTAATTCTTAAACGGATGCAACTGCACTTCTGCTGCGTCGGCGATTACTTCTTGTACGGACGTCATTGCACACCTGCATATTGCTGTGTCAGCGTTTCCGCCGTAGCGCGTAGCTGCGTAGTTTCTAAGTATATTGTAAAGTAAGTAAATTTGATGCCACATAGTTAGGGATCCGTACTAAAAGATAGCTTGGTCTCTGCGACATATGTCATACTGACATTCCTAGGGTTGTTAAGATTTAAAAAAAAATCGATAGTAATTATCGATTTTTCTTACTATTATTGATTATAATGTAACATATAATTGGGTTTACTTTAATTACAAACGTTACTAATTTAAACAAATATTTTAATATAAAATACATTTATTCTCTTTGAAACCCAAGTTTATTTCAGAAATTGTATTTTACTAACTCACTATTATTTAAGATCAAGTACGTAAACATGTTAATAATATTATGATACGTTTTATATAAAAAATATCGATAGTTTATAGTCGATGGCCACGATGATTCATCGCCCATCACTTATTAGGTTGGCATGCACATAAAATATGACATTGGCAGGTACTGTCTGTCTGTAGTACTAAATTAAAAACTTTATAGGCGTGATTTTACTGACAGCTGTCGCAGAGATCAAGCTATATTTTATGAAGTATAACACACCTTAAAACAATCTCAATCCTGGCTGAGTAAGAAACACATTACAACAATAACTCTAATCGCACAATCTTCAAGCAACAAATCTTAAGAATCCTTTAAAAATCATTACAAATCCTAAATATGATACAAATTCATTAGTTATTCGCTGAACGGCGCGTGTTATCCTGGTCGGTTATACCCTTATTCCGGGCCCGCTAAGTAATTTATCCGGGATTCGACTTAACCGCTCTACATCCCGGGGGATTTAAAATAAGGACCCCATTAATATGCGTCGCGGAGAAAGCAAATATCAACAGAGACTGATAGACAAATGACAGACGGGAGAATAGGTAACGTGTGTGTACTTCGATACTGGTGGTAACCAATCTTAATTAATATCTTAACTTTTATTTTATTTATTTAATGCACAATACACGTTACAATCAATAATAAATACAAAATAAATCAACAGGTTTGATCTGGATTGTAACGAAAAGATATGTGCACGCAGCTAAAACGATGACAATACAACTAAAAAAAAAGAAAACTAATATACTAATTCAATGGTACCCTGGGTCGTGGTTCTAAGCTATGAATCCCATAAGGGTGCCCTTTTTTTTGTTTTTTTTTCTGTTGTCCGTGGGGAAATGCATTGACGCATTCCCACCGCCGCTGCAGCGTATTCGCGCGCTGGCAGTGGGATATGTGGGACTCGGCCTCTCCATAGCGTGGTATGCTAAACTAATACCACAAGGAGAGAACCACTAAAACCCCCCGGACACTCCTTCGATCCGCCGTTGGCGGGGGCCGGGTACGCATAAGCAATCCGGCCCCCCGACGGCAACCGCGGCCAGTATCCCGCGGGATCTCCAAGGCCACACTTACAGTGGCCCACCATAAGGGTGGCCTCAGGTGAGTGTCACTTTGATATAGTGTGTCCACTTGCAATTTTGATGCGGTTTTAATTTCTTCTTATAATACTAAGATAACAGAAATAAATGTCACAGGACAGCAAACGAACCACGTAGTCTGTAGATTTGTAAGATTTGCTATTGCCTACTACTGTTAGTTACTTAGTCGGATAGTTCAGAGAGTAATAATTATCTGTTAGTTATAGTTTTTTATTTTATTTTATTACAGTATCTTTTTTCTTAGTAGGTAATTCTGACAACCCATGGGGAGTAGGGACGCCTCTACACTCCGGGCGTCCCTATAATTGGGCAAATATAGGGTAGTAGGTATGGTACCATATTGGCTGCGGGTGCCGTCGGGGGGCCGGATTGCTCGATGCGTACCCGGCCTCCGCCAACGGCGGATCGAAGGAGTGTCCGGGGGGTTTTAGTGGTGTAGAGTCCTCTCCTCGTGGTATGAGTTTAGCATACCACGCTATGGAGAGGGCGAGTCCCACATATCCCACCGCCAGCGCGTGAATACACTGCAGCGGCGGCGGTGGGAATGCGTAAATGCATTTCCCCCCGGATAACAAAAAAAAGGTAATTCTGACCAGTACAAGTGTATGCAAATACCTAAGGGCTGAATAAAATTCATTATTTCATTAATCTATGAAGCTCAAGTATTTGTTTGTTTGCTTGAACGCGCTAATCTTAGTAACTACTAGTCCGATTTGATGAAATATTTCAGTGTTCTATTTGTCAAAGAAGGCTTAAGGCTATATTTAATTATGAAGTTTCTATGGAAATGGGAGCTACGCAGATGAATGAAATTTTTGTCCAATGTCCATCCCTTAGTTGGAATTACACTTCAGATAATTATACTGCAGTAATTGACTAAGATTTCGGCAGATAACCGAATTATTAAAAAAAACGAACAAGTGCGAGTCGGACTTGCGCATCGATGACGATTCCGTACAAATCTGTAGTAGGTACTAAGTTTAAATATTTTTATTCCATGATAAAAAGGTACCTATATAACTAAACTAACCAAACCTCCGTAGCGTAGTGGTATTTGGCCCGCTTTAAATCTCGAAGGTCTTGGGTTGGCAAGAAATCTTTATGTACATTCTAAGATTTCTTTCCGGGTCTGGTCTACTGTCCACCGTGTCTCGGAAAGCACGTTAAGCCGTCCCGATTGTTATACCATCATCTATATCTATCGTATACTAAGGAACGGGCAGCAGCGTTTCCTTGTGTGTTACAACATAATACTGCGGTCACAAACCCGCCTGTCGATCGTGCTGACTATGCTATGGCAAAAACCCTCCCCCGCGAGGAGCCCATGTTCAGCAGTGGACGTTATACGGGCTGGTAATGATGTACCTAAATCATTTTATGGTTTTAAAACTACTTTCGTGTCCGTTAATTATCCTACTTAATTCAGCGCAATATTTTCTTGCAGGCCTTTGCATTCTACTAGTATTCTTGTTAACCCCTCGTGCTAAGCTAAATTGCTTGTGTTACGAGTGGGTTCACGTCGGTAATGCAATGGGTGGGGTTCGAACCGGCGAACACCAACCATTGGGCTACGGCCGCTTCAGATTATGTTTAAACCGTTAACCGTTCTACTAAAACCTTATTTTATATGTTTTGTTAAAATAAATAAAAAGATGTTTCGCCGGATTCAGCGCGTGCTGGTAATGCATTGTTATGCGAATTATGCATTTTTATGGAACTGTACAATACTTTTTATGATCATATAACTCATTCTTACTCGACGGAGCAGGAGCCAAATGAAAACTTAAAAAAAAACAGTTGTAGTTGTTTTTTTTTTACTGAAATAAACTTAAATGAACAATATTTGCATTTCATATTGTAATGTATGGTATTAGGACTCATTTTGAATTACCATTTTAAGGGAAACTTGTTGTATAAAATACTTTTCATCATCGGACTTGTGATATTGTAGATCCGTAGCGTAGCGGTATTTGGTTCGCTATCTTAGAGGTAGTGGGTTCTATCCCCACGCCGTACAGAAAAAAATTGTGTAAATTCTAAGATTTCTTTCCGGGTCTGGTTGGTTGAGGGACTACCTTCCTTGCCTCGGAAAGCACGTTAAGCCGTTGGTCCCGATTGTTATAACATCATCTATAACAATCGTATACCAAGGTTCGGGCAGCAGCGTTTTCTTGTGTGTTACAACATAATTCTGCGGTCACAAACCCACCTGCCAAGCGTGGTGACTATGGCAAAACCCTCCCATAGGGTAAGAGGCCCATGTTCAGCAGTGGACGTTATACGGGCTGATGATGATGATGATGCGATGTTGTGGTCGCCGCGCCGGTTCGGTCCCCACTCATTGCACTACTGACGAACGCACTCGAAATCAAGCATTTTAGCTTATCTTAACGGGTTAAGAAGACTAGTAGTGACCAGCAATTTTGTAAGTTATCAATAAAAAAAATAAAAAAATTGTGAATTATTTGTGAGGTTGTACCTAGAAGATAATCTCTAATCTACTGAACCGATTTTGCTAATTCTTTTACCGATAAAAAGACACATTATTTGTGAGTGTTATAAACTTTACTTTAAGTCAAGGTTGCCACGGGAACGGTATCTACGCGGATAAAACCACGCGGGAAGCTACTTCTACATCTAAACTAATATTATAAAGAGGAATAGGTTGTATTTTTGGAATTTTGTATTTATTTATGTACACATACAGATAGAAGATATAAATACAACAAGACAGACAAACAGCAATGTACAAAGGTACTACTTATTTCTTAAGGAATCTCTTCCAGTAGACCTGCGAGAGAAGTCAGAAGTAGAAAAATTTAAAAGCGTGTAGGTAGATACACATACATACCATAATTACATACATACTAGATACTATAGGTATATGAATACATACTTGTATTCGTACTATAATGTTACGAAGAGGAGAGATAATATTCTTTTAATTTAATCTTGAATGATGAAACAGTATTACAACTACGGGTAGCGAATTCCACAATCTGACCGCATGTACTGTATTTTGTAATTTTGTATGATTGTTTCAAATGAACTCAAAAACGATTGGACGGATTTCCATAATTATTTCACTATTTGAATGCTATATTATCCCTGAGTAACATAAAGTGCAAAGCCGGGACAGACCGCTAGTCTTTTATAAGTTTAAAGGCACCAAGTTCCTTCTGTGCTCACATAGTCTTCTTCAAAGATGCGACTATAATTGTTTTATTGCAAGCTCTAAAGGCCTGAGTCGCTCGGTTGTTAATGGAGCGATTCGCAAACAAGCGACGTACAATCGTCATAGCTTATCACAGCCGCTGGAGCGAGAGTTATGACGCCCTGATAAAATGTGGATGAACTTGCAAGAAAAAATGGAGTAACAAGCGAAATGTTCGGGTGAAATAGCAACAGTTTACTTGTGGTATATTTGGCTGGATGATAATGTAAATGGTGGGTATTAGGAACCTCGTTTGGATTGTCTCTTGGGGTCTAACCCCTGTAATCGCATTTGGAAGAAATAAAGGAAAAAGTATTTATTGAACATACTACAAATACTAGATTAGAAAATAAAAAGGTACATACAATGAAAGAGATTGCATAGTTTTACATTTAATAGAACAAACCATATAGTGTGTTCAAATGGCTAGCAGCTCAGCATATTTGTTTCCAATTATTATTTGTTTCCAAAAACGTTCAAAGAAAAATATTCTTGGTAGAGATATATTGCTTTTTTTCAAGGTTCTGTATTAGATACATATATTGATATTACAAAGATCTAATGTTTTTTGAATACTTTACCGCTTACTAAATTCCAAAATTGAGATGAATAAATTTATGCCGGTGCCAGTCTAAATTTATTAATCTCAATTTTGAAGTTTACAAATATCTGTTTTCAGGAAACATAAAAGAAAAATTGCATACGTAGATTTTGAAAAACACATGAACCTGGCTATTTGGAAATCTAACGCAGTCGTTTTGTGAAATAAAAACTAGTTATATTATTTCTTTAAGCATATCGATTGTGTACGTCCATAAACAGTAAATGTGATATGTATAAACAGAGATATAATTTGTAGTATAGTGCTCCCTATGGACCGAGATATTTTCAATCAATGTTCATCTTCAATTCAATGTTTATCTTGAAAAAAATTGTAACAATTTTTTCTTCGAAACGTGACATCTAGAAGTAAAGATTTATATGTTCTTCGCTTTTTGTATATAGTCGAATAGTAAAGCGTGTTTCAGTCTTAAGTTCCACACTCATGAAATACGAAAACATAGAATAAATACAATTCATTTTTTATATTTATAAAAATGATTTATCCTTACTGACTCAATCCACGACCACCCTAAACAACTAATTTTGGAAACCTGAAACCTGAATCTTGAATTATGAAAGGATTTTTAAAACTGTCATCCCTAAAAGGATGACAAGTGGCGGCAAAGTTTGTATAGAAAAATTGCATGGACGAAACCGCAGGCCACAACTCAGTACATAGTTTCTAACAGACAAAATCCACCTATTACCTATGTTCGTAGGCGAGTTGGCTAAAGTGAACAGACACTTTCTAGGCACGCGTGTATCATCTTAGGCCTTATCTTTGCCTTCCATCAAGCGAAATTATGGTCAAACGTAATATTAAAAAAAAAAAAAAACGAATTGGAAGTGAACTGAGCTCCATTATATCATCATCAACAGCCCGTTGACGTCCACTGCTGAACATGGGCCTCCTCTTAACAGACCTTGGCAAGCCAGGAAGGAGGGGTATTGCCATAATCACCACGCTTGGCAGACGGATTGGTGATCGCAGTAAGATGTAAACCTTGAGCTAATAGATGCTACTGCCCATCCATCAGCCATATGTCCCTTAGTCGCCTTTTACGACACCCATGGAGGACATGGGGTGGTCTTTTCTAAGCCGGAAACCACACGGCAGATATAGACAGCTCCATTATATGTTTAACACCTATTCCATGTCACAAAAGCACATAAATATAATATTTGTTTCGCCAGTGGCTATTAACTCTCATACACGACATCTTGAAAGCATTTTTAAGTTAGTATCTTTAACCTTTTAGCTAACGTAACACCCAACTAATAAACTAAGATTTTGATATAATCTCCGTAAAAATATTATGTGTAGGTATACATTATACAAAGTAATAAATTTAATTATATTAAAACATTATATTACAACTTTCGTAGCGTAGCGGTATTTGGCCCGCTTAAAGTCTCGGAGGTCGTGGGTTCGATTCCCACGCTGGACATGAAATCTTTGTGTAAATACTAAGATTTCTTTCCGGGTCTGGTTGGTTGAGGGACTACCCTCCGTGCCTCGGAAAGCAAGTTAAGCCGTTGGTCCCGATTGTTATAACATCATCTATAATAATCGTATATCAAGAACGGGCAGCATCGTTTCTTTGGGTACAACATAACACTGCGGTCGTCAATCCGCCTGCCAAGCGTGGTGACTTTGGCAAATACCCTCCCCGGGAGGAGGCCCATGTTCAGTAGTGGGCGTTATACGGGCTGATGATGATGATGATGATGATGATGAAAACAGCTGTATTTAATGATATTGCATCGCATTTATAAACAAGCTTCTCTCGCTCACTTTTACCAGGGTAACTCCAGTTTTTGTGGGAACTTCATCATTCAATATAGCCTATGTTATTCATGTATAACTTAGTATTCTCATGGTGAAAGAATTAATTTATGTACAAACACACAGAAAAACAAATAGAAAAATTAAAACTTATATATATAGAAAAAAATTGTACAAAGGTACTGCTTATTCCAAAAGAAATCTCTTCCAGTAGACTTGTGAAAAATAATCATACATATCTACTCATATATGTATGTGTACATATACATATACTTAATTATCAATTACCTACTCTACTTTGAGCAGACTTCCGCTTCACAATAGATGTCACCTATACAGGGTGTCCCAAAAGGTTAAGTAGCTGGGAAAGGGGGTGACAGGGGTGGACACAATGGTCACTAGAAAAATAAAAAATAAATCCGCTCTGGGTATTTAAATAAAAATTGCATTTTTTTAAAAACTTAAAATTTTACACCTTGTTATTTTTGAGGTTGATGTTGATGACCTTGTTGTTATTGAAGATTACATAACAGCATTTTTTTTAAATACAGCCATATTTGTAGGTACAGTTAGCACAAGGTGTAAAATTTTTAGTCTTTTAAAAAATGCCATTTATTTTTTTAAACACCCAGAGGGAATTTTTTATATTTTTCTGGTGACCCTTGTGACCATCCCTATCACCCCCCTTCCCAGCTACGTAATCTTTTGGGACACCCTGTATATGTTTACAAGTGGACCAAGCTACAGCCCATTTTATACACATACATGTACAAGTTATCTGTACATATAAATGAAATGTGTGTGTCTGTTTGTAATGGAAAAATTACAAGTTTTTACTAAATGCATATTATGAATTTATTGTTAGTGTTAATAACTAAAACCCTTAAAAAGATTGTCCGTCTGAGTTTATCTCAGTAACGGCTGGATCATCTCAGTAACAACTAATTTTATAAGGAGTAACTCAGGCTTTTTTATGTCTAGCATTTTTTCCGTAAACATTTGCCTTATTTCAGGCAGACAAAGTCGCGACCGTTAGCTACTTGTTATAGCAATATTAATATAGAATTATTCAATTACTCTACTACTCAATAATATGTAACTAACACCTAAAGGGTGGAGGGAGTCGAGGAACTTGAGAGCCTACCCTTATCTGAGTATACCCGTAATGATTAGCTCAAGGTCGAACATTCGATACAAGAGACCGTGATTATTGAGGTCCTACTAATTGTTAGGTGTAATTAATACCACACACCATACATTTAATTAACTGAATAAAATACATATATACATACTAGCTGTGCCCTGCGTCACTCGACTCCAGTGGGTCGGAGCGAGATATTTTGTAGCCTATATGTTAATCCAGCTTATAAGCAATCCGCGTGCAAACTTTCTTGCAAAGAGTTACAAACATACATACATCCACACATACAATCTTTCGCATCTTAGATATACCCATTCGGCAAATGTTGATCAGACGGGTTGTAGCATCAGTTAATTGTTGATCAGTTAGCAATTGTTGATCAAAACAGCTTTTGTTGATCTAATGTATGATTCGGCATACAAATGTGGCTCCAATTTGATCAACAATTGCTGACCCTCTAGCGACACAAATAAGAACTATTCATTGCATTATTTATACAAATCCGCTCCATCTATTGTTGATCTGATTCAAATGGACCAATCAGAGGTAACCTTTGCCATGATTGGTTGGTTTTGTTATGCGCTGTTGCCACTTCGCTTCGCAATCTATACGCTATGATGAAAGCAAGACAGTGTTAAGTTAGGGCATGTAGAATAGGACTTAGGAGCTTGGTTCTCCATAAGATTCGACCTGTAATCAAATCTTGCAAGTTAAATTTGACACACTTTCCGGTTTCCGATTGAGTAAAAATTTTACACGCATAATATGTAAATCGCGTGACAATGCAATATTATGATGACATGGAGCTGATCTAATGATGGAGCTGGAAGGTGGCCATAGGAAGTCCGTTATAATACGACATAACCCTATCGAGTTTGGGCTCGTATGATTCGTCTCGATGAGTACTTTTTTTTATAGATGGTATCCAGGGTCTAATGATGGAGCTGGAAGGTGGCCATAAGAAGTCCGTAATAAAACGACACAATCCCATCGAGTTTGGGCTCGTTTGATTAGTCTTGACGAGTACTTTGGTCCTAAATGGTATCCAGGGTCTGATGATGGAGCTGGAAAGTGGCCGTAGGAATTCCGTAATAAAACGACACAATCCCATCGAGTTTGGGCTCGTTTGATTAGTCTTGACGAGTACTTTGGTCCTAAATGGTATCCAGGGTCTGATGATGGAGCTGGAAGGTGGCCATAGGAAGTCCGTAATAAAACGACACAACCCCATCGAGTTTGGGCTCGTTTGATTAATCTTGACGAGTACTTTGGTCCTAAATGGTATCTAGGGTCTGATGATGGAGCTGGAAGGTGGCCATAGGAAGTCCGTAATAAAACGACACAATCCCATCGAGTTTGGGCTCGTTTGATTAGTCTTGACGATTACTTTGGTCCTAGATAGTATCCAGGGTCTGATGATGGAGCTGGAAGGTGGCCATAGGAAGTCCGTAATAAAACGACACAATCCCATCGAGTTTGGGCTCGTTTGATTAGTTTTGACGAGTACTTTGGTCCTAAATGGTATCCAGGATCTGATGATGGAGCTGGAAGGTGACCACAGGAAGTCCGTAATAAAACGATACAATTCCATCGAGTTTGAGCTCGCTTGATTAGTCTTGACGAGTACTTTGGACCTTAATGGTATTCAGGGTCTGATGATGGAGCTGGAAGGTGGCCGTAGGAAGTCCGTAATAAAACGACACAATCCCATCGAGTTTGGGTTCGTTTGATTAGTCTTGAGGAGTAATTTCGTCCTAGATAATATCCATATGCAACTCCATCAGATTTAATAAAATAAGTTCGTTCCATTTGTGATGTTCCAAGGTGTGATTTCATATGTTAAGAAATATTTTCTTTACATATTATTATGTTTTGAACGGCAATCAAATATATTTGCTACATTTGATTTTCAACCTTATTAGCTATTGTCACTTACGCGGTGTTGTATACTTTCATATTATATTTATTGTGAAATGGAACTATCTTTTGTTTCGCTTGCGATGTTGCCGCTCCGCAGCATCGGTGTACATTTCCGCGGCATTTGTTGATCTCCCAACGTTTATATTGATCAACAAAGTCACACAAAGTGTAAAATAAATGGCGGTTATAAAATCAACAATTGCCGTGTGAGTTGGTGACGAGCTAGAGTGTTCGCGGCGTAGTTAGGCACTGGGTCGCAATGAGGGGAATTCTTATATTCGAAGTATGATACGATATTATCAAAATTATCTAAGCTACAAGCCTCTAAAGGTGGATCAACATTTAATGCATATTTCGGCCTGATCAACATTTGCCGTAAAGCGGACAATATATATATATATATATATATATATAAATCGCGAAGGACTTCTTGCGTCTTTACAAACTACCACCCTACGGCGTCCACTGAATGTAGTGAGATTTTTAATGTTTTCAATGCGTATGTAAGATGTTTTAATCAGTATCATATCAGTAGTCGACGTTAAATTTCATTTAAACGTTAAATGGTGATATTCAAATTAAATATTTCTAGCTGAATTTGTGCGTCTGTTCACTCTTAAATCTTTCTTGCACACTGAATACCTGCGTATACCTACTAAACACTGCATGCACATTTCCGCCTCCATCCGAATGTACTTTTAAATCAATTCCGTATAATGCTCTGCATATATCATAATGATTATAATAACAAAATTACATCCATCTACTATTGAATGCAGATTGGTTCCGAATAACTGAATTAGTGCGTCCGTTCACTCTTAAATCTTTCTTGCACACTGAATATCTCCGTATACGTTCAAAACACTGCATGCACATTCCCACCTCCATCCAACTGTATGTTTAAATCAATTCCGTATAATGCTCTGCATATATCATCATGATTATAATAACTAAATGACATCCATCTACTATTGAATTCAGATTGGTTCCGAATACTGTTTTTGAATTATTGTATCCAGCTTATCAGCCAAGAGGCTTCCACCTATATAAGGGCTTATAATGACTCCAGGCACAGATAATAAATAATTAATAGTTAGCATACAAAAGTGACAATACCTATGTATAGCGTAGGTATTTTCACTTTGGTGGTCTACAAAATCTTAAAAAGCAATATAATCATTTTTGACGAGTGACAGGTAAGTTTGTATGTATAAACAGGTAAGTTCAGAGGCGCAGGCTGGCGTGGACAGGTAAGTCCGGAGTTGAACAGGTAAGTATGTATAAACAGGTAAGCTCAGAGGTACAGGCTGCTGTGGACAGGTAAGTTCGGAGTTGGACAGGTAAGTATGTATAAACAGGTACGCTCAGAGGCACAGGCTGGTGTGAACAGGTAAGTCCGGAGTTGGACAAGTAAGTATGTATAAACAGATAAGCTCAGAGGCACAGGCTGGTGTGAACAGGTAATTTTGGAGTTGGACAGGTAAGTATGTATAAACAGGTAAGCTCTGAGGCACAGGCTGGTGCGAAATAATGAAATAATGAAATTTATTCAGCACTTAGGTATTTACATACACTTGTACTTGTCAAAATTACACTTTATAAGATAAATCTTATACAGTGTAATTTTGACAAGTACAAGTGTAACAAAAGTATCACTTAAGTAGCTAAAAACATTGTTATAATTATTTGATCTTACAGAATTTTTAATCAGTCTGTCCGTCTGTCGAGCGCTAAATGACAAATGTACACATTAGGTATAGTAAGATGCCTTTAAGGTAACAGGTCTAAAATTAAAATTAACTTCCAAGAATCCGGCCAAAGTCTAAGCGACATCCACCTGAGGACACCCTTAAGGGGTTAGGACCAACGCTCAGGGTGCCACTGGAGTAAAGAGTAGATTTACGAACAGTGGTGATGATCGCTGGCACGAGATCACAGTTCAGCGAATAAGCTACAACGCGGTCCTCGGCCATGCCGTCGAGGATCCTACCCTAGCTAGCCTGCAACCTTTCACTAGCTACCTAAGTGGACGATCCGGAGAAGAAAGGAAGAAAGAAACTCCGAGATTATTTTTTTTGTCTCTTTTGCTCTGTTTCCTTTTTTTATGTCATGTCTTTTATCACAATCATGTAATATTGTACAAACAATGTATACACCGTGAAATTTTAATGGTTGTTTTCCCGAAGCAGAACAACTTGCCGTCGGTAGTACTATCGAAACATTTTTTTTTTTTTTTAGACATGTTTTGGATTTAAAATTATTAAAAAAAATATTAGACAACTCGAAAGCGTGATAAACAGTAGTAACACAAGACGGACCTTGTAGGTACTACTCGAATCGCACGCGCTGCTGACAAAGTAAAGAACGATCCATAAACGTTCAAAGCAAAATAAGAGCTCAATGGTAGTTATACGGCATAAAATAGCCTGCACGCAAGAATCACAAACGAGCCGGCTTCCTTTGTAATTCGCCGCGCGGCGCCGACGCCGGAACGCCCCGCGCTCTCCTTCGACTCCCTCCTTCCTTAGTTGTCCCGTGAACGTCGGAAGCGCAGCACGCGTTAGCTTATTACTTTATTAGTATTATGGACCGACATTACAGTTTTAGTAATTTAGAGTACGTCGCTATGGTGCAACTGTAGGCTAGGGCTAATTATAATTCCCATACTGCCTGGCGTCTTTACGCCGAGCTGCAACACTTGGCGTCACTCCGTCTTCGCGGAGTTCTGAACCCTCAAGTCATACAGGACCGGACGATCGTAGCGGCGACGGCTACTCGATCATGGGCAGTTCCAGGTGCCACCACATGCACAGGGCAGAGGTCGATCGGCCGTTCTTTCGCCAGAGCTCGACGAGGAGATCATCGAGTACTTCGAACGCGATCCTCGCCGAAGTACGCGAATGGCGGCAGCTAAGTTTGGCGTAAGCCAATAATACGTCTGGAAACTACTCAACTCAGAAGGACTGCATCCATATCATTTCCGCGGAGTTCATTAAATTTTTCAATTTTTTTAAATACGCCTTAATTACTTTATAATCTAATTCAGAAAATTATTGTTCTTAGATAATAAACTTGTTTTAAGTTACGTTTTCTGTAAGTTGTAGCTAAAAAGGTGTTGGATAAAGCTTATTATTATGATTGGGTACTGTGTTACATTACCTAAGGTGTAGGTATCAGCTGATTGACTAACACCCGGGTCAACGAACGCGCGACCGATCGACGCGAGCGCTAGGTATCGCGAGGTATTACTATCGGTTCTATGTCACTTTCGAGTTTGGTTTTTCACGATTGTTAATCGGCCATTTTTTGTTTATAATATTTAGTTTTTGTATAAATTGAATGTTTAACTAAGACCAAATCTTTTCGCTGCGGGAAAACAACCATTTAAATTTCAGCGTGTTTATGATGTAAGCGAATGCACGTACATTACCATTTATTACCTGGTCAATTTATACCGACCAGGTGTTCAATAAGACAAGAAAGAAATAATATTAATACAGTAAATACCATAATGTAGATATTAAAGTTTACTCAGGCACAGACAATCTACAAAGAAACCTAATGGCGGATGCATTCACACACATTTACAAAATAACAATTTACACAAGGTCAATCAAAGGATATACCTATAATAATAATTATAAACAAAAGAATTAACAAAATATAAAATAAAAATTAACATAACATATCCCCGACAACAGCCGACCAGTCACCACAAGCAGTACCCGTTCATGAGTATGACGTGTGACGCAGCCATCGCCTCCCTCGCCATATTAGAGGGAAGGTGGCGACCCGCCCCACACCGCCACCGCAAGCAATGACAGACAATGGGAGCATGACGAACTAAAGTGGGGATATCTACAAGTCTATTAATATTAAACCTTTAGTTGAACAATGTTTAAACTGTTTCAATAACTGAGTTTACAGTGTTGTCTGTGTTTCTCTGATCAACCAAGCGTTATTGTCGTTTAAATAGTAGTTTACTGAATAATAAGCCCTTTTTATTAGAATCCTCTTAACAGTTGACTTGAACCTATCATAAGGTAACTCTTGTAGGTGTACAGGTATTCTGTTATTCATACGGACTCCTAATCCCACAAAAGATGAGTGTACTTTTTGTAGGCGATGGTATTCGGCGCAAAGTTTATGCTTATATCTAGTGTTTATTGTGTGTATGTCACTTCTTTTGTTTAAAAGGTTAATATTTTGCCGGACATAGATTATATTGGCGACTGTTAGTATATCTATGTCCTTAAAAAAGTCTCTTAAGGAGAATCTCGTACTTAGTTGATAAATAGAACGAACGGCACGTTTTGTAGTATAAAAATGCTTTGAATATTAGCAGTTTTACCCCAAAGCAGAATGCCATAGGACATAATACTGTGAAAATAACTAAAGTAGACTAAACATGCAGTTTCTACATTAGTGAGTTCCCGTACTTTTCTAACCGCGTAAGCAGCTGAGTTTAATTTTCCAGCGAGACAAGAAATATGGGGACTCCATTGAAGTTTCTTGTCTAGTGTCAAGCCTAGAAAGAGGTAAGTCCGGAGTTGGACAGGTAAGTATGTATAAACAAGTAAGCTCAGAGGCACAGGCTGGTGTGAACAGGTAAGTTCGGAGTTGGACAGGTAAGTATGTATAAACAGGTAAGCTCAGAGGCACAGGCTGGTGTGAACAGGTAAGTCCGGAGTTGGACAGGCTGGTGTGAACAGGTAAGTCCGGAGTTGGACAGGTAAGCTCAGAGGCACAGGCTGGTGTGAACAGGTAAGTCCGGAGTTGGACAGGTAAGTATGTATAAACAGGTAAGCTCAGAGGCATAGGCTGGTGTGAACAGGTAAGTTCGGAGTTGGACAGGTAAGTATGTATAAACAGGTTAGCTCAGATGCACAGGCTGGTGTGAACATGTAGGTTCAAAGGTAGAAAGAGGAAGTTTCATGGTACGAATAATATAATAGTACCTAGTCATATTTATGCAGGTGAATATACGGAATAAAAGGCATATCGTAATATAAAACATTTAATGTTTAATTTTGTCGCTTTCTAAATAATCGTGCACTTGAAGTTAATACCTTTGAATAAATAACCACTTTTAACACACTTGCAAATAATTCACTTTGGTGACAAGCTTACATCACGGCCGGCACATGTCTGTTTGTTAACAAACTTCGGCACGCGAGCGCGCTGAAGCCCGCCGCCCCGCGCCCCGCGCCTTGCGTCCCTCGTGTACCCCGAATGGGCCCCTCAGACACCGTACCTAGTGCCCGTTTAAGGATATTTAAGAGACGCAAGATTGTTGTCACGAAAACATGATAAAAACTTTACATATTAAGTACGATATTCAATGGACACGATAAGATCGGTGAATTGAACTCAAAGTATACGTGGTAAATTATACGCTGAACACTAGTGGCCTCCAAATTTCAGTCGGACGATGGCGGAACTATATTATACGCTAAAAGGCATTGTAGTGATGGAATTACGTCCATGCCAATTTTTCGCCCTTGCGTTCTAATGATCATAAGGGACACTTGGGCTAAAAATGAGGGTCGGTCAATCTTGCGTCCGTATTCCAGACGCACAAAGTCAGTCGGACGCAGCATCATCGGTAAATAACGCCATGTACGACGCAACATGTCCTTCAAGATGTATATATATATATATATATATATATATATATATATTATATAATAAAATATATAATAGCGATAGCTTCATGTATATTTATTGCTTTGTAAAAATACTTTATTTAATGACGTTTTGCAATTAATCTGCAAAATGATCTTTGTCGCACGTTTAAGTGATTATGCTGCCGGCTTGTAGGCGAAATGTGAGGCTTCTAGTTTAATTATAAAAACTGTGTGTGGGCGTAAAAGTTTTGTCATGTTCTTGGAAAATATGAATGCGTTTCAGAAAGAATTTATTATTTATGGAAAAAAAATATTTACAACATATGCGATGTTCAAAGAAATTATGGAAATCCCGTGCGGGAAGCTTGTTTATCAATGAAACTAACTTAGTGGAAAAATATCACATAAGATATTTTAAATTGACGAACGATTAAGAAGATCCAAAAAAAATCGCCATACTGCCATAAGACAAAATACTAAAGTCATCGACACTCTTAGTTACTCACAGAAGCTAAAATGGCAATGGATTGGTCATGTAGACAACCTCTGGACAACAAAGACAATATCTTGGTTAAGACCACCAGGGCTAAGAAAACGAGGCAAACCAAACGCGCGGTATGCAGACTACATTATAACAGTAGCAGGCACTCACTGGATGCGGGTAGCAAAAGATAGGACACAATGGTCATCTCTGGAGGAAGCCTTTACCTTCCGTTGGTTTTTGCAATTATACATTTAATATTATTTAATTAATCATTTTGAAAAACAAGAAAAAGAATTAAAACTAATCTATACTAATATTATAAAGCTGCAGAGTTTGTTTGTTTGTTTGAACGCGCTAATCAGGAACTACTGGTCCGATTTCAAAAATTATTTCAGTGTTGAATAGTCCATTTATCGAGGAAGGCTATAAGCTATATTTAATTATAAAGTTTCTACGGGAACGGGAGTTACGCGGGTGAAACCGTGCGCGGGAAGCTAGTATATTATAAAGACATTAGATATTATACTGGATGACTTTTTACCGTCTTGAAAATAATAGGGTGAGATATGTATACAGATATATATACATATAAAGCTGAAGAGTGTGTTTGTATTTTTTGCTTGAAAGCGCTAAACTAAGGAACTACTGATGTGATTTAAAAAATCTATCAGTGTTAGATAGCCCATTTATCGAAGAAGGCTATATACTAAATATTTAATTAAGAAGTTCCCACGGAAACGGGAGTTACGCGGGTGAAACCGCGCGCGGAAGCTAGTTTACTATATATTACAAAATCTTAATTAAATGGTTTCATTATTTTTCATTGTTATTAATTTTGATAAATTATCTAAGATCATTAAAAAAATGGCAATCAATTGCAATTAATTAAAAGTATCTGAAATAATAAGATTGGTAACATTGGATTAGGTATTTAGTTTTGCATGCACACTAGTTTATATTGTAAATCTTTACTGAAAAACTGAGAAGCAACTAATAAAAGGTTTTTTTTTATTTTTTTTATTTATTAATATGCTATCACTTATCTTACAATACCAAAGTTCCCTCTCAAATATTCACTTTTATTTAAAACAACACAGTAGACGCCACAACTGTATTTAGTATAACAAAAACTAATTAATTCATAGTTGTCTGCAGTAATTCATTTAGTGAATAAAACATAAGCAATAACGGGGGAGAATATGAAAACTAATGGTTGGAGCCTTCGAAGCACAGACGGCCTAATTTTAATGCCATTACGAAAAGTGAAATATCACGAGCCGCGTGAGACAATTTCATAACGAGAAATGTAGTGACAATGAAAGGCTTATAAATTACTAGCCGACCTGACAGACGTTGTCCTGTCTTAACTAAAACGTTCACGCCTCTTTCCCATAGAAGTAGGCAGAGACCATGTCCTTCCACTTGCAACAAACTAGACATACACATAGATTCATTAATCTCCTTATGCATGTCCTTCGATTTCATCATCATCAGCCTTTTGTAGTCCACTGCTGAACATAGGCCTCCCTCATCGATTTCCAGCGGGAACAGCAAGCGGCCTGCAACCACTGACTCCCTGCAACCTTTATGAGGTCGTCGGTCCATCGTGCAGGCGGTCGTCCTACGCTGCGCTTGCCAGTTCGTGGTCTCCACTCAAGAACCTTTCTGCTCTTGCCCATTGCCACTTCAGCTTGCTAATCCGTTGAGCTATGTCAGCGACCTTCGTTCTCCTGCGGATTTCTTCCTTTTCTCCTTCGGTTTAGGGTACTTTTAACCCAACCTTTGATAAGAACGTCCTCGATTTGAACGTAATTTAAATAAAACTCTATATTCAATTGAACTTTAAATATGAGTTGAGATAGCTCCTGAACTAACCGTGATGTGCACTAAGGCGATTAACACACGGCACCGCGCACCGCCGCGGACGGTGGCGGTAAAGCGGATTTCGTAGCGGTGCCCCGCGCGGTAAGGCGGTTTACGCGCCTGTCCGCGCGGATGGATTTAACACGGTTTTGACCAGTTTGATCCACCGTAAACCGACGTGTTTGTATGAAGAATGTTCTGAGAGTGAATAAAGCGAAAGATGTGTGTAGTGATCGTAGCAAGTGGAGGTCTATTGTCTCTGCCTACCCCGCTGAGAAACAGGCGTGAGCTTATGTATGTATAATCACAGACACTGGCAAGAATGGACGCTGAAGTGGTGGCAGCATTCTGGCGTAGAGAGAAAAAAATAAGAAGATATTTGGTTCATCCATTTTTAAATTGCAACACGTCCTGCAACCATGATGATCCGCGCGGTTATGCGGCGCCCCGTGTGTGAGGCGCCGCCTCACCGCGCGGACGGCAGCGCGGAGGGGCGGTGGCGGTGAGAGCACCGCTCCACCGCGCGGCCGGGCGGTGTACGTGTGTTAGGCATCTTCGGATTTAATAGAAACCAATACGACATGAGATCCGCTTCACCGCCTACCGCGGCGGTGCGCGGTGCCGTGTGTTAATCGCCTAAGAACAGCACGCATTCTGTCAATATTATGTCAAACGCCATAAAAGATTTTACGTGACATTAGAAAATTAAAAAGGGTGGTTAAGTATTCTTAAACATCCTAATTTTTCATGTCGTCATAAGAACTTTCTCCTGACAACGATAAACACAACTAACAAAGAATTTGCGAAATATATCCAGCCGTTCACGCGTGATCCCGTGACCAAGGGAAATAGGTATTCATGTTTATATATTTATTAATAATATCTACTGTTTTTTTTTACTAGTTTTAATACTTAACTAGATTCCCGCGCGCCGTTTCCCCCGCTTATCTCTAATTCCCGTAAGAACTTCGTGCAAGATCAAGCAATAACTTATCATAAATTAAAAGTAAAGTTATTTTATTTTGGACATTCTTTTTGAACAATTTTTATGATACAATCCACGACACCTAGCTAAAACCTTGATTAGTAAACCTTGTCAAATATAGGCGTGCAAGTTTTTATAACGTGTGTGAACGATGCGGTCTACGCGAGCACCAAGCTCCAAACGTTTTTTCTTAATCTTTAATTCTACACAATCATTTTTTGTCTGGCGCTGGAATGAAGCCCACGATCTTCGAGACTATTGCATAACTCTTGACGCATTTGATCATAAACTTTACGATAAAGCCAGATATACGACGAATGACTCTGACGTATAATGGGAAGGACGACGCTGGTGTTTACTTTGCACAGCAGGTAAGCATTGCCATTCGGGATAATGCTGCCAGTATTATGGGAACCTTGCCAAGCAGAATAGATTTAGAAAAGTAGTATTTAATACATACATACATAAGCTTACGCCTGTTTCCCAGCGGGGTAGGCAGAGACAATGGACCTCCACTTGCTACGATCCCTACACGCATCTTTCGCTTTATTCACTCTCATAACATTCTTCATACAAGCACGTCGGTTTAGGGTGGATCTTATTTGACCTTTTGCGAGGATGTCTCCGATTTGGTCAGAGAACGTTCGTCGAGGTCTTCCCCTTCCGACTGTAATATTAAGTATTAGTATTTAATAAGTTAGTTTTATTTTAAATTTGCTACTTTTAGTTGCTACCGATGTCTAGAAATGTTGTCGGTTTTCAGCATATCAATATCCAGTTTTGTGATTTAAACAGTTGATTGGTATCATTGTAAAATTCCATGCAATGCCGGCGTGGAAATAGACCGAACACTAAACAACGAGGTCACCCACTACTGTCTTACTTAACATTCTTAAGTTATTAACGAAGCGATCTGAAATACTCGCTTCATTTTTAGCCTTTATTTTTTGTGCTTAAGATTGACTTTTCTCAAACAAAGGAGGCCCAATTTTCTAACCGACAGCGCACTTTTATGTCAGTTTCATCGTAACTTTAGCCGTAAATAAAATATCGGCGAAAATCTGACTTTATTGAATTTCGATAGGGTTTATTATCCCTGTGTTGTTACATGAACTTACTTTTAAGGATCTTTTCTTAGTTCATATTAATTTTAAAGAGAAGAAAGGTTGGTTTGCATGTATTATGTAAATTACCTTTTTAGCTGCGCCCCGCGGTTTTACCCGCGTTACTCTGCTCCAGTGGGTCGGAGCGTGATGTTTTGTAGCCTGTATGTTAATGCAGCGTATAACCTATTCCAGCCAATTCCGTTCAGTAGTTTTGGCGTGAAAGAGTAACAAGCATCCATCCATCCATACTTACAAACCTTCGCGTTTATTATATTAGTAGGATTTTCTTGCGAAGCTTGGCTAGGCAAGGGCCACAAGTATCTTGTGGGCCGGCAGCATGAGGCTATTGCTATTCATTTTGATTCATTTAATACTTGATTTCGCACACTCACTCGCATACACACACACTCTAAAATGATATTTTTTATTTTATTTTTGAGAAGTAAAAGTTTCTTCATACCGAAGAGAGCACTTGATCCGTAACACAGGTGTCTCACGTAGCACGAAAGTCAGAGACAGAATATATATATATATATATATATATTCTTTATATATATTGTAAATATTACTAGCAGAGTTATTTTGCACGCTACTAGTATTCTTGTTCAAATCTCGTGCTAAACTAAAATGCTTGTATAACGAGTGGGTTCACGTCGATAGTGTAATGGGTGGGGATCGAAGCGGCGACCACAAGAACATAAGTCCGATGCCCCTTACCATTAGGCTACGGCCGCTTCAAAAACATTATCTTTTTTATGCCAATGCTCGCTGTCTCGCTGGGCATCCAGGGCTCTGTAAGACTCTGTTCTCTATTGGAACTTAATAATTAATGAACGGTTCACTAGTACGAATCAAACTCGATTGGCAATCAAGCGTAAAAACAGAAGCCTCGGCAAACGACGCTTAGTTAAGCGCAGGCTACACTGCCAGCGGGCGGGCCAGCGAGCTAGGCGGGCGGGCGAAGCGAGAGAAGGAAACCATACAAACTATGCGGAATCTTGGCAAGCTCAAAGTTCAGTATAATAATGCTTTCAGGATGTTGTTGGGGCTCCCGCGTTACTGCAGCGCATCAGGAATGTTTGCCGACGCACATATTGATGGTTTTAATGACATCGTAAGAAAACGAGCAGCATCCATGATGCGCAGAGTGCGTGGGAGCGTCAACAGCATTCTGAGGGTCATTAGTTATAAGCCGTGTTGCGCCACCTTGGCACACTGGGTGCATGTACATGTGAATGTACCTGGTGTGTCAAGTGAGCGCAAAAGATATTTAAATTAAATCCCTTGTATCTTTTTACTAACATAGTTTATTAAGGTTTGTTATTACTAACAATTATTATTATGGACCACGGTCTGAAATAAAGTATTTTTATTTTATTTTTTTATTTTTATTTTTTAACTATGGGGTTACTAAACTAACCTAACGAGGTGAACGAGTAGCTTCGCTGGAATCTTTGGATATTTGGTTAGCTTAGCTTGCATCGCTGACGTAGGTTAGTCGGTAGCTCGCGATGTGAGCCGAAGTATGCAAAAGAGGTGAAACGATGTTCGCCCGCCTAGCTCGCTCGCTCGCCCGCCCGCTGGCGGTGTGACCTGCGCTTTAGAATATGCAAATTGTGGAATCATTTCTAGGTCTCCGTAAAGAAAATACGCACCAAAAAAATATGTTGGCGTCTTTGGAAGCTATAAATAATAATTCGTATTTCTATTTATCTAATTAATTACTAATATTATGAGAGGTAAAGTTTTTGAACCGTTTGTGAAGTTATAGAGGGTAATATCCGGATCTACTGAACTGATTTTGCAAATTCTTTTTCTAATAGAAAGCCTCATTATTTTTGAGTGTCATAGGCTGTTTTATGTCAAGGTTTCCACGGGAACGGGACCTACGCAGGTAAAACGGCGCGGAACAGCTAATATGGGATAACATAAATATAATATACATATTTAAAATGACAAGCTACGAATCAAAATTTATAATTTCAAGAGCACCATAAAGCGCAGGCCACACTGTCAGAGGCCGGGCGAGCGAGCTAGGCGGGCGGGCGAAGTGAAAGAAGGAAACTATACAAACTATGCGGAATATTGGCGAACTAAACCATGGGGTTCCTAACCTAACGAAACGAGGTGAACGATTAGCTTCGCTGGAATCCTTGGATATTTCGTTAGCTTCGCTCGCATCACTGACGTGGGTTAGTCGGTAGCTCGCGGTGTGAACCGAAGTATGGAAAAGAGGTGAAACGATGTTCGCCCGCCTAGCTTGCTCGCCCGCCTGCTGGCGGTATTGCCTGCGCTTTACTCTATTTTTTTATTATTATTTCTAGTCCAGGCAATGGTCCCATGCTCCTGATGTTTAGTGACATAGGGAACGAATGACAAGGACAGTAGACATGCATAGCTCTAGTCAACCTTTTCAACCCTCCCCCTTAAGCTCAGGCGACATTACTCACGCACATGAACATAGCAATCAATGATTGTATTTGGCTGTGGTATTCTGTAAGGTGCAGGGATTTCCCCAGTCAAGTGACTTGAGTGTACTAACGCTGTGTCTCACCTCTTTATAGGTATTTCTTCACTAGATGAGAACAAAACCATATTGCTTCGTAACAAATGAAAAAAAATCATATCGTCTTTAAATATTTTCTAATCGCCAGTTACGCAATATCTAAAGATTAAATTGGACAGATTGTGTATGAAAATTCTCTCAAAATTTAAATTTATTTCGACGTTAATTTTTATTTGAGCATTAACAACTTAGCCCTTAGTGTTAAACTGTCAAATATATACTAATATAATAAAAGAGTTTGTTTGTTTGTTTGCTTGAACAGGCTTAACTCAGGAACTCAGGTCCGAATTGAAAAAACATTTCATATACATATATATGTTGCAGTCAAAACTCGTAACCAGTCAAAAGTACTTTTGACTAGCAAAATCAGTCAAAAGTAGTTTTAGGTTAGGTTAGCTTAAGTTAGATTAGTTTTGATTGGTGAGAGAAGATGATTCCAGCTCTCACCCGCTTCGTAGGCGTCGCGTTTGCCGGAGGCGGAGGGCCGAAATCCGCCGCCTCCCGCCATAAGGGGTGACCTTGGGGAGCAGAGTACATGACTCTGCTCCCTAGGGTCACATTCATAATAACTCGGGGATCGCCTTTGTGTTCGGGCATCCCTGTAGGAGTAGGACGGTACCCATCGCGGGGGCTTAACACTCGCGATGGGGCCAAGAGGGGAGAAAACTCTCGCCCTTTTACCGATCGCCGATACCGGTACTTGGGCCCCCCACACCAAACGGCAGAAAGAGGAACACCCGGGGGCTTTTTAGTGGGTATGTCCTCTCTGCGGTGCGACAACGTACCGCGTTCTATAGAGGGAGAGTCCCACATACCCTTCGCTGGCGCAGGGATCACGCAATAGTGATCCTTGCGCCAGCGAGGGGATGCGTTAGGCACGTTACCGCGGAAAACAAAAAAAAAAGTTTAGTTTTGACTGATTTTGCTTGTTATAAGTACTTTTGACTGGTTAAGAGTTATGACTGCAACTCTTATATATATATATATATATATACAGGGTGTCCCAAAAGATTACGTAGCTGGGAAGGGGGGTGATAGGGATGGTCACAAGGGTCACCAGAAAAATATAAAAAATTCCCTCTGGGTGTTTAAAAAAATAAATGGCATTTTTTAAAAGACTAAAAATTTTACACCTTGTGCTAACTGTACCTAAAAATATGGCTGTATTTAAAAAAAATGCTGTTATGTAATCTTCAATAACAACAAGGTCATCAACAACAAAATCAAAAATAACAAGGTGTAAAATTTTAAGTTTTTAAAAAAATGCCATTTTTTTTTAAATACCCAGAGCGGTTTTTTTTTTTATTTTTCTAGTGACTATTGTGTCCACCCCTGTCACCCCCTTTCCCAGCTACTTAACCTTTTGGGACACCCTGTATATATATATATATGTGTGTGTTAGATAGCTCATTTATCGAAGAAGGCTATTCAAAGTTATATTTTACTATGAAGTTCCTGTGGGACTGTGGGAGTTACGCGGGTGAAACCACATCTAGTTTATAATATTACTTTTACTTAAGAGATTATAAAGGAGAGAGGTAAAGAGACCGATGTCTTAACAGTGACTGGACGAAATGTATAATTCAATTACCCAGGTGTACCAACATAATGGAGTAATATCTAGTTCGCTTCGTGATATCATTAGGTAGACTAGCTCTCAGAGGAGTGCCAACGTCACGTACATAGAACTTAGAAAAAGTAGACGCGGGTGGGTAATGAATAGAATATTTCGTCCGTAAATTAAAAGTTTAATGCTATTAAGTACTAAATATTCATGTATTTTCTTATGAAAGTCGACAATTAAGGTGACTAAACTCTTTTATAATAAAACCGGCCAAGTGCGAGTCGGACTCGCTAACGAAGAGACCCGTACCATTTTCAAGTGCCTGTTGACGTTCAAACAAAAAAGGGCAAAAAAAAAAGTTTTTTGTATAGGAGCTCCCCTTAAAAATCTATTTTATGTTATTTTTGGCTATAGAAATACATCATCTGTGCTTTCCGAGGCACGGAGGGTAGTCTTTCAATCATCCAAACCCGGAAAGAAAGCTTAGAATTTACACAAATAAATAATTCTTGTCCGGCGTGGGGATCGGAACCACGATCTCCGAGATTTAAAGCGAGCCAAATACCGCTACGCTACAGAAGCTGTCAAAGTTCTAGATTCAAATCATATCATAATAAGATTCATCAAATAAAATCTAGATAATTATTACAAAATATCTAGTATTTATTCCATAAATAATGTCATTCAGAGTAAATACCTATGGGAAGCCCGAAAATTTTTATTCAGTTAAATTTAATGTGCCTATAGACTAAGCAATAGAAAGATAGTGTTAGTTACCGCCTTTAAGTGCCGTAGCCATTTTATGCTACGGCGTAGAAGTCGTAAACTACGCCGTAGTACTACCATTTGTTGCTACAGAGTACATGCTCTTATCAATATGTGATATCTATTTCATAACTTGAGTAGATTTTCTCACACATTTTTTTTTAATTTATCATTCATTACCTGGCAAGTCCTCTTGATGTTAAGTGACATAGGGGTCCAAATACAAGGACAGCTTGTGTTCAGTATATATGTAAAGCAAGCAATAGCCACCCTTTTCTTGCCGGCCTTTGTCCTTTCTTCCCGAAAGCTCTGGCGACCTTATTCACCCATAGAAATACAACATTCGTTAATCTATCATCATTATCATCATCAACAGCCCGTTGACGTCCACTGCTGAACATGGGCCTCCTCTAAACAGACCTTGGCAAGCCAGGATCGTAGAGGGATATTGCCATAATCACCACGCTTGGCAGACGGATTGGTGATCGCAGTAAGATGCAAATGTTGAGCTAATAGATGCTGCTGCCCATCCATCAGCCATATGTCCCTTAGTCGCCTTTTACGACACCCATGGGAAGACATGGGGTGGTCTATTCTAAGCCGGAAACCACACGGCACCACGGCACCACGGCAATTAATCTATAGTGAAACATAAAGCTGAAGAGTTTGTTTGTTAGCTTGCTTGAACGTGCTTACCGCAGAAACAACAGGACCGATTTGAAAAAAAAATCTTTCAGTGTACAAGGTTTTTTTTTTAATTATGAAGTTCGTACGGGAACGGGAATAACGATATTAGCTGTTAATTTAAGACTTAATGTTACATTAATTAATAAAATACAAACACACAACTAAAAGTAGCTAATAAAAAAAAAACTAACTTATAAAATACTACTATTCTAAATCTATTCCACTTGTCTGGCAGCATTACCCTGTTGCGTGGCAATGCTTACCTGCTGTGCAAAGTAAAAGCCAGCACCTGGAGAACGTGCCGCACTAAAAAAGGCTGGTGCGAGGTTTTTATAAATTAATTTGGCTCCCGGTCCCCACGGCCCCAATGTTACGACACCAAAAGGCACATATTAGCTTGTAATGTGTAATGGTATTACAAGGTGTAGCAACTTCCAAATCGAGCAGGTCATTGAGCGTGCCGTCGGGGGCCGGATTGCTCATGCGTACCCGGCTCCCGCCAACGGCGGATCGAAGGAGTGTCCGGGAGGTTTTAGTGGTGTAGGGCCCTCTCTTCGTGGTATGAGTTAAGCATACCACGCTATGAAGAGGGCGAGTGACACATATTCCACTGCCAGCGCGCGAATACGCTGCAGCGGCGGTGGGAATACGTAAAGGAATATCCACCCGGACAAAAAAAAAAAATATATATATATCATTGAGCGTACTAACACTATGCTATTCTTCTCTTTGTGTTTATTCCTAGTTCTAAACTTTAACAATAACATTCCATTTACCCCTGCAGAACGGATTTCTAAATTGTTTTTTACCCCTTTTAATCTTTACAAAGCTACTCTAAACTCCACCCAAGTTGAAGACAAACAATTCTGTTAATATTTTTAACTTACCTTAAGACAATTTTGCTAAAGTAATTCACAACAATTGTAATTTATCTTAGTAATGGCGAAGTGCCACGCCCCTTTTGGATCCCGGCAGGCGCGTCTTGAATTTAAAACAAGAGGCAATTTCTTTGGTCGGAGACGTTAATTTTCTAGAAACAACGGTGATTTAGTGCGTAGCGATTATACTATTGGTGATAAGGTTTTTTGGTAAAATTTGACCTTGATGGTGACCTATTGTGAGGTGACCGATAACTATGTAAAGGAATGGTTGTTGGTTTTCTTCCACAGAAAATGAAGATCTTCTTTGCCGGGCGAGGTGGTATAACCGACGACCGACGGCCATGTTGATATTCAGAACTTGTATATGTTTAAATTGACTTGCAAACTTGTATTGCGTGATACAGGTTAGTTGGGTTGCTATCTGCTAGATGGCGCTGCTAGTCTTCTTGTGTTTTTTAGCGGCTATTGTAGATGTCGCTACGCGCTAGAATAACAAACAAACTTTGTTCCAGCGGTAAAGTTTCCTTTTAATAGTTTTACCTTTTCGGACATATGAAGTTGCCACCGACCATTCTCGTCTAGGTCAAACTGACGACTGCATCGGTGGCTCAGTGGTTACGATAGTTGCCTCTGAGACCTGGTGTTCTGGGTTCGATTCCCACCCGGGACAATTATTTGTGTGAACCACAAATAGTTGTTCTGAGTCTGGGTGTTCTGTGTGTCCGTGAAATGAATGTTTGTAAGTCCCCCGCGACACAGGGATTTATTTCCCTAGTGCGGGAGTTGTCTTTAAAAAAAAAAAAAAATAATTCGATTCATTTATTTTTATAGTGTATATAATAATAATAATAATTTCATCAACATACAGAGATTGGAGTAGGCACAGACGTTAAGCTTTGACTAGTTAGTAGGCATACTAAAACGTGTCTACAATCAAGTTGGTCAAGCGTACTGTTCTCCTAGCTAGATTAATAAAATTAATCTGTTTTAAGGAGTAACAATGCCTTTCAATCCTAAAGTAAAGGTGAGATTGTTTAGTATACAAACTATATGTCCCTGTCATCTACATGAATCGGCTATTCTATGGGACGCCCGTTAATTGGACGACGAAATTAATTGGCATGGCTAAAGAACAACTAGAAAACCGGCCAAGTGCGAGTCGGACTCTCGCTCGAAGGGTTACAAGTACTAGTTGCCTACCTATTTTTGATATTAAGAATACAACAAGTAACATAGTATAAAAGTTCTTGTAGTTCGTTGTAACTTTGATCGATGTTAATAATAGTTGATTGAATTAAAGGTAAATTGCGGTTTACGGTTAATGACGTATTAAAAAAAACTACTTACTTGATCTCGTTCAAACCAATTTTCGGTGGAAGTTTGCATGGTTATGTACATCATATATTTTTTTTAGTTTTATCATTCTCTTATTTTAGAAGTTACAGGGGAGGGGACACACATTTTACCACTTCGGAAGTGTCTCTCGCGCAAACTATTCAGTTTAGAAAAGAAATGACATTAGAAACCTCAATATCATTTTTGAAGACATATCCATAGATATCCCACACGTATGGGTTTGATGAAAAAAATATTTTTGAGTTTCAGTTCTAAGTATGGGGAACCCCAATTTTTTTTTTTTTTCTATTTTCGTGTGAAAATCTTAATTCGGTTCACAACATACATCTACATGCCAAGTTTCAACATTATAGTTCTTATAGTTTCGGAAAAAAGTGGCTGTGACATACGGACGGACAGCCAGACAGACAGACATGATGAATCTATAAGGGTTCCGTTTTTTGCCATTTGGCTACGGAACCCAAAAAAACGTTGATTTTGGGTGTCTATAAAAAAAATCAAAACCTAAACTAAATTAAATCACCTGCCGGATTTTACGTCAGCCAAACTCAACCCTTACTTAAAGCCAACAAGTTAAACGTAAGTGATGTGTTGAATACCTAGGCCAATCAACGATTGGCCTAGGTATTCAATTAAATGTCGCCATTTGATTCCTCTAGCCATTTCATTGAATGTCGGCGTCCAGTAAACGGGCTGGCCATGTCATTTAATTATATGAATAATTTCATGGCTGCGACATATTCATACAGATCTTCAACATCAGTTGCCGTCTCACACATTAGCCACTTCTAAGCTATGGCGTTGACGCCATTGCAGCCATAAGGTATCTCTGCCAAACCCTAATTCTGGTCAAACAACGATGAAGATTTATATATTCTGCATTAATGTTTGACTAAAATTAGGGTAATACTTTTATACCCTAGATATTATAAGAAAAATCTCTTAAGAATTATTTAAGTATCATTGATGCCTCATCTTATATGTAGGTTCGAGTACTGCCGGTGGTCAAAATTTATTAATCTCAATTTTGAAATTTAGTAATTGGTATAGTTTCCCGTAGAGTATTCAAAAATGTTAAAATGTAAATCCGGGCGTGTCGTCGTTTAAATATTTAAGTATGCAACTTTGGAGATATTTATCGATGTAATGCTAATCATTACCGATAGATGGCACTCACGTTACCCTTAGATACATGTTATAAAAGAGACTGATACATTTCGATGATCGACTGTGTTCCACCGTAGCTTAATTGGTTAAGGCATTAGAAGCTATACCTAAGATGCAGGTTCAAGTCCTGCCGGTCGTTAAAATTTATTCGTCTCAATTTTGAAATGTAGTAAATAGTTCACTTTTCCTTGAAGTATTTAATTTTAATTATTTAAGTAATTCTAATATTTGAGTTTGCCAACGGGCAATGGAACGCAGCATTCTAGGTGTGAAAAGAGATGACAGGGTGCGAAACACTACGCTGCGTTCCAAAACTGGCATAATAGATGTTGGCAGGAAAGCTGCTAGGCTGAAGTGGGATTGGGCAGGTCACGTATGTCACATGCAAGAGGACCGTTGGGCAAAGATCTCCACACAATGGGTGCCGGGAGATGGACGGCGACGCCGAGGCCGGCCCAGAAAAAGGTGGCGAGACGACCTAGACGCTTACCATGAGGGCTGGTTCGAAGCGGCCCAGGAAAAGAGCTCTTGGAAGGAATTGGGGGAGGCCTTTGCTCAGCAGTGGGACAGTACGGGCAAATAAAAAAAAAAAAAAAACTTATATTTCCGCGTCTCGGAATGCTTTACTCGTATGCCGTGAATATTATGTTTATAGTTTCTTGTATAATGTTATATTTGTTGGTATAATTTTATTTTTGTTTAAAACACTTTCATAAAATTATACGAAGCAGTTTCATGTACATCAAAAACTACTAAATAAAGCATTAGTACGCCGAAATCTGAATAACAACACATTCATTTAATTTAATAATCCCATAAAGTTTTGAAACGCGGTCGTTACGAAGATCTACGGTTTCCAGAGACTATGAAACATAAAATAAGGTAATTAGCATACTCGAGTAAGAAAACCTTCTGAATAAACTGAAACATTTATTACTTGTGTTCAGTTAGCGGCCTAGCGGTATACGTCTTGGAGGATGTGGGTTCGATTCCTGTGGCGGCGTGCAAAAGATTTTAATTATAAATCAAAGTTTTTTTGCCTCGTTTGCTGGTAAAGGGAGTACTTTCCGCGCCACAGAAAGCACATTAAGCCGTGGGTTTGTCGTATACCAGATAAACAGAGTCAAGGCCAGATTTAAGGCAGGGCATCCAGGGCAACTGCCCCGGGGCCTCCACAATAGAGGGGCCCCCACAATAGACATTTAAAATCATTCAAAGTCTGACGAGTAAACTCTACAACTTTTATTTTATTTATTTTTTCAGTGTTGTACCTTTACATGCAGAACTTTGTAGAATCATGATTAATGTAATAGTTCTTAAATATTTTAATAACGGTTATACATCTATACTTGTTCACTAAAATTAGAAAATCAGTAAAATAACAGAATTCAAATCGTCTTGAAAAGTAGGTACATACTTCAAATTTTCTACACATTTAGAGTGAAACTAATTTGTGGCCAACAGGCCTCTTTTCCTTTGTTGCCCCGGGGCCTCCAGAGTTCTGAATCCGGCCCTGAACAGAATGATTATATTATTAGCCTAAAAGATCCGCGACCTGTAATAAAACGTATTGTTATAAACTGAAGTTACATTTAAACACATACAAAATATTAACACGCAATGTAGGACTATTAACGTTTTTCTAAGGCTAAACCCACATCGGGTGTGTGTACACTTTATGCTGTGTAGCAATCTTAGGTGAGTATCAATGTAACGTCAGATGTTCAAGAACGTGCGTTTATTACAATGTTCTATTTGATACTAAATACAATAACATAATATTAGTAATAGGCACATAGGTAATAGTTACAGTGTAGGCACATGTGCAAACGATCCCCACATCGTCATCGTCTTCCGCATATACATAAGACATGATTGAAAAAAGCGCATGCCCCTCGTTATGTTATTTTACGTAATTTGCCCAATGTGGGGCAAACCTGAGTCATTTTCATCGCAATTCAACAACATTTTTTCTACTATACTTTGCTACTTTTATGTTTGCCTCTTAAACTTGTTTATCGTGAAATCAATCATATTACATTAGGTTGTTTTTACAACCCGATATATAGGGTGACTGGTAATTAGTGACCGATACCTAAACAAATCATTGTGCTCATGATAACAAACAACTTTTTCTATGGCAACAACCCTGAAATCGCGAAAAAAAATTCAGCTGCTCCCTACCATGTTATGTGAACATGAATGTATGGAACAGCTGATTTTTTTTTCGCGATTTCAGGGTTGGTGCCACAGTAAAAGTTGTTTGTTATCATGAGCACAATCATGTGATTAGATATCGGTCACTAATTACCAGTCACCCTATATATGAATACAACAATATATCAAAAGAAATTCCGGAACATGCTATAGACAAGAAGAATATCCCCAGCATAGTTGTACGGAATCTCCATATAACAAAAAAAATAGATTTTGTGTTATCACTTTATTGGGACGCTTAAGACCTATTTACAGTTGTGTAAAAGAGTGAAAACACTCATATTATTTCACTATAACTATAGAAGTATAGATAATAGTGACGAAATCTTAACAGTTATTCATATAAAGCCATTCAATTTAAATTAGATAGATTACAAACGCAAATTACCCGCGTTCATAAAGTACTACTGTGTAGTTTCCGGCTTAGAATATACCACCCCATGTCCTCCCATGGGTGTCGTAAAAGGCGACTAAGGGACATATGGCTGATATATGGGCAGCAGCATCTATTAGCTCAAGGTTTACATCTTACTGCGATCACCAAGCGTGGTGATTATGGCAATATCCCTCAACGATCCTGGCTTGCCAAGGTCTGTTAAGAGGAGGCCCATGTTCAGCAGTGGACGTAAACGGGCTGTTGATGATGATGACGATAAAGTGTATTTTATCTACTTATAACATGATTATTAAAAACACTTTTTTATATAAGCCACACTGCCAGCTTTTAGTCAATCAAAGTCGTTTCATTTATATCCTTCGTAAGCACTTTGCTACAATTAATTCAACAAAACCACAAGTCTCAGAAAAAGGTGTTTGGAATAAAACCTAGATCAGTGTACACAATTTAATTTGTAAAAACAAAGACAATTAGGCAAGACTGGAGATATACGTAAATAATATTGATACGAGACAACACGAGTAAGCCCTTAGACGAGAAACACAAGGTAAAAGATGTAGCGATTAAACTACATATTTAATGCCTGCAAGTTAATAATATAATGCCTACAAGTTTATAATACCACTTACGATGTTGACCTAAAATAATTGAAACGGCTAAATTTAAAGGTAAAAAAAATATATGATCACCAACCCTGTAACTAGTTTAACTATAATATGATGATGATGATTATGATGAGTAGGTACAATATTAGATAGATAAAAGAAATAAATTCGTTTTATAAAAATCATTTAAATTACAGAAAACCGAACCTAAATTTTGCTGCGTGGTATCCGGCTTTGAAGTGATCGACCTATGCCTTATGCATTAGTTGCGACTAAGGGATACACTACCGACGACCAGTAGTAGCATTTATCAGTTAAAAGTTCAGTAGCGGACATGAACTTTCGAAGTGAAAGAATCTGCTGAACCATTTAGGACATCTACATTTTTTCTACTTTTTTATCACCCTTTATGAGAAAATAAGTAAGTGCAACTTATGAACACGAATTTATTTACGTACAATGAAGAACCATAAGACATAAAATATAATTTTCATCAACTTTTTTTAAATTTGGCGCGCTCGCAATTTTTCAGCCAGTCACATATTCAATACATTGTTCCCGCATGGTTTGTGATTCACCTGATTGAAAAATTATTAACAATATCCACATTCCAAACTCAAATAATTTTTTTGGTTTTGAATTTGAATTGGTCCCTAAGGGATTAATGAGCTATTTTGGTCCCTGTTTACGAGGAATAAACTAGCTCTTTTTGAATAGATGTGATAAAAAGTACATTGTGTAACTTTCAAGTGCTAAAGTTTAATTAAATCACACCTAAAGCTTAAAATTTTTGTTTCACCAAGACCATCATTTCATGTAACTTGCTCGCTCCTGTCTCCCGCACCACGACCCTAAAGATGTCTCTTCATTTTACACCAAAAATAAAAAATCTTTATCCGGGGATTAGGCGGGGGTTGGCAGGAGGTGGCTATAATTTATCTCACTAATGGTTTTAAAGCTGACATCTGCCCTTTTAAGAGCACCGTAAACAAGGAACCAGTTTATATCAAGAATAAAAATGCATTTTTCCGCCTCTGTCGTTTGTTCAGAGACAGTTAGGCGTCCTTGGGGAAAATTTGGGAAGAATTAAAGGTAATTCTGAAGGGAATTATTGAAAAATGGAGTTTACTTTGTCGTACCTTTCGATTTAATGGATTCTTATGGAGGTCATAAATGTAGTCGTGATAAATTATGGTTCACACTTGACGTTTCGATTCAATATTTAATTGCTGTATAGATACTTAATTATTATTGGTAATCGATCATGTATTTTACGCAAAAAAGGGACATAATGTCCACGGCTGAACGTGGGCATCGGGAGGAGACCCGTGTACCGCAGTGGACATCATACGTGTTAACCTCCTGACAACCTCCGTAGCATAGCGGTATTTGGCTAGCTTTAAATCGCGGAGGTCGTGGGTTCGATCTTCACGCCGGACAGTAAATCTTTGTGCAAATTCTAAGATTTCTTTACGGGTCTGGTTGGTAGAGGGACTACCCTCTGTGCCTCGGAAAGCACGTTAAGCCGTTGGTCCCGATTGTTATAACATCATCTATAATAATCGTATATCAAGGAACGGGCAGCAGCGTTTCCTTCTGTGGTACAACATAATACTGCGGTCACCAACCCGCCTGCCAAGCATGGTGACTTTGGCAAATACCCTCCCACTGGAGGCCAATGTTCAGCAGTGGACGTTACACGGGCTGATGATGAAAACATGTAAATAATATAAACACGTTTTAGCTTTTTATCTTTTTGTATTTAAAACAGTTATCTAACTTGCTGAAACTGTAAAATATTTACAGATCAAAGCTAGAGTCGAAGTCAAAAATTCTTTATCTAATAGACACATTTAAAATATTTTAAATCATGTTTTTATGTTACGTCCCTTTCTTTTTCTACCACCAGTTCTGTACGAACTGGCAAGAAACTCATACGAATCCTTTTTGTTAAATAATTTTTAATTTACAATCATTAATAAAGCAGTATTGTTTCAAAGCAACGCACTAGTATTCCCAAGCTGTTTTGTCTTTGACATATCGTTTAAACTTGTTTGTAGAAAGATCTCTTACATTATTAGGAAGTTTGTTGTAGAAGCGTATACATTGCCCCATAAAAAATTGCAAATTTTGTGTAGCATGTAGCATGTAAAACGAGATTGTGCTTAGATCTAGTATTAACATTATAAGTGTCACTGATTTTTCTTAAAACAATCAATATTCTAGGGGATATTATAGGTATAACAACGGAGTAATTTACCTTTATATTATGGTATGGTAATATTCTAATAGGATAAAAACTCGTTGGTATGGTTTAAATAGTGTTTTTACACCATCAACGTCGTCGTAACATATTTTTACGATTTTAATTAATTTAATGGAGTTTCTTTATACTGCAGAAGTATAAACGTCAATTAGAACCTGCTCCGTAATTTCATAAGAATACTTGATGGTTCTTTTATTGACCAAGTAACTTCCCCGGAGTACTTAAACATAGTAAAAAGGTTTTTTTTTTATTTATTATTGTCTACGTCCCATTTACTCCTACCGGGTGTTATGATATATATATTACTTCACATAATATATATATTTCTCTTTTTTTATTATACCTTTTCCATACAAATTAATGATAGTAGGGCTTTCTCCTACTGGTCATAACACCCATGGTATTGAAATTTTTCCAGATGAATAGGGTTTTTTTTTAATATGTTGGTAATTTTTATTATCATATCAAAGTTCTGAAATTTTAAATAGTATCAGGAGTATCTGAATCTGTATCTGGAGAGGGCTGTGCTCAGGGTTTCTCTCCGAGATCGAATCAGAAATGAGGAGAAACGTAGAAGAACGCGGGTTACCGACATAGCCCAACGGATTAGTTCGTTGAAGTGGCAATGGGGAGGCCATATAGCACATAGAACAGATGGCCGTTGGGGCCGAAAAGTTCTCGAATGGAGACCGCGGATCGGCAAGCGTAGCGTAGGACGTCCACCAACTAGATGGACGGATGGCCTGGTGAAGGCCGCGGGATCACGGTGGATGCACCGCCTCCAACCGTAGCAACTGGAAATCTATGAGGGAAGCCTGTGTCCAGTTGATGAGATAATGATGATGAGGAGTATCTGGGTTAAAATATTGAGTGAAGTACTAATACTAAACTTGAAATAAACTTAGAGAAGACGCAGTCAAAAGCTTGTAAATATATGGTCACGTTCAGAGTAGGTATGGAATCCTTAAAATGAACCCTTATTAATTGAAAATGGTAAAACCTATTCAATATTCACCGAAGCCACTTAAGAACGAGTCCCGACTATAAATTCTATATTCATTTTAATTTCAAAATTACTTAGATTAGTATTAAAAGTTTGTCGGATCTCTAAGTTACTAAACTACTTAGCTACCTTCTACTAGCTTTACTTAGCACTTACTAAGGTGCCCGAACTGCTTACTAGATTGTTAAGTTTATCAATTATAAACCGTAGTAACGTAACTTTATTGTCCAACTTGGCTTGAGTTTTGACGCTTGTTCACTAATGTTATATATTGATAAAGAAAACTACGTGGTTTGTACAGGTGCATTTACTGAGATACATTATGCACGACTCATAATGCGAAGCATTAGAGAGTGCTCTACTACCGAAAAATTTCTCGATTGGTAACCCACGTAATCTCCTCAATCTGCGCACCATTTTATAGATAAATTAATGGAGAATAATTCTGACACTAGTAAAAATTGATTTAAGATAACAGAACCGGAAAAAATATAGAAATAGAAAAAGAAAATCCCGTCAATCAATACTTTTTTTCGTTTGAAACACGATAGCTGGCGTCAAAATTAATTAATCTAATCATTTTTTTTTTATTGGCTTTAGATCTGCTATGCGGAGATTCGTATTGAAAATGGTTATCTTATGTAGCGTCGTTGAATTGTTATTAACGAAAAACTAAAATTGACAAATAATACACGAGTGCTTATGTACCTGTATATATACAGGTACATAAGCACTCGTGTATTATTCGTTAAAATAAGAAAAATATTTACTAATATATTAGTAAATATTTTTCTTATTTTAACGAATTATAAGGAATATATATTGATTAATATTTTTTCGTCTTTTCGTTGAACAAATGAGCATTATGAGTCGTGCACTTTTGGATTTTCCATTTTTTTATGAATATGCAGTATATGAGAACTAGCCAAGTCAGACCTTGGGCTACAATATATTATGAGTAGTTATAAGAAGAAATGATATTTTATATAAGTATAAATAAATTTCAGGACTGACCATTGAACTTGGCACCCATTTAGTTCTCAATTCTTTTGTCGTTGAAGTCAACAACTAAGGCATATATCATAATATTGAACTTGGCTCTCATTTCAAATTTATTTTTTTGATGGGATTAGTATTTACGGTCTTAATAGCGTAAATTACTAAAGGTTTATATATTTTTTTCCAACATTTTGACACGAGTAACAGCGGCCGTGGTCCCGGGGCGACTGACCTTGATTGAAAATGTTGGTAAATAAATCAGTTATATAAACATTAAATATTTTAAGCGATTAAGATTAATTCTCAATGTTTAATAATCGCGATAGTTAAAAATCAATCAGGTAATTTTTTTTATTTTTTATTTGTAAATATTTGTTATTTTTAGATTGTTTAATTAATCTATTTATTGAGTAGTAATTTATTTATAACTAGCTGCGCCCCACGGTTTTACCCGCGTTACTCTGCTCCAGTGCGTCGGAGCGTGATGCTAATAGCCTATAATATGTTAATCCAGGGTATAACCTATCCCGTTGCAAAATTTGAGCCAATTCCGTTCTGTAGTTTTTACGTGAAATAGTAACAAATATCCATGCATCCATATTACAAACTTCTACAAATTAGAAGGATTTGAATACATTTTATACAGTTATGCGTTAAATACATAAAGTACGAACGTTTTAACTTAAGTTAGCGCAGTGACGCTAACAAGACGCTGCAGATTTCAACCAAGTGCTTCCATTTGGTTAATTTTACAAATTAGAAGTTCAAGGAAACAAGGATAACTTAAATTTTCTGAGTTTGCTCACGACGACTGATAGAGCAAGTTATTAATTCGAAGAGGAACATATTTTTATTGAATGTTGTAATAATGATACGGAGCTAAACACTGTCAATGCGTGCTTATTCTGAATTTAATTTCACCAAGAAACTAAAAAGTTTGAACCTTAATCGTAATGAAATTAGGTGGATATTTTGAATGTACTCTTATTTTCGCTACGGAGGTTGTCTACGTATCACTTTCTACTATTAAAGGTTTTTTAAGTAGCCTTTTATGTCCCACTGCTGGGCAAAGGCCTCCCCCAAATCTTTCCAAGTGCCACTTCGGACCAGCCATCAAGTTGCGCGTCTAGATCGTCCTGCCACCTCTTTTTGGGCCGGCCTCGGTGGCGTCGTCCATTCTTAGTCACCCATTGAGTGCATATTTTTGTTCAACGACTAGTGTGCATGCGGATAACGCTATTCAAGGTCATCATAATCATCATCATCATCAACAGCCCGTTTACGTCCACTGCTGAACATGGGCCAGAACCTGGCAAGCCAGGATCGTTGATTGGATTGGATTGCCATAATCACCACGCTTGGCAGACGGATTGGTGATCGCAGTAAGATGTCAACCTTGAGCTAATAGATGCTGCTGCCCATCCATCAGCCATAAGTCCCTTAGTCGCCTATTACGACACCCATGAGAGGACATGGGGTGGTCTACTCTAAGCCGGAAACCACACGGAAAATTATTTTACACTATTCAAGGTAAGGCATATTTTTTAAAAAAACACCTTAAGGCGCGGTGAATAGACGACTTTTACGTATTAGTTTTGTCACTGTTGCTCCGCGTAGAAATGAAAGAGAAGCGAAGAGACGCCGCGATGGCGCAACGTTTCGTTCGACTCGTTCGAGTTATTTAATACATTAATCCTTGCAAATATCTTATTCCAATAGATAAATAAAAAAACAGTTCCCTTTATTATTATATATTACATCACTGTTATTAATATTATCAAGATTTGTTTATAAATAATACAGATACAATTGCTACAATTTCAATTTAAATGGTTATTTTATGGTTTTTTTTTATCGAGAAAATTTACCGAAAACGTTTTTTGAACACAATGGTCCCCCCATAAATATGATCAAGATTTACATATATTTTTTTAGCTGCTCTAAAATGTAAACATTTGGCTAAAAAACTGTTTTGTGAAGCCTATTTTGACTAAGTACAGCGCCTTAAACAACACCTAGAATAATGAGGTAAATACTGTGTGGGTTTACCTTAACTGTTATTTGGTAGATTAACCGTCTCCCCCCGTGTTCTGTGGCTGGGTGATAAGCAACATAATCTGTTATTTAGCTATTCATAATAATTTTAATCTGCTTTGCGAACAGCTGTCGATTATAAAGGAGCTCTCCGACGCGAGTTTAAAGTAGCTTTTATAAAATGGTGTGAATTTTTGCAGAGTAATTTTTCTACTGTTAATTTTATCTGTGGGTCTGTTTTGTCTATGTCAGCTTGGAGTTAAATGTATATAATTTTAACAGTGTGTCTTTATAGACTAAAGGCGGAAACATATTATTAAAACGCCACGCAACCCGACGACACGCCACGCGTGTTGAGTCGAATCAAATGTATTGTTTTCTATAGACCAGAAACACACTATGAACACCCGACACGACGCCACGCGGGTACTGATGCACAGGTGTTGACACGTGGCGTGGCGTGGCGTTTTAATAATGTGTTTTCGCCTTAAATGACGAGCCATATTTCATAATTCGCACAAAATCTTTAATTTGTTGTTTATTTACGACTAGCTCCCCGCGCACGGTTTCATCCGCGTAACTTCCGTTTCCGTGGGAACTTCATAATTAAAAATAGCCTATGTCACTGGAGGTGAATGTAGATTTTTAATGGCGAAAGAATTTTTGAAATCAGCTCATTAGTTTTTGAGTTTATTCATTATAAACATACACACAAAAATACAAATCTTTACTACACGATATTTATTAAGCACTTAGGTATTTACATACACTTGTACGTGTCAATCATACACAATGAAATCAGATTTATATAATCAAATAAAAATATGGCAACTAAAATCTTTTGCGGAACAGCCAATGATCTGGCTAGTGTCACGTCATAGGTATAGTAGTAACAATAATTTATTTTATAATATTAGTATAGATATATCTACAACTAATTTTATAAAGGGTTGTTTCTGTTTGTTTGTATTGAATAGTCTCCGGAACTTCTGAACCGATTTCAAAACATCTTTCACTATTAGAAAGCTGCGTCATCCAGGAGTAACATATGAAGGGTCTTACGGGAGCTGGAGCTACGAGGGTGAAACCACGCCCGGAAAGCTAGTTAATGATTTTTTTTTTTAAATATGGCAATGGCACACCTATCCAATGTCCAGTTCCCGATACAACAAGTCCATCACCTTGATTTAATTATTTAGTCTAATTATTAATATCATTCTCATCATCATCAGGCCATACAACGTCCACTGCTGAACATGGGCCTCCTCCAGAGGGAGGGTGTTTGCCATAGTCACCCCGCTTAGCAGGCGGGTTAGTGACCGCAGTATTATGTTGTACCGCACAAGGAAACGCTCCTGCCCGTTCCTTAATATACGATTATAATAGATGATGTATTATTATTAATAGTAGGTACTATTAACAGTAGCAACATAAATATTTTCTCATATATTATCCAACTCATATTAAAATAACGCGATTAATCGCTAAACAATCCAATAGCAATAAAATATCGCACGTATATCTCATAACAAACGCATACGAACCAACAATTAAAATTCTACTTAACGGCCGCACCACACTAGAACCAGCGTAACATTTAACCGGAGTTTTTTCTCTTAAAATATAACGCCTGACTAACAAAAAACATAAAAAAATCGGTCGGACCGTCCGTGCTGTTATAAATGGGCGGTAATTAGGGCGCAGAATGCTTCCTCGACACACCGGGCTATGAGTGGTAAGGTTTAACGACTTTACCTTTATTAATATTAAAGGCTTGGTAGGATTATTGTGGACCGCAATTATCACTTGTCATTAATCGTCGTTAAAAAGGACTAGTAACGCTTGTGTGTAAGACCCTTAATATAAAATAGGTATTATGTTGATAAATATTTTTTCTATCAAATGGATTTAATGATTGACTATTAAATTATGTGTAACTTTATGTCAAGTAAACTAGAAGGCTGTTAGTCAATAAATAAGTCCTTAATATTAATGCTATAATAACTTTTAATTCTTTTTTTATTTATAATTTTATACACGCTGAAATTTAAATGGTTGTTTTCCCGCAGCGAAAAGGTTTGGTCTTAGTTAAACATTCAATTTATACAAAAACTAAATATTATAAACCAAAAATGGCCGATTAACAATCGTGAAAAACCAAACTCGAAAGTGACATCGAACCGATAGTAATACCTCGCGATACCTAGCGCTCGCGTCGATCGGTCGCGCGTTCGTTGACCCGGGTGTTAGTCAATCAGCTGATACCTACACCTTAGGTAATGTAACACAGTACCCAATCATAATAATAAGCTTTATCCAATACCTTTTTAGCTATAACTTACAGAAAACGTAACTTAAAACAAGTTTATTATCTAAGAACAATAATTTTCTGAATTAGATACCTAATAAAGTATTTCAGGCGTATGTAACAAAAATGAAAAATTAAATGAACTCCGCGGAAATGATATGGATGCAGTCCTTCTGAGTTGAGTAGTTTCCAGACGTAGTATTGGCTTACGCCAAACTTAGCTGCCGCCATTCGCGTACTTCGGCGAGGATCGCGTTCGAAGTACTCGATGATCTCCTCGTCGAGCTCTGGCGAAAGAACGGCCGATCGACCTCTGCCCTGTGCATGTGCTGGCACTTGGAACTGCCCATGATCGAGTAGCCGTCGCCGCTACGATCGTCCGGTCCTGTATGACTTGAGGGTTCAGAACTCCGCGAAGACGGAGTGACGCCAAGTGTTGCAGCTCGGCGTAAAGACGCCAGGCAGTATGGGAATTATAATTAGCCCTAGCGTACAGTTGCACCATAGCGACGTACTCTAAATTACTAAAACTGTAATGTCGATCCATAATACTAATAAAGTAATAAGATAACGCGTGCTGCGCTTCCGACGTTCACGGGACAACTAAGGAAGGAGGGAGTCGAAGGAGAGCGCGGGGCGTTCCGGCGTCGTTGCCGCGCGGCGAATTACAAAAGAAGCCGGCTCGTTTGTGATTCTTGCGTGCAGGCTATTTTATGCCGTATAATTACCATTGAGCTCTTATTTTGCTTTGAAAGTTTATGGATCGTTCTTTACTTTGTCAGCAGCGCGTGCGATTCGAGTAGTACCTACAAGGTCCGTTCACTCCGTCTAGTGTTACTACTGTTTATCACGCTTTCGAGTTGTCTAATATTTTTTTTAATAATTTTAAAACCAAAACATGTCTAATAAAAAAATAAAAAATATGTTTCGATAGTACTACCGACGGCAAGGTGTTCTGCTTCGGGAAAACGGGTTGGTCCTATCTGATCGCGCGATCCGTTGCCTTTGGAAACGGATCGCGCGTCAAAGGTGCTTTCTGATCGCGATATCAGTTTCACCTAAAACTAACCGATGTGGCCGACTGCACCTAGTTGTAGCCGGCTAAAACTAGGTGTAGCCGCACTTCGGCTATTAGCCGTAACATATACAAAATAATAAAAAATATAGGTATTACTTATAGTAGCCAAATCATATTATAATCTAAGCAAAACATGGCTGATGGCAAGTCACACAATTAAGTAAATAGCAGGTGATCAATGACACAGACTACAAGCATTGGTTCGCGTGAAAGGGGCAGCTAACTTGCAGGGTCTTTTAGGTCGGGTCGGATTGCTTATGCGTACCCGGCCCCCGCCAACGGCGGATGGAAGGAGTGTCCGGGGGGTTTTAGTGGTGTAGGGTCCTCTCCTTGCGGTATGAGTTTAGCATACCACGCTATGGAGAGGGTGAGTCCCACATAACCCACCGCCAGCGCGCGAATACGCTGCAGCGGCGGTGAGAATGCGTAAATGCATTTCTTCCGAGACAACAAAAAAAAGGTTCCTTTAGGTCCTAAGCTAACGAACTGGTAATGGCAAGCCATTTTTTAAAAAAGCTTATTTGATTTAACATATCTTATTGTTGTGTTATGTGTGTACATCTATACGAATATATAAAGCTGAAGAATTTGTTTGCATGAACGTGCCAATCTCAGGAACTACTGGCCGAATTGAAGAATTATTTCAGTGTTAGATATACCATTTATTGAGGAAGGCTATAAGCTTGGATATAAGCTTATGAAGATCCCATGGAAACAGGAGCCACACATAAACTGCGCGTGAAAATCCAGTAAATAAATAAAATCATCTTATTTTACTGTAATTTATGTATCGTCTCGATTCAAGAGGATGGTTTATATTTATTTATTTAAAACTTTAGCACAACACTTTGTATTGTACTGAGATGTACCAGTCAACCTTAAGGTGGTGCAGAGACAACATGGTAGGTGCGATGTATGATACGTCAGCATGGCACCCGTGCGAAGCCGGGGCGGGTCGCTAGTAAATACTAAAATGCGTTTTGTCCATTGCATACAAAAGCTTGCTTCAACAACGGCCATCTTAATGCCGAATGCATTTATACCCAAAACTAAATGTCTTACATCCAGTTCCTTGAAGTTTTGCAATTTCCGTCCGTTTTTGTGTTAAATCGATAGCAGGAACGTCGCATCGGATCTCAACGTGCGACACACAAAAACTTTCACAGTTCAACCTCTCAAAATTTATATTCTAGAATATTCTGGCTTACCAAATCTTATATAGTTTTTTTACTGGTATTTGGGTAAACTTATATTACAGTGCAGATGTAGATGCAATAAGAAGTGAATGGCTCTAAATTTACTGAGGCTTTCGATCAAATCAAATTTCAATTTATCATGTATGTTTAATACTAGATCCCCGCGCGCAGTTTCACCCACGTAAGTCCCGTTCCCGTGGGTACTTCATTATTAGTACAAATAGATTATATACCGTTATTTTTTTCACAGTAAGATAATTTGTAACTATAGTAGTTAAAATAAAATAAATAAAAATAAAAATAAAAAGACAACTCCCGCACTAGGCAAATATATCCCTGTGTCGCGGGACACTTTACAAACATTAATTTCACGGACACAAAGAACACCCAGACTCAGAACAACTATTTGTGGTTCACACAAATAATTGTCCCGGGTGGGAATCGAACCCAGATCACCAGGTCTCAGAAGCAACTTCCGTAACCACTGAGCCACCGGTGCAGTCTAGTACAAATAATGTGACTTCCTATAGGTAAAAATTTTTAAAATCGATTCTTCAGACCCAGAAATACCCTACAACTTCGCATACTCGTAAACTTCAACTCTTCGTAACATACCTATAATTTAATAAACCTATATTATCCCACTGCTGGGCAAAGGTTTCCCCCATAACCTTCCACTCTTCCTTTTGTGCGGCTTTCTCCGGCCAATCTGTCCTGAATGCGTCTAGATCGTCACGCCAGCGTTTTCTAGGCCTTCCTCGGCAACGACCGAGGGGGTAGGGTAGGGGTAGGGTAGGGGTAAGGTAGGGATAGGTTAGGGTTAGGGTAGGGGTAGGGTAGGGCAGGGGTAGGGTATAAAAGTCCACCCGTGCGAAGCCGGGGCGGGCCGCTAGTTTTAAATATATCTACAATAAACTCAAATAAATCCCGAGATTTATTCATATCATAACAATTTTCCTACACTCGTCCGCCACATAAAACTCGTCCATAAAGATCAGTACACGCCTGTACTATTTAATACGAGAGTAACAAAACAACGGAAAATATTAAACCGAAACTTTCGCTAAAATATTCATTCGCCGCTCGGTGTGCCTCGGGGCCTTATTTTACACTTTTCTAGGTTCCCTGTTATATGGTTATAACGAAACGACTAGGCTACGACTTTTTGTGAATATTATCCTTTTAGCACCGTGTATTATTAGTGTTGGGTGTAAAAAGTTGGGTTTGTGCGGGTACTTTATTTCTCCATTGGTTTTTGTTGGGTTTGACTATGATTACAACCTCCGTAGTGAAGCGGTATTTGGCTCGCTCCAGACAGGAAATCTTTGTGTCAATTCTAAGATTTCTTTCCGGGTCTGGTTGGTTGAGGGACTAGCTTCCGTGCCTCGGAAAGCACGTTAAGCCATTGGTCGCACTTATTATTGTGTGGCACAACATAATACTGCGGTCACCAACCCGTCTGCCAAGCATGGTGACTATGGCAAATACCCTCCCCCGGGAGGAGGCCCATGTTCAGCAGTGGACGTTATACGGACTGATGATGATGATGCTGATGATGACTATGATTATGTATGTGAGTATGGTTCGAGGTAGAGTTGCCCAACTATCGATAGTTTCGCTATCGATAGTTGACCTCGAAAAATAGTAACAATATTGATAGTACTATCGATAGTATCGATACTATCGATATCACAAATTAACTAATACTATTGATTGGAAGCAATAGTATCGATAGTATCGATACTATTACATTACAATACTATCGATAGTATCGATATTTTTAAAGTAATACTATCGATCCTTTCGATAGGATCGTTGCATTAAATGATTAAAACTATTAATACCATCGATAGTTTGTAAAACTATCGATACTATTGATATGACGTCAACTATCGATAGACTATCGATAGTATATCGATAGTCGACTATTGATAAGCAACACTAGTTCGAGGTTTACCTGTCGCTGTTGGTTGTCGAGTGTCGTTTATAAGCAGTTTATAATTATGTATGAAGGGCAGTTTTGAGTTAATAGATTTTGTGGGTGATATCTTTGTGTCGGCCGTTTAGTTTGTCGTAGTTATAATACAAGTTTGCATTGATTGTAACAGTAACCGGTGACGTACTTAGTCATAAACTTGAAAACAGACTATGGCTAGAATGTGGTATAGCTTAGGTAGTTATCATACGGCTAGTAGGTATGTAGTATGGCGGTGAAAGCAGGTAGCATATTATTATAGCATATTTTAATATATACAGAGCTTTCTTTAGTCATTTCATCGATCAACTACCCATCTTTTTTGAAAAATCTCTGATTATATTTAATAACAGAAGACATCTTAATTTACCACTGCATTAAGGGTCGACTGGTAGAAAATGCCTTAGGCATTAAGTCCACCAATGTACAATATATAAAATGTACTAAAGTATAAAAATAACATTTTGTCTCAATATATAATACAATAACCCCATATTGAGGTCAATATGGGATGATTTTTGCGGCCGATTATTGGATGATGGTTCTTTACTAACCTTAATTTTCGAAACTGTAGGTCAGACGCGGTTCCACTAACAGATCAATAATTTAATAGGGTTTAAGATAACTAATGAATTATTAACATACATAAAAAGTTGTCTAATGTTTCAGTTGTTGTTCATATCTGCAAAAGCATTTTCTTCGACAAATATACATAATAATCATAATTATTCGTGTCAGAAATAGATTCCAATCACAAATCACAATATTACTAAAGAAATAAAACTACCAACCATTTCTTTATAAACTGAAGTAAAACACAGACTTTACTGAAGAAATAAAACTGCCTACCATTTCTTTATTTACTGAAGCAAAAAACAGACTTTACTGAAGAAATAAAACTGCCTACCATTTCTTTATTTACTGAAGCAAAACACAGACTTTACTGAAGAAATAGAACTGCCTACCATTTCTTTATTTACTGAAGCAAAAAACAGACTTTACTGAAGAAATAGAACTGCCTACCATTTCTTTATTTACTGAAGCAAAAAACAGACTTTACTGAAGAAATAAAACTGCCTACCATTTCTTTATTTACTGAAGCAAATAACAGACTTTACTGAAGAAATAGAACTGCCTACCATTTCTTTATTAAAGCAAAAGCCATAACAAAACTATAAAATAACATACCTCACAAAAACGTCACCGCATTACTGAGGTATCCTTTCATTACCGTTAAAACTACTATCATCATTAAATATCCAGCATCTGACTTTATTCTCCAGTCCAATCCATTTTACTATGCAGTTTAATACACCTCAATATGATCCATCCAACCGTCTGCCATGCAAGCTGAATGCAGATCCTCATATTATGAATATTGCAAGCTCCTTGCGACCAAATCTAAAGCCAAATGTGAAATGAAAATTTAATCTGAAATGATCACGGCACTCATAGCTAGGGTTGGTAGGTGTTAGTTTTTTTATAGAATTACTTGAATTATGTTTCGACAACATACATAGTCTATCTTTAAATTTTAGTCAAGGGGATTGAATTGACGAGCTCCAAAAACAATTCAGACCAGACTAAAATTAAACGATAAGTTCTGATATGTTTTGTCGTTTGATTCTGATGAATTGAGTAACCTGCAGACTATTTAATGCTACAGCATCAGCTCAACATTACCCAGTGGCTTTGATGATTATCTTACACCTTCATATTGTATTTTTTGAGGCAACTAGGACTAGGGAAATAAATCCCAGAATCAAGGAGAAATTTAAAAACACATAATTCACAGACACAAAGCACACCCAGACTCAAAACAACAATTCGTGGTTCACACAAATAATTGTCCCGGGTGGGAATCGAACCCAGATCACCAGGTCTCAGAGGCAATAACCGTAACCATTAAGCCACGGGTGCAGTAAAAATATTCATTCTAGACCAAACACGTTATTATATCTACTTTAAGAAATTGAGCATCCCGCAGACTTTCTTCTAAATACTACACTATCAGTTCACAGTTAACAGGTGCATATAAAATGAAGAAGTAAGCAACTGCATGTACACCAAAACCATTTTCAGACATCACTTTTGTTTTGGCTGGGAGTCACGCACATGGGCCTTAACCAAGATACATTGGTGTAAGAAAAAGTTGAAAACACACTTGTGTGTCGAAATATAGTCGACGAATCTGAAGAATTGTACAATGCTTTTTACAACTGACAAAATAAAACTCATCTAAAATGTGAACTTAGAACTTAAGATTGAAACATTAAGTTAAGGTATACGAAGAATTTGATTTGAATAACCACTCTGATTATTTTGAGTCGCTTAAGGCATCCTTAAGTTAAATATCAGCCGGTAACTGACTAAGATGTTGTTCGTATTGCTAGAGACAACCGGCTGCAACATGTGTCAGAAATTGTGATCTGACAAGGCAGTACAGGCATATTTAAATAAATTGATTATAGGTAATTTTTTTTGCCGTGTGGTTTCCGGTTTAGAATAGATCACCCCATGTCCTCCCATGGGTGTCGTAAAAGGCGACTAAGGGACATATGGCTGATGGATGGGCAGCAGCATCTATTAGCTCAAGGTTTACATCCGTAAGCGTGGTGATTATGGCAATATCCCTCAACGATCCTGGCTTGCCAAGGTATTTTAAGAGGAGGCCCATGTTCAGCAGTGGACGTAAACGGGCTGTTGAAAAAGAAGTTTTTTTTTTTGCGCAGTATCGTTCGAGTGGTTAACCTCGCTCTGATGATGCTCCGTGGAGGAGCGAAACACGTGTCGGGTCTTCGGCTGGTGATTGTGTTTTTGAACGTTTTATTTTTCCTTCCTGCATGTGCATAATTTTTGCGGGCGGGAGGGCGGTGCAAAATAGCATTACAGCATATATACATATTTTTAGCGGAATTAACACTAGATATTTTGTATTTTAAATTGGATTTATACTGGGTGACTTTTTTTACCATTTTAAAAATTAAAGGGCGTGATATGTATAAAATATGAAATAGATGTCTAAGGCATACTTATTTTATCTTTTTTTACTGACATAGAGTGAAAATCGTAACGATAAAAATACGGACCGAAGTAGATAGTTACGCTATTTAGCTCACTCTTTTCATTCATATTATTATGAGATTGCGGCCTAGGTATTATAGGCACCTACTTTAACTAACATAATGTAACTACCTAATTAGGGAACGTATTTTTATCGTTACGATTTTCACTCCATTTCAGTAAAAAAAAAGGTTAAATGCCTTAGATATTTATTTAATATACATATGTCGCCATATTTTTTTCAAGACGGTAAAAAAAGTCATCCAGTATAATATCTAATGTCTTTATAATATATTATAATATGGTTTCTAGATTTGTTGTACACTAGCTACCTTTTTATTATATCTCTGTCCTTGGAAGGTTTGCTGGAAGATAATTCATAATTGAATTAAGCTCGCCTTTGTACATGTTGTCTCTTTGTCTAAAACGTATTGTTACTTGTTTTTCTGTGTGTAGGTACAATAAAGAATAATAATTTCTATGAAAAATAATGTAATCGTTTTAATTAAACATAAATAAATTAACAGAAAAAAAGTATTTTAAACAGCGGCGAAGTTTTTAAAATGGTCTTCTATCAATTTACTTTGAACATACATACCTATACATTAGTTTTATAAATCTTTAATCTTTCATGTTTCGCCACCGTTCGAACTGAATCTTTGTATAATGTGATCATTTTTACGGTACGTTGTTCCATATCTGTTACTTTTTATACTTCGTCCAGCGTTATCCTCACGCTGGCAACCCTGTAGAAATTATTCATGTCCACTGCAGAAGCGCTAATATGTAAAAACTAACAAAGAATGGAAAAATATGAGAGGAACGCGCCATTATGACGGTAAATGTTCTGTAGAAAAACTTTTAGAAACTTTTTGTTTTGTTTATAATGACCGTTAATTGCTTCGGTCCACGAAGTTTATGGGCTTGAGCTGCAGCTGCAGGAGGGTCAGGCGAGGAAACTACAGAGAGAAAGTCAATTTGAAGATTTTATACCAAGGCCGGATTTAAGGGAGGGCATCCAGGGCAACTGCCCCGGGGCCTCCACAATAGAGAAGCCCCGACAATAGCGATTTAAAATCTTCCAAATTCTGACGAGTAATCTCTACAACTATTCTTTTATTTAATAAATGAAAGTTATGGTTAGCACCTATAAGAAGACTCCATAAGAAGTAAAGAATTGAAATACTATCTTTACAGTTGCTTATTACATTTGTTAGATTTTTTGTCGCTAAATACGACAGGCACTTGATTCTGATAACACAATGCTTGGCTGTAGGCCACCGGTACCATGATCGGCACGATTCTTAAGCGCTTACCTGCGCAGAAATGAGTTAGGGCCGGCGCTCACTGCCGGGACGGCACGGCATGGCATGGCAAAGGATTTTATTATTAATTAAGTTATTTAGAATCTTATTTCAATGAGTTTAGTGTTCATGTTACTTTATTTCGATACCACCATGCCACGACTTGCCGCGGGATGCTGTGGCATGACGCGACGCGCCACGGCCTTTATTTTTTTGGTATTGTACCTTTACAAAAAAGAAATGCATGATTCTACAAAGTAGGTACCTACTGTAGGTACTTTGTAGAATCATGATTAATGTAATAGTTCTTAAATATTGTAATAACGGTTCACTTAAAATAAGACAATCGCCCTGAAAAGTAGGTACATACTTCAAATTTTTTACACATGTAGAGGGAAACTAATTGGTGGCCAGGGGGCCTCTTCTCCTTTGTTGCTTCGGGGCCTCGGGACTTCTAAATCTGGCCCTGTTTTATACTCTGCTATTTCCGAATGATTTGACGCTATTCACACTGTCTTTTTAATCCTATATCCATCCTAACATGAGAGAAAATTACTTAGAAAACATTGCACAAAACAGATACCTACTCCGTTCTTCGGATGCAATTTAATTTGCCAATTCTTGAAGCAACGATTGGAAATGTCCGACTTAAATAAGGTTTTCTACTTCAATATGAAAGGCATGTCACGAATGGGGACACATACTATGTATGTCTGTAACGGCTATGCTGCATTTCAATTCAGCAACAATAAAATTACAAATGGAAATTATTAAACACCAGATGCTGCACTTTCACTGGAAGGTTACCCAGTACCTGGTGGTCCTCACACTCATGATGGAAGGCAGAGTAACCGAGGGGTTTTAGTGTGTAGGATCCTCTCCTAATGGTATGCTGGTATGCATTTTCGTTATGGAGATGCATGCGGTCGTTATGGAGAGGACGAATCTCACATACCCCTTCGCCGGTGCGGGAACGCCGCAGCGACGTTTTATTTCACGTCACACGGGAACGACGGGAACGGCATAAAACGTATCCTATGTCCTTCTTCCTGTTCTTAGCTACCTCCCTACCAATTTTCAGCCATATCTGTTCAGCCGTTCTTGAGTTATAAATAGTGTAACCAACACGAGTTTCTTTTATATATATAGAAGACTAGCTTCCCGCGCGCGGTTTTACTCGCGTAACTCCCGTTCCCGTAGAAACTTTATAATAAAATATAGCTTATAGCCTTCCTCGATAAATGGGCTATCTAACACTGAAATAATTTTTCAAATCGGACCAGTAATTGCTGAAATTAGCGCGTTCAAGCAAACAAACTCTTAGCTTTATCTATCATGGCAAATAATTATTAGGTACCAATTCTTTGCGCTTTTATTCTCGTAATTATTTCTCAACGAAATGTCCGATTGGAATAAAACAAAAAGTATTTTACTTCTACATAAATACTCTTGATAACATAATGCTTAATTTGGATAAGGATTAATATTATGATATACATTTAACGTAGTTTCTTTCTTCAGGCGATTTAATATTTTTTATGAACATAAAAGCGGTTATTGTGACTAAACTATGATAGTTAGATATATGCTCTCACGGACTTTTTTGTAGATCTTAATAAGACCTACAAACCCGTAGTACATCATTTTGTTCTATTGTCAATAGTTTTTGCAGCGCACGCATTAATAGGTTTTCGCTTTTACACCTTGGGTTACAAAATTGCAATTTTCTTACGGATCCCTAATTTTTTTGAAAATTAAATATAGCCTGTAACCTTCCTCGATAAATGGACTATCCAACACAGAAAGAATTTTTGAAATCGGACCAGTAGTTCCTGAGATTAGCGCGTTCAAACAAACATTTAACGGTTTTATTCCACGGACTTTTTTCCACGGTTTTACTATCACATTTTTTTCAGTTCGGTCGCGCAGCAAAATCACTATCTCCTCCAAGCCTGCCGTAAGGAACTTCGTTCCAAAAATAATGGTAGATGGTGGTCCCTATATCCATTAGCTATATTTCACTAGGACACCTTCTACGATACCTATGATAAGATAGATCTATGCATCTCTACATGATTCAAAGCCGGACACCACACGAGTAGTCATAATAATTATGTCTTGCTGTAAATTTAATTACAGATTTTTAGGTTAATTTTGGGCAACTGCCAATGATTAAACGTCAAGCGTGGTAACTAATAGTTAAATATCCTACAGGAGTGGATGTATAAAGGCTGTAAATGACATACTTTTTAATTATTTGAAGCTTCTATTGCTGACGGAAAGCCCTTCAATGTCTCATACCGATACACTGTGAATAACATTCGGTGATGCAGAACTATTTCCGAATCAGGTGTAAACACGAGTGAAGTTGCAAGAGCATAGCTTTGTAAGGAAAAACTGTAGAGTATTATTTCGTTATTTTATTTAGAAGCTTAAAAAAATACGTTTTGATAAACTCTAAAAATATATCTTTCGAGCGATGATCTTTCAAAACGATTTTCTTCAATGTTTTTTTTTTTTTTTTTTTATAGACCACTCCCGCACTATGGATATAATCCCTGTGTCGCGGGGGACTTTACAAACATTCATTTCACGGACACAAAGAACACCCAGACTCAGAACAACTATTTGTGGTTTACACAAATAATTGTCCCGGGTGGGAATCGAACCCAGAACACCAGGACTCAGAGGCAACTATCATAACCACTGAGCCACCGGCGCAGTCAATGTTCACTAGTCATATGTATTTCAATCCACTAATCGAAATCACATACAACCTCCGTAGCGTAGCGGTATTTGGCTCGCTTTAAGTCTCGAAGGTCGTGGGTTCGATCCCCACACAAGACAAGAAATCTTTGCGTAAATTCTAAGATTTCTTTCCGGGTCTGTTTGATTGAGGGACAACCTTTCGTGCTTCGGTAAGCACGTTAATCCATTGGTCCGGATTGTTATAACATCATCTATAAGAAGCGTATAACAGGGAACGGGCAGCAGCGTTTCCCTGTGTATAACAACATAATACTGCGGTCACCAATCCGCCTGCCAAGCGTGGTGACTATGGCCAAACCCTCCCGAGGGAGGAGGCCCATGTTCAGCAGTGGACGTTGTACTGGCTGATGATAAATCGATATTAGTAGTTGAATTTTATATTATAAAAAAGAAATTCGAAGAAGCATGTCCCCATACAACATCTTTTTTATTAAAACTAAATAAACATTAGCTAATAAGCTTTGAATGCGTTTAAGATGTCTTGACAACTTAAACTAATCATCAAATTATGTAAGGAAACTAAATCTATAGAACCTTTTATTCAATATAAGGTATTAATCAAACAGTTTATACCCTATTCACGTCACTTTTACTTATAACTCCTGTACTGGATCACTACTTTTGGTTGTTTACTATACTCTGTACCTGTGCCTATACTCTCACACTCAGGCACACGAACACACAACACACACTCACACACACACACCCGCACACACACACACACACACAAACTACATTTATGTCAATCTTGTCTGTGCTATATTAATACCGATGTTAATGTTATTAATATTTTTCTTTCTATATTTCTTTTGTTATGGAAGAGCGGAGTCTTCTAATACAGGCATCGTTTGCTTAAAGGAAGGCTCCAATCACAAACTAATTGTTGTAAACTTGTTAAAGAAATAAACTTTTTATTTTCGGATATGCTCTAAAACACTTTTATCCAAATTTTTTACGTTGGGTTGGTGCCCAACGTTAATGAATTGATTAAAATTCTAATGTGGTTATTATCGTATTTTATTTAAAGAGCAACAACAACTCCATGGTTCTCTCTGTCCGTGGGTGGTTCTCCTTCGTCCGCTTATATTGAGTCTTACATATTACATTCTCTACGTACATTTTTATGAGAAACTTCAATGCAAAATGTGGTGAGCATTGAAATTCAAATGATCACCTAATACTACATTTATTTTCAAATTAATACTTGAGCAAATTCGTTTGATAGCGTGTGGTTTCCGGCTTAGAATAGACCACCCCATGTCCTCCCATGGGTGTCGTAAAAGGCGACTAAGGGACATATGGCTGATGGATGGGCAGCAGCATCTATTAGCTCAAGGTTTACATCTTACTGCGATCACCAATCCGTCTGCCAAGCGTGGTGATTATGGCAATATCCCTCTACGATCCTGGTTTGCCAAGGTCTGTTAAGAGGAGGCCCATGTTCAGCAGTGGACGTAAACGGGCTGTTGATGATGATGTTGGTTGATAGCCCTGTTTCTCGAAAAGCACATAAAGTCATTGGTTCCGATTGTTATAACATCATCTATAACAATCATCATACCAGGGTAAGGGCAGCAGCGTTAAATTGTGTGTTATAACATAATACTGCGGTCACCAACCCGCCTGCCAAGCGTGGTTACTAAGACAATACCCACAGCAGGTGTAACGGAACGTTACATGTAGAATTATGTTTGTTTATGGTATGCGGCGATGATAATATTTTATAAATTAATGCTTCGTTCTTTGTTTGTGTACGACTTGGAACGCGCTGGTATTGGCGGTGCGCGAGGGGGAGTGTTCGCATAAGATGACTAAAGACAACGTCATTGCGCCGCCTGAGCTCCCGGTCAGCTGTCATGAGTCGCTTCTAGACTGATGTGTGAGCGCACGTATCCCTTTGCTCCTAGTCGAGCGCCAATCGAAATCGAAATCGAAGTCGAAACCAATGTTCAGCAGTGGACGTTATACGGGCTGATGATGATGAATAAATGTTAATATGACAATAATGAAACTTATTACCTTTTCGCGGTTTAGACGAGGATTTCACAATCAGTCTATCTTTATTTCAAAATTGAGATTAATAAAATTCGACCACCGACAGGATACGAACCTGCATCTTAGGTTGCCCCTAATGCCTTGACCAATTAGGCTACGGTGGTACCACAGTTGGTCATCGGAATTTATTAATCTCTTTGTAACACGTATCTAAGGGGGACGGTAGTGCCATCTATCGGTAATGATCCGCATTACTTCGACAAATATCTACAAAGTTACATTTGGTATTAAATATAAAACGATGTCACCGCCCGTTTTTCACATTTTTTTAATGTTTTGAACACTTTATGGAAAAGCTTACCTTATAGGTAGTATATTTCAAAATTGAAATTAATAAAATTCGACCACCGACAGGATTCGAACCTGCATCTTTGGTAAAGTCAGTGTATCTTTATCACGAAAAACATTTCTTTAAAGGATGTACGGTCTAGTGTCCCTCTCAATATAATGGGGTGCATAACCGTTGTCGATTATAGCATCAGGCTCCAAACGATATAGCCGCCACCTACATTTTTCCAAATCATAAACTAAGCCGGACTATAAATCTAAAACCCATAATTAACAAAAAAAAAACCCACGTTCACAATGGCAGACGTCGTCGGTTAAGGCCATGATTGGACAGGGCGTCATTTTTGTCGGATCAGCGCGTTCGCCGGACAAATGTAGCGGAAAGATAAAGTCGACGCCACACGACTGGCTCCAACGACCTTCCTGGCTTATTACTCGCATTATGTTACGTGACGTAGGACCGTACGTAATGTTTAAACTCGCCCTTATCTATGTTGAGAATGTACGGATTGATATTTTAAATGATGTGAGTTTGTGTTAATTAAATCAAAATATCTGCAGCTTACGAGAGAATTTGAAATGGATACAAGTGTGTTATGTAGCTTGTAGCTTGTATCCAGAGCCGTATTTAACCTTATGGGGCCTTTATTTTTGAACATAATCACAAATAACATTTACTAATTAAATATAAAGAGGAAAGATTTGTTTGTTTGTTTGCATTGAATAATCTCCTAAACTATGTGATCGATATCAAAAAATATTTCATAATTAGAAAACTACGTTATCTATATATTATATATATAAAAGAAAGTCGTGTTTGTTACAACACTTATAACTCGAGAACGGCTGGACCGATTGCCATGGTTTTTGATTTGTTGGATTTGTTTCCGTCCCGAATAGCAGAATACATTTTAAAAACAAAAGAAAGTCGTGTTAGTTACACTATTTATAACTCAAGAACGGCTGAACCGATTTGGCTGAAAATTGGTAGGGAGGTAGCTAAGAACTGGGAGAAGGACATAGGATACTTTTGGGTAGGGGTAGGGTAGGGTAGGGTAGGGGTAGGGTAGGGGTAGGGTAGGGTAGGGTAGGGGTAGGGTAGGGTAGGGGTAGGGTAGGGGTAGGGTAGGGGTAGGGTAGGGGTAGGGTAGGGGTAGGGTAGGGGTAGGGTAGGGGTAGGGTAGGGGTAGGGTAGGGGTAGGGTAGGGGTAGGGTAGGGGTAGGGTAGGGGTAGGGTAGGGTAGGGTTAGGGTAGGGGTAGGGTAGGGTAGGGGTAGGGTAGGGTAGATTTAGGGTAGGGCAGGAGTAGGGTATAAAAGTCCACCCGTGCGAAGCCGGGGCGGGCCGCTAGTAAGTACATATTTTTAATGCTAAATTTAATTAATTTATTATTATAATTTTATTGAATAAGTCTCTAATTTAAAATCTTATTTATTTAATTATTTGTTTTATATTTTTTTAAATTGTAGTTTTAGAAATAAATTTATATTCTATTATTATTTTAATTTTATGTAAAAAATCATAATATTATTTCAAATTTAATAAATTGACTGTTTTATTTTTTTGTTTTCTTATAAACGTGGCGTCATCAATGGGGCCAACTAGAATACCAGCGCTACATTCATACGCATATGTGTGGATGTAGCATAAAGCTGAAGTTGGTGCCTATTTATGGTGCACATGGAATTAATGTATTAATTTGATATTGTATTTTTACGGAAGACAGTGCATTATAAATAAATATTTTTCGTTCTTTCTTTCTTCTTTCTCTTTCTTTTAATAGGTACTTATTTTGATTAATCACATTATTAACGTACGCCTAACACAGACATCGCCGCTTGGTATTTTTCCATGATATCCACACTTGGCAGATATTTTTAATAGAAATATAAAAATATATTATAAATTACGTTATGACAACCCAAACCAGTGACTAAACGTAGAGTTTCCTAAATCATATAATAAAAAAAACTAAAAAGTATGCGTATTAAACCTGCTTTACTTTATTCTATTAAGGTACCAATTTCCCTTCTAAGTAAAAAGTACATAGCATCATTTATAGTTATCTCGTCACAATTTTGTAGTTTTTTCAATAATTTTTTTAAGGAGAAAAGAAATTGAATTCCGTTTTGAATAAATATGTCCAAATACTAGCTGCGCTTGCGCTTTTTTATGTATCACGAGGCCTCACCTCACGCCTCATCATAACAGCCTGTTGTCATCCACTTCTGAACATAGCGCTCCCTCATCGATTTCCAGTGGGAGCAATCGCTAGCCGGCTGCATTCACTGACTCCTTGCGACCTTTATGAGTCGGTCCATCTTGCAGGCGGTCGTCCCACGCTGCGGTTGCTAGTTTGTGGTCTCCACTCGAGAACCTTTCTGCTCCATCGGCTGTCAGTTCTTCGAGCTATGTGTCCTGCCCATTGCCACTTCAGCTTGCTAATCCGTGCTATGCTAAGCTATGTCAACGAGCTTCGTTCTCCTGCAGATCTCTTCATTTCTGATTCGATCACGCCGGGAAATGCCGATAGCTCGTTGAGTGACTTTGAGTACTCTTACAAAAACCAATTTATTACATGAATAAAATACATAATATACAACTAAAAGTAGCTAATTTAAAATAAACTAACTTATAAAATACTACTATTCTAAATCTATTCTACTTGGCAAGGTTGAATGGCAATGCTTACCTGCTGTGCAAAGTAAAAACCAGCACTCGGAGAACGTCTCTTACAAAATAATATGATTATTATTATTTTTTTAAATTTCCCATATTATAATTTATTAACGCAATAAATATAATTGATAGGTACTATTTACAGTTACAGGAAAAGCATTTATATAGCAAATAACCAAATTATACCAATTTCACAACATGCCTTACTAAATACACGTGTAATTATTAAATTAGTAAAGTACCATATACGATGAACGATCTAATAATTAATTCATATTCGTACATGCGTAATATTTTCCTAAGTGGTGTTGACTTAGGCGGAATTGCGTGAACACAGTGAATGTGAGGCATGTCAGGATTTTTAAGTTCAAACTTCAATTGCTTTAGCGTAGGATCTGAGGAAAGTTCAGTAGGTGCTGTATAAACATGGGCCGGATTGCTTCGTGCGTACCCGGCCCCCGTCAATGACGGTTCGTAGGAGAGTCCGGGGGGTTTTAGTGGTGTAGGATCCTCTCCTCGTGGTATGAGTAAAGCATACCACCGCTATGGAGAGGGCTAGTTCCACATATCCCGCCGCCAGCGCGCGGATACGCTGCTGCGGCGGTGGAAATGCGTAAATGCATTTCCCCACGGACAAAAAAAAATAAACTGTATAAACATTTGGATTTACTTGAATATTTTGAATACCAGGTATATATCAATGTAGATAATCTGCTTCAGAATGATGTGTTAGGTAAACCTTTGACAGGACTTGGTGAAGAAATTTCTGTGACATACCTAATACATTTTGTTTTTCGATCCTATTAATATAATAAACGCGAAAGTTTATAAGACTATATCGATGTATGTTTGTTACTCTTTGACGCAAAAACTACGAAACGGATTTTCCTGAAATTTGCACGGAGATAGTTCATAAGCTAGATTAACATATAGGCTACAAAAACTCACGCTCTAACCCACAGCAGCAGAGTAACGTGGGTTATATTCAAATAAAGGTTTCTTCTGAATATAGTCATCACCAGCTATCCTGGGGATACTAGGAAAATTAAATTGCCTAAAATTTCAAATCATTATTCCTCAATCTTCGCCCCTCGCGACAGCAACGCTTACATATGCTGTAAGGCAAATTGGTAACCGCAGTAAGTACTGAGTACTGCAATTACGAAGTGGGAGCGCCCTCTTACGCAAGTTGCTTAGTTTGTAGTTTTTAAATATTTAATAGGGCTGGGGCTCTACTTGCCTTTATGCCAGTTAAAGTAGCAAAATTTGAGTGAATAAATACATATTATGTCCGTTAGAAAAACAAACAGACGGCTTACTTCAAATTAAAGTTATTTTGCACTAAGTATAACTGTTGTTTACAATCTCGTCTCCTCAGTCCATACTCCACACTCAAAGAAGATTATTATTAAGAGCCCACGTTGTTCCACTGCAGGGCAAAGGCCTTCCTTCCCTCCTTCCATCTCTTGCGAGGAATTCGATTGTAGGCCAATCCTTTAAAAATGCCATGCAATCGCCATCGTCTTCTGGGCCTGCCGTGTTGAAGTTTCCTGCCATTTGGGCTCCATAGAGGGTTATTTTAGCCCAGTACGATATATGGCCAGCCCAGTTCCACTTCAATCTTGCAGCTGTGAGGCCAGCATCAGCTATTTGGGTTTTGATTTACATACAATTTGTCAGTTCTATAGTATCGGAAATGTAGTTCAAATTCCCACAAAATCCGAACTCTTATCCAGTACGTTGACGGAATCTCTCAAATTAATTACTGTAATGAAAGTAAAGTTCGCTAGTTACCCATCAACCCGCAAACACGAGCGTAGGTACTTTAACATGTAAATGCATGCGCCGGGAGCCGACCATGTGCTGCACTAAAAAAAGAAAAAGATAATTTATCACAGAAGCTATTTAATAATTTAAAAACGTTTAATTTATTCCCTTTGAATTGTTCCGTGCAACGCTTTGCGCGTACTTTTATGTTTTCTTTTTCTAATATATTAGGTACGTGTTTGTAATTTTATACAATGTTCATTTCTCTTGGATGTGAATATTTATTCTTCCTTTGTGTAAATAAAACGTAAGGAAATTAAATAAGAGATATTTTTTCAGTGTTTTATGTTTAAACAGATACGATGCGGTATAGACGGTAGATGGCAGCACAGTTCCTTGGTCTTGATTTATTAAAAACTAGCTTTGGCCCTCGGCTTTACTCGCGTTAAATTCTGAGTAGCACGGTTCCCCTTTCCTGATTTAGAAGAGAACTCGGAACAGAATATTATTTGAATACGCTACTGTAGACTGCGAAGAAAACTGCGAAAAGTCCCATAAAAAAATTCACCCCCTCTTTTAATGGGTTACGGGCAGATTTCCCAAAAACAATGATGCACGATTGTTTTGTAGTCACAAATAGTCCGCATACCAATTTTTAGCTTTTTACCTTGAAAATTGCGGAATGCTCCATACAAACGTCCACTCCCCATTTTAGGAAAGTGGGGGGCAAGATAGACATAAAATGTATCCTATGTCACTCTCCATCCCTTTAACTCGTCGCTCCGTTTTGCCGTGAAAGAAGAACAAGCAAACAGACACACTTTCCCATTTCTAATATAATTATAGTAATTTATCCTATACTAGCTGTCCGCACGGTTTCACCCGGGTAGATCACTTTCGCGTGGAAACCTTCACTTAAAATATAGCCTATGACTCTCACAAATCATGTGGCTTTCTATTGGTAATAGAATTTGCTAAATTGGTTCAGTAGATTCAGAGAATACCTTCTACAACCTCACAAACAATTCACCAACTTTGAAACGAAATCATATAGCAGGTTAATCATTCAGGTCATTTGCTAAAATGTATGTGTGTATTTTCCTATATTTGATATTAATCAGTGTTTTTAATTATATAGTCTTGATTTAAACTGAAAGTCAAAATATGTTCGATTTTGTTTTAGTTCTGGTCTTAATAAACTAAGCCCCTCAAATGGAAATTATCACTTGGGCAATAAAAATAAAGTAGAATAAAGCCAATTAAATATATCAAATGATCGTAAGTATGAGAAATTATTAAAATAAGTATGTACTTTCTTTAAATATGAAAAACCAAAATAATGTCTCTAAAATTTAATATCAAACAAAGGAAAATAAACAAACTATAAAACACATAAGGAAAATTACTTTCCTCTTCCGTCATGTACCGGGATTTTGTCTTATGATCCAATTTTACGATCTCTGCGAACTAATATAATATCCCGTACCGGCGCCGTAAACCCGGCTTTATAAATGTACACTTTAATTCCCAGTGTTGGCAAATATATTTGTACGGGAACTAAATCTCGATGCTGTAACTCAGTGTACGGTTCACCTCTTGTAGCGGCCATGACACCAGTATAAACATAAAAGATAAATTGTTCGTTCACATAGCCCTCGTGGCCTTCCGCGGGTTAAGTAATAAATATGCTAAATATGCAAAGTTTAAGAGTATTTCTAGACGAATCCGTATGTACTTATAAGTAAAGGATAGGTGTTTGAGTCACAAATTTTGAGAGCAGGTGCTCCGAATGGGAATTTTAGTTAAAATATTGGTTTTATTACTTTTACTATGGTTATTCAATTCACCTTGAACAGCCCGTTTACGTTCAGCGCTGAACATAGGTTTTTTTTTTCTTTAGAGACCTTGACTAGCCAGTGTTGGTGAGGGTTATTGCCGTGATAATGGCAATACGCTTAAATTAGTGATCTCAGTAAGACGATAAGTAACCATATAATGTGGTTGCCCATCCATCCTAGTACCTTAAACGCCTCTTATGGCACTCATAGGAAGATTTTTTTTGGTCTACTTAAGCCGGAAGCCATTCAGCTTGCTATGGTATATATCGACTTTTTGATGGTCTCCAACGATGTAAAAAGTTGAATGAATTGTCAACAACATAAATAAATATATTAAACCTTTTTTTTTGTTTGTTGTCCGGGGGCAAATGCATTTACGCATTCCCACCGCCGCTGCAGCGTATTCGCGCGCTGGCGGTGGGATATGTGGGACTCGCCCTCTCCATAGCGTGGTATGCTAAACTCACCACGAGAAGAGGACCCTACAACCATTAAATCCTCGCGGAAACTCCTTCGATCCGCCGTTGGCGGGGGCCAGGTACGCATGAGCAATCCGGCCCAATTCTATTTAACCTAGCAGCACACTGAGCCACTATGAACAAATAGCTAACGGTAAAGTTTATTTTGCTTAGTATATCAATTGTAGCTCTGAATAATGTATTCTTAGGCTTGCTTGGTTCAAGTATATTATGCGATGAGATACCACGACTGAGATCCATTTTTTATAAAGAGTTAAAAGTGTTTCATTGATTGATGGAGCCTGCAATCTTTTTTATCTAAAATTCTCTAATAAAAAGCATCTAAATGAAAGGCACTTTAAAAAAGTAAAGGACTTTTTTCAGTTTTTTAACACGTTAAACATTCCTCTCAACAGACCTTGGCAAACAGATATTGCCACAAGCACAGCAGCAAGATCATCACAGCATCTACCAGTTCAAGTATCCTTGCACTGGTCTATTCATTAGGTGTTTTTCCCTGAGTCATCTTTTATGATACGCATGGGCAGACATAAAGTGGTCTATTCCAAGCCAGAACTCACACAACCGGGCCCTTAGGTTTACTTGTTTAGATAATAATTTAACAATTATGCATAAGTCTTTTTGAATAGTTACTTTGGTAGCTAACTGCATGAGAAATGACAATGCACTTTCAGAATTAAATAACAATTTCTCTTAAAAGAAAGAGTCTTCATTTAAAATATCTAATTCCGCAAGAATCCAATAAAGCGGCAGTGAGTTCAGCAGCCAAGCCGCACAATAGCGGAAGTGATTATTCGCCGGAAGTCGAGTGCAATGGTTACGTCCGCCCTTTGCTTTGATACCTGAGACTGCTGATGCCGTCTGCTTTAGTGAACTGCTCGATTACTGATTGAAAAGTTCTAAAAGATTTCATATGGTATTGGAACTATTATACTGTTTAGCAGATGAAGCTTAGCCTAACCTTCAATGTTGTCTCCATCCACTTAGATCTATAGATACATAAACATCAGATTTGGCAGAATTGGACCTTCCGTCGACAAAAGGTCCTTTAGCCAAGGTACAGAAGTATGTTATGCAACAGCAGAAGGAGGGCGGCAAGTTTTGTACATCTGCTGTACTGGCACTGGTTGAATTTGGACTCCTCTTCCATTTAGCATCAGATGTATAGGAGTTCGACTAAGAATATACCAGCACATTCCCTTTTACGACCCCCTTCCCATGGGTTCGTTAGGGGCGACTAAGGGACAAACAGCTGATGAATGGGCAGAAGCATCTTTCAGTTCCCTAGATTATTGTCGCTCACCAACTCACCTGCCTAGCATGGTGATTATGGCAATATCCCTCAATGACCCTGGCTAGACAAGGTCTGAAAGAGAAGGCCCATTTCAGCAGTAGACGCAAACGGGTTATTGAAGAAATTGAAGTCATATCCCGCCCACAATAATTAACGTAGTCAACAAGTGCCGTTGAAATACACAATACAACATTAAAAGCATTAAAACACAACAACATTAAATTTTTACGTCTTTAATTAGAACCTGTTTAAGTACCATCATTATATTATTACTACTCAGATCTAAAATGACTTATTTTTCTGCACGCAAGTTATAAGTGAAAATTTATTCAGACTTACCGTAAAACAGCATTAATTACAGCTTTTACAGCTTACTTATGAGCTTAAACACCAATGCAATTATAGGACACAATTTATAGATAACATCAATAGAAGTAAGTAAAAACGATAGTGGCCATTTGAATTTATTTGTTCGACAAATGATTTTATTTGTGCTGTACACACAAAATAGACGGCACCCGGACCTAAAAATACGGTTTGTTTGACAACATGGGGCAAAAACAGTGTCCATCGATTCGGCTTTTTGTAATTGAAAACAATTTCTAGAACAATATTGCAGTAGGTACTAGGATACAATAAAGGAAAGGAAGATAATCTAATACTAATATATAAGGCTGAGGAGTTTGTATGAACGCGCAAATCTCAGTAACGAGTGGTCCGATTCAAAAAGATCTTTTACTTTTAGATAGCAGCCTATAGCCCATTTATGGAGAAAAGCTATAGGCTATATTAAATTATGAAGTTCCCACGGGAACGGGAGTTACCGCGCGAGAAGCTAGTTCAAATAGGGATAAAATATAATGACCACCAAAAATATATACTTGACACCAGAAAAATAAAGTCTAAAATTGTAATAGTACTAGCTATTTTACTCACGACTGCACTTCAAATTGTATTCGAACACCAAATGTAGTTAATGATCACCAAATGTAGTTAATGATCACCAAATCTTAGCGAGCAAATTATTGCGCTATTTCTACCTTAATAAAATCAATGAAAAATGACAATCGGTTAGGTTAGGTTAGAGCTGCGGCCATAAAACGCACGAGCCGAGCGAGCGAAGCGAGCGGTGCCGCGGCAGCGGCCGGCGAGTGCCAGAACCGAATAGTAAATTAGTAAAACATTTAGGTACTTTTGGTGTTCATTTACTACTTTTGGTGATCATTTACTACTTTTGGGTTAACAATGATTTATTTGGAGTCATTTTGCTTAAATACGATAGCGAAATGTTAAAACTTTGGTTACAATTTTACATTAAAATGCGGGTTTAATTTTGGTGATCATTTTTACTATATCTGATGGTAAGTTAAACATAAGCCGTTCAAATATAAGTTGCGTCAAAAGACAACATATTTGCAAGGAAATAATAACATATTTTCATTTTAATAGGGATGATTAATGATTGCGGTATGGTACGACATAATACAAAGGTTAACGTTACTATTCGTTCTCAGGTAGATTCTCCTATCACAAATGAGACCAAGAACTTAACCTTCTAGATATAAACCACCCAGAACATTTTTTATTTTTATTTGATCAGCTTTTTTCGGATACAGAAATTGTAGCCGCGATATGCCAGACAGAGATCATGTTTTTTTTTTGGGACGGAATTATGTTGTTAGCCCTGAGGCTTTTGCTACTTCAACGGGCATAAAGGCGAGCAGAGCTGCAGCCTAGATAAATGGTTTAAACACTACAAACTAAGCAACCTGTGCAAGAGGGCGTCCCCTATGGGACTTGGACCTCGGCTCAGCGCGGTCGCTGACGGGGAGATTGAGGGATTATGGCTTTTAGTTTCTTTAGGGGAGTTTTGTGCAACTGTCGCCCTACTTTACAGTTCGCGGGCCTTTTGGACTTCGGGTCTACGAGGGCATCGGAAGGTTCCAAGCAAACTAAGGGTCGGGAGGGCGAGGGGGGATCATAGAGATCCGACCCAGTAATATATGCTTTAGGTATTCCTACTTTTAAACTGTGTGCAGCTATTTCGAACACATTCTATATGAAATCAAGAGCAACTATTTAATTATATGACCCGCTGAGTTATTTCCGTGTCGTTGCTTCTTTTGAATCCGACTTAAAACGGGGTGGAGTGCGGAAAGGACCGAACGAAATTGGATCGTTTTAACTGAGACGTTTATGGCTTGGTGCGGACAGTTATGTACTGTGGAGAACGTAAATACTCTAATTTTGTTAGTTTCGGACGCTGTTTGGTTGAAGAATGCAAGAGAAAATATTCGTTTGGGTACAACTTGCGAAGGAAATAACGTAGGGAGTTAAGAGCGGACGGTTAAGTTATAAGTTTGTCGTGCAATGAGTTTAGTATTCTTTAGTTGGTTTTATAATAGACAGATAGAGGGTGTAATTTTATAGCCTATGTTACTCAGGGATAATTTAGTATTCTAATGGTGAAAGAATTATTGAAATCCGTTCATTCGTTTTTGAGATTATTCGAAACAAACATTCTAATATAAAAATACAAAATTTTCCTCGTATTAGTATAGTTATAATGTCAATAATTTCTCAGTGATCTTTCTCAGAATCTTACTGTTTAAAAAATGGTGTTTATGCAGCGCGTATATCTTCAGAAGTTTTATATTATATGAAATATGAAGTTTCAAACGCGTAGCTTTCGTTCCCGTGGTAACATCCCAGTTAAATATAGTGTATATTATTTCTGAATAAAGTAGGTTTTTAATTCTGAAAGATTTCATGAAATTGGCTTAGTAGTTCCAGAGGTTTTTCAATGCAAACAAACAAGCAATCAAATCAAAGAGGAAACGCTTCGTAATATTGGTATTTTATTTTTATTTTATTTTATTTTAAAATTTAGGAAAACTTACAGCTATTAACATTATGAAAATTTTCAGTTTATAAAAGATGGCCAATTACAAGTTTTCACAAATAAAAAATATATTATAGAATAGAATAGAAGTATAAATAACTTATATCACTCTTCTGGTATTGCTCATGGTATCCCAAAACAGGGAAAATATGTATAAAATGTCAACAAATTGAAAAAGGTTCTTTACGGTAACGTAGAAATAATCAATTAAGAAATTTTGACTCGTTTGGGATTAAATTATAATATTTTATAAGGAGGGCGCTGCAGAAAATAATTAAGCTCAAACTTGGATTACCATTATTTAGTTGAATTCTAATTTCCATATCATCCATCCTATGGCAGATTATTATAATAATATTCTTCAAAGATATCTCAAGAGAGGTGATTTAACTGCTTTGAAACTCTAAAGTTGTCTGAGTCTGATTGACTATTGAAACTCATTTATTTGTAATTTTAGATGAAAATCTGCTATTTCATCAAATTGAGGCATGAACTATTCATAGAATTCTATTATATACCTACTTATATTTTGCCCTTTACAAATTGATATTTTGCCCTTTACTACAAAATTAAGAAAATATTTCTTGATGGATGAAATTAAACTTTATCAACTACTTTCATTTACGTCATATTACACTATCAGCGATGATAATACTATTTTTCCATATTCCTAACTTTTTAATGTATAATATACGGCGCAGTAAAATCATGTTATATACTTAAAATATTCTTTGTTCTAGTTAGAATCGCATTCGTTATTATGATAATACTGGTAAGGTTACATATATATATATATACTAGCGACCCGCCCCGGCTTCGCACGGGTACAATACTGATACTTATACTACAGAATGTCTTTAAACCTCTAACAAACGGGCGAAATTTGGTCAAAACAAACAGAAACAAATTAATATAGGTACCTACTAAAACTCAGAGAAATAAGTAGGTGGGTATTCTTTTATCGTATGAAATACCGATACTCTTCAGGACTAACAATACAACAAACACTAAATAAATAGTTATTCAAGTATCTATCCATCATAGTTACAACAAACACAAAACAAAAACTTTGCCCTATAATTCTTAAGGATCGAGCGCGCATAATCGCATTCGGCCTACCTCACTCGCTGCGCTGCAAAAACACGCGCTGTTATTTTGCGATAACTTCTAAGTTATTCATTTAAAGTATATAGTGTAGGGGTAAAATAATCTACATGAAATGCTTAAGAATATTAACTCATAATGATAAGGATAAATACTGAATCCGTCTGATTAGCTTTACAATTACCGCATTAGAAATTATCATTTTTCTAAAAGATATAATGGATATAGCAAGTTAACCTTAAAAGATAGACATATGCTATTGCAGATTTTTTTGTAGATCTAAAAGAGAAGAATATTTTCGCCATACATTGTTTTGTTATATCTCATAGGGTTTAGGCAGCGTTTTCGTTGAAAGCTCCCAAATGGCTTAATTTTTTCCGACACCTCTGACAAATATCAATATATATTAGTCAAATGCACACATAAACTAAACAAATCATATACCTAAACCTTCCGGAAGAATCGTTCTATCGATTGGTAACAACCGCATGAAAATCCATGTAGTAGTTTTTGAGTTTATCGCGAACAGACAGACAGACGCGGCCGGGGACTTTGTTTTATAATATGTAGTGATAGCGGTCGCCCGTGGCTCCGTGCGGATGTCGGTTACCGCTGCAAAAAGCCTACCCAGGAAAGACACGGTCAGCAAAATGATTCCCAGGTCAATTCACAGACACCGACACAAACATCGACGACGCAATCATTATCCGCAGGCTGCACAGATTTTCTTTCTGTGGATGTTAAAGTTGTTAATGCTGAAAATATTTAAATGTAATTAATAGCATTAGGCATTTTCAAATGTTCAAGAAAATATTAATAGCGGTGTAATATTCTAGCTCTGAAAAGAACTGTTGTTTAGCCCTGAAAAGAACTGTTGTTTAGCTCTGAGAAGAACTATTGATTAGCTCTGAGAAGAACTTTTGCGTAGGTGTAGTTTTAAGAACGAAATTAAAAAAAAATCGCACGAAAATTATTAGACTTCGCAACGGGCCGTGCAGCAGAAATCGTAATATTTTAATTTCGCCATAACTTCAAAACCGAACGTCCAATTTTAATCATTCATAGGCCAAATATTATCTGCATAAACTGTACTTGGTGATGAAATAATTTATTTTGATAAGGATTAATAGAAAGAGTAAAATAAATGCGTTTAATTGTAGTCCAAAAAAAATTCAATTTTTCTAAATAAAAAAATGCTTGTTGTGCCTCACTCGACATAGATAGGTATAGTATGTCTGGGACTTTTTTGTAGATATTTATAAGATCTACAATTAATTAGAACATTTAATGGTTCTATCTTTTATAGTTTAGGCAGCGTACGCAAAATAAGTAACTTTTCTGGTTGATTTTTGACACCTTGTGTCAGAAAAACCCAAATATCTTACGGAATCCTATTTTATTTCCAAAATAAAATTTAGCCTATGTTACTCGTGGATAAGGTAGCTTTCGAATGGTGAAAGAATTTTTGAAATCGGTCCAGTACTATTTGAGCCTATTCATTACAACCAAACAAACAAACAAACAAACAAAGTTTTCCTCTTTATAATATTAGTATAGATTATTACTTCAGAGGCATTTGTTCGAATGTGTCATTTTCGATAAATTCACATACGACGAATGTTTCTGACGTATAATGACACATCCGACCTTACCCTTCTGGGCTCTATATATTATAGGAGCGGACGCCATTTCATAACAAAAATGAAAAGATTTGTTAAAACTTTTACAGCAATAAGTTGCAGTAGTTATCCACCGCGCGTTCTATACGGCTCTTTATAACTCGTCCAGTATTGTGGCTGGCTATGTTTCTGTAGCATTAATAATTCCCGCGACGTTCACTGCGACATGTACAAGACTCGGTGGTAGGATCCTCTTGGGACCTCTTTTCGATGCTAGCTTCAAGAACTTCAATTTTATGTCAAGTTTTCTTAGCTTGGGGAAAGTATGTTCTTTAAAATAAACATCGGACCGCGTTAAAAGTCAACTTTACGACATATTACCTGCGAAGCCACGTAAAAAACAAATTAACCTTAAATATTAAAGAAGCTGCAAAACAATGTTTTAGAGGGTAGGACGATGTTTGCTGAACTTACTTACCGTTGTACTCAAATTGATTCAGTTTTATGACGCAAACCTGTTGTAATGGTGTTAAATATTAGTATTGTGTTAGTAACAGAGAACATTATGATGTAGGTAATCATCAACAGCCCGATTACGTCCACTGCTGAACATGGGCCTCTTCTTAACAGACCTTGGCAAGCCAGGTTCGTAGGCGGATATTGCCATAATTACCACGCTTGGCAGACGGAGTGGTGATCGCAGTAAGATGTAAACCTTGAGCTAATAGATGCTGCTGCCCATCCATCAGAGTGGTGATCGCAGTAAGATGTAAACCTTGAGCTAATAGATGCCACCATCAGCCATATGTCCCTTAGTCGCCTTTTACGACACCCATGGGAGGACATGGGGTGGTCTATTCTCTAAGCCGGAAACCACACGGCACGATGTAGATAATATACTTGTGTAATTTAATGTAATTTGAACATTAATAAAGAAAGTACGAAATCATTTTCTACAATTACAACGTAAAACTAACAGCTATACAGAGCGTGCATATAATCTCTGAGTAGAATAAATGCACGCTCGACTTGCACCTATGACTTATAGTTCTGTTTGTTGCAATAGCAATGTGCCTAAGTTCATCCTTATCCTTATTAATAATATTATAAATGTGAAAGTAACTCTGTCTGTCTGTCTGTCCGTCTGTCTGTCTGTTACGCAATCACGCCTTAACTACTGAAGCGATTTAGATTTTCTAGAGCCTGAGAAAAAACAAAGGCTATATTTTATTATGAATTTCCCACGGGAACGGGAGTTACGCGGGTGAAACCGCGCGCGGGAAGCTAGTAAGTAATATACCAGCGATATCCAGAATGATTAATTTTACCAGAGCAGATTAAAGAGCGAAGATGCACAAAAATCAGCAGCAGTCCTATGTAGAAAAATAATAGGACGCATCATAAAAGCATGAATTAAAATATTTTAAACGTGTCTATATGAATAAAGAATATTTTGATTTTAATGGTGGTTTTTTGTTCTATTTCTGGATGTGACTTCACCATCTAGATCATAACCAGACTCTGAAAGAAATCTTTGATTTTACTTAACTACTTCACCGACTACGTCTGCGATTGATAGATTTCCCGCGTGCGGTTTCACCCGTAATTCCCGTTCCCGTGAGAAATTCATAATTAAATATAGCCTATGCCACTCAGGGTGAATGTCGCTTTCCAATGGTGAAAGAATTTTTGAAATCGGCACAGTAGTTTTTGAGTTAATTCATTACAAACATACACTCACAAATACAAATCTTTCCTCTTTATAATATTTAGTTATATTTAATGTTAATTGGGTAGAGACAAACGGAACACACCAACTAGCTGGTGTCCCGACAGTTTACGCCACGCCAATGGTATCGTACTACATTCCTGGCTAAATACAGAACGGCCACGGTGGCCGCAGTATTAAATTGTAATACACAGGTAAACGCTGCTGCCTGTTCCCTGGTATACGCTTGTTATAGATGATGTTATAACAATCGGAACCAACGGCTTAACGTGCTTTCCGAGGCACGGAGGGTAGTCCCTCAACCAAACAGACCCGGAAAGAAATCTTAGAATTTACACAAAGATTTCTTGTCCGGTGAGGGGATCGAACCCACGACCTCCGAGACTCAAAGACAAACGAGGGAGTCAAATACCGCTACGCTACGGAGGTTGTCGGAGAATTTATCTATACAAGCTTTGTATTTCCTTACGAGTTGAATCGGAAAATCCCGTCTTTGTGAGCGCCTACGTCTTAAAAGGAACCCCCATGAGGAATGAGTCTCATAGCCCTTGTAGTTTCTGCGATTTTGTTTTTTATATATCTACGTAGATTATTTAGATCTTAGATATGATAGTTGATGTACCTACATAATGTTATGTGACGAAAACTCACAATAAATACATTCTTTTTTTGTGTCTTACCTACTTATCTTGATGGGCTGATGCACAGGTGTCAAAAAACCCGTACCGAAATTAATAAATAAAATTAATTTCAATTAAATTTAATAAAAACGAACTATCCCGTGTCTACTTCAAATGTGTGGATTAAGTGAACTAACACTGGAAAGTACATTTCGTCGGGGCTGTGGCCAAAATCTTTTAGATTAGTGTTGCCTATCGATAGTCGACTATCGATAAACTATCGATAGTATATCTATAGTTGACGTCATATCAATAGTATCCATAGTCTATCGATAGTATCGATATTAGTGATAGTATCGATACTATCGAGGACCAATGTGTGTTTAGGAGCAATACTATCGATAGTATCGATAGTATTGCTCTAAAACATGAGTTGGTCTTCGATAGTATCGATAGCTTTACAAACTATCGATAGTATCGATAGTATTACTTTAAAACTATCGATGCTATCGATACTATCGATAGTATTATAATGTAATAGTATCGATAGTATCGATACTATTGCTTCCAATCAATAGTATTAGTTAATTTGTGATATCGATAGTATCGATACTATCGATAGCACTATCGATATTGTTACTATTTTTCGAGGTCACCTATCGATAGCGAAACTATCGATAGTTGGGCAACTCTATTTTAGATACTAGGTACATAGATATGCTAGGTACCCTCTCAATACCCTTTTGGCAAAGATTTTCTCTGCATATCACCTCCGCCAGCGACTGCCTAAAGCCGAGATCCTAAAGTGCCATAGAGGGCAGCCCCTTGCGCTGGTTGCTTAGTTTGCAGTTATTGAATAAGGCTAGTAATTTCATAAGTCTGGAGTCCTGCTCGCCTTAATGCCTGGTGAAGTAGCAAAATCCAAGTGACTTAATAAACTTTTTTTTTATATTACTAAGAGAGTTTTGCAGTCTACTTATAGTCTTGTTAAACCCTCGTGCTAAGCTAAAAAGTTTGAGTTACGAGTGGGGCGACGTCGGTAGCGCAATGGGTGGGGATCGAACTGGCTACCACAAGATCGCAAGTCCGACGCCCCTAGCGACTGGGCTACGGCCAATGAATTGCGGGTAGTTTTTCAAAATGACAATTATCAAACTCGTTTGATCGTTATAACTGATTCGAGAGTCGTGATTTGGGAACGGTTCAAAATTCCCTCTTCTCGTTTTATGTTTATACAATACTAGCGGCCCGCCCCGGCTTCGCACGGGTGGACTTTTATACCCTACCCCTGCCCTACCCTACCCCTACCCTACCCTACCCCTACCCTACCCCTACCCCTACCCTACCCCTACCCTACACCTACCCTACCCTACCCCTACCCTACCCCTACCCTACCCCTACCCTACCCCTACCATACCCCTACCCTACCCCTACCCTACCCTACCCCTACCCTACCCCTACCCTACCCTACCCCTACCCTACCCTACCCTACCCTACCCTACCCCTACCCAAAAGTATCCTATGTCCTTCTCCCAGTTCTTAGCTACCTCCCTACCAATTTTCAGCCAAATCGGTTCAGCCGTTCTTGAGTTATAAATAGTGTAACTAACACGACTTTCTTTTGTTTTTAAAATGTATTCTGCTATTCGGGACGGAAACAAATCCAACAAATGAAAAACCATGGCAATCGGTCCAGCCGTTCTCGAGTTATAAGTGTTGTAACAAACACGACTTTCTTTTATATATATAGAAGATTATCGCTATAACAATTGTAACTAGGCAATTATCAGACGGGTTAATGTAAGTATTTAGGTTATATCTGTCTACGTATAGATCTAATAATAGTATAATCATTTTTTACTAAGCAGATTCATTTTAGAGAATATCTTACTAAAACCTCAAAAGAAATGTTTATAATTTAAAAAAAGAACGTACATTAATATGAAAGTAGGTAGCTATTATATAAACAGCTCGAATACTCTGGGGAGGTATTCCTCGAAGCGCTACCATATTGAGGCGCTTCTAATGCGCTCCTTTTTTATTCTCGGAGCGCTATATATAGTTATTAAAAATATTAAAATTTTATACCTTGAAGCCCACCTAAGGTTTTCTTCAATTTTAATATTTTTAATTACTATCGGGTGGCGCTACTAAAAGGAGCGCTCCGAGGAATTAAAAAAGGAGCGCCTCATTAGAAGCGTCTCAAAATGGTAGCGCTTCGAGGAATATCTCACTCTGGGAATACTGTAATAAAGGCGACAGTGCTATATATTTTGTATCAATAGCAAAAAAGAAACGGTGATTACCTAAATAGTCGTCATCATAAAAATACTTCATTAAATAACATCCACAATTTAAATGAAATAAAACTGTGTATAACAAATGTGATTTGTAACAAATCATTATCTACGAAACAGCTGTATCTATACCTACTACTTATTATTACGTTATGCATGATGATGATGTAACGGACGCGTCGCGGCGTCGCTCCGGCCTGCTCGGTCGGTATTAATTGGAGAAACACATTCACTTTTACAACTTACAGATATAAGCATCGGTGGTTCAGTGGTAGAATGCTCGCCTGCCACGCGGGCGGCCCGGGTTCGATTCCCGGCCGATGCAATCACTTTTTTGATTTTTTATTTGTTCGTCACAACGTTACGTATAACATAATAAAATACATCAAATGAGATAATTTTATTGCAATTACAATCCAATAATAGTTCTGAATCATGAACCATGAATCATAAATACATCACCATGGTTTAATTAAAAATATCTTTTACTACCAGGTACTAGAGCTCATTCTTCAATGTACATTTATGATGACCGTCATTGTGGGCAACTTTTTCAGTGGGTCAGCGCGGGAACGCGGGAACGCTATAGCGGCGGAGGGAATGCGTTAATGCATTACCCCCCGGACACAAAAAAGCACATAGAATAATTACACATATGCTTAAATTAACACTTATATACGATGATAAATAGTAATAATTATTAGAAACGACAAGAAAAAACGGTTTATAAGAGGTAATACCATACCAAACAAAGCACAACCCATTCTAAAGAAAACGAATAGCCCACTACCGATATAATTTCCCATTAGAAATCGTACAAAGCTTTAATATGAAATGCAGCGTAAAACGAATGAATCGGGCACCAACTAACTTATTGGCGACTTTGTTATAAATTACGCGCCGCCTCGCCGGAGTTAGTGCCTTTGCAGATATCACAACGCGTTCAACTTTTAATCTTATAAAAATACAACTTAAAATTAATGTTAGTAAGAAAACGAAAGTCTTTAACCAGTGTGTGATGACCTATGGATCCGAAACGTGGTCCTTCAGTACAGGCTCAGAGTCGCTCAACGAGCTATGGAGAGGGCTACGCTCGGGGTTTCTCTACGAGATCGAATGAAAAATGAAGAGATACGTAGAAAAACGCGGTTACCGACATAACCCAACGGATTAGTTCGTTGATGTGGCAATAAGCAGGAGAACAGATGGCCGTTGGGGCCGAAACGTTCTCGAATGGAGACCGCGGATCGGTATTAACTACCATTTTATATAACAACCTAAGTAACTTTATATATTTCTGATAAGGTAATAGTTTCCCGGTCTTACCCGCGTTACTCACGTTTATATAAGAACTTCATAATCAAATATAGTCTGTAGCCTTCCTCGATAAATGGGCTATCCAATACTGAAATATTTTTTTAAATCGGACTAGTAGTTCCTGAGATAAGCGCGTTTAAGCAAACAAAGAAACTCTTCATCCTTATATTAGTAGGTAGGTATATTAGTTTGATCATTCTTCCATTCTTTGAGTAAAATTAAGTTAATTTCTCCTCGACTCTGATTGGTTGAGAAACAACATTATCGCGTGGCTTTGAAAGCATGTTAGGCTGTGTTGGTACCAATTATCATAAAATAATGTGATTATGATTGTTGCAGTTTAAGTGTCACGTGAAAACCACCTCGTCACCGAAATAATTCGAAGGCAACTTACTTATACAGGGTGTCCCAAAAGGTTAAGTAGCTGGGAAAGGGGGTGACAGGGGTGGACACAATGGTCACTAGAAAAAAAAAAAATCCGCTCTGGGTATTTAAAAATAAAATGGCATTTTTTTTAAAACTTAAAATTTTACACATTGTTATTTTTGATGTTGATGTTGATGACCTTGTTGTTATTGAAGATTACATAACAGCATTTTTTTTAAATACAGCCATATTTGTAGGTACAGTTAGCAAAAGGTGTAAAATTTTTAGTCTTTAAAAAAATTCCATTTATTTTTTTAAACACCCAGAGGGAATTTTTTATATTTTTCTGGTGACCCTTGTGACCATCCCTATCACCCCCCTTCCCAGGTACGTAATCTTTTGGGACACCCTGTATAATAAATACTAACTGCGCCCCGCGTTACTCTGCTCCAGTGGGTCCTAGCGTGATGTTTAGCCTATATGTTAATCCAGTGTATAACCTATCCCAGTGCAAAATTTCAACCAATTTCGCTCTGTAGTTTTTACGTGAAAGAGTAACAAACATCCATCCATACTTACAAACTTTCGCGTTTTTAATATAAGTAGGAAACATTTTTTATTCATGCTACATTAGACCGACAATGTATTAGAACCTTTAGGATTTAGTTCAGAATTGAAAAGCTGGTATTAAGATAAAATATTCGACTAGATTCAGAAATTCAATTGTATTATATTCGTTGTAATTAATGAAATGGCGCGAGCTTTAATGTATGGATTAGTATAAAATGCACGCTGAAATTATTGCTTCAGCACCGATAGATATTATGAATCGGCTTTTGAAATTCCTATTCTAAATTTATCCTAAATATTATCTGCTCCATTACTACATAATCAATACCTCGGCCATAGCATCCAAAAGGATCTAAATTGACTCAAGACTCGCGGACTTTCTTTTCGCACCAACAATCCACCCAACGTGAACCTACTAGTAACACATGCATTTTAGCTTAGCAGGAATTAACAATAATCCTACCCAACAAACATTTTAGAGCTTACGGCAGCCTTTTTTAGAGCTCTTAGTATTATATATGGAATATAAGGACTCCGATAGTAACATTCGACTCTACAGTAGGGTTAGTTATAAATAATTAAAACTTCCAGAGGAATAACAGTAATAAATTAAAAAAATATAAATCAAGACGGTAGTATGGAGTTTATCGAAACCATTGTATAACTTATTCTTATAGCTTTAAGATGTACAAATCTATAAAAGCAATTGTAAGGTGTCTATTAACACTTACTAACGGCTGATATTCTACTACTGAGGTAGTAAAAGGTCTTGTAACACCTTAAGGCTTACCCTAATAGCTTCAAGAATTATTAAGCGCTGTGAGTGATGCTCAGGTGTGTACTAACACTTACTATCGACTAGTATTCTTAAAAAGAGTTAGACAAATACTTTGTACCACCTAACAAGTTTAGTCAAGCCTTAAGAGTTAGTAAAAAAGCTATAAGGATCTAAGAAGTGTTCATTATAAGTCCTATAGAGCTAATTTCTGCAAGAGTTAGAATCCACCTTTAAATCATTGCAGGCTACATAATGCAGTTTATAGGTCAACCATAAGTAATATTGAGGTTTTTATAAAAACTTTTATATAGCAGCAAACACTATGTGCAAATTTTATAACTCTTCATTATCACTTTAAGTTGAAAAATAGGATTTAATTCACTTAACCTAACCTAACCTCAAAAACTATAGTTAGAGCGAGCTACGTTTGCAATGCGGCGTTTATTTTGAAATATTTAATTGTTTCACGGGTCTTCACCCGTTTCACATTCTTTCAAAAGAAAGGCTTTGAGAGAAAATGAAAATATAATTAGATTATCGCAAGTCCAATGCGACGAGCCTATATCAGATGTGGAAAAAAATTATGACACTGTGACTAGAGAAGCGTTGCATATAATGGAGAAACAGTGTTTCCTAAATCAGAATCCAGAAAAAGACTTTTATGTTATCCCAGGCTTATTTCTGATATCAATAGAAGTACAAAATACAAATCCAGTGAACTCGATAACCATTCATATCAAGAGCAATCAACTAAAATACAACAGGGTTCCGTACAACAGCAAATTATCTTCTTTTTTTTTTTAATTTAGTAAACCTTTATTATAATTAACAAACATGAATAAAATACAAACTAAAAGTAACTAATTAAAAATACAACTAACTTATATACTACTATTCAAATTATCTCCGATGTAGAATATCCTATAATCTGTGACGATCTATTCCTCAGTAGTTCAAACAACTCGGATGACGAACAAGAAAGTAAATATATAAAAAATATAAATTTTAAAAATGATTTATGAAAATGGGCTCTTCAAAAAAATATAAGGCAAGCCTATTTAAAAGATTTGCTTTTAATTTTAAATAAGAGATTCACGGATATTTTACCGTCCGATCCTCGAACGATTTTACAAACGCCAACAGCAATTTGTCTTAAAACAATCGAAGGTGGTGAATATTGGCATCATGGGATTATTATGCCTTAATCAAATATAGGTACTTAGAAATTTTGTACCACTGCGAAACATCATTCTTCTGAATATAAATCTTGATGGCTTACCTATATTTAAAAGCTCTTAATATGAATTCTGACCTATATTGGCTAACATTTATCAAGGTGACACTAGTGATCCTTTCATTATTGGCATTTATTATGGGAAAGGTAAACCAAAAACCTAACTTAATTCCTAGAAGATTTTGGAGCAAGGAGGTTCGTGTTAAAGGTTTCAATGTGAAATTATATTATATCCTAAAGATGTAAAAAGTAAAAATAGTTTTTATTAAAAAAGTAGATTTCTGTACTTCTTACCTCTTTCAAACTGTGTGTGTGTGTAACACACAGTTTGAAAATAAAAGATTGTTATTTCAAGGAATCGTGTTTTATTTAAGATACGTTTCACATTAGGCTCAAAAGAATTGTTTGATTCTATGACACAATATTCATTACCTTTATGATCGTATTTGATGTTTTTATCTGTTTTTAAATATTTTTCATTCATGTCGCTTTCTTCATCATTGGAAGAATTGTTTGAGTAAGCTTTATTCTCTTCGTCAATGTCTCTTTCTTTCTCCGCTACTTGATATTTTTCTTCAGGGTTATTTTCGGTAATTGTCAAGTAAGTATCAACTACTTACAACATTGCCTTTTTTATGCGACTTATTTAGCTACTGAAATAACAGGGATCGTTTTGTTAATAATGAAAAAATACTCACTCTAAGTTCGTGAAATTAATTAACTTAATAAATAAAAGGAAAATTAGTAGGTATTAGTGCAAAGTATAAGAACGTTTTTCATATAAATAGGTAACAATACGTACTATTATTTCAACATTATAAAGAATTCTTTGTACGTGCCATTTTTTTTTTCAACTTTTTTGTATTTAGAAAATATGTTGATAGCTAATATTATTATTACAAAATTATAGTCAGTCAGTCAGTCATGCGTGTGATATATAAAGGGTTTTCTTCAAACGATAACAGAACCCTAAAAATTATCAGCTTACAGCTCCGCGTAGAACTATTCAACAAGTTAAACCTATAAACTCTATGTTTTTTCACTTTTATAAACATGTTTTAGAACTTCAAGTGCCATGGAAGTGCTTAGTTTCAGTATTTAATGACTACGGGAGGAATAACAGAGTTATCAGGATCCTTAAGTAATCAGAACTAAGACGCCATTTAATAAAGATAAGTTATAAAAAAATGTAAAAGAAAAAACTAATTGAAATGTTCCTAGTCCAATTATTTACTTACATTGTTCATAATTTTTAATTAAAATGTCTTAAGGAGCAACCAGGAATTGATAAATAAGACAAATAAAGAAAAAAAAATTCTGGCAGTATTTTTCACATCATTTTATCATCAAAAGTAGTTATATTTTAAGGCGCTACAAAAATGAGATGAAAACTAGTATATATTGTTACCATAAACTTACCTCCGCATGAGATTGAATACCTACCTATAACACCCAGTAATTTTAAACACTAGACTTACCTTAATTATTTTATTAAAATACAACACCACCATGAAATGAATGCGTACTTAAAATATTATCACTATTGGCTTTAACAAGAACGTAAATCTGTACGTAAACAGTTTAAATATTTAGCGCTTTCGGTGATATTTATTGCTACTAAATAAGTCCGGTATATTCTTAAGTTATATATTGGTTAAAAGAAGTAACCATTTATAACCAAAAAAGTCATTAAAGTTGTTTCTATAACTTGCTTACTACTTTAGCTTGCAGTTATACCCTGTGTATAGCTTATTAAACACTTGAAGTCGTAATCACTGCTACAATAGCACTGTTCTAACTCTTAATAATCACTCATTTATCACTACTGTATAACCATTAAGTCGCTTCAAGCTCTAACATGAACAGGCCCAAACCAGGGTTATAAGAGAGATACAGAATGCTGTATCACCTAATTGTTAATGCCTTTACAGAACCTTGGGTTCTAAAAATTCTCTTAAGCGGCGCATGTAGCACTTATTTTTATAACCAAAATGTTAGTTGGGTAGTAGACTACAAAAAAGAGGCAGAATATAATTTGCTTCTCATTGTGCCATTAAGCTGATTCTCCAACCAAATTTTTCTTAAAAAAAATACTATTTCAAGTAATTTGCTTTTCAACCAGTCGTTTATTGCAAGTTAAAAAAAAACCGGCCAAGTGCGAGTCGAACTCTCGCACGAAGGGTTCCGTACTAGTTGCAACTTTGATCGATGTTAATAATAGTTGATTGAATGAAAAGTAAATTGTGGTTTACGGTTTATGACGTATTAAAAAAAAACTACTTACTTGATCTCGTTCAAACCAATTTTCGGTGGAAGTTTGCATGGTTATGAACATCATATATTTTTTTTAGTTTTATCATTCTCTTATTTTAGAAGATACAGGGGGGGGACACACATTTTACCACTTTGGAAGTGTCTCTCGCGCAAACTATTCAGTTAAGATTTTTTTTTTTTTTTATCCATACATGGGATTTTACAATACAAGTATGGGTTTGATGAAAAAAAAAATTGAGTTTCAGTTCTAAGTATGGGGAACCCCAATTTTTTTTGTTTTTTTTCTATTTTTGTGTGAAAATCTTAAAGCGGTTCACAACATACATCTACTTGCCAAGTTTCAACATTATAGTTTCAGAAAAAAGTGGCTGTGGCATACGGACGGATAGACAGACAGACAGACATGACGAATCTATAAGGGTTCCGTTTTTTGCCATTTAGCTACGGAACCCTAAAAATTGCCCACTTAAATACATTGCACTAATATTATAAACGCGTGTTTGTATGGATCGATGTGTTACACTTTTAGGCAAAAACTGCTACAGAATTACAGATAATAAATCTGCCGCGCTAGCGATATTAGCAGTAAGTGAAATTTTTGACAAAATGAGTTAAATATTGATTCCGAATCAGCGCAATGAGCACTACCAGATGTGCTGACACCTGTTTTAATAGCTTATCGGGAACCAATAAATTCCGTTTAGGATAAAGGCAGTAAGTCCAATAAATGACAAATCTTCCTTAACATAACAAAAGTAAGTATAGTTACCCCGGGTTAGTAAGTAAAGCTCTATCATTTAGGTTTTACTTTTACTTACATTATGTGGAGTAACTGTGTAAACTGTCGATATAATAAGTAAAGCATGTTTTTTATTTTGCCTTAATGACTTAGGAGAACAGCAGTAACTAAATATACTGTGGATATAATAAGTAGAGTTTGTTTTTAATTAAGTCTCAATTGATTAGAATATCGGCAGTAAATAAACATACTGTGGATATATTATGTAATGTATGTTTTTTTACTCTTCTTTGAATACTTAGGAATATCTGCAGTAACTCATCATTCTGTGGTTATATTAAGCAAGGTCTACTTCACATTCGGTCTTGATCACTTACACTGTAAGCAGTAATAATCATACATTAAACTGTGACTAAAATAAGAAAAATATATTATTGAATTTGAGAGTTCAATTTACTTAAAGTATTAGCTTTTTAATTAGACATACCATTGCTGCTGTTATAATGCAAGAATGATTTTAATTTAAAAGCTATTTTGCCTACTATTTTGGAACTCAAATGGTGTGCTAGGGGGAGAGGCGCGGGTGCGGTGTTACACAGTGAAATTATATGGATTATAATAATGGTTCCGCAACACAAATTAATCTCCAGCGATCTGTGGCCGACTATTATTTTTAATTAACTAGCGTTATAATGAATTACCGACAAAATAACCCAAAACATACCGAAAAAAACAAATAAGAGCATGTTAAAATTACATTTCTCCTAAACAAAAATGAACTTCGAATAACAAAACTAAACTTCCGAATAAAATATTGAACCTCCGACAAGATTTCTAAGTTACCGACAACAGAGCTTTTATCAAAATAATCACACTTTTACGACTTGCATGAACTGTTTTAATTACTATTGTTGGTTAACAAATATATTTTTTATCTCTCAATAATTATGAAAATGGGGTCCTGCTGTTTGACCAAAAGTCATTTGGCAAAATTACAGTTGACAAACAACGTTTGTTAAAACAATGGTTTCGCCGATTGATCATTTTATAATACTAATCATTTTACAAATTACTCACTTTTCCAAATGATTAACACTTAAATTTACATTTTATAAATAATTATTTTACACAATAAACATTTAGCAACTTAGTTATCAGATAAATCTACTATTGGTCTAAAAACATTAGATAAAATGTATTAAGTGACAAGTGTTTCTTTTATTAATAAAAAGGCAAATGCAGCTTAGGTTAGCTTCAACGAAAGCTTAACCTTTAGGAAGGTCTAAAAAAGATAACGTGCCTTTTGCAGCCGTTTGGAACGAGAGTATAACTGGAAGAAAACAGGAAGATATTATCTCGACACTACATGCATTTCTTTTACATAAACGTGATGCTGATCATATCGTATTATGGATGGATAATTATTTTGTGCAGAACAATGATTATAATCATTGTTCTGCACAAAATAAAAACTGGGCTATTTTGAGTTATCTGGTGAATAAAATAAACGCGACAACAATCACCTTGAAGCATTTTGAACCTGGTTATACGTTTATGTCCGCAGACAGCTTTTACCATCAGGTGGAACAGGCTTTACAAAGAAAAATTAAGGTCTATTCCAGAATATACGAAGACTGAGACTTTAAAGAAACTGTTAGAATTAATGCCAGATAACAGAGAGGGGTCTTGGTTAAATTTACCGGTTTCAGATAAAGTTAGTGATATAGATTAAGTTTTGCTACAAAAAAAACGAACATAATAAAAACAATCGAACATAATGTAAGAAATAAAATAATAAAACCTTTTTTTGGGGTGTCATGATATAACAAAATACATTACTTACATTATGTTCGATTGTTTTTATTCTAGTATTTTAACTTAGTTTGATCTCAAATTGTGAACGTGGAAAGGCTGATTTTTTCGTTTGTTACTATAAAAAATGGCTAACTTATCAATGTTTATATATTTTTTTTAAGTTCTTTGTAATAATATACGGGACGGGGTAATAATATAAGACTTTCAAAGTAAGAAAGACTGATTTCAATTTGTATACCTAATAAATTAATTTCTTAAAATTTTATTGTTCTCATATAGTGAAACTAGTGAAACCTCGTTATTTAATATATTAACAATAAACAAACATGAATAAAATACATAACTAATTAAAAATAAAACTAACTTATAAATCTATTCTAATATAATAAATAATAATACGTAAGTAAAGAAATATTTAAACATAAACGTTTCTTATCTAACACTTTGTTTTTATTCTTAAGCTATAATCTAAACCTAGTATGAGTTGCTTGTAATAACAGCAGTAACTAACTACTTACTGCTATTATTCTAAGCAATTGATATTTCAGTTGCTTCAACTAACACTAGATATAAAAGGATTTTCGTCATTTAAAACTATTCTAATATATATACAATGTTATTAAGTGAAGAATATAAAAGCGCTTTATTTGGGCTACACGTTTCAACCATCACAATTAATATAACTTAAAAAAAGAAGTCCAGAAAAACAAAATTGTAACAAAAACTTTGCGGGCCAATTACTCAAAACTACGCAAAACATACTTACTGCTATTATCGCTAGCGCGGCAGAAATGTACATGTAGGTAGTGACTAGGATTGAGAAAGGTATGCTAAATACCTACACATGAAATGCATTACAATATTTGAGTTTGAGTTTAAATTGTTTCAGACATATAGAGAGAATGAATGAAAGTAGACTAACAAGTAGAATTTATAGGGCAAATGTGAACGGAAGTGTTGGAAGGAGAAGACCAAGGCGGACGTTCCAAGATCAAATCGAGGACGTTCTTAAGAAAGGCCAGGTTAAAAGTACCCTAAATCAAAGGACATGCATGATGAGATTAATGAATGTGGAAAAGGTGAAAGTGGTATCAAGTGGTATCATCGTAGCAAGTGGAAGGAAGTGGTATCTGCCTACCACTATGGGAAAGAGGCGTGAATGTATGTATGCGATTACAGAAAAAAAATGTGGCCCAAATGGCTCAGAGATAACTGAGTAGTAGATATAGACAATGTTATAACTAAGCTAGTTTTCCTAAGAAAATAAAATAAAGAGTAAAATATATATTCATCATCATCATCATCATGAGCCCGTATAACGTCCACTGCTGATCATGGGTCTCCTCCAGAGGGAGGGTATTTGCCATAGTCACCACGCTTGGCAGGCTCATTGGTGTCCGCAGTATTATGTTGTACCACACAAGGAAACGCTGCTGCCCGTTCCTGGATAAACGATTATTATAGATGATGTTATAACAATCCGGACCAACGGCTTAACGTGCTTTCCAAAGCACGGAGGATAGTCTCTCAACCAACCAGACCCGGAAAGAAATCTTAGAATTTACACAAAGATTTCATGCCCGGCGTGGGGATCGAACCCACGACCTCCGAGATTTAAAGCGAGCTAATACCGCTATATCTAAATATCTATTATGAAGGGCAAAATACTAATATCAATTCAAAACTTTACATTCGAACAAGTCTGCATTGTCATGCTTTTTATTTAAATAAATGGTTTTCTCGAGTAAAAAGAAATGTTCGTTGTCATTTCAATCATGTCTGTATATACAATATCAAAAGTATTTCGATTTTATTCGCATGACATTCAAGTGTCCGTAACAATACACCCTTCAGGACAATTACTGTTATTCTAAACAAGTCAATGCAGTGTATTCTGATATTATCACAGACCACTCTTTTAATAGACGAGTATGCTAAAATATAGAATTTTATTTGAAAAGGCGTAGCAAAGTTTGTTTGGAGAAATCGAAATCTACATGGATCGAGTCGCGGGTAATTTAAATTGATAATCGTGCGAAACAGATAGACTTATTAAAAAACTGGTGTTTATTTTGTTTAAATTATTGTAGTTCCACACTGAGAAGATCTCGAAGCTGTTACAACTCAACGGTTAGAATAGCTAATAAGTAACAATAGCTAATTGATGATTAATTAAATAGGTTAAAGATCAAATATAGGAAAACGTTAATCTTGAAATATCAGAACTCGAAATATAACTCAAGATATTTTAAGAAACACGTTTTTCATCATAACAAGCTAAAAACTAACACTATTACATTATCATTATCGGCCCATATAACGTCCACTTCTGAACTTGGGCCTCCTCCGAGGGAGGGTATTTGCCATAGTCACCACGCTTGGCAGGCGGGTTGGTGACCGCAGTATTATGTTGTACCACCCAAGGAAACGCTGCTGCCCGTTCCCTGGTATACGATTATTAAAGATGATGTTATAACAATCGGGACCAACGTCTTAACGTGCTTTCCGAGGCACAGAGGATAGTCCCTCAATCAACCAGACCTGGAAAGAAATCTTAGAATTTACTCAGACTTCCTGTTCGGCGTGTGATCGAACCCAAGACCTCCGAGACTTAAAGCGCGCCAAATACAGCTATGCTACGGAGGTCGTCTGACAACATATAAGTTTTAATTTTTATTCAAAGTTTCGTACTTAGTATTGAAAAAGAGGTAATTCTTTAATTAGATGTTCAAAGCTAAAAGTACTTTTATTTATTTATTTATTTACTTTATGTACACACATAACATTAAAAAGAAAAATATTAAAATACAAGAAACATAGTACAAAGGTACTGCTTATTTCTAATGAAATTTCTTCCAGCAGACCCGCGAAAGGAAGAAACAAATAGAGAACAAGAATAGTGTGTAGGGTTAGGAAACCAAGATACAGATGATCATGAAATAATATAGACTATGAAGAATAAATTAATTATAAAAAATAAACTTACATATAAATACATAAACAAATACATAAATAAATACATATAAGGCATCATAGACATACATTCAAATATATAAACACATACTATCATGATATACTTAAATAATGTTCCTTTACTCGTTTCTTGAAGAGGAAAATATTTTTACTATCTCTTATGTTAGTCGGGAGACAATTCCATAACCTCACTGCATGAACAGTAAAGGAATTTGAGTAGAATCCGGTTTTATGGGGTGGAAATTTAAGGATTGATCTAAGATGCGACCTGCAGTGCTTGTCACTAGTGTAGGTGTAGGAAAAACGCTCCTGCATGTAGGGAGGGGATGAAGGGTTGTGAAGGATATTAAAAAGGACACACAATATTCGAGTATTCCTCCGAAAACGGATAGGGAGCCACTTGAGTTTTTTGCGAAATTGGGAGACATGATCAAATTTCTTGAGTCCAAATATAAAACGGATACATAAATTTTGCAAACGCTCAAGTTTATCTAACAGCTCCTCATTAGCATCCAAATAGCAAGCATCAGCGTAATCTATAATGGGCAGAATAAGAGTTTGGGCAAGAGTTATTTTCGTTTCCAAGGGCAAGAAATACTGGAGGCATTTCAAAGTGTGGAATGAAAAATGGACTTTTTGGCTGACTGCATTAACCTGAACTTTCCAAGATAAATTACCGTCCAACATGATTCCCAGATTTTTCACCGTATCACTATATGGGATGCAAATACCATCGAGTTGAACTGGAGGAAGTCCAGAAATGTCTAACGCACTTCTCTGATGTCGTCCTCCAATAACAATAACTTGCGTTTTGTTAGGATTTAAGTGAAGACCGTAAGACTTAGCCCAGTTTGTGATGTTGCCGAGGTCCGAGTTCATAGCGGTAATCGCATCATGAGCTTTATCTTTCACAAAGCTGCGGTAAAGCTGCAGATCGTCCGCGTAAAGATGGAAATTGGAAGTTATCACTTGAGTTACAGAGTTTATAAAAACAGAGAAAAGCAATGGAGAAAGTACGCCACCCTGAGGTACACCCGCAGAAAGATTGCACCACTCTGAAGAGGAATCTTCTAAGCGGATACATTGCGAGCGACCCCGAAGATAGGAAGCAAACCATGATAGGGCTGAAGAGGAGATGTTAAGTGATTTAAGGATTCCCAGGAGGACATCAAAGTCAACACAGTTAAAAGCGTTACTAAAATCTAAAAGAACCAGTAAGGTGAGAGATCTATTCTCCATAGCCCAGCGGATGTCTTCAGTCACTTTAAGAAGTGCGGTAACTGTGCTGTGACCGCGTCGAAATCCCGACTGATTGGGACTGAGTAGGCTATTCTGGAGAAGGAAAGAGGAAAGCTGTCGGTGAACGATATGCTCGAGAGACTTGGAAAGAAAAGGGAGAATAGATATGGGGCGAAAGTGAGATACAAGAGAAGGATTATTGATTTTAGGGAGTGGTATAATATACACTGATATACAGTAAAGTAGAGCCATTGATATTTTAAATTAATTGTACATTTTTGATTTGTAAATCATATATTGTATTTCTACATACGGCAACAATTTGCATATAAGTCTATACCAGTCTGTCTATATCAGAGGCTATAGAAATTGAAGCGTAAAGTTCATCTCTCGAGAAGTCTGGAGTCGTTTTACATAAAAAAACCTTTTATTACAATTTGTTCATAAAATTTTGATAAAACATAAAATATACACTTAAAACGTTTGATTCAGTGCTTCGATAGCGTTTGTAATTATTCCAGTTTTATGATCTTAATAAAAATATACATTTGGTTTTTCTTCATAAAGTGTATTTTGAAGATGGACGATTGATGGGGTTTACACTTTGTGAGATACTGCGAGTTGCGACTTCACTGATCTCCCTCCAATGACAATAATGTTAATTTCATCATCATCAACAGCCCGTTTACGTCCACTGCTGAACATGGGCCTCCTCATAACAGACCTTGGCAAGCCAGGATCGTAGAGGGATATTGCCATAATCACCACGTATGGCAGACGGATTGGTGATCGCAGTAAGGTGTAAACCTTGAGCTAATAGATGCTGCTGCCCATCCATCAGCCATATGTCCCTTAGTCGCCTTTTACGACACCCATAGGTGGTCTATTCTAAGCCGGAAACCACACGGCATGTTAATTTAACTGCAGAATAATATTTCACGTTAATGACAATTTTATTATCCATTTGTGTTATTAATACTATATTTACGCGGATGAAAAGTAATTACACACATTTGAATACTGGTATAATTATTTCTATTGCAGCATTCATTAAATTTATTACAGTCAATAGGGTTTTAGTCTATTAAATGTATTTAATGGCTATAATTATAATGTTTGCATTTATAATTAGGAAACATTGCATTATTTTATTATTATACTATGGAATACCATGTAACGTAGACCCCACTATCACGTTGGGCCACTGTAACGTAGTACGTGTTGGTGTAGCCAACCACGTGTTACATAAATGAAAAAGAGATGAGTTTTATATAAAGAGAGGAAATAAACACAGATCACTCAGTACACTATAGTTTATTTAAAATAAGAATAAAAGATTTACAGTATTTAATAGGGGGCAGGTTCTAGGACTCGGTTTGAGTAGGTGACCAGGTAGCTAGTCACTAAACACTTAGCTTTTTAGGAAGCTGGATGGTAGTAGTCTCGCTGACGCCTTAGGTAGAAGGTAGCGGCAGCGAGGGAAGCAGGGCTCGTCTCCACGTGTCCAGTCCGGATGGTAGTCGCAGGCTGGTGTATGGTGTCGACCGCAGCGTAAGATTGTAGTGAGGTAAAAGAGATCACGGCATCAGTGCGTGCCCCTTTTATAGTCACAGCCACCGGTCGGCGGCAGGGCTACGGGGTAAGGGTTAACCATATTTCTACTTTTTATAAAAGAAAGGATTACATTTATTTTATAAGCAAAGCAAATTCCATTAAACGGGCTAATGCTGCCAACTAATCCGAATAGCTTTAAAATAGATTTTTATTTCATAAGTAATAACTATTTTTATTTTATTTTTAGTAACTAGCGACCCGCCCCGGCTGCGTATTGCCATTGTGTATATCAGTACAGACACCCATAGTCTGTACTAGATCACTTTGTGCTCTTAAAAATAACAAATACTCTAAAGCAAACTACGTATAACTACAGACCAGTCTGTATAAGTATACAGTTTGCTTGCATATTTTTAAAGCAAACTACGTATGACTACAGACCTGTCTGTATAAGTATACGGTTTGTTCGCATATGTCTAAAGCAAAATGTGACCGTGTTATTGTTTGTATTGTAGGGTATGTGGGGTCATAAGACTTTAATTATATGTTGCAGTGTACTACGTAACAATATTGAACATAACTATGTTGTACGTGTTTATATTCTCTGAGGGAATCTTCGTGCGACTTCTAGAGATTTTCCGATCTCTATGCTATTTAAGTACGAGTATGTTTATCGACATAATTAAAAACTAGGTTTAAACGTTTTATTCTCTATATAAAACGTATAAGCCTAGGTATTTATTATGAAAATAACATTCTTAAATATAATGGAAATGGGAAAATATTTAGAAGTAGAAAAACGTTTCCTTCTTTTTTATCGAGGGCTCCGCAAAATAATTCCCACGTAATGACTGATGAAAAAAAAAATGCAGTAGGGAGCTATGTAAATAAAACAATATTTAAAAAATATTAAAGTATTTATTTTTGAAAGGATAAATCAACATTATTAACTATTTAAAACGAAACCTTATTTAATGTTTTTTTGCATTTGGCTGATTTTTATTAATATTTTCAGAGAGATTATGTTGTTTTTTCTTTCTCACATCTCTTCCACTTTGTATGCGCCCTTTTCCTTTAGAGATCCCTCTGTCCTTTCTCCTCGAAACAGATGTTGGTTGGACGCCTATTTTCCTAGATCTACACATCTTTATTCTCTGAATGGCAAAATTTTTGGCTTGGTCTACGGTTTCTATGGTACATAAAACTTTATTCAATTTTTTAATTATCATTAAATTATTAGTTGATGTGTCGGTTTGTAATATTTCAGACAAGCGGTTGAATTGTAATTTCATAACATCTATTTCTTTTTTCATATTTTCTTCATTTTGATGCGCACTCGGTATAATTACTGTTTCCGACGAAACAAGTGGCAAGGGTTGTGTGGATGGGCCAGTAACAGACTCTTCAAATGAATTTTCAGTGCTCTTTAGATTGACGCTGGAATAGAAGTCTCCGGAAATATTGTTGCCTAATGCTAATTCAGCAAATCTTTTTCTATCCTGCGATGTTATGCGGGGGGATGTTTTGATAAGAATGTTAAAATTCTTTTCTATATAACATAGATGTTTACAATATTTTCCACTCGTACCTTGAGGGCAATCACAACACGCAATATCTACAAACACTGTATAAAAAATCAGTGGGTCACTTTCTGATTGAATTTTGTACTCGTTTTCATTAATTTGATAGTATTCATTCAACCCTTCCGTTTTTTTAAGATATTTCATGTAAATAATGTTTTTGTCGCGTCTGGAGTGGGCGAAGTCTAAAAGACGAAGTTTATGGTAGTTCTCAAAATTGTCCGTAATGAACTTTACAAGCGCACAACTATTAAACACTTTAGATCTTTGTAACACTATATCTTTAAATATGCGGATAGAGGATTCAACATAATTATTTGTATTGTTACCTCGAGTCATCAAATCTGATCTGTAACAGAGACACCATTCTGCTCGTCTTTCCCATAAATTGGTCATATAATTTTTCAGCATAGCATTATCTTTAACATCTTTAATCAAATCAGAAAAAAATGCGGTCGCCGTTTCTTCACTTTCAGCATAGAGGACGTTTTGAAATGATTTCATTACAACTTTTCTGAAGTCCTTTTCTACTTTATGATCAGAAAGCCAAAGCCATCGCCAAACTGCTTGACAAACATGAAAGTGACACAGTAATAAAGTAGCTCGGGGGAAAACGCATTTCAAAGCATTACGCTCTGCGTCGGCATCATCAGTCATTATTACTACGGGCTGAAATTTTTTTGTTGTATCATTTTCCAGAGCTTCCTTGGCCGCCATAAAAGCAAGAGTGTAATTGGCTTCGGTATCAGCAGTATGTAACACACAAGCTATCGGTACAGCGCCAATTTTCAAAGATGCAAAAATGAACGTCACTCTTGTGGATGTTTGGTCACAAGAACCACTAGAATCAATGTAGACCATTTCATCTGCATATTCATTTAAAAATAATCTTTTCATAATTGGAGTTATTATAGCAATTATCATAGGGTTTTGTTTTATAATCAAGTAAACTCCTTTTTCAGAAAAAATATTCTGTCGCTCTTTTAAAACTGTTACAACGTCGCGATCCGAACGTCCTCCTAGATTAATTTTACGCCATTTATCGTATAAATGCCTGATTTGACGATAAGTTGGATTTTTTTGAGCATTCGCTAGCACTTGATCGTCTGCAGAATCTAAAATGTTTATTTCATGATATTGTTGTGCTATGGTCGGTGTCATACCTTGTTCAAAGTACATTTCGAACTGTTTCTGCACATCTGGATCACATCGTAAAAACTTATAAGCGGATGCAACATGTATTCTATGCGAATGGTTAAAATTTATCTCGATAATGACGTTCATTCCATCTTTTAAAAGTACGTCGTTTTTTATTGTATTTCTATTAATTTTTTTATACTTAATATTTATTGTGGCACTGCATTGAAAGTTCCTGTTTCTTTTTTCATGTTTCTTATTGAATGACGAGTGCTGGCATCCATACTGCTTACGAAATTCTAGTCTCTGAACAGCAGGGCTTCGCTTTACAATCCAGTTGGTGTTAGTAAACTCGGAAAACATTTGAATAAACCGTTTACACTGGTCACGCGGCGAATCATTTTCTAACGCTGGTAATTTACATTGGATATTGGCACTAAATGTCTCACTATTCACAAAACTGCATTTTAAGATTGTGAATTCGACACACTGTTTTGCTAAAAACGTTTTTAACTTGTATTCATGCATATTATAAACAGTTAAAGTCTTTATTTCAAACAAAAACAACAAACACTTTGTTTTAATTTGATCGACACGTGCGAACTCGTTTTATTAGGTCAAGGACACTGCCATAATGCGAAGAAAGCAAAGAATGTAAAGGATGTACCTATCTATCTTTGGTGCGAAAGAGACAGAATGTGTTTGCTCTGCACTCGCATGTAGTTTGCTCACACTGAAGCATGCCATTGTACATACTACGGCAGCCAAATTGTCTGTACTCGTATGTGTTTTGCTCTCCCGAATTAGAGCAAAGTGTATTTTATTTCAGTCTGTCTCTGTACTGATATGCAGTATGCTCTCTAGCTACAAGAGCATATTGCGTGCGATTACAGAGCAACCCCTGTCTGTGCTAGTATACATTATGGCAATACGCGCCCCGGCTCCACACGGGTACAATGCTGATGTATTATACATATAAACCTTCCTCTTGAATCCTTCTATCTATTAAAAAAAACCGAATCAAAATCCGTTGCGTAGTTTTAAAGATTAAGCATACATAGGGACATAGGGACAGAGAAAGCGACTTTGTTTTATACTATGTAGTGTTAAGATAACATAATGAGTATAAAGTTTTCCTATCCATAACATTAAACGAGTTTACGACAATTCTGTAGAAATTAAACCAATCAAGTTTTAAGCATCTAGCTAAAAATGGTATGAAACATAGTCGCTTCCCGCTGTCTGTCTGTATATGTTTAGATCTTTAAAACTACGCAACGAATTTTGATGCGTTTTTTTAACAGACAGAGTGACTCAAGAGGAAGGTTCATATGTATATTTCATCAGCATTACACCCGAGCGAAGCCAGGGCAGGTCTCTAGTAAAATTCTAGTCACCACGTACGTACACAAACTTTCACTATGTTACTAGAGAAGTTGTCAATATAGTGGTATATGAAATTAAACTCACTCTAGGATGTCAGTGTTTAGTTCGGGTGCCTGCCGTTTTGCCGGAAACATTTTGACAAAATTTAATTACCCAAACAAATTTTTTAGCAACCTTTTTTTATACCATTGCAATATTTCAAATGATTATTGATATTGATACTTGCCAAAATATTACCAAGTATAATGTCATTATGGCATTTGGTCTTTAATCAAATGATTTATTACAGCAAATAATCTTCAGACAATAAACGTTTACCCGGAATTCAACTACTTAGATTAGGTAAATTTCTTCTTTAAAAAAATGGGTAGGTTAGGTTAGGTTAAAACTGTGACCTCCTACGCCAGAAACGTCTTGCATTAATAGAAAAAAGAGATTGTATTTAGTAGGTTACCCGTTGGTTGTTGGCTTGTAGTTGGCTTATTTGATTTTACGTAAAAACAGTTATTCCAACTGAAATATTTGACTAAATAAAAAATGTTAAAAGTACGAGTTGGTAAACAAGTGATAGTTTAAACGTTCTTTTTCCAAACATTAGGTTTGCGTAACAATTTTTGTGAATAGATTGTTTGCTTAGTAATAATTTGGCAAATGAAATTATGCGAAATTTTTTTGGGAAGTGAATATTTGTCAAATTCCTTTCGGTCAAACAAGGGAGACCCGTTTAGTTCACTTGTAAGTAGCATCTTTCCAAAAAAAGTTGTAATAGAAGTTGCATTGCAGTACAGTCTATACTGCTTACATAATGTACAGTCTCCAGGTTTCTCTAGCTACCGTCCACTTAGGTAGCTAGAGAAACCTGTAGGTTAGCTAGGCTAGGCTCCTCGCCGGACAGACCGAGGACCGCGTTGGCCCCCTGTCCCAATCCGATGACCCAGTGCCTGTAGTCCGTGCCAGTGATCACTCCCTCTTTTTTATATTATTATTGTTACATTAATATTTCTCATAGCATTAGCGATGCCCTGAGCCGTGGTCCTAGCCCATTAAGGGTGCCCTCAGGCGTGTGTCGCTTATACGTAAAAATATTGTTTAAAGACGCGCCTCTTTCTATAGAGCTAAATTATATTAAGATTTTGATTAAAGAGGTAATTATTGTTGTAACTATACATATGACGTGATGCTGGACTGACAGACAAGTCATTAGCTAATCCGCAAAAGACTTTAGTTGCGATATTTTGGTATTTAATTATATTAATCATATTTAATTGTGTATAACTGACAAGTGCAAGTGTATGTAAATACCTAAGTGCTGAATAAATATCGTTTAATTCGTTTAATTCATGATCTGAATATCTCCTACATATTATTAAATCAATCATACAGTTTATCAAAATTAACGATTATTTTGATAAACTGTATGATTAATTTAATAATATGTATCCTAGCTGCGTAAAAATTATGCCTAGAAAAAATATTTCTAGGCATATTTTTTACTGTATAGCAGTCTCGTTACCAATCAGTATCCTGGATAAGGATCCAGGATACTGGTTTGTAATGAGACATAGTTGTGTACTGTCTCTTGTGATTACTGTAAAAACAAATTTCATCCTGTTACTAATATTCTAATTACTAAATTGTCAGTTAAGATTCCACTCTAGTAACATGGAGACATTTTGATAAGACTAGAGAGAACTATACTTTCTTATTATTTTGAACAAATTATATCAATGTTTCATCTTTTTTTGATATCAAAATAGTATTACATGAAAATCATATGTATTAAGTTAATTTTGGTCAACAAGTTTCGGCTAACGTCGGACAGGCTTCTAGAACTAGTCGAGCGTATCGCACTCAATATCTTTTGGCCGTAATCATAAAAATCTCCAGAGCTACTAGTGATTTATAAAAGAAATAATGTAATGTCAAGGTTTAAGAAACTTTAAGCCTATGTATGTAATAGGCATGAGGACTAAAAAAATCTATATAGTCTGTCAGTTTGATCACCAAAAAATATTGGACACGTATTTTTTTTTTCCTCCAAAAAAAAATGACGAAGATACAGCGCGTTGAAATTTTGTGTAACGTCACTATTAGGTACAATTTTACCTAATAGTGACGTCACAAGCCCCCCTAGTTCTCCTTAACTTTATAGATTGTTTTTGGTCTGTATCTTTGTCAATTTTTATTGATTTGATAAATAAAAAAATACGTGTCCAATATTTTTGGTGATCTAACTGACGGACTAAATAGAATTTTTTAGTCCTCATGCCCATTATAAATTGTACGTTTGTTATTCTTAGTATCTGCGTATTAACACAAATCTGTGTAATATTCCTAAATTATTCTTCTCTAGAAAATTATGTTTCAGTTTAATAATTGAAACACATACAATAATAATTTATGTTTATGATCATATTTAAATTAACTAGCGACCCGCCCCGGCTTCGCATGGGTGCAATGCTGACGTATATACATATAAACCTTTCTCTTGAATCACTCTATCTTCTAAAAAACCGCATCAAAATCCGTTGCGTAGTTTTATAGATGAAAGCATACATAGGTACAGACAGACAGCGGGAGCGACTTTCTTTTATACTATGTAGTAGTGTTGCCTATCGATAGTCGACTATCGATAGACTATCGATAGTCTATAGATAGTTGACGTCATATCAATAGTATCGATAGTCTATCGATAGTATCGATATTAGTGATAGTATCGATAGTATTACTTTAATACTATCGATACTATCGATAGTATTATAATGTAATAGTATCGATAGTATCGATACTATTGCTTCCAATCAATAGTATTAGTTAATTAATTAATTAATCGATACTATCGATAGCACTATCGATATTGTTACTATTTTTCGAGGTCACCTATCGATAGCGAAACTATCGATAGTTGGGCAACTCTACTATGTAGTGATAAACTTATATTTAAAACGACTAGCCTTATATTTATTAAAACTTCAATCCGAGTGGGTCATGACTGTATAAAGGACATGGAATGCTTAATTTTGAAAAGGTAATTTATAAAAGCATACATAGATATTTGAGAAGTATTTTTCAGACCACGATCATCATCACATCATTATTTATCTTAATTAATTTACGCTATTAAACCCCTTGATTTAATAATAACTTATAATAATAAAAATAATTATCATTTATTTATTTTCTCACCACAATACATGTTTTACAGAGGAAGGTCAACCTACTAATGTAAGGCATACAGTTTTCGTATTGTGGGAGACTGGTGCCTAAGCTAAGCTATAAGCTTGTATTTCAGGACACCAGGTCTCCACTGCTAATTACATATAATAAGCCATAGGTAGGTATTAACAATCAGACAAGTAATCAAATGATTGTGGTATTACAAAAATAAAATAAACAAAAAATAAAATAACAAATATGAATGCAATAAAGGTGAGTGAGTAGCACGTATGCGCATGAGTGAGTGTGTGCGTGTGGGTGTGTGTGTGTGTGTGTGTGAGTGTGTGTGAGTGTGATTGGGTAGAAGTGCGTGCGCATTGGTATATGCGAGTGCGTAAGCTAAGATATGTGTCATACTGGGCTGATGGGTAGTTTTTCCGTGTCGTCACACACATCGTCATCATCATCATCAGCCCGTATAACGTCCACTACTGAACATGGGCCTCCATCCTGGGAGGGTATCTGCCATAGTCACCACGCTGTGCAGGCGGATTGGTGACCGCAGTATTATGTTGTTCCACACAAGGAAACGCTGCTGCCCGTTACTTGATATACGATTATTATAGATGATGTTATAACAATCGGGACCAACGGCTTAACGTGCTTTCCGAGGCACGGAGGGTAGTCCCTCAAACAACCAGACCCGGAAAGAAATCTTAGAATTTACACAAAGATTTCCTGTCCGGCGTGGGGATCGAACCCCATGACCTTCGAGAATTAAAGCGAGCCTAATACCGCTACGCTACGGAGGTTGTCACACACACATAATGTTAATTATTATAATTATAATTGCGATAGCTTAAAAGTTAAGATAATTAAGGAATGTTAGTTGTTATTTCTACAATGTCTACTGTCTTAATTTTGATGCAGAACACTATATTTATACGACTTACATAAGCTTGCGCCGGCATACGTTCTTTGTCGGTTTGTAAGGAAATTGTTTCTCTCATAGGAAATCCGTAGCTTTCAATACCGTTTTATTGCAAAATTTTAACAAATTAGATGCAGGATTTGAACATAACTTCAGTCCTTCATCCCAGTCTTAATTACAAATATCTTAATAGATACTATTAAGATAAAGATAGAGGTCTACTATTCGTTTATAGTAGTAGGCACATAGCCACTATGTTGGTATTTACACACGCCTTTTTTTTGTGGGGGGAAATGCATTTACGCATCCCCACCGCCGCTGCAGCGTATCCGCGCGCTGGCGGCGGGATATGCGGGACTCGCCCTCTCCATAGCGGTGGTATACTTTACTCAAACCACGAGGAGAGGACCCTACACCTCTAAAACCCCCCGGACACTCCTTCGATCCGTCGTTGGCTGAGGCCGGGTACGCACAAAGCGATCCGGTCTAAAGTTTTACACATGCCTGCGACCTCAATTAATGTCAGTACAAATTAATACATTAATTCCATAACTAGGCATCAACCCACCCTAAATAGGCACCAACTTCAGCTTTATGCTACATCCACACATTTGCGTATGAATGTAGCGCTGGTATTCTAGTTGGTCCCATTGATGACGCCACGTTTATAAGCAAACAAAAAATAAATAAAAACAATCAATTAATTATATTCGAAATCAATTAAATAATGTATAAATAAATTAAATTAAAAACTCAATCATTATTTAATATTTTACTGTGTCAGTTGTTGATCTTCGTGTGTGAGTGTGTATCTGCTCACACATCTTAAATATTACAGTATAAACACCTGATGTTTTCAATAAATAAAATATTCTGATTTCGACTCCCAACACGCAATCGTAGCTTCACTACATAATGTTTAACCATTAATGTGTACTCTAATTTAGTTCACTAAATTCAAACTAGATGGCACTGATCAATTACGCTAAAAATCGTTACAGATATTTTTCTTGGTAATAGGCGTAGTCGTCTAAGATCAAGATCGTAATAACACACCTTCACCCAGTTACCTATATTTATTCAACCCAAAGCTCGCGTGATAGTGTACCGAAATTGTAAAAACTACAATTCTCAATTAAACTGTTGGTTTCAAATCATATCACAGCTCTGAACTCCTGAGGGGTTTGGGGGTTCTTCAAGAGTGTGCTATTTAAAAATAGTAATTATGACCAACTTTTAATACTTAGCAATAACTTTAAAAATTAAGGGTTATTTCTTGACCTTCTTCCTAAACCAGCGCTAGATTTCGCTAAATGCTGAGTTGGTGACTTTTTTCGGCAGAACATGCAAGCCATCTTATTGTTTGTACTTTTAACTAAATGTTTGTTGTATAATATTTTGTCTGTTGTGTTTCATGTGTAATTAAATGTATTTTCTTTCTTTCCGTATAATATAATATTCCCCTGAAATCATAAAAGAAAAAAATAGAACTAAATGTTCTTTATGAATACACTGTTTGATTAATTTAAGCTCAACAAGTAAGCATATATATATACATATATCACGAGGTAAATCTTAGTTATTGAAATCCTTTTGCGATATACAAACAGCTAATCCTTAAGACCTTTAGACCGTTTCCGTCGTTCCATTTCACGTGTAACTCTGTTTGTATGAATATTGCTCCTACAAGAGGATTTATGGACGTATTAGAATTCTCAATTATTGACCACTATGTTCAACTGTTTAATATTGATATGTTTGATATTAATGTTAATCATCATCATCATCATCGTCAGCCCGTACAACGTCCACAGCAGAACATGGGCTTCCTCCCGAGGGAGGGTATTTGCTATAGTCACCACGCTTGACAGGTGGATTGGTGACCGCAATATTATGTTGTATTACACAAGGAGCTTTCCGAGGCACGGAGGGTAGTCACTCAAGCAACCAGACCCGGAAAGAAATCTTAGAATTTACACAAAGATTTCCTGTCCAGCGTGGGAATCGAACCATCGACCTCCTAGATATAAAGCGAGACAAATGCCGCTACGCTACAGAGGTTGTAAATGTTAATATTTTGTTTTATTATCAAGCCATTATGTGCAGTTGACCCTTTGGTATTCCCGTTCTCATTGAATGCTTTAATTAAATACACACATGCAATCAAACCAATCAAATTTGCGAAGTAGAGAGGTTAGAATGGTCCGAACAAATTGCACTCTATTGATTACTTAATGGATGAAAAAATATGACAACCTCCGTAGCGCAGCGGTATTTGGCTCGCTTTAAGTCTCGGAGGTCGTGGGTTCGATCCCCACACCGGACAAGAAATCTTTGTGAAATTCTAAGATTTCTTTCCGGGTCTGGTTGGTTGAGGGACTGGTCCCGATTTTATATATATAACATAATCTTTAACAAGCGTATACCAGGGAACGGGCAGCAGCGTTTCCCTGTGTGTTACTACATAATACTGCGGTCACCAAACCGCCTGCCAAGCGTGGTGACTATGGCAAAAACCCTCCCTCGGGAGGAGGCCCATGTTCAGCAGAACGATGATGAACAAATATGACGGCAAAACATCTGTAGGTAAAAAAAGCGAAAGGTCACTCCCTCCTCATCACGAAATGTCAGAAACTACAAGTGCAAGGAGTATTAAATTTTACATGGGGATTCCTTTTAGACCATAGGCAAATTCAAATCCTAAGAAAAAGAGGTGTCAATGAAATATGAAATTCATCATCATCATCAACAGCCCGTTGACGTCCACTGCTGAACATGGGCCTCCTCTTAACAGACCTTGGCAAGCCAGGATCGTTAAGAGATATTGCCATAATCACCACGCTAGGCAGACGGATTGGTGATCGCAGTAGATGTAAACCTTGAGCTAATAGATGCTGCTGCCCATCCATCAGCCATATGTCCCTTAGTCGCCTTTTACGACACCCATGGGAAGATATGCGGTGGTCTATTCTAAGCCGGAGACCACACGGCACGGAAATTGCTATAGTTTTACAAGTAGGGTTTTTAAATTATAAAAAAAGATTTCTTATTTAAAGCAATTTAAATGTATGTGAAAGCAATTATTGTTCTGAACAGCCCTTACAAAGGGGTGAAATAAAGGGTGTAAGTTTGTATAGAAAATTACTCCACAGTCGGGCCTCCTCCCGAGGGAGGGTATTTGTCATAGTCACCACGCTTGGCAGGCGTTTTGGTGACCGCAGTAATATGTTGTACCACGCAACTAAACGCTGCTGTCCGTTCCTTGATATACGATTATTAGAGATGATGTTATAACAATCGGGACCAACGGCTTAACGTGCTTTCCGAGGCACGGTCCCTCAACCAACCAGACCCGGAAAGAAATCTTAGAATTTACACAATCAGCCTTATACGTTAGTATAGATTATATTAAATATTCTTCGTACCAAATCAAGTCGTGTATAATAAAACAAGTATTTACTACAAACAACATTCATATCATATCATCCGTGTATCTTATCTCATTAACCAGTAAGCCGTAACTGAGGCCAATAAAAGCTCGTCATGATAAATTTTACTACCTCCTAACGAAACTCCTCGAGTATCGGGATCTTGTAGCTAAACGTTTATGTCTGAGTTATAACAGCCCCTTTTATGTTATTATAGGAAAAGATTAGCTGAATAATTTGAATTGAGGACTCTTGTTTGATGGTGGCATGAATACTTTGAATGCTATAGATAAGATTTTAATTTAGAGTGATATTTAATTTTGTTTATTATGATTCGACAAACTCCGTAGCTTAGCGGTATTTGGCTCGCTTTAAATCTTGGAGGTCGTGGGTTCGATCCCCACGCCGGACAAGAAATCTTTGTGTAAATTCTAAGATTTCTCTCCGGGTCTGGCTGGTTGAGGGACTATCCTCCGTGCCTCGGAAAGCACGTTAAGCCGTTGGTCCCGATTATTATAACATCATCTATAATAATCTTTTATCAAGGTACGGGCAGCGGCGTTTCCTTGTGTGGTACAACATAATACTGGGGTCACCAACCCGCCTGCCGAGCGTGGTGACTATGGCAAAACCCTCCCTTGGGAGGAGGCCCATGTTCAGCAGTGGACGTTATACGGGCTGATGATGATGATGATGATATTATGATTTGGGTTGCCACATTTGTTTTTGTTTTAATAGTACTTTTTACAAAAACGTACATTTGTCTGAAATATAGTACCTACCATACTCTATAATATAGTACGGGTAGCAACCCTAATTATGATTTGTGTCTTAATAGGTATTGGTTTTTATTCCTTTCCTTTTATATCTTTAGGTTTATCAAACTATAGCTTCTCGCGCGCGGGTTTACTCGCGTAACTCTCGTTCCCGTAGGAACTTTATAATTATATATAGCCTTTTTCGAGAAATAGGTGTGCTTACAGTGTTAGATAACACCGTCAGAACACTTCAAATCGGACCAGTAGTTCTTGAGATTAGGGCATTCAAGCAAACAACAAAAAACTCTTCCGCTTTATATATTAGCAGGTACAGATAAAAATTAAAAATAGTTAAAATTTTATTTCGAACAAAATGTGTATAGTTTACGAATTAATAAATTAGGTAAATGAAATGTTTATTTATTTTTAACACCGATGCTCGTAAAGCTGATTCCACCGGTTTTAAATATGTAAAGCGGGTCATAAAAAACGCGTGTGTTACCAAAGCAAATAGTTAAGTTATAGTCCATACAAATTCCATAACAGTATTATTTGCCATTTCGCGCGCTGTTGCTATTCAAATTTCGAACTAATCGCCGCGCGGCGCCAGTCAGTAGGCAGCGCTAGCGCACTGTTAAAATGGCGGGAAAGCAACAATGTGCATTCACAGATTCAGTTTATTTAAAATAAAAAAATCTGTTTATTCGGTAATTTAAAAACTTGGCTGCATGCTCTAACGTCTTTGCCAACATTTTCACGCAGCTACGGCAGAAAATAATCCTCGCGCCATTTTTCTCAAAAATTTTCTTTTCTTTGTACTTGTATTGTGAAAAACGTTTTTTTTCTGTTTCCTCGCAAATGTGTTAAAAAACGTCGTACGATATACGTGCGTATTGGTTATAACATGCGCGGCTCAATTACGCCCTCGCCTTCGGCTCGGGCTGAAATTCCGCCTCGCATGTTATAACCATCATAACGCACTAATATCGTAATGTACTATAATATTGTACACATGAAAATAAGTTATGAAAATACAACAATTAAAGATGACGTACAATGGCAAGCTTAACTCATCTATGAGTTTTCTTTCAGCAAACCATCGTTGGAGTGAGATTTGTGATAAACGGGCAAGTGCAGTGTACACAACAGATGTTCTACGCACTGCGCAGATCAATGTTTAAAAAGAGTTATAGACTGCTCCTAAGCCTACGTATCTCGAGCCTCACATGCCTTATAACTTAACCACAACTGTAGATATTTCCAACACAATTCACACTCCGCAACACCGTAATCTCCTCAATAGTCCCAACAATACTACCGCGGCACCTGACTAATTCTCTCAAAGTTATCTTAAATATCGCCGTAACAATCAGTGAGTTTATTACGTTCCGTTTATGAGCCTCGTTACTCCGATACCAAACCCCGATGCACAAGGATTAGTATTCAGAAAACGTTTCACAGATTTACCCGTTGAACGAAAAGCACTACAAAACTACAGTCTCCTATTTATATGCTAATAAGCAAACTTGGTTGTGAGGTATAGTTTAAAAATTGAGATCACGGATTGTTGGTGGTACCGGCTTATTGTGTCGGAATGATTGAGTGGCGTATGTGATGGAAATTTCTGTATTGCCACTAAAACATAAATGAGCTGAATTTATTTATATTTTACTAGCTCCCCGCGCGCGGTTTCACCCGCGTAACTCCCGTTCCCGTGGGAAATTCATAATAAAATATAGCCTATGTTCTTTCTCACTATATCTGTACCAAATTTCATTTAAATCGCTTCAGTAGTTAAGGCGTGATTGCGTAACAGACAGACAGACAGACAGAGTTACTTTCACATTTATAATATTAGTAGGGATTAGAATACTAGCTGACCCGACAGACGATGTACTGTCTTAACGAAAACTCTAAAATTCAATTAATCTATTAATATTAGGCGTGATAGCACTAAACTAACCGTGATGTGCACTAAGAGCGGTTTCGCACTACGTCCGATCCGAATCCGATCCGAACCCGTGAAAATATGGTCCGTAGTAGCCGTAGAACTATTTCTATGGTAATTTACGCACTAGATCCGAGATCCGTCATCTGATTTCTTTCCAAATTTCTAGACTGATATTTTCACGGGTTCGGGTCGGGTTCGGATCGGGTTCGGACCGGATTCGGGTCGGACGTAGTGCGAAACCGCTCTAAGAGTAGCACGCATTCTGTCAATGTTATGTCAAACACCATAAGATAACAATAAAATGTTGAAAAGGTTACATTAGAAAATTTTATACGCTGGCAAAGTATTCTTAATTTCTATAATTATCCGCGCAATTTTTTTAATTCTTTCTTTTATAAGAACCCTTTCCTGCCAATAACAAACGCCACAAAAAAAGAAACCAAGGGAAATATGGATTCATGTTCATATATATAGATATTCAAATTCATCAGCCTTTCTCAGTTCACTGATGGACATAGGCCTGCTCCAGTTTGCACCATAATCCTCCGCATCCAGTACACTTTGGTTTCCCCACAGTCATTGGTCCATTTTGCAATTGGGTTTGCCAAACTGTGGACTTCATTCTCAATGAGCTGCTGGACTTAGGAAGTATATCCACCTCACAGCATGCCACATCCAAATCATCATCATCATCATCATCATCAGCCCGTATAACGTCCACTGCTGTACATGAGCCTCCTGCCGAGGGAGGTATTTGTTATAGTCACCACGCTTGGCAGGCGGGTTGGTGACCGAAGTATTATGTTGTACCACACAAGGAAACGCTGCTGCCCGTTCCTTGATATACGATTATTATAGATGATGTTATAATAATCGAGACTAACGGCTTAACGTGCTTTACGAGGCACGGAGGGTAGTCCTTCAACCAACCAGACCCGGAAAAAAATCTTAGAATTTACACAATGATTTCTTGTCCAGCGTGGGGATCGAACCCGATTCAATCCCCACGCTGGACAAGAAATCATTGTGTCGAACACATCAAATAATCATTACAATATAATAATAATATATTACTGCAAAAATATCGTACCATTTCATACCCAAAGCCATTAGAATACTCAGAAAAACCTTGAAAAATAAAGCTCTTAAACCACGCTCGTGCTAATTGCCATTTTTTGCGTCTCAAAAACGACAGTGACGTACTTTAACAGGGGCCCTTCGCTTCATAGATGAGGGGGATTCCACAGTAAAACTATGAAGTATGTTTACCTACCTACTGCTTATTATTATTTTTTTATACAGACATCTCCCGCACTTGGGTAATAAATCCCTGAGTCGCGGCATTATGTGCAGTCACTCTTTGTTACTCCGTAAGTTTGTTGTAAGTTAAGTCAATTGATTGCTCCATAAACATGTTTATCTGCTTTCAATGTAAAGTTCACTTTGTATCGCATTTTATTTTAAGTGTCTTGATCTTGATTTGGTGTGAATTTTGGCGTTACTTTAACCCGGTTTTGGATCTTTTGTACAAGTTCCGGTTCTATTATTCTCCGTCTAAGGTTGACAGTACCTGTCGTTTGTATTTCAGTACGTGGCCTATCAGATATCGTTATGGAGTCCTCTGTTTCTGGGTATGTCAGACCCTAGTCCATTTGTGTCCGCACCAGCTCTTCACATTCACAAAGTATGTGTATCATTGGCTTATTGGACTTATTCTTTGGATGGATTTGCTACCTATTACCAATTATTAAAGTCTTAGTTCATACCTGCTGAATTTCTAAAGTTTTTTTTCTATAGGTTTGTGTTGATTTATGTCACTAACCATTCTAACGAGCCCTTTTAAATCTCGAGTATAGTGCTCTATAGTATCAATATAGAATTCGAAAAGTACAATTTTATAAAACTAAAATGTGTTTACTTTTAAAGGCGATAAAACGTATCTTATAAATAAAACATAGTTCACAATGCTCGAGGGCCCCATGTGCGCTTAAATATTCCTGTTTTGTACCTACCAACGCCCCTGTTGTTCCAAACGCTGCTCTTTTTTGGCGAACCCACCGAAATATCCGACCTTTGTACTCAGTATTTATTGTCTTCATACACTGTGAGGTAATAAGTAAAAACTAACATTTGTGAAAATGCAAATCGTGAAAATGAAACAGAGAACGTCGTGGCTTAGTTCGGACGCTGGATATGATTTTTGAAAATGTGCGATAAAATTATGCAGAATTTGCACCACGTTGCCGGAAGCTCAGTTGTTGTGGGCCATGACTTGTTATGGCAACGCTATATTAAAAACGATAACGTGCATATTGAAGGTTAGTTTGGGAGAACTCATATTGGTGAGTATCAAAGCAGTTTTTGTGTTCGTATCCAATTGGCCATCCATATGTCCTACATGTATGCGAGTTGTTTCTACTGAAGAGAAGTTCAAAGAAGTTAAAATTCTAACTGTAGCTTCGCAATATACATAAGAATATAGATAAGTTTCAGAAAAAAGTGATATACATAATATGAATACCAGATATAAGCATGACTTACTTATATTTGTAACTCGTCTGCATAGAATAAGCAACTATTTTATGGGGCAATGTGTTCGCTTCCATAACAAACTCTCAAATTATATTAGAGAACTATCTGTTAATAAATTTAAAGCCATATTATGAAATATCAGACTATGTTCATGACAGAATGGCTTGGGAGTAATTTGCTCTGGAATGACACTGCGTTTAAACAATATTGTAAAAGTAGCGATAAATAATTGTTTATTTAAAAAAGGATTCCTCTGAGTCTCTTGCCGGTTCTTCTCAGAGTTGCCACGTCTTGAACTGGTGGTAGGAAAAGAAATGAACGCATCATAAGAACATGATTAATTTTTTTTGAATTGTGTATACGAATAAAGAAATTTTTGACTTTGACTGAATTGCCGCTGCAACCATTATGATTATTATAACGTATGTATTAAACTTATATTTGCTAATTAAATTTCTTTGGTTACTTAATATAGCAAAGCACTTACCACATCGTCTCTGTACTACCATGAGGTCGACTGGCAGATTATGCCTACGCCATTAAGTCCACCTTGGCATATTGTATTGTGTGCTAAAGTTTAAATAAGTAAACAATAATAAGAAACCATATTAACATTTTTAATAAACAAGGAATAAGGATTAATCAACATTAAAAAAAAAACATCATCATCCACCCCGTTTACGTCCACTGCTGCTCCTCTTAACAGACCATGGCAAGCCAGGATCGTAGAGGGATATTGCCATAATCACCACGCTTGGCAGATGGATTGGTGATCGCAGTAAGATGTAAACCTGGAGCTAATAGATGCTGCTGCCCATCCATCAGCCATATGTCCTTTAGTCGCCTTTTACGACACCCATGGGAGGACATGAAAAAAAAAATCTAGTGTTAATACATAATAATGCCCAAAATCCAGGAGAGATAGTAGCAACATGCAGAAATACAATCACCAGCCGATAACAAGACAAGTGTTTCACTCCTCCACAGAGCATCATCAGCAAAAATAGCATTACAGCATCTAGACACATTTTGTACGGAATTACTAGTTATTTTGTCTTTTTAATTTAGATTCGTATGGATATCCACAAAGTAACGTCTGATTCTATTAATTATAAACAGGAATATTTAATAAAACTCCTTGTTACCCCGATTTTTCCTACAAGTTTGTCAAAAAAATTAGACACCCACAAATGTTAATAACTGCTAAATTTTCTAGCCACTTTATAGCATCGAATCATGAAACTATACACAACTCCTTTAGGCATTAACAAACCACTTCAATAATAATGCAAAGTCGGAGAAAACACGTGAGCACGTTTTCCTGATGGATATACATAGGTAGCCACGAGGCTATTGTTACTTCACCGGGCATAAAGGCGAACAGAGCTTCAGCCTTAATAAATGCTTAAAAAACTGCAATCTAAGCAACCTGCGTAGGAGGGCGCCCCCTGTGGGGCTTGGACCTCTGCTCAAGGCGGTCGCTGGCGATGAGATTGAGAGATTATGACTTTTAGTATTTTAGACGAGTTTTGTGTAACTGTCGCTCTACTTTACAGTTCACGGGCCTCTCGGACTTTGGGTCTACGAGGGCATCGGATGGTTCTTTGCAAACTAAGGGTCAGGAGGACGAGGGGGAAATGAATAATGGATATAACCTACCCTATAAGGGGTTATACAGCGAAAAAATCCAGCAATTATGTTGCAAAACAACGCAAACCTTCTTTAAAACATCACGTACTAGTGCTCAAACTTTATATCTTATTCCGCATATATTAGTAACAATGTATCTACCTCATAACAGTTTGCGGGTAAAATTGGCGGGTTCCGTACAAAAGTGGCGTCCCGTATGGCCTGTAAGTTTGAGCTAAACGCCTCCGCGACGATAATGGTTTCCGTAAATGTTAGTGTAATGTAGCTATGTTGCCTACATTACTTAAAAGTATCGCTAGCATGGTGGTTACTACGCTTAGGGGATCAGTAGATGCATAATTGAGTTGGTTATGGTCTGTTGTTATAAGTTTAGGAGCTGGCTGGATAGTAGTTGAATTCTATAGGGCATCGGTTGTCGAAGTTTTTTGGCGTCCGACCATCTTTGTGAAGAATAACTAAATATCTCATAAGTACCTTATAATGAAATTAAGAGTGGTTTTATGTAAATGTATGAGAGTAAATAATATTCCAATCCCTGGTTAAATCGCAATGTGTACTTAACACATTGCGTTATTAGTGTTATTACCAGGGATCGGAACGACTCATCCAGCGACTCCCTTTATGAGGTAAATTGTGGCTTTAATATCATTCAGGTATACCTATACTCTATTTCAATATTAATAAAGTGAATTATTAACAAAATCAAACTAGGCGTTATTTTGTTTTCTGAAGATAAATACACAATACACCTTGATTAAAAACCAATATTCTTTCATCTTATTTATCTTTCCGGAACATTTGCTCGCGGAGTCGACGTAATATTATGAACATAAATAATATTGCTATTGAACTTAATTATAAAAAACAAAATTAGTTTTTGAATTCATATAATTTTATGTCGATATCTATAAATTGATATACATACAGTTAAATAAAACGTGCCGTGTGGTTTCCGGCTTAGAATAGACCACCCCATGTCTTCCCATGGGTGTCGTAAAAGGCGACTAAGGGACATATGGCTGATGGATGGGCAGCAGCACCTATTAGCTCAATTAGTCTGCCAAGCGTGGTGATAATGGCAATATCCCTCTACTATCCTGGCTTGCCAAGGTCTGTTAAGAGAAGGCCCATGTTCAGCAGTGGACGTAAACGGGCTGTTGATGATGACAGTTAAATAATATATTATAAAATGGTTGTAGGGGCGGTTGTATAGTCCCTACAACTTATTAGTTGAAATGATAACCCAAATAGTAAAGTTGCTGGTTTATTAAAGTTCTTGTTATTGCATAAATGGGTTAAAGTTAGTTTGTGGTCACGTTTACGTCAAGGCGTGAGTTGTTGCCAGTTTAACGCGGTAGTGGTGACTGTCCCGGAGTTTCTTTCTCCCTTTCTTCTCCGGGTTGTCCACTAGGTAGCTAGTGAAAGGTTGCAGGTTAGCTAGGGTAGGATTCTCGCCGGCGAGGACCGCGTTGTGCCCCTACCCCTGCCCTGTGATCCAGCGCCTGTAGGCCGTGCCAGCGATCACTTCCTCTTATATCCATAAATCTGACTTTGAAATCAGTGGCACCTCTGGGTTGTGGTCCTAACCCCATAAGGGTGCCCCCAAGTGTGTGTCACTTAATTGTATGCTTTCTAATTTTTTTAATGTAAATATGAACTTATTATGAGTAGAGGAATTAATGACACACGGACAGACGGAGTACATTGTCTGTAATGTCCTACAATTAGCAGCACTCACAGGTTACATTTGCTAGTTATAGTTACCTAAGTAATTTTATTCATAGAATAAGAATAATAACCTATTAGTTATATTTCTTTTTCATTGTGATTTTGACAAGTACAAGTGTATGTAAATACCTAAGTGCTGAATAAATTCATTATTTCATTATGTCTTTGATTGGCGAATAAAATCACGCGGTGGCGTAAAACGCTGACCCGCAGGAACATGCACTTTGTTTGGTTTGCATAAACCGAACAATGGTATTTAATGTATCTTGTAGTATTTACGTTTGATCTATTAGTTTCAGTTTCAGTGTAGTACTTGACGAAACGTAGCCACTAGACTGACACTATTTAATCAGCCCGTATAACGTCCGCTGATGAACAAGGTCCTCCTCCCGAGGGAGGGTATTTGCCATAGTCACCACGCTTGGCAGGCAGGTTGGTAACTGCAGTATTGTGTTGTACCACACAAGGAAACGCTGCTGCCCGTTTCTTGATATACGATTATTATAGATGATGTTATAAAAATCGGGACTAACGGCTTAAAGTGCTTTCCGAGGCACGGAGGGTAGCCCCTAAACCAACCAGACCCGGAAAGAACTACGTTCATATGAGGAACGCAGAGAAATCCTGAAACTCACAACATTAAAAGATCGTAGGGAACGTGGGGATCTAATTGAGACGTTCAAGATCTTAAATGGGCATTATGACATAGAAGGCTTTGACAAACTATTCCTACGCAATGATAATTCCCATTTACGAGTCCACCATCTTAAATTGTGTAGCAGTTTATCTCACAACAACCCTCATAAACACTTTTTAAACGATAGAATAGTGAAAGCGTGGAATAAACTCCCAGAAAGCGTAATTTCAGCCGAAAATGTGAACTAATTCAAAAATAGACTCGACAAACATCTCAGCTGCAATAGAAACTAGTGGAGAAGAGCAGGATACAGGCACTTACCAGTTGAATCAACTGCTTGCCTGATCACAAATAATTAAATAAAATGAAAATTTAGAATTTTAAAAAAATTCTGTCCGGCGAGACCGAGACCGAGAGAATCGAACCCACGACCACCGAGACCGGTACGCTATTTAATCTACTTAAATATGATCTACTAGCAACTGTCCGTGACTTCGCCCGCATAAAGTAAGCTATCTAACAATAAAAGTACCGTCCAAATCGCTACTACCATTTTGGAGCTTGATGATTGATTACACGGACAAACAAAACAGAAAAAAAATCAAAGTATCGATCGATTCGTCTACATTATGAATAAACGTTTCCATTTTCATTATCATATACCTAATACCCTAATCGTTCGAACATCTTGTAAAGAAATGTAAATCGGCCATATGTTACACTCATATAAAATAACTCACAACTTTTCAAAGATTATGCAGAAGCCGACGTTAAGCGCAGAACGCATTAACCAACTCCGAGCATAATTAAAGGCGATGAGCAAAATGTTGGAAAACATTATTCGAGAAGTGCTACCAGGAATATTACATTAAAATCAAGGAAGCATCGTAAGTGAGTGCAGTTCCGTGCCCCGAACTTGCTTCTCCGACAACCTCCGACAGCGTCAGCGACAGGTCGTGAGTTCGATCCTCACGCCAGAAGAGAAGCCCTCTTTGTGTAGAGTCCAAGATTTGAAGATGTCCGGGTCTGATTGGCTGAGGGAGTACCCTACGTGCCCCGGAAAGCACGTTAAGCCGTTGGTACCGATTGTCATAACATCATCTATAACAATTTATTTTATTTTTTTTATTTATTTATTTTACACAGAACTACACCATCATTACAGTTTAAACCAAACCAATTGTATACCAAGAAACGGGCAGCAGTGTTTCCTTGTGTGTTACAACATAATACTGCGGTCACCAACCCGCATGCCAAGCGTGGTGACTATGACACAACCCTCCCTCGGGAGGAGGCCCATGTTCAGCAGTGGACGTTATACGGGCTGATGATGATGATGTAAAAGAAATATTGTTTGTAAAAATTATACGTCTTTTTGAGACAAGATTTTAGTAAAAAGTAACAATAGGAATATTTTTCAACGTTATTTTGTTTGAAAAAATTAATTATTATTAATAGTAATAAAAATTTCATATGTTTGTTCTAATATTTGAGTAATAACTCTTGCCAACATTTCCATATAAATATCAATATCAAATCTTCAAGTGTTTATAAAAAGACTATTGCATTTTAAAAAGAATAAGCATAGAAAAATCTATAGATTTTGTTGCTGTGCCAATAATTGTTGGGGTGCCAAGGATAAGGCAGTATTACCCTGTTTAATAATATATTCATATAGGTAATCACAGCTTTAATAAGTAGTCTCATCTACAGAGACAGTCAACATGGTAATCCAATTGATAAATGCATTGAAATGCCGACCAATCCGATTGGAGTGAAATTGGACCCCAATGATTGAATTAGTCGACGTTCCAGTCTCAGTTCCTACGTGGATACATTTTGACGAAATCACAATAGCAGCCGTATACATCTCAATGAGGCATTGAACGTTTGTATGTGATGCTGGATGGTCTTAAATCTCACATAAATACGAGTATCTTTTTAATTAATGAAATAATGAATGCTTATTCAGCACTTAGGTATTTACATACATTTGTACTTGTCAAAATAACAATGTGAGAAGATAAATTAATAAAAAAACTATAGCAGATAATTCTTACTCTATAAAATATCCGACTAGGTAGCTAACAGCTGTAGTAGGTAGGCAATAGCAAATCATACAAATCTACAGACTGCATACTCCGTCCATCTGTCCTGTAACATTTTTGCAATTAACCAATTACTATTATTATAAGAAATTAAAACCGCATCCAAATTGAAAGTGGTCACACTATATCTAAGTGGCACACACCTGAGGGCACCCTTATGGGGCTTAGGACCACGACCAATTATATTACAAAATCACAAAAGGCGCAAATCTTATACTTTATATTTAAAGCTGAATAGTTCGTTTGTTTGATCGCCTGAATGCGCTAATTTTAGGAGGAGCGCCATCTACTGGACCTACTGAAAAATTATTTCAGTGTTAGATAGTCCATTTAACGAGAAAGGCTATAGTCTATATTGTATTACTAGCAACCCGCCGCGGCTCCGCACGGGTACAATGCTAATATATTTATTATACATATAAACCTTCCTCTTGAATCCCTCTATCTATTAAAAAAAACCGCATCAAAATCCGTTGCGTAGTTTTAAAGATTTAAGCATACATAGGGATATAGGGATATAGGGACAGAGAAAGTGACTTCGTTTTATACTATGTAGTGATAAAGTTCCCTCGGGAATGTGACCTGTGCCACATGCATGCTTGCCTCCATACCTACCTTCCCCGTGTCTAGGTGAAGGCACGAGAAGGCCCCCACCGATTGCACTCTTTCTGTTGAATATTATCAATTGTTTCTGAATACCACTGAAACCCTTAATAAAAGCAATAAGTAAGTAGCTTTGTTCTGACAAACCAGCAGTAGCAATAAGTGCAATAACACATCGGTCTGGGACGTGGTTATGGCGAGCTGTTATTGACTGCGCCAGAAATATGAGACTGTCTTGTTTCCTTGCGAATTATTGCACTTTCGAGTGTTGAAGCTGAAGTATAAGATGGTGTGTTTTCTTTTAAGGGTTCTGCTATTTCAGTATGCGGAAGAAATATATGCTCTGACAATTTTAAATGAGATAATGAGGAGATAAATTTCTCTGATAATGCTTTTAAAGTACTGCACAACCCATTTGAAAGTAATATTTTTATTGTGTTGAGGTCCCATATAAAGAAGAACAACCCAAATACGACTGCTAACCAGACAACTCACTCCAAGGAATGTTCTTTTAAAAAAAAAAGAAATGATCAATTCACAACCACCGACATTTAAGACTAGGTATATACCGCTGGGCTACGGAGGTTATTGACGAACTAGCAATTATTTTACTCACTTAAAGATATATTTTCCAAAGGTATTCAATCCAAACTTCATAGTTTCTTCCACAAATTCATTCCTAACCACTTATTCCTAACACAAGATCATAAATTCCGAATATCTATTTATCTTACCTATTGAAGTTTGCCAAGAAAAACTTAAACAAAAGCAATAGCAAACATGATATTGGCTAGGGGAAACGCTAACTTTTATTTGTTCAGTGTTGGACGTCTGGGAATCGAATTGTGATCGCGTTAGATCCGCGTGGAGACTTATGATAAACATTCGAATTACACTTAGTTGTGCCCCCTCGGGTGGAGTGCAATAATAATATGTTGTTCTGTAGTTATGGTGTTGATGTTGACAGTTAAAGTTACCTGTCCATTCTAATATTATCACAATTGTGTTTTTGCTTATCTTGCGTACTATGTAGAGGAGGAATGAATGGAGACTCTTTTTTTCCGACGGACATACTCGTAGCCCTGAAGCTTTTGCTACTTCATCGGGCATAAAGATGAGCAGAGCTCCAGCCTAGATAAATACTCAACACTACAAACTAAGCAACCTGTGCAGAGGGCGTCCCCTGTGGGACTTGGACCTCGGCTCAGGGCGGTCGCTGACGGGGAGATTGAGGGATTATGGGTTTTAGTTTCTTTAGGGGAGTTTTGTGCAACTGTCACTCTACTTTACAGTTCGCGGGCCACTCGGACTTCGGGTCTACGAGGGCATCGGAAGGTTCTTAGCAAACTAAGGGTCGGGAGGGCGAGGGGTAAATGGAGACCAATAATTAGATTTTATAGGGCCAATTCGCCCTATAAAATTAAAGTATTAAAAGGGGAAGATCAAGACGGAAGTTCCACGCTCAAAACCGGAGGTGTTCTTAAGAAAGGCCAGGAAGAAGTATCCAAAACCAAAGGATATGAGGAGATTAATGAATGTGACAGCCTCCGTAGCGTAGCGGTATTTGGCTCGCTTTAAATCTCGGAGGTAGTGGGTTCGATCCCCACGCCGGACAGGAAATCTTTGTGTAAATTCTTAGATTTCTTTCCGGGTCTGGTTGGTTGAGGGACTGCCCTCCGTGCCTCGGAAAGCACGTTAAGCCGTTGGTCCCGATTGTTATAACATCATCTATAATAATTGTATATCAAGGAACGGGCAGTAGCGTTTCCTTGTGTGGTACAACATAATACTGCGGTCACCAAACCGTCTGCCAAGCGTGGTGACTATGGCAAATACCCTCCCTCGGGAGGAGGCCCATGTTCAGCAGTGGACGTTATACGGGCTGATGATGATGATGAAAGAATGTGAAGGAGGCGAAAGTGGTATGTCACGATCGTAGCAAGTGGAGGGAAGTGGTATCTGCCTGCCCCTATGGGAAAGAAGTATGATTGTATGGATGAATTAATGAAAAGCGTACTGGCAGGTTTTGCACGGTAGAAAAGCTTAATTTACTCAAAACATGGGCAAATTACATGCCTTAATCTAGCCTCATGAATAACTCTTATCTATTGGTGAAGACAAATTACATGCTTTATAACCTTGCCTCATGAATCACTCTATCTATTGGTCATTTTTTATTTTTAAAAGTACTTTGTTTTTAAAATTTTGCGATAGTTCCAGCCATCCAGTGACATGAAGCAATATATTCTTACATCATTAGAAACCTTCCTTCGTCACGGGGATTCTCGCTATAAAACAAGAATGCAATATTCGTTTTGCTCTGCAACGAAACGATTAAGCCGTCGGTTTTGGTATCAATGACAAATGGGTCCCACATTGTTGAAATTGCCGAAAATCAAAACACTGCAATTGTTGATCATATCTGAACTTAATAAGCAAAGCTATTCGGACTTCTTTATGAATTTACATCATGCAATGTGTTATGGTCATTGAATTAAGAAAGGCCATGATTATGATACCAAGGCTGTAAATTAATGTAAATGTACAATGGACCAATGTTGCTCAGCTCAAAGGATATACGCTCGCGCAGCTACACAAGTAAATTCATCGCCATCAGCCCGTGCAACATTCACCGCTGAACATCGGCCTCCTCCCGAGGGAGGGTTTGTGCCATAGTCACCATGCTTGGCAGGGTTGGTGACCGCTGTATTATGTTGTAATTTGGAAATTCGGATATATAAAAAAATGCGTTAGTACGCTCAATGAGAATTTTGACTGGGGAAGTACTTCCTTACAGAATACCACAGCCAAATAACCTTATTGATTGTTCTTCTGTTTCTGTGCGTGGGGGTCGCAAGAGCTCACGGGCAAATGGAGAAAGGGCCGACATGGTAAGGGTCGATGGTGCTATACATCTACTGTATCTAGGTTTGTCGTTACATTTGGTCCCGAATTCCACTTAATATTTAGTGAATTGGGGTAATTTAGTCGCTTGAATCCTATTTCATTAAAATTGAACCTAAAATCTGAGAGTATGTACTGACACGGATATTGAGAAACTAGACTAAGGACCGCACATTTCTAGTTGCACAACATGCATTCCAATCCTGGACTTAAATCTGGGCTTTAAATCCTTCAACTAGTTACGTTTGTACAACTGTTCCTAATCTGTCGTAGCGATCAAAGCTGAATATTACAATGTTTAAATAATAAACATTTTTATTTGGACTGTTTGTCAAAATCTTCTTAACTTCCATTTATATTATCAGTCCCCTTAAAAGGAAGAAAAATAATAAAAACCCTGAAGGCTGGTTTTTACAGCAAAGGGTAAGTCAGTTTGATTTATCCTTATGATCTAATGACAAAGTGGACAATTTCAACATTTCCGTATTTAATTTTTAAACGTGATTTAATAAAGCTTGTCAAAAACTAATTTAAAGAAGAAGAAAGAAGAAGAAGAAGTCCCTTTAATTAGGTACCTAACATTTTGTAAATAATAAACTCAGATCAAAAGCCGAAAAGGTTGTAGTTAAATATTATGGGTCCATTTTTTATCTCTTTTAAATGAACTAAAAACTTAATTATTTGATTCTTAGAAAAAAATCTCTGAATAAAGCAAAGTCGCTGCCGTTTACTTTTAAGCTAACTAACTGCTTTTACATTACGAAACGGGTTTTAATGCAGATTTCGATTCATAAAGGTTGGCTGGAAGAAAATTGATTATTGAATTAGGCTCGCCTTTGTACATGTTGTTACCGTTGTATAAACTATATGTTATGTATTTACTGTGTGCAATAAAGAATAAAATAAGTAAATAAATAAACAACTTATACAAAAACTCATATCCATTACCAGTTGAATCCGCCGTGACATCTACATATCGAGGCAAACAGACACAGTCCTACACAGCATACGTTAATTCAGCACCGAGTTATTTTGGCAACAAGTAGTTCTTCCCAGACCTTTGTACCATGAATAATTCATAGCGAACCTACGGCAAGCCTCCCAGTTAACTATGCATGTCTTAATCTCCAAGATCCCGTATTGTTTCACGATGTTTGAAGTTAATGTCAGTTGATATACAGGTATTCGTAGATAGATTTAGAATGGAACGTGCCAATGAATTCTTTGTGAGGGACGTTATTTTAAATGTTCTATATTTAAAATGCTTTCGTTTTTGGAGGGAAAGTAAGTATATATAGGGTGACTGGTAATTAGTGACCTACAATTTTTACTATGGCACCAACCCTGAAATCACGAAAAAAAATCAGCTGTTCCATACATTCATGTTCACATAACTCGTCAACATGATAGGGAGCAGCTGATTTTTTTTTCGCGATTTTAATTTTGGTGCCATAGTAAAAGTTGTTTGTTATCATGAGCACAATCATGTGTTTAGGTATCGGTCACTAATTACCAGTCACCCTATATATAGGGTTATTTTTAAAACATTAACAACCTTTCAGGGTATGAAAGTACTGATGATTATAAGCAACTTTTAATAAAGGACCAACCCTGAAATCGCGAAAAAAACAGCTGTTTCATACATTTTGTCGAGGAAAGTGTACATAAATGTATGGAACAGCTGATTTTTCACCGCCTGAAAGGTTGTTAATGTTATAATAAAAAACCCTGTATAAAATATAGTATTTTTAGCGTAAACGGAAGGATTGAAAATTATATTTTGTAACGTTGTCTCATGTTTCATTTTACTCATGAGAACAATTTTCAGTGAACTCTCGGCACACGACTTACCTAAGTACTAAGTACAATAAGTGCTCGGTTTAACAATAACTACTTATATTGTATAACTTATTTGTGAAAAGTTACGAATATGGCTTTATTGTTGTAAAAAAAAACAATTAAACTCACATCCGGAACGCATCTTCCAAGAAAATCTAGCAAAGTCAAGTAAACTGTTAAAAGCATAGTTAACATTTTAAAAAAATACATATATTTCACAAAAATATTTCGCAGTCGGTAGGATTCGAACCTACGCTCCCAGAGGGAATCTGATTTCTAGTCAGACGCCTTAACCGCTCGGCCACGACTGCTACATACATCAGGGCTAGAAAGTCACATCTGTATACAGTTAATAATAAATATTATGAATCATTTTAAAAGTAATCAATGTAAAATATGTAAGGTGCTTCCAAAATATATGACATCTCTTTAACTGGAGATAATGTTACGTATAGTTATTACGTAAATAGTGTGTATTTTATTTACAATAGCTTCTGTGTGGTCGTAATTATGAGAACATAATTAAATAGCCTTAAATATGGCATGTAGCCTTGCTCGTTAAATCGGCTATCTTACACTAAAATAATTTTTAAAATCGGACCAGAATTTGGGATTAGCCAACTAACAAACATACTCTTCAGCTTTAGATATTAATATAGATTTTAATGTTATTTTATTTTTGCTAATATTAAAGTATCGGTAAAATAAAATGCATTATTTCAATAATATCTTCACTAACGTAATACATAGGTTCATGATTTGTATCAATATTATAACAGACGTTGTGTTAGGTTTACAGACATCACAACTGAACAAATACCTAGTAATAAGTTACGATTACATTTGACGTCATACATCATAAGTAATCTTTAGAATAAAGAATGTTATTGAATCTAACATAAGAAGATTCTGCATTAGACTTTATAGAGCTCTACCCACTGATTTGCCAATCGCAGTATTAATCTAAATTAAAAAGACAAAAATATCTAGTGTTAATTCCGCAAAAAAAGTGTCTATATGCTGTAATGCTATTTTTGCACCGCCCTCCCGCCCGCAAAAATTATGCACAATATTCAGGAGAGATAGTAGCTACATGCATAAATACAATCACCAGCCAATCAATAACAATAAAACCGTTTATAACGTTAAAATCGCTAAGTTTACGTACATTAGAAAATTATATATGGTGGTAAAGTATCCTCAATTTTTCTAATTATCCGCGCAATTTTCTTATTTTTTCTTTCATATGAACCTTCTCTTGGCAATAACAAACACAACAAAATAATTAGCGAAATCGACCCCACGTGTGCGATCTGCCGTCTCCTTCCGGAGCATGACTACTTCGCAGAAGGAGACGACGGCCATCCAAGACTCTCTCGCCGCCAGCATAGCCGAAACTAACACTTCCTAGAGACCCTGTATCTAAGTAAAATAGTAAGCATAATAGTGTGATGTTCTGTGAACTATCTGTAATCGGCCTAATGAGTTACATTAATAGACCGCTAGTTATGTCTCAAATTAGCTTCTTTTATTAGTATAAAAACATTAATAGATAATCAAATATTATAAACACAACCGTTCGGGAAAATAATGTGTATGCCAAATAAATAATAAAAGTAACTGGACCAAAACCTACGCTCTGCCCATTTGAGTATGTTTAGCCGGACCGTCTCATGTGGGTCGTGTTAAAACCGGCAGTAGAATAACCCACTGAGTTTGTTTCGCCGGATCTTCTCAGTTGGGGCGTATTGGATCCGGTGGTAGGTTATATACTCATGGTCCGGCCAAATAATGACAATTGTTCTTAATATAATTTAATATAGACAGAACAAGCTATTGGACACAATATAGTAAAATAATAAAGTTAAGACTAAAATTATTAAAAACAATAACTAAAATACCTGCTTAATATGCTCATTTATAAATGTTAAAATTATACATAGATTAATAATAAATTATTGTTTCGACTATTTGCAAGTGCCTGTAATAGGTTTACGTGAATAAAAATGATTTTATTTTATTTTTATTTTACTCATGACTGCGGCGAGAGGCCCGTTCAGACCCTTAGGGTCATGACTCGGCGTTCGGAGGTCCACACCGGGCACTCCTCCAAGGTGTGGTGGGCTGAGTCCGTGGCCGCCCCACAGTGGTGTCATTTTGCCGCTGGCTCACGTCCTATTCGACTCAGATACTCACCGAAACACCTATGTCCGGTGAGTATCTGAGTCAACCTGAAGGTGACGCGGACGCGGCAGGACGGTACCGACGGCGCGTTGACTAGTGTATCCGACAAACGTTGTCCTGCATGATAATATATTATAAATGATTTGTGAATCCAAACCATCCAGGGTGCCACCACATACAAAAAATAACATTCAAATCGTCCAGATGTTTAGGAGGAGTTCAGTGACATAGACACGTACAGTAGAATTATATATATAAAGATAACTAGCTGACCCGGCAGACTTCGTACTGCCTCAATCGACACATACCCTACACTACCCCTACCCTACACTACCCCCACCCTACACTACCCCTACCCTACACTACCCCTACCCTACACTACCCCTACGCTACACTACCCCTACCCTACACTACCCCTACCCTACACTACCCCTACCCTACACTACCCCTACCCTACACTACCCCTACCCTACACTACCCCTACCCTACACTACCCCTACCCTACACTACCCCTACCCTACACTACCCCTACCCTACACTACCCCTACCCTACACTACCCCTACCCTACACTACCCCTACCCTACACTACCCCTACCCTACACAACCCCTACCCTACACTACCCCTACCCTACACTACCCCTACCCTACACTACCCCTACCCTACCTCTACCCTACCCCTACCCTACACCTACCTCTAATCTACCCCTAACTTTGTCTGAAAAATAAAATAAAAATTTAGGGGTGGACTACCCCTAACATTTAGGGGGATGAAAAATAGATGTTGGCCGATTCTCATAGATACCGGATAAGCACTAAAAATTTCATCAAAATCGGTTAAGCCGTTTCGGAGGAGTATGGCAACGAAAACTGTGACACGAGAATTTTATATATTAGATTAATATTTTTGAGAAAAGAAATATTATATAGAAAATAGATAGGTACATAAATCATTTATACACACAACATATAAACACGTAACAAAGACACAACAGTTATACCAAACCAGAATATTCCTAATAAACTCATCCACACCTAAATTGATTAAAATATTCCACAAACTGAAAGTTGTCGGCAGCGAGAGGCGCCCCCTACCGAGAGAAACACTCACTTCATTACAACAAGAGTTAACTACACACAACCAGCGCAAACAATCCCCGTGAATTAAATTGTACGTACATTCAACAAAATAGATAGGGAAACGGATTTTAAATTTATATCTACTAATAAAATAATGAAATTTATTCAGCACTTAGATATTTACATATACTTGTACTTGTCAGAATGACAATGTGTAAGACTTAATGTAACAAAAGTATCACTTAAGTACCTTAAAACAATGTTTACATTATTTGATCTTACAGATTTTATGATCAGTCTGCCCGTCTATCGAGCGATATATGACAAATGTGCACATTATTATAAGATGCCTTAGAGGTAACAGGTACAAAATTTACTTGCAAGAATCCGGCCAAGGTCTAAGCGACATCCACCTTTGCAGGGACCTCTTTACCCTTAAAGAATTACCGGCTGTCGTAGTGACATAAACATATTTATCTACATTCATTCATACAGAAAGTCTATTTTTGCACCCACGGACACACAACACTCCCCAAAAACACATGTAGCATATCTCCTTTTGTTTTGTTATAAGATAACCCTCTTCCTCTCAATACTTGGAGCTTTTTATTGTTGAAGTACGTAAGCGCAAGTAAATAGTGTAATTTTAAAAGGTGTGAGCCTGGAGATCTGTCATACCGGTCCCGAACCCAGTATAGACTCCAGCTCTCACAAAGGTTTGAATTTGCTGTAACACAGATACTATGTATATACCAAATGTTACCTTTTTGAGAGAAATAAAACTTATTCTATTCTATTCTATCTCTTTGGTTGACTGTACATATGAGTGGGAGTTAATTCTTGTATAAAGGTAATTAAAACGTGACAATTCAGTACGGGGTGGTTTCCGGCTTAAATAGACCACCCTTTATCTTCCTATGGGTGTCGTAGAGTCGACTAAGGGTAATACACCCGATGATGGGCAGCAGTATCTATCAGCTCAGAGGTATCTTACTGCGAAGTCGAAATCGCCTGCCAAGCATGGCGATTACGGCAATATCCCTCGAGAACCCTGGCTTGCCAAGGTCTGCAAGAGGAGGCTCATGTTTAGCAGTGGACTTAAATGGATTGATAAAGTGAGTTTTAACAAGTTTTAACGTTGATTTTTGATGTTTTTGATGCAATCCCTTTTAGTACTGTATGATCCAGTTTACATCTACTACTGAACATAGGCCTCCACTTGATCGTGACTTACCAGGGTATTTGACGGATATTGCCATAATCACCACGCTTGGCAGGAGAATTGAGGCTTTATCCGACTCGCCGGAGAAGAGTGCACCAGCGAACGCAACGCGTCCCCCCTCGTCCTCCTGACCTTTAGTTTGCAAAGAACTATCCGATGCCCTCGTAGACCCGAAGTCCGAGAGGCCCGCGAACTGTAAAGTAGAGCGACAGTTGCACAATACTCTCCTAAAATACTAAAACTCATAATCCCTAAATCTCGTCGCCAGAGACCGCCCTGAGCCGAGGTCCAAGCCCCACAGGGGGCGCCCTCTTGCGCAGGTCGCTTAGTTTAAATCATTTATTAAGGCTGGAGCTCTGCTCACCTTTATGCCCGGTGAAGTAGCAAAAGCCTCATGGCTACCTACGTAAGACCAACCGACAAAAAAATCGCATAAAGATAGTAAGTAAACTTGAGTTGATAGATGCGCCTGCCCATCAATCAGAATATCCCTTAGTGGCCTCTTATGACACTCATGGGAAGTCATTGGGTGGTCTATTTTTAAGCCGGACACCACACGGCTAATCTCTTTTATTGCTTCTAAGTATTGGATAAAGCCATCCTAAATCTATGACTGAAAATAAGCCATTAGTTCAACATATCGTCGCTTATCTTTCTAACAGACGTATCTGTATTTTCGTCAAAAATTAGTTATACCAGTTAAAACAATTTTGAAGACGAAACGATCGGTCTAATAATCGTATCTGTATCTTCAAGCGTTATCGAGAAAACACATTTTGGGCAGGTAGACGTAAGTAGCTTTTTATACAAATATGATTTCTGCCAAGAGAAAAAGAAAAGCGTAATTTTTGACGAAAATACAGATACGTCTGTTAAAAAGATATGCGACGATATTTTATAGTGCACTAGTGCGTTGGAAAAAACAGTTGTACTGTCTATTAATTTACACTCAAAATCATGTTCACACATGATTTTGAGTCTGTGCTGCAAATCTCCAACCACTTTGAAATAAATTGATATTGTTATTAGTGAGCTACCAATATTTTATACTAACCATAGGAGTGTTAAATTTTATGTATATCTTAATTTTTCACTTAGAAAATGTCTTGACCCAATGGTTATGCCTATGTTTCCAGATTTTTCCACAACAAAGCTACTGGAGAGCAAAAATGGACCGAATGGCTTCGAGATCTGATCTGATCTGCAGTGCTCGACTTAACGGGACTTTCCGTGCCTCCAGATAACTGCTACGTTATCCAAATCATTTCCTAGCAGATATCTCAAACAAAACTATTTACGACAATAACTCTTATACTAAAAACTAACTAAAAGATGAACAATTTTGAATTCCGAGTTAATCCGAAGCGGTCGCCCACCGATGAATTATTTATGCACCAAAGCGATCTTATTTAATACAAAATACAAGCAAAATTCAACCTTATTCCAATAGCTATAAGTTTATTTCAAAAGCAGCAAGGTACGATGCCATGTATCAAAGTAGCAACGAAAAATATTATAATGCGGGTCGAAACGGTGTGAATCTTTTTATGACGTCAAAATATAATATAAATCTGTGAGTTTCTTGTCGAGTAATAATTTTCAGTATACTATTTATTACTGGTTTTATTGCAAGCCTCTCTGCTGATGTTCGATATCATGTTTTTAAATGTAACTGTATTGTGGTCATATCTTTTACTTTACTGTAGCGGTCATACTTGTCATTTGATGGATGCGTAAATCGTAATGTACAATGTTCATCATCAGTCCTAAACAAAAAACGATATAAATACGTTCTAGACATTAAGGTAATCCCTCACTCAGTTAGATCCATTTTATTTTACTTTTTTTTTCGGACGGACATATATAGTTAGCCATGAGGATTTTGCCTAGCCTCTCCAGCCTAGATAAATGGTTTAAACACTACAAACTAAGCAACCTGCGCAATAGGGCGTCCCCTGTGGAACTTGGCTCAGGGCGGTCGCTGACGGGGAGATTGAGGGATTATGGCTTTTAGTTTCTTTAGGGGAGTTTTGTGCAACTGTCGCTCTACATTACAGTTCGCGGGCCTCTCGGACTCAGGTTTACGAGAGCATCGGAAGGTTCTTAGCAAACTAAGGGTCCAGAAAGTTAATTTTACATCCAGATTCTCCTGGCGAACCCTTTTTTAATATTATCAGCCCGCCTACAACCACTGACATCCTCCTATTAACAGGCCTTGCCAAGCTAGGGTCGATGAGGAATATTGCCATTTTTATAGATTGTTGATTGCAGTAAGACTGTAACTATCATTGTGCTGATAGATGCTGCTACCAATCCATCAGCTGTATGTACCTTATTCTCCTCTTAGGACACCCATGGGGTAGTTTATTATAAGCTAGAAACTACACAGCGGCAGGGGAAGCGAACCCTTTCCTGGGCCCCTAAACAACGGTGGATGGAGGAATACCCGGTGGGTTTTAGTGGGTAGGGTCCTCAAAGTGGAAGCGAACCCGGTACCTTCGAAACTTAAAGCTAGACTTATACTGATCTGGGGACACGGCAGTGGCCCCCCAAGCCCCCCCAAGCCCCCCCAAGTCGAGTTATAGATTTTCTACGCAGAGGTAGAATTCACTTAGTGAATTTATTTATCTTTATGTCTGTGTTGGTAAGTGCTAACGGTGCTAGTGATAGTTTACTTTTATTGCAGCTATATCGCATCGAACTCCATACTTTACGACACGGTGCGTCAGTTACACAGACCAACTCATATTTATAGAGAAAACACTACATTTGCGATAGGAAATAAAATGGTAATCTATAGTCAATATATAAAGCTGAAGAGTTTGTTTTTGTGTGTGCTTGATCGCATTCATCTCAGGAACTACTGGTCCGTTTTAAAAAATCAGTGTTAGTTAGCCCATTTTTCAAAGAAGGCTATATTTTAGTACGAAGTTCCCACGGGGACCGGAGCTACGTTGGTGAAACCGCGCGTGGGAAGCTAGTTATACATATAACCATACAATACAACGATACAACCTTTGTGGCGTAGCGGTAAATGATTCGCTTAATATCTTGGAGGTCGTGGGTTTGATAAATTGACCAGAAGCGAGAAATCTTTTTTTAAAATTTAACATTTCTGTCCCGGTCTGATTGGTTGAGGGGCTACACTACCTTTGTGCCTCGGAAACCATGGTAATCGTGGGTCCCGATAGTCATAACAAACTTATACCAGAGAATGGGCAGCAGCGTTTTCCTGTGTCTTACATCATTACAAATGCGGACACCAATCCACCTACCAAGTGTGGTGACTACGGCCACACCCACTTCTAAAGAGGCTATTGTTCAGCGGTCGACATTATACAGGCTATAGGCTTATTTTATACTAGTTCTTAAATTGAATCTGAACTTTTTTAAATCGCCTCTGTGTTTGTCGCCGTCTTCAGACCCGGTGTCCCAGTGTCCCTGGCAGTATTACGAGCCAACACATCCATGATATAAAACATATTTTTTTATGGAAACAGGAACTCTGTAGATCATTGGCTACTCCGAAGCTAATCTACAACGTCGGATGGCTATGCTGGCTATCTATTATAGTGACGTCACATGTTACCCTCTCCGAAACTTTATAGTTTAACTTAGTAATTTTTTATTGATTTTATAAATTAAAAAATTGTGCCCAATATTTTTTAGTAATCTAACTGACGGACTAATTATAAATGTTTAGTTTTCATGATCATTCAATACAAAATATTCGAGACATTGGTCTATAAAGCATTAGGGTTTGTTTGTTTTCTTAAACGCGCTAATCCTAGGAACTACTGAACCGATTGTAATGAAATATCCTCTCAGTGTTAGATAGCCCATTTATCGTGGAAGGCTATATTTAAGTATAAAGTTCCCACGGGAACGAGAGTTACGGGGGGTATATGCGTGAAAAGCTATTAATTACAATTACAACAAAAAAAAAGAATCAGATGTCGGTCAAATATTTCTCAAGTTATGCAAATAATTATATAAATTTTCGTACATACTTGTGAAATACACGTTGTCCTGCGCAGATGTCGTGGCTAATGTCCGTAAACATTTGCCGCCGTCGCCAATATTGGTCGAGAGGACTGTGTACGCTAAAAACATCAAACCACTTGATGGACCGGCAAATCAAGTCTGTCAAAACCACGGGGTGTAACTAGTTGTATATAGTTTCCCAATTCTATCATCACCATCATCATCATCAGACCGTATAACGTCCACTGCTGCACATAGGCCTCCTCCCGAGGGAGAGTATTTGCCATAGTCACCACGCTTGGCAGGCGAGTTGGTGACCGCCTTCCCTGATTTCCTGTTCGGCGTGGGGATCGATTCCTCGACCTCCGAGATTTAAAGAGAGCCAAATACTGCTGCGCTACAGAGGTTTTTTAATTATGTAACCGTTCCAAATATTTTATCAAACTCAAGTTTGGCGGATGAATCCATCGGTCTCATTGCGGCAGACTGGCATCCTTTAGCTATCACACCGAATTGGCAATCAAATTAAGTCAATGCTATGTACTTTATAAATTTCGAACTCTTAAAATATACGCAAGACAACTGATCGGATTGTAGGCATGTTTCTATATATGTTAATCTGGGGGAGCGCTCCCTGTACTCGATACCTACTTGAAATTATCATTGTTGTCTTCACACTTTCCTGGGAGGTTTCCGGCTTCTGGGACCGCAATTAACTGGAACCGCGGTCCCAGTCGACGGATTCGAAAAATTAAATATTTTTCTTCCAGCGACTGGGACCACTCATAGATAACTTAAAAAAAACTATTATTCAAGTCAAAATCGGTACAGTCAAACGAAAAATAATCTAAATTATTTATATGAATATCATTGACTCGTTCTAGACATGATTCTATCCTATGCGCTTAGTAATAGATTAGGCTAGCCCGTTTTTACATAATTCACACATGCAGGTAAACACACAAAGGGAATAGCATTGTATGATTGTATAATACTATCCCTCTCTAGCTCGAGTCCATTTTGCCTGTCGATTTCAAGGTCAGGTAGCCCTTTTGTTATAAACGGGAAATTTTGCATCGCCCGATGACTGGCTCGGCCAATCACTGACAAGAAGCTTATCAATTTAAGAAAGTCAAGTTATGCATTAGGCAATTTTTGTTGCAAATTGTGTGATGTGAGTGGTGGTGTAGTGACTTCATTTAATAGTCTTCAGGTATGTAAAACAATTTTTTGTTAAATTATTTATAAACAAAACGAGCTAATAAGGGGGTTAAACGACGTGTTTACAAATATTTTTACTTTAGAACGCTTCTCATCTTTAATGAGACTTTTTAATATCACAAAGAAAATTGTCATCTGTTAAGATTATCTGACATTTAATTATTTTTTTTCGATTTTAGAATTATCAAAATGGATGTAAATAGTTCTTCAACTTCCCGTGGTGAACAGTCATTTTATATTGATGTCACACAAAGAGGACGTGAACTTTTGCGAAGAGCTGGCTATGAATTACTTATTTGACTGATTGTGTGTTAAGCCATTTTAAAGGAATTGTGATTGACATAGATAGTACCTACGTTTATTATTTTCTGAATGTTAATTGTTTGAAAATTGTTGATTATTATTATACTTAAGCACGATTTATGTGTTTTTTTTTTGTTGATTATTGTTAGCATGATATATGTATATGTTTTTATTACGAAAGTTTTAAATAACAGAACTGTATTCAAAGGCTGTTTTTTTTATAACAATAAATGATGTTTGTAAATCAAAAATGATCTTTCTTCAATTATTACATCTAAAAAATGTTTGTTTGACTGTACATTTTTTGATTTCAGTTATCATTTATGAGTGGTCCCAGTCGCCGGAAGAAAATAATTTATTTTTTACGGATCCGTCGACTGGGACCGCGGTCCTAGTTAATTGCGGTCCCAGTCGCCGGTAACCTCTTTCCTGGTATGAGTGCCTACATATCGATGTATGGGGATCACTGACCTAGATACTAAAAATGTTTAAACAATGTATAAAATTATTAATCAAAGACTTTAAAAGATGACAAAAAGAATGATCTCAGAGTTTCTTATAGTCTTTCTTTTCCGAGTGTCACACCGTAGGTAGATAGAGAAAGACTCGTAGGAAGCTAGGTTAGGGTCCGGTCGTCCTCGCAAGGCGAGGCTCGCAACGCGTTCTATGCTTCAGACCCGATCCCAGCCCGCGCTGGTTGATCTTAATTATATTTTATAATAAGCGATTAATTACGAACATGCCATAACAATATTAATAAATTTTATTTAATAGCATTATTGTTGAAATGTAAACTAATTTATAAGTTAAGATTGTTTTTTTTTCATTATCCTTGTATTTGACTTATAATAAGTACGATCGATTCGTCTACATTATCAATAAACGTTTTCATTTTCATTTCATTATCATTTTTTCAAGCCATTTACGTCCACTGCTGAACATGTGACTCCTCAACAGACCTTGGCAATCCAGGGTCGTTGAGGAATATTCAAGCTAACCTATATTGCGCGATACAGGTTAGTTGGGGTGCTAGGTACTAGATGGCGCTAGTTATGTTGTGTTTTCGTGCAACTACTGTAGATGTTGCTACACCATAATCAGGCTTGGCAGTGATCGCAGTAAGATGTTAAGTTCGTGTTCTGATACATGCTGCTGCCCATTCATCAAGTGTATATCCCTTAGTCACCTTTAACGTTGTTGACAACCTCCGTAGCGTAGCGGAATTTGGCTTGCTTTAAATCTCGGAGGTCGTGGGTTCGATCCCCAAGCCGGACAAGATCTTTGTGTAAATTCTAAGATTTCTTTCCGGGTCTGGTTGGTTGTGGGACTACCCTCCGTGCCTCGGAAAGCACGTTAAGCCGTTAGTCCCGATTGTTATAACGTCATCTATAATAATCGTATACCAGGGACCGGGCAGCAGCGATTCCCTGTGTATTACAACATAATACTGCGGTCACCAATCCGCCTGCCAAGCGTGGTGACTATGGCAAAACTCAGCCTTGGGAGGAGGCCCTTGTTCAGCAGTGGACGTTGTACGGGCTGATGATGATGACCTTTAACGACACCCATAGGAGATAAAGACCACATTAAATATTAATTAACTTTATTTACCCCACTGGTTCATTAACATATGATGTAATAGTGCAACGAGAAACTTAATTGGGTGCTGATAAATTAAAAGCTCAAATATTTTTAGCAGAAACATGTAATTACAGTTTTATCAGTAATGAAAATCTAAAATAACAATTCCGTTACAAAATTAATGCCTTATTAAATTTCACAGCTGGCAATCCAGATGCCTGCCGTGAACAGTTTTATGGTGTTGCCAACACAAACGGCCTGTTTCCAAGTAAACTGAGTAATCGAATGTAGTGTACTAACTTTTTTACGTCCTCGGCAATATGGTTGGAAATATACATCGGTTTCGGTTAATGTAGGTGAACTTCTTAAGTGATGTGTGATGAAAGAAGAAATGGTTGGTAAGGTTAGGTCAGGGATCCTTGGGCTTTGAACTTGGACAACTACAGTTCTATGGTTCCCTTCAATTAATGACATTCTTTGGTGTAAGTAATTATAGTGTTTGCTATTCCAATTCAGGCGTTAAATTCTTATCTCTGCATTAAATTGAATATCAACTTAGTAGTTTTTGCGTGTGCACTACTAACACCTGTTGTTAATTAAACAACAGGTCACACTTTAAATAATTATCGCTGTATTAAATTAGGGACGTAGCGGTATAAGTTTTACAATAAGCCATGGAGGTCGTGGGTTTAATCCCCACGTTAGGCAGAAAATATTTGTGTATAATCTAAAATTTATTTCCGGGTCTGGTTGGTTGGGGGATTATCTTGCGTGCCTTGGAATCACGTTGAGGCGTCGGTCCCTTTTGTCATTATAACAGCTTTGACAATCGTATACCAGGTAACAGGTAGCAATCCGCCTGCTAAGCGTGGTGACTAAGGCTACATCCCCTTCGACTTCCATGTTCAGCAATGAACGTCATACCGGCATTACCGGCTGATGAAGACAACGATATAACATGTCTACTGTTTATAAGATATATAAAATATGCAACAGCATGGATACTTTTTTTTATCAATGTCATAATATGCATGGTTAACTAACGATTTTGAAGACTATAGTGGAAGAGGCATTTTTTACTTTGTCTGTTAGACGGTTTTAACCGCGGTCTTCATCAGTTAAGAGGTTTGCCCCACATTCCCTCTGACCCGATAGGTATGATGGTTGTACAAGTGGAGTTTAATTTGCTCGCTCGATTGCCGATGAATATTTTTTATATTCGCGTAAATTGCTTAATCAAATAGAAATGGATTTCAGGTGATGTTTTGTGTAGTTCTGTGGGAAACGCTTTTATATGTTCTATGAAGTTCTGAGTGAATCAGAATAGATGGATAACCGTATATATGTATAAAGGTATAAAATATACCTATATACTAGAAAAATGCACATGAAATATAATCGTATCATCAGCCCATATGAAAGAAAAGAAAGATAGAAAATACATTTATTTACGGCACATACAAGGAAATAAAAATGGATTAACAGTAGGTATTGCAAGTATATGCACCATAAATGGGAACTGGCTTCAGCATTAAGCTACAACAATAATCTGAAAGATCATTGCGCAGCGCTGGTATTCTAGCCAGCCCCAGTTTTGACGCCACGCATGCCAAACGTCAAATAAATACATATAAAATATTAAAAAAACGGCAATAATGCTATCAAAAATCACATTTACTTATTATTCCCACTCGTTCAATATGGTAATATTCTAATTTCTAATTTTAATTGCAGTACCAAATAAATAAATAAACAAATTTCATCAGTTTTAGATTTTTTGTTATAAAGATTACCAACAAAAAGAATAACCCAAAAAATAAAAAAAAATAAAAAAAAACTATTAACTAAATGAAGATAACGGCGAATTAATTTACAAACAACATAACATTTATAATCAATAAAATTAAGAATAAAACAATGGTAATAATAAGAATAATTGAACAAATTAATCAATTAATTTAATTATCCAAGATTAAGAGTATTAAGATTTCGGCCGGGAGTCGAACACATCCTAATATCCATATAACGTCCACTGCTAAATAGTTATTCCTTCGGAGGGTGTATTGCTATAGTTCCCACGCTTGGCAGGCGGGTTGGTGATCACAGACAATCACAGTATCATGTATCATCATCATCATCATCAACAGCCCGTTTACGTCCACTGCTGAACATGGGCCTCCTCTTAACAGACCTTGGCAAGCCAGGACCGTTGAGGGATAATGCCATAATCACCACGCTTGGCAGACGGATTGGTGATCGCAGATGTTAACCTTGGGCTAATAGACGCTGCTACCCATCCATCAGCCATATGTCCCTTAGTCGCCTTTTACGACACCCATGGGTAGACACGGGGTGGTCTATTTTAAGCCGGAAACCACACGGCTAGTATCATGTATACACCGTAAATTTTAATTGTTGCTAATACAAAAAATAAAATTACATATATGTTCAAATTGGACTAGTAGTTTCAGCGCGTTCAGGGAAACAATAAAACTCTGCAGCTTTTTATACTAGTATAGACATACATATTATCCTACTAATATTATAAATGCGAAAGTTTGTAAGTATGGATGGATGGATGGATGTTTGTTACTCTTTCACTTAAAAACTACTGAATGGATTTGACTGAAATAGTAATAGTACGGGGGGAGTTAATCAGCTCGATTAATATATATATATATATATAGGTTCCAAAGATCACGCTCCGACCCACTGGAGCAGAGCAACGCGGGTAAAACGTTAACGGATGGAACAATTCAAATCGCTAATGCTTTTTTTTTCAGAATCGCTCAACGAGCTATTGAGAGGGCTATGCTCGGGGTTTCTCTACGAGATCGAATCAGAAATAAGGAGTTACCGATATAGCCCAACGGATTAGTTCGTTGAAGTGGCATTGGGCAGGCCATGTAGCACGGAGAACAGATGGCCGTTGGAGCCGAAAAGTTCTCGAACGGAGACCGCGGATCGGCAAGCGTAGCGTAGGACGTCCACCTACTAGATGGACGGATGATCTGTTTAAGGCCGCGGGATCACGGTGGATGCAGGCCGCTTCTAACCGCGACAACTGGAGATCTATGAGGGAGGCCTATGTCCAGCAGTGGACGTCGTACGGCTGAAATGATGATGATGAATGCTTTTTTTATTATGTTTATTATTGCCAGTATCAGGTTCAGATCGAAAAAAAAAAAAAATGTTTAGCGGAACATTAGAAAACTTAACTGCAATATAATTTTTCTTATAATATTGGCGTGACAACCCACATTAGTAGCCGTGAGGTGTCCGGCTTAGAATAGACCACCCCAAATCCTCCCATGGGTGTCGTAAAAGGCGACTAAGGGACATATGGCTGATGGATGGGCAGCAGCATCTATTAGCTCAAGGTTTACATCTTACTGCGATCACCAATCCGTCTGCCAAGCGTGGTGATTATAGCAATATCCCTCAACGGTCCTGGCTTGCCAAGGTCTGTTAAGAGGAGGCCCATGTTCAGCAGTGGACGTGAACGGGCTGTTTATGATGATGAATGAATGAAACCCGCATTATTTGTAAGTGACAAAAGCTGTATTTTAAAACGAGATTCACACGGGAATTTCATCGTCGCGTGTGAAATCGCGACAGCTAGTTTTAAAATAAAAGTTTCTTCGTAATTAAAAGATAGAAACCAAGCGTAAATCTAGGATTTAAGTCGACTGTAATAGATCGATAGTGTTCAAGTGTCGGTCGCAGCTATACATTAATATTGATGACGCGGTCACCCAACTTTAGTGTCTCGTGTCCACAGACTAAGTCTGTAAATGACCATCAGTCTTTCTATGTGCTACTTTGTGATATATTACTTTTTGGAACTATGCTATACTGTGGCTTCCGCCCTTGATTACGTCGGTGACATAGTAAATGATCGACAAAATATGCCTCGGAATGCTTTTTAAGGCATTGATCCCGATTAACATAACATCATTTTATTATAACATCATTTATATCAATCGTATACCAAAAGGCGGGCAGCAACGTGTGTTGCATGCAGTTTTTGCACCGCCCTATCATGCAGATGCAAGAAGGAAAAATAAAATGTGCAAAAATACACTATTATATTTATATTGCATAACAGCACATAGACACATTTTTAGCGGAATTAACACTAGATATTTTGTCTTTTTAAATTGAATTAATATGGATTTCCGCAAAGTAACGCCTGATTCTATTAATTATAAGTAATAAGTTAAATTACAAAAATATTATATAAGAAAACATATATAAAAACATACCTACATATAAATATAAACATTATATTAAGATATTATAATATTTAAATTAGTAGTAAGTTTATGTACAAAGTAATGAGCGCGGAGACATCCTCACAAAGGTCAAATAAGATCCCCCCTAAACCGACGTGCTTATATGAAGAATGTTATGAGAGTGAATTAAGCGAAAGATGTGTGTAGGGATCGTAGCAAGTGGAGGTCCATTGTCTCTGCCTACCCCGCTGGGAAACAGGCGTGAGCTTATGTACGTATGTAATGAGCGCGTATCCCGCCATTAAACGTAACAGTTTGGCGGGAAGATGATATTATGTATAATATGTTTTGTAACTTGTGTTTTTAAATTAAAATAAAATAATAAACATGAAAAAAAAAAGATCAAATATAAACGACTACATCGGTAGAATCCAATACAAGCTGAAAGAGATTACATATTTGAGCCGCTTAGCCTGTTGGAATTGAAATACCTAGGCCTTGGCATACTGTGAAATGTGACAACGCTAGCTCGACCCTACACATGACTTCAGGTGACCTATATGTTGAGACTTCTAGAATATTTTCTATTGTAAGAATATTTTTGTATCGGCTAGATGACCTGTATCAAATTGTGTTACAACGATATTTATTACTATTTGAACTTAAATATAGTAATAGTTCAGTTGATAAAAAATAAAAAAGTTTTCATTCACGTAAACCTATTACAGGTATTTGAACAACATCAACATCAACAGCCCGTTTACATCCACTGCTGAACGTGGGCCTCCTCTTAACAGGCCTGGGCAAGCCAGGACCGTTGATGGATATTGCCATAATCACCACGCTTGGCAGACGGATTGGTGATCGCAGTAAGATGTTAACCTTGGCTAATAGACGCTGTTGCCTTTTACGACACCCGTGGGTAGACACGGGGTGGTCTATTCTAAGCCGGAAACCACACGGCAAACCATTTACAGGTATTTGTAAATAGTCAAAACATATTTGGCTTATTTTTGATTTAATTAATTAATTTTATTTGTTTATTGCTACGTATAATAATAGTTTATATAGCTTTAGCCTAAAAGCTGTCCTAACAGATTTTATATCTATGATTAAATCCAAGTTTGTCCTTTGAGTATGTTATACTCCTTTGAGTATGATAAAAAGGGAAGTCATAAGTTTAATTTGAAAAAATATTGTTTTAATCTTTATTCGAAGTCTCAGTCTTTTTATGTTCTGTCTGTTTTCAGGCCTCGATTAAAAAAATACGATTCTCAACCACATAAAATCAATTCCAAAAACGTGCAAAATAGCCTATTATAGTTATAGGTCGCAATAAACAGGGGCCTGTGTATCTCAGTGGTTAATGCAGTTCAATTTTTATGTATTTGAAAACTTGCTATTGTTTTGTGGCTGAACACGCCTGCAAAAGAAAGAAATTACAAAATTGTTTGAGAGCAAAAAATAGGAAGCCATTTTGAAACGTGTCATTTTTGCTGTACCAGCAGCTACCCTAACGAAGGCAAAGTAAAAGAAAGTCACAATATATTTTCATTTTCCACTTTATACCTCTATAAACCAACCAATAAACCATTTTCGTACCCCTCCAATTTTGGCTTTCCATAAAAATCCCATAAAACAACATGGGGATTATTTTCATATAATTTCCATTTACAAGTAAAGCATAACTTGCTCTGTTTGTTTAGGACCATGGGTTATGCTGCGATAGCTCAATCCTAGCAATCCTGTAGAAATAGCATTCAAGTTATTTTTATGATTGAAAATCAAGACTCAAGATTTTTCCAGTGGTGAAAATAACAACCTGCGTAGCGAAGCGGTATTTGGCTCGCTTTAAATCTCGGAGGTCATGGGTAGGATCCCCACACCGGACAAGAAATCTTTGTGTAAATTCTAAGATTTCTTTCCGGGTCCGGTTAGTTGAGGGACTACCCTCCGCGCCTCGGAAAACACGTTAAGCCGTTGGTTCCGATTGTTATAAAATTATCTATAACAATGAAATAACTTTATCTATAACAAGTCCACTGTGTATTGCGGTCACCAATCCTCCTGCCTAGCGTGTTGACTATGGCAAAAACCTTCCCTCGGGAGGAAGCCCATGTTCAGCAGTGGACGTTATAAGGGCTGGGTAATGATGATGATGAAAATTCTACCTTTTATTCCAGGGGGGGAAATGCTTTGCGCATTCCCTCGGCCACTGCAAGGAGGCTATGTGGGACCAGCCCTCACCTTTAACAATGGTATGCTAATCATACCACGAGGACCCACCAAAATCTCCCGGGGGCTGCTACGAATCTGCCGCAGGCTCTCCTGGACCATTTAAAAAATGGTCCATAACTTACTTTGGCCCATGATAGGCCCAGTATAGAACAAAAAAATAGTAGTAGACAGGCACTGTTTCCTAATCCCAGAGGCTACCCGAGAATCGAACCTACAAACAGCCATACTGACCATTCGCAAAACATATTGTTTCTTTACATCAAACAAAACCGCCATACAGTCGTTCAAGTTTATAAATTCTATTATTTAACACTAACTGCGCCCGCTATCCTTACCCGCGTTACTCTGGTCTAGTGGGTCGGAGTGTGATATTTTGTAGCCTATATGTTAATCCAGCTTTTAAACTATCCGCGTGCAATATTTCAGCCAAATCCATTCAGTAGTTTTTTCGTGAACGAGTAACTAACATCCATCAACATGACATCAATTTTATAAAAGAAAACAGTACAGCACTGGTCTTTCAGTATGGGAGTGTAGTCAGAGAAGGAAAATGTGTAAGGGGCGTATCAGGATAAAAATAAGATGCTATGGGAAAATGTTTTTAATTTTCAGGACGGAAATATTACATTTTTTTTGCTGAAAAAGAAACAATCGTAGCAAATGTCACCCCCCCCGGTGACAACTGAGAAAAATACTTCCCGTTTGTCCCCTTTAGTCAGTTTTCAAAGGGAACAGTCGGCACAAATTGTCACCCTGGTGACAACTGAGAAGATAATTTCCAGATGTCACCCCGGAGGACATGGCTAGAGGGGACAATCGGGAATAATCGCATCCATCAATACGTACAAAAATTCACGTTTATAATATTAGTAGTTACAATAACATACATATTACGTTTAACTTTATACTAGCTTTCCAAGTCTCTAGCCAATTGCAAATAAACTAACTAACTAATAAACTTGCTTATAAACTAATTACATTCACGTCTATGAAAGAAAATTCATTTATAGCTTTATTGGCTTAAACACAGTTCATACAGAATAATAACACATCATCATCATCATCAGCCCGTATAACGTCCACTGCTGAACATGGGCCTCCTCCCGAGGGAGGGCATTGCCATAGTCACCACGCTTGGCAGGCGGGTTGGTGACCGCAGTATTATGTTGTAACACACAAGGTAACGCTGCTGCCCGTTTGATATACGATTATTATAGATGATGTTATAACAATCGGGACCAACGGCTTAACGTGCTTTCCGAGGCACGGAGGGTAGTCCCTCAACCAACCAGACCCGGAAAGAAATCTAAGAATTTACACAAAGATTTCTTGTCCGGTGTGGGAATCGAACCCACGACCTCCGAGATTTAAAGCGAGCCAATTACCGCTACGCTACGGAGGTTGTCAAATAATAACATTACTAGTTACGCCCCGCGGTTTTACCCGCGATACTCTGCTCCTGTGGGTCGGAGCGTGATTTTTGTAGCCTATATGTGAATCCAGCTTATAAACTATCCGCGTGCAAACTTTCAGCCAAATCCATTCAGTAGTTTTCACGTGAAGGAGTAACAAACATCCATCCATACTTACAAACTTTTGCGTTTATAATATTAGCAGGATCTCTATGTTAATGCTAAAATATATTCATACACCAACCTCCGCGGTGTAGCGGCATAATACTTGCCTTAAACCTTGGAGGTCATGGGTTCGATTCTATCTATCTAAGATTCTAAAATCTAAGCTTGAGTCTGGATGGTTCGTCCTCCGCGCCTCTTAAAATCCTTATTGTCATAACATAATTGTCATAACATCATCTATGACAATAGTATACCAGGTAACGGGCAGCAACTATTCCCTATGTACATGCTGTACACAATATTGTGGTCAAGCGTGTTGACTACTAACACCCCCTTTGAGGGAGGCCTATGTTCAGCAGTGGATATTAATGGGCTGATGATGATGATGAATTACATACTAATATATAAAGCAGCAGAGTTTGTTTGTTTGCTTAAACTCGCAAATTTGAGAAATTACTGGTCCGATTTAAAACATTTTTTAAAGATTACTATCAGAGTTCTGCAATCTACTAGTATTCTTGTTAACCCCACGTGCTCAGCTAAAATGCTTGTGTTATGTATGAGTGGATTCACGTCGGTAGTGCAATTGGTAGGGTTCGAACCTACGACCTCAAGATCACAAGTCCGACTCCGTAGCCATAGCCTACGTCCGCTTTGATTCTTTAAGAGTTGGATATCCTATTCATTGAAGAAGGCTATATATAATTATAAAGTTCCTACTTGTGAAACCGCGCGCGGAGTTTAGTATAGTAAGAGTATAAGTATAGTATAGATAGAGTCTGCCTATTTTTTCTTCGGACGGATATATAAAATTAGCCATGAGGCTTTTGCTAATTCAATAAAGGCAAGCAAAGCTCCAGCCTTAATAAATGATTTAAACTACAAACTAAGTAACCTGCGCAAGACGGCGCACCCTGTAGGGCTTGGACCTCGGCTCAGGGCGGCCGTTGGCGATGACATTGAGGGATTATGACTTTTAATATTTAAGGGAAGTTTTTTGCAAATGTCGAAGAGTTTTCCTACTTATTAATAAATGTACAGAACAAAAAAAAACATACAATTCACGCATTAGAAACAATTGTTTTCCCATTCAGTAAAAAACTAATTGACAATATGGTAAATCAAATTTGTGTTAAAAAAAGGCAATTGATTGCGCCATGTTTGGTCCATATTGATTGACAAACGATCAACAGGTCTGTCCAACTAATACAATCTGGGTTAACTGAATTTTATATTAAAACTAGCGGCCCGCCCCGGCTTCGCACGGGTGGACTTTTATACCCTACCCCTGCCCTACGCTACCCCTGCCCTACCCTACCCCTACCCTTACCCTACCCCTACCCTACACCTACCCTACCCTACCCCTACCCTACCCTACCCCTACCCTACCCCTACCCTACCCTACCCCTACCCTACCCTACCCCTACCCTACCCTACCCCTACCCTACCCCTACCATACCCCTACCCTACCCCTACCCTACACCTACCCCTACCCTACCCTACCCTGCCCTACCCCTGCCCAAAAGTCCTATGTCCTTCTCCCAGTTCTTAGCTACCTCCCTACCAATTTTCAGCCAAATCGGTTCAGCCGTTCTTGAGTTATAAATAGTGTAACTAACACGACTTTCTTTTGTTTTTAAAATGTATTCTGCTATTCGGGACGGAAACAAATCCAACAAATCAAAAACCATGGCTATCGGTCCAGCCGTTCTCGAGTTATAAGTGTTGTAACAAACACGACTTTCTTTTATATATAACACGGAATAAAACGAGCAAACAGTGAATACATACCATTGTCCATATTGCGTTCGTTGCGTTATTATATTTACTTTTCAAATAATCATAGTAACATCGACGGATAAAAGCCTAATTGAGCTAAGCGATAGTAAGGACGATATTGAATTATGTGTCCTATGTAATCCTTAGATAAGGTATATAATTCAATATCCAATACCGTGGTGTTGGTTAGCTCAATAAGCCTTTTACTCGTCGATATTATAAATGTTAACGTTTGTGTTTGGTTCTGATGTCTTTCCACGTCTATTCAGCGTGATTTAATTAACCACGAGGCTTTGGCTACTTCTATGATAATGGACCGTCTCATGCGGGCCATATTAGAGCCAGTGGTAGCGTATCCCACTGAGTTTGTTTCGCCAGATCTTCTCAGTTAAGGTGCATTAGATCTGGTGGTACGATTAAAGCGCGTCCGTCGTATATCCTAATGGTCCACCCGAATAATGACAATTGTTTTGGCATAATATAGACAGCAATTTGCATCGTCGACTACCTATATAAATAAATTAAGCTTTTAATTTAATTATAAATAGTTATAATATATAAGGTGTAACGGAAAGGGGATATACATAGAAAGAACAAGGCTTCTTTGGATCATAACAAACGATATGGCAAGGGTTTCAACTCAAAATAAAATAAAAAAGTCAGTATTATTTTGCAAACAAAAAATAAAAATGCGGAACCCTTTACCAGAAATACCAGGAGTAAGAGGTTTATTTTTACTTGCAAATAGTTCGTTGACATCGATCAGCTGATTGAGTGCTAGTGATGTATTTATTTCAATTTGAAAAGTTTGGTTTCTGGTATCTATGAATTTAAAAAAATCATTACTTCCGGACTTGAATAACCCTTGCCATATCGTTTGTTATCATAAAAAGAAGCCTTGCTCTTTCTATGTATTTACCCTTTCCGTTACACCTTGTATAAATAAATAATAATAGTACATTACGATACGTGTGACTTAAGTAGCCTATTATTGAATGGGGTGAAGTTAGCGCCCGAGCGTAGCGAGGGTGCTAAACGGGGGTGGTGGGGGGGAGCAGGGCGGGTTCGCTGGATGAATTTATTAATTTAAAAGTCACATTCAAATCATTGCAATTTTTAATGTCATCATTTTACGTTATCGTATGCGCTTATTGTGGACTTTAACATTGAGTACGTTGCCCATAAACTCGGTGGCGAGTATTTCTTCGATAATTGTGCGAAATATGCGAGAAGTAGGTACGTCTCCACAAAAGGAAATTGATTTAATCTCTTTGCGCCATTTTTTGAACACGTTATACGCCGCTGTATATAACTTTTTGGACTTTGTGGACAGCAAATTCAGTGTCACCGATTTCGCCATCTCTTTTATCGCGTCCGGAACAATTTCATTGTTCTCATCTTCGCTAATTTAACTGCCCGAAGTCTCCATTTCAGATCAAAAGTTACGATTTCCGTGAAACGAACTATATGTCAGCGTTTCTCTTTGATTCCGCTGTCACTTTTTCTCTGTCATTTGTTCGCTGTGAAGTTAGTCGATTAATTTACGCATCGTGCAGAATTGGCAACTTAGGTCACGGAAAAGCGTGCGTTAAATGCGGGCTTAGGTCACACTGTGCTATTAAAGTAATTTTAAGATTTGTGATACGAGTAGATGAGTTTTCCAATAATTTTTTGACTATTTACAAGTGCCGGTTACGTAAATAAAAAAGATTTTTATTTTATTTTACTAGAATTATGCTAAGTGCTTTAATCACATTAAACTGTTTCATCATCATCATCATCATCATCAACACCCCGTTTACGTCCACTGCTGAACATGGGCCTCCTCTTAACAGACCTTGGCAAGCCAGGATCGTTGAGGGATTTTGCCATAATCACCAGGCTTGGCAGACGGATTGGTGATCGCAGTAAGATGTAAACTTTGAGCTAATAGATGTTGCTGTCCATCCATCAGCCATATGTCCCTTAGTCGCCTTTTACGACATCCATGGGAGGACATGGGGTGGTCTATTCTAAGCCGGAAACCACCTTAAACTGTTTACAATCTGTAAACTAAACAACCAGTCCAATAGGGCGTTTCCTGTAAAGTTTAGACTTCGGGTCAAGTCTGTCGCTGACTTTGGAAGCTTAGTGCGACTATCGGCGTGATGGAATAAAGTATTTTTTTATACCTACTATCAGTGGGCTGCAAAGTGACTTTGGCAAATTTTAGTAAAATACTGAATTTGTTTATGGTATACGAACTGATAAGAATGACATTCATCATCAACAGCCCGTATAATCCACTGCTGAACATGGGCCTCCTCCCGAGAGGGAGGGAAGTTGCCATAGTCACCACGCTTGGCAGGCAGATTGGTAACCGCGGTAGCATGTTGTACCACACTAGGAGACGCTGCTGCCCGTTCCTTGATATACGATTATTATAGATGATGTTATAACAATCGGGACCAACAGCTTCACGTGTTTTGCTGGCGAGGATTGAATAATGACATTCAGTGTTAGTAAAATGAACCGCCACATCAATTTCCGGTTACTTATCACTTTTCTCAACATTTGCATCCCGTTCAAACAACTGTACGAGACTTCACTACCAGGAGATGGCCCGAGGCCTTCCGTTTAACTCCAATAAAAATCTATTAGTTCGGAATAGGGCGGCAAATGATATTTGCTCGGTGAAGCGAGCCTAAGTAAACAATGGGGCGCTATAGAGCAATACGTTATGATAACTTCTGACTTGAGAACAATGCCGGACAGTCACATAGCACTAAAAACGAAGATGATTGTAAAATATACGCTTATCATAATTTATTGTTATAAATTTATTGACAACCTCCGTAGCGTAGCGGTATTTGGCTCGCTTTAAGTCTCGGAGGTCGTGGGTTCGATCCCCACACCGGACAAGAAATATTTGTGTTAATTCTAAGATTTCTTTCCGGGTCTGGTTGGTTGAAGGTCTACCCTCCGTGCCTCGGAAAGCACGTTAAGCCGTTGGTCCTGATTGCTATAACATCATCTATAACAAGCGTATACCAGGGAACGGGCAGCAACGTTTCCCTGTGTATTACAATATTATACTGCGGTCACCAATCCGCCTGCCAAGCGTGGTGACTATGGCAAAAGCCTCCCTCGGGAGGAGGCCCATGTTCAGCAGTGGACGTTGTACGGGATGACATTATCGACATTATACTAATACTACATTTGTTTGCTTAAACGCAGTAATCTCAGAACCATCAGAACCTCCTAGGCTGATTTGAAAAATCATCCATTAATAGATAGCCCATTTAATGAGGAAGGGTATAGGCTATATTTTATTGAGAAGTTCCCAAGGGAACAGGAGAAACTCGGGTGGAACCGCACGCGGAAGCTAGTTACTTATAATCTTAATCTATATTAATACTAGCGGCCCGCCCCGGCTTCGAACGGGTGGACTTTTATACCCTATCCCTGCCCTACCCTACCCCTACCCTAACCCTACCCTACTCCTACCCTACCCCTACCCTACCCCTACCCTACCCTACCCCTACCCTACCCCTACCCCTACCCTACCCCTACCCTACACCTACCCTACCCTACCCCTACCCTACCCTACCCCTACCCTACCCCTACCATAACCCTACCCTACCCCTACCCTACCCTACCCCTACCCTACCCCTACCCTACCCTACCCCTACCCCTACCCTACCCCTACCCCTACCCAAAAGTATCCTATGTCCTTCTCCCAGTTCTTAGCTACCTCCCTACCAATTTTCAGCCAAATCGGTTCAGCCGTTCTTGAGTTATAAATAGTGTAACTAACACGACTTTCTTTTGTTTTTAAAATGTATTCTGCTATTCGGGACGGAAACAAATCCAACAAATCAAAAACCATGGCAATCGGTCCAGCCGTTCTCGAGTTATAAGTGTTGTAACAAACACGACTTTCTTTTATATATCGCACCCCTAGATGAAGAATCCGGCAACTCAAAAAACACTCATTTTTCAGAAATGACGAAAAACTGTTTTTAGAGTATATAAGAAATATATCAAAGCTACTAACTCAAAACTCGTACTTTTTGAGTTAGCGGAGTCTTCATCTAGGTGTGCGATATATAGATTATAAAGAAGTAAAATTTGTGAGTTTGTGACGTTGTAGGTGGTAATCTATGGATGTAGTGAACCGATTTTGAAAATTCTTTTACCAATTGAAAGCCACGTCATTTGTAAGCGATAAAACTAAGCATATTTTAAGTTAAAGTTTCCACGGGAACGTCAAATTACTCGGCTTTATATATTAACGCTTGTCCCTCAAAGCATAAAAATATACCTTTTATCAATCAAATTAATTTCTCAGTTGAAGTAAAGACGATAGGATTCCGTCAATATTGATGGACGTTTCCTGAACGCTCAAGGGGTATTATCAAAACTTACTAATTTTAATTAATCTATTAAATATGATTAAATTTAAAGAATATTATCTCTCCTCTTCGTAACATTATATGTATATACGAATATAAGTATGTTTTCGTATTACTATATAGTATTTAGTTTATGATTATATTGTATGTGTAGATACACTTACTTCAATCTACACGCTTTTAATTTTTTCTACTTCTGACTTCTCCTCTCGCAGGTCTACTGGAAGAGATTTCTTAAGAAATAAGTAGTACCTTTGTACATTGCTGTTAAGCCGTTTTGATGTAGGTATTTATATCTTCTGTGTGTATGTGTACATAAATAAATAAATTAAAAAAAGATTACGGAAATTGCTTCTGACACCTGGTGTTTTGGGTTCGATTTCCATTCTGAACCATTATTTGTGAGAACTACTGACTGTAGTTTTGAGTCTTTGAGTTTTGAGGATGTACTAGGTGAATTATATGTTTGTAAAGTGCCCTGCGAAACAAAACTCCTTACACAATTTAATCTTGGCCATAAAATTATTCAAAGGACAGAATCAAAAGTTAGTAAATGCTAATTGCAATCACCGTGCTTCCACAAAATCAAAGAAAAACTTATATAATCTGCATACCTTCTACGATCGCCAACTTTTAACATTACACAAATAAAATTATGTTCGGAATAATTGATGGGTTCAATCAATTAATTCTATTCATTAATATTCAGATAGCCCGAGGTGACGGTCAAAAAGAGGGAGGAAAAAAGGGGGAGGAAACGGAATTTCACCTCTTTTGAATAACGCTCTAAATGTTATTTTATAATTTGATTTTTTAAACTTGAAAAGAGGTGATAATGAAAGAATAATATTGGCGGGGATTGGCGGTTCTGATGGATGTCACTTCACAAGTTATTTTCAGGACTTTGTTGATGTACGTAATTGGTTTCGTAACATTAATCTGGGCTCTACATAAGTTTTCTGTGCCGTGTGGGTTCCGGCTTAGAATAAACTGGGTATGATGCGCAACAACATGCGCACACTCACACCGCTGTAATTTTTTATAACGTTGTAAGGTATTGAAAGACAGAGACAAACCGATTCGTTTTGACGATAGCGTGAGCGAGACAGCGCGCTACTGATGTACGTCAAATTGACATTAGAATGAATGAAGTAAGGTAAGTGACTACTTTTTTTCTTTTTTTTTTGTTGTCCGGGAGAGAAATTCTTTGACGCATTCTCACCGCCGCTGCAGCGTATTTGCGCGCTGGCGGTGGGATATGTGGGGCTCGCCCTCTCCATAGCGTGGTATGCTAAACTCATACCACGAGGAGAGGACCCTACACCACTAAAACCCCCCCCGGACACTCCTTCGATCTGCCGTTGGCGGGAGCCGGGTACGCATAAGCAATCCGGCCCAAGATAAGTGACTCCTACTTCGTGCTAGTACGTTATTTTGATTCAATTAGGCGACGGGGACCTAATTGATGCGGTCCACGCGTTAGTCGCGAGTCACCTATCTTCCGTATTTTGATTATGCGTAAAACTAATGCGTAAAAGTCGTCTATTCACCGCGCCTTAAAGAAATGAGTATTACCCAAGGGGCAAGTGCCATGTTGCCTTTCTATGTATCTATACTAATATTATAAAGAGGTAAAATTTGTGCAGGAGAATGAAGGTCACTGACATAGCTCAACGGATTAGCAAGCTGAAGTGGCAATGGGCAGGACACATCACAAAGAACTGACGGCCGATCGAGCAGAAAGGTACTCGAGTGGAGAGCACGAACTGGCAAGCGCAGCGTAGGATGACCGCCTGCACGATGGACCGGCGACCTCATAAAGGCCGCTAGCGATAGTTCCCGCTCGAAATCGATGGGGGAGGCCTATGTTCAGCAGTGGATTAAAACAGGCGGATGATGATGAAGTCTGTGACGTTGCAGGGGTAATCTCTGTATATACCGAACCGATTTGGATAATTCGTTTACCAATAGTTACGTCATTTGTGAGTTTCATAAGTAGGGACCGGATTATATGCATTTGCATATTTGCATATGCATTGGCATATTTAAGCCATTCTCAAAGCATATTTTACCTAATATCGAGTTATAATGCATATTATCGGTATATTTACAATATTTTTTCCAGTGCAGTGCAGTCATCCCGCGTTCCGATATTCGATAAAAGTGATAATATCGCGAATTAAACCAAATTATAGTCACAAAATAAATATATACATTAATAATAATAATTGGGATATAGATTAATAAAAATTAAAAATAATGTCACGGCATAAACTGTAATGTGTAGTGACACCTATGGTCGCCTATTTAAGGATAATTTACTAATTGTATGCTGATTTTGAAGTAAAATTAAATTAAAACTAACTTTTCTTCTTTTTTAAGGACTGAATTGATTAATTGAATTAAAACTTATCATTTAATTTTGCATATTCTGCCAATTTTCGTGCATATTTCAAGCATTTTTCATGCATATAACAAGCTTCTTATGTTGCATATAATCCGTTCTCTAGTCATAAGCTATATTTTAAGTTAAAGTTTCCACAGGAACGGGTTGTACGCGGGTGAAACCGCGTGGGACAGCTAGTTAGTTGATAAATTTGTTATTTTAAAAGTAACTAAGCCTTTGTCTAATTTCCTCTACACCTAAATCGCATCAGTAGGTACCAACATAACATACACTATACAAAATACTCATCCGCTTTACACAAGACACGACAATCTCATTAATATCTCATGACAATAAGTGCGCCAAGAACACATGTTCCATCATTTAATGGAACAATGTGTTCTCCAGCACTTCCTGCATACATTGGTACGTGTGTGTCAACGAGTGTACCGAGCACTCGGCCAGGTGTCGAGCGCTGAGGTGAACGAATCCTTACCACCCTACGAATTTGTACATTAGTAGATTTGATACATGATTCCAGTTACTTTATCATTAAACATACACATGACAGCTACTAAACAGTGAATTTATGTTGTCTTTTAGATGTGATTGAAGTGGCATAGCCAAACAACTAGAGGCGTTGGACTTGCGATCCCCACCCATTGCACCACCGACGTGAACCCACTCGTAACACAATCATTTTAGCTTAGCACGAGGGGTTAACAAGAATACTCTAGCTAGCTGTGTGCAAAAACTGTGCTAGTAATCTTAAAAAAACGAAAAAAAAAATCACTTTTCAAAGACGATAAGCGGCTCTTCAATCTATAGTTGAACAGTATGTTAGTTTGCTTCAACACGCTAATCTCACGAACTACTGGTCCAATCTGATAAATCCTTTCAGTGTTATATAGCCCATTTATCGAGGAAGACTATATATTATTATGAAGTTTTTATAGTTACGGGAGTTACGCGGGAAAACCGCCCGCGGGAATCTATTAATAATATAACATTTGCAACCCACAACAGTATTCGAAATCGATCAAAGGATGTCAAGTTTAGAAAATTACAAAAATAAATTTGACAACGTACAAACTACTATAGAAACCCAAACTGACGACATTGACAACGAAATAATTAAATATATATAACAATATTCATTAAATTTAAATATGTGTCTTAAACAAGTTAATTGTAATAAACATTCTGCAAGATTTGCTGCTCACACACATTACACAGTCGCACGTGTTCTGTCAATATGTGTACCGAACACTCGGCCAGGTGTCGAGAGCTGGGTTGACACTCTCTACGAATTTAAACACTAATAGATTGGATACACGCTACAAGTAAGTATTGTTCAACTTACTAAGATGACGTTTACTGTACAGTACAGTTGTCACTTGGATTTAATTCGCTTCGTAGGGACGAGAATCATATCCTTTCTTTTTTCTGCGGTAAAAGCTGACTATATAAATTTTCCAACCCTCTGACTACTTAAATGTACGACACGAAATAGACACGAGGTGCGATGAGTTACTTTGTAGTTAGTGCACAGTAATTAGTTGCGCCTCGAGGGATTTTATAGTGCAACATACAAACAAAATAATTGTAGTATGCCACACGTCTTCTCTCTTTTTTTTCCGGGGGCAAATGCACCCATTCCCACCGCCGCTGGCGGTGGGCAGCGTATTCGCGCGTTGGCGGTGGGATATGTGGGACTCGCCCTCTCCATATCGTGGTATGCTAAACTCATACCACTAGGAGAGGACCCTACACCACTCGGACACTCCTTCGATCCGCCGTTACACGTCTTCTCCCTACTTGTGTTATTAGTTTGTAATATTTAGAGGATTCTAATAAACATTGAGTTAAAGGAAGCACGCTTTTCATTCCATTGGAACTCCCAACACTTCAAAATGACACATTTACACACAGTCACACTAGTTTCCCGTGCGGTTTTAACCGCGTTACTCCCGTTCCCATAGAAACTGTATAATAAAATATAGCTATAAAATATAACCTTTCTCGATAAATGGACTATCCAACACTGAAAGATTTTTTGAAATCGGACCAGTTGTTCCTGAGATTAGCGCGTTCAAACAAACAAACTCTGCAGCTTTATAATATTAGTAAAAAAAAAAAAAAAAAAATGTGTATGCCAATAAATAGTTAAAGTAACTGGACCAAAACCTACGTTCTGCCCATTTGAGTATGTTTCGCCGGACCGTCTCATGTGGGTCGTGTTAAAACCGGCAGTAGAATAACCCACTGAGTTTGTTTCGCCGGATCTTCTCAGTTGAGGCGTATTGGATCCGGTGGTAGCATTAAAGCGCGTCCGTCGTTATATACTCATGGTCCACCTAAATAATGACAATTGTTCTAACCTACTATAGACAGAACAAGCTATTTGACACAATATAGTTAAATAATAAACTAAGTCGTTAAGACTAAAATATTATTAAAATAATAACTTAAATACTTGTTTAATTTGAAAATTTATAAAATATGATAATTAATAATAATAATATTATAAAATATGATATTATCTAAATAATACTTAATACTAAATTATTGTTTTGACTATTTGCAAGTGCCTGTAATAGGTTTACGTAAATAAAAATGATTTTTATTTATTTTTTTATTTTATTTTATTTAGTATACATTAGTAAAGTTGAGTGTGTCAAAACGTTATTAAACAATTCATGTTCTAAGACACACAGCGGTAAGTATACGTATACCTTATGTCAACGACAGTACATGGACAAATCTACTGTCGTTGACGAAAACACAATTTTCATAGTAAGATAGTAAGTTTCGACACTCGCAAGGGCTTCAAAACCTACAAGGTTCCCTCAGAATCTTGAAATTTGGTACAAAGCCTCATCTTATAGCACAGATCAAGGAGAAATTAAAAACCATACATTTTTAATTACATCATTATATGTAACCCTCGGTGCACGAGTCCGACTCGCACTTGGCTGGTTTTTTTTTTAATTCAAGTTGCGTAGTCGTGCTGATTTTTTAAATACGGCTTTTTCCGTTTTTTTTTTCGATTTCTCCGTACATACTTTGAACACTGTGATTTTTCGATAATCCTTTCGTCGCGAATGCTGACGTCATTATAATTATCTGCAAGCCAAATTTCAGCTCAAGTCGTTAAATGTGTTGATAAATCTATGGATTTTCTTTGCAGTTGATCCTACTAATATTATAAACGCGAAAGTTTGTGAGTATGGATGAATGGATGTTTGTTACTCTTTCACGTCAATACTACTGAACAGAATTGGTTGAAATTTGCATGCATCGGGATAGATTGTACGCTGGATTAACATATAGGCAACAACACATCACGCTCCGACCCACTGGAGCAGAGTAACGCGGGTAAAACCGCGGGGCGTAGCTAGTACATTATAAGTAGATATACTAAGAAAGTAGCTCGCCTCGTCTGAACCATTTCGAAGTACTCTGAACAAAGGACGAACAACGCAAACATTTGCACTTGTAATAGAATTTCAACTCTTTTCTTTTCAAATCACTTTCTATAGATTATCTCTTGGGCTGGTTGACTTGGAAATTATTTATCTATGTATTCAAGTAGAGTGCTATTTACGAGAGCCTTTGATGGAATTGCATTGATGAGAGACAAATATTTTGAAACGTGTGTCAATACATAATTATCTTTATTTTGATCCAGTGTAGATTGGATGGCTAGTCAAATATTGAGCTGTTTTATTTTAAAGTAGCATAGCCCTTGGAAAACCTCCGTAGCGTAGCGGTATTTTAAGTCTCGGAGGTCGTGGGTTCGATCCCCATGCCGGACAGGAAATCTTTGTGTAAAGATAAAGATAACATTTTTTTCCGGGTCTGGTTGGTTGAGGGGCTACCTTCCGTGCCTCGGAAAGTACGGTAAGCCAATGGTCTTAATTGTTATAACATCATCTATAATATCAGGGAATGGGCAGCAGAGTTTCCGTATGTGTTACAACATAATACTGCGGTCACCAACCTGCCTGCCAAGCGTGTGGACTATGGCAATTACCCTCCCACGGGAGGAGGCTCATGGTTCAGCAGTGGACGTTATATGGGCTAATGCTGATAATGTATTTTTTAGGGGCAAATATCCAAGGAGACTTTGTTATTTGGTCTTTGTCTCTAAACAAATAAAATAAAGTAAAAACCTGTTATTTTCCATGACAAACAGGCACTTCAATTCATTTGCTTGTTCTATAGATGTACAGTCAACAAAAGAAATAGGTTTACACATTGTGAAACGCATTCTATATTAATTATATGTACTATTTTTTTTTTGAACAGTTTATGTGTTGTACACAGCTAGCAGCCAACTCTTCATCCACCCATTCCAAACGAGCTGCGCCCCGCGGTTTTACCCGCGTTACTCTGCTCCAGTGGGTCGGAGCGTGATGTTTTGTAGCTTTTATGTTAATCAAGCGTATAGCCTATCCTAGTTCAAAATTTCAGCCAATTCCGTTCGGTAGTTTTGGCGTGAAAGAGTAACAAACATCCGTCCATCCATACTAACAAACTTACGCGTTTATAATATGAGTAGGATTTTGACTGTACCAATATTATAACTATTGAATACGATATTATTAATTGAAACTATTAGTGTAGAAATGAACATCACTTTATATCAAACACAAACAAGACTAAAATGATTGAAATACTTAATTATAGCGTTCTGCTCAAGTTCATAGCGAGTGTCAGTGTAAGACTAACGTTATTTTAGTTACTTACTAGCTGAGCCCCGTGGTTTTACCAGCGTTACTCTGCTCCAGTGAGTCGGAGCGTGATTTTTTGTAGTTTCAATGTTAATCGAGCTTATTAACTATCCCCGTGCAAAGTTTCAGCCAAATCCATTCAGAAGTTTTTGTGTGGAAGAGTAACAAACATCCACCCATCCATCCATACGCACAACATTTCGCGTTTATAATAGGGATAAAATATAATGACCACCAAAAATATATACTTGACACCAGAAAAATAAAGTCTAAAATTATAATAGTACTAGCTATTTTAGTCACGACTGCACTTCAAATTGTATTCGAACACCAAATGTAGTTAATGATCACCAAATCTTAGCGAGCAAATTATTGCGCTATTTCTACCTTAATAAAATCAATGAAAAATGACAATCGGTTAGGTTAGGTTAGAGCTGCGGCCATACAACGCACGAGCCGAGCGAGCGAAGCGAGCGGTGCCGCGGCAGCGGCCGGCGAGTGCCAGAACCGAATAGTAAATTAGTAAAACATTTAGGTACTTTTGGTGATCATTTACTACTTTTGGGTTAGAAATGATTTATTTGGAGTCATTTTGCTTAAATATGATAGCGAAATGTTAAAACTTTGGTTACAATTTTACATTAAAATGCGGGTTTAATTTTGGTGATCATTTTCACTATATCTGATGGTAAGTTAAACATAAGCCTTTATAATATTAGCAAGGATATTAATAAAGAGGAAAGATTTGACTCGTTTGTTTGCATTGAATAAGCTCCGGAACAACTCGACCGATTTCAATAATTCTTTCGCCATTAGAAAACTCCGTTATCCAGGAGTAAGAAAGGATATAATATTTAATTATGAGGTTCCGACGGGGACGGGAACGTAAGATCCCATTGAAAGCGGTGCTGGTCCTAAATTTCGTCTTGCATATTATTAAACGCAACTTGCGTGAGAACAATACATGGATGGATTAGGGGAGACCGTTGCCCAACTGTGGGACAGTAGCATGGCACTCAGAACTACCATTGATTCATAAAAATAATTATTTATAAAAATAATTCTTAGAAACAACAACTGTAATAAATGAGCCACTAAAGAATTCACTTCAAAAGTAATTTATTGGTTAAGTTAACATTTATTAATAACACATTTTGACTTCAATTTTTGAATTAATCGCAATCACCTGAAAATGAAAACGTTTATTGATAATGTGGACGAATCGATCGTACTTATTATAAGTCAAATGATAATGAAAAAAAAAACAATCTTAACAAATAAATTAGTATACATTTCCACAATAATGTTATTAAATAAAATTTATTAATATTGTTATGGCATGTTCGTAATTAATCGCTTATTATAAAATATAATTAAGATCAACCAGCGCGGGCTGGGATCGGGTCTGAAGCATAGAACGCGTCGCGAGCCTCGCCTTGCGAGGACGGCCGGACCCTATCCTAGCTTCCTACAAGTCTTTCTCTATCTACCTACGGTGTGACACTCGGAGAAGAAAGACTAAGAAACTCCGAGATCATTTCGTGGTTGAAGACCTAAATTAGAGAAAGAGAGTGAGATCATTATTTGGAAATTGTGATTATAATAATAGGGGGCGTTAGAGTTTATTCCTTGTAAAAGAGGCGGTAATCTATAAAAGCTTTGGAAACCTCTGCTTAGAATATAGTGTTATTCGATATAAGCCAACTGGTTTTTGATTTAAATAATAATATAAAAAAGAGTACTTTAAAAGGCCATTCTATTAATATTGATGCTCTTTTGTTTTTCGTTTTATATTCACTTTAAAATGTTTTTTTTTTTTTGTTTATAAACATCAATTTAACATTGAAATTAATACCTAATTTATTTAATACCAATGTCATTATTATCAGCTCTTCAACACCACGATCACTATTAAATTATTAAGTAACCAGTACTGCCCAACATAAGAAATAGTTATTTGTTATACAAGAGAGCAAAGTTGCTTTTTAACCGCGTGTTCAATTTTGATGACCGAGCAAGCGAAGGATTCTAAAATTGAATCACGAGCGCAGCGAGTTATTCAAAATTAGAATCCTGAGCGTTAGCGAGGGAATCAAAAGAGCACGAGGTGAAAAATCTTTGCACTCGAGTGCAACACGTAACTTTTCATTCCACCTCAGCGAGGAAATGCGCATTATTAACAGTTTCAGTCAATTCTGTTGGCGTCAAACAAACTTCCTCGCCGCTAGAATCACTCATTTTAGTTTTTTCACTTGTTTTCAAGTTTCTTGTTTTTAATATAAGGTTTAACAATGACGTGAAAAAATGCCGCGTAAAGAACCGCGTACAAAGCAAATTGAAAAAAGAACACCAAGAAGGTTCCGAGTCTGAGTTTTTAACAAATTAAAAAAAAGTTGTATGATATATTCGGCACCATAGAGGTAGCAGTAAATAGGTTTAATGTTTTTTTTAATTCACAAACTTAGTGCACACGATGTTCTAAATTCAATTTACTTTATCCTCAAGAGAATAAAAACGGCTTTTCCACTCAGATATTGAAGATTAAAAATACTCTTTCCGAGATGGTGGGATGAAAAAAAAATACTCAGTTCTTTTTTTTAAGTACCAAGTTTCGGCATGTTGTTTCTCCAATCATTAAAAGGTATATAAATTGAAACTAGTGAGGTACAAAGGGGTACTAAGAGGTACAAAGGGCTAGGGCTGGCACAATTTGTGCGCTCGTTATGAGACAAAGGCAACATTAGGACATAATCTCGGTTCGTCTCATTGTTGGCACCCGCACGGGCGGTAATGCGTTGGGCGGCGCAGGGCTGGCCGACTACTAATTTAATTAAGTATATGTTATGTTATTGTGCATTAAAATTGAATATGTTGTTCTATAGGGTTGTGAAAATTATCTGAACCGAAAATTGAGATGTTTTTTTTTTATTAAAGTTAATTTCACGTGATTATTACGATACCATTATTGTTACATTACAACCTCCGTAGCGTAGCGGTATTTGGCTCGCTTTCAATCTCCGAGGTCGTAGGTTCGATCCTCACACTGGACAAAAATTCTTTGTGTAAATTCTAAGATTTCTTTCCGGTCCCCTAACCAACCAGAGTTAGGGGACCCTTCGTGCCTCGGAAGGCACGTCAAGCCGTTGGTTCCGATTGTTATAATATATCAAGCGGCGTTCCCTTGTGTGGTACAACATAATACTGCGGTCACCAATCCGCCTGCTAAGCTTAGTGACTATAGCAAACACACTCCCTCGGGAGGAGGCCCATGTTCAGCAGTGGACGTTATAGTGCAGGAGTTTAATTTAAAAAAAATGTGATTTTATTAAATAGGGTTATCAACTGAACCTACAACACCAACACCTCATCTATACTAACTAATATTATAAAGAAGTAAAGTTAACGAATTGTTTGTGAAGTTGTAGGGAGCAATATCTGAATCTACTAAACCAATTTAAAATAATCTTTTACCATTGGCAAGCCACAATATTAATGAGTTTTATCCTACTAATATTATGAACGCGAAAGTTTGTAAGTATGGATAAATGGATGTTTGTTGCTCATTAACGCCAAAACTACTGAACGGAATTGGCTAAAATTTTGCACCGGGATAGATTATACGCTAAATTTACATATAGGCTACAAAACATTACGCTCCGAACCACTGGAGCAGAGTAGCGCGGGTAAAACCGCGGGGCGCAGCTGGTAGGCTATATTCAAATTCCAATACACCTTCATTTACAAACCAATGCATATCAAAATTACACAGTTAGAAACCTAACAATGGTCTATACGCTAAAAATGAGTGCACCGTCTTATTGTCAACCCTAGCGTTCTCTCGGCACATAATGAGCATATTACATAAAAGAGCTCACTCTATTCAGTAGAATAAATTAGATTTGCACAATGAATGGCGCACTCCAGTCGCCGCGCCAATAATTATTGTGTACACGATGGTAATTGGCGAGTCCTTGCTAGAAGAACGCATTTAAAGTGACGAGGTGTTAGTAGATAAATTAAGTCAGAATGATTGTAGACTTAACCTCCGTAGCGTAGCGGTATTTGGCTCGATTTAAACCTTGGAGGTCGTGTGTTCGAGATTCTTAGATTTCTTTCCGGGTCTTGTTGGCTGAGTTACCCTCCGTGTCTCGGAAAACACGTTAAGCTGTTGGTCCCAATTGTTAAAACATCATCTATAACAATTGTATACCTGGGATTGGGCAGCAGCGTTTCCTCGTGTGTTACACCATAATACTGCGGTCACCAACCCGCCTGCCAAGCGTGGTGACAATGGTAAAATCCTCCCTCGGGAGGAGGCCCATGTTCAGCAGTGGACGTTATACGGGCTGACAATGATGATGAAGTAAAAGTGGGTGAAACATAAATACAAACGCGGGTTTATCAGCGAAATACCGACGCAACGTGTGACCGGGCCCCAATCGCGGACAGATGATCGGTGCTGCTCAAAATTTTTTTTATGCAATAAAATAGTTAAGTAATGAGGATTTCCAAGTTATATCTGAGGTACAGTCGACATTGAATAGAATGATTTATGTAAAAATAATGGAGAATCATCGTCTAACCAAAATTCTCAGTCTATTTTTCAACCGAAAGTATTCTATCGAACATTCATGAACATTAATCACAATTAGATATTGATAAAAACCGCGCGGAAGACTTGTCGTAAAATTCTGCTCCAATTAAATAAGCGCCAAAGCAAATTTGATTGATATCTCACGAAAATAAGTTACGAGCTCTTAAAAATGATAAATGGAGTTTAAATTCGGTTGCCACTGATGGGGGCTTACAAGTTTTTTATTGTGCAGTCTTGAGGGAGAGTTTTGGGGTTCATAGATTGGAATGTACGCCGATGGTTCCGGAACGTCTTTTTTATTAATGTTTAGCTGCTGATTGTGACTTTGAACGCATGAATTAAGGGTTTTATTAGCTACTAGCGGTTTCAACCGCGGACATCCCGTTCCCGTGGGAACTTTAATATAAAATATAGCCACTCTTGGTGGCTAGCTATTGGTAAAAGAATTTTCAAAATCGGTTCAGTAGATCCAGAGATATAACGTCGCAAACTCATAAACTTTACCTCTTTAGAATCACTACATAGTATAAAACAAAGTCGCTTTCTCTGTCCCTATATCCCATCCCTATGTATGCTTAAATCTTTAAAACTATGCAACGGATTTTGATGCGGTTTTTTTAAATAGATAGAAAGATTCAAGAGGAAGGTTTATATGTATAATACATCAGCATTGTACCCGTGCGGAGCCGGGGCGGGTCGCTAGTATTATTATAGATGCAACAATGAAAGTCGCGTGTACATCGGTACTACCGTTTTGGAGATGGAAGGAAACAGATATTAGTGTTAAAGAATACACTGATAAACAAATAGACATATAAAATAAAAATTAGCCTATAGGATATCAAATTGGTTACGTCCTTCTAAAATTAGCAAAAACTAAAGGTTTTTTATAAATATAGGTATGTATTTGCAATTGCAGTCAACAAATTCTTCTCTTTTCTCATTTAATATAGTTAATATGTGTTACTTGTGAGATACATTGTGTTTTCATGCGATGGCCCAGTCATTCTGTTTATTTAAAACTTAAATCATTGTTATTATTGATGTTTTTATTACAATACTAGCTGGCCCGGCAAACTTCGTACCGCCTCGAAATCTACGCGGTGCCCTACATCTACCCTACCCTACCCTACTCCTACCCTACCCCTACACTACCCCTACCCTTCCCCTACACTACCCCTACCCCCCTACGCTACTCCTACCCTACCCCTACCCTACCCCTACCCCCCTACCCTACCCTACCCCTACCGGGAACGACATAAAAAGAATCCTATAAATATCCTTCTCCCAGTTCTTAGCTACCTCCCTAACAATTTTCAGCCAAATCAGTTCAGCCGTTCTTGAGTTATAAATAGTGTAACTAACACGACTTTCTTTTATATATATATAGATAGATGTTACTAGGTTGAAGTGGTAGTAAGTAGGGAACGTTATCAATTCAGCGGGGCGCATTCTTGCGTCGATAACTTAGTCTGTAATTTCTAGACAATATTTTAATTAACTGGCTTCCCTTGTGAGTTGTCACCCGCGTAACTCCTGTTCCCGTGGGAACTTCATAATTGAATATAACCATGTCATCCGGGCATAGTGTACCTATGGGAACTTCATAATTAAGTTTAGCCATGTCGTCCGGGCATAGTTGAGATAGCTTCCCAGTGGTGTTTTTTTATTCAAATCGGTCAAATAGTTTCGGAGCCTGTTCAATACAAGCAAACAAACATCAATTAATCTTTTCTCTTTATTATATTAGTATAGATAAAATATTTTTAGTGTAAAAAAGTAAAAACCATATTTTTTCTGGTGCGCCTTTGTAGTGAAAAGGCTTTTGCAATTTCAGCTTGCTAAGTGATATTTATCAATGCAGTATGCATTGATGCTTCTGAGACTTTTGCTACATTACTTGCCGATATCATATATCATAGAAACGAGCTGTAAGGTCCATATATGAACTTGGTCCGCGAGTTTCTCTACGGGAGAAACTTCAAAGAGACAAATATTCTAACAGTCACATCAGAATATCTCTATGAAAATCTTTATTAATTTCCATAAGAATGTTTTATAATTTAAGAAAAACAGTGACACCCACAACTAGAAATAAGCATAATCTTGTTTTACATGCTACCCGTCTCCACGAAATTAGCAATTCTTTTATGACAATGTATACGCTTCTACAGCAAACTTCCTAATAATATAAGAGATCTTTCTTTAAACAAGTTTTAACGATATGCCAAAGATAAACCATGTAATAAAATTTCTAATTATATATATGACAAAACTGGGAGTGAGTTGCTCTTAAACAATACTGTTTCATTAATAATTGTATCAAAATCATTTATTTAAAAAAAGGATTCGTCTGAATTTCTTGCCAGTTCTTCTTAGAGTTGCCACGTGCAGAGCTGGTGGAAGTAAAGAAAAGGACGCACCATAAGAACATTATACAAAATATTTTAAATGTGTCTATATGAATAAAGAATCTTTGACTGTGATATATCAACGTATCTCAATTACTTAGTAGTTTTCCTGATGGAACTAAGTGGCAACAGTACCTGTCTATCTCCAACTCTATTTCCCTCGCAGTGGCCAGGCTAGTGCATCGTAATATTATATTTGACAGGACCAGTAGAATAGGTTCCTACAGCTCCGAGTTTAGCTATTGTTAGTCTTCGCATTAAAGTGCGCCTTCAATATTACGACTGTGATAAAAATATCACAGTCGTATTATTTGTCTTTAGTCCGGATATTTATGCTGAAAAAATTAAATGAGAAGATTAATGAATATGGGGGAGGAGGTCCTACCTGTCCTGAACGGGACCTACGCTGGCGAAATGGATGCAAGAAGCACGTTACATAATAAATGTAATGGTTATCTTTAATTATTTTTTTTCTTAATTTTTATTGGTGTTGTGTAGCGGTAGACTGTGTATTAAATGGGAATGCGTTATGAGTTAATCAATTAAATAAAAAAATACAAAACTGGGACCACGAATTGTCATACAAACGACGGATTATTCTAATTCTAGATGTACTTTTATAATTTTTGTCCGTAAACAATAAATTACTGCGATACCAGTATTAAATTTTCTAGCCTAAGAGCTATCTTCAAATTGTTAATATATTTGAATTACTATTATAAATATTACACTGTACAAGACGACCAATGTATCACACAAAGTTATAAGACAAAATAATATGTTATATGTATGTAACCATATTTTCTAACTGCACCGTGTAATAGCCTACCATTATGCAACTACCTACAATAGAAGCAGTGTATCACTACGCCGCAACGTAGCTACTACGCCGTAGCACTGCGTAGCTCCCTAGGCGTAGCACCGGTGACAATTTACAAGTTCAGGCGACACAAGTCTCCCCGTAAGATGGCTGCAAACCGCCTACAACAGAAATAAATCAACTTGTTAGAACGTACAATCGTAAATCGTCCTCACGGAAATCGTACCCTAAGCCGATAGGGGAATATTTGGAATCGAGAACACAGTAATACAGGAATATTTGGCGTATCGGGAATCCGGAATCAATTAATAAGGAGGTTAGCACATGCCGCGAATGCTTCGCTTTAGCAATAGTTGGGCAACTTTGTACGTGAGCTAACGTGCTGGCGAATATTTAACGATTTAGCCGATTAATGGCGCAAAGATATGCAACTCCTGAAGGTATTAGGAGTTGCATAGTGCTTTGAAATTTCGACAGCGTTGGTGGATTGATATTTCAAAGATACTGCTTTAAATGTAGCATGTAAAATAATATGCTTGATAAATATTTAGCAATAAACGTGTAAATGTGTTATGAATTTATTTTATGTTAAAATTAAAATACCGATACTAGCTACTTACTGGCTGACAAAGACCTGTCAGGTACGTTATAATGCAGGCGATCCCTCGGCGCCATATTGGCCGCGGGTGCCGTCGGGGGGCCGGATTGCTTCGTGCGTACCCGGCCCCCGCCAACGACGGATCGGACGCGTGTCCGTGGAGTTTTAGTGGTGTAGGGTCCTCTCCTCGTGGTATGAGTAATGCATACCACCGCTATGGAGAGGGCGAGTCCCACATATCTCACCGCCAGCGCGCGAATACGCTACAGCGGCGGTGGGAATGCGTAAAACTTTTTTTTTTCAGGGGGAAAAGCCCCCTGAAAAAAAAAAGTACGTTATAATGCAAAATAAGTAATTTTATTTATTTATTTATTCTTTATTGCACGCATTAAAACCATAACATTATTATACAAAGGAAACAACATGTACAAAGGCGAGCTTATTTCAATAATGAATTTTCTTCCAGCAAACCTTACGAAAGAAGCATTTGATTAAAAGTGCAAAGCTTGTGTACAACGGACGAATCTTTTAATTAATTTATACCAAATTGGTAAATACATATCAATAAACATACACACTAATATATACATATACAATTACATTTTAGTGTTTTAATTGCGGCTTATTTTGCATGGCTTATTAATTCAGGTTTATATATTAATGATGGTTTTGTAAGCATCTTTTTAACTTGAGAAAATCAACGACACTATATGTATTTTGGTGTGCGTCTAAATGTTGACCCAACCGAGGTAGCATATTGAATGCCAGTCGATTTCCCCAAACCGACTTCGCGGAGCATGCGACCACTTTACCTAGTTCCTTTGTGAGCCAGCGAACAGCCATTCCAAACAATTAGGTTATGTTAGTTCGGTTACTTCAGACCATCCCTATGGTTTTAGACGGGAAATTTTGGGACTCCGAAGGTTTTGCGAATACTTGACTGCCATGTTGATATATTCCAACAAGGTCCCAGGTAGAGATGTGTAGTTCGCGAATGAATCCTTCAATTGAAGTACTTCAGTTGGAATCACTCTGTATCTCTTTCGTTCAGTGCAGATTCATATACTTCAATAGTTCAGTTTAGTCCATTTAGTTCAAAGTGTTAAATTCTTATATTCAATATAATACGTACACAATATAACTTAATGCTTTTAAATGAAAGCTATAGGTACTTATAATTTAAAAAAAAACATAAACAACTAATACAAAACAATATAATCATTCTCGTTATTAGTTCATTGCACGATCGATGATCGTTTGAAAGACCTGCGAAAATTGATTCAAATGAATCTAGTTCATAAACTGAACTAGTGAAGTAAATGAATTCGATGATCGTTTGAAGGACATGCGAAAACTGATTCAAATGAATCTTGTTCATAAGCTGAACTAGTGAAGTAAATGAGTGATATAGTTCACTTAGTTCAAATGAAGTATACTTCAATGACACATTTTGCGCATGTCTATATCTCATTGATTCGTTGTGATTTGCTGAACTAAATCAGTGGACTACTTCATTGAGCCAAAAGATATACTTCATTCATTTCTTTTTACTGTACCAGGATCAATTGTGTGCGCTAATATAGGTGCGCGTAATCCTTTGCTATCAAAATCTCTAACGACGTTTTTTTAACGCGACCGACTTAACGACATCGCAGATTTATAGGTAAAGCACCACCAACTTTCCACCTCCGAAAGCTTTCTATATTAATACTATTTTTTGCCGAACCCATGATCCGAACTCGGTATAGGATATCTATTATTAATTACAGTCGAACATATTATTACCTCCTATTAACCTCCGTAGTGTAGGGGTATTTGGCTCTCTTTAATTCTCGGAGATCATGGGTTCGATCCCCACACCAGACAGGAAATCTTTGTGTAAATTTCTCAGATTTCCTTCCGGGTCTGGTTGGTTAAGGTACTACCCTCCGTGCCTCGGAACGCACGTTAAGCCGTTGGTCCCGATTGTTACAACATGGTCTCTAATGATTGTATATCAAGGAACGGTCAGCAGCGTTTCCTTGTCTGGTACAACATAATACTGCGGTCACCAACCCGCCTGCCAAGCGTGGTGACTATGGCAAATACCCTCCTTCGGGAGGAGGCCGATATTCAGCAGTCGACGTTATACGGGCTAATGATGATGATGATGATATTTAATTTGCACAACAAGTAAGCATTGTCATTCAACGGGGTAATGCTGCCAGCATTCTGGGAACTTTGCCCAGTAGAATAGTATTTTTAAGTCAGTTTTATTTCAAAGTTGAAACTTTAAGTTGTATATATGTAATACAACTTAAACTTGCAAGAAGTTTCTTTTATTTATTGCAACTTATAAAATACTTCTACTTTATAGCTGACTTGACGTCCACTGCTGAACATGGGCCTCCTCTAAACAGACCTTGGCACGCCAGGATCGTAGAGGGATTTTGCCATAATCACCACGCTTGGCAGACGGATTGGTGATCGCAGTAAGAAGTAAACCTTGAGCTAATAGATGCTGCTGCCCATCCATCAGCCATATGTCCCTTAGTCGCCTTTTACGACACCCATGGGAGGACATGGGGTGGTCTATTCTAAGCCGGAAACCACACGGCACCACACGGCATTTTATACCTTACTAATATTAAAAATACTATAAACATTACCTACTAGTGCATAAAACATTACGCTGCGACTCGCTGGAGAGAGAGCACATCATCTATAGAACTGGGGGGCGCAACACCATAAAACTCAAATATCTCAAAAGCGCTGATTACTATCTTTTGTACAGCCAAGGGACCGATGATTGAACTGCCAATGAGCAAAATTTTAAACCGTTTAAAGGGTGCTTATAAATTGAAAGGGTGTGAATTAATTGGAACCGTCTCGTGGCTCGTTGGTTACGCGCTAATCTTCAATAATCCGACGCGTCGGGGCAGAGCTGTACGGATGGCCAATCAACATTCTTTGATAAATTGGCTACCCTCTCAAGTCTTTGAAGTGGCATTATAAGAGTGTTCTAATCATTTTGTGTTGTGGTAGAGTGACGGTGCAGTATTTACACAAAGAAAATTAAAGACATATATGAACAACAAAAAATTAGTAATACAATTAATTATTTTGAGTTGTAGTATGAGTATTATGTTTGTAATCTATAAAAATATAAATCAATAGCAAAATAATGTACCTACGCGTAGAACTTGAGAAAAATTCTACCAATTTAGTTTGTATTGTTTTCGTAATTATAGATACAAGGTTTGTATGAAAACAATTATTCAATTTACGGGATAAGTAGTTATAGTATCTAGATTCATACTTTAAACTTTAATTTAATGTGAGTAATGTGTCAACCGTTTACCGCGTGGTTTCCGGCTTAGAATAGACCACCCCATGTCTTCCCGTGGGTGTCGTAAAAGGCGACTAAGGGACATATGGGTGATGGATGGGCAGCAGCATCTATTAGCTCAAGGTTAATATCTTACTGCGATCACAAATCCGTCTGCCAAGCGTGGTGATTATGGAAATATCCCTCTACGATCCTGGCTTGCCAAGGTCTGTTAAGAGGAGGCCCATGTTCAGCAGTGGACGTAAACGGGCTGTTGATGAATGTGTCAACACTCACATTTTGCCTATTATTGACAACTAAGTTAAGTTTTTTCTTTTGTTTTCTCTCGCTACTTTCTAGTTAACCTAGCTTAATGAATGCCGTGAAACTCTGTTATTGGCTTAAGTGATAATTGTCATCATCTCGATATCACCCAGCAATTATGCAAACTGTAACTGTAACTTTAACGCAGCTGTATTGAGCAATATGTAATTTAGTTATAAGCTGTTGAGTTTCCAAATATATATAAAAATGTAAATAGCAGCGACGGGCAAGTATCAAGGGTTCAACCCTCACTCTGGGAAACTGTTTGTATCAATCACAGCTAGTTGTTTAGTAGTCTAATGCCAAAGTACCAAAATTAGTTCCAAAATTGTCTTAAAGCAGTAAAAAGCATTTCTATTTATACATACATACATACATATAATCACGCCTTTCTACCATGGGGGTAGGCAGAAACTACAGAACGCCACCTGCTACGATCCGATTATTAATATATATATATATTTATCCTATTCTATTTATAATTACATAAAAAAATGATTTTCTGATAATTTTAGTGTAGACTCCAACTAAATTTACAATTCAATAGTTATGTACTGCACGTGCACTATAATAACACCATTACATAAAATATATTGAGTCTCAATGCCGATATAAAATGAAATGATTGCCCGTTATCTGAAGCTCGCTAAATGCACTTTGCATCTAAATCGAATACACAAATACCTTTCATCTCCCTTACGCAAATGTGACGTAGGCGAGTGGGTACCAATCGAGAACGAATCGCAAAAGAAACGGTGTCAATATTGAAAGATTGGAGCTTGTTGGAGCAAACTTCGACGAAACGTGCATTTTATTCGCACGAGTTTGAAGTGAGTTACGAGTGAGTTTGTTTTGCCTTTGTATTGTGTTCTCTTAGTTATTTGGAAAACGTGCATAGTTAAGTCTGAGCTTAATGGAAACTCGAAGTTAGGACTCGAGTGTGGTTTGTGTAGTTTTTGTTGGTGAGACTGTAATACAATATTCGCCTCAGAAATTCATTACCTTTTTGTAGTATATAGTATATCACTTTTGTAGAAAAAAGCTACTTAAGTGGCTCAATTTCGTTTTTTTTTTTTTGGGGCGGCTATATTTTATTATCCAATGAAGCAACATTGCCCATTGGTGGTCACTGGTGGGGGATATTGAAGAATGATATTTTAAAGATTTTAGGGTTGTTTTCTGAAACCGTCGCTCACTTTCGTCGTCGTCGTCCACTTTAAATTTTGCGGGCCTTTTGGACTAGCGGTCCAGTGAGTGATGGAGTCTCTTATAATAGAGTGGTAGTGGTATAAGTTGAATGCAGTCTCTGAACTGCTAGTTGATATGGTTCAAAGTGAACAACCACTCACTTAAGTCAACTTGCTTTCTGAACTACTAGTGGCCTATACCGACAACAATAAATATTATTACTTTTTAAAATACCTCAGAACATGAAGACATAACCCTTCAATCCATATGTGTTATTGTCGATGATATATGGATCTGAGACGTGATCTCTCACTGTGTAAGAAGAAAGCTCAAAGTCGCTCAGCTAGCTATGGAAAGAGCTAAACTCGGCATTTCCTTATGTGATCGAATCAGAAATGAAGAGATTCGCAATAGAACGAAGGTTGCTGACATAGCTCAAAGGATTAGCAAATTGAAATGGCAATGGGCAGGACATATAGTTAGAAGACCTGACGGTCGATGGAGCAGAAAGGTTCTCGAGTGGAGATCACGAACTGGCAAAAGCAAAGTCGGACTGCCTGCACGATGGACCGACAATCTCATAAAGGTCGCAGGGAGTCAGTGGATGTAAGTCGCTATTAATTGTTCCCGCTGGAAATCGATGGGGGAGATGTTCAGCGGTGGACAGCGACAGGCTGATATTATGACCTTTTATAAGGAGCCACAATTACAGCCACAGTGCTTGCACAGACAACCAACTATTAAATACTGAGAAAAAGAGACGATGTATATAACCAATGCCTGTACCTACGTAAAATACTAAATTCTACTAATATTATAAACGCGAAAGTTTGTAAGTATGGATGGATGTTCGTTACTCTTTCACGCCAAAACTACTGAACGGAATTGGCTGAAATTTTTCAGCCAGATAGGTTAAACGCTGGATTAACATATAGGCTACAAAACATCACGCTCCGACGCACTGCAGCAGAGTGACGAGGGTAAAATCGCGGGGCGCATTTATTTTAAGATATAGCTTAAAATCCACTACTTTAAACCGAAACCCCACGACGTGCAACGATAAAGTACCGCGCGATATTTTATTTGGCAGACTATCACCATAACTTGTTATTAGCGTGTCGAATGGACGCGTCTCACGTACTCGCCATCATTTCACTCGCATACTCGCCAACTGCACCAGTGAGCGCTACCGGTGAGAATGCATGGTTGGTGTTGGCATGCTTTTTGGTAGCAAGCGATTTATGAATTAAGGTGAAATGTAAGCGATGATATATGATGATATGTTATAAAGCAGTCTGAGTCTGAAATGGTGGAGATTTTAAAAACTTAACTTCATACTCAAAATAAGTAGAATCATCATTGCAAATGTTTACAACGACATTAGAAACAATAATTATGATGAAAGTAACTCTTAACTAACATTTTCCCAATTATTTTTTTAAAGCCAGATATTTTGTAATCTGAAATGTGGTAAATTATATTAACTCCAAAACAATCAAAACATAAAAGAAATACCTTCAATTTACGAGGAAATATTATGGGTTGTATCACCTCTAACATAACGACAGCTCTAAAATAATTATAATATTTTCTTATAACGTGTAGTTTCCGGCTTTGAATAGACCACCCCATCTTCACATGGGTAAGAGGCGACTAAGGAACATTCGGCTGATGGATGGGCAGCATCTTCTATAAGCTTAAAGTTACCTATCATCTTACTGCGATCACCGATCCGCCTGGTAAGCGTGGTGATCCCTCAACGACCATTTCTTTTGTCTGAGGAGATATGTTCCCGCGCCGGCAAAGGGGTATGTGGGACTCGTCTTCTCCATAGCGGTGGTATGCTAGTCATAACAAGACCAAGGACCAAGAAACCTATGGTTTTTTGAGACACCTTCTGGCGGCGATCCCTCAACGACTCTAGCTTGCCAAGCTCTGTTAATAGGAGGCCCGTGTTCACAAGTAAACGTAAACGGACGGTTCGACAGCCCGCTTGCATTTTCCTTTATCAAAACTGAGTCAGTAAAGCAGTATTATCACGCGTACGAAATCATGCCACGACTAGACTACATCGAAACAACCGCACAGCTCGTTTCAGCGTTTAATATGCAGAATATAAATCCAGCTATAATCGCCAACGACGGGCCAACGAAACGCCAGCACACACTAGTCACACGCCGTTGGCTGGCGACATATAAATTATTTTTATGCTTCCTACCCGCGGTGGACAGTCGGACAAACCTAGGTTTTGTCTTGGCGAAGGATTAACGACCCAGCGCTGCCCGCTCCGTTCCACGCTGTCGGGTTCGCGCGTAAAAATGCAACTTATAAAATAAAATGTTATCAAACAAAACAATGCTTTTCGCTTCCTAGTTATAAAATGGACTACAGTGTGGCTCAACCGTTAGATTTTTGTGTATTATTTTTTATAATATGGCTTTTTGGTAAATGAACGGAGTCTGTAATAAAACGTGTTAGTTATATTTAATGGCTTATTGTTGGTATATTTTAGGGGATTGTTATGTAAATTTTATGTGTTGGGGTTTATGAAATTACGCTGCTGCATACAGTATAGTGTTTTTAGTATAAAATGTAAGTATCCTACTGTATAGACCCTTATGGAATTATTAGTGGTATTATTAGGTATATATTTTAAAAGTGCTTATTGTAGAAAAATGTTCTATTATTATCTTGCGCTATTACAATCTATACTTATGTAATACTAGCTGACCCGACTGTCGTCCTGTCTTAACTATGAATATTGAATTCGAATTGGTATCCATAACTCCGATCGAAGCATATAGCTATGTTAAACAATCATTTTTTTTAAATCCTCTATGACATTATTTGCAGCACCTGTCAATGTTACGTCAAACGCCATAAGGTTACATTAAAAAAAGTTTATATTGTGAAAAGCGTTAAGATTACATTAGAAAATTGAATATGGTGGTTAAGTACGCTTATTTTTTTCATTTAGCGCACAATTTTCTTTTTTTTTCTTACTAAGAACCTTCTCTTGACAATAACAAACACAAAATAAAAAGAATAAAGGCGAAAACACATTATTAAAACGCCACGCCACGCCACGTGTCAACACCTGTGCATCAGTACGCGCGTGGCGTCGTGTCGGGTGTTCATAGTGTGTTTCTGGTCTATAGAAAACAATACATTTGATTCGACTCAACGCGCGTGGCGTGTCGTCGGGTGGCGTGGCGTTTTAATAATATGTTTCCGCCTTTAACGATGTCGGTCCGACCGTTACCGCGTGATGCCGTAACCAAGGGAAAAAGGGATTCATTTTTATATATATAGATAATATATTAAAGTGGTAAAGTTTGTAACATTGTAGGGGGTATAATCTCTGGATCTACTGAACCGATTTTGAAAATTCTTTTACCAATAGGTATCTTCATTATTTATGCGTGTCATAGGCTATATTTTAAGTCAAGGTTTCTACGGCAATGTGAACTACGAGGGTGAAACGGCGGGGGACACCTAGTTATATATAAAGCTCAAGAGTTTGTTTGCTTGAACGGCTCATCTCAGGAGCTACTTCATTTTTTATTCGGTAATCAGAATCAGAATATTCTTAATTAATATAGACACGTTTAAAATGTTTTAATTTAACCAACAACCATGGATGCCACATCTAGTAAATTATCTTTAGATCCGTGTTCGCTCGGTCGGCGAGCCGGTCTGATGACTTGTTTACACTTTAGATCTACACTTATCCACTTTTTTTATTTTATTTTTTATTTATTTCTAAATACTTTCTGTGCCTACGCTTAAATACGTTTTTATTTGTTAAAAAATGTTTTCTCAATAAGTGAATTATTGTTAATTATTTATGAGGACTTAGCCGTGGTTAGCCGTGTGGTTACCGGTTTAGAATAGACCACTCCATGTCCTCCCATAGGTGTTGTAAAAGGCGACTAAGGGACATATGGCTGATAGATGGGCAGCAGCATCTATTAGCTCAAGGTTTACATCTTACTGCGATCACCAATCCGTCTGCCAGGCGTGGTGATTATGGCAATATCCCTCAACAGTCCTGACTTGCCAAGGTCTGTTAAGAGGAGGCCCATGTTCAGCAGTGGATGTAAACGGGCTGTTGAAGATGATTTATGAGGAAAATAAAGTTCTTAAACCATAACTGCTGTATGTCAAGTCATGATATTGACAAAGTGTATTAGGTCATATAATTTAATGAGAACAACTTTTGGACCACACTTTATGTACAATAAAATATTTCTATTTCTATTTAAGCCGTGTTGTTATAATATAACAATATATGGATATGGATAGAAGATTAACCCAGCTTCCAGCTGGCTACTTCAATCCACTCTCATATTAATTTTGTGAATGAAAAACAACGATTCTTATCTAAAAATGGATATAAAAGTCATTTCATATAAAGCCTTTACTCTCTACTGCAGTAAGAGGTAAATGTGTGTTTTTTTTTTCGGACGGACCTATATTGTTAGCCCCGAGGCTTTTGCTACCTCACCGGGCATAAGATGTGTATGTGAGTGGGGTGTACAATAGTAACAATTTTTTTATTTTAAACAGATTACTAGCAGAATTTTGCCGTCTACTAGTATTCTTGTTAAGCCCTCGTGCTAAGCTAAAATGCTTGTGTTACGAGTGGGTTCACGTCGGTAGTGCAATGGGTGGAGATCGAACCGGCGACCACAAGATCACAAGTCCGACGCCCTAGCCATTGGGCTACGGCCGCTTTTGAACATTATACAATTAAACATTTATAACTTTCTAGCTTCGTTTCACTCGCATAACTCCGGTTCCCAAAGGCACTTCTAATTCTTTAAATTTCTTATCTTACGACGTTTCAAGCCGCTGGCAGTATTTAGTCTAATCTAAAACTAAAAAATAATAATTAAAACATCACTAACATCCATTCAGAAAATGTTAACGACAAACATTACGGCTAAAACGAAACAAAACTAAAATAAACATAGTTTAACAAAACGATAAACGACACAAAACGTAGGGTGTCACAACGTAGGTAGATAGAGAAAGACTCGTAGGAAGCTAGGATAGGATCCGGTCGTCCTCGCAAGGCGAGGCTCGCGACGCGTTCTATGCTTCAGACCCGATCCCAGCCCGCGCTGGTTGATGCTGGTTGCTTATAATACGCGACTATCACATGCCACATCGGTAGATTTAAATTCTATTTAATAACATTACTGTTGAAATGTATACTAATTAAGGCGCGGTGAATAGACGACTTTTACGTATTAGTTTTGTCACTGTTGCTCCGCGTAGAAATGAAAGAGAAGCGAAGAGACGCCGCGATGGCGCAACGTTTCGTTCGACTCGTTCGAGTTATTAAATACATTAATCCTTGCAAATATCTTATTCCAATCGATAAATAAAAACAACAGTTCCCTTTATAATATATATTACATCACTGTTATTAATATTATCAAGATTTGTTTATAAATAATACAGTTACAATTGCTACAATTTCAATTTAAATGGTTATTTTATGGTTTTTTTTTATCGAGAAAATTTACCGAAAACGTGTTTTGAACACAATGGTTCCCCCATAAATATGATCAAGATTAACATATATTTTTTTAGCTGCTCTAAAATGTAAACATTTGGCTAAAAAACTGTTTTGTGAAGCCTATTTTGACTAGGTACAGCGCCTTAATTAGTCAAGTTTTTTTTTTGTCTTTGTTTATTTTTATCATTGTATTTGACTTATAATAAGTACGATCGATTCGTCTACATTATCAATAAACGTTTTCATTTCATTTCAAGAAACAAACAATATATATTAATGAAAACGTTTAATACTACCTACTGATTATTTATTGAGGCAACAATTTTTATTCATTTAGTTTTAACCTACTTACTGACAACCTCCGTAGCGTAGGAGTATTTGGTTCGCTTTAAATCTCGGAGCTCGTGAGTTCGAGAAATATTTTTGTAAATTCTAAGATTTCTATATTTTTAGGGTAGGGGTAGGGTAGGGGTAGGGTAGGGGTAGGGTAGGGGTAGGGTAGGGGTAGGGTAGGGGTAGGGTAGGGGTAGGGTAGGGGTAGGGTAGGGGTAGGGTAGGGGTAGGGTAGGGGTAGGGTAGGGGTAGGGTAGGGGTAGGGTAGGGGTAGGGTAGGGGTAGGGTAGGGGTAGGGTAGGGGTAGGGTAGGGGTAGGGTAGGGGTAGGGTAGGGGTAGGGTAGGGGTAGGGTAGGGGTAGGGTAGGGGTAGGGTAGGGGTAGGGTAGGGGTAGGGTAGGGGTAGGGTAGGGGTAGGGTAGGGGTAGGGTAGGGGTAGGGTAGGGGTAGGGTAGGGGTAGGGTAGGGGTAGGGTAGGGGTAGGGTAGGGGTAGGGTAGGGGTAGGGTAGGGGTAGGGTAGGGGTAGGGTAGGGGTAGGGTAGGGGTAGGGTAGGGGTAGGGTAGGGGTAGGGTAGGGGTAGGGTAGGGGTAGGGTAGGGGTAGGGTAGGGGTAGGGTAGGGGTAGGGTAGGGGTAGGGTAGGGGTAGGGTAGGGGTAGGGTAGGGGTAGGGTAGGGGTAGGGTAGGGGTAGGGTAGGGGTAGGGTAGGGGTAGGGTAGGGGTAGGGTAGGGGTAGGGTAGGGGTAGGGTAGGGGTAGGGTAGGGGTAGGGTAGGGGTAGGGTAGGGGTAGGGTAGGGGTAGGGTAGGGGTAGGGTAGGGGTAGGGTAGGGGTAGGGTAGGGGTAGGGTAGGGGTAGGGTAGGGGTAGGGTAGGGGTAGGGTAGGGGTAGGGTAGGGGTAGGGTAGGGGTAGGGTAGGGGTAGGGTAGGGGTAGGGTAGGGGTAGGGTAGGGGTAGGGTAGGGGTAGGGTAGGGGTAGGGTAGGGGTAGGGTAGGGGTAGGGTAGGGGTAGGGTAGGGGTAGGGTAGGGGTAGGGTAGGGGTAGGGTAGGGGTAGGGTAGGGGTAGGGTAGGGGTAGGGTAGGGGTAGGGTAGGGGTAGGGTAGGGGTAGGGTAGGGGTAGGGTAGGGGTAGGGTAGGGGTAGGGTAGGGGTAGGGTAGGGGTAGGGTAGGGGTAGGGTAGGGGTAGGGTAGGGGTAGGGTAGGGGTAGGGTAGGGGTAGGGTAGGGGTAGGGTAGGGGTAGGGTAGGGGTAGGGTAGGGGTAGGGTAGGGGTAGGGTAGGGGTAGGGTAGGGGTAGGGTAGGGGTAGGGTAGGGATAGGGTAGGGGTAGGGTAGGGGTAGGGTAGGGGTAGGGTAGGGGTAGGGTAGGGGTAGGGTAGGGTATAAAAGTCCACCCGTGCGAAGCCGGGGCGGGCTGCTAGTATTTATATAAGTGATACAATGAATTATGCATCTTCTATGAAGTATTCTGTTTAGGAATAGACCGATAGCTCTGAGATCAGACCAAATAAACGCGCTGCGAGTTACTCACTGAAGCAGGTATAAACTCGCCCTTGGCGCGTTTAGACACAGCCTACGCACACACGCGTACCAAAACTATGCCTTACCATGTCTAAGATGAATCATTGTGCAAAGTTAAATAATTCTACCCGAGGCTGGTCGATGGATCTTTGTGCTTAAAATAGCATTAAAATTTGTATTCAAAACATTAGCTGATCGTACCTCAGATCAGACTTAATAACAATTTTACACGCCAGACTTCGACCGTTTCCTGCGAAATAATTATACTGAGAAATATGAACGTTTTTCAGAACATTCTCTACTACAGAGAAAATTCTCTTTTGAAAGATGAAAGCAGATTGCGATACGTTTGTTTATGAGTGGAAAGTTGTTTAGTCTAAATGCTTAAAGTATTATAAGTTGAAAGCATAACAGGCAGATTATTTTAGTTATCTTTAAGTTTATTTTAACTGTACTTGGTATTTGTAATTTCTCTTATTGGAGTAACTGTCCTTATAATTAATATCTATATATATAAAACAAAGACAGGTTTGTTACAACACTTATAACTCGAGATCGGCTGGATCAATTTTCATGGTTTTTGTTTAGTTGGATTTGTCTCCGCCCTGAACAGCATAATACATTTTAAAAACCAAAGGAAAGTCGTGTTTGTTACACTATTTATAACTCAAGAACGGCTGAACCGATTTGGCTGAAAATTGGTAGGGAGGTAGCTAAGAACTGGGAGAAGGACATAGGATACTTTTGGGTAGGGGTAGGGTAGGGTAGGGTAGGGTAGGATAGGGTAGGGTAGGGTAGGGTAGGGTAGGGGTAGGGTAGGGGTAGGGTAGGGGGAGGGTAGGGTACGGGGTAGGGTAGGGTAGGGGTAGAGTAGGGGTAGGGTAGGGGTAGGGTAGGGGTAGGGTAGGGGTAGGGGTAGGGGTAGGGTAGGGGTAGGGTAGGGTAGGGGTAGGGTAGGGTAGGAGTAGGGTAGGGGTAGGGTAGGGGTAGGGTAGGGTTAGGGTAGAGGTAGGGTAGGGCAGGGGTAGGATATAAAAGTCCACCCGTGCGAAGCCGGGGCGGGCCGCTAGTATAAACATAAATGGATAGTTGTTCTGCGTCGGGATGCCATTCATTTCCCTAGTGCGTATTTTATTCTTCATTTGTATTCCTTTAATATCGGGTTCCATCTTAAAAAGGTGAAGTAATTGTTTTATACAGCATCCCACCATAGCCTTTGGTATAACAGCTGATAACTATAACGCATATACCATCGCAGTTATCACATATATTTGATACAAAACCTCAAACTCCAGCTTCCATCTCACAAACACGCTCCTCGACCTGCCGCTGAATAACGAAAACTAGATATTTGGGAACGCGCACGTTTACGGCGACGAATGACATTCAATATCCCCATCCCAGCTTCGAGAATAATTCATGAATTTATTTGTATTATGCATAAAACTCCAAGACAACACAGCACAAGCAGTGTCGCAAGAAGAAAGATTAAAGAAGACTCGAAGGCTAGAAGACTATTAAGAACACGTTATACGTTAAATGATTATCAAGTGACACAAAGATTTCATATATCTATATTAATATAAAAAGCTAAAAAGGTTTGTTTGTTTGAACGCGCTAATCTCAGGAACTACTGGTAAAGCTTCATATATTTTGTATGTTAATATAAATCGGAAAAGTTTGTTTGTTTACTTGAACGCACTAATCTCAGGAATCACTGGACCGATTTGAGAAAATATTTTAGTGTTAGATAACACATTCATCGAATATATTTAATTATGCATTAAGAGGGAGTTACGCAGGTGAATCCCAAACGGGAAGCTATTTTTAATTAATGTTAAAAGCATTTTCTTAGGATCTGTGACCCACTAACAAAATAAAATCGAAATAAATAGACGATTTCAAATAGGATCCGGATCCGGTAAATCTGGTGAGTCCCGAAAAGCCGTGAGCTCATTTTAACGATATGCGTACAGATCCTCCTTCCTTCAGATTTTTAGCTTCCCCGTCGTCCTCCTGGCCCTTAAGTTTGCAAAGAACCATTCGATGCCCTCGTAGACCCGAAGTCCGAGAGGTCCGCGAATTGTAAAGTAGAGCGACAGTTGCACAAAACGCCCCTAAAATACTCAAAGTCATAATCCCTCAATCTTATCGCCAGCGACCAGCCCTGAACCGAGATCCAAGCCCCACAGGGATTGCCCTCTTGCGCAGGTTGCTTAGTTTGTAGTTTTTATACCATTTATTAAGGCTGGAGTTCTGCTCGCCTTTATGCCAGGTGAAGTAGCATAAGCCTCGAGGAAACTAACGTAAGTCCATGCGAAAAAAAACAGATTTTTACCTAACGCCTTAAAGGAATGACATGTAATAAGCCAATAATAAAACTAAATGACAAAATACTCGTGTAGCTGTAAGCTGTAGTTATTTAACTTGAGATACTGTTGCGCTAGAGCCCACTGTGACTCACGTAGTTCTCAGATACCACACTTTATAGGCAAAGTCGGTGACGAAGTTGTTGTCCTTTATGACGTCAAACAAACCGTTACATTTGAATTTAGATATAGTATTTCAATACTTTAGTGTGACATACAGATATATACCGCCATTACCCTACTAGTTTATATCATATTGAAACCTTAATAAATAAAATCAGTTAATATTCATATTTCAATGTAAATAGAAATTGGATCGACTGATTTAAATATTGTAGTTTACGTTCATCGGGAGCTATTTGTTGCTAGGGAAATTGGCAGAGTTTAAAAAACATATTAATATACTAGCTGCGCCTCGCGGTTTTAGCCGCGTTACTCTGCTCCAGTAGGTCAGAGCGTGATGATTTGTAGCCTATATGTTAATCCAGCGTATAACCTATCCCGGTGCAAAATGTCAGCCAATTCAGTTCAGTAGTTTTAGCGTAAAAGAGTAACAAACATCCATCCATACTTACAAACTTTCGCGTTTATAATATTAGTAGGAAGTAGGATGACTTATTCATGTTTTTTTTTGGCATTTTGAGTAACATCAGTAAAGCAACCGTTTAATGTGAGGTTTCCAAGGCGCACCCATCCAGGGCGCCGTCTATTGCCGCTTATGTTCGGTCCGTCCACCTCATGGGAGACCTTCCACGCATTAGATACCTTTCACTCTGACCTGCATCACCAGTCGCTCTATGGACACATATCCACGTCGAGAAAAATGCCAAAAAAAGATGAGGATGGGAGCTTAGAAGATGGAGGATAGACAATGGTATAATGAACCCCAAAATTCGTCGTGAGGTCTTTCGCGAAAACTGTTACGAGTCCCGGAGTAACTGTTCAGGCCGGGTGAACTTTTCAGTGGTTTTCCTCTCCATCTGTGATTAAGTCACTGGGTAAGGACCCAAGGAAATCGAACCTCGGTTCAGGGCGGTCGCTGGCTTCGGAGGGATTATGATTTCTAGTTTTTTTTTTTGTAGGTGAGTTTTGTGCAACTATGGCTCAAAGTTACAGTTTGCCCCTTGGACTTCTTAGGTCTATATAAATATAAATAAATAAAATAAAAAACTTTATTTACATAAACCTATTACAGGCACTTGCAAATAGTCAACACAATAATTTATTATTATCTATGTATAATTTTAAAATTTATAAATGAGGTATATTAAGCAGGTATTTTAGTTATTGTTTTTAATCATTTTAGTCTTAACATTATTATTTTACTTTATTGTGTCCAATTGCTTGTTCTGTCTATATTAAATTATATTAAGAACAATTGTCATTATTTGGGCGGACGCGCTTTAATGCTACCACCGAATCCAATGCCCCAACTGAGAAGATCCGGCGAAACAAAATCAGTGGGTTATTCTACTGCCGATTTTAACACGACCCACATGAGACGGTCCGGCGAAACATACTCAAATGGGCAGAGCGCTATATTGCTTAAGGCGCGGTGAATAGACGACTTTTACGTATTAGTTTAGTCACTGTTGCTCCGCGTAGAAATGAAAGAGAAGCGAAGAGACGCCGCGATGGCGCAACGTTTCGTTCGACTCGTTCGAGTTATTTAATACATTAATCCTTGCAAATATCTTATTCCAATCGATAAATAAAATCAACAGTTCTTATTATTATGAACTTTATTATTATATATTACATCACTGTTATTAATATTATCAAGATTTGTTTATAAATAATACAGTTACAATTGCTACAATTTCAATTTAAATGGTTATTTTATGGTTTTTTTTTATCGAGAAAATTTACCGAAAACGTATTTTGAACACAATGGTCCCCCCATAAATATGATCAAGATTAACATATATTTTTTAGCTGCTCTAAAATGTAAACATTTGGCTAAAAAATTGATTTGTGTAGCCTATTTTGACTAAGTACAGCGCCTTAAAGCCTTCCTTGATAAATGGGCTATCCTGTAAGTTCCTTAGATTAGCGCGTTAAAACAAAGAAACAAACAAACACTTCAGCTTTATATACATTTTTATGTTCGCACATATTTCTTATATTACCGAAAATTATTAAATCGTTCGCTTATTTGTAATCCATTAGCATAATTATTGTCAAGCGTGTGTACTTTATCACTATAATTAACGTGAATTATGTTAGTTTACTCTGTTTGTGTATAATATAGTACTAGCTTAGCGGTGAGTATATAATTACACCTTACATATAATTATCGCAGCTCACTGACCACAGTACCATTGTCTTTGTTCAAGCGTAAGTTAAAATTATGTAGTAAATTGTGCCAGCGATTCGTCCGCGTGGAATAGTGACTTTGAGTAGCAGTTTTAATGGTTTAGGCTTAAAAAATAATTATACTTCCATACAATCTTTAATTCCCCCTTTTTCTACCCCCTAGAAAAGCAGCTTATGTCCTTTCAGAGGTTCCAAGCTATCTGTGTACCAAATTTCATTTACATCGGTTCAGTAGTCTAATTTAAAAAAATCTAATTTAATTCCGTTAAAAACTAGATATTTTGTCTTTTTAAATTAGATTAATATGGATTTCCACAAAGTAACGCCAGATTCTATTAATTATATCGGTTCAGTAGTTTTGGTGTGATAGGCCGATAAACGGACAGACACACAGAAAGTAACACTTACTTTTGCATTTTTGCATTTACGACTGCACCGGTGGCTCAGTGGTTACGATAGTTGCCTCTGAGACCTGGTGTTCTGGGTTCGATTCCCACCCGGGACAATTATTTGTGTGAACCACAAATAGTTGTTCTGAGTCTGGGTGTTCTGTGTGTCCGTGAAATGAATGTTTGTAAAGTCCCCCGCGACACAGGGGTTTATTTCCCTAGTGCGGGAGTTGTCTTTTTTTGAAAAATTAAAAAAAAAAAAAAAAAAAAAAAAAAAAAAAATTAGTAAAGAAGAAGAATTAGAAATTTTATAATATGCTTACTATCCAAGCATATTATAAAATTTCTGATTATCTTTGTGACAAAAATGCTTGGGATTAAATCGCTCTAATCTCGATGTAAAATACAGCATATTGTAATTAGGTTAATAAAACATAGTGGTATAATATAATTTTTAAAAAGAGGGTTCTACTGGGTTTTTTTGGCAGTGTTTCTCAGTAGTCGCCACGTCACACACTGCACGGTAGGGAAAAAATATGACGATTCCAAACAAATGTAACCATTTTTAGGGAATAAATGAATTTTGAATTTGAATTTGAATTGAATAAGGGTTAGTAACGTATATACCTACTTAATCTAGTACAGTCATTGAATTGCTCGTCTGGCGAACTACTTCTACCTTAAATATTATTTTTACGTTGATAAGCGGCCATAGCCAAATGGCTAGGGCGTGGAACTTGACATCATGTTGTCGCCGGTTCGATCCCCACCCATTGCACTACCGACGTGAACCCACTCGTAACCCAAGCATTTTAGCTTAGAACCAGGGGATAACAAGTATACTTTTAGTGTGCAATAAAACTCTGCTAGTAATCTTTTTTGGTAAACACTTTACCTATTACACTCGTTGAGCCTTCCGATGCCCTCGTAGACCCCAAGTCCGAGAGGCCTGCGAACTCTAAAGTAGAGCGATAGTTGCACAAAACTGTCCTATATAACTAAAAGCCATAATCCCAAAATCCCCCGTCAACGACCGCCCTGAGCCGAGGTCCAAGTCCCACAGGGGACGCCCTCTTTCGCAGGTTGCTTAGTTTGTAGTTTTTAAACCAATTATCTAGGCTGGAGCTTTGCTCGCCTTAGTGGACGGTAAAGTAGCAAAAGCCTCGGAGATTAATAAATATGTCCGTCCGAAAAAAAAAACTCATTGAGCTGCTCGACTTGGGGAGGTAGCTCTACTGTTACGCACTAATATAATAATATTGGAATAAAAGGCGCTGGTCTTAGCGCCTGAGTACTCCGGGCGTCCCGTCAATACACAACGTGGCCCCGGAGAGTCCGCGGCACCTTTTTAAGCTGCGGACGGCAGCCGTGGGGGTTCACCGGAAATGTAAGCGCTTCTCAGCGATACCCGGTGGCCCTCACACTCATGGCGGAAGAAGGAGTACCCGGGGGTTTTAGTGGCGGTAGGGTCCTCTCCTCGTGGTATGAGCAGCATATGATATACTGAAGAGGGCGAGTCCCCACATATTTCACCGCCGGTTTCATAACGGCGGTGGTTGAATGCGTCAGGGCATTTCCCACCGGTCAAAAAACAAAAAAGAAAAAAAAAAAGATTAGATTAGTTTTGACTGATTTTGCTAGTTAAAAGTACTTTTGACTGGTTGACAATCAATTTAGTTATTTCTTTTTCCATGATATTGGCCGTCTATAAAGCCAATATTATCATTGTAAAACTCATCGTTTGATCACTAATGTTAATCATTTTAATACTACTCTGTCTCGTACACAACTCTTTCAGGGATATTTAAACAAAGCCTCCCCTTGGGCCACTAGTAGCCCAACCTTAAGTCTCACCAACAAAATTCAATAACGAAATCCTACAAAGTTTTGCTATGCCGCGATACGTCTTATAAACCTCAATAAGATTCATATCACTGCAAAATGGATCTCTATTGCTAGTTATCTAAGGTTGAGTATACAAGGGACCGTGAAGTTTGTGGTTATTTATTAAGAAACATTAAACATTACTCGTTGCGAATTTTACAAAGGGCCACAAGTTAGATTAAAATAGTTGGTAAGTCGCCCAACCCTCGTATGACACAAACAAAGCTATGTTTATTAGATTCAGGTTCACATATGTTGTTTGTTAATATACAAAGTTACTTCGAAATTATATCAAAGTGAAATAATCCCTTTAACAAAAGGTTTATGTTATAATTTTCGTGCGGCGGAATTCATTATCATCATCATCAGCCGCCCGTATAACCTTCACTCGAAGACCCTTTGACTTAGTCACCACACTTGGCATGCGGGTTGGTGGGGGTAGGAAAAAGATTTTTCAGAAAAATACCTTGTCTGGTGTGGGAATCGACCCCACGACCTCTGAGACTGAATTAATATTTAATTAAACATTTCGAAAATTCTAAATTATGGGGACTCTAATTAGTATGTTCCCCGACTAACCAGACCCGAAAAGAAATTTTAGAATTGACACTAATATTGATTGTACAGCTTTTGGATAGAACCCACGATTATTTTTTTTCGGTCGGACACATGTAGTTAGCCCCGAGGCTTTTGCTACTTCACCGGGCATAAAGGCGAGCAGAGCTCCAGCCTAGATACATGGTTTAAACACTACAAACTAAGCAACCTGCGCCAGAGGGTGTCCCCTGTAGAATTGTACCTCGGCTCAGGGCGGTCCCTGACTGAGAAGAACCCACGACCGAGACTTCAAGCGAGACTTGTACCGCCACAGAAATTTCTTCCCCATCTTAATAACGTTAAAGGGATGGCTTATACTCTGGAAGCACTTTAATCAATATGTCACCGTTGCCGTGGGTGCTCACCATCGGCGACCAGTGTGTAAAGCTTTCGCTCGTTGCGCATTTCAGGGTTTCAAGTTCACCGTAGAACATCTTGCTTCCATACGGCGGTCATTAGCGAGCTCCACCGTCGACCCTGAACCTGGCGCCTTCCGTCTGCCACGCAGTGTTGCCATATCGCACCTTTAGAAATATAGTGACCTATTTGAAAATACCAAATTTTAAGTAAATGGCGAAAAAGGATTGTCAAATCCATTAATTTTGTAAAAATAAAATTAAATATTCGGTGTTTTTTAAAGTATGTATATTTTATTAGTTTTTAATTTCAACCTTTTTAATATGGGTCGATGCAAATGTTGAATTTAGGTCGTAATATGAATTAAAGTCACACATACGAAATTTTGAATTAGGTCATTATATTTCTAAGGGTGCGATATATACAGATTTATCTGTATTGGTACAGATTTTTGGCTCCTGATACAGATGACAGATTTCACTTGAGGTTTATACAGATTTCTTAAATTCTAATTTTCATATGAGAATACAAGAAAGAATTTAAGTAAATGGCTCAAAAATTAATAAATTTTGGTCTTACAGATTTATTTGTCCTTTAAACTACTGGACCAATTTCTTAATAAAGAATATTTTCTTCAATTAATTTGATAAAAACGAAAATTCGCAACTATTTAGGTACAGACCAGGTTGGAAAAACAATTATTAAAAAACGAGCCATGTTTCAAGTATGTTAGTAAAAACATGATTAATAAAATGAATAAATGTATATATCAATAATAAATATGTTTTTCACTTGTCTACTACTTTATTAAAATTTTAATTAATACAGATTTTATGCAGATTTTAGCTTTTTCATCGTATACAGATAGAATACAGATTTTCAGACATAGCGATTCAGATTTCGAGGTTTAACATATGGCAACACCTCTGCCACGCACCTTCATCGGCTGTGTGTGTGTCAGGGGAGTACTGGACCAGAGGTGAACAATTTACTTAGCTGTACAGGCCGAACCACGTGTTTAAGCCCCTACCGACTTACTCTGAGTCTTATTGGATGATTTTTTTTATAATATTAAATGTCCGTACTTATTAGTTCTTTTCTTATTTCAACATATACCTATACTCATAGTAGATAGACAGTATAACTCATAAGGAACGGGACATCGTGTTTGCTTCGTCACTAAAGCTATGACACAATACTATATCTCTAATATAAATTAATACAGTGCATTGTAACCACCTGAATCCATCCCACCGAGATATCCCCATGAAATAACATAGCGAACTTAATTAAACATGGTTTAAGCCTCTCAGCTAGATTAGGCCGTTTGTACACGATCCAATCGCAGATACCAAACGTGTGTCGAATCACTTGTTTTGTCTGCACGTTTGTGTTGAGCCTATGTTGGGCTGTTCTTGAGATTTCCCGAGATGTGAAAGATCCCGGGACTGACATTGGTTTTTTTAAATTTCGCGACTAAAAAAAAATCAGCTGTTCCATACATTATGTTGAGGTAAGTGAACATAAAGTGAACAGCTGATTTTTTTTCGCTATTTCAGTGTTGGTCACGTAGTAAAATTTGCTTCATCATCATCAGTACTTTCACTTCCTTAAAGATAGTTAATGTTTTAAAAATAATCCTGTATATGTCGTAGCCATCTTGTTGGATCAGCTATTTAAGGGAACGGCTAGCCCGTTAATAGGACGCTGCCATTCAATGAAATGACTAAAGGTCAACTAGTCAGTTCGTTGATTTTGAGTGGTAAAACAAATAACCCATACTAAATTTAAATCACCTGCCTGATTTTACGTCATCCAAAATCAAAAGTGCTTACATACCACTACTATACTACTAATATTATAAACGCGAAAGTTTGTAAGTATGGATGAATGTTTGTTACTCTTTCACGCCCAAACTACTGAACGAAATTGGCTGAAATTTTGCACCGGGATAGGTTATACGCTGGATTAACATATTATTATAGTCAAAGTCAAAAATTCTTTATTCATATAGACACATTTAGAATACTTTAAATCATGTTCTTATGATACGTCCCATTCTTTTACTACCACCAGTTCTGGACGTGGCAACTCTGAGAAGAACTGGCAAGAAACTCAGAGGAATCCTTTTTTAAATAAATTTGATATTATAATTATTAATAAAGCAGTATTGTTTCAGAGCAACTCACTCCCAAGCTGTTAGAGCGTTATATATACTGTATAGCAGGAGTGGCCAACCGGTCGATCGCGATCGACTGGTCGATCCCAGCAGCTATTACAGTCGATCACCTTATAATAAAAAGTGATATTTTTGTCCATTTTAGTCTACAAATACGTGACACAGACGCACAAAGTTAGTGTTTATCGTATAATAATCTGAAAAAATAGCTATTTATCATTCGGTTCGATACGTGATTCATCGTTATGTGTAGTCATCGATGGCACACAGTAAAAAGTCGATCTTAGGTCTTATTAAGTTGGCCACCCCTGGTGTATAGGCTACCAAACATCACGCTCTGACCCACTGCAGCTAGTTTTATATATTATTGTTTGTTTGTATAATTGAACGCGCTAATCTCAGGAATTACTATTTAGATTTGAAACAATCTTTCAATTTTAGATAGCCCATTCATCGAGGAAGGCTATAGGCTGTATTTAATTATAAATTTCGCATGGGAACGGGATGAAACCGCGCGCGGTAAGCAAGTCGTATACACTATTACTGCATCCCGGGAATTTCAGGCCAATAAACCCGGGAACGTTCGTCGAGGCCTATTCTACGTAATTTGCATATCTTAATCCGTTGGAGGTGTCAGGCGATGTCAGGCTAGGGCCAGCTCCCACGGGGCAACCTTTATAATGCTAAATGACGCGTAGGTATCTCACGCCGCGTTTTGTTAGCGACTCCTGGTACGCGTTCGTGTTCTTTCTATAGGATAAGAAAGGTAGAGGTGAGATTCTTTCGTGTTTATTCGTTTTTAAGCTGACGGAGGTGTGAAGGGTGCATGGATTAGGGTGACCGTTATTTTTCAACTTTTAAATTATCCTACGAGGCACATTTGTTTGGGTTTGATACTTAGTATCAACAGCTATAATATCAGCAGTTAAAAGATCAACACCGTAAGATCAACGATCTAAAATCTCAACACTTCAGAATGTCAGCATCTTAAAAGTTTAAAATATCACCAAAGTTTTAGTACTCATCCGCATTATTAGGGCTCCGTACCCGAAGGCTAAAACCGGGACCCTATTACTAAGACTTCGCTGTCTCAAGAACCGCGATAGCTAGACAGGTTAAATTTTCACAAATTATGTATTTCTATTGCCGCTATAACAACAAATACTAAAAATAATATAAAATAAATATTTAGGGGGGGCTCCTAACCAATTTTTTTTGTTTGCTCTATTTTAATAACGGCAAGAGGTAGACGCTTGAAAATGGTTCGGAACCCTTCGTGCGCAATTCCGACTCGCACTTGACCAGTTTTTTATATACATGTAGGAATTGAAACATGTAATATCTGAAAGCACCTAATTATATTGTTTATGTAATATCTGAACGCACCTAATCATATTGTTTATGTAATTTCGGAACGCAACGTTTCCGTCGCATCGACTGTCTCGCTCTCTCACGAGGACGCCATTGTTTGAATGATGTGTAGAATTTAGCTCCCGAAGTATTTTTTTTAAATAAATAAGTTAAGAAGATTACGGAGTTATCATTTAGACCCACCCCTACAGCCCTCGTCCGGGATTTATTGGGTCTAAGTGGTTTTACGTGGATTAGCGTATTTCAAGTTTTCTGCGCGTACGACGAACGCGCCGGCCGGCCGCCATTACCTCGAACACGCGACGCGAACGACGCGGGTCGCGGTTGATCGAGATACACGAGGCGACGAGACGAGCAAGCGATGGCGGAGAGCAAAAACGATGATACGAAGACGGGCAGCTCCTTGTACATGATCGACTCGATTCCCAAGTTCACGGGTGATGACGTAACCTATTCATCTGTGAAGTGGACGCAGGACATCGAGGATAACGCTGAAATATTTGGATGGAGCAAGCAACAGCAGCTTATTATAGCGCGGAGATGTTTGTCCGGCACGGCGGAGCTGTGGTTGAAAACCGAAAAGGCATTCCGAACGTACGACGAGCTTAAGACGGCTATTGTTAAAGAATTTCCGGAGGCTATTAACTGCAAGCAAATGCACGAGATGATGAGCGCGCGAAAGAAAAAACCTAGTGAAACTTATTATCAGTACATGCTTATAATGAAGGAGCTTGGCAAGCGAGCGAGGTTTCCGGACTACGTGGCCATTCAATATATCATTGACGGAATTGAGGATTATGAGTCAAACAAGCTTATATTTTACGGCGTGACGACATACGGTGTTTTAAAAGAGAAGATCGCGCTGTACGAGAGTTTTAAAGAAAAATGCAAGACCAAGAAGCGTGAGAAGCCTGCCGATAAGACGTGTGATAAGCCTGAGCGTGCAACAAATGCGAGGATGCGGTGTTTTAAGTGTGGTGATAAGGGTCATGCCGCAAACCTGTGTACGAAAGGCGTTAAGTGCTTCAGATGTAACGACTTCGGGCATATTGGCGCGAATTGCAAGACGGCACCTGAAAAGTTATCGCATAAAAATGGCGGCGCGAACGTATCGCATCGACAAGCCCTGTTGGTGACGCAACGTGAACCGGATTCGGAAACCGAGAAGAACTCCGGCGAGAACGAGAACGAAGTGAACTATTTACGAGGACCGGTAAATGAACAAGTGAGTGAACGCTGTGATTTTGGTTCGATCATTAATTCGCAGTTCATTCGTTCAGACTGCTGTCATTGTCAAAACGTATTAAATGTAAACAAAGGTGCAAAGTTGTTAAATAAAAGTGTAAAAGATGTTAAAATAGGTAATTGTCTAGTAAAATGTTTAATAGATACTGGAAGTGATTTAAATTTAATAACTTTTGATCAGTTTTCGAGGTTAAACTTAACATATCAGCCTAAGAAATTTTTACTTTGTGGGTTAGGTTTTGCTAAAGTGTTTTCGATAGGTGAATTCAATTTAGACATTGTTATTGATCACCACAGATACAGCGTATGTTTCCATATAGTGCCTAATAACGTAATACCATATGATATTATTTTAGGGCAGTCATTTTTAATAAATACAATAACGGTTATTGACAAAGGTTTAGTTGAAGTGAGGCCACAGAGTTATGATAGTTCGTATCTCAATAACATCTGTTTGTTTTCCAGCTATGATGATCTATGCCCTGCAGTACAAGATATTATTAGCAACTACACACCTAAGAAGATAAAGGATGCTCCCATAAAATTAAAAATTGTGCTGAAAGATGATGTGCCAGTGAGACAACGACCGAGGAGATTGGCTTTGGTAGAGGAAGAAATAGTCAAGAATCAGATCGATGAGTGGTTGGCCAAAGGTGTTATCCGCCCAAGTTACTCTGAATATGCAAGCCCGTTGGTCCTAGTGAAAAAGAAAGATGGAAGTACAAGAGTGTGTGTGGACTACAGGAAGGTCAATCAAAAGATGGTGAAAGATGAATACCCGTTGCCTGTTATTGAGGATCATATAGACAAGTTAAGCAAAGTGGCGGTGTTCAGCACATTGGACCTGAAAAATGGCTTCTTTCATTTACCAATCGAAGAAGATTCAATCAAGTACACAGCTTTTGTTACAAGCAACCCTGAAGGCCAGTGGGAATTTTTAAAAGCTCCCTTTGGTTTATCCATTTGTCCAAAATACTTTACACGATTTATTAACATAATTTTTTCGGATTTAATCAAAAGAGGAATTATGCTGATATTTATTGATGATATTATAATTTTATCAAAAGATAAAGCTGAGGGAATAAAGAGGCTCCAAGAAGTATTGAAGGTGGCTTCGGAATATGGCTTGGAGATTAATTGGAAAAAATGTCAGGTATTGCAAACCTCTGTTGAATATTTGGGCCATATTATATCTGAGGGGACAGTGAAACCCTCAAATGAAAAAATAAAAGCTGTTAAGACATACCCTGTACCCAAGAGTTTGAAAGGAGTTCACAGTTTCATCGGTTTAACTTCATATTTTAGAAAATTTGTGAACAATTATGCAATGATTGCGAAACCTTTAAGTGATATGCTGAAAAATAACTCATTTTGTTGGGAAGATGAACAGAGACAAGCTTTTGAAGAATTGAAATCAAGATTGTGTTCTGAACCTGTTTTGAAGATATTTGACATTCAACTAGAGACTGAATTGCATACAAACGCCTCCAAATACGGTTATGCAGCAATTTTAATGCAAAAGGATTCCTTTGATGGTAGATTGCATCCCGTACACTATATGAGCCGAAAGACTACTGAGGCCCAGCAAAAGTGCAGCAGCTATGAGTTAGAAGCCCTAGCCGTTATCGAAGGTGTCAAGAAGTTCAGGAGATATCTCATCGGAATACACTTTAAAATTGTGACAGATTGTGAAGCGTTTCAGAAGACCTTATATAAGAAAAATGTACCTGCTAAAGTTGCCAGATGGATATTATATCTTCAAGATTTCAATTACACCGTTGAGCACAGAATCGGTGATAAGATGCAGCATGTGGATGCCTTAAGCAGAAACATATGTTTTGTAAATGTTGAATTACATGCCAGGATTAAGAAGGCTCAAGAAGAAGACCACAGTTTGAAGATTGTGAAAGAGTTACTGCAAGAAAATGAGTATGAAGATTATTTTTTGGAACATGGAGTGTTATTCAAAGGTGTGGATAAAAAGTTGGTTATACCAGAGATGATGGATATGGAGATTGTTAAGAGAACTCACGGAATTGGACATTTTGGAAAGAAGAAAATGAAAGACATAATAGAACAGGAATATTACATCACCAAGTTGGATGAAAAAATTGAAAAAATAATTTCTATGTGTGTCCCATGTATACTTGCATGCAGAAAGTCTGGCAAGAAAGAAGGTTTGTTGAATCCTATTGATAAAGGTGAATTGCCATTGGATACCCTGCATTGTGATCATCTAGGACCTCTTGATGCGACAAAGAAGATGTATAATTATATTTTCACCGTTATTGATGGTTATACAAAGTTTGTATGGATTTATCCAGTAAAAACCGTGACTGCAAAAGAGACTATTGACAAATTGAAGTTACATCAGAAGGATTATGGCAACCCACGGAGAATAATCACAGATCGGGGAACAGCCTTTACAGGAAATGAGTTTAAAGAATACTGTAATGAAGAAGAAATAAACCATGTCACAATAGCTACCGGAGTACCACAGGGAAATGGCCAGGTGGAACGAATACATAGGGTAATCATTTCAGTTTTAACAAAGATGTGTATAGAAGAGCCAGGTCATTGGTACAAGTATGTCAGCCAGGTGCAACGAGTTATCAATGGTACACATCAAAGAGCTATCAACACGACACCATTTGAACTTCTAACAGGAGTAAAATTAAGACTGAAGGAAGATATGAAGATAATTGAATTTTTAGAGGAGGAAAATAGAATGGAGTTTATGCAGAAGAGAGATGATGCTAGAAAAGAAGCTAAAGTACATATTTTAAAGATACAAGAAGATAGAAGAACTTTTAACAAGAAACGCAAGGAAGGGACTAAGTATTTAGAAGGCGATCTGGTTGCCATCCAGCGAACCCAATTTGGTAATGCATTGAAGCTGAAGCCAAAGTTCTATGGACCATATCGAATAACCAAAGACTTAGGAAGAGACCGATACGAGGTTGAGAAGATAGACAAGGGTAAGGAGGGACCTATAAGAACAACAACAGCTATAGATAGTATGAAAAGATGGCCTTAGTTCAATTTTACCTTAGTCTAACTTTAGTAATCATTGTCTAACTTTGTCCGGTTAGTTTCTGTGTAGTTATGTACTGCTTATGTGGTGTTCAGTCACTATTTTTATTTTATGTTGTGTTCAAACACACATCTAAAGCTGACCCTACAAACGAACACTAACAACATAATAAAACCAACGAGTCGGCGACGCTGATTGGTTGACGTTCTTCGCGGCCGTGTCAAGCTACCAACATAAAAAACTTACTAGAAAAAATTGTATTTAAAAACCCGCGCACCATAACTAAAATTGTCATTATTGTAAAATTAAGTATTAAACGAATAATTGCCTCCATCGGTTGTTCGCATTTATTAAAACCACACCTATCTTCAACATATTGGACCTTCGTCGCTGGATATTCAACAATTTTAACACCAGCTGCCAGCCATTAGCGACCGTTGGAGGTGATGCTATACGCCACGCCGCGCATGGCCGATTTCAAATAATAAAACGCTAATATATCGCTATCTAACTGGGACTGACGATTGAGTGCAGCGTATGCAGTTTGGAACACAAAGGAGGCGCCAAAGAGGAGGAATACTACGAAGTCGCAAATTACGGGAAAGAACGGTACCGGACCTGAAAACGCGCATAACAGGTACGGCCAGCCATCCTCCTATTCCTCTTCCATATCCCTTTCCACTGTGTGATACCGTGCTTAATTCGTTCAGTATTCGTATACTTGTTACTTACCTACCTACTTACGATCAGCGCCGGTTATATTATTAGAATTGTCTATACCTACTTCACGTTTACTGCATTCCGCCAAAATGAGTAAAAAAAATGGTATAGACGAATTAACAACTACAATTCGTGATAAATCTCCCTATGAAGGTAGTGAGAGTAGTCTTATCAAAGAATTAATTAAAAAACGCGGTATTGTAAAGGGTAGATGCACAAAGTTTGAAAATTATTTATCTACTATAGAAAGTGGAATTTTATCGAGTCAACAACAAATAGATCTTAAATTACGCATTCAAGGAGCTACTAACTTATTTAGTGAGTTTAATGTGATTCAAAGTCAGATTGAGGAAATAGTATTAGACGTAGATGAGCAATTAACGCAACGAGAAATCTTTGAGAATAAATTTTATTCTATATTGTCTCAAGCTGAGCATCTATTAGACAATGGTCGGGTAACTGATAATTCTAGCAAAGTTCACCAACGAAATTCTATAAAATTACCTACTATTTCGATGCCTACGTTTGACGGTTCATATGAGCAGTGGTTGGAATTTAGAGACACCTTTTTGTCACTAGTGCATGATTCTAAAGAACTTAGTAACATAGAAAAGTACCATTATCTCAAGTCATCACTCAAAGGAAGCGCGTCACTAGTTATAGATTCCGTAGAATTTTGTAGTAGTAATTATTGTGTTGCCTGGGAATTACTTCTTAATCGTTACAATAACAGTAGATTATTGGTGCATAATCATGTCAAATCTTTATTCAATATGCAAAATATAAATAAGGAATCGCCAGTACTCATTAGGAAGTTGGTGGACACTGTCTTAAAGAATTTACGTGCATTAAAGATATTAGGTGAGCCTACGGACTCGTGGGACACATTAGTTATATATATAGTAGTCGCTAAGTTAGATCAAGCCACGGAGCGCGAGTGGGAACAACACAAAGGCTCGTTATTCTCACAAGACGATAGCTCAAAGACGCATCTTAAAGTAAATGATTTAATACAATTCCTTAAAGGTAGGGCCGATATGTTGGAAACATTACAAATGTCACATAATAAAGTTCATAGTACAAAGCACAATAATCTCCAAAACCACTCGAAAATTCACTGTAACGTTTCTAATGTTTCATCTAAGAGGCCGCTAGAAAAATATTCGCGTGACTTTGTTAAAAAACCGTGTTTACTATGTAAGTTAAACCATCCACTATACTCTTGTCAAAAGTTCCTTGACTATGAATTAGAAAATAAAATGAAATTTGTGAATAACAACAAACTGTGCATTAACTGTTTACGTTCTGGTCACACGTCAGACCTTTGTAGGTTTGGGCCGTGTCGGTTATGTAATAAAAAGCACAATTCATTACTTCACCCGGTAGATCACAACATTAATAACAAACCTAATAAGGAAAGTAATCAATTTGTATCGCTAAACGCGTCGCACACTTATAATGCTATAGATAACGTAATACAGGAGGCGTCGCCGACGCCGCCGACCGCCGAGTTGCGCCCCACTCCTGGATCATATGCACCTCTCCGTCGCTCACCCGTACCTACGTCATCAATACAAAAACCTATAATCCACGCAAACAAGGCGCTCGTAGATAGTGAATATATGCAATCAGCTGTTTATAAACCTGTTCTATTGTCAACTGCGTTAGTCGAGGTAGCTGATAAATATAATAACTTTCATTTAGCGCGCGCACTTCTTGATAGCGGAAGCGAACGGTGTTTTATTACAAGTACATTATGCGATATACTCCAATTACAACTATTACAGTCCACTCAAGAAATACGCGGTGTTGGTAATACGGTCACTAAATCTACGCAAATATGTGACATCCAAATTAAATCCCGCGCCAACGCATATAGTATTACTTTACAATGTTTTGTTTTGCCTAACATTACATCCACGTTACCTGCGATACCTAAACAATGCGCACAATTTATACCTAAACACATTCAGTTGGCTGACCCGCAGTTTAATCAACCTAGAAATATAGATATTTTAATCGGCGCGGATGTCTTCTGGAATTTAATAAATAATAATAAAATAAGATTAGCTAATGGGCCTTACTTATTAGATACTAAGTTGGGTTGGGTCATTTCTGGCCCCAGTTATTCAATTTCACAACAAAGTAGTTACATCCAGTGTAATTTTTCGCAGTCAGTCGAAACACAGTTGCGAATGTTTTGGGAACTTGAAGAAGTAACCACGCGTAGGGATACGTACACTGACGAGGAGCGTGCCTGTGAACAACATTTCGTTGATAGCACTACACGCGACGATGATGGCCGATTTTGTGTACGTATACCGTTTAAACAGTCCCCTAATTTATTAGGCGAAACTTATTTAATGGCAGAACGGCGATTCTTCGCATTGGAAAGACGATTATCATTAAATCCAGATTACAAAAAACTTTACAGTGATTTTATTCAAGAATATATTCGATTAGGTCATATGACCCTTATCGATAACTATTCAAAGCCTCATTATATTTTACCGCATCACGGTGTACTTCGCGAACACAGCACGAGTACTAAACTGCGCGTCGTGTTTGATGCGAGCGTCGCGTCTAGTACTAATGTTTCCCTTAATGAATTACAGATGGTAGGGCCACCAATACAAGGTGACCTCGTTGCGATTTTATTAAGATTTAGACAACACAAGTACATAGCATGTGCAGATATCGAAAAAATGTATCGCCAATGCTTAGTTCACAAAGATCAGCGCGACCTTCAATTAATTTTGTGGCGTGATCATTCGAAGCAGCCTATCAAGGTATACAGACTAAATACTGTAACATACGGCACAGCGTCCGCACCCTTTTTAAGTTGTAGGTGTCTTAAACAACTAGCAGCTGACTGCACTGATTGTGATGTCAAAAGAATAATAAACGAAGATTTTTATGTCGACGACTTATTAACGGGTTCTGACGACAAAGATAACTTATTAGAAATATGTCGCGAAGTCGCGGATGTCTTAAAATCGGGTTGCTTTTCGCTTCGAAAGTGGTTATTTAATTTCAATTTAAATGAATCAAACGTGAATAATCATTTATTTAAAGAATTATCATTGGGTGACAACGTGCACGCGAAAACCCTAGGTGTAAGTTGGTATAATTTAAGTGATGAATTTCATTTTAAAACTCAATGTAGCAACGACAGTACAGTTATAACAAAACGGCATATCATGTCAAAGGTAGCTCAAATATTTGACCCTTTAGGATTGTTGAGCCCGGTTATAATGGTAGCAAAAATCTTACTTCAAAAATTATGGCTGTTAAAAATAAGTTGGGATGATTCATTGCCTATTGATGTTCAACAAACTTGGGAACGATTTGCTAATTCTTTGCGTTTCCTCAATGAAATACGCGTACCGCGTTGTGTTGTAGGTAATGAGCCTTTAGAATTAGAATTACACATATTTACAGACGCGTCGGAGTCTGCGTACGGTTCGTGCATTTATGTGCGCACTATAAATCGTGACTCATCTGTATCGGTTAGACTATACGTGTCGAAGGGACGAGTTGCGCCTTTAAATCCTGTGAGCATACCGCGATTAGAATTATGCGGTGCGCTGTTAGGCGCGAAACTATATCATAAGGTACGCGAATCGTTACATTGCAACTTTAGCAAAACAGTTTTTTGGTGTGACTCCACCATAGTTTTAGGTTGGTTACGCATGGCACCTAATTTATTAAAAACGTTCGTCCAAAACCGTGTAGCCGAAATTCATGAAATTACTAAAGAACATCCGTGGTATCATGTAAGCGGTAAAGAAAACCCAGCTGACTTAGTATCTCGTGGAGCTAAATTGGAAGACATTAACTGCTGTACTTTATGGTGGGAGGGCCCAGCGTTCCTTCGGGACCCCCAGTTTAGTTGTGATCAAATAACTATTAACAAAAATAATATATTAGAGACTGAATTACCTGAAATAAAACAAACAAAGGTGGTTAATTCATGTCTAATCTCAAATTTGCCTTCACTATTTCCTTTTGAAAGATTTTCACAATACAATCGTATGCAACGAACTTGTGCATATGTTTTACGCTTTATTCATAATGCACGTCATAGGCGCAATGGTCGCCGTGGACCTTTGACTGTAGAAGAATTGATTCGTGCAAATATTATTTTAATTAGGATCAGTCAAAGGGAAGCATTTGTTGAAGAATATAATATTTTATTTAATCATCGTAATTTAAAATGTAATAATAAATTTAGTAATTTAGCTTTGTTCATGGATGATGATAAAACAATACGAGTAGGTGGTAGGCTAAAGAATTCTCCTCATTTTACGTTTAGTAAGAAGCATCCCTATTTAATATCATCGAAACATTGGTTCTCAACATTATTATTTCGGCACGAACACAAGCGACTGTACCACGCAGCACCGCAAGCGCTTCTATATAACATTAGAGAATCCTATTGGCCAGTAGGGGGCAGGAATCTTGCTAAGCACGTCGTCCATAATTGCGTTGTATGTACACGATTGAGAGGTAAATCTTTATCACCTATTATGGGCAACTTACCGCACGAAAGAATTACTCAAACCTTTCCATTTTATCGCAGTGGCGTTGACTACGCCGGGCCATTGCTTATTTTGAACCGCAAGGGTAGGGGTTCGAAGTTAACTAAATCTTATATTTGTTTATTTATTTGCTTTGTCACTCGTGCAGTTCATTTAGAACTAGTAAGTGATCTTACGACTGACGCTTATTTGTTAGCAGTGAAACGATTTATTTCTCGGCGCGGCAAACCTGCTGAAATTATTTCAGACAACGGTAGGAATTTCGTTGGTTTAGCTAATGAATTTTGTCAATTTTTAAAGGAATGCTCTGATGATATAGTAGGTTATGCGACAGAACAAAATATAACATTTTCATTTATACCACCTTACGCGCCTCATTTTGGTGGATTGTGGGAAGCTGGCGTAAAGTCATGCAAATACCACTTATTGCGAGTTGTTGGTAGTGCACATTTAACTTTTGAAGAGCTAAGTACGGTATTATCACAGATAGAGGCTATCCTGAATTCTCGTCCTATTAGTCCCATGTCCACTGACCCCCATGATTTCCTTCCATTGTGTCCTGGTCATTTTCTGGTTGGCCGTCCGCTAACAGCGCCTGCCACAGAACAGTTGAGTGAAGTACCGGTTCATCGACTATCACGCTATCAACAGTTAGAGCAAATAAGACAACATTTCTGGATCCGATGGCACAAAGAGTATATTTCTGAAATGCAGTTGCGAACAAAATGGAAGGATAATAAAGGTGACATAAAGCCTAATACCTTAGTCGTCATCAAAGAAGATAAAACTCCACCACTGAATTGGCGGCTAGGACGTATTAGGTCAACAGTACCAGGCAGTGACGGTGTTTCCAGGGTGGCAGACATTCAAACCCAGAGTGGTGTAATTCGACGCGCATTTTCGAAGATATGCCCTCTGTTCAGCGATGAAATGGAAATCACGTTGGATGCTAGTGCTTCCAAGGCCGGGGGCATGTTCAAACACACATCTAAAGCTGACCCTACAAACGAACACTAACAACATAATAAAACCAACGAGTCGGCGACGCTGATTGGTTGACGTTCTTCGCGGCCGTGTCAAGCTACCAACATAAAAAACTTACTAGAAAAAATTGTATTTAAAAACCCGCGCACCATAACTAAAATTGTCATTATTGTAAAATTAAGTATTAAACGAATAATTGCCTCCATCGGTTGTTCGCATTTATTAAAACCACACCTATCTTCAACATGTTGTTTTGTATCAGAATAATAATGTGCTGTATACAACTATTTAATGTCTAATCTTGTGTAATGGTGCTGTAATATCAAACATTGCTATTTTACACTTGCATACAATGTTAACGTAGTTCAAAGCTGTGTTCAGTACATTTTTGTATAACAAATTGTAATTATGTTATTTCTTGTGAATGTTTTGTTTTCATGTTTCATAAGTACCTACTTAATGATAACTTCATGATGTTTTAACTGTTTTACCTAGGTACTCGAGTTGTTGATGTAAGAATTTACTTTGAATTGTATAGTTTCAGTCTGAGGCCAGACTGCTTAACAGGACGGCCGAGCTGTAGGAATTGAAACATGTAATATCTGAAAGCACCTTATTATATTGTTTATGTAATATCTGAACGCACCTAATCATATTGTTTATGTAATTTCGGAACGCAACGTTTCCGTCGCATCGACTGTCTCGCTCTCTCACGAGGACGCCATTGTTTGAATGATGTGTAGAATTTAGCTCCCGAAGTATTTTTTTAAAATAAATAAGTTAAGAAGATTACGGAGTTATCATTTAGACCCACCCCTACATACATGTGAATATGAAACAGTTTTTTATTGTTTTTTTTTTTATATATATTTTTTTTTAAGATTACTAGCAAGTTTTTGCAGTCTACTAGTCTTCTTGTTAACCCCTCGTGCTTAGCTAAAATGCTTGTGTTACAAGTGAGTTCACGTCGGTAGTGCAATGGGTGGGATTCGAACCGGCGACCTCAAGATCACAAGTCCGACGCCCCTAGCCATTGGGCTACAGCCGCTTAACGCTATATGATTTAGAGATCGCTATTAGTTGTCAATTTTTAACAAAAAGCGTAAAATGACTGCTAAAATTATGGGTTCAAAATATTTCGTTCCGAATAATATTAAATTCATTATTGTTGGTGATTTATTATAATATTAATAACATTAGAGAGATAGTTCAGTATACCAACATGAATATTTAGACTTAAAATATTATAAGTTAGTTTTAGTTGTATATATATATAAAAGGCCTTAAACTAATTTATAAAATAAAAACCATTACTTTATTTTAGCTACTGGACCTCCTTTCCGATAATTCTCTCGAACTTCAAACATATTTTTTATCACATCTATTTAAAAAGAGCTAGTTTATTCCTCGTAAACAGGGACCAAATAGCTCATTAATCCCTTAGGGACCAAAATTGATTTGAATTTGGAATGTGGATATTGTTAATAATTTTTCAATCAGCAAAGAGGTGAATCACAAACCATGCGGGAGCAATGTATTGAATATGTGACTGGCTGAAAAACTGCGAGCGCGCCAAATTTAAAAAAAGTTGATGAAAAATAAACAACGCGCGAAATTAAATGCATTCTGCTTTCGTTCGTAGTTGATTCATATTCAGATGTTAGAATTATAAAAAATGAGTGCGTCTTCCTCAAGTGAAAGTATTATTATGTCTTATGGTTCTTCATTGTACGTAAATTAATTCTTGTTCATAAGTTGCACTTACTTATTTTCTCATAGAGGGTGATAAAAAGTAGAGTGTCCACCTCGGGAGCAACACTATTTTAAGCTCGAGTGACATACTTTTAATCCCTCGCTGCGCTCAGGATTCCAGTTAAGAATCCCTCGCTCCACTCGGGATTCTACTCTAGAAAGCTTCGCTCCGCTCTGGATTAAAAAAAACCCTCTCGCCTTTAAAATAATAATAATAATAATAATAATAAATTTATTTATTTTCATTAGTGCACAAATTTATACAGTAGGTACAATACATTTAAATAATCTAGGTAATACAATATGGTGCCTGTATAGAATTAAATCTGTGCCACAGGCGCTATGGGCACTTGATTAGTATAAAATAATGATCTTATTTATGTAATTTTAACAATATTTATTATAGACATAAAACTATGCATATAATTAACTAAACATTAAATAAAAATACTTATCTACTTAAAATAGTTCAAACAGTAATATGAAACCTATTTTTATTTGACGACAGTCAGCAAATCTTCCGTGCGCTCATAATTTAGTGTTTGTAAATATTCGCAAACTCGCGTTTTAGATTTTGCATAGTTTAGGTCATATATTGATGTTTCTTTGTTTATTTTATTATACAGATAGGGACCCAAAAATGCAAAAAACCTATTAGTATAAAGAAACTTTGAAACAGAGCTACATGAACAGACAATATCTTTCCGTCTCTTGGTGTTAGTAAGGTAAGGGTTATAAGTAAGTGCAGCATGCTGTTTTAGCACAGTGTACAATACAAAAAGTTGACGATACGGTCGGCGAGTGGCCACTTTTAGGATGGCTCTCTGCGCTCGTTCTATAGACATTATCACTGATTTTGCTATTCCACCCCACGAAGTAATGCAGTATTGGATTATGGATTGACACAGTGCCTTATACATTTGTATAATTAGTTTATGATCTGCAATATAGCGCAATTTCTTAAATATGAATAGTAGTTTCCGTACTCTAGATGTTAAGGCGGCGATATGTTGTTTATAGGAAAGGGTTTCGTCCAGAATAACCCCCAAGTACTTAATGTTAGTAGCGTTGTCGATTGCCGGGCAGGTGCATGTGTTATTTGCAATATTGCAACAATTATGTGCATATAAACGAAATGGATTAGTAAATGTTTGCGGTTTACGCATATAAAATTTTACGAATTTAGTCTTTTCAACATTTAAAGTTAGTAGATTTTGTTTAAGCCAGTTATTTACTAAATCAAACCCTTGTTGTGCATAGTCCTGAACTTCCGTATTGGTGCTAGCGGAGAAAAGTAGAGCAGTATCGTCTGCATAAGATACAATAGAGCCATGTCGTAGGTTGAGGTTACAGAGATCATTTATGTACACAAGAAAGAGGGTTCCTCCGAGAACACTACCTTGTGGGATTCCAAATTGAGGTAGTAGCATTTCGGAACTGATAACGTTATCAATTTTGACACATTGATATCTATCACGTAGGTAGTCCTTAAATAGTTTTAATTGCGTGCCTCTTATGCCTAAGGCCTCCAATTTTTTTAAAAGCAATGGGATTGATATCGTGTCAAATGCTTTTGCCAGATCTAGGAAGATTCCAATTACTTGCTTACTTTGACCAAGCTGCTCTGAGATGAAATTGGTTAAGTTGTGTACTGCATCTGCTGTAGATGACTTTGCTCTGAAACCAAATTGATTGGGGGAGAAGAGGGAGTTCTTTTCTATAAACGAAACTAATCTATTGTTTATAATTTTTTCAAGTACTTTCGAGATAGCAGGAAGTATTGAAATAGGTCTATAGTTAGTTACTAGGTCTTTCTGACCTGATTTGTGAATAGGAATTACAACCGCCTTTTTAAGGCATTTCGGAAAGATTCCTTCAGAAAGGCATATTCGAAAGAGGTAGGTTAACGGAGGTATCAGGATATGCTTAAAGGTTTTTAGAATCTTAGTGCTGATATTATCCCACCCAGTTACAGAGCTATTATTTAACGATGTAATAATTCGTTCAACTTCATTTTCATCCGGTTCTAACATAACAAAGGATTTACCACTATTAAGATATGTTGGCACGGTTGACCCAGATTTGTTTTGATGAAGACTATTCTGGTTTTTAATTTGTTCAGCTAATTTTACACCAATGTTTACGAAGAAACTATTTACATTGTCAGCGGAGGATAACGGGGTAGAATCTGTATGTAATAAATCCGTATCGCAATTATTTTGTTTGGTGGTAAAAGTGACAGATTTAACATATTTCCATAATTGCTTGGTGTTATTGCCAGCTTGCGATATTTGAGATTTATCGTACTCAATTTTTATTCTTTTTAAAAGGCTATTACAGAAGTTTCTGTACCTTTTATAGATTTTTTGTAGGATTAAATTGTTAGGGTTTTGCTTAGCTCTATTATGTAGTCTATCACGGTGCCGAATACACCTTACAAGGCCTGTAGTTATCCATGGTTTTATAGGATATTTTTTCTTACTTAATGTTATTGTATTGGTGTTGTCTAAAATAGCCGCTTGTACCTTGTCGATAACATAACACATAGAAGCAGCAGCATCAGCACATTTGTAAACTGGGCTAAAGTCAATATTGCATAAATCACGTTCAAGGTTAGTCATATTAATATTCGATCGTTTTTGCGGTCGCATAAAACGTTTAGATTGCATTAATTCAAGCGTAAACAAAATCGCGCAATGGTCTGTAATTGTTGAATTAGTGACAAGTGTTAAACACGGAAGCCTAGTTTTGAGCATGACGTGATCTAAGCATGACCCACTTTGATGAGTAGCAAATGTGTGTGAAGGCAAAATCCCATGGTATGCACAAAGATTTAGGTAGTCTTGAGTACCCGCGTCACAATTTTCAGCATTTATGTTTATATTTAGATCGCCAATGATTACAATAGTGGGAAAAGATGATAGGGTCTGTAGAATACTATCTAAAGAATTATTAAATACATCCAAATTTCTAATGGAAGGAGACCTATAAATCGTAACAATAGCAATTTCAGATCCTATTTTAATGATGATACAGTTGAATTCTTTGACAGTTTGCTCTTCGACTAAGAGATGCAAAGCTCTTTTCTTTTGTGTAAACCACTATGCCATCATTCTGGTTTAAATATAAAGTAGATTTAAAACTATTGTAGCCTGGTAATATAGGGAATATAGGGAAAATAGTTGTTTGTTCCCTAGATAAACAATTTACTATTAGTCAATTCATTTTATTTTAACCTTTTAGATTTACAGGAAACTGACAGTTACACATACCTACTTCAAAGTGTCATGTGTCAGTTGTCCCATTGTTACATAACATTTATTTTAAAAAAGGAATCCTCTGAGTTTCTTGCCAGTTCTTCTCAGAGTTGCCGAGTCGGTAGTAGAAAAAAAAGGGACGCATCATAAGAACATGATTTAAAATATTTTAAACGTGTATATGTTACGGCTAATAGCCGAAGTGTGGCTACACCTAGTTTTAGCCGGCTACAAGTAGGTGCAGCCGACCACTTGCGGTTAAACTTAGGTCAACCTTAATAAGTTCCTATAAGTTAACTCTAAATTAAACAATTCCTATGCAAGGGACAAAAAGGTGTTGGGAGGGTTAAGAAAAACCCTTAAACCTAAACCAATGGAGTCGAACAGGGACTTATTGAGGTTGACCTCAGTTTAACCGCATGTGGCCGGCTGCACCTAGTTGTAGCCGGCTAAAACTAGGTGTAGCCGCACTTCGGCATATAACATATATATGCATAAAGAATATTTTGTTTTGATTTGATGGATTTTACGTCAGATGCCATACAAACAATCACATTTTGAAATTAAATTTATTATCCGAGATTCCCCCATCAGACTGACTTTTTTCTATTTAGTACAATAGACGCATATAACGTCGCATAGACAATAGAGCAATTCGATGAGCATTATTGTTAACATTTTTACAACGAGTAATTATGTTTTTTTTAACGTAACGACTGCAAGATGTTTTACACAATCAGACAAGTTATTGTTGAATAAGATTATATGAAATAATAACAGTCATATTGCATTGTACTCCGAGAACTGGCTGACATTATCTAGTAGGTGCTTGAGTTTCTTGTAAACTAATACTTGTATACGCTTGTCAGAAGACAAAGGATGTTTATTAGTGTAATATAGTATGAACATACTTAAAAAATAAAGGTAGTTTCGATAAAATAGGGTTGGACTCACCTTATTCTATCGAAACTACAAGCCAGTGCGATTAGTGTAATCTTTCATTCCTTAATAACTTTTAGGTAAAATATACTGTGTGCAGTCACGGTGGCAGAAGAGTAGGCCGTTGTTATGTTGCACCTATGATTGAAATACCTGTGTTAATTCAGTCATCACTCACATATGTAGCGACATCTACAGTAGCCGCACATACTACAAGAAGACAAGCAGCGCCATCTGGCACCTAGCAACCGAACTAACCTGTATCGCGCAATATAAGTTCGCAAGCCGCAAGACAACCTCCGTAGCGTGGCGGTATTTGGCTCGCTTTAAATCACGGAGGTCGTGGGTTCGATCCCCACGCCGGACACGTTTACCCTCCACCTTCCCAGGCTCCCACCAACCTTCCGGTTAGATGGAGCGAATCGTGGGAGATACGCACGCTACTTGCTCTCGGCTCTTTCACGCGCGCACTTTCTTGACTCCCTATAGTTTGTTTTTTTTACGTGTCAGCTTCCCTCTCTCCCCATTCTGGGGCAGATAGATTCACTATCTACGCGTCTCATCTTCAGATATACGCACACACGACGAACTCACTGCCAGCCCTGCCGCGTCGACTTCTGCAGCCCAATTCACGTCTCCGCAACGTTCTTCGCGCTTCATCGCGCTCCTCAAGCTCCATCTCTTGTGCGCAACGTCCCGGAGCTGGCGGAAATTTCCCTCGGAAGCCACCAGGTCCCTGTAGTAGACCGGTCCTTCCTCAACACTATACCATCCATCATCTTCCATCTTATCTCCTCATACAAGGGGCACGCCGGACAGGAAATCTTTGTGTAAATTCTAAGATTTCTTTCCGGGTCTAGTTGTTTGAGGGCCTACCCTTCGTGCCTCGGAAAGCACGTTAAGCCGTTGGACCCGATTGTTATAACATCATCTATAACAATTGTATACCAGGGAACGGGCAGCAACATTTCCTTGTTCGCAACATAATACTGCGGTCACTGCGGTAGTTTTTCTAAATCATACTTTTAATTATTTTCTTAGAACAATATAGTATTTTACTTTTAAAATTGGAGCATCTACCGCATTCTGAGCACGCAAACTAAATTTCTCGTTTAATATCGTGCCATTTCTCCGTGTGAAATACCGGAGAAAAGCACCAGCTGTTTCAAAACTGTCCAACATATTTAGTTTCAATCTCCATTGAATGAAAAATCAGCTTGTCAGCGAGTAATTCACTCGTCACGAAATTTTTGAGAGACATGCCATATTTAGTGACATCTGGCACGAAAATAGTTTAACTTCAATAAAATAAAGTGTTTAGACACAGAATTTCTCGTATTTTCGGGAAACCTACGTATCTATATAAATAAAAATGAATCGCCGAAATGTGTGTACGCGCATAACTCGAGAACGGTAGGATCACTTTTGGCTTATTCAGTCTTTAGTTATTTCTAAGTTCATTATTATGAGGAGTAATTAAGTTTATATATAAGAAAAAGTTTAAAAAGTCCACGGGAAATGTCAAATTTTTCACGGTTCTTGAGATACAGCCTGGTGAAAGATAGACAGACAGCGAAGTCTTAGAAATAGGGTGCCGTTTTTACCCTTCGGGAACCCTAAAAAACCGGCTCAGGTTTAAGTGACATCCACCTCAGGCCACTCCTAAGGGGTTATGTTAGGACCAACGCTCAGTGCCTCTGGAGCTAAGAGTCGATTAACGAACCCTGCGGTAATATCGACTGGGAAATACATTATGTATTACCCAGTCGTTAGATTTTACACAAAGATTTTTTTGGTATATGTTGTGCAGCGCGGTAACTGAACTCACGACCTCAATTTAAAGCGAGAATCGTCCAGCTAGGCTACATAAGGTCTGCAGACATAAGTCCAGAATTCGTACCCCCGACCACAGAAAACAATAAGCAGTAAGATAATACATAACGGCACCGCTAAATAATTCGTAGTGTATAATATGCAAGCGGTTTCGGCGGCGCTTGCGAACAACAGCGCGGAAGTTATAAACACGACGCCGCCGACACAATACTCGCGGCCATACTTTGTATAGACAATGGAATTAACAGAGAGAAGTCCATTCCGAAATTGCAGTGGAGTTTTGGATTATGTCTATACGGTATGTAGTCTGTGTTAGTTGTCGAGGATTTGACTGTTTTCGACAACAAAATGTTTTATTTCTTTATTTAAAAACGTCTGCTCAATAACAATACATTGGCGGACTTAATGCCAGATAGTGTTGCCTATCGATAGTCGACTATCGATAGTATCGATATTAGTGATAGTATCGATAGCTTTACTAACTATCGATAGTATTGATAGTTTTGATCATTTAATGCAACGATACTATCGATAATATCGATAGTATCGATAGTATTACTTTGAAAATATCAATACTATCGATACTATCGATACTATTGCTTCCAATCAATAGTATTAGTTAATTTGTGATATTGATAGTATCGATACTATCGATAGCACTATCGATATTATTACTATTTTTCGAGGTCACCTATCGATAGGGAAACTATCGATAGTTGGGCAACTCTGATGCCAGAGGCATGCTCTACCAGTCAACCATTGGGTGGTGCAGAGACAATTTGGTTGGTGCACCGGTAAAACAGACTAGAAAAAAAGAAATGCCATCAATGGTAAATAAAATCCATAGAATAACATAACTAATAATTACTTTTATGTAGAAAAAATATTATAATCATACAATGCGAAAGTTTGTATGTGTGGATGTGTATGTTTGTTACTCTTTCACGCAAAAACTACTGAATGAATTTGGTTGAAATTTTACACGGGGATAGTTAATAAGCTCGATTAACATATAGGCAAAAAATCACGCTCCGACCTCACGCACGCAGAATAACGCGGGTAAAACCGCAGTTCGCGACTAGTATTAAATAATATGATACTATATAATATAATATATCATCATCATCAACAGCCCGTTTACGTCCACTGCTGAACATGGGCCTCCTCTGAACAGACCTTGGCAAGCCAGGATCGTAGAGGGATATTGCCATAATCACCACGCTTGGCAGACGAATTGGTGATCGCAGTAAGATGTAAACCTTGAGCTAATAGACATATGTCCCTTAGTCGCCTTTTACGACACCCATGGGAGGACATGGGGTGGTCTATTCTAAGCCGGAAACCACACGGCAATATTATATATACCATAAGTATAATTATATACATACACATATCTATATGTTAAATACCGTTGTAGTGATTCTGGCAACTTAGTTGTGATATGCTCACATACTTTTTTTTTAAGTTAAACGATTCGAGCCTTCCCGACTCCAAGAGCATTTCAAAGTTGTATAGAGTATGCACTCCATACAAAGTAACTACATAAAAGTGCAAAGAAAGAAGAATGACTAACATTCTAAAGGTGTTGGCACTAAACGAAAGCATTAGTTATGATTGAAGAAGCGATATTGAAAATGAGATTTTAAGTACGAAGAATCAAGAAGAGAAAAGAGTGGACTTTTAGGGACTATTCTGTTTTTTATTTTCAATATGTAATGCAGAAAATGTGTACCTATGCCAATAAATAGTTAAAGTAACTGGACCAAAACCTACGTTCTGCCCATTTGAGTATGTTTCGCCGGACCGTCTCATGTGGGTCATGTTAAAAACGGCAGTAGAATAACCCACTGAGTTTGTTTCGCCGGATCTTCTTAGTTGGGGCGTATTGGATCCGGTGGTAGTATCAGAGAGCGTCGTTATATACTCATGGTCCACCTAAATAATGACAATTGTTCCAACCTACTATAGACAGAACAAGCTATTTGACACAATATAGTTAAATAATAAACTAAGACGTTAAGACTAAAATATAATTTAAATAATAATTTAAATACTTGTTTAATTTGAAAATTTATAAAATATGATAATTATACTAGATAATAATAATAAATTATTGTTTTGACTATTTGCAAGTGCCTGTAATAGGTTTACGTAAATAAAAATTAATTTTATCTTTTTTTATTTTATTTTTTAATCTGGATATTTCGGCCAAATTTTACCTGTACCTAAGGCATCTGTTCATTTGTGATACATCGCTGCGCAGACGGACGAACGAATAATAAAATCTGTGAAGATCAACTAATTTAAACATTTTTCTTAGCTACTTTAGTGATACTTTTGTTCGATTTAGTCTTACACATTGTGATTGTGACAAGTACAAGTGTAAGTTAATACCTAAGTGAAAAATACATTTAATTATTTCAACCTCCAAAAGATAGTGTATAGCTTAGAAATGAGTTGCTTATAGACTTAGGAAGGTCAGTAAGGCCAGAGCTCAAACGAGAGATTTGGCTGAAAGAGGTGTGAGAGATATGTCTAGTATTGCAAGCGTAAATTTGCTACGGTAACCAATTAACATCAGGCGGATACGGCATACCGACCCACTGACCTAAAAAAAAACTTACTAGCTGTTGTCCGCAACTTCGTCCGCGAAGATTTTCATTTAAACATATTTTTTTTGCCATCTATTTAAAAACTTCATCAACAGCCCGTTTACGTCCACTGCTGAACATGGGCCTCCTCTTAACAGACCTTGGCAAGCCAGGATCGTAGAGGGATATTGCCATAATCACCACGCTTGGCAGATGGATCGGTGATCACAGTAAGATGTAAACCTTGAGCTAATAGATGCTGCTGCCCATCCATCAGCCATATGTCCCTTAGTCACCTTTTACGACACCCATGGGAGGAAATGGGGTGGTCTATTCTCTACGATTAATGGTTTAGGCTTACCGTTGGTCTATCAGTGGGTCATCCAAGATAAAGCGTGTTATTAATATCATCATCATCATCATCATCAGCCCGTACAACGTCCACGGCTGAACATGGGCCTCTTTTTTACATGGGCTTTTGCCCATAGTCACCACGCATCACAAGCGGGTCCGTGACCATGTAACCGCTGCCTGCTGCCCGTTCCCTAGTATAGATTTGTAATAGATTATGCTATAACTATCGGAACCAACGGATTAACTTGCTTTCCAAAATAGGATAGTCTCTCAAGCTAACAGGGCCCCGAGTCTACTATCGTAATGGCGTGTTCATGAACTGTCAATGACAGTTCAATGGTCGGTTTTTTCCTATTTGGTAATCTACGAATCCAAATGACGTCATAATAGTGTCACTATGACAACACGATGACATTAGCGTAGTTGAATATAATAACAAATGATACATTTATAAGTTTTGAAATCGCCTAAATAAACATTACAATCTCCCTAACCATCTCCCCTGCTACTTCTGTTGCCGGCCTTTTCCTGCGGTAGCAACACCGACTGCCATTCCAGCGCCGATACCATAGTGAGATAAGTAGATTACCGTTTTTGGCATAATGATATCAAGATGGCACTACGGTGGCACAATACTTAAAAAAATAGCAGACTCGGACCCCAGTAAACTTACAATTAGAATGTAATTCTTTGAAACTAAGTCGGTTGTCGTTCACTTATTATGCATGAGACTGTCCTATTAAATAGTGGAATAGATAAGTTTAAGCCCAATATCCAGCTGGTCTCGAGGGTTCAAGGGTCATCGGTAGTTCACGCACTCAGGTACACTGACTTAGGTTAAGAACTAACTTCGAGACTACCAATTTCCAACCATTTTAGGTACACTAAATAATTAAAAGCTGTTTAATTATTTAGTGACCCTACAGCGTGTGGTAAAGTTTTAGTAGGTTATTACTTTCTGATAAATAAACATATTTTAATATATGTAATGTGCTTCTATAATATATGCCATCCTTTTAACAGTGGATAGTATCACGTATAGTGTCGTATAGCATTGTCAGGCGTATAAATCCGGAAATCCAGGGGAAAATTCTTTTTTTTTTTTGTAGACTTTGCCAACTTTTTGGTTCTTTTTGGCAACTTGAGAATGTAAGAATGTACACGTACTTAAGCATTGTGTATAAATATGTGTGATGGTAATTTTCGACAAATATGATATGCTAATGCTGATTGTTTATCGAATTTATCCTCCTACCGCTATTAATATTTAGTTAAATACGAATTTTGTTAGCCATAGGTATACATTTAATAATGGTTTATTTTGACAGCTTCTAGCTTAGAGTGGCAACATTTTTGATAGATTCGCGGCGCACCTTTGTTTGCGTCGCATTGTTCTTTTGGCGCCATAGAGGGAAATCCGCCACTATGTGTCTTTTTAAAGTAACAAGAAACAATTATCAATTTGTATTGTATTATTTAAACAAGGTGGCGTTCTAAAAAATTAAATTTCAGAGTTTTTAGTAAAGCCGCAAGAACATCATAACTACATAATAAAATAAAATAATAACTCACGATCCGTTAATTTCAACGAAACAGCGTTATAACAACAATAAAATACCGCCACAATTCCGCCGAAACATCATACATCCAACCCACACACAAAGGACTTACACACAAGCCATGTTCGTAATAAACTAGAACGAATTCCCATACACCGTGCAACGTTGCATTGTCGTCGGACAAAACTCTCAGAATGTACGAGAGCGCGCTTTCTTCCATAGTTCCATTTTTGAATTTTATAGGCAACGTTGCATTCACCTGTATTGTACACCGTATGAATGCCTATCCGTTGGTGTCTCGCTTCCAATTTTCCGATGCAGCTTTTTGAATAATCTTTTTAGTTTGTCTCAATATGTATAGAGCAGTGAAGTCTTGGGTTGAAAGAAAATGCAGGATGTGGTGTTCTAAATTCGATTATCAGCCGGGACAATTATTTGTAAGACCCTCGAATTCTGAGTCTGGGATGCTAGGTGTGTTTGTAAAGTCGCCCGCGTCACATGGATTAGGTTTCCAATTTATTAACAACTAGCTTTCCGCGCGCGGTTTCACCCGCGTAACTCCCTTTCCCGTGGGAACTTCATAATTGAATATAGCCTATGTCAGTCAGGTTGAATGTAGCTTTTCAATGGTGAAAGAATTTTTGAAATCGACACAGTAGTTTTTGCGTTTATTCATGACAAACACACACAAAAATAATATTAGTATACATTAATATATGAAGACGCCGTGTGATTTCCTGCTTTGAATAGATCACCCTATTTATTCACATGAGTCGTGAGAGGCGACTAATGGAGATACACCTGATAGATCGGCTGCAGCATCTATCAATTCAAAGAAACTGCCATCTTATCGATAACACAGTGGTGACTTCAGGCAATGTCCCTCAAAGATCCTGGCTGGCTAAGGTCTGACCAGGAGGACCGTGATCAGCAGCGGATGTAAACGGGCTGTTTAAGTAATATATGGATTGAGACATCCCGGTCATCCGCTATTTCTTTGTCACTATTATTTCTCGGTCATGGGTAGTGATAAGGCCATATTAAAGGTACTTGATAACAATTTCCAAATACAGATAACACGTTATAAGACATATTAACAGTTCCTTCTCAGTACATATATGCTAATATTCTTTATGTTCAACAGAATATAAATCTATTTCAAAAGAGAAGCGATATTCATAAATTAAATACTAGAAATAATCATAAGTTATTTGCTGAAAATCATCGTTTACATAGAGTGCATTCTTCCTTTGTGGGGTTAGCGATCCGTATTTATAATAAAATTCCTAAGGAATTTCAGGAATTTTCTCAAATTAAATTCAAATTAGCAATAAAGAAATGCTTAATCAGAAAAGCTTATTATACAATAAATGATTATTTAAATGATAATGATGCCTGGTCGCTGGGCTAACCAAGATGACCGTACAATGTGTTATTGGGTCTCTTTGCTAGTGTTACTTGTTTTTATGTATTTTTTGACATATGTGTTTTTTTTTGTATAACTTATTGGTTTATATTTTTTATCCTAACTTGTAACGTACTTGACATTGTAAACTGAAACGATATAACATAAAAACGTGCTAAATGAAGGTCAACCTGGCAATAAATTAATTGATACGTGCTCCTAGCTGTAAGATCGTCATGCTCCCAATGAATGTCATGGCTTGCGGTGGCGGTGTGGGGCGGGTCGTCTCCTTCCCTCTAATATGGCGAGGGAGGCGATGGCTGCGTCACACGTCATACTCGTGAACGGGTGCTGCTTGCGGTGGCTGGTCGGCTTGTTGCTGGAGTTATTTATTTTATTTGCTTTTGTTTAATTTTGTTTGCATTGTTGTCGTCTTGGTTGATCTCGTATAGCTTGTTTAATCTTGTAAATGTGGGTGGGTGCAATTGCCGTTGGTTTCTTATTTTAGTATGCAAGAGGTTTTCCTATTAGCTTGAGTAGAATAAATTATTATATTACAATTTAGTCAGTAACGGTTTTGAGCATGCACTAGCCCACATCCTTTTAAAAAGTAAATAATTAAATGTAATAAATAATGAATATAAAAAAAAAAAAGATTAATCAAGTAAAAGAAGACGGAAAAAAGAAAACCGGAGTTTCTTTCTGAGTTTCTTCTCCGGGCCGTCCACTTAGGTAGCTAGAGAAACCTGTAGGTTAGCTAGGCTAGGCTCCTCGCCGGACAGACCGAGGACCGCGTTGGCCCCCTGTCCCAATCCGATGATCCAGTGCCTGTAGTCCGTGCCAGTGATCACTTCCTCTTTTTTATATTATTATTGTTACAGTAATATTTCTCATAGCATTAGCGATGCCCTGAGCCGTGGTCCTAGCCCATTAAGAGTGCCCTCAGGCGTGTGTCGCTTATACGTAAAAATATTGTTTAAAGACGAGCCTCTTTCTATAGAGCTAAATTATATTAAGATTTTGATTAAAGAGGTAATTATTGTTGTAACTATACATATGACGTGACGCTGGACTGACAGACAAGTCATTAGCTAATTATATTATTTTTGTATTTAATTATATTAATCATATTTAATTGTGTATAACTTACAAGTGCAAGTGTATGTAAATACCTAAGTGCTGAATAAATATCGTTTAATTCGTTCGTTCGTTTAATTCGTTTAATTCGTATGTTAAATATTATTACCATAACTATAGAACTATACATTTTCCACATATTAATATTGAATAACACATAATTTTTTTACGTAAACTACACAAAGACAAAGAGCGTACCGCCGCGCTCTTAAGATTCAATAATCAAAATCAATAATTTCTTTATTCACGAAACAACAAAAAAAAAATCATGTTCTTATTATGTGTCCATTACTTTTCCGACCACCGCCAGTTCATGACGTGGCAATTCTGAAAAGAACTGGCAAGAAACTCAAAGGAATCCTTTTTTAAATAATACATTGATCATTATTTATACAATATTGTTAAGCAGCAGTGTCATTTCAGAGCAAGTAACTCCCAAGCAATTCTGTCATAATATAGTTCTATGGTCCATTGGCCTTAGCCATTCCACCGGACAAGATGTTGGAACAGCAAGCCAAGTACTTAATCGTAATCCTTGACCGAAAGCTAAACATCAGAGCGCATATGGAAACCGTTCGTGCACGGGCTTCACTTACGCTCGGTCGAGTAAGGTTAGAATTTATACTCCGTGTATACGACCGATTAAGACGTATTCGCTCATACCGCGTTGGAATTTTGTACCGCTTACAAACTGTCCAAAGTAGATTCACTCGACGTGCCACCGGGGCAACGTGATTCTCTCGTAATTCAATCTACGACTTAACACCCAAACCCTATCCACAAAGCTTTGTAAGCACCGTCA